>CP053158.1:10368808-11647107 GCA_014607495.2 Carposina sasakii
AAATGGTCTGGGCCGAGTCGCTGACAGTGTGCCAACATCACTCATTCATCTCTTGCATACGAATGTAAGAATTGTCAGTCTGATGAAGATTAGTTATTAGTTTTTTGTGAATTTACTAATTTTTTTATTGTTTAAGTGCTAAAGATGTTACCGATTTCTTTTATGAATATGTACGATTATGAGATGTTACCTTTGTTTTAAGATATTACCTTTATCAAGAACAAAAAGACCAAAACCCTAAAAGATTGTTATTTAAGACTGATTATAACTGTGCCATAATTATATAACTTAGTTACCAGTGCAAAATAGGTCGTAACATATCTGTCGATTTCTAAATAAATATAAAAATATAAAGATTATTTACTTTTATTTATTTCCTACATTTGACCACAAAATACGATTTAGTTGTCGTGGTTCTTTTTACCCCAAGACTGGTCCTTTTTACCCCACCTGCGGGGTAAAAAGGACCATTTGACATGACATTTTGTATCGCCCATATTGGGCGCATTGGTAAATTCTGACCGTATTCACCTATTGCAACGTATAGATGAAGGATTAAACTTTCTATTATTATTAAAATCTTTCCCAGGAACCTTAAACGTACGTAGTTATGACTCAATATACGCAAAATGGACCTTTTAGCCCCGCCCTACCCTACTTTGTATTCTTTGTTTTAGGCAAAGCGGGATTCAAGTAGATCATTACATTTCGTACGTTTCATTCTTTGATATATTTTTAACACATGTAGTACTTTTATTGTACTGGCAACTTCGCACAATTTCAGAGTGGGTAATTCGAAAACAGAACTACCCTACAACCTACGACACTATACCTAGTCTACCGATAATTTCCTTCATTCTTTTTTTGTGCGCGGCAACGAGCACACGTTTTCAATTCTAGTATTATAGTTTAGTTTATTCTATTTTTCAAATTTATTATCAGAGTATTAAGAACATGCCTAAACGCAAAGCTTCTAGTGAAATTAACTATTACTTAAATAAAATTAAGAAATAAAAGAAAGCCAAAACAAGAAGCGAAACAGAGTGATTCTTTATTCGTCATCGTCAGATTCTGAGGAAAATTAAGTAAGAAAATATAATGATCTCTTATTAAATATTCTTGTACACGAGTCAAAATGTTCTAAGACAAGTTCTGTATAATTTTTTTGTGAACTAAAATAAGCATCTTTAAGTTAACCTGGAGGATATCACAATGAGGGTATCACGAAGGTTTAACATGATGCATAAAAATTAACCGGGAGGTTGACTGCGGGTCAACACGACGGTATTCAGAATAAGCATCTTTAAGTTAACCTGGAGGATATCACAATGAGGGTATCACGAAGGTTTAACATGATGCATAAAATTAACCGGGAGGTTGACTGCGGGTCAACACGACGGTATTCAGAATAAGCATCTTTAAGTTAACCTGGAGGATATCACAATGAGGGTATCACGAAGGTTTAACATGATGCATAAAATTAACCGGGAGGTTGACTGCGGGTCAACACGACGGTATTCAGAATAAGCATCTTTAAGTTAACCTGGAGGATATCACAATGAGGGTATCACGAAGGTTTAACATGATGCAAAAAATTAACCGGGAGGTTGACTGCGGGTCAACACGACGGTATTCAGAATATAGTGTGTATAGTCAGATATTCAATGATATATAAAATAAAATTCACATATAATTGTTCTAGACGGAACCGCACAAGATTATGTAATTCAATACACCTCAGCAACAGAGTCCCAAGAGAAACTGGAAAATACTCCGGTAGAAGTTAATATAACCCCGGAAGCTCAAAACGAGACACCTGACCTCGACCCGGAGCTTTTATTAGCGTTGGATGATACAACGGACGAGCAACCGATGTTTGGTGAAAAAATTCACCACACTCTGGCACAACGCTGGTTGCCTATATTAGCGAAGGGACTAAATAAAGACCCAAAGGAAAAATTGCTTAAAAAATACCAGGTACCTGAAAATTGTCAATTACTAAAAGCACCGACATTAAACGCCGAAATAAAAGCTGCTGTATCTGATATCACTAAAAATCGCGATAAAAATATTCAGTTAAAGCAAGACCAATTAGGGCTTGGAATAACAGCAATTAATAAAGCCATTACATTACTCCTCCTTGGAGATGACAAGATAAAAGCAATAGAGGTACTGTCGGATAGCTGCAGGATCTTGACTGACGTACATTACATAGAAACAGAGCTCAGAACAAAACTTATAACACCTTGCCTCGATAAATCCTTTACGCCATTAATCAAAGATCATGAACGAGACAGCACGCTCTTTGGTGATAAACTATCGGAGACCATAAAAGCCTCAAAGGCTATTTCCAGACAAGGTCTACAAATTAAGAAATCGACACATAAGACAGCACCTGCACATACAAATTCCGCTGGCCCATTCACTTCAAGATCTCGCCTTCCGGGAAACGAGATTCGCCCCCTTCGTTACACATCAGGGAACAGGGGGGGGCGCGGAGGCTTTCCACGAACAACGACATCATACAGACGCGGAGCCACATCGACGACGACACTGACACGATCTCGTGCCTACTCGAACCAGAGCAGTCAGCAGCGAGCCTACACGCGACATTAGATAAACAGGTACATGCGGGTCGCCTGCAATATTTTTATGATAACTGGATGAAAATCACTAATAATAAATTAGTTCTTTCCTGGATAAAAAATGGCTACAAAATACCTTTTTCGAAAAAAGTTTACCAAAATAGTGTACCCTATAGTAATAATTTTACCACAGCCGAAATGCGTGATATGTCTAAGGCAATTAACAATTTATTAGACTTAGGCGCAATATACAAGTGTGAGCCACAGACAGATCAATTTATCTCTAAAATATTTTTAGCTCCTAAAGCCAACGGCGGCAAAAGATTTATATCTGTTATATACCTAGACGATCTTTTATGCATCGGCCACACACATTCTGAATGTTTATATAATGTAACGGAAACAGTGGCACTACTTGAAAGCTTAGGATTTGTTATAAATTATGAAAAAAGTTCGTTACGACCTTTACAACAGACAAAGTTTCTGGGCTTTATTTATAACACTCTTGACATGACATTATCATTACCTATGGATAAAAGATTATATATACTAAAAATAGTTAAGAAATTTCAATCCTTACCATTATGCACTATAAAAGATCTTGCTTGTCTCATTGGTACCCTTACTGCAGCATGCCCAGCAGTTAAATACGGCTGGGTTTACACTAAACGTCTCGAGCAAATTAAATACTTAGCATTACAAATATATAAAACATACGAAGCTAAATTTCGTCCTTCATCTATAATATAGACCTAGAATGGTGGTCAAAAAATATTTTATCGACATCAACCCCATTAAAATCAAATAGTTTTGAACTAGAGATCTTTACAGATGCATCCAGGTCTGGCTGGGGTGCATTTTGTAAAAATCAAAGAATAAATGGGAAATGGAAAGCTAGTGAAATAAATTTTCATATTAATTTTCTAGAGTTGCTTGCAGTATTTTTTGGACTCAAATGCTTTGCACGTAATATCCGAAACTGTTCTATTTTATTACGTATTGACAACACTACGGCGCTGAGTTACGTTAATCGCATGGGTGGCATAAAGTATCCTCATCTAAATGATTTAGCGCGAGAAATTTGGCAATGGTGCTAGAAGCGAAATATATGGTTATCTGCTTCTTATATTAAAAGTAAAGACAATAGAGAAGCTGATGAAGAGTCCCGAAAGGTTAATACGGACATTGAGTGGACATTAACAGATGAAGTATTTAATATACTAGTAACGGATTTAGGTAAGCCAGATATCGATTTATTCGCTTCTCGCACTAATGCCAAATGCCAAAGATATGTGTCGTGGAAGGCAGATCCAGATGCAGTTGCTGTGGATGCCTTCACTATCTCGTGGAAGGGCGTATACTTTTACGCTTTTCCACCATTCCCACTCGTATTAAAGGTCTTGGAAAAAATTATATTGGACAAGGCTGAAGGCATTCTAATATTTCCATACTGGCCTTCCCAGCCGTGGTTCCCACTGTTACAAAGAATGGTTACATCCGATATTAGTTTTATAAATCCTGGGTGCAGCCAAACTCTCAGGGACGCGTTCCTGAAACGAGGTGTCCCTATCGAATCATTGGACCTTATGATGGCTTCTTTGTCGAAAAATACTTTGCAACAATATGGTGTCTCCTACAAGTATTGGTGGCAGTACTGCACTGAGGCAAATATAGATCCATACACATGTTCCGTTCCAAGAATGTTGACTTTTTTGACAAAACTGTTTAATAAAGGTGCGGCTTATGGCACCTTGAATAGTCATCGTTCGGCTCTAAGTTTGCTTTTCGGAGATGAGTCAGGATCTCATGACCAAATTAAAAGACTATTGAAATATTCCAAAATACGCATCCACATGGGACCCTCATACAGTTTTGCAATATATTACCTCATGGGGCCCTAATAAGGATTTAACTCTGCCAAAAATTTCTAAGAAACTCGTAATATTGCTGGCCTTATGTACTGCGCATAGAGCACAGACACTTTCTCTCATTAAAGCTAATAATATCCATATCAGCCTGAACGGTATAAAAAATTGTAATTTCAGACATTATAAAAACATCAGCAGCTGGGCGCGACCAGCCAATTCTGTTCTTGCCTTATTTTACAGAAAATATCAATATATGTCCTGCTACAGTTTTGCAAGATTATTTGTTAGTTACAAATGATTTAAGACCGAACACAGTCGAAAATCTCATAATAACGTCTAGAAGACCATATAAGTCTGTTAGCACCCAAACCATTAGCCGATGGATTAAGAAGATCCTGGCGGAAGCCGGGGTGGATGTGACAGCATGGAGTTCTCATAGCACACGACACGCTGCCACATCTACAGCGCGAGCGCAGGGTGTCTCATTAGACGTTATTAGGAGAACTGCTGGCTGGTCGCAGGCCTCAGAAACATTTGGTAAATTCTATAACCGTCCAGTGACTGATGATGCTCACTTTGCAAGTTCAGTCTTTCTGTCCAATCAATCATCATAAATTTAAAATAATTTATAAGCAGATTTATCACTTGTAAATTAATCTAATTTAAAAAGTTATATTTATGTTATAAATAAAAATTTGTAAAAATGTAGTGTTCTTTTTTCCCATAATTACAATAATAATTAGGTATACAACTCATTAACCAGGATGCTTGCAAAATTTTCACCTCTAAACATCTACATGTGTTAAAAATATATCAAAGAATGAAACGTACGAAATGTAATTGGTGATTAAACGAACTTACCTGTAAGTGAAGTTCTATCACAATTATATGAGTACGTTTCATTCGAAGATATAAGATAAAACCCTCCCTTCCCAGATCCCTTAAAACTAAGAAAAATTTTGTGATGCTCTAAAGAATGAAGGAAATTATCGGTAGACTAGGTATAGTGTCGTAGGTTGTAGGGTAGTTCTGTTTTCGAATTACCCACTCTGAAATTGTGCGAAGTTGCCAGTACAATAAAAGTACTACATGTGTTAAAAATATATCTTCGAATGAAACGTACTCATATAATTGTGATAGAACTTCACTTACAGGTAAGTTCGTTTAATCACCAATAATAGGAGTAAACGCTGCTTAAATATTTATGACTAACTTAAAACTATTTTTGAAATTTTAGCCACATTTGCCAATTTCCAATGACTGGGTATTTTATTCTATATTTTTACTTCTTTGTACGTAGCTAGCACACTACCTAGGTTTCATTATTATATTCAGAATTTTTATTTTCTAGTTGCGCCGCTAGTAAAAGGACACACGTCGCCTTAATGAGTTGTCTGTCGCTACAATGGAGCAGAATCACAGCCTGCAGCGAATTTTATGAACATGTAAATTTGTCTATTAGAACTTCGTTGGTCGTGCGGAACATGCATGGTATCTATTTGCATAATTGTGTTGGCCTATATGTAAAGGCATCATCAACACATTGTGTTGTTTTTATATAAATGTATTTTTAATGTAGGTGCCTTAGTTTCACGAACGTTAGTATACAGGGTGTTTTTTCGTTGTCACACTTAACGAAGGGCACATACTCTATACATCAAATAAAGTAAGTTTATGCCAAAAAAAAGCTGGAAAACTATGTTTTTTTATTTTATTTTTAATACTTGATCGGGCGAAATTTATAGTGTCCAGTGTTTATGTTAGTTTTTTCATATACATAATTAATTATTTCTCGTGAAAAAATCTTGCTACGCGCGTTTATGTGCATTTATGCAGAAAAACGCAGTCTATTTATTCAACTTAGGACCCTAATATCTTGGGAACCACACACTTCCCAGGTATGCTTCCATGAAGAAAAATGATCGTGATGATGAGGAGATTCCGTAGTTTTCGGGAACGTTGACGACCAAAAATACCATGTATACAAACGAAGAATCTAATATTAAGATGCAAAACTTTTATATAACCTTTCTTAACCTTTACCTACTTGCACAAATTCATATAAGTCCTTATCCAGAGTAAATATAATACTAAGTAAGTTACATTATACAGGGTGTAACAGAAAGGGTATGTTAAGCGAAAAGCTATGTAAACAGCCTACTATGGAAAACCTATTTCCAAAATTTGAGACCCGAAATCACATGTTTTTTTTCAAGATTGTATGAAAATTCCTGAGTTGTTTAGGAATTTTCCATACTATCTGGAAAAATAAACATGCGATTTCGAGTCTGAAATTTTGTGGGTAGGTTCCTTTTAGTGCGCTATTAATATAGCTTTCCGCTTAACATACCCCTTTTGTTACACCCTGTATACACGTCGCAATCTAAATTCAGTCTATGGAAAAAAATCTTTGATCTTAAGAGTGACGACGTGAAGACTGAAAGTTCAGTGAGAAAAAGCACCGGGAACTCCATGTGCTTATTAGAAAGTAGGATTTTTAGGATTCTGTAAAAATTAAAAATGGAACCCTTACCTATATGATCCATAAATGCGTTTGTCTATCTGTCTCGACATACTTGTATAAGCGTCAAAAATTAGTCTTTAATCAAATGAAAATTGACCATTCTTGCCCCCGAGCATAACAGAGTCATATCCGTATTTTCTTCTCGCCTTCAATAAGCAACTTATAGGCGAAGATAGAATAACAATTGGCAACGGTATTTTATTAGCACGTAATTTCCTCGACGATTAGATATGTGTACGTCGAGCGTTTCATACGAATTTGCATAATCCCATCGACCTGTATTCTATTGAGTCAACATCAATGTGCGGAATGTACATTTCCCTTACAATTTCTAACAAATGCAGTATAGTATTTTATGCATGAATCTTTAGGCTGTGAATGGTCGATTTGGTTAGATGGAACGGTTGAATAATTTTTAAATAATAGATAAATAACAAATCTTTTTTTAGTCGACTCTTACGACATGCACGGAAGGAGATGCAACTGATGTACCATCATCAGGAGATATATGCATCTCCTTCCGTGCTTGTCATAAGAGTCGACTAAAGAATTTACCTCGCTATGTAAACGTATCTGTCGGATCTCATTTGCAAATTTGCGAACCTGCAGTTCAGGATACCCCATTTTCGTCAAAAAGGGTATTATATTTTGTATGCTGTGCATGCCATGCCATCCATGACATGATCCAATTAACTAACAATTTGAAGGCAATCCGGCCCTAACTTAAAAGTTCAAAATGGCGGCTACTTTTAATTTTTGACATCGGAAATGTGTTTGGGAACTTAAAAGACCGTCAGATATCTATTTTCATGGCAATTCGACTATTAACGATAACATTAAAAAGTTCAAAATGGCGGCGACTTTGATTGATTTTGAGATTAGATATTATAATTTAGCAATACAGAACGCGTTGTAATAATTGCAATTGTTATCAGGAATCATTGTGTGCTATTATTACAATCTAGAGGAAAATATAAAATAATGCGAACAAATCGGAACAGAGTCCGTTCATATTTTAAGAGCCTTTGAGGGGTATAAAATTTATAGCTGGCAACTCAATAGAACTGTCAATCTCACCTCGTTCGCGCTATTTTAATTGAAAATGGTAAATTATTTCTTTCATTATTTTAAAATATGGGTAACTCTGCGTTACTTACCGATGATAACTTATTTCCGCCGAAGATTTTAGGCGTCCTTTGTAATTACGACAAACTTTTACTGCGCAACACGACATTTTATATTTAATATATTTTTCACGTGACGTGTGCGTACCCTTGCCTAACACAACGAATACTGAGGAGCGAAAAAAGTTATTAGGATGAATAGTTCTCACTCCTGTTTAGGGACGTATTGGTAGAAGTAATCCTCAATCTGAGAATTTTATACCTATATAGTCAAAAAGCTACACATACTATAGATATATACTCGTATATGTAGGTATAAAGGGTACACTTACCCGATACATCGCACATGCTCGATTATGCTAGCTCACGTGGCTTTAATTATCAGGCTGTTGCAATTATACGCCTGCAGGATTTTATTAGCATGTAAATGTGCTCGTCAATTAGAGGAACGCAACGGCGACTATTTCATACGTTCTCTATTAGCATAATTAAATAGCTTTTACCGGGCTACGAACTTTTTAATTTACCTACGGTTATATCTGCCCCTTCAACCTACCTACTATGCTGCTCTAGTATGTTGGTACTTTGGGCTCATACAAATATAAGGTGCGAGTATCTATTGGATGTAGGCCGCTTCCAACCAGGTGTAGTTACAGCCCACATCTGAACATAGGCCATGTTCATGTTCAGCTTCTCATGCCTGAAAATGATGAAAATAATTATATAAAAATAATAAGTGTACTTAATCATAATACATCTCCGACCGTATTTTGGTCAAGGCAGCCAATCTCTACGAAGATTAGCCAGGTGCGCAGGTCATAGTGCACAAGTTAAAACGACCTAAATACAATAAGTTATTAAAGTTAATAAACTGTTCATTAAATAAAAATGAGAAAGTCAATTTTTACACGAGTTTTACGTAAACCACAGAGTAAAGCATGTTTTTCAATTTGTTACTCTCAAACCACCGTCGTTATTAGACACAGAACAACCCGAAATAAAAATATACGAAATTCGCACATTAAAATGTTAAGCGGATGTAAACAAAATAAATAAAATGGAGTTTTACGGCAACTGAGATAAAGCGAACCGATTAACGTTTAATGTTTTACATAAAATTTTAAATAAAGGCTGGACATAAACTGGCATTGCCTTATTTATTCAAGGCCATGATTATTAACGCACAAAATATTTTATAATGTCGTTCTGAAAGAGGTTAGAAATATATTTAGAAGGTAAATGGCATACTCTACTTCTAGACTTCTACACCAGAAACTTATTATGATCGCAGATGCGAAATAAAAAATGTTTGGATACTAAGTAGGTAAACCTAGGTACAAAGAAAGTTCAATCTGAGATCCCCAAATCTAATCTCGATTTCTATCGATGGATAGAAATCGCAAATTCTCCATAACGCTCCGTAAAACCTTAATTTAGAAATAACAACTTACATACTTTCAATAGACAATCTATAAAAAAAACTTTTGTATTGAACACAATAGCTTAAAATTACAATATCAAAATCTGGCTTTTGAAACAAAAAAATAACGGTTGAAAACTATGACTGTTATCGCGTTTCTGAATTTGATCACATTGTAGCCGCGGTGTTATTTAAACGTGAAACGGTTTTATGCAAATGTTTTCCCCTATCCCTAGGTTATTTGCATTTTTGGTTACTTTTTATAACACATTTAAGCCTCGTGTACACTAGGCATGGTAGTATTATTGTGATCTGCGACTAGCAGATAAAATATGTGTGATATCGATGTTATAAAAGTACTAGCGGCCACCCACCCCTTCGTCCGCGTTAGTGGAATTGCACCCGTGCGAAGCCGGGGCAGGTTGCTATATAGCCTATAGCCTTTCTTGATGAGCTATCTAACACTGAAAGACTTTTTTAAATCAAACCAGAAGTTCCTGAGATTAGCGCATTCATACAAACAAACTCTTCAGCTTTGTAATATTAGTATAGATAATGGTTATAAGATTTATCTTATCTTATGAAATACTACTTTATAATTCGGAAGATTTATTTTATGTTATTTATATGTGAAATCTCTTCCTCGCTAGGTTGAATATAATATTAATTGCGAATGACAGTTCCTGCCCTTAAAACCTTTACGTTCAACTTACATTGCTTACTCAGAACAATGAGACCCAAGGAGCCATCAGTGACAAATGCCGTATAGTAAAGCAAAAAACGAAGCAAAAATCCTGCATATTACTTCTTATGATTTTAATAAAAATAATAGGTAGAAATTACTAAAAAGTCTAAGTATAGGGAGACTTTTTTAATTTACAAAAATTCACAGCAGTTCAGCATTCTATCAATTACATCACATACACTCATAAAATAAAGATATAACAACGATCTAGGTCAATTTGTCTGAATTAAAGTTGCTACTTTTGAAGCAACTTTGTAATGGTTCTGAAGGACTCATTACTCTATGGTTGCTATATAGATTTTGTGTTTTTGTTTAAATGGGTCCAAGAAAAAAATACAAAAATTTGAGCCATTCAGTGGCGCTACGAACGGGTACCAGCAAGAAAAACTGCTCAGGGATCACTAATATGCCTGAAGATAGAAAAGAGGACAAAGGAAAAAATACTCAAAATACGAACCCAACAACTTCAATTGCAATCTTAAACGAAATCAGATCGGAAAGCATCACAGTCCTCCAATTTGATTGTATTGGTTGGCGGCATATTATTCACACAGTTAAATGGTTTATGCAAATATTAACCGTTTCGATTGTGGTTCAACCTCGATGTACCTAACTATATTCTGTGGTTATCCTATTGTGGCGTATGAATTACTCAATTTTCAATCACAGTGACTTGCAGTTCTAATAATGGGTAGACTATAAGTTTCGTATATTTATGGCGTTAGGTATTCCTGCAGTTTTTTTGTTTGAAATGGGCCTTAATTTCTTGTAATATCTGTATTCCGAAAATCGTTCAATTTGACGTAAAAATACAGTAGACCAACGGATATACATAGTAACATCGCCGCATTAACAAATTACGTTAAAGTTTTCTGGCTATACAGAGTACACCTAAGATATGAAAAAAAAAAACAGGGATCTCTTTAGCCTTCTGTCAGTGAAGGGTGTTGGTTATTTGTATAAAGGTCACGGATTCCTAATATTATACCTTTTTTACTATGTTCCATTTAAACGTAGTTACGAGGGAACATCTATGTACATACTAGTTAAAACTTTGCCTTTCTGCACCCACTTTTCAGGCATTCCATACCGTTTTCCATTTCCATACATCCAAAGTTTACCAACCAGGAGCGATATTTTACGCTAATAATAGAAAATTTCCACTTTAACTAAGCGGATCGCGTATCCTCGCCAAGTTGGGGCAACTTCGGCACTTAGCGATTAAAAGTTGCCGCCTTTTACCTCACAACTTGTTAGTTATGCTCGCTCAGTCTTGAGAAGCGATTTACGCGGATACATACTTCATACACTTATATGTATTTAAATTTTATTTCTATCCATACTTTAATGTGGGATTCGTAGCAGTCTCGGAAGAATAGTATGGGTCTATCTAGGTATATAGATGAGTTATGTTGGAGAGCGCCTACTGGAGAGACAGACCACTTCCTGATAGCAATTATAAAGAATTGACAATAATAGACACATAATATATTTGAGAAAACCTGTCACAAAAGCTAATAGATTTAGTAGGGATCTCCGATTAGTAACTCAATTACATATACACACGGCTGCGTTCCCGAAATGGGGTAGACAGAACTGCAGGATCGTTAAGAAGATCCCATGGCCGCGTTTAGCATAGAGGGATAGATATACCTCTAAATAATCAGAGACAGGTGCTAGCTTATCGCCTCAAATGCTCGAAATAATTATTAACCCAAACATTTTTTTACTATAATAATGTTAATACATTTTTTTTTAATTGTACCTTTCCATATAAAATCTCGAGTCAACAAAATAATAGGAAAATTTTCCGGAATATGACCGACATACGCTTGCGTCGGCTTATCCCGAAACCTAGCTACCTGGCTCTACTTTATACTTGAATATAAATTGCCTAATCTATTTACAGGCTTCAGGAAAACATGGCAAGCTTACAAAGTAATGTGAACATAAAATAACAATGAATTTTCGGGCTCAAATCCACATTGTAGCGGTAGTAAGAAACGATAACGTAATAAGGAAATATTTTGCTTTATTTGACATATTTACCTATAAAAAAATTTAAACTTTGGTACATACCTACGTACATAATATATTATACATACAGCTGTAGCATTGCGAAAAAGATCCCACAGCGACTTTTCATAGCGGAGCCAGAGGGAAAATATCAGTTACAAGTGGCTTACTTAAATACACTCAAGCATTGAAAAATAACTCTTATGCCGAGTAAAATAGGAACTACCATCTCTCACCAGAATACGAGTAACGAGGAGAAAAGTTTCTTCAACACCAATCATGAGGACAGATAAGAGCAAATTAAAAATATTAAGTAACCTCAGAAATAACAAATTTACGAGTACGCGATCCATAAAGTTGCGCTATCTTTAAACTTTGTTTATAACAAAGGAGAAATAGACCCTTCCCGAGTTATTGTTAACAAGACAGACTAACCGTATTATCTTTTCATTTTAACTGCGTAGTCCTAACTAAACAGTGTTTTACAATATCTTATAACTAACTATATTATAACTTAATTTATACTTAGGTGCTTAGTTAATTTATATTCTCTTGTTTTAACTTTATCTTATTTTAAACTATACAGGGTGTAAAAAGACAACAGTGTTTTTTAATACCTCGTATTCTTTGTAAGGTTACGATCATTTTCTTATATGGAACCAACCCTGGGAAACGACAAAAAAATTGTGAAAAAATACTGTATTTTTTTTGCAAGCAATGTATTCGTTTGATGCGCAAAATACAAATGTATCTACAAAACTAACATTATAACATTTTGACATGGTATCTTTTAAAAAAATGTTTGTTAACTGATTTCAGATGGATTTATGTAAAAAAAATGATAATGTAACTTTGCACCTCAATATCTTGGAAAACCGTGGTTTCCCAGGGGTGCTTCCATAGAAAAAAAATATCGTGATGTTACAAAGAATACGAGGTATTAAAAGAACAAAGTTGTCTTTTTACACCCAATATAAATGTGTATCAGATAAAATTCTTGTTATTTTACAAGAAAACATAATCTATAGCCGAATCGATGAGAAAACAAATCCACTTCAAAAATAAATAACATCACCACTTGTTGAAAAGTTCCAATAGCTCAGAAGCTATAAAACATCGTTTAAAGGAAATAGAAAATGAAAGGGCCTCACGGGCATATTCATGATGATTCAGTTAAGTCAACCCCTGCCATTTGCATACAACTCACATCAATCGTATTGCCGGCCCAAAAAACTGCCTCTCCCTTTAATAAATCATCTTATCTCCTCTAAAGGATGACTAATGAAGATGAAAAATCCCTAAGAATGGAAATAAAAGATTAAAGTAACAATCTGCTTGAAGGGAATTTATTACTGGAAGTGATTTTCTATCGCTCTATAGAGGTTTTATTATGTAATTATCTTGGTTGGATTCCGATATAGTTAATCAATTTGAAATTAACTTTATCGTGTGCTTAAAAAATCTTTAGTAGGACCAGCTTTCTGTAATATATTTGTATGAAGTTGATGCAGAGTTTATTAAATAGATCTCTATTTTTATTGATAGTTAGGAATCTATTTATTTTTTTAAAATAAAAATGGAATTAAAAAGTGAACTCCGGAGAAATCCTACTTAATATTATAAACACGAAAGTTTGTAAGTATGGATAGATGGATGGATAGATGGATGGATGGATGAATGGATGGATGTTTGTTGTTCGTTTCGTCACATAAATAAATTAGGTACAACATGCTTTCATCAATCTATATCTATTATTATATTATTATAAAGAGGTAAACTTTGATTGTTTGTTTGTTTATTTGCAGCGAATTGGCTCCGTAACTACTGGACCGATTTCAAAAATTCTTTCACCGTTAGAATCCTTATTGGACCTGGATGAACATAGGCTTCATTGGAGACAGCGAGGAAGCACTAAGAATGGATTTCCCAAAATTCCCACGGGAAGGGGACCAACGGGAATTCAATTTTTTTACAAAAACCGCTGTACATGTGAACCTAAAATCGGGTATATGTATATGTTCATTAGGGACTGCGAGGAAGCATTTGAACGGATTTTGCGAAATTTCCACGGGAAGGGGACTTACGGGAATTTAAAATTTTTACGAAAACCGCTATTTTTACGAAGCTGAAATCGGATTAGGGACTACGAGGAACTCACATACTCGTAGACAACGCATAGCTAAGAGTACGGTCGTAGGAAGCATGCACACTAAGAAGAAATTGCCCGAATTCTCCTGAGAAGAGTCGGAAATCAAAATTTAAAAAAACGCGAGCAAATCGTGGGCGTCCCTTTAGTGAAATTACATGGATAATACGCGATGTCCCTGGCCAGTGATAAATCACATTGTCTAATAGACGGAAGCGGCTCGCTATAGTAATGAGTAAAGTTGAGCGAAACTCGTTTTAGAACCTCCTGATTTATTACTAGCAATCTAAGTTATATTCTGATATTTTTAGTTTGGATTATAAGTTATTTCATAATTTTTGACTCACAACCTCCACGAACAATAGCAAAAACGATCCCAACTAGCCCGTACATTATAGCAGGTGTATACCTAATTTTATTTAGAAATAGAAAGAATTCGAAAGAACGAAATCAGGTTTTTTATTAGGCACAGTTTAGTGTATTATTGTCATCAATAGTTCCTAAAGAGTTTTCTACTCAATTCAATAGTACCTACTTTGTATAAAGTTTGTACTATAAAAAACCTAAAGGAGCTAATTTCGCAAACACAAAACTAAACTTTTTAGAAAGACACATTAATAATATTTTTAAAGTCAAACTTCATTATTTATTGATGAGTATTTTAACAATTTTAAGTATAATTTTTTTTGTTTAAAAATTTCTATATTTAAACTATATTATAATTTTTTTATTATATTTAAATGAACTTACGCAAAATCATTCATTACGGACTAAATGGGGACTGCTTCACAACGTCACCACATTTTTAATTTAAATTCATTATTAATATCCAGCCTATTGCTCCACTTTGGAGTAGGCCTCCTCCGGGCAACGCCACTAGACTGCCGTGTATTTGCCCATAGTCACCACGCTGGGCAGGCGGGTTGGTGACCGCAGTTTGTATTTTGGACTACGAGTATGTTGTCAACACGGGAGGTGCTGCTGCGGAACCTACCCTTGATCGCCTCGTACGATACCCACGGGCAGACATGGGTTGGTACGAATTCTACTCTGCCGGCACCACGCGGCCAAAACTTGCTACGCCCGTAGCATACTTTGACCACCGAACGATTGGCGTAGTTGGTAGTGCGCCATAGGATCATTGTTTGTTTCCAAGTCATGGATATTTCTATAAAATTTTATTTATGTAAGTTGTTGTTGTTGCTTAGTATCTACAAGTAGCACCTTAGCAGGATACAAGACCTTAGGAATCTTAGTGTGTGGCACTAAGTTAATGCGTTGTAAAGTACCTACATTTATGTGAATTTCTATTTATTAATTTATTATTAGCGGTTGCATATTACTTGTCGCATCTCCTCTTAGTGTTTACTCCATGGCTAAACTAGTGTCTCGGGTGAGGCACGTCTGGAGTATTAATCCGGCGACAGATGTAAATGCTTCAGCTGTGAGGCTGAATAGACCTCAATAACTTCGCTGTATGAATGTAGGGTCGGCTTTAGGTACGTCAAACTTTTGATAGTAAATTGTGGGTAGAATAATATAGAACTACAGTTAGTAGAATGGATGTAGCCATGTTTAATAGTTTTGATTGATAGTTTATAATCAGTCACGTTTCTAGTTCTAGACTAGACTAAAGGACAATTTCCTTTACCACGAAACCAAATAATAAATGGATGTTTCAAAGTATGTCACATAAGCTTTAATTTAGTGTATAAATTATTATTTATACATAAATTATTCACTATTGTGAATAAGCAGTATTTTTAGTGAATGATTTTAGGAACTACCTACCTATCGCCACTAATACTATAAATATGAAAATAATTTGGGCTGTTTGTAATCTCTTCACGCTATTCAACCAATCTTTATAAAATTTTTCGTACTCTATTTATAGTAGGGAGGAGGATATAAGCTACATTCAGTAGTCCACGCGTATTCACTAAAAGTTTTATCTGTTCTGGCCTCCTACTGAAATAATAACACAACGGGGTAATAAAATTAAATCATTCCGAACCAGGCAGAAGTAGTAGATAATATTTTAAAATAAATATAATAATTAAACATAAAACTCATTTTATGTTCGCCCCTAAGATTGAAGACAATAAAAATCTCGTCAAAATCTAAGAAGCTTTAACGACCGTCATTTACGAGGAGTAGCCGGAGCCAGGGCCGGCGATATAACGTGCCCTACGGACCGGCGGACGCACGGAAATAACTTCACATCTTTTTTCCTTGACATTTTATTTTTTCTAGTAATATGATACATAATGAAAGTAACTCTGTCTGTCTCACTTTCACTATTTTTGTTTCTCTAGACTAGAGAGCCTGAAAAAGGACTTAGGCTATATCTTATACCGGGTAAATATAAGTCACTTTTTCTGCAGTCCACGCCGATGAAGTCGCGGGCGTCCACAAGTAATATACCATTGCTATACAAGCAAATTTTCTTAGAATTTTATACTAGCACGGACCAACGACTCGTAAATATAAAGAACACTCGATAATAAACTGTACTAATACTTGTAATAAAGACGCCTGTCGACCTGCCAGCCAGTGTCGTCGTGCATCTCTTCCGCACTCCAATAAATCATTTCTCTCCATAAAAGTAGAATATTAAATCGAAAGAGGATGCTCGCGAAAATGAAGGAAAGGGCAATGTGAAAAATTGGGTCATAAAATGGCAATCCCAAAGCTCGGAAACGATGAAAATCGCGCTCTTTCAATTACTCCCCTTCGCGGCGTGATACTAGTTAATTCTATGCATATTAACTGAACGAATATTTATGTACTATAAATATGGTCATAAATATTATAACAAAAGGGTCTAAACTCTAAACTAATATTGACGTACAGAATAATGAGGGCTTGGTGACCTTTTCTTCCTACGAGTAAGTCTTCTAAATATTATGATTTGGGTACAAAATTAAATTAAACCGGCCGATTTTAGGCATGAATAGGTTGTAACGATATCACTCAAGCAGTAATAATATTTTAGAATAATATATCCTGAGCTGATATTTTACTACAATCCATCAGCTGCAACTCTTTCCTTGCATTTTGTAAGAGTCACCTAAAGAACTTGGGCATTCTCTCAGACAGTAACCTGGCAATTTACAAGTAACCATTTGCATCTGTCCCCGCTATGTTAAACGTGGCTGTGGGGTCTCCTTTACCTTTGTTCTGGCTACCCGTGTGTATACGTATGTATGTATGTATGTGCTATCCTATTAAACCAAGTTTTAATTAACAAATACGTTTCTATTCCACACAAAGCTCAAACCTTCTTAATACCTTTGTACTATTTCTTTTGCAACTTACTGTCTATGATAAAAAATTATGTGTACAATAAAGAATACTAAATACTTTCACAGAACATAATCTAATTTTATTTCGTACTTGAAATCTGAAAACACCTGGCAGATATAAAAATATTCAACGTTCAGAAGTTAGCTGAGCAAATGTTCGCAAGTTGAATGCAAAGGCTGGCGAGGACGTGGCAAACACTCACGCCGTCTTAGCCAAACTTTAATCGGCTCAAACAGATGTACTCGTATTTACATGTAACAAACTGTAAAATGTTGCAATTCATCGCAACTTTGTTATTAGCCAAAATGGAATAGAAAAATTGAAAGGATCACATTCACAATACGAAAAATGAAGTAGTAAATATTGATTTTTACTACAGAAAAGTTAACACCGTAATCCGAAATATCGTTCAAACGATGTTCACTCTGCACAATTTATTGTTGGGGCACCTTATATCCTTATTTATTGGTGCAGAGCGTGAAAGGGTAGCGATATCACCATTTATTTATAAAAAGGTTGTTGTCTTTAAAAAGGAGGTTTTACTTGTATCTTACGCTTCCGTAATATATTGAATGATTGAATGGTTCCTTGAAGGGTATACCAGATTAAGATAATGGGTGCGGAATCTAGTATCTGAAAGCATTATATGATAAACAATGGTAATCCATACTCTTGAGACTCTTTACTGCAGCAGTAGAGAGCAGATCTACCTTAAATATAAGTACCAGAATATTCGAAAAAAATACAGAATTTTTTAAGACATTTTTATACACATGGAGAATGCCAGAAAGTATATTTGCTACATTTAATTTCAAAACCATAAAATCTTACATTTTGTAGTCTTATAGAAGTATAGTTATAGAATCAGTCTTCTCAAAAGACGAAGTAATAATGGCGGTCCCAAATATCCTTTAACAAAATTACTTAAGTACCCTATAAAATAATCTCTAAATATGATTTGAAACGAAAAAAACTATTTCTATATGTACCTAAATTAATTTGTATATTCTTCATAAAACTATTCAATATTTTTTTGTAAATTTCCCCATAAATGCATTAAAGAAATAACATTTTGCACATAGAACACTTGAGAGCACTTGATCAAATGAATCCGTATTTTTTTATAAGTTCCATCGAATCTACTCGGTTGCAAAAAGCTTGTAAAAAGCTGTCTTTTTACCAGAGGAAGTTCGCAAATAGTAGTTGAATGGGGATTTTCTCGTCTAGTACTTTTCAAAGAGCCCCGTCCACATTGAAACTATGGACTTTCTTGGTCAGAATACTACATGTACTAACTTTATAGTTGTAGATGCGCTATATGTAATAAAATGACTTTCTTTGTATTTTAGAAATTACTGACACACGTTCATTGATAAGATAAGAAACAAACCGACAGAGACAACGAAAGTAAGCATATTTAGTATAGACATAGTTTTGGTTAAATTGTTTATATAATTTCATATCGCAGTATGATTGAGGATCACACTGAAATTTAAACTAAATACAAAAACGTGAAAAAAAGCTATATCAAACTCACTACACTAGCCACTGTTATCCGCCTGAAAACATGGTTACTGGTGACAGATGAAGGTCTAGCAATTTACGAGTATACCAGCCGAAGGCGACATACATATCCCCCATTTTGGCTAGTTGACCTCACAACTGATCAAAGCTAAGCCTTAAAAATGTAATGTCCGAATGTACCCTAAGCGGTTTCACAGAGAATGTTAATGTAATTCAAACGGAATTCATTTAAAGTTGCCACTCGGGCTGCCACTATTTTCATTTGGTTTTTACGTCTGCTCTACCGAGTAACATCCGGTAATGAAAAACGTGTAATAAGACTTGTAATTAGATGGCAGTAGACGGATCCGTTTCTTAGTTCGTTTCTTTTATATCACGAGTAATATATTTTACCATTATGATGCTAGGCTTCACTGAAATACATCAGCTCGGCTAGCACGGCCAATGATACAAGTCAAGTTATCGATAACTAGCTGTCAAAATCTCCAAATAGCTCCAAACTTAATATTTTTAATTTAGTGTTTTAGTTTACTCGTTTTTATTTTACATAGGTAGGTCAAAGGTAAAATTAAATGATTAGTAATTAGTATCGATAACATTCAACATTGCGGCTAATATCTATCGTATTTTGACAGCTAGTCGATAAATAGGTTTATCATATCGTGTTTAGCTGGTCATGTTAGAGCAGTTAACATGACATCTGATGTCAAAAAGGAAAAAATGAAAAAAAAAAGAATGAACGACAATTGAAAAAAAGAAAAAAGATTTTTTGACTCTAGAAACATTTGTTTAACTTATCTCGCGCCTCATCGCATCATAAACGGGATAAATCTTAACGTAACGTATCTCTACTTATCGTGGTCGTGCTACTCGTAGCCCGGCAACTGCATACTTTCCGTGCATGTCGTAAAAGTCGACTAAAGGACATCTGACTGCGCTATGCTAAAGATGGTTGTTGTAGGATCTCATCTAAGATCTTGCAGTACTAGCTACCCCATTTTTGGGAACATTGTTCATACACTACCTACGAGTATATACTAGATATAATATTATAAATGCGAAAGTTTGTAAGTAGGGATGGATGAATGTTTGTTACTCTTTCACGTAAAAACAGCTGGAGCGATTTTAATAAAATTTGGTATGGAGTTAGCTGACAACCTGGATTAACACATAGGCTATTTTATCCCGGGAAAATATTTTTATCCCGGATAATTTCGACATTTTCGTTTTGTCTGCAGTCTACGCGGACGAAGTCGCGGACGTCCACTAGTCAGATAATAATTTTAGTAAATCAAGATAAAAATAGAAGTTTAATAGAGATATTACTATTAGAGATATTAAATTAATATTTAAATATTGTACGATTATTTTATAAACTGAGCTTGAGAGGAATCATAGTCGTGAGAGTGACACTATATAATATAGCTACGAGTAGGTATATACATCAAAGTTTTCACGCAGTCTTTTTATTTATGTAAATGAAGTTATATTTTTATTATACGTGCAATTTTGACTTAATACTATAATAGTTTACTATCGTAGGGGTATTCTTTCAGATGATGAGCTAGCAACTTAACACTGATCCTGTACATCTGATCCCGCACATTATATTTACCATCGCTAGAAAATCAATTTATACTGACTAGACTGTTTAATATATCCACTAAACCTTTTTATGAACCCATCAGCGTAATGTACCGATATTTTTATTTGTGATAGATTAGCTGTCGGATAAGTCCAGGCTGTCGGCATCCGACAGCTCGAAGCTTGATTTATAACGAGGGAATTAAAAAAGTTTGTAAAGTACTACCAAAGCTCTACCTATAGATATCTATTGTAGACAAACGGATGGTAATGATAAAACCAAATTGGGGTAAACTGATAACATAAAAGTTTCTAGTGCTTTTATATTTTCAGTTTGCTTTAATATTTGGCAATTGAATAACTTTTTTTTTGTTCTCAGACCTAAAACTCCATCAAAATAAACTGTAGTAGGGATGTTAAATAAACAAGGGACCTAGTACCTAAATTTTCTAAGGACCTTCTGATTTCAAATCGGCGAATAATAATACTTTATTATAAAACTTTTGTGACCTGAATAGATACGATTAAATTACCCTTCTATTCGAAATTAGTTACTAAAGTTGGACAAGCTCATATGTAAGTAGGTACATTCGAAACTTTTTGCACTTACTTTTCATCTTCCTGTCCTTGTCGTATTATTTATGGGGTCTTCCGAAACTCATATTTCCAAAGATTTGGCATTTGTTTTACGGCCGGCTGCCTGCCTGACGCCAATCCCTCTCGGGTAAAGGTTCAGGGCCCATGACTGGGATCGAACCCACGCCTTTCGACTGAAGGACGCACATCTTAACCACTAGGCTATCACCTCATCTTTTGCACTTTTATTAATAATAAACCTTGTTTAATCATAGCTGAAAAAATTAACTGGCGCTTGATATTATTCAGGCTTTTAATTATAGGGGAAGTACGGACAAAATGACATACCGTCATACCGTTTTTTCACCATGAACTATTATTTAAAATCTTCAGAAACGAAATTTATGCAACAGTCTTTAAATATTAAATACATTTATTTTGACGTGAAACGTCTTTAAAATCGCGCCGAAACATACGGGTACCAGGTTTAAAAACTGGACCGTAACGAAAAGGTCTATATCATCGTACCTTAATAATTAAAAAACTATTAGTCTTAGAAACAAAAATGTGGTGTAAATATTTCACTTATATAGTCAGCTCGCTGTTATGACATTGAGTTCGTGTCGGGGTCAAGCGATAACTGTGCGAAACCGGCGTTCACGCTTGTTTCTATTCAGTGTAACTCGTGACTCCGACTTTATAGCGTGGTGATTCTTTCGTGTGTTTGTCAAGTTTATTTGAACCGATTGATTTATACAAAAATAAGTGTAATTTGGACAGTATTTATATCTATAATAATATTATAAAGCTGAAGAGTTTGTTTGTTTGTTTGTTTAAACGCGCTAATCTCAGGAACTACTGGTCTGATTTGAAAAATTCTTTCAGTGTTAGATAGCCCATTTACCAAGGAAGGCTACAGTCTATACAACAACCTGCCCGGCTTCGCACGGGTACAACGCCCCCTCACGCGGACGAAGTCGTGGGCGGCTGCTATTTAAAATAAC
This sequence comes from Carposina sasakii, assembly GCA_014607495.2. Taxonomy (NCBI): domain Eukaryota; kingdom Metazoa; phylum Arthropoda; class Insecta; order Lepidoptera; family Carposinidae; genus Carposina; species Carposina sasakii. Next base: position 10,391,231 of record CP053158.1, read on the forward strand.
CAGAAAGTGACAATAAATATATAAACATTTGCTATGTATTTTATGTTTCTATTACGTACCTGTTCTTTTTTTATTAAAATACTTAAAACAGCGTCCATCTTGTTTTCATTTCAATCTTTTACTTTAAAAGCGATTCGCTAACATAGACGTTTCACGTTAAAACCAACGGCCGTGTGCCCCGACACAGCCCCACCCGCTTTTTTAGTTTGGTTTTAGTTGTTATTTAGTTGGTTCGGTAGTTAGAACTAACGTGAAAAACTAATCCTGATGATGCCACGGGTGTTGGCGAAGCATATGTTGATTAACAATTTAAATCGGTTTTCGGATTAGCAGCTATGTATTTATGGTTGCATGTTGGGTGCTTGGATCTGACTTCTCATTACGATTTTAGTGTCTTGTGTTCGTGTCCATGAGTCGGCAGTTCCGAGGGTCAGCGGAGGGTGTAGGGCCCGGTGGTGGGCGAACCCTCGATGGAAAAGTAACTTCTTTGATAAATCAGCTATAAAATCAACTAGTGCCGTTACACTTTACTCTTATATAAAGAAAAATATCTTCTTTTAAAATTAGATCACCGAAAATTTATTTTCTACATTTGTATAAAGTGCAATTATAACCAACCATGCATAATTCACAAACTTCGTTTTCTTTGGTAGATCAGTACAGACAGCATGTACCCAAGGGAAGCACAGCATACATCTAAGCCAACCTTCTCCGGGTTTCGATCAGGAGTGTAAATCGTTGCAATATCATGTTTTCAGAGCTTAAAACAAACTTGAAGGTGGTGAAAACAAAAATCAGTTGCGTCGAAACGACGCGCGCCCGGATTGGTTTAATATTTCCTATGGCGACACAAAGACTGCGATTTGCTGATTTTTCGTGTTCCAAGCCCCGCCAATTTTCAAATAAGTCCACTATGTCAATAGGAACATTCCATCTCCAATTGGAAGCGGCTAGTGATGTTATCAGTCGATTCTTTTTCTCCAGAACAGAAGTTAGATGTGGCTTAACACGTTTCTGATAATTCTCAAGAATGCAACTCCTTAAAATAAATCGTCGTTATTTCACACAAATATCTCCGTCTGACTTTAATTTTAAAAGTATCAAAGCAGCTGCAAGCCGCGTACTAATAATTTCGAATCGGAACACTTAAAGTTCCCGACTATGTAATGGGCCCTCTGGCGGGGCAAATGATTGAATCTCTTGAACGCCTCGGTGAGCTTCCGCGGAACGTAATGGGAGTGAGAATGCTATAGAAATGGGCATAGGAATTTCATTTCATTTTGTTAATATTCTTTTGCAACAGGACATTAATAATGTCTCCGACAGTATTTCCGTCAAAGCGGCCAATATCTACGAAGATTAGCCAACTGCACAGAAGATATCATAGAGCACAAGTGTGCACGAAATGCACTCTTTATTCCGTCACTCTCATAGTCCAATGGGACGGAAAGCCAATACGACCGGAGAGAGATCAAGCGCAGGACCAACGGTTTTACGTGCTTTCTGAGGCACGAGCTAAGTGGTAATTTTACTGTATTAAAATCCGTACATTGGAGTAAATCATGGCACAGGTATATACGTGTTCTTGATGAAGAATATACATCACGTATATACAATATACATCACGACATATTAATACGCATCACGACACATTGTTGCACAATATATTGCCACATCGTGATATATCAATACCCATCACGATATATTATTGATACCTACCTATCACTACCAATTGACACGTATCACAACACATTTGATACGCATCACGGCATAACAATACACATCACGATCCATTGATATACATCACATCACGTGATGTGTTTGATACATCACGTAGAAGACATCAGCAAATATAGCAGCGAAGCCAGCTGACGATGAGTTAAACATTTTTACTATCAATACTGTTATAAATATTATTAAGAAAATTAAAAAAAAAATTCACCTGAGTGAGATATGAACTCATGACCTCTCGCATACCGTGCTTTTTGCTCTAACCAACTGAGCTATCGGGTCACTTTACTCGGATGACGAATTTGACCATCTCTTTTACATTACGTTTTTGGGAACGTTATTTTTTCATCCCGGTAGCTATACACTATACTGTGTATACTCTAAACCAAACGTGGTTAAGTTTCAGAGCAATCAGAATACGTATTTGAATACAACATGGGACTATTTAACTAGTTTAGATGACAATCCTCAGTGAGCTCGCGCCAATTACCAAGTTTGTAGAACTTGAAACTCCATAAGTAGTACTATTATAATCATTAAGTGGGAATAGTGGAATACCTACATTTATGTATCTCTCAATAATATATTTGTATATTAAGGGAAACTGATTGATTCATCAACTAATATGTGTATAATAAATAATTATGTGGAGGGGATAATAATTGAGAGGTAGTCGCAGGCGATCGCAAGTGAAAACATAATTTACATAGAAACTAGCTGTTGCCCGCGGCTCCGTCCGCGTGGATGTCGTTTATTGCGTGGAAGGGGTATAAAAATAGATAGTAGCCCATTCTCAGACCTACTGAAAATGCATATATGATTTGATAAAAACGATCAAGCGGTTTCAGAAAAGTATGTTAACTAACACTGTGAAATCAGAATTTTATATTTACAATTATCTTCTATACTTGTGTCGCGTGCTACGAATGAACTGCTACTACGCATAGCACTTCGTAGTAGTTGACTACGCGGAATCGTGCTTGTAAGCCTCGAGCACACCGGATGCGTATGCACACATGTAAGCGTAGACGTACGACCTCTGAGTTGTAATCTATGGAACTGTATAGGTACGGGCAGACCGGATGCGTATGCGTAGACGTAAGCATAGACGTCAAGCGGTGACAGTTCCATCTCAGAGGTATGTGTACCTCTACGCTTACGTGCACGCATACGCATCCGGTGTGCTCGAGGCTGTAAGCTTACGATATAGTTGACGATTTCACAAGTTTTCTAAACATTACCACGTATTAGGTGTTATTAATTTATTTTAGAAGAGCCTTTTCAAATACACAAAACTGAATACAGTGGTGTAAGCATATTAAAGATTCTTAAGAGTCATATGTAGATATTTAGATCTATTTCTTTAAATAATTCATGTGAATAAATAAATTACTGAATATTAAAATATCTCTCACATCAACGCAATAAAGAGAAAACGCTTGAACTAATAAGTATCTTAAATCCTTTGAAACATATGCAAATAACGTACATAGTTGTAATTTAAATTTTGCTTTAAAAGATACAATATTATCTCGTATTTACATAACCCAGACTTAGGTACTAATCATATTGTATTTCGCCATTTTCAAATAACTTAAACAGGGTGTAAATACCTATGAAAGCAAGAGATTTTTGTTATCTTAGATCTTATCTTCAATTACTTTCATACTAAATTTTAATTTTGGAATAAAAAAATCTGAGATTCTTTTAGTTCCCCTGTATTACAATTGGCTATAAGTACTCAATACATGTCATCATCATCATCATCATCAGCCTATAGAAGTCCACTGTTGGACGTAGGCCTCCCCTAGGGCACGCCACAAGACTGCCGTGGGGGGTATTTGCCAATAGTCACCACGCTGGGCAGGCGGGTTGGTGCATGTAATGAGATATAAAATAAAGCAAGTCATCATTTCAACGTTGATCCAACCATAGAGTAAAATATTAGTAGTAAGCATCCATCCATAACCTTAATATATCTACAATTACTATCCGAATTTAAATCGCCAATTATTGCGCCAGAACATCAATAAATTCCTCATAAAATGGTTCAAATTGCAATGAAAACGTCTGAAAGAGACACCGAGAACATTACATATGTCATGGCTTTACGTACACAAAGATAGTGTCCTGTCGGATGCAAAGTTGATAAACATGCCGTACCGCAGTTAAATTGATGTATGGTCGACCACAAACCATAATAACTACACTATTATACCATACACGGGTGCTTAAAACAGCACTCTAAAGTAATAACCTGAAGTTCGAAGGTTTTTCAAGCAAGTGCAAAGATAAATTTGCACTGGACGATACAAGAAACCTCGCCTGAGGCGAGGACATTGCCGTCACTCAATTTTTTATGCTATCCTTCGAAAACTGTTTACTTTTGTTATGAAGACACAAAACTCATTTTAGAGCTGAAAAAATATGTCATAACATTTTACTTTGTGTGCAGCTTTCAAAAGATTTCAGCTAGACATCTTTTATAAATCTAATAATATGGAGATTGTATCAAAACTTAACTCTTATGTTTGCTTAGTAGATTGATCTAATTATTTTATCTATTGACAAAACAGGTACTTCAGTAATTTTTCTCTCAAATGAAGATAGATTTATTGTATTGAAATAAAGTTTAGTTTCGATTATTTACAAAAAAGTAGAACACATCGTTGTTTAGTCTATTTACCATCTACGTAGATCTTCCCCTGTAGTCATATGAATACTAAAGTTTTCCTCGGTCCGTTTGTAATTAAAAGTCGTCCAGAGCCGGCAAATAGAGGGGACTGCATCTGAATCTCAATGACTACTCTCCACTACTTCATGCTGTGCTGGTACTTGTAGCTACTACTAACTTAATAAAAGATCTGCAGATGACGGAAAATGCAACGTTTCTTTCCGTCTTATCGCATTTTCTGTTTATTCGAAGTTTAATGTTTCGTGGATGTGTGGAAAGAAAATAACGAATAGTACAATATTTTCCAAAAAAAATAGACATACGAGTACGAAGCTACAAAGAAATACAATACAATACGATACAATAACCTTTATTTGCTCAAAATATGGGTATTACATTAAAGATAATTATGCAAAAATTGATCCAACATATTTTGCCAAAAGTCTGGCATGCAAATCTTTAAACCTGTAAAAGTGAACTAGCACAAAAGAAAAGCACAAATAAAATCAAATAGAATTAGTATACCATTTCAGTGTCAACTAGCAGGTTATTTTAGCTTTAAGAAATTCCTTAATAGAGTAGAAAACACTACATATTGATATTATTAGTCATTATTTTCATCATTAGATATTTTTCCCAAGAGATGTCCATTACTGAATATCCCCCAATAATAATAGTTATGAGAGGTTATATTCCTATATAAAGTAAAAAATGTATGTAAAATTATTTTTGTGTTACAAAGCACGTGTATTTGTTATAGTTTTAACCTTTCTCATTCATGTTTTGCAAGTCGGCGATTACGTGACCGGACCCCCAGTTTTCTCCCCGCTTGTAATATTACAACGAACACCGTTGTATTTTTGTTCGACTTTGAAGAAGAAAAGTAGATAGTACAATAGTATATGTAGTTACTAAGAAGACAGGAAGAAAGCCCTTATGTGCATAGAATCTAATTATGTAACTATCGTAGTAAAATAAATAAAGTGACTGACAAATTATTAGGTATGAGCTCAAGAAAGAAAATCAATTACTACTATAAATTTTTCTTTATTAAAACGAGAATATGTCAAAGATCCTGGGGGTCTACTCTGAAATACCGCTTTCGAATCTTTCGGTGCGACCGAAGCCCGACCGAATCGAAGCCTTTAACAGCTTTTTACCCTACTACGAAATTGCTTCGGATTCATTCATCTGAGTTCACAACTCATTCGGAACCATAGAGAATAATTCACAGTGACTAATATTATAAGCTTTCTATTATCTAGCCTTATATCAGTCAAATAGAGTTCGATCGGACCGAATGAAAAAACGGCGCGACTGATCCGATCGAAGGAAGTTCGTAGTAGGCAACACCTCGATATTCGATCGATACTTTGTTTATCGTCACTTCAGAGTAGACCTCCTGTTAAACCTAGTGCTAAAATAATCAAACTCACCATTAGTTCTCAATCATAACTCGTCTGCTATTCAGAAATTTACTGAATAACAAACAATATTAAAGCATAATGCAGAAAATCTAAAAGATATAATAAAAAATACAGCCCAGACTCTACCGGGGCCGATCGACTAGTTAGAAATATAAATGGATTCCTGCTCACTCTCGAGGTTTTTATGGTCATCGTAAAAAAGGTAGTGACAGCGGCCCACTGACGTTAAATGTATTTTATGAAGGTTGTTGCTAGTTGTAATTTTTTTAACATCAATATCGATAGATTTTGAACTAGATGGTTCCATGAGTTTGTTTGCATTGTGTAGGTTCAAATTATATCTCGGGTTCAAAAGTTTGGCGCTCTAGTATTGTTTCTTCTAAAAGTTTCTTGTTGGCCACCTTTCCTTGAGAATAGCTAAGTTATATAACATTCCTATCTATACATGACATAAATTAGAGAGGTATAGATAGATAACCCTAATAACTGACTCGATCTTCGAACCATGCCTAATATTCACAAGAGGCCATCGGGTCGAACCTTTAAATAACTGTTGAACTGTATTCTACACTTGTGAAAATAATATACTTATTATCTACTAGTGGACGCCCGCGACTCCGTCCGCGTGGACTACAGAAAAAACAAAATGTCGAAATTATCCGGGATAAAAAGTAGCCTATATGTTAAGTGGGACCTATCACAATATATTCCTGAAAACTGCATCGAAATCGGTTGAGCCGTTTCTGAGATTAGCGTGCACAAACGCACAAACAAACAGACAAACCGACAGACATAAATTCCAAAAATCATTGTTTTGGGTACTATTGCGTTGATAAAGGTCTTCTATAATATTTTTTCTCATTTATCTTCTATGTACAGACAGCGATCTGTTACATTTTTAACCGACTTCAAAAAGAGAGGTTATGAATTCGTCTGTATATTTTTTTTTGTGTGTGTTACCTCAGAACTCCGTCATTTATGAACCGATTTCAATTTTTTTTATAGTTGGTCATGGTATACTTCCAGGTTGGTCCCATATTCACCACATCAGGATCTGATGATGGGATCTTGGAGAAATAGAAGGCAATCCTCGAATATTGTAGGCACATGTAGTCTGTTTTTACACTTTTACTGAGCGTTTTAGTCACCTACATATAAAACATAACATCTGATGATGGAATCTCTAAGGAATCTAGGGATATCCTCAAATATAATAGTCACGAGTAGTCCGTTTTATGACTTTTATAGAGAATTTTGGTCAGCTACACATAATATAAAGGAAACGAGGGTCTGATGATGGAGCCGCCGAAAAACAGATAGTGGAACTTTTTAGTAACAAAATCCCCCTATGGCAGGGGAAGCCTACGTCCAGTAGTGGACTGCAATAGGCTTATGAAGATGAAGATAATTTTGTGTTAAGTAGTGTCCGAAGTAAGACGGTTATAGAGGAAGAGGTAGACATGAGAATAACGAGATGACGGATAATAGGAATGACTGAAAGAAGAGTACCTACATATTGCACCGACCCCAAATGATTGGGAACAGGGCAGGAAGAAGGAGTGTAATTATATGTTGCTTATATTGTCAGACGTAAAATTTCGAAGCATAGTCATTTATCTCAGTGCCATTTTGTCATGTGGCCTATTTAATCATTTGCTGGCATATAAATCTGACAATATTATGCCTTCTAAACTTCGTACACGGCTTAATGCAATATACAGGGTGTGGTTGACAACCAGGCAAATACTGAAATGCTGAACAATTACCATTGTGTGGAGTTATACGACAGTGTTATTACTCGCAGGAAATGTATTTTTGATTTGATTATAAGTAATCTTTGCTCTCTGCGCCAGTTGTATTGGGCGATCCTGTGACTAATTAAATGGGCTTATTAGTTATTGTGTGACACATTGCTGTTTTTTGGATCACTTGTGACTCTCCATTGGGCCTGATCAGTTATTTGAACTTTTTAGAGTGCAACTTTTTTAAAATATTTTTTTGGTTAAAATTTTATTTTTAGGTTATCATATAAGGCCTTATTAAACGAATAAAACTATTTTTTTCCTGAAAATACGAATATAAAAAAAATGTCAAAATTTTTTGGAATTTTCCTGAGAAAATTTTTTGTGTTTTCCGCCTCAGAATCATGGTCTGAAGTCATGGTATAAATATTTGCCTGGCTGTCACAAACACCTTGTATATTTGCCCTTTAGTAAAATTTTACTTTAGTAAGCTCGAGTTTTGGCTCATAGGGGAGGAAGTCGGTTTTTCGTTTTAAAAAAAAATATTAATATATGTATAAATTTATAGACATTTATATAACAACATATAAACGCCTCTAAGCTTCCATTACCGAGATAAGGAAGTTATATAACTTGTCTGGGAGTATTAATATCGAGTTCGTGAGCTTTACTTTGAAAACTTGGTCGATTCTAATCACCTTCTACCTTGTTAGGGCGACAGTAGATTAGTTACCATATGACCTATCAATTATTAAGGCTGTCATGGGCCACATTGTCCGTTTTGGGTCATAGATTTAATATACTATTAAATATTATTATTATAAGCGGCGATAGCCCAGTGGTTAAGACGTGCAACTTCCAAGCGAGAGGCGTAAGTTTGATCCCAGTAACGGGCCTGTACCAATGAATTTATTTCATGTACAGATTTTAATGTTGTGAAAATTGTCACTTAGCTTGTGCCTCAGAAAGCACGTAAAACCGTTGGTCCTGCGCCTGATCTCTCTCCGGTCGTGTCGATTTTCCGTCCCATCGGACTATGAGAGTGACGGAATAGAGAGTGCATCTGTGTTTGCGCACACACTTGTACACTATAACATCTCCTGCGTACCTGACCAATCTCCGTAGAGATTGATCGCCTTGGCCGAAATACGGTCGGTGATCATCATCAACGTCATACTATTAATATAGAGGTATATATAATATACTGGAATGGAGAAACGATTCTACGATTAACATGTATGTCAGTATATAGGGGTGGTTTGGGCATGTGGAGTGGATGGCTGAAAGCAGATTGACAAAGAAATAGTACAACAGAAGCGTTTAAATTTGTGAAATTCTAGAGAAAGGTCAGTTCAAGTTTACTCTAAACCGACGAGCGTGCATAAAGAATATCATGAAAGTAGATGAAGCGAAAGAGGTGTGTCAGGATCGTAGTAAATGGTGATCTCTGCCTACCCCATTACAACATCACATGTCCACCTGCATCATTAACAGCAACTTTTGTTTTGTGACCATATTTACAAACGCAATATATATTTAATATAGCTCTAGAACAAAAGTTATTTTACGCGCATACAAGTTACTGAAAGAGTGACGTCATACTGTGGTAGCCGTTTATATGGAGCGTTTTTTGGCAAGTCTAAAATTGTGATTTTAAAATCGTTATATCTCGAAAAGTTTTCACACTAGGGAAGTTTTTCTTTCGCAAATGTTTCTCTTATATCTTTCGATATAAATACAAATAAAAAACTATAAACGACCCTATTGGCTACTAGAGATTCCAAGAAATCGATTAAAAGAATCGTTTATTTATGAATCTTGTGAAGTGAAATAGCTACTGAAAAATCTCAATTATTTCACTAATAAAGGACACGCTGAAAAAGTCATAATTTTTGGGACTGAAATATTGACCTAATAAAATAAATTACGATACACCAAGACAAGCAACATGTCACATAACACAATAAAGATATGACTTGTATTGTAACACCCTATTCAAAGGCGAGTGAGAGACACTCAATATAACTGCATCTCGACGCGCACAAAGGATCTCGATTTAAATTGAAAACTGAGAATAGGAGCGTGGGAAGATCATGAAGATAAAACAAGGAGGAGATGTTACAAAATAATGTAGAAAAACGATTGACGGTTGATGACGGTAGTAGTGACCATTCAGTATTTCTATTATTTTCTTTGGTAAACTCATCCCATCTTTACAACATACATATAAGCATAGCTGTGTTGTTCAAATTGCCAAAATAATAAGCCGACGAGCATGCATAAAGAATTTAATGAATGTAGACAAGGCAAAATAGATTTGGATTGTGCTCATTAGAAAGCTGTACTCTCTGCCTATTCTATGGGACATATACGTGATGTATGTAAACAGTAATGACATTATGCGTGATATACTCGTTTGTAAACATAATAAGACCACCTCCTCTCTGTCCTTTCCTAGCGGAGGAGATACATTGAGGCACTTCTGATCCCGAACAGAAAGTGTCGGAACAAGACTAATTTTAAGCAAAGTGCTTTCGAAAGCATTCTATTCAACCTGGAAGGTTTTGTTTTATAGGTATGCTAAATATATTGCTTTATATTATTCGATACAGTAACTATGGCAAAACATACTATAGTCATATATACATAATACAGTCATACCCAAAGCAATTACACAGAAGTGTGCAAAATACCCACTTAACTTTATAGCCTACATACCGCCACATTTCGGGGCCAATTATATGAATTTAGAAGCCGGTAACGAATCTAATGGTCAAAGCCAAAGAAAAATGTTTCTGAGTTTGGCTTCCTTTCCATCAGAGATGTGGTATGCTACGTTGTCACTTAGCTTAGGAAGGTAGGTGTCAGGCAGGCAGCCTGCCGTACAACAAATGCCAAATCTTCGGCAATGTGAGTTTCCAATGAAACTACAGAGTGTTTTTTCGTTGCCACCATTAACGAAGGGTACATACTCTGTACATCAAATAAAGTAAGTATATGCCAAAAAAATGCTGGGAAACGATGTAATTTTTTTTCAATTTTTTTTTTAAATTGCTCGATCGGGTGAAATTTAAAGTATCCAGTGTTTATGCTAGTTTTATCATGGACTGATATTAATTATTTCTCATGAAAAAATCTTGCTACATGCGTCAATATACATTTATGCAGAAAAACGCAGTCCATTTACTCAACTTTGGACCTTAATATTTTGGAAACCAGACACTTCCCAAATATGCTTCGATGGAGAAAAATTATCGTAATGATAAGGAGATTCCGTAGTTTTCGGGAACGTTGATGACCAAAAATCACTCTGTACATTACGCCGACCCCATAAACAATGGGATAAAGGCAGGAGGATGATGATGATATGCCATACTATGTTACAATGGATGCTTTTGATCCACAAATCAACTTGATTGGTATCATGGACCAATGAATATGATTAGCGGATATCACACGCACAGAAGCTTTATTGTAAACTAGCGGCCGCCCACGGCTTCGCCCGCGTGAGAGTGTATTACGCCCGTGTGAAGCCGGGACGGGTCCCTAGTTATACATTATAAACCTTTCTCGTGAATCACTCTATCTATTTTAAAAAATCCGCATCAAAATCCGTTCCCTAGTTTGAAAGATCTAAACATAGGGAAGGACAGATAGCGGCAAGCAACTTTGTTTTATACTCGTAATATGTAGTGGATGTACCTACCTGTAAGCTTCTTTACGAAAAAAGCTTTGTTCTCCTTTTTATACACCTCCAACTATAGGTATATATATATTATATATATAAATATATGTGTTTAAATATATATATGTGTGTGTGTGTGTGTGTTTGTGTGTGTGTGTGTGTGTGCGTGCGTGCGTGCGTGCGTGCGTGCGTGCGTGCATGCGTGCGTGCGTGCGTGCGTGCGTGTGAGTGTGTGTGTGTGTGTGTGTGTACTCACAAATTATTAGGACTAGTATTAGGTCTAAGCTTTCTTATCGGAGTACACTTTTGTTACTACGATATTTATTAGAGATGCGCCGAATATTGGTTTCACCGAATAACCGAATACCGAATAGTATTCGGTTTAATCTTTACCGAACAGAATATTCGGCCGAATTATTCGGTTTACCATTTGATTGTTTTGCTGCGCAAACGAGTTCTAATGTGTCGTTGCTGGCTAAATGGTGAGCATGTCGTACCTCACCGCCCACCACCTGCGCACACCGCGATGTCTGTTAGGGATGGCTATTCTTTCAGGTCACGATTCGAATCGATTTTTTAATCGACAAAAAAATCGAGGTCTAAAAGATCGATTTCCAAAAAATTTCCATATAAATAAACCATATTACGCCGACCGACCCCATAAATAATAGGATAAGGGCAGGATGATGATGATTTTTCATCATAAGCACTTTCACTACTTCACAAAATGGGGCAATTTTCTATCGACTCGATGGCCACCTTGTATTTTTGGATGTACCATAATTTATATCCCTTTCACCGGCCACGCTCGCTATCGTTCTATACCATACAACTTGTTTTATGGATTCAGTACTACATATCGATTTGAAAAATCGATTTTTTTGGCTCGAAAAATCGATTTTGCAATTAATCGATCTCTGATCGCCATCCCTACTGTCTGTCACTTTGCTTCAAACATTGCACAATTACGTTGTAAATAAAAACAAAAACGGGTTTTATTGCAAAAACGTAGCTAGTAAATGGGATGGAATGGGATTTTGTTGACTTACAATCTTTACTAATATATTATGTTATCTTTCAAATTTAATACATAAATAATATATTAAATGCGAAAGTTACTTTGTATGTCTGTCTGGCTTTCACGCCAAAACTACTGAACAGATTGAAATGAAATTTGGTACTACCTGTGTATTCTAGAACCTGAAAAAGTATAACTAGGGCTAGCTTCACACGGATGTAATAACTTTCACGCGGACGAAGTTGTGGGCGGTCGTTAGTAGAACATAAATGTCACATAAGAAGTTTTGTTCTTAGCGCTGTACCGTACGTGTAGGCAAAAATATGAAAATAATCGAACCGAATATATTCGGCGCCAAAACCGAATGATTCGGCCGAATACAAATTGTGAAAAAGTTGCCGAATACGCCGAATACCGAATACGGTTCGAATATTCGGCGCATCTCTAATATTTATATTAGATACTTAAAAAACGTGCCTAGTACAATTTTCATGAGCTTATACTAAACAGGAAAGACCTATTAGTGAGTGCATATTTCAGAAACCGGCAGTTTTCTCCCCTGTTCTTTGGGAATAAGGTCGTGTTGACTGCGCCTCTCCAGGTAAATCTCATTTGCGCATCACGTTTCGCTCTTCTTCATTTGGACTTCAATTAACAGAATACTTTGCATTATTTAATTAATTAAACGGAGCTCTATTTGAATAGGAAAATGTTGTTTGTGATGTATAATAAAGGTACTTATTATACAGGGTGATTTGTGGTCGTCAACGTTCCCGAAAACGACGGAATATCATCATCATCACGATCATTTTTCTTAATGGAAGCATACCTGGGAAGTGTCTGGTTTCCAAGACATTAGGGTCCAAAGATGAGTAAATAGACTGCGTTTTTCTGCATAGCCGTGCGTAGCAAGTTTTTTTCACGAGAAATAATAATTATCTGTCTATGAAAAAACTAGCATAAACACTGGATATTATAAATTTCGCCCGATCATGTAATTTATTTTATCATCTTTTCCCAGCATTTTTTTTTTGCATAAACTTACTTAATTTGATGTATAGAGTACGTACTCTTTGTTGAGGGTGGCAACGAAAAAACACTCTGTATATCACCAACAATTTTATTATATATCTATAAGTTAGATATCTTCTTTAGTACCTAGTATTTTATGCACTTGTCATAATATTGTAACTATAAACGGATAATACTCGTACCGGTATTGGATCTAACGGACTCTATATAAAAATGTGTCATATATACAGGGTGTAACAAAAAGGGTATGTTAAGCGAAAAGATATGTAAATAGCCCACTATAGAGAACCTATCCACAAAATTTGAGATCCGAAATCACATATTTATTTTTCCCGATAGTATGGAGAATTTTTAAATATCTCAGGAATTTTCATACAATCTTGAAAAATAAAAATGTGATTTCGAGTCTCAAATTTTGGAAATAGGTTCTCTATAGTTGGCTATTTATACAGCTTTTCGCTTAACATACCCTTTCTGTGACACCCTGTATATATGTGTTTCTTTTAGGAGAGAATTTAGAAAATAAATATCTTGAAATTTTACGCATGGGCGACCGCTAGTATGAAGATTAAATACATAGGTATAAACTAGTCGAACCTATAAACTAACATATTTTATTAATGAAACAGTACTTTAACCACTTTTTAGTGTAGGTAATATAGTAGTAGTTTAATAGCTTTCGGTGGTCACTCCAGGTTTCCTCGGCGGCCATGTTGAATGTAGTCGTAAAGTTGCGACATTCATTAAGTTTATTGGTCGCGAAATGTTCGAAATACTTTGTAGCGCTTAATGGCGGAACTGCATTTCGTAGCAAAGTGTAATTAGAGCAGAAAATGTACCGTTAACGGGAATAAATTGCGATTGATAGACTTTGTTGGATGAAATTTAGCGTACCTACAACTGGTTTATGAATATTTTGAATAGAAGTTTCATATTTTAATTCGTAGGTGTCTCTATCTTTCTCGTCGATATAATTTGTTACACACAAAGGTAGAATGTAGAATAATATCCAAGACAGAACAAAAACTGTTTACTTTTCTCACTGATGCAGTTTTTTTTTTCAATGACCGCGACTTTGGAATCTCTTCATTTATTTCGTAGGTTAGCGTCATGATTTAAGCTACGTATATTATTACATACTTATTTACCTTTTACGTTCATCACTACTCGTACCCTTTTTGAAACCGGATATTACAGAAACAAAAAGGAAAGCTCTATGTAATTCTCCTTAAAATCTGTGCAAGTAGGTAATTACGTTCCTAATTATTGAGGCCATTCCAAGGCTATTGTTGTCAATTAAAACAACATTTTCCGTAGTATTTGTGCTTCTCCGTTATAATTATGTTTACTTTCCAATTCACTGCGAAACCCTGATACTTATTCAAATAAACACAAAACAATCGCCACGTTCAATTAAAAAAAAATTGCTATTACGTAAAAAATCACTTTATGAAATTTATATAAGAACCTCATTTACATAAAGAAAAAAACCGATTGGTTGTTGGGAGTCTTACGATAACAAACGTTAATGCGAAATCATGTTACATTTTTTTATACAGGGTGTAGGTGACCGCCAAATACTGAAATTCTGAACAAGTACCATTGTGTTAAGTTATACAACAGTGCTATTACTCGCAGTGCATTTTTAATTTGATTATCAGTAGTGTTTGTTTTCCGCGCCAATTATATCGGGTAATCCTGTGACTAGTTAAATGGGCTCATTGGTAATTTTGTAATACATTGGTGTTTTTTGGATCACTTTTGAGTCTCTTTTGGGGTTGGTCAGTAAACTGAACTTTTTTGAGCGCAACTTTTTTTTGAAAATCATCTACAGGTGAAAATTTTATATTTAAGTCATTATCTAAAGCCTACTTAAACAAACCACACATTTTTTTTCTGAATAAAACATCGGAAAACGTCGGAAGTTTTTGGAATTTTCCTGCGAAAATTTTCAGTAGTTTCCGACTCAGAATCATGGTCTGAAGTCACCATACCAATATTTTCCTGGCTGTCACAAACACCCTGTATATTTTATAAACTCACTTTTATTTCTGTGAAACCTACTGAGAGATAAGAAAAAGATGGAAGCTGGGTTGAGGTGGTAAATAAAAACGTAAATAGACGTGCTCGTTACATAATATTTATATAACTTATTTGCTATTCTCTTCAGAAATCCATATACATACCTCTGGCGATGACCGTAAGAGCTAGTCTGTACTCAGCTTTGAATACTAAAGCGGTATATTACCATATCTTGATTGCCCTGTGCAGAATAAACGGGTTACTATGAATTGACCGATATAGAGTGGTTAGAAGCATTAGCCTACATTTCACAAAGGAATTTTGATGAAGAGCTACACGCAATGCATTCATATTTTATTCATGAAAATCGGAGACCAAAATCGACATTGATAATATAATTAATATAGCCGTTTGGTGTCCAACTGCTGGGCACAACCCTACCGATACATTCATATTTAAAAATTTAAAAAATATAAAACAGGCGTTACTGTATACAAAGACAAATATAAGTAGCACCTGCTTCTCATAACTGGGATAGGTACAATATGTCCTTGCCGTCTTAACTATCAGTAGATATGTAGAGTTTATAATATAATACCTCCATGCGAATAAAATTTTATATTTCTGAATTGATGAGTAAATTCCTATGCCATATCATCAACATTCTCATCACATCAACCTATTTACAGTCAATTGCTGGACGTAGGCCTCCCCAGGGCATGCTAGAAAGCTACTGTCATTAAGGGGTAATATGCTATATACCAGTACAGTATTTCTAATCTATGCCCTATGTTAATTAGCAAAACATCCAGCATCTGGCATGTATGCCAAAAACGAAGCAGATGCAATATATCACAAAATTACAGTCAATTTAAATAATGTCGCCGGCATCGCGCCACAAATTCGGATACTAATATTTAGTCCAAACTTGAAACTATTTCATATGGGTCAGTATTGTTGGGAACAAACTGCAAACAACGTCGGGTAGCGTCGTGGCGCTTCGCCAAGCATGCTCTATTACATAATGGAACTAACCTAATGGTGATAGCTTATAGCGCGATACTTTAACAAACTCTAAACGTGCATATGATATCTGGTGGAAACTTCGAGTGTTCGTGTTGTTGGTTTCAAGTAGATGATGGTGCTCGGATGTAGATTGAATGGATGCGATAATAATTAAGATGGGCAAATAATTTTGCGGAATTTGAAGAGGTGGGCAGCAGCGCCTCCTGTGTTGACAACATAGTCCAAAATACAAACTGCGGTCACCAACCCGCCTGCCCAGCGTGGTGACTATGGGCAAATACCCCCCATAGCAGTCTTGTGACGTGTCCTGGGGGAGGCCTTCGTCCAGCAGTGGACTGCAATAGGCTGATGATGATGATGTATATATGTTGCAGTTATCGGCAGTCTGTAGGTAGGCATCTCCCCATGCATTTTTTTGTCACTAAAACCTAACTCTTCATAGTTTAACCTGTGCTAATACGGGGCTTCACTAGAATATGACAGCTGAACGTTCTAAAATTCGACTAAGGAAGTCAAGGGCTTATCTAAAACAATAGAGCTCGCAACTTATCAGTTATCACTGATCTTTCACATCTGACCCAGCTATGCTGAATATGGCTGTGGATCTTTTTCATGCTCCTCTAGTTCTAGCTACCCGATTGTAATAACACTGCCGTTAGCCGTTTGTATTTATGTTTTACCCATTCTGTTTTACAAATCAAAATCTACTCCATATAATTCCAAGTCCGTCCTAAGCGCGTCACTAGTTAGCATTGCAAACAACAAGATGTAAGATTTCAATCTCTTGATTGCTGCAGCGCTGTGTCGGTTTTGTCGACGTATTCGGGTTATGATTACCGACCGGTAATGTACTGCAAACTTTGCTGATGACTGAAACTCTCACTGTTATCTTCGAGAACGATGGTGATATGATGTAATGACGTTGAATATTCATTCATGACAAAGTACATACTTATACATTCGGTTGTTTTTCCGAAAAAAGGTAGTCGGAACTACAGGATTATCAAATTCTTACTTCCTTACTAATATTATGAACTATAAAATTATTAATAAAGAAAATGGAAAAAAATCTTCACCCAAGTGGGAATCGAACCCACGACCACTGCAAACCGTGCCAGCCGCAATAACCACTAAGCCACTGGGTCAATTACTCGGATGACGAATTTTACCATATCTTTTCTAAATTACATATTGGCAACGTTATTCTTCATCCCGATAGCTATACACTAGCCAAATCTCGGCAAACAAAGCTGAATCCCTCAGCACAATATTTAAAGATGAAACGATCAACCATATCCTAACGGATTATATTAATGGAGAAGTGTTTTTATAGATTTATCTTAGTCAAGATATTATATATTACAAATTTATTAATAAAGAAAATGGAAAAAATTCTTCACCCGAGTGGGAATCGAACCCACGATCACTGCAAACCGTGCCAGCCGCTATAACCACTAAGCCTTACCTTAAGGGTGAAGAATGTTTTCCATTTTCTTTATTAATAATTTTATAATATATAATATCTTGACTAAGATAAATTTATAAAACACTTCTCCATTATTATGAATGTTAAAGTAATGCTATACAGGATGTTTTTTTGTGGCTACCATTAACGAAGGGTACGTACTCTATACATCAAATAAAGTAAGTTTATGCCAAAAAAAATGCTGGGAAAAAATATTTTTTTATTTTTTATTCCTTGATCGTGCGAAATTTATAGTGTCTAGTATTTATGTCAGTTTTTTTATAGACAGATATTAATTATTTTTCGTGAAAATATCCTGCTACGCGCGTCTATGTGCATTTATACAGAAAAAAGCAGTCTGTTTACTCAACTTTGGACCCAAATATTTTGGAAACCAGACACTTCCCAGGTATGCTTCCATGGAGAAAAATGATCGTGATGATGAGGAGATTCCGTAGTTTTCGGGAACGTTGACGAGCAAAAATCACCCTGTATGTCTGTCACGCTTGCACGCCAAAACTACTGTACCCATTTTAAATGTTTCGTACACAGATAGTCTAGAGCCTGAGAAAAGGGACAAGCTACTTTTATCCGAAAAAATATTTTTTCTTGTAAATTTAGGAAGTACTGATGAAAGGGTTGGTGAGTAATAGTGTAACTTGGTAGGTATATCAATTTCCAAGTTATTTCTAGAACAAAATCTAGTTTTCTTTGTACTGACAAAAAAATTACCAGTTTATTTTAGTTCTAATTATATTGTAATTGATTTTCAAAGAATAACGTTGGAGCTAATTTGAGAAAAGCTAACAACTCTAATATTACTTAGGCACAAAATAAATTTTCCAGTAAATTAACCAATTCCTTTGTTATCCGAGTTTAGGAAATTAATCTAAAAACTAAGACAAAGACGCTTTTAAAAATAGATAACAAAGGGAAAACCTCCATAAACCTCTTATCTTCGAGCACAAAAATAAAATTTCCTTGCAGAGTAAATATTGATTTTTTTCCAAATGACCGGGTAATATTAAAAGGGGTGCTTATTAAAACGTAATAAGCCGAAATGAAAGGGGTCTGAGAATTCTTCCGTCTGTAATGCTATAACAGCTGGCCAGGGGCCAAATTGCTGAAGTATACGTCCAAGGGCCGACACTTTAATACCCGCAGAACTTTGTGAAAATGAATTGATGTCGTAATTTTAAAATTTAGATGTGCTTTTACTGATCAACTTTTAGTTAAGTCTAGTCCAAATATAGGCCTCGCTAAAAGAGCGTTAAAAAATTATCTCTGTAATTATTTTTTTTAGGAAACCTTGTAACGATTGACTATACCTACAAAAGTTATTACAAACATATAATACACTAGTGGACGCCCGCGACTCCGTCCGCGTGGACTACAGAAAAAACAAAATGTCGAAATTATCTAGGATAAAAACATTTTCCCGGGATAAAAACATTTTCCCGGGATATTCTATATGTTAAGTAGGACCTGTCACAATATATTCCTGAAAACTGGATCTAAATCGGTTCAGCCGTTTCTGAGATTAGCGTGCACAAACGCACAGACAAACCGTCAAACGGACAAAAATTCCAAAAATCATTCTTTTGGGTACCTACTATTGCGTTAAGAAAGGTCTCCTATAATATTTTTTCTCATATACGAGTATCTTCCATGTATAGACAGCGATCCGTCCGTTACATTTTTATTATATATACAGTGGGTTTTTTTGTGGCCACCATTAACTAAGGGTACGTACTCTATACATCAAATAAAGTAAGTTTATGCCAAAAAAAATGCTGGGATTTTTTTTTATTCCTTGATCGTGCGAAATTTATAGTGTCTAGTGTTTATTATAGTTTTTTTATAGACAGATATTAATTATTTTTCGTGAAAAAATCCCGGCTACGCGCGTCTATGTGCATTTATGCAGAAAAACGCAGTCCATTTACTCAACTTTGGACCCTAATATTTTGGAAACCAGACACTTCCCGGGTATGCTTCCATGGAGAAAAATGATCGTGATAATGAGGAGATTCCGTAGTTTTCGGGAACGTTGACGACCAAAAATTACCCTGTATTGAGAAGAGACACGGCTGTATTAATATTTCATTTAGGGCCAAAACACATAACCGCGTTGCGGCGTCGCAACGCTAAAATCCGCAGTTTAGCCCTTAGCTATCAATACCATAATGTTTCTTACTTTTCCACGGTCGGTTTTTTTTATTGTGACCCCTTCAAATGGTATGTTTTATAATTTATGACATCACCAATATATATCTCAAAAACCAAACACAAAATGAAATATCAGTTCCTTATTCAGCACTTTTAATTTTTTTCCTCCAACGCTCCTTAAAATATTTAATCAAATATTTCCGTCAACGTAACAACAAACAAATAAAATCGCTGACATAAAATTTCTTTAAAACAATAATCATGTCTTTCCTTCACAGAAATACCTTTTGCATTCGAAACAAACCTTTTAACTTTTTCATGCAAACGACTTCCGTGACCGTCCAATACTCAGCTAGAGCTCATTCCAGTGATAAAGTCCCCTAACTTTAGCGCAAGTATCTATCTATCTCTAACACTGATTCATTTCATTTCTTTAGTTCTATGCAAATCCGTGGGACTTAGTTTTTTGGACAGACTGAAGCCAGCAGTAACTTGTATAAAAAAGTAATAAAAAGTTGCCCGTGGATGCGTTGAACATGGTTTACCCAACTTCGGGCATAAATACGGTGTGCATTGAGCCTAGTAACTGAGAACTAAAAGTTCGTGCTTAACGTTATATTTTCAGTCGGCTTTATTTAGTTTACGTTGCCAAGAACGTGAATCTGTGTTTATGCACAAAGTTTTAAATTTCATTTTGAGTATATTCAAGGTATTACTCCGTTTTATTATCTTTTTCTCTTACTGTCTATTTTCTAGTTTGATTTAATTAGTTTACTTAGACCTAGGTATAGTATTTTATTATCTTGCTATGACTAGCACACACATATATCAACCTATTGCAATCCATTCCTGGACGTAAGGCACGCCACAAGCCTACTGCCATAGGGAGGGCATTTACCCACAGTCACCACGCTGACCAGACGGGTTGGTGACCGCAGTGGATACCCAGAGACAGACATTGGGTACTGCTATTCTACTTTGCCGGGATCACACGTCACATTACCGTGTAGCACCATCACCATACCGTGCCCATTATATCAGATTATTTAGGTATGTACGTACAATGAACGTATATTATGAATATTACTTTCATCGTACAACTTAAAGACACCAAATACACGATCGATAGACCCTTCAACAAGTATCACGAACTAAACCTCTCAATTAGTCTTAGTTGTAAGATATTCCAGTACATACATTGTATATCATAAGTCCTTTGCGCCCAACATTTCGATCATTATCTCCAGATATCCACATTATTAGGCGAACCTTCGAACTTGGAAATCCACATTAAGTACATACGAATATAATCGCTTAACGGAAATTCCAAACACTTTGAAATAAAGCTGAATATTATTTAGATTACAGCGAAAATTCCCAGAATGTCGACTAAATGCCTCCAGCGGCGATTACAAAGACGCCCGTGAGCTAATAAAAAATCCGTTATATTTCGCGTCAAGCGGTAGAATATTCCCGAATTGCCAGCTCAGAGGCATTTCGCGATTTCAAATTGTAGGTATTATGGTATGAAAACGTTGCTATCTTTGTTATTACATTCCGGCGTAAGTCCCGCCAATATACTGAGCATGCCCCGCCAACATATTGCAATATTTGGAGCATCAGCAAAAATATAATATACTCAATTGCAAGAAAAACGGATCCCATATTGTCCCGGCTCGTAATGTAATACATTTTATTGCGGTTTACGCGGTGACTTATTACTTCTCTTTGATGTTGTTTCAGATACAAATAGGTAGCGACTCAGTATTGTAATAATATTCTAAATGACATTTTTTTTATGTAGCCATCTTCTTGCCCTTATCTCATTGATAGATTAATAAATCGGTACAATAATATGGTTTCTTTGAAAACCCATATTGTCAAGGATTTGGAATTTATTTACTGGTGCTGGTTCATATAAAATGTTACTTCCTTTTAACATGAGACTAGGTACGTCATTAGCAGGTTACAGAGTGTTAGTTCGTTCAGTTAATACTTAGTTCAAAACCAAACTTATTTTCTTATTTTATTCTTCATATTTATCGGTATATGATATCTAGCAGCACGGCAGTGCCCTCGTCAAGTCTTTAAAACCAAACTTGAATAATTTAAAAGCTCCCATATTATAGACTTGTTTATGTTCTTGAAATGGTTTCATGATAGGTACGTACCAAGTTAGGTTCCTAAACCAAGTTTTATGGATTTCCCGCAGGTTCCTAACTTATTATACGGCTGTTAGATACAACATAAAAACCTGGATAGAAATCTATGTAATAAAAGGAGAGCGTTTTATTTCGGGTACTAGGGTACTTACTAGATTTATATCTAGACTGTTGTCAGTGGTAGAAAACACTTTTTTTTCGGCACCATAAAGATAAAATTTCGCAAAGAAACAGTGCTGTATTTTGAGCTAATTTTCGAGGCCAACGATATAAAAAACTTTATTCGACATAAAACATACAACTTATTTGTCGATTGTCGTTTATTTACACGTTACTTTCTATACGATTTATCAAGCATGAGTCAGTTTAACTAATTCCTTTCAACACGAAATAACTGAAATGAATGACATACACGAATAATAAAAAAAAACTATTCAATTAATTTAATTTATAAAATATCACGAAAATTACTCTCAACGTGTAAACTTTTTAAGTAAGCTAAAGCTCCGTAGTCTAGTACAAAATAGTTAGTAGCAAGTGTTGCATTACTTTGGGCACGCGAAAGATTAAACCCCTGCAACATAACAGTGTGTAGGGCTGTTCATTTGTACGTACCCTAATGAGACCCTTATGCTCTCGCTCGTGCCACGCTTTCAAAACTTTTAATTAAAACTATATTCAAGAGACCAAGCCCTGATGTCTATTGTTTTAAGTTTACAAGGAGATAATTTATGTTAATTAAAATAATACCTACCAGGTAAAAAAAATCGATTAAATGGTGTTTACTTAACTTAACTTAAATATACTTAATTCTAAACGAAAATATTATTTGAGCTAAGGTTTTAGCAAGCTTTCTGAACTTAACTACACTTTATAACCATAGTTACTTGTTAAACAAGGTTTATTCGTATTGGACCAGGGACCCAATTCTCGAAAAGTCTCGAGTTGGAACGAAGCCGAAACGGAACAGTTGTAGACGCTCAGGACAAAGCAATAATTACTTTATGGTGACGTAATTAGACACATTTCAGCACGAGACAGATATTTGTTTTTATTCTGTCATACTCGCGACCGATGCGTGCTAAAATATACCTTATTACTCTAGCGGTAAGTATATATTGCTTCGCACCGCGTTTCGTTATCGGTTCGTTAGTGGTTGCGTTTCGGCTCAAAAATTTTCAAGATTGCTCCCCTGATTTTATCTGACTGCGCCAGAAGGAGGGTTATGTTGCACGCATTTGAGCTTGAGAGGTATTATCTCAGATGAATGATATATTATAGTCGTGAGAGTGACACTATGTCAAAAACTTTACACAGTCGGGTTTTATTCTTAAAATAAATGAGGTTTTTCCCTCTTTATTTTGGCAATATATAAAATCCTTGTATTTACGTCTGAAATAAATCTGGATGTCAAATAAAATTGAAATAAATCAATAAGCGCAAAAAACCATAACTACGGGCTTAGAGAACAGGCAGCATAAAGCCCACCTCTCATTGTATTCCATTCAATAAAATCAAATTCACGTTTACGTTTTGACGTATGCACGTATTTTATGTGACAGTAAAATTTCGCTTTATCCGAAGCTCCATTTTATATTCCTTTCATGAATTCATGTGCGTACGGCGTATCGCTTTTAACTATATTTTTATTTTCAATGCTTTATTGTGAGCTTTACTTAGGTTTTAAAAAATTCTCACTAACTTTTATTCACATAATAACTTCCTGCACTAAAATTTTAATCCTATATTATATTATTGGGTTTATCACATATAGATAGAAAATATTAACTAACACCCAAGAACCAAGATCAAGGCGACATTAAATTCACGAACCTCATAGGAAGCAATTAATTAAAAAATAAAAATTTCTAGAACCTTACGATCCTCGCTGTCGCTCATAAAATTATGTCTAGGCATCGTAAAGTTCAAAACTAATATGTTCTCCGTAACGATATTCGATCGTATCCTAGACGCTCGTGTGTCACCGTAATGACTACGTAATAAACTTGCCTGGGATCCTTATTAAATTCATGTAGGACATTTCAACAACTGTTTCATTGGTAGAGATAAAGCGACGTGTACTTAACTACCTTGTTGGAATTTACACGGAATTATTGTAACATTTTAGCGAATAAGTACGAAATTAATGTAACTAGGGAAATGTAATTTTGCAAAATATTACCAAATATTACCATTATATGGATGGCATTAAAACATACCTACATTTTGTAGACTGAATTATTATAACGAATTTATTTACCTATATGAAAAACGGTATTTATTCTTATTCTTTATTGTACACAGTATTATAATAAAAGTAATTATACTTCAGATGTCCCTTCCAAATCCATACAGGGTGCTGATGACATCCAAACTAAAATAGCAAGGAAGCGGGTGCTCATGATCCCCAAATAATATCAAATGTAAATCAAACAATAAAATGCATCTGTAAAAGAGCATGTACCGCCTGGGATATCGTAGCTCGTATGAGTATGCCACGGACTACGAACCTACTACGGTATACAAATTACTATTTTCAACACACTTTTGTTACATACCTTTAGTTTATTATTTGACAAGTGGAGCCGTACAAAAAAATCCGTAACTATACCCGAAACACATTCAGCATCCCATAAATAACCGCTCAGTTTTCTAGTATCCATAACTTGTAAATACATACGCCAATAAATTCCGAGGACTCTATACAAGTCTGGACAAGGGCGAACAAGTTTTCCCATAAATCGGTTATAGTATAACATCGCCGGACGTTTTGCGACACCCATCTGTGCGCCTAACTTTTAAACAAGCGCGTTAAGTAATTTTTACAGACCCTTCTGAAACCTGAACATATTCATGACGCAACAAAAAAGTTTTATTTGGGTTACATATTAATAAAGTATTCGCTTAAAAAACACAATTTCTAATAATTCTAATAATTCGGTTTATTATTTTTTAAAATTTCTTTAATAATAATTTTTACAATTCTAATAATCGGCGTTTGTCCTCTAGACGATATGACAACGACATTTCGTTATCTAGTATGGGAGACCGTGTCGTGGTCGTATCGTCTAGTGTAAAAATGAGCCATAGTATCTAATACATTTTTGTTTTTGCTTCCAAAAAAGCCGTGGGCGTGTCATTGTCGTGGTCGTGTCGTGTTCATGTCGTCTAGTCGAAGAACGCCCATATTTACAAAATGTATAGTTTGGGCGAATAATTGTTTGAACGTCTGTCAGTGTGCAAAAACTACTGAACGGATTTTGATAAAACTTGGCAGTTCTCTGTAGCATATACAGAATGTGTGTGACAGCCAGGCAAATACTGAAATACTGACATGTACCATTGTTTTAAGTTATACTAAAGTGTTATTACTCGCAGGAAATGCATTTTTTATTTAATAATCCGTAATGTTTGTTTTCCGCGCCAATTATATCGGGCGATCCTGTGACTAGTTAAATGGGCTTATTAGTTATTGCGTGATACATTGCTGTTTTTTTGGATTACTTGTGACTCTCCATTGGGTTTGATCACTTAATTGAACTTTTTTGGGTGATTTTTTTTTAGACGTTATTAGTTCGTTTAAATAGGGCTTACCCTATTTAAACGAATTACGCTATTTCATTTCTGAAAAAAAAAAATCGGAACATTTTGGAATTTTCCTGCGAAAATTTTCTGTGGTTTTTGCCTCAGAATCATTGTCTGAAATCGCCATATCAATATTTTCCTGGCTGACACTTACATCCTGTATACATAAAATATACTAGCCCACGACTTCATCGCAAAAAAATATTAAAATAAACTGGCTACGTTCCTTAAAATACAATTCAGTTAGTTAACCAAACAAATTTTAAAAAATGTCCACAGTCTAACGTTCATGACCGTATTGTAAAAAAATTGCCTTATTCATACTCTAGAAAAGTAAATGCCTAAACTTATTTCGTAACTAATGTATTCCCGCGGCTTCCACTCCTATTATACATTTCAATTACCATTAAATCTATCATCAACAATAAAATTTAATTTATAAATACTTTTTAATAAAATTTAATCCAACCTTGATTGGTTTTCTTGAATTATTTTAGCTGTTTTGGTATCTGAGTCCTAGAAAATACCAATTTAAAGTAATAAAAGTTAGGAAATAACTTTGAAAGGAATCCCTAATGAAATTCATTTGATTTTCAAAACCAAATTAAGCTGTATACGAAACTTTTAACTATCTCTTAACCAAAACATGATTATAATAATTATGGCGAAATCCAACAACGCAGTTGCCCGATTTGCATTACCTAGGAATTGAATATCATTGAATAAATAATTACAATAATTTATCTACAGACACAACAAAGTATTCTACTCGTATTAACTATATTATGACTATAAATAATAAATAAATAAAATAAATATTCACACACTTCACAACACATTCACCTAGTCCCACATTAAGATCCCTAAGGTCTTGTGTCGTGGGTACTAAGCAACGGTATATAAATACATAGATACTTATAGAAACATCTATGACTCGGAAACAAACATCGATATTCATCATATCAATGTTTGCACCTACTGGGATTCGAACCCAGGACCAATGGCGTCGCAGGCAGGGCCACTACCTACTAGACCAATCAGTCGTCTTATGTTGTTCTATGTACTATGTTCTTCTTGTAGCCCATTCACATATACCTGGGGTTTATTTTTCTTGCACTCATCTCATTATTATATCTCACTATTATAAGAGTACTATATCTTTATTTCTCTTCACTTATATTGTCATTTTGTTACCTACTCCCAGTATACGCATACGCTTATGATATATCACATCTTTATTCCTAGTTGAAATTGAATCTGATTGCCACCACTTCATTGCCCTTTGCATTTGAATTCCCGCTAAAATCAGTGCGAAGGCAAACTTTGTAACATCACAGGTACGAATATTGAGTGCTCATCAATTTTTCTTTACCATATATTTTTATCTAAAATCGTCAAGAGGGCTGACGCCTTTTCAAGTTTAGTGCAAATTGAATTTTTATAGAATTACGGTGTTGCTGGCTTTTGATTTTATGTCGGCGTAAAATCGTTGAGTGATAAATTAGGTAAAACACTAACACATTTTAATTAATTTAATCCTGTTAGTATTGTGTGAGTTTTTGTGAGAATGTGAAAATAATAGAATCTGTTTCATGCAAAAACTAAGAAACGGAATCGAGCAAAACTTGTCAGTTGCATAGCTTACGAGTATATATAGGTTATATTATCAGTTATATAGTCATACTTCAGCTGCATCTCCTATCGTGCAAGTCATAAGAGTCGAACTCGGGCATTCTCTCAGGCGTTGAGCTAGCAACTTGTCACTGGTCATTTACATCAGTGGGGTAAGCACGAACCTTTTTACGTGGCGTAACGCTAGCGACATGCTAGCAAAATCTATGTGATTTAACAGTTTGACGATAGCGTTATGGACTATCGAGAGGTTCGTGCTTACCCCTCTGTCCCCGCTATGCTCAAGTGGCTGTTAGCTGTATGATCATCCAGTTCTGGCAATTAGATATGATATATTGTTAAAAGTATTAGTGAATAACAGGGAAAACCTATTTTTTGTAAATTGTTACTAGTTATAATCATCGATTATTTTTGTTAAACTTCAAGTTCTTTTAATAGCATATTTAATAATAACCAGTATAATAACTAATTTTCTCTATCTGATAGAAATAAAGGTTATGAATATAATTAACAGGCCCGGACGAAACTAAAAGAAATAATAATTTTATAAAAGAAAACTGACTCTTTATGTAATTGTATCGAGTGTTAGCCGTCTCGACCTTGGCAAGGACATCTACAGAATGTTTTTTGGTCCTCAACGTTCCCGAAAACTACGGAATCTCCTCATCATCACGATCATTTTTCTCCGTGGAAGCATACCTGGGAAGTGTCTGGTTCCCAAGATATTAGGGTTCAAAGTTGAATAAATAGACTGCGTTTTTTTGCATAAATACACGTAGAGGCATGTAACAACTTTTTTCACGAAAAATAATTAAAATCTGGCTTTAAGAAAACTAACACAAACACTGGATACTATAAATTTCGCCAGATCAATTGATTAAAAAAAAATTGTCAAAAAAAAATATCGATTCCCAGCAATTTTTTTGGTATAAACATACTTTATTTGATGTATAGAGTACGTACCCTTCTTAAAGGGTGGCAACGAAAATACACCCTGTATACCAAAGACGACTTATTGAATTTTCTTAAGATTCATAAATCTTTATAAAAATGTCCGCACATTCTCTGTCTCTACCACGTAGCAACGTTTTTTTTTTATCTTATATCAAAACTAAGATATACTCGTAGGTAAGAAATATAAGAATGATTTTACATTCTCAGGAACAATTTATTTTGGGAATAATTAAATACTAACAAAATAAAAATAATAATCGAGCGAAAGCACGGTTTGCCGGTCGTGAGTTCAAATCTCACTCGGGTGAATATTTTTTAAATTTTCTTATTAATATTTTAAAACAAAATAGTACTCAATTATGCATACCACTAATATTATAAATGTGAAACTTACATATTTTAAAACTTATTGTTAATAGGTACTTCCATGCAAAATTTACCTGATAGATTGTTCACTATGGGTGCGCCCACCACCGGGCCCTACACCCTCCACTGACCCTCGGATCTGATAACTCATAATTGCGACAACAGGCACTTGCACTAACTACAATCGCCATGAGAAACCAGACCCGAGCACCTAGCATGCAAGACGATACATTGCACCATTCCGAAATCAAAAACTTTTTGATTTCGGAATGGTGAGTGAAGTCACCCATAGTGAATGTTTGAACTTCCGAATTGTAACGCCTAATACAATTTCACTGATAGATTGTGATGAAATTTGGCTTATATACCTAAATCAGAATAACTTAGAGGCTAATGCATAATCATGCGGACAAAATTGCGTGTTATTAGCAACTAATAAATACTTTTTTTTTATTCTTAACAGTTGTTGGGCGATAAGTCAGCACCTTCTTACTGATATTCTACCTCAATCCTTTATAGGCTAAACGTGACTATGGGATCTTTTTTCTGATCTTATAGTCCTGACTAGTTGGCCCAATAAGTTATATATAGGTACTTATGTTTTAAATTATTTTATTTTTCTTTTGCGATTTGAGCACAAATAAACTGGGCAAGACGCATCTCTGTTATTATTACGGACACGAATGGGTTTTAATTTTAACTTTTTCGCTGGTTCTCCTTTAAGAGTTCTTGTTTAACAAGATCTCGGTGCTCTTTTGTTCGTTACCAACTTCAGCTTGTTTCAGTCGAACCAATTTTAACTTCTTTAATTTGAGCCGAATAGCCTTTAGTTGCAAATGAGACAGCTACTTGCATTATACAACAACTGGGAAAAGGCCAGTGAAAAGGCATTGCATTTCTAATTTGGAGCATTCTGCAGATCTGTGTTTTTATACGATAAACGATTCGTTTATCGTATATCGGTTGTTCAAAATTATTTTTAAAAAGACATTTTAATATTTAGGTACATAATTAGTTAATAATTATTAAGTATAATTAAACAAAATTAATTTAAGTCCAAGCTCAGCTTTTTATTTTAAGTATATACAGGATGTTTTTTCGTGGCCATCCTTAACGAAGAGTGCGTACTCTATACATGAAATAAAGTAAGTATATTCTATTTACTCAACTTTGGACCCTAATATTTTGGAAACCAGACACTTCCCAGGTATGCTTCCATGGAGAAAAATGATCGTAATGATGTGGAGATTCCGTAGTTTTCGGGAACGCTGATGACTAAAAATCATCCTGTATATTATATTCAATACAAAGGATTAAAAATGAAAAAAGAGAGTCATGTATTTAATTACATTAAAAATGTAGGAATATCTGCCCGTGTAGCCTATGTGTTAATCTGATTAAAACAAGCTACATGACTAGAGTATATGCGAGTAGTGTTCTGTGTACATGACTGTCAAATTTTATCTAAATCCGGTCAGTAGTTTCTGCGAGAGAGAGTAAAGAACTTCTAAACATACTTACAAAATTTTACATAATTCATAATACAATCCTCAAATATCGACGTACTTCTAGTATCCAAAATATAAGTGTATGCTATATTATTCACAGTTAAAATAAAAATGCATTGATAGAGCGTCGATAAATACACTATTGAATTAACGAGGCTGCAAATAAATGTATGTATTGCAGCATATTCACTCTATTTGTTAGCTATGTCACTAACGAAATATTATTAGATAGCGTACTGAAACGAATTCTGCTATGACAAAAAATATATACAGGGTGTTCGTTGCCACCCTTAACGAAGGGTACGTATTCTATACATGAAATAAAGTAAGTTTATGCCAAAAAAATGCTGGGAATCGATGTAAATTTTTTAAAAAATTTTTTAATTACTTGATCGGACGAAATTTATAATGTCCAGTGTTTATGTTAGTTTTTTCACAGATATTAATTATTTCTCGTTAAAAAATCTACTACACGCTTCAATGTGCATTTATGCAGAAAAACGCAGTCTATTTGCTCAACTTTGGACCCTAATATTTTGGAAGCCAGACACTTCCCAAGTATGCTTCCATGGAGAAAATGATCCTGATGATGAGGAGATTCCGTAGTTTTCGGGAACGTTGACAACCAAAAATCACCTGTATATATGTATATCTACCTATAGTCATACATATAGTAATTTCCATTATTCCTAAACTGCCCGAAAAGAGTGCAAATTACGATGGTCAGTGACAAGTTGCTAACTTATCGCCTGAGAGAATGTCCGGGTTTCTAAGTCGACTCTTACGACGTACTCAGTAGTGGTGTTCAAAAAAGCTATATTCTCGGAACGCGTGAAAGTGACATGTGCAAATAGCGCGCTATTTTTTCCGTGACGTTATAACGTTACGATTTGCGCGCAAATTACAAGTCACGAATGAATGACTGAACGAATACACTATATTCTTATCCCGCCAATGACAAGTCGTGAAAACGCTATATTCTAGTTGACGCGATTTCATATAGCTGTTGGTAGTCCGGCGCCGGCCGTCACGCGCTATGTATGTGCGTGTCGAAGGCGCGATGAGTCATGCGTACGCGACACGTGAAGCGCGCATATCGTTATAGCGTTAAGCTTGGAACGAGTCAATTAAATCATTGGTTATTGCGCTATGGACAAATAGCATGTTATTTTTAAAAGCTATACGTTATATTAGCTACCACTAGTACTCAGCAGGAGTGCAGCTGATGTACTGTAGTGTACCTACTGCATCAGCACAGGAAGTACACGCATGAAATATAGTAGAAGTATAAAATGTATAAAAGTATGATAGAGTAAATGTATGAAAGTCTAAAATTACATAAGTACTAGATTTCAAGGTTTACCATACCGCTTTTAAGCACGTTTGAGAGACGGCAGTATCTCTCTCATGTTTTCATTTTCAGTCGATAATATCTATGACTTGAGTAGAATATGTATAATATTAAAGTATATTTCATGAGCGAATGTATAGCTGTATAATAGTGTGCTTACATTGATTGAATGTGTTTCTAATGTGTATTCTATGTTCTTTAATTTCAATCTCAGCGCAGCGAAGGACTTCATAGTCATTGACTTTGTTATGTGTCAAAGCCCTCCACTCCGGCCTCTTGGAGTCTTGTTGCTCCCACTGAGAAGGCTCTACGCCGCACTTCTTCATGTGCCGCTTCAGCACATCTTTTAGATAAATAACTAGTATACAGGATGTAACAAAAGGGGTATGTTAAGCGAAACGCTATGAAGATAGCCCACTATAGAGAACCTAAGCACACAATTTGAGACTAAAAATCACATGTATGATAATCAAATATTAAACATGTTACCTAATTTCGAATTACAAATTCTGTTTAGTGAACTTCTCTATCGTAGGGTTTCTTCATAGCATTTCGCTCAACAAACTCCTTTTATTATACCCTGTATATTGTTATGAAGGTATAATATTATACCCACGGCCCATTCTAGTTCTGTATCGGTAATCCCTAATCCGCTCGGCAACATGTATGCCAATTGATATTCCATGTAGCGCTGCGCTTCGGAAAGCATTTTGTTTTTATTTACGGACGCGACTTTGATCCAAGCACATTTGTCGGTTTTTGCATAGAAATACCTATCTCAATTGAAATCTAAACTACATAAAACTTTTATTTAGTAACACAATAGGTATATTTTTCACCACAAAGCAATTTTTACAAAAAATAATATAAGTAGGTACTTATTTTATTTTTATACCAAATGGAATGTACCTATATGTGTTGAAAATTTAAAAAAATCTGCGATACAATAATAAAATTTAAGAGCACAAGATAAAATATATTTTTCATAACAATTTTACCCTTAAAACGGCACGCGACTATTTATTATGCAAATTTTCGTATCATAAACAAAAGGCTTTCGAAAAACGCATGAAACCGAGTTTGCCTTGAGCGGGTCTTTGGGGCATTTTCGCACTTAACCGACAAGAACAAAGTGAAGGAATGAGTTTAATATCGGGATCGCGGCCAGTTATAACTCCAAATTAAACGCGCCAGCTGGTAATTAATATTAGAAGAATAATATTAAAATATTGTATTTTCTCTGAGCGGCTGCTTTCTATATTCAAAATGCCGGCGGCATTCCTTTTGAGGCTTAATGAGAGTCATGCTCCGAGGGGCCTGTTATGCCTAATTTTGTTAGCTTTGATGGGCCTCAATGGGACCGTTCCCACTCGCGGACGCCCTCTGATCGCCCATGTGGACACGACCCTAATTATAATCTTGAAGAAACGCTTCCTTTTGTCAATTTCTACCTTTGAGAGACTTGACTTCATATGACAATGGAGCCATATTCAGGTATTAGTGAAATTCATAAGTACATTATTAAAAATAGTTCTTTATTTTTCGTTAGTTTAAGTACAAAGTGATATCTTAAAACTAAATATATACCTACTTATATAAGATAAAGGTTAATTTATGTATATTAAATACAATAAATATTTTACACTAAAATATTTCAATATTTAGTTACGTAAGTGATACAAAATATTACATTCGACTTTGTCACTGGCGACTAGATAGAACCTAGCCTGCAATTATTATTGTTATCATAACAAGATATAATTGTGTAAAATCATCATAATTAAAATAACTGCTTTAATCAAATAGTTTAAAATTGTGACTTATCGCACTAGCTCAGGTTAATGAATATTTAACGAATTTTAATGAATCCAACTAAGCTGTGACACAGAGATATTAAAATTGACGCTTTATCTAAGGATTTAATTTTCTCCTTAAGATAATCCTGAGTGCAATATTTGTAAAATAATAATGCAGAACTTAAAAAATAAGTACCTAGTTTAAATAATACATATATCCCGGCAACACACACAATACAAAGTCATTCAACTAAAAACAATATTTACAATCGATTCACTTAACGGTGACCCTAAATTGTCCTCTTATAGTAGAATCCACAAGTTCGGGAATTGAACTATCGATAAATTTTATCGTCGTGGGGCGGCATGCTAATAAAATAGGGCGCGGGTGGCGGTGGTGCTAAATATCGCACGGATCCCGGGCCGGATTGCACCTTATGGGGCAAAGTGGCCGTAGATAAGGAGGCCGGCGGCAGAGTGGCGGCGTATCCGGGCCAGGCACCCCCCCACATCGGGGCCCCCGCCGCCGGACTGTTCGCTAGAGGCCCTCCCCGATACGATGTCGCCGTCATTCTCAGCCGCACAATGCAAATCGCTATTATCAAGATCGCGATAAATGCCACAACACCGCCGACAATACCTATTATGAGATTGTCGTCATTTGTAGCTGACGCAATTCCGACAACCGGTGCTCCCTTTGGCTCTCCTGGCATTTTGGGGCGGTCGTGAGATGGCGCTACCGACCATATAATATCAGGCTCGACTGAAGTTCGATGTACTAGCCGAGGAGGAGCCGTCGTTGATAGACTACTTGAAGATGATATTACAGGCGTAGTCCTTCGTCTTGTTTCGCACGTTAGTTCATCGTCTCCAATTTCTACTAACAAAAATCCAGATAAATGCTCAGGTGAGTCACACTTAACTTCTTCAATACCAACGTTAGGCAGCCACCTTCGGAGAGCTCGAGCATTGCAATCACATTTAATTGGGTTAGAATCTAAACCAAACATTGATAGATCTGCCCGACGGTCATCGAGGGCCACTAGTAGTTGTGGCAGCAAGGTTGCCAACTGACTGCCAGCTACATCTATGGTTATTTGAGATGATCGTGGCAAAGGAAAGAGAAGAGCTGGTGGTAAAGTAGATACTGAAGTATTACGGAATCGCACGGTAATTGCTGGTGCCTTCAAACCCGCAAGGACACCGGAAGATACTGTTTTTAATCTAGTTCCTCTAATGCCTAGTTCCTCTAGACGAGGATGTAATATCGAATGCAGTTGGTCGGCACCAATATTTGCATCTTTCACTTCTACATCTAGTTTTTCTAGTGCTAGTAAATACTGCAATGTGCCTTGAACATCAAAATATCCTAATCGGGGGTATTCATA
Source organism: Carposina sasakii (assembly GCA_014607495.2). Lineage (NCBI taxonomy): Eukaryota > Metazoa > Arthropoda > Insecta > Lepidoptera > Carposinidae > Carposina > Carposina sasakii. Next base: position 10,425,964 of record CP053158.1, read on the forward strand.
TGCCCTTAGTTCTACTAAATTTGTCAATGACCTAAATGCGTTTTTCTCTATTCTTGTACATTTTTCTAAATTTCTCATATCAAGTACTCTCAGAGACGATAGCTCATCAAAATCACCATCAACTATAACAGGTATTGGGTTACTTGAGATGTTTAATACTTGAAGGTTCTTAAGTTTGGCCCAAGAGATAGTGAGAGATCGGGATACATCCGACAGCTGATTGTGAGATAAATCTAAAGATTCCAACAGTGTTGTTCTGCTAAAAGTTTTATCTGAAAGTAGAGTAATATTATTGAATGACAAATTCAAACTATGCAAAAATGGTGTTTCGAGCTGTCCAACGGTCTTCATCCCAGTTCCAGCTAAATTGAGGTCTCTTACAGTCTTTGGTTCAGTAATAACATTGTTAATAGCCTTTTCGGATAGAGGATTAAATGACAGATCCAACTTTTTAATGTTTACCATAACACTGTCCTCGGCCGGAATATCCTCTATTTGATTATGGGAAAGATCTACCGATGAGACAAAAAAGTATTGCTTCTGTAAAGCCTTCAATGGAGCGTGCTCAAGCAAGTTATTGCGTAAAACAATTTGTTCCAGCATGTGTAATCTCGATCTATCGAAAATGCTTTCAGGAAGCTCCGTTAGTAAATTGCCACCTAAATTGAGTAATTCAAGTCGAATAAGCCCTTCAAAAAGTCGGTCACCCAAACGGTCGATTTTGTTATTTGAAAGGTCCAAGTATTGTATTTGTGAAGAATTATGGAAAGCCATTTCGCTTATCGACTCAAGTTCATTTCTACCTAATAAAATTGTTCTCAATTTTGGAAGACGAGCAAAGTCGAGTTCGTCAACGTTTTTCAAAGCGTTCCCAGATAAGTCGACCAATTCAAGATACTGCAAAGTACTTATAAGTTCCGAAGGGAAGAAGTTGAACTTATTGTTTGACAATATTATTTCGCGTAGCCGTGGGTGTATTTTAAATGAAGACGGGAATAAATAGCTGAGCTGGTTATCAGAGAGATCTATGATTTCTAAACTCGTGCCAGTGTTGAAGAATTCGCCTTTAAATGCGTTCAACTGATTCCCTTTCAGCGATAAGTACTGAATAGACATCACGTTCACAAAGGCGGGAGTTCTTATGTTCACGATATTATTGTACGATAAATCCAGGTAAGTTAAATTCCTTAGGTTCTTGAAAGTATTTTCTGATATCTCTTGTATATAGTTATGGGTTAGGTAGATTTGTTCCAAATTGATATTTTTGGAGAATAAATTGACAGGCAAGGCTTTTAAGCCCACATGACTTATGTCGACACTTAATAATCCTAGGTTATGGTTAAAAACATTTTGAGGAAGTATACTTATGTGGTTATGACTTATGTTTAAATGGGATAAACTGGGTATTGATTCAAAAGAGTTCGCGGGCACTTCAGTCACTTGATTATCAGAAATATCCAAAAACCACAGATTAACAAACTTAAGCCTTGGGCCTGTGAAGCCCAAAATTCTATTTTGGCTCAGAGATAAGAACTCAAGAGACATTTCTAGTCCACTAAACACATCTGCGGATATAGTGTTAAGGAGATTTCCTGATAGATCTAAATGGCTTAAGGTCTTGAAGTGGTTAAAAGCAGCCGGTGGCAGTTCCCTGATGACGTTTCGTGAGAGAACTAGAGAGGTGATTCTGTCGGAAACCGCCCGAAGTATGTCACTTGACAACGCGGTCACTCTGTTGTATCCCAGATGTACAGACACCAAGTTTGGCAATCTGGAGAGTGCTGTGGCCGGAATTAGTAGTATATTGTTGTCGCGAAGAAGAAGAGTTTCAAGACTTGTCAGGCCATCAAAAGCGTCGTCTTCCACCTGAAATTAATGACTTATATAGTGATGCCCTTAGGTCTTAGAAAATCCAGGCATATAAATATTTCATAAATTACGTAGAGCGAAAGGTTATTTCACGAAAGAGGGCTTTTGCTATTAGTTTTTACACACAATCTGTCTTAACAACCATGTATATACCAAAGCATATTATACAATGATGAAAGTGGATAGACGTAGACGAGCGTTTTTATCATCACTGCTTCAAGAGTATTAAAAGTTCGAAAGATAATGTGTTCGCAATAATGTTACATGAATCTTGACTGTATTATGATTTTTTCCAGCTAAATGTAAGTTTTGCTACGTACCATTTTATATTCGTAAAACAATGTTACTTCCTACTTTAAATTTAAAAATTAACAAGAATAGAAAAATTACCAATATAGAACATATAATTTGTATGTCTTTCATATGTGATTATTTAAAGTTTTATCACATATACTGAATGCAACCAGAATAGAACACAATATACTCGATTCTATAAAGTTTTAATTTCTCTCCGCACCAATGACATGAATGTATCGTTCATGAATCTATATGCTCACGGTGATGCATTAATTGGACATTATTGTAGGAATTGTATACATTTCTGACAATAATACTGGAGCTATATAACCATAGGTTGGTTGGTTGCTCGGTGAATGGGTTAAGCGTTTTGTGTAGTATATTGTACTACATGCACGTACGTTGTTCTATGTACATATTATGCAATTTACCTTTTTTGTACATAGAATTTACATATGTATGCAATTTACCTCTTTTGTACGTATAATTCAAATTAACTATCGTTAAACTAGCAATTAACAATACTTTTTAGCATAATTCAATACTTAACTACGACAAAATTATTTTTAAGAAATGTATGTTAATTTAACATAAACATAACTTAATATAAACAACTAATCAAACCCATGTCATCATGAAAAATGTCACAATGATACAAACTTTAAATAGTTTCTAATATTTATATACCTATAACTATACATATAGGTAATAGTTTAGTTAGAAAATCAGGCGATCCTCACTCACTTTTCATATAGATCTAATACGTGGGTTATATTAATGTGTTTTTCGTGAGTTAGTAGTTTTTTTAGCACCACAAAAGCTCGTCTGCCCAATCAGAATAAGTACTTACCGTCCGAAGCGAGTTAACGCCGACGTCTAAATAGCGCAGCTCGGTCAGACCCACGAACGTCCCAGGGGGCAGCTTTACCAAGTTGTTCCGGCTTAGGTCCAGTACCTCCAGAGATACCAGCGAACTTAGGTGGCTATTGTCGATGTTCTGGAAGTAGATTACTTAGATTAAGTTTTTCATAAAGTTAGAAACACTTCTTGAATACTTTGATTAAGATTTTAATAAAAATTTATGAACACTCTTTGAGAATTTTCCGTTAACCGAGGTAATGAATTCTTAAACTGGGATAGTTTCAATTGTAATTCAAGATGTTGCTCTATTCTGCTTGTAGTGAGGTCTCGCTAGCAGATTAGAAAAATCCTGCTTTAAGATGTCAAGATCGTACAACTATAGGTATATGAAAATCTTTTTAGGCATATTTTATTGATAGATATCTACCTATTACAATAAATTAAAGTACCCACATAGGAACTGAACCCTGATGGTGACAAAATATGCTATCATCTTAGATGAAAACAAAATAGCGGAAGATAGGGCACGTCCTTAAAATCGTCAACAAGAAATTAGGCATGCTACACAACTACACGCCCGAACACACACACAGCTGTAATTGTATTTAACGTTGTACACTACTGAGCGATAGAGACAAACCTATTTATTTCGACAGAAGCGCGAGCGAGACAAGCGCGTTTCAATAGAGCATCATCGGAATAATTTCGGGTTGAGTCGTGTCAGGTCGTGTCCCAGACAATAAACTATAGTAAGAAACTACTGCAAAAACGATACACAGCGGGCGCATTCGCACACACACGGCACGTGTTTGCTTGTTTAACTTGTCGCACATAGATGTATCATATATTTTTATCTCGCTCTGCAAAATGGCGATCAAAACAATAAGTGAATTTACAATTATTAACCTAAGATTTAAAGTTTTCGTGCACTTATGCGTGAAAAGTGATTCCATGTGATTTGTTTTTTTTTTTGAGTGATTAGTACAACGCACAAAAGCACATGAAGGCATTTTGATAACTTTTACCCCGCTTAAAATAAAACAAGAATTTCTTTCGTCACACGAGCGCGCTATTGCTACTCTCAACTGCAAATGAGTAAAATCAGGCGACGTTGGCCTAATTTAAGCGGTCCACGCGCTGGAGACGAGTCACTATCTTCCGCTATTTTGTTTTAATCTAAGGCTATCATATTAAAATAGAATAAACATGGCAATCCACACTGTAAATGGATATATAGCGTCATGCGGCACATAAAAAATGGAGATATAAAGAAATGTCAATATTGACGCTAGAATAAAAATTTTGTAGCAGAAAGTTGTCATTTACGTACATACTATAGTAATTTTTGCGCAGCTTTTCAATTGTTTATGATAAAAGTGGTAAATAAAGTCTCGTTTATGACATTACGGAGTTGATTAGACGGTCCGTCACCCTTGTGAGAAAAATAATATGAACGTAAACTTAAAATTAAAATAAACTTCAAGTTTGAGCTTCAAGCCGTTTAGGTTCTAGAGCGTGCTCATGAAATATACATACATACATACATACAGTCACTCGAAAAACATGAACCTTCTTCTAACGCAATCGGGTAAAAATAAAAGAAACCCTATCAAATCACTACCCTCACTCACAAAACTTGCAGTTCACTCACCGTAATCATGTTGCTGGAGAGATTCAATTGCCTAAGAGCGGCAAACGACTTGAATGCCACGGTCGGGAAATCCGCGATGAAGTTCTCAGACAGATGCAACTTTTCCAAGTTCTCTGTGCCTTGGAATACGTCACTGTTGAACTTAGAGAGCCTGTTCCGTCCAAGGTCGAGAGATCGCAGATGGCTTAATCCTATAAAAGCTCCCCCTTCGATGGATGAAATCATATTGCCGTGCAAATCGATTTCTTCTAAAGTCTTCTGTGATACGAAAGATGCTTGGCGTATAGTCGCTGAAATATATAAGAATTTGGTTAAATCAAACATAATAATAGGGATTTTGCCGCCGTTATTGTTTCAATAAAAAAAAGTGCCAGGATTATGCAGGTACGCTATCTGATAATGGATATTAGTTGACCTTGCTGTAAAAGCTACCCGTATAATGGTCAATCGACCTCCACTATCACATTTGCTTAACATAGATTGTCATTAATGACGTTGCTAGTTAGAAAATATGTAATGTAAAAATGTTCCTCGGTAATCTAGATGAGCACGTGTAACCGTTAAATCTAGCGTAGCACTTTTTTTTAATCCATTATATTTAGCGCTTAAATCCCTAACAATATAAGGTAAAATTTATTATATTTACCTATCCTATTTTCCCTGAGCGAGAGCACTTTCAGAGATTGTGGTCCATTTAGCGAGGACGACGGCGCCGAGTCCATATTATTGCGATCGAGACGTAGCACCTGTGGGTAGAGTTTATTTTCTCATAAAACAATCTCATGGAAGGAAAATATTTGTCTTTAGTCTTAAACCGGGTTTGATATACAGGGACAACTCAGGTTTTTAATAAAACTTGTTGGATATTTATTAAAGTTTTTTGTAAATATCTGAATATTTATTAAAAACCTCAGACACAAAAAACTTTGCATCTCTGTCCTGGAGTGTAACAATACTCACCACTGGTAAAAAAATGTAATAGTTCATTTGCCAAGACGTGAATATTTTTAATTTTATAGGCTGTAATAGGAAGATTTAGTGCAAGCCACCGACTTAGCTTTTGATAAAATTATAAAAAAGAAATATACAACTAATATCAAAACATGGCAATATAAACTAATTAAGTAAAGAAACACTCCTAAAACCATAATTAATCTAAACACGTCATTCTCCCCTAACTAACCTTTAGGACATCGCAGCCAATGAGCAGACCCTCCTCCAATCCTCTGATGATGTTACCGCTCAGGTCAAGCTCCTCCAGTGCTGGCAAATTGTGCAGTTCAGCAGTAGAGAAGATTGGGTTAAGATTATCCCCAAGTAGATTATCGGCCAGCGCCAATCGGGTTAGGTTCCCCCTGACGGCGGTGAGTAGTCGGTCAGGCAGGCGTCGCAAACTGTTGTGCGAAAAGTCCAACTCCTTAATAGGCAAGCCGTAGTTTAGGAATATCTGGAATTATATAGAAAAGGGGATTAAATTATTACGCTTTTGTGTATACTGAAAAGATCTTATTGTTATTATTTATTACACACAAAACACTACAGTAATCACGGATATTATACATGAAAAAAAATTGTTACGCGAACTAAATTATTATTTCTGAACAGCACCGAGCACTAGGTGGCATATAAAAAGGTGGGGTAGGCAGTGGCTCGGGTCAGTCAGTTGACAGTCCTAGGCACCTAACCTATCTGGTTCACGACCACATGTTTTTAGTATCGTTCGACGCGCTCACAACCACGTGCTCGGTACGTTATACGAAGATTGTTAAGAAGTGTAATTAAATTATAATTGTTGTACATAAAAGTGATTGAGTGATTCTCGAAGGCTTTTACTGACCCATTACCTCACGCCCAAAGATGGACACTCCTACTGATCATGCCCAGGAGCCTTTATACATACACAGCCATATGCATCTAGTTATCCTACTAAATTACAATGTTCAAAGTTTACGTCGGTTACGTCGGAATAACACATAGGATTATAATTTCCAGTAATGCACATGAAATTTCTTATAGGTATTACTAGTTATTATTTTAAAAGCGTCGAGGAACATTATTTGATATATTTGTCAATATGTTTTAAACTTCTTTAACGAGTACTGAAATCTCAAGCACCCTTTCGGAATTCTCGAATATCTAAAATCACAAATAGATAAAATAAAACGATCGCATCTAAGTTCTGAGGGCGCCCTAATCTTTTATTCATCAGCTCAATGACGGGCTCCAATCGTAGGCACCGCCAATATACGTTGAAAACACGAATGCTGAAATTCAGCGGATAAGTTTCTATAAAAAAAATCTCGACTCTACAGAAGTGGGAGTAGAACGTGACAGTTAAAATCTCGAATTCACATTTTAGAAGTGGTATTGGAATGTGACCTTAGAATGTGACAGGTAATAATAACGCTATATAGAAATTCTTTATTTTTTTTATTACATTTTATTTTGTTTTAGTGATTTGCGCACACCTGTCATAATCATATGGCTTATATTTTCACAGTTCCCAAAACTTATTATCGGCGTTATTTTGTAAATATTTCTTCAGCTCCCAACCAATATTTTGAGGTAACTTTGGCACTTTTGTTGGAACATACTAAAATTCGTGCATTTTTGCCACGTTCTAAAAATTTTGCCTGAGCTTTTGCTAGAAGACAGCTCGGCTACAGTTATAGCCTTCTTGCTTGATCCCTTCAAGACTGAGCACTTGACGAGTTTGGGAACTTATGATCTTGAATACATTATCTCGGCACTCCGCTTCAACAACATTGTAGATTGCGATCGCTTTGTAGTTTTTGGTTGTTACAATAATTTGTAAGTTCGAATATAATTTTAATGAAATACTTTTTCACGGGTTTGGTGCATGGTTTTTAATGCGTTTAAATCTGCATAATGCATTGCGACGGCAATCATTGGATACAGTTCTATAAGTTCGTTGAATTGTGAACCGTAACCATTTTACACTTGTCCAAGCTGGATAAATACTCGTTTTCTATTTCAACTTACAAAATAAACTCCTAATCTCGCGCAAGTTTCCCATGTGCACAATACATATTAACAACTTATAAAAAAATGCTCAGTTAGATCCAAAATATTATATCATTAGGTAATGCAGAAAGCAAGAACACCCTTATATAGAAACTCTTGAAGACAACTCTCAGATCTTATGTATCACATGCAAAGAATATTCAAGAGAATTAAATTATACCATACTAGACACGTGTCAGGGAGACACTATAAACATACCGGAGTGATCCGCCATGCGACACACTTGCCAATTAGTCGGATACACTCATTGAATAAATTAATTGGAAATTGACAAATCAGCGCTAACGAACGAATCGGTGTTGTTTTGGAAATTACTTATGTAAATGATATGAGAATTCATTATTAATATAGCTAGGTAAAGGCAAACCTCGTCATAGCAGTAGACTTGTCGCGTGCCCTAGAGGTCTACGTCCAGCAGTAGACTGCAATAGATTGGTGTGATGTTATAGCTACGTATGATTTGCATAGCAAGTTTATTTAGATTTACTACTCGTACTATGTTATCAAAATTACTTTCAATTTCTTACCTTATATAGTTTGTAAGCAAAGACTCCAAAAACATTGCTAATATTTAAGCTGAACTACTTCCAAAGACGTCAATCTCCATTTAATTGAACAGAAATTTTAGCCATTTATTGTGTTACAAAAAAAAACCTAATTGTTTAAACTGTATATTACCTAATTTTGACAGATATTCCATACAATTTGCTGTCAAATGTTTAACTTTAGAAGCGGTTTTGTAATAACACCGTTACAATGTTACAATCCATATTTTGTAACATTTAGCTGTCAACTGAACAATTTTAACGTTAGAACAGCTACGAGGGCATTTAGCACGAGGCGAGTGAAGCGTGGACGATATCCAACGTTATCAGATCATGAATGATCGCGTGCAAGTAATAGAAATCTATGCTTACATTTAACACGGCTACAATAAATGCTTCTACTAGGGAATTTATGGAATTTATTACAGTTTTAAAGTTAATTTTGAAAAAAGAAGTAATGTTTCAATCATGTAGACTTGATGATACTGTTAAAGAGAGTTATTAGTCGATTCCGCAATTTAACTCGCTTCGAAGCAAGTGCAGCACAGAGATTTTAGAATTTTATAATATTATAGGCTATATTAGGTTTACTTACCTGCGTAGGCAAAGTCTGTAGTCCCGCATACTGCTGCCGAAATGAGATAATGGGCGCTCCATAAGGCAGGGCAGGGAAATCTCCAGGAAACACCACTTTATCGCAGTCCATGAGGATCCGCAGTTGCAGAGCTCGGTCCACCTGCACCCGGCACCGGCATGGATATCGAAGATCGTCGTTCAGTTCTGAACACGGCACCCATTGCTTCTGTGCTAACACTGGAACCAGTAGCAGCAGCAGGAAAACCCACATTGTAACCTGAAATAACCAATTTCTACGCTATTTCAACAGAACAAATAAAATACTGTAGAAACCTTCAAAGAAGATATTTATTCACCGTAACGATTCTCGTCTCGAAATGGTTCGAGAAAAACGGGGGGCGTATACATCCTATAAAAATGTAAGATTTGCTATACATTTACAATGGTATCACGACCTTCATTACCATAAAGGAACCGCAATCGCCGATACGAGCATAAACGGTGTCCGGACAAGAAACACCTCGTAAACAAGAGTCGCTGTAAGCTACAAATTTACGATCGTCTTTGTTTATTTTACGTTGTATTGTCTTAACTTTGACAGTTATTTCGCGGAAACCATCTGATTGATGGTACTGTTTGCTGATGATAACAGACTTTGACATTTCTTTTGATCGTAGTTCGAGAGACATCGCGGTCAAAAGTTCGTTGATGGAACTCTCCCAGAGGACACACGTTCATTTTAACAATGAATTCTAGAGACTTTTTATTACGTCGCGCCGCAAATGGATTACATTTTATTTCACTCGCATTCCAAAACATATTATTTTAAGATAACTTTCTTTTATATTAATAACTCAGACGCACCATTGTATTTCGAGTAGGTATTAAGAAAACGTGTCATGATTTCAAAGGCAGTTTTTCATTTTGGAGAGATGTCTGTGTATCAAATATTAGCCTAATGTTGCAATTTGGCGCAACCCCAGCAGTGTTACAGTTATACTGCTTCGTGCCAAAGCTTAAACTCTACCCAACATGACAATGTAGGTATAGGTATTAATACTACATATTTGTACAATGTGCATTGTACCCCTGATTTTACCTATATGTACCTAGACTCACTACTTTTATAGTTGACATAAAACAAGTTCTTTCAACTGTTATGGTGATAATTCATTGTAAAAAGAGTCACATTTCCTTCAAAATTGTTATTTTAACGGAAACTTGAACATTACACACGACCGTGGTAAAGTACACTTACATTATGAGTTTACAAGTACGTATAAGTAGGTCTTGGGATAATTTTCAAATACGTGTTTGTAAAATATTTGCTTTCCTCTGTAGGTTATTCACAGATACAAAGCGAGTAGGTCAGGATGACAAGACGTTATAGGCACACGGACCTATTTAGAGAGAGAGACACCTGTTACCTATGAAACTTATCTATTTACTTACTCGGTAGGTAGGTACTGTGTAAACATTGAACCATACTACCTATTTCAAATTTTTAAAATTACCAAATGTTAATATTATGTTTTCTATCTAAAAAAAACAAGTAATGCATAAACGAAATGCACCTACGAACATTCACTTCTACCGGTCATAATCTTTGTTCGTAAGATGCAGGCATTGCTTTGACCATTTATCATTGTGATTACTATACCATTTTGGTTTTGTGATAGGAACAGAAATTTTGTTCACTATGGGTGCGCCCACCACCGGGCCCTACACCCTCCACTGACCCTCGGATCTGATAACTCATAATTGCGACAACACTGGTAATAATGGGTGGTGGGCGCACCCATAGTGAATGTTTGAACTTCCGAGTTGTAACGCCTAATACAATTTCATTTAGAAATTTTGTTTCTGGTGGATATTCAAAAAAGCCTAGTATATCTACGTTCCAATGTTTTTATCGGTAACAAAAAGAAATAAGTTTATTTCAGCCTGGGAATTCTCCGTATCAGTTCTGTTTTTATGTCGGCAACGTGTTAGTAGCCTGTCATCTGACAGGTTGATAGATCGATCTACAATTTAGTAGTATTCTCAAATGACTAAAATGTGACAATAATTTAAGATTTACATTGTAATAACAATATTGTAGTCGACACCATCATCGTTTCAGTCACGAGAAATTGACCTAGTCAGTTTATTGCAGTCCACTGCTGGACGTAGGCCTCCCTCAGGGTACGCCACAGAGCGATTGCTACTCGTATAGGGGGGTTTTTCCCCATAATCACCATGCTGGACAGACGGGTTGGTTACCGCAGTGTGATTTTCGGACTAGCTCACAGGCAGACATGGAGTGCTATTATATAAAAGGGTAATCATTATAAATGCAGCCTTTTGACATACAAAGCCGTACAGTAAAATACAAAATTCGTATCTATAACAGTGATCTTTGCCACCAAGATCCCTCTGCGATGCTAGATATATGTCGTCTGAGCCATGCAGCACAAGATTTGTCGCCTTATCTAGGGAGTTACGGCTTCGGGTTCAATCCTATTACATTGCGTATTGCTTCATGCCACAACCCTAGTTTATACCTTACATGTATCTATTTGTTTAGGGATTTGAATGAAACCTCTATTTGAGGTAACCAATTTCGAATAGAAAACATATATTGTCGATGGTTAAGTTGAATTTCAAATACGTTTAATATACAGTTATGTTCGCAAAATGAGGTAGTCAGAATTGCAGGATCATAAAGGAGATCTCACAGTCATGTCTAGCGTAGCTGGGACAGATATTAATGATCTGTGGGAAGTGGTAGCTTATCGCCTGAAAGAATACCAGAATTCCTTAGTCCGCTCTTACTCCATTCATGCACGGAAGGAGATGCAGCTGATATATTCTAGTGAAGCCCCGCATCAACACAGACAGCGCGGGGAGCCAGTTACTCGTAATTACAACACAGAATTAATTTAATGAACAATTAAATATGCGAAATATCTCTTTTGCAACTAAATAGAACCGTACAACTTTGCAAGGTAATTTATACTAGAATATCAAAAAGTAGACGCGACGAAAGTCGATGATAGGAGTTAGCGGGCAAAGTTGTGCAACTCCGGTCTGATCGTCAAAGTTCCCACATAAATCGGGCTTCGTTAATAATTTACCCATTCGGAATATTCGCCTGAAATCGTTCTGAACTACAGCGCTGACTAGTCTCGCGACGAAGATAATAAAGGCCGGTGTACGATGAGTCAGTCCTCGCTTTGATTAGATAAAAGGCAAGTTCAACGTTACAATCTAAAAAATTAAACGGGTAACAATCTGTTCTTTTTTACGAACTTTTATTATTTATTAGTGCTATGAACGTGAGTGCCGCATATGTACTAGTTTTCTGCATGAGTATGGTGAATCGGCCGTTAGCAGGGACGACCGACCAAAAAAATACTTGGGGACTGACAAACCATTCGTTAACACTTACGTGACTATGTTACTTTGTATATAATTGTGGTCAATTCTGACAGTTACACTAAAATATAAACGTATCTTATTATTTACGCCTAGTAGAAGGCTGTATGCCTTTATGCTTTGCGCTGTATTTAAGCTCAAAGAAAAGTAGTGTTGTCATTGCAGAAATGACAAAACTATCGCAGGAGGGAAATGTTAGTCAGATATTGGTTGGTCAGATATTAACTACAAAAAAAGAAATGAGTGTTTATATATGGGATTTTTGCTATAAATTCTACAGTTATCTTCATCATCGGCATTGACATTTGGCAAGGAATGGTTAATGTAAACATAATTATAAGGTGACAAGACAATACATCACGCACTGATTCAGTGTACACCAGCCTTTACATTGTTGTGAGCCGAAGACGTGTCGCCAGTTTTATGAATCGTTTGCTCGGCTTATTATAGACAGATGTATTGAATGGGAGTTAGGATTCTTTATAGTTGTTTTCGGCTGGTGCGATGAAAATTTTACTAGCTTTTCATAGCTTATTCGGGCGATAAATTATGTTTTTTGTTAACTATGCTAAAATACGAAATGTAAATCAATGATAGAGATATATACATATTTAAACATAGGGACCTACCTTTCAAAATTGATTGAAGTAGGTATCATTAATATCTATAATAATTGTCATTAAAAATACAAGTCATTAGATGGCAAAACTCCGAAGTTTTAGCAATTTAAGTTTAATAAATTTTAATAGAGACCATCATAACATACCATTAATAACCTAACTTATATTTACTTATTTTTTATTAATAGCAACACACACTTAGGTACCTTAGTTAAACGAGTATGTAATAAAAGAGATTATTTAAAAAATCCTTGACCTAACACAATATTTCATATACAGCGCACTTCGCGACACGCGTCGGTATTAGCTGCATACCTACTGTAGAGGGAAAATTTTATAAGTTTCGCAATTTATTACCTCCACAAGCTCCGACCACGCTTCCTCCTAATTTATGGGAATTTCCGCATGAAGGATGAACGAAATACTTCACGTGATATTGCAAATTGAAATAATTTTGGCGACAAGAAAAAGGGCTTACCTACTTACGCTTTTATATACCACTCACATAAGTATAGTCATTGTACTGGGGGGCAATTCTTGAAAAGTCTCGAGTTGGAACGAAGTCGAAACGGACCCATTGTAGACGCTCAAAACAAAGCAATTATTACTCTATGGTGACGTAATTAGACACATTTCAGCACGAGATAGATATTTTGCGACAACAGGCACTTTTTTTAGCATTACATTGTTCAAATCACTCTACATATGACAACGATGCGAGCTAATACAATATTTATCTTATTACTCTAGCGGTAATTATATATTGCTTCGCACCGCGTTTCGTTAATGGTTCATTAGTGGTAAAAATTTTCAAGAATTGTCCCCCTGTTCATAATGTGATATATTTTACCAGGCTTAGCATTAAAGGATAAAATGGAATAATCACTTAAGTGGGCGTAATAAAGGACAGTTAAATAGGTAGTTACGAAAGTATGTGTCAAATCAAAACGCTAGAACTACCAACCAGCCAGACCAATTTACTGCCAAAAAGACGAACCGAATAAAAAAGTAGCATGTCCCTTTTCTCGAAGCAGTTCAGTATTTTTTACATACAATTTACAAGATACAGAAAAATAATAAAAAATAAATCAGTGCACTGTAGGGTACTTTGAGGTGCAATATTTTTTTATATCATCATACATAAAAATATTTGTTGATAATATTATATTTCCTCTTCATACTCACAAATACTCATAAAATAATACTTATAACATTAAATTTCACCATAACAATATGTATTCCACTCTATCAACTGATTTCGCAATATTTAACTATTCACATTTCACAAATATTCTGTTTTTAATTATTTGCCAATATTTGTATAACTTAAATAATTATTACATACTCACTTATGTAACAATTCAATATGAATGTTTCACAATCACCGTATTATTATACTTTTGTTTAAGTTTTTTTTTATAAATTCCCTTGTTTCTACGCCGATGGCAATCCTATTCTTTAGGTATAATTAAGAATACTGACTAGCAATATTAATTCACTAATTTTAATAGATAAAAAATAATAAGGAGTCCAAGCGTAAACCGTTCGATGTTCAAAGGTTCCGTAACTTTCATCAAGTACAAGTTATAATTAGGTCCATAATGAGTTACCTTTGTGAATGTTAATTATTATTTGTACAGTTTGTTTGCGTCTAGCTATTTATATTTAAACTTATATCCTATTGAAGTTGATGGATAAATGTTTTTTTAATAAGTCAATATATAACTTTTATCTACTCACAATGGTGGTACCGGGTCACAGTTAAACCAGATGCCATATCTAAAGAACAATACTCGGCTGAGTAATCATACAGTAGGTACCTACTTGCGGACAAAAATGTTTTTCCAGGACAAAATTTGCCTATGGGCTTTCTTATGCTCTAGACTACCTGTTTACCAAATTATATATCTTTTTTTTACATTATATTAAAGTAGTTTTGGAGTGAAAGGTTAACTAACAAAAAAAACTTGCTTTCATATTTATCTATACTAATATTATATTATTAATATTATAAAGAGGTAAACTTTGATTGTTTGTTTGTTTGTTTTTTTGCAGCGAATAGGCTCGGAAACTACTGGACCGATTCCAAAAATTCTTTCACCTTATTGGACCCGGATGAACATAGGCTATAGGGTTTCGCATAATTTCCTCTGGGCTAGAATAAATATGAATTAAATACAATTTTTTTTACCATTTGACGCATGGAGGTATAAGTTTGACATACACCATAGAACAACAAGTCCCCAGAAGGAGTCATCAAGGACAGATGTATTCCGGGTAGTGAAGCAAAAACGTCAAGCAAAAAAAAAGACATGACACAACATGACAGATGAAATTTGTTTTTTTTTTTGTTTGGTTTATCCCGAAGAAAGAACATGAGGAATACAGCATCCATACAGCCATTGTTTTTAGTACTGATGATTTCTGAATTTATGATGGATGATAACGATGATGAATAGAAACGTCGGGAAAATCCTCAAACCCGAGTGTAAAATTAGTCGAAATGAAAAAGAATTGCGAAAACAAGATACCTACATGACCCCACGAAGAAACGGACACATACAAATAATTTTTAAATTTCACAAGTAAATTACACCCACTCCCTTTTGGTGTTTATGTTCGTTAGGGGGTGTAAGAGAGTACGGACGGATTTCCCAAAATTCCCATGGGAACGGGGCAGACAGGAATTCCAAATTTTTATCGATAATTCCACTGTACCGGATCAAAAGCTTATTCAATAAGTATAAAAATAAACCGTTTGACGTACACAGATGAAATTTGGTGTGTATGTTTGTTAGGGGGTGTAAAAGACCATTAAGAACGGGTTTCCCGAAATTCATATGGGAGTGGCACAAACAGGAATTTCAAGTTTTTACGAAAACCACATGACATATAGAGATGAAATAAGACAGGTATATTCGGTAGGGAGTGTAAGAAAGAACTGAGAACATATTTCCCGAATAGGGACTGCTAGGGAGCACAAAGAACGGATTTCCCATAATTTCCACGGGAACTGGACAAACGGGAATTCCCAATTTTAACGAAAACCATTTGACACAATATAATGATGAAATTTGGTAGGGAGTGTGAGGAGACACTGAGAACGTATTTCTCGAAATTTCCACCTGAACGGGACAAACTGGAATTCCATTTTTTACGAAAACCGCTATAAATATAAAGCAGAAATCGGGCATGTCTATTCGTTAGGGAGTGCGAGGAAGCACTAAGAACGGATTTCCCGAAATCCCCACGGGAACGGGACAAACGGGAATTCCCAATTTTTACGCAAACCACTTGACACATAATTATGAAATATGACAGGTATATTCGGTAGGGAGTGTAAGGAAGCACTGGGGACTTATTTCCCGAAATTCCCACGGGAACGGGACAAACGGGAATTCCAAATTTTAGAGGATATGTACCGAAGCGAAGCGAGGGCGGGTCACTAGTAATATTATATAGGTAGCTGTTGCCCGCGACATCGTCTTAGAATGATGTACTTTTCCATACTCCCAACTATACACCCTATGCAAAATTTAAAGAAGATTGAGTAATTAAAGCATGAAGAGGTTACAAACAAAGAAGAAAACTTCGCATTTATAATATAAGTTGAGATTTGGATTTGTAAAATACATATTGTCAAATCTTGGGCGTTTTAGTAAAGAGATAAAATCAGTAACAATAAATTCCTACAAATTACTTATGATCCAGTAGAAAAAACCCTTTGTATTCCTCCAATCCTGCGATTCATTTTATTAAATCTCGGAACCCTAATTGATATATCGATTAACGTTACCCAATACGAGATGTACTAGTTCATTAAATCGGGAACTATTCGCACAAGTTCCACTCTGTCCGGTTAATTAGCAACGCGGTTATTTGGTTAATGACGAACTAATATTTGTTCAGTTTGTATCCACATTCTAGTGTTTGTTATTACCGTTGCAGCGGTGATTAATGAACATTATGTAGGTAGCTGGTAGGTGCTAAATTATGCACAACATTCGTCACTAAACAATAAGTCGAATGTTAATTATGAAACTGGGTATTAGAGATTTTTTGTGAATTGTTTTAAGGTGCGTAAACTATTTTCAATTAATCTTTGGCAGGTATTTTCTTATAAAAATATGAGTTTTCTTAAGTATTTATCCCCAATAATGTCATTTATCTTATAAATGAGATTCATCAACTATTAGCGGTTACAAACCTTTGATAAAAAAGTATCTCCCAACAGTATTTTAACCATATTAGAATATATTCTCTAGCAACGTATCAATTCAATTTGTTGAAATATAGAAAATGATCTCAATATTGCGCGTTAGGCTGTGTCTCTAATTGGGCCCTCGAGACATATTCACGTTGAGTTTGGAGCCCTTTATTGTCGTTTTCAAACATAAAACACAGCAGTTTAAATTATTGTTTAATTCTAGTAATTACTAAATTCATAGACAAACCTAAAATGATTCCTCTCTTAATTTCAAATGAAATCATATTATTGATGACCGGCCAACTTCGTCTGCGTAAAAGAACAGAAATTCATATCGACAGTGCAAAACCGGTGTGGGTTGCTAGTTACATTTACCTTCCTCTTGAATCGCTCTATCTATTAAATAGAACCACATCAAAATCCGTTGTAAAGTTTTAAAGATCGCATACAGGGTTAGACAGTCAACGAGTAATATAAGTATGGGGACTACATAATAAGTAGATGAACTATTAATATTTCGCGTTTAAGTAGAAACAAGAAGTTTCATTGTAAGTTACTAGCTGGCTTACTTTACTTTTTATAATAGGGTTAAAAGTAATGCAAGGAAAAATTGAGATAGTTCCGTTGAAAAGCCATATTCGTTTACTTAACTATGCAAAGATACCCAGTTATCTGGCTGTATAAGTGAAAACCTAAATTAAAATGGCGTTACTTTAAGTCTATTATTAAAAAGTAGCCGGCTAGCACTTTGAAGCTTAGTGCTGGCGACACACTATATAGCGGACGAAATGCTACTTATCTCGAAAGGAACAAGCGAATACTGTTAAAAAATACCTATGGATACTACGATCAAGGTAGACTCGTCAACACAGTAAAACACATTATTATTCATTGCACAGACATACAAAATATAAATAACACATATTCCATTTTCGATTTCATTTAAATATCGTAAACTTCATATTAAGCTTTCTGACATTAGGTCTACTGATGGTCTACTGCAACTTCTAATAAAGGAGCATACAAATTAAAAATACAAACACAAACATTACCTTCGGGTACCATAGTATTAAAAAAGTACACTAAATATACCCATATAATCGGTACACTTCTCTTGATCTAGTGGCAATAAACAAAACATTTTTAACGTGTAAAACATAAATGGAATTCGTGAAATTTTCCCGGAAAAGCTAAAATATTTTTGTGTCTGGGAAAACCTTTTCCCGTACACTCGACGTCACGTACCGCCCCGACTAACTAGACGCGTGCCACAGAAAGAAATCTGTTCAAAATATATTTCATCCGGCTACATTTTCGTTAATTCTTTGAAATTCTAACCCTATAAAGCTAGCAGATGTTTGCTTTATAAAATACTAATAGCTATCGAAAATACCTTTGTGAGCTTGGAAGCAAATAATAAAATAAAACATAAAACTATAGGTAATTGAACGATCTACGAGTAATTTAGAAAAGAATATTTTTTTATAGTGTAAATTAAACTAGAATATAATTCTATAATTTAATAGCTTATTAAAAATGAAATATAATTTCTCTGAGCAGTAATTCCTGATGAGAGACTTTTTTTTTTCAAATTCAAATTGAGTCAATTAGTATACTGGTAGTAATTACTAGTATACTATAATAGCAGTGATAAAACCAAGTACTATAAATACGTATAGTAATAATAAAAAGATACCAAAAGCGACGACTATATCAAATTATCGACTTCAATCAACGTTGCCTGCAACCATCTGAAAAAAAACTGCCAATAACTGGCTCTATCAAAGAGAGCTTTAGAGGGCCTGTTCCGATACAGTGGCCGGAAAAAACCGCGTTTTCCCTGTAATTCAGGCAAGCCTGAAATGTGGGGCGACCACTTCACGGGACATAAACCTTTTATGGAGACGCACAGCCTGCCCCATAGACCAATTTATAGAATGACCCACCCTAGGCGCTGACATATGCCCCACTTTATACCTTTCTATAGTATTCTAGGTCTTTGTATAGAAACAGAAGTATCCCGTCTAAATAGAACCAAATCCTCTTCGTGGTATGCCTTTGTTTTCTTTTTTACAAGCCAGCATTCTGATCTGTACAAAACGAACTATCCCTATAACCTTGGAGGAAACTAACGCTCTTTACTAACCACAAACATTATGATATAAAATGAGTTTTTTCTACGTTTTCTTACTTGGTAGATGTAATGTATCGCAACCTTTTACTTCATCTAGGTATTACTATAATTCTTATACTATGATTAGGCTATTCAGAGAACGTATTTCGTATGGAATGTTACCGCACTATTACCGACACACTGTGGTTTCTCATGCGAAATGTCCGCGCTTTGTATGATTGTTGGAAGAAAGATTTTATTGCCTTTCGATTTCACACTATTATAGCATTTTCATATTATCTAAGTCAATATATCTAACGGTGAGGCTGTCCTATGTTTATACATGTTTTTATTACAAAAGATAAGTTACATATACAGGGTGTAACAAAAGGGGTATGTTAAGCGGAAAGCTTTGTAAATAGCCCACTACAAGGAACCTATTCACAAAATTTCAGACTCGAAATCACATGCTTTTCGCTAAACATACCCTTCCTATTATACCCTGTATTATGTAAGTTAGCACATGGTTATCTTTTTTATACCAACCAAAAGAAAACTACACGTTTATCCTAACCGAGAACCGTACTCATCTACCCATCTTATCAAGTACCTCCCATTCGCAATAATTATACATTACTGCACTTACAAGTCATTAAAAAAACTTTTCCGCAAGGAAGATGTAAATGCAAAAGTACTTCCCGTAAATTACAAATTATACACAAGTCAAAGGAAGTTGGTCCCACTTATTTTTCTTCCCATCAGCGATCGCTAAATAACCCAAGCTTAAACAAACAAACTTAAAGTTGGGGCCACACCATCACGAAGTCAATTTTAAAGCTATTTGCATATTTTGTGTTTTCCGGTCGAGATTGGATTTGCAAGATTTACAAGTATCCTACATATAGGACGTAACTTTATTGGAATTTCGTACTCGCTTTTTATAAGCTATCTCGTTACATGACTTGTTTATTTACACGTACTTTAAGAATCCGGTTAGGTATCTTTTCTCATAGGGGAAAACAACATAAGTACCTAATAGGTATACTTACACGTGTAGTCACGGCCAAAATGATAAGCAGAAGTGTGCAGATAATCACGCCCATTTTTTATCTAAGTTATCAATAACTATAGGTGGTAAGGGGTGAGTCTACAGTCGCTTTTCGGACACAAACATAACAATTTAGCGATTGGTAAGGAATCAAATGGGAATGCTTTCAGCTCATCCTAAACAGATTCAAGATGTTCTACAGAATTTATTCACGAAATTCGAGCGCAACTACAAAAATCTTTGGACATTATAATTTGAGCTAAATATAGTAACTTTGATATATTTACCTATGAGTTTTGCTTTAGATACAGTACTGTAATAAGTACATATAATATACTAGACATATCTTTACTTTTATTTGTGATAACAGAAACTCGTATCGCCCCAGACGTCGACATCGTCGCTGGAGAAGCTATGAATCTAAATCAAGAGCTGTTCATCAAACTTTCCGGAGCCCGTGGGCGGTTCAGCTCATTTTCATATTACAATAATAATCTTCGCGGAAAACTTGTAATAGAATATTATTGTGGTATACCTCATAATTACTGCTTCTTAATACCTAGTAGGTTCTACTTCAGAAAAGATTATTATTTTTTTTAATCATGTGTATTTTAACTGATTTCAAATTTACTATAAAAGACTGGATGTTATAAATCACATCACATCAACCTACAGCAGTCCACTGCTGGACGTAGGCCTCTCCAGGGCATGCCACAAAGCTACTGCCATAGGGGGGTTTTTGCACATAGTGACTACGCTGGGCAGGCAGATTAGTGACCGCAGTGTGATTTACGGACGTTGTCAACACGGGAGGCTCTGCTGCCCACCTCCCAGAAACCCTTCATCGCCTTATACGATACCCATGAGCAGTTTGGTGTTATTCTACTCTCGCTCGACACCACACGGCAAAAGATAATATCCATAGTAATATTTATTACCTTAGCGTAGTTTACCTCACGTGGAAGTATTGTGCCATAACCGTTAAATGCACATATTCTAAAACATAAAGGTGGTTCAATAGTAATAAAAATCCTGTTTAAAATTAAATCTAGATGTCTATCGGCAATCATGAAAGAGTATTAAACTTTATGGCTCACATAAAGTTTCGTTATGGTATGACGCCCCGTAGACATTTTTTCACCGACTCGTTTTATGAGAACATCGGCTGATCCAGAGAATTGGTTATTAGATTCTAGCTAACCTGTAGGTACCTATAACCTAACTATACTAACACTTTTAAAAACGTTAATTTTACTTGCAAACCTATCGGTTTTTTTTTTATTCTACTTTTTGAGTTCACCCGATGTTTTATTTTTATAGTAAAATAAGAGTCATCATTATATCATTCATAGACTTGTCATTTTATTAATGACTAGCCGCCATCCGCGACTTCGTCGGCATAAACTTTATAGCCTATGTATTATTCTAATATATAAGCGTTGCTATATGTATACCTGGCAAGTTTCATCAAAATCCGTTCAGTAGTTTATATGTAAAAGAGTAACAAACACACACACACATCTATCTTCACAAAATTTCGCATTTACCGATCGTGCCTTGCCTTTGAGAAACTGGCGGGTAACGTAGCGTGAATTGTATGAATTAAATGATCCCAGCAACGATCGACTGGAATATAACATAGGTAATTTCCATCAATAATAAATTCCATGAACTATTCCTAAAGGCTACTTATTTGCGCCGTTTGGCGTGGAGACCCTGGGCCCTTGGGAACCGGCGGCGCTCCAAACATATAGGGACCTGGCCAGGCGGCTCGTAGAGCCCACACGTGACCAAAATGCTGGCTGCTACTTAGGCCAAAAATAAGTATAGCCATTCAGCGCGGCAACGCAACCAGCACTTTGGGCACGCTACCTGATAAGGTAGATCTGACCATCCTGTAAAAATTTTGGATGATCAACCGACCTCCCATAGGTACGCCATAGATCTAAGTAGTTCTAAGTTAGCTATAATACATTATTTTAATAATTTATTTAATAAAACCTAGTTGTTCCTAAAGTATTTATTTTCATTTCCCAGCCGAAGTCTTCAAGCATTCAAAGTTCCTTCTTGTACGATTAACTTTAACTGCGCTATTAAATTTAACTAGACACAAATTAATTATTTAATGTCAATTATGAATGAAAACTTTTCCACTTACGAAAACTCGAAGCGAAAATCTTGTATTACTGCAAATGTTCGTTCACACTTTTAAAATATAAACTTGTGAACTCCAGGCTATAGGTATCCATAAGGTAGGCAACCCGCTTATATTGAAACTTTTGTTATTTTCCCTCGGGATTTGAGGTGGTTTGTTGAGGCGAGCTCTGCAGAAAGATCTAGAATTGCTAACTAAAGTTCGTGGCAGTTGGGAACCAAGTGAGCTGCGGATCCTAGACACCTGTGGCTAAGTTGAAGTTCTACTTTCGTTTACTCTACTGTAATAATGATCTGAATATATTTTTATAATACTTTTAACTTAGGGTAATAGGTTAGACGTGCGCCTTCCAATCAGAACGTTGGCGCGGAATTTGTTCGGTGTCAGTCACGACCACTGAATCTATTTAATGTACGGATTTCAATATATTCGAAATTTACACTTTAACGATGACAAAGCAAGACAACGCAACTCTTAGGTTTTCAGGATACTGTCTCGAAACAATAAGGTCGATAGTCCTGTGCTGATGCGGGGCTTCACTAGAATACATCAGCTGCATCATAGAGGAATAAGATATCTTTTATTCCTCTATGGCTGCATATATTTCGGTGTATGTCGTAAGAGTTGACTAAGGAAATTAAGGGTGGCCTCATAGGCGATAAGCTAGCAACTAGTCACAGATCATTTACATTTGTCCCAACTATTTTAAACGTGACTGTAGGATCTCCTTCGTGATCCTGCAGTTCTGGCTACCCCATTTTAGGAACACAGCCGTGTGTATATCTTCATCATTTACAGCCCTGAGAAGTCCACTGTTGGACATAGGCCTTCCCCAACAACCTCCACTCCGACCGGTCGGAAGCAGCCTGCATCCAACCGACGCCCGCGACCTTGGCCAGGTCGTCTGTCCACCTCGCGTATGGCCTTCCTACGCTGCGCTTGCGGATACGTGGTATCCACTCTAGAACTTTCCGACTCCATCGGCCATCAGTTCTTCGAGCTATGTGCCCTGCCCATTGCCACTTCAGCTTGCTGGACCGTTGAGCTATGTCGGTGATCTTTGTACGTCTGCAGATCTCCTCATTTCTGATTCGATCACGTAGAGAGAATCCCAAGCATAGCTCTCTCCATCGCTCGCTGTGCGATCCTGAGCTTCTTTATGAGGCACATAGTTAGAGACCACGTCTCGGCACCGTAAGTCATCACCTGCAGCACGCACTGGTAGAATACCTTCGTCTTTAAGGACTGAGGTATCTTGGACACAATCTTACTTCTTACCAATATTATAAACGCGAAAGTTTGTGAGTATGGATGGATGGATGCATGTTTGTTACTCTTTCACGTAAAAACGGATGGAGCGATTTTAATAAAATTTTGTATGGAGTTAGCTGACACCCTGGGTTAACACACAGGCTACTAAATAGGATAAATCCAGGGAAAATATTTTTATCCTGGATAATTTCGACATTTTGTTTTTTCAGCAGACCACGCGGACGAAGTCGCGGGCGTCCACTGGTGTAAATAAAGCCTTTTTACGATTTAAAATCTATGCTATAAAATGTCTAACTGAACATGAACTTTATGTTGAGTACTAAGTAATTTTAAGAGATTTTAAAATTGACTGTCTTTTCAAGTATTTAATAGAACTTCTGTGCTAAAATGAAGTTTAGTCTTGAAATTTAGATTTATTTCTATTAATTTTTTAGAGTGCATCGTTTATTGAACTCTCTTAAAATTGAACAACAAAAAATTTAAGTAGAAATATAAAATATTTTTGAGGATAATAATTTTAAAGCTAATCTTCGGTAATGTCCAAGAAAAAAGTCTTGCCCATGCTATACATAAATCCTGACATACGTGCATTGCTCTAGTGGCGCAATTCATATATTTTATGTCAGGAGTTGGGGCGACCATACCAGAGCCTTTATCTTTGTCATACTTTGTCTAAACAAAGAAACATTTACTCTCGATCGAATCGATAGATTAGTCACCGACATGTTTGCTCCAAGATGGAGACTTCATTTTCGCGAGCTCGTCAATTGACGTATGAAATCCAACCGCCATTAGTGGGAGTGTTGTGACAACGAACATCGACGCCAAATGGTGTTACATTGTCTAACTACCCAGTTATTGTGTTTAGACATTATACAATTCTCATACTCAAACTGTGTGTGGAAATGACACGAATTTTTGGTTAGCCTAGGCGACTATATTCTTATCATAACTTATACAAGAAGCTCTTAAAGCAAGATTATATCCATTAAAGCGAGGCACTGCTACCGGCAATGTAAGGCGATATATCCCTTTATTAATGGAAATAATCCTGCTATGTGACCCCCGAATCTTAATTACTAAAAATGCAATTTAAACAGATAAGTCGCGACGATTTCCAAAATATCCTTCTTCAACCCTTTATAATTAAAACTAAGCATAACTGACTTTTCATAGGTCCGTAGGGCAATAAATAAACCCCATAACAATTAACCCTCACGACAGGTGCGGATCGGGGGCGGTCGGACCCCTAATTATGTATTGTCTGATCGTGGCCATTTAAATGTATGTGATTTTTGATTGGGGTCTTATAAATCCCTGAAACGATTACCGGCTCATTTTAAATGAAAGATGGCCTCCATTCTTCTACCTACAAAGGCAATATTGTAAATATGGAAGAAATGTCTCTAGATATCTTACTCCTCCGCGACATTCTGGCCATTTTCAATGCTAGAAATAAGAATCTCGGATTTTTTATTCCTTTGAAATATTGTATGAAAACGATTGTGGATTAAATCTAATAAGGTAAAATATCTCTTAAGATATTTATTTTATTTTATTTTGTTTTGCGTCCGTAGTCTATAAGAGCGAAGGAGTTAGGCGTAGGCGAAGAAAGGTAAATTATCGGTAGTTTACTTAATTAAAAAGAGGTTTGTTTTATATTTCTTGGCTCAACAAACTTGCTATTCAAGGTTTTTTCTAACATTTTCAGACTAAATTCAGGTTGAATTATAAAAGCAAAATAAATGTTTTGTCTTTTTAAAAACCTCTTGAGACGTTCTTTTCAATCGAGAATTTTAGAAGTACGTTGTGGTACGACAATCTATTTGCATCATAGCTCGAGCATGGTACTTTTTATTAATAACGTAGTCATTTCTTATGGTACCATCAAACATCATCGAAGCTCACAGGACAATGCCCATAATATAATTGTCCTCATGTCCATACAATTACCTACATTTATATGGCATATTTGAGTCTACAAGTGATTTCTAGGGTTAAGTACCTAGTATTTAGGAGCAGCTGTAAAAAAATGACACGGTTGATAATATAACCTCCGATGACACTCTTTTCAAGTCAAGTTGTACCGTTGTATGTGCCTCTTTAACTGCAGGCCACTTCTGGCTGAACTAGTCTTGCTGACTACAAAACTATCATTAGAATTATTTAAATTATAGCTAATTACTCAAACCCGAGCATGGCAACTTTTCAAACGGAGCTACTTCTGACCTGGTTCTCGGATTATAAGATGTTTTAAACTTATTATTTACTAGTGAATTGATTGACGATGATTATATAAGTAGGTAATTATTAGGTGAGATTCAGGTCGTAACATGGACTAGTCTAGATCAGGATATAGTGCATATCTAATAATATCATGTATTCAAGATTTGTTTATCTTGATATCATAAAGTAGAACAAAACTAAGTAATAACATACATAACCTCACGCCTATATCCCATAGGGGTAGGCAGAGACTACAGATCTCCATTTAGTACGTTCCAAACATACCTCTTTCGCCTCATCTACATTCATTAAATTCTTCATACATGCTCGCCGGTTTCGGGCGCTCTTGACTAGCCCTATTTTTAGCACATCCCCAATTTGGTCTATGTAGATTCGTCTAGGGCGACCTCTCCCAGCATTGCCATTCACTTCTGCCATATATATCTCTTTCGTTAATCGTCTTCCATCCATCCTTTCCACATGTCGAAACCATCGAAGCATACCTTTCTCTATCCTTGTCACTACGTCCTCTTTCACACGGCATAATTCTCTTATCACACTATTTCTCACTCTATCTCGCAAAGTCACATAATCACGTAATAACAAAGATGATATAATCGAAGAAAATCATGCTTATAGAAGTTACAGATATACTTTCACCGATTTATGATAATTAGTTTGTTACTACATTATATAGGTACCTATATACACTCACTTCTTCTATCTATTTATTTATTATAGGTGAGGACTCTATATTCTAATACTAATTATACATTTATCTCTGTGTAAAATATTATCCAGATGCAGTTGCAGCCAATCTTTTAGTAATTTTCTACATACATAAATTGATTCACAATAATACGTCAATCAAATGCACTAAAAAAAATCCTAACAAAATAAAAAAAATACCCTAACCAGAATTAGATAAGGCCTACAAATGCATGGGAAAGCTTTGATTATCAATCAAGATCAAGAAGTATGCAGAAAAACACTTTTCCATCCGTAGAGGATACGTTTATAGATACATTATTTGTACCGTTTGGTACCTAGATAGATACTCTATCCCGAAATACGTAGTGCAGCCGTAGCAGTTGCAATATCCGGTTTCGCCGGCTCCGTGTCGCTATGATCCGAAGACGATAAGCTGAAATACACGCCGCGCCGCTTGTACCCGGAAACGTGCTCTTTCAGAAATAGTGCTTGTTTAGTACGTTGAAGTTGACAAGTAGATGGATTTTTTATTATTATTAGTATGAACTTTGGAAGCAATTTCGTATTGCGTGAATTTTCAGCCCTCACCCCCGATTTATTTGACACTTTTCCCACGACTTTTTGCTCGTATACTTTAGAATTCCCGCTATTTCCCGTTCTAGTGTAAAAAGGAAATCCTTTCTTAGTAACCATATGCGACACAAAAGGAAGCCACGGTCCAAATTTCACGAGTCTACCATAAACGGTTATGGCTAGGCGGCTGTGCGGCGTCTATAATATATCAGTCAGTGGTAGCTTCTCCTATAGATAATCCGATTCTTCAGGATCACGACGGAAATCCTTACAGCCACGTTTAGCATAGCTGAGCCAGATATTAATCATCGGTGACAAATTGCTAGCACATCGCCTGAGAGAACGCCTCTGAACTTCATAGGCGACCTCTTACGACTTGCACATAAGATGCAGCTAATGTATTCTAGTGAAGCCCCGTCAGCACAGGAAATAATGCTTTAATTATTTAACAATGACGTAATAAAGGAGCCTTACTAAGCTATTATCCTGCACCTATAGAGCCACAAAGTAACATCAAATAAGTGAACGAGCAAAGGCTAATTACTGAGTCTGTACCGCTTTGACATCAAGAACAGCGCTGTTTAATATCATACTGCTTCTATTTTAATAATATTACAAGATAAAACGTCATTTTCTTCGGTGGTAGTAAGTACTTCTGGGGTTGACACCTGTAAATAAGTACCTACCTTCTAGTAGTCGGTACCTACTACGTTAAAATAAAATTCTTCTATCGTTTTACTCGAATATGGCTGAACCAATTTTGATGATATTTTCTTTGTGTGTTTGAGTGATATTATTTATAGGATGGTGTTTCATGTTACATTCGCATAGACTGTCCACAAAAAAAACACAAAATTATAATACAAAGAAAATTTTAGTTTTTATACTCCAATAAGGGCCGATTTTTCCTATAGTCATGTAGCCGCTACCGGAAGAATAAACTTTGTATCAATTTTATTCTTCAGATAGGTTATCTGACCATTGGAAAAGTTGGACCATAATCACATGTTAAAATTTTTAAGCCAATGACAAAACTATTCCTAAGATTTTCTAGAATATCGAAAACCTTCACCGTGAAGTGCTACAATCAATTTTGAAACATTGCTATTGAAAGGACGAGGGATTGCCAGATATCGTTTCACGATAGACGACTATACAGTTGTCAACTACATTAGATACACCTTTGTAAATCTACCCATATGACTGCATAAGCATTCGAGTATAGCCTGGGTAAATACACCTTGTTGTTTACTGTACTTATAATGCTTGAAAGAGAGACAAATAGAATGTATAAATCTCGATAGAACTCTGATAAAATTACCCTGAAATACTATAAAACCTAAGCTTTCTGATCTGTGTTTTGTAAGGTAGTATTTAATACTACTCATTATGTTTTTACCTTTTTTGATTCATAAAATATAATAATCGCAAACGACCATTTGTTGCGTAAAACTTAAAGGAGGCTTCACCGATTTCCACATTTTTTCCATGATATGGACTCTTCAAGAAAATGCCTTAAGCGCGGTTTTTATTGAAAAGCCTTTTGTTTCCTCTCACAATAATTATGAGCGTCTTAGCGAAGAATATTTTAATTTGATGCCATGTCATTGTGTTCGATGAATAGACATTTTCTCGGAAGTACAATTAATTATACAGGTGATTTTTAGTCGTCAACGTCCCCGAAAGCTACGGAATCTCCTCATCATCACGATCATTTTTCTCCATGGAAGCATACCTGGGAAGTGTCTGGTTTCCAAAATATTAGGGTCCAAAGTTGAGTAAATAAACTGCGTTGTTCTGCATAAATGCACATTGACGCGTGTAGCAAGATTTTTCACGTGAAATAATTAATATGTATTTATGGTTGCCTAGTATCTGGCTTCTCGTTGCGACTAGTGTCTTGTGTTCGTGATTACTATAGCTCAGGGTTGGGCCGGTGGTAGAGTCTAAAATAACTAGCATTAACACTGGTTTTTCGCGAGTAAAAAAAATTTTTTTTCAAAATTATTTGGTATAGAGTACGTACTCTTCGAAGGGTGGCAACGAAAAAACATTGTATATATTATTATAGCAAGAGCAAAAGCACGGTTTGCGAGAGGTCAAGTTCAAATCTCACTCGGTTGAAAAGAAAATTCATTTCTTAATAATATTTATAATATATAATGCGAAAGTAATTGTCTGTCTGTCTGTTACGCTTTCCCGCTTAAACCTAGATTTTGATGAAATTTGGTACTATGAGACAGAACATTGAGAAATGTTAAATTTCTTAATTAATTGTTATTTATTTGATTCTTTAACATTTTTTGCGCACATGAGAGTTTTTTCGGTGGAGGACTTGCAAGAAATGTTAAATTTAATTAATATTTATATAATCATTGTTCTATAAATTAGGTAACCTTTACATTTTGTAGATATTTACTTACCTACTTACTTTTATAATAATGTTTTTGAGTTCAGCAGCATGCATTTATATATGTTTCTATTTTGGAAACGAGATGTCGCTATGTATTGCACTATCTCCATATGTGAAACCACAACAAATACAATACAAGCTTAAGGCTCAGCTAACGCTGCGCCTTTACAGTCCCTACGTAAGTTTATAACGCCTGCATCACCTCGATAAGTAGGTAAGTATAGTTAATTGACTTTAATGTTAAGAAAGTATCCTACCAAGACTTGTAAAAAAATATTGACCTTGCCAACTAATTGTAATTATTAAAGCCGACCCTCACCCTTTCGTATCTCAACAATGACTACCCTGAGCCTGATAAAAGCGAAACAAAATAAAATAGCAAAAACAAACTTTTGCGTGCCCCCATTATTTTCATAATCGCGGTCGGTAAAGTATCGCGTAGCTAATTGCAGTTTAAGTTTGGTTTAAGTAAAGGGTAACTCGGGTTCAACGGTCATGGTTGGCAGCCGGCCAGCGGCGACGGGCCCGAGATTTTTTTCAACTTTTAAACATTTTGCTTTATATTTTTTACCCAGGATAATATGAAATCAAGTGTAATTTTGTGAAAAAACCATAATTTATTTGAATCATAACAGTATTGCGAAGATGGGATAAAAGCATGTAAACGATAATGATTTTATTACGCATGGTTTTTCATTTCCACATCAGCCATATTCTACCTACGTATTTTCTTTTGTAACTTACTACTCGTAATAAGTTCATCGAAATCGAATCGGCAAATAAAGTAGTATGAACCTATATATACCTACATTAAGGATAATAACTATGTAAAACTAACCTAACCTCTACTTATCTAAACTAATGTTTATAAAGAAGAGTTTAAAAGTTGCTATAAAGGAACGCTTGAAACAATTATCAAAATAGGCAAACAGCTAACCTAAAAGTCTAACACGGCTGACTAGCGGTGAGCCAGCGGGTTTGTCTAAAAAGACCGCAGCGAGAACGCCTCTATCAAAGGTAGCCAAAGCAAATTTGGTAAAGCTTAAAAAAGGTACATAAGGCTGGCGCAGACTTGCGACTGAGGACTGTAAATTTTTCCAAGCGTTGAAATTGCGTCTTCTATTATTTCCATAACCAATATTTCCACGACATAGACATATTCTATATAGATTCAGTACTCCTTGCATTTATTTATGTAGATAAACCCAGTGTCCCCTAAAAGACCATTAGGTATTATTTTCAAGTCGCCTAGTCTTCTGTACTATTTTCGGTCATTTTTTATATGCTATTATTTAATTTATAACTATCATTCTGCATGACTGAATCTCTTGTTAGAGAATAAGTATATTTTTTGGTGTAGCTCTAACTCGGATATAGAAATAGGTATTATACGCTATTAGCATCAGAGCCTCGTCCGTTAAATAACAGGATGCACCACGGGCAGGTGAGGTTGACTTTGGGTCCTTAAATATTAGTCGAACCCAATTACAGTCTCTATAAATAATTGATCTTAACTAAGATTAAATTATTACATGATTAGTGACCCATCCTGGCTCCGTACATGTGCAATGCTCTATCTATTCAGAAAAACGCATAAAAACCCGTTGCGTGGTGTGAAGGATCTAAGCATATATAGGGACAGACAGCGGGAAGCGACTTTGTTTTATAATATGTAGTGATTAATACTTTATTATTAATTGTGGGTCTGCATTGCCTTTACTCGTTATGTAGGGTAATGTCGCCGCTTTGTTGTCCACCTCCAACTAAATATCCTTTGACTAGCGTTTTCATAGTCAACAACGTTAAAATATTTAAAGCGGCTTTTGTATTTCGGTGTTGACGTACGTAAAATTGTTTTGTTTTAAATGAACGTATTTATTTTGCGAAAATCGCTTAAATGTAGGTAGCTGGTTTTTAGTTTAATTTGTCTGCTTCGGTACAAAAAAACTTCATAAAATTTTTCTGGCACGATAAAGCACATTATTTTCTTTGCATGTCGAACTAGAAAATCTCCAGTAACAAACTGGATACATACATATTTTCAATTCACTTTTCTACTATACCATACCACATGTTATAGTTCTCCCTAAGCCCTACATATCGCTGGAAGCGCTAAAACCCTTGCGTGTGCAATTTCCAGCACATCGACACGTAACTCGTTCAGTTTTCAATTTGAAGCGCTGTATGCTGACGTGGAGAACAAGAACTTGCTACAATATACGCTTAGGCTGTTACGTTCGTACGTAGAGGCCAAAGCGAGCGCTGTGTAAGCATTATATTATCTTCCATGTTCACAGAAT
The DNA here is from genome assembly GCA_014607495.2 of Carposina sasakii. Taxonomy (NCBI): domain Eukaryota; kingdom Metazoa; phylum Arthropoda; class Insecta; order Lepidoptera; family Carposinidae; genus Carposina; species Carposina sasakii. Next base: position 10,457,863 of record CP053158.1, read on the forward strand.
TCTATTTCTTCTTGAGATGATATGTGTTTTCAACTATTTTGTGACAGCATACCTATTTTTCTTATGATGCAAAACAACATGCAATCGTTCAAATTATTGCATCCACGTCCGAGACTTGCAAACCGATACAAATAATTTAACGAATTTACATCGGGTAACATAAACTGTCAATATATTCACTTCCTTGTAGGTTTGTACATTTTGGGACTATACATTTAAATTGCTTTAAAATTCTAAGTACATTTCGTTCTGCATTGCGACAATTTTACTGCTGCTCGAAAGTATATTTTATTCAAAAATATATGAAACTATGGGTTTGAAAAGTAAAACAAAGTGTCTCTTGAGAATTGTGGGTAGATGTTCCTACATAGGTACTTCACACTTCGCGAGAAATACGACTCTTCATATTTTTAAGTTTTAGTTAAAGTTTCAATATTCATAGATTTTTATTGATAAATTATTTTATTTAGTACCTGTACAAAGTTTATGTCATTATATATTATATTGTTGTTAATATGAGTCTTGCTGAATATAACAAATAAAAAATAAAGCTGTTTTAAAAAATATAACCTACATCTATGCCCAATGGGAATCCATCATTTTATCGCAATTCCTTTCAACGATTTTCATTACCCATAGAACGATTCGCAGAACTTTTAGTACAATATTTAACTAATCCTAGAATTAGGTTACATCGCAATTTCATTTCCTCGAATATACATTATCTAAAAACACAGTTCATCGTTATTTGAATTTGATGAATTGAAAAAAAATATATATTAAAAATCGTGGAATATTTTCCGTAAAATGAAATTCGATATCAAAAAATCTGTAGGTATTCTAATAGACACCTATGCCCAATAAATTAATTTAATATGAATAAAATTTTTAATCATATAAAACAAAAAATCCATACATTTACCAAATTAAGACTTGAATAGCTAGAAAAAAGTTAAAACTAATTACAGTTTTAATTAATTTATATATAGATTTCCGATTGCATATACCTGTTACCCAAAATCAGACAAATAAAAGATTTCATTTATTTACATAAACTACTATGGTTTCTCACAATTAGACAAGAAACCTCTCACAAGGAAATCTAAATTAAGATTAATTATAAGTAGTATCTTATTTATGGTTAGATATTTCCCTAGAGGCAGATGTACTGCATCTTACTACAGAAGACGTACTTATTAGATATTGACTAACAGAAAAATACATTTTTTGTGACCTTATTCGTAAGTATTTATAGGTATTTTTAAAAAGTAGGATACTATTTGAGTTAGAGTCGATTTTTCAAATGATAGATAGCCTATTTTAACGATAATGCTGTCTTTCTGAAAAATTCGATCAAAACATAAACAGATTTCATCTTCCAGACTATCTGATAAAATTTCCTTAATAGAACTGTCAATAGTCAAAACCCATAGTACCTTTAAGATTACAATACAATAAGTAATTGCTTTTTTATAAGTACGGGTACCTATACATTTTTCCATGTTTTCGGTAATTTAATGAATTTATTTTAGCTTTCAGTTTAGGTTTATAAGTTTTATCTACTTAATATTTCTGTACACTACATCAAGGTCAATAAGCCACCTACATTGAAAATATAATATTTGCGTATAATAATTTAATCATGCAAAGTTCGAATTAAATTTATAATTTAATATAATTATAGATTAACAGTAATAAAGCGTTAATATAGCGTTAATAAACGACATACAATGCTTTAATAACAGAATAATTGTGCAGTTTAAATTGTACTGTTTTTCGAATTTGGTTTGTATGCATATCTATATCAATCAACAGATAAGAATAAAGCCTAATAAATCATTTGAAAGAAAAATAACTGTCCAATTAAGGTCCAAATTCATCTAAGTTGTAAAATGTTTCTATTTTCTTTAAAAATCTAGATCGAACGTATTCGCTAAGAACATGCCAAAAAATAAGTACATATCTAACACCCCAAATTATCATGTGGGTAGGTTTCCAATTTAAGTAAAGTCTGTTTCGTAGAATACACACTACTCTGTACGGTAAATAAATACCACCGTTGAAGTGTAGATTAGATCCCTACAACTCCAGTGTCTGATTTCGGCGCTAATATTTTTTGTAGGCAGTAACACAAGACAACTAGCGCCATAGTACCAAGTAACGTAAAGTAAAGTATTTGGTAAAACGCACTCTACCTACAACGCAGGGTGAAGTGAAGTAAATCAATTTGCTATAGATTTGTGCGCGTTTCGACCCCGATACGATGACACACAATACGCTGAAACCCCTTTTGTCTGCTGATAGAACTTTACTCTAAGAGCCGAACGGGAAAACTTACTAGTGCCTCTATATTGAAAACTGAAAATACCGACGAAGGCTTTTGCCCCTGTTTACACGATGCCAATAGCATTCTCGATTGTTGAAAGAATACTGTCTGAAAAGAATTGTCGACCGTACTATCTTCTTTGATAATAATAATAACCAAGTTACCTATTTAGCAGCCATACCTTATTTTTAGAACTTGCAAGTAAAACTTTCGCTATCCTAAGTGGTTCGATTAGAAATCTGTCCGTTTCATTTTAATCATGCTTTTACATTATTTGAAAAATGTAATTTTACTGTACAATAATTGCGGGAGGTGGGTAGCAGCGCCTCCCGTGTTGACAACATAGTCCAAAATACAAACTGCGGTCATCAACCCGCCTGCCCAGCGTGGTGACTATGGGCAAATACCCCCCATAGCAGTCTTATGGCGTGCCCCGGGGAAGGCCTACGTCCAGCAGTGGACTGCAATAAGCTGATGATGATGATGATGACTGTACAATAAACTTTTCCGTGTGCAACACAACTCTCGGATAAAGGTACTGTCTCGGCAATTGCAAATATTGCATTGCACACACGTTTCATAACATCCTGACCGAGAGCTAATAGTCAAATAACATCATATAAGCCTTTCGACTGTCCGCAAAAGCTACAAATGATACAGCACTTGCTTGAAGTCCTAGACGTCTACATGCACGGTGTCGATGTTTGCATGGGTGAAATGTATACAACTTGAGTTGCTCTGATTAATTGGCAAGGGTCGGAAAATCTTCTGTCACCAAGCTCATAATCGCACATCAGGCTCTAAACTAATCTTAAGGTTTAAGTTAACTCAAAATCTTATCACTTTAGTTACAAATAGAAATATTATTGATTATATGTCATATTTTTTCATTTGTTTACAATAAATAATAAGATACATACATACATAAAAATCACGCCTCTTTCCCGGAGGGGTAGGCAGAGATCACAGATCTCCATTTGCTACGATCCTGACACACCTCTTTCGCCAAAGAATAAGAATACTATAAAATTCCTTATATTACCAAGAGCTATATAGTATTCGCAGCTAAAATAAGTATACCTAACGACTTTTGAGCTAACTCATTTAGATTCAGCCCCCCTAGCATGACTGTGGATATCGTATCGTCTCTATACAAAAATCAACATGGCGGCTATAATTATCGTATTTTGACAGGCTAAATGTCGATAAATCGGTTTATCATATTGTGTTTCGCAGGTCATGCTACTTGGGCAGGTGTGCGATATATATCGAGAGGTAGTTATAATATTTTTTATTTTGTTTAAATAGCTAAATAGTTTAGCACGCTAGGAAGTTGAAACTTACCTACTTACTCGGAACTCTGCTTTCTATAACGAACCGGATTTATTTTTCTAAAATGGTTCACGAGGATATTCAGTTCATGTTCCGCGAGCTCCTCGACTAAGTCGTGGCTATATTCTTGCTATAGGTTTCCTGTAATATTATCTGAGTTTATTGAAAGGATTTTATTTGGTACAGTTCCTTCGTATAGACGTTATTGAAGGATTAATGCAATATGATACACCGAAACTGACCGAAAGATATCATACCGGGATTACTACTCGTAATACCTTTACTTACTGAGATGTAAACAGGTAGCTTACTAGAATATTACGCGGGTGTATTGTATTGGCATTTTTTTGCTATAGGTATTTATCTAATCTCTTCAAATGAAGGTAAGGTATATCTGAATATATTACAGTAATGCACCATAAACATACGTAAATTATAAGTGACAATTTGCTAGCTTCTTGCCTAAGAGAAGGCCGACTGGAAGGAAGGAAGGAACTCGTTCCTTAGTCGACTCTTACGACATGCACGAAAGGAGATGCAGCTGATATATTCTCGTGAAGCCCCGTATCAGCACAGGATAAAACATGCCTATGTCTTTTATCACCACAGCCTTCAAATTTGTGTAAACCATCAGATGAAATAAAATTGGCCCGATAACCTACTACTATTTACATACAAAAAAATACTTACACATATAATTAATTATAATATGGCAACACTATAGAAAAGTTTACTATCTAATTTGTATTAATGACACAGCTATAACGAATTGTAAATAAATCATCGTTATTACTCGAAGGCGTCATTTTAACAGACTTTCCAGAAGTTTTATTGAAATTATGTAATTAGCTTTATAATTCAAAAAACCTAATCAAATCCACGTTGACAACAACGGCCACCTAATGACGCGGAAAGTACGAGTATAATTAAATTAATAAAATGGCTTCCGAACAATAACTCATTTATGAACTCAATCTTCATCTGTAAGAAGCCATATTTTAATAAAGGAATCCTTATTGCGCTCGTTTTTGGAAATACTTTGATAACAGAGATTGTTTATAATTTTGAAAGCAAGGATTTTGAGCAAAATTCGTTAAAAATAAGACATGTTTTGTTGAAAGACCAAAATATGCTCCAAGTGTCAAAGTGGAATTAGTTGTTAATACTTGTATTCATATATTACACATATCTATGTACCTACCTATACTGTACCTACCTATACGGTATATTGGATTCATACATACAGAAAATTGTGTTCGTGTGTTGGTCCAAGACGTCATATAATTTTCTTGACATGCAGCAGTAGACGCATCGTGTCGCCATCCATCATAGGACGTCATGGACCAACACCCTCACGCAATTAACATCGAACTTCACTAGGTAAGTTTGATTTGTAAATCTACCTGCTAATTTCATTTCTATCATTTACGTAGCTATTAGCTTTTTACGCAATAAACAAATTTGTTTTAAAGATGACAGATTAACTAAAATAAAGAAAATTATTACCTTAAGCTCCCTGGTGTTTCTCGCTATCTGAAAAAAGGAGATTATTTTTTAATTCACAATGTTTTAAGCTCAGGAACAATGATTTATGATTTTCCCTTTTAGGTTAACCAGAGGGGAAACCCCTAAAATTAAGTGTCAGAGGTGTCAAAGCAGCACGTTCTGTCAAATTCAAACTTCCACGATATTAATTTAATTTATGAAGAAAAGATAATTGCTTTTACTGTGGATGGCGTACCTAAAATATCACTTAAATTCTGTCTGACGATATAATAATAGAATAGTAGTACATTTAGACTTGTTAAACAGATAATCAAAATATCAAAGAATAGATATGTACCTATATACATTTAAAATTTAATGATAATATTTTTTAGTTGTTTTTTTACATTTTTTATCGAAGAAAATAAATATAATCATATCGCAGCATTTTAGTATGTAGTAAATACTCCTGTCTAAAAACATAGAAGTACTTAAATGAGATCATGTTAAATCGAAGAAGAAAGGTGTTTCCCCAGCTTTTTATCCAGCTTTTGGATGGAGCAAACACACATACATCCACAATTCCTATTGCTTTTCGTACTGCATAGACCTTTGTTCACAAAATAGGTACATACTCTGCCTATTTCACAATACGAGTACCACACAATAACCTTATTGTCAAAATTTCTCTCATTTCGTGGTTAGTCTACTAATCGATGTTATGAAACCACTTCATCGCGAACTTTCTTCATTGCGGTGTGTAGACTCAATCACTGTCTGTCGTTCTTTCAGAGTTTTCGCCAATAAATGTCTAAGTTCCGCGAACACCTGGCGAACAAGTCGTCATGAATTATTATATTTGACGATAATTTATTCGTAAAGTCTGGTTAGGTATGAAGTATTTACTAGCTAGGTCATTGAATATTCAATAACAATGTCCTCACGACTGTATTTCGGTTACGGCGGCCAATCTAAACGAAGATTAGCCAACTGCGCGGGAAGTGCGTGTGCAAACACAGGTGTATTCAATATATTTTCATGAGAGTGAATGAAAGTCGATGAGACCGAAAGCCGACACGACAATAGAGATCAGGCACAGGAACAGCGGTCTTATGTGTTTTCTGAGGCACAAGATGTGACAATGAAAACTATACACGGACCATCACGTATGTAGAGCCCGTACTCATATAAAATTGTAAAAAAAAATAGATTACTTCAGCCCTCCTAGCATGACCATGCATCGTGGATATCGTATCATATGATATCGTATCGTCTCTATACAAAATTCAATATGTTGGCTATATTTATCATATTTTGACAGGCTAATGGTCGATCAATCGGTTTATCATATCGTGTCTCGCAGGTCATGCTACTAGAGCAGATAGAATATTTCGTGTACGATAAAAAACAAAAAAACAACAATGTCGCTTCCCGCTGTCGGTCTGTCTCTATGTATGCTTCGATCTTGTAAACTACGTAACGAATTTTAATACGGGCTTATTAAAAAATAGAGTAATTCAAGAGGAAGGTTTATAGTATAACTAGCGAACCCCTCCGCCTTAACACGGTGCATATACTAATATGAAATTTCCCTTGAGCCTTTACGCAGACGAAGTGGTGAACCGCCGCTAGTTAATTAATTATCAAAATTGATTATATCTATGATCGTATTTAACAAGTCAATAAATCAACATAAAGTGCTACAAGAGTGATCAAGGTTACTAACGGTAAGAGCGAGATCGATGTCTTTTTAAGTTCAATTAGGTCTGTCGTGTTCTTTAAGGACAGACTTCGGCGAAGCTGCGCGGGCGCAGGTGAAAGGTACTGTTATCTCGCATTGGTGTTTTACATGACATTGCTGACCTTATTAGAAAGTACTGAGGATGAACTTGCAAAGATGGCTGAGTTTTTTTATATTTAAAATATAGTTGTGTTTATATACAAGGTGATTTTTGGTCGTCAACGTTCCCGAAAACTACGGAATCTTCTCATCATCACGATCATTTTTCTCCATGGAAGCATACCTGGGAAGTGTCTGGTTTCCAAAATATTAGGGTCCAAAGTTGAGTAAATAGATTGCATTTTCTGCATAAATGCACATTGACTCGTGTAGCAAGATTTTTTCACGAGATATAATTAATATCTGTCTATGAAAAAACTAGCATAAACACTGGACACTATAAATTTCGCCCAATCAAGTAATTAAAAAAAATATTTCAAAAAAATTTACATCGTTTCCCAGCATTTTTTTTTTACTATAAACTTACTTTATTTGATGTATAGAGTACGTACCCTTCGTTAAGGGTGGCCACGAAAAAACATCCTGTATAGATTTTGATGAAAATATGGATGCCTTCGTAAATTTTATATGTATGATAAAGAGAGTAATATTTTCGGTTTAGGAAATGTGCTATATCTAACTGTTGGTTCCCACGGTGCGTGATTTCGCAGACGGACGCGGACGCGCCGACGGCTACAGACGGACGCGCACCACGGACGCGTCTGTTTTACCACGGACGCTCCGTTTCCCACAATCCGTGGTGCGGGCTGGTGCGCGTTCGTCCGTAATATCACGCACCGTGGGAACCCACCTTAAGACACTACCAATCGTACCTACATCGTTCAAGTAAATTTTCGTTGACAGTTTATATTGTGATCTACAACCAATGAGGTTTTATTCTACAACATATAACTATATAGTATGTAATATGTATATTTTTTAGATTGTTGACCCGCGCCAGCCAGACAGACAGACATGACAAATCTGTAAGGGTTCTGTTTTTTGTAATTTGGCTAGTAAAACTTAAATACGCCGCCGTCCAAACCCTAGCATAAGCACGTCCTTTATGTATGTACCTATATGTTAAGGTTCCCCAAATTTCACAGTTTTCCACTACACTGCGTTAATCTAAATGAGACCGTACCTGGGTCTAGTAAGCCGGGCCTCTTATCGCGACCAATTAAGACTATGACTGATCCGCAATCCGGATGATCACGTAAAGGCACTCTCGGAAGGTAAGCCGCTGGTAGAATTGCTTGGTATAATCTTTTCGCGGTTTAATATAGTTAGTACGAACACACACTTTTGTATGCATGTTTTGAAGGCATGGATTTCTATCAGAGATAATGAGAGCGTTTAAGAGTGTGATGCTGCGTTGCTATGGATGATTTTGATATGCAGCAATTAAATTCATTAACATCATGGAATTTGATTGGTGGATATCACACGCATCCTTAGTAACATAGCATAGCAAATCTCAGGTAAATGAACTGAATTAAAGTACAATCTTTTAGATCATCATCTCTCTTTCACAATGGAAACACTCCTGCTTTGGGATCTGAAAGATTTCGTTTAACTTACCGTAGGGGCCAGTTAGCCCTTACACTTGTTCTAGTTCTGGAGTTCGTATAAAGAAGAACGGAGACGTTAAGTTAATTATCACGAGTATATTGTAATAATACGTTATACAAGTTATGATAAGTTATTGACCGTTCTTTCTATTGATGCGTACCGCGCGCTAGTTAGTTATGATCTCACCTTATTTTAGCAATAGTATTATATTTATAATAGTTAGTAGTGCGGCCTAATCTAGGTCGCGAAGTATAAAGAATCATGTACAGTTGAGACTGTACACTTACGTTCATCAAGCATACTGTAGACTAGTAGCATAGCTATCGGTTTATACAAAAAAAGTAACAAAAACTAAGAATTATATAGTTATTTTAGTAGCCCTTCTTTTTCACGATGTACACCCAGGCTAAAAGTTAGAAAGCATAACAAAACTTATATTCCCCGTTATATAAAGGAGTATAAAGGAGAGACATTTAATTTTAGCTAGTAAAACGATATCAAAATTATGTTTGAAATCAAAACCACTCGGGTTCGATTCGTGACAAGCAATAAGGGCGATTGCAGACCGGGACAATTGCGCTGTATCGCGGCAATGGCGCACAATGCTGTTTACAGCTAAACGGAGATAGACGTCGATTACAGGGATACTACTGTACAAAGGAGAAATTAGAGCGAACACCATTATTACTATTAGTTATTCATAGTTAGTCATAGAGTGTTCGTCCATCAATGGTAAAATTTGGTCGACATCGATCGAAAGTTTATAATACTTAACTTATCTATTCATTCTCAACTATGAGCACCCATAGCATAGCATAGAGGAATGTATATTATTAGGCTTATATATGTTATATATTATCTGATGCAGAGTAAATTTTATTTGCCGTATTAAGAAATAATCAAACCTTACCGATTTAATATTAGTCTACGTATTTTCATAAGATCTAATTTCCGTCTTATATTTCACAAATAGGAAAACAATCTTTGGTAATTTATATGTGAAAAGTGAGAGCTATTAAGTTTCGTGCATTGAACTCGAAATCGGTTTTTAAGCTATATGAAAATGCTCATTTATATTTTACTCTGACTTTATATTAAAACTCCTTTAAGTACAAAAATTTCATTAGTATGTTTACAATTAAAATTCATAATTCACCGAAAACTGTTTTCATAGAAAAGCCAGCCAAATTAAAATTATAAATCGACAAAGATTAGGTAAACAATAACATTGTTACGAGTCCTTATGTCCGCTATTTAAAATCTAAATTAATAAAAAATATATATTTAAAGGTTATGAAGCCTGCGCTTATTCTGCTGAAGCCACTTCGAGTCAAAGCCACGATTTTTATTTCGAGATTTCACATTATCCCTGTAACCTGATAACCGCGAAGTGAAGAGCTGTACATTTCTTTGACAATGGAGGTCTCGAATCTAGATCGAAAGTCTAGTGTCTCATTTATTTTCGATGAATAATGCACGCATTATGTTTTATTGATAGCTCTCTTTGCTTCCAATGTGTTTATTTTACGGCGTTTGAAGCGATTGTGGATTTCGAGCGTTAGCACACATACCTACCATCTTGTGTTTTTTACCAAAAAGAGCTGTCATGTGTTTTAGTTTTCGGTTTATTTCAATCTAGATCATTACTACAAGTACCTATCATTGAAGCATAACCTAGAACTTATGAAGCATCATGTGTAAATTATGTGAGCAAGACGCAGATATACGCAGTGTAAACCATCTCACTTCCATAATGGAAATATTCATTACTCGTCATCTTTGCCTGCCCGATTTTTTGAAAATTGTTCTTTCTTCACTATTATATCGTCCAAAAAGAATACTCGTACCCATAGTTTTAAACAAAGTAAACTAAAAACAGCAATATAAAAACTGTAGATAGCAGGTACCTAAATATTTTAAGAGAAAACTTTAGCATAAGGAATTTTTAATAGATAACAATATCATAACGTTCCGTTCACTTCACAACTACTCGGGTAAAACAATTCGCAACTTTTAATGGAAATGAGTTCTATTTAAAAAATCTACAGAACTGACAGGAGAAAATGAATATATTTTACTAACTTTTTTTTATATTTTAGGTGGGACTCTTCTACTTTTTATTGGGAATTATGTAAGAGCTACTCCTCTATGTAAGTAGATAAATTATTAATTCAATGTGAAGAAAAAAAATGGATTTCGCCTCGAAAGAATCTGTGATACTCTGTGTTTGGTTCTAAATAAGCAAACAAAATAAATGACTACTATTAGGTACATATTAAACATTTGCTTTTTATTTAAAAGATTTCTAGGAATGGATGGAGAGCAAAGTGAATACATAAAGGCATTATTTTCATTTAATATACCAGAACATTACAGACCTACATTTCGGAATAGGTATGTTAGATAAGGCAAATGGTGTTCGTTAGTTCAACAGAAAATGTTGTGGAAATCTTACTTAGCCCGGAAACACGCTACCATGCAAATGACTACGAATATTAACAGAAACCAGATATTTTCGCCGGCACATAACTTTCTTATGAATTTTAATATTAAACAGAAAAACTTGCAGCTCTAGAAATGCGGAAACATCGCCGCATAAAGAAAGTTAGAATAAAATGTCTTAGGAAAACCGAGGTCTTAAAAAAATAAGGTTCTTTTGCGAATTTTGCAGAGACATTTCGCTGTTGGAGTATTGCAAAAGCGTACGGGAAACCAATGTATGTTATTTCACTGTTCATTAATGATATGCAAGACTTTGTGACATCTCTTTATAAGTTACATTTCACCTTATACGGTATTTACATTTCATTTAGGTACCGTGAGACATCGATACTTGCAGCTTTGGTATCTATACCTACCTTAGATGAAATTATCACTAGATTCAGTGATATGTGCCACTTTTTAAAAACATTATTTTATAATCACGCACGTCTACCTACAATGACGTCACTGACCTAATACGTTGTGCACAGCGCACTAGGTCGATTCCTTATAAGACTTCAACATAAGAAACATATTTCCTCACCAGCATAGTAAGAGCAAACATAGGAGCAAACATCACAATGAGACTAACTTAGTTGCACAAGTGCGGGGCCAAAACAAACTTGTGACTAAATTACAGTGCGACAGACAACTGCGATGTCAGTTAACACTTCTCACCTCTCGCGCAGGTAATATAACTTTGTTCGAGATATGTAAATTCTAATAATGCACGTCCTGAGTATTTCTCTATATTACTGGAAATATTCGTTCGCTTTGTTTTATTATACCCATAAAAGGCTCGTATAGAAGTAGATGTAGGTATGTATGCGATAGATACAAATGTCTTCAAGCCCTGTCCTGATAGAGCAAACCCGTTTAATTAAGAACTTGTGCTTCTATAGTCAAGTATCATATGTTCGCTTGACGTAAACCACAGTTAAACAAACAAACCTCGATTAGTCGGTTTGCAATTCCGGTTAGGAGTTGCGGTAATTGGGGGCCGAAACTGAGAGACCAGTGGCACAGTTTCTATGAGGTCAATGTTACTCCGACTATTGTGTCTTTATGTCATTACAATATACAGAGAAGAAGGCTCTACTTGTTTAACGATAGGTACCATTTGAAGTTACGTCAATCCATAGAAAATTTTCAGTTAAATTGACGGTCAACGGTTGGTTAGCTAAACCGTAGTTCGATAAACTGGAGGTAGGTATCTCAGAATTCTAGGAAATATTATACGCACGCCATTATGTTAATAAAATAATGCATTATATTTTTCTTTGATACATAAATAAATAAAATTACTTTGAAAAATATTCTCTGAAAAATGATGCCCCCAAAATGCAAATCTGACTCTTTACCCACGTTTATTTTTGTACCACTGGTTTTGTTCAAAGTAGCTGTTATTATATAGGGTGTAACAAAAGGGGTATGTTAAGCGAAATGCTATGAAAATAGCCCACTATAGGTACTCGTATAGAACCTATCTGAAAAATTTGAGATTCGAAATCACATGTTTATTTTCCAGATAGTATGAAGAACTCTTAAACACCCCAGGAATTTTCATACAATCTTGAAAAATAAACATGTGATTTCGAGTCTCAAATTTTGTGAATAGGTTCCCTATAGTGGGCTATTTACATAGCTTTTCGCATAACATGCCCTTTTTGTTACACCCTGTATACAATCCACCTAATCTAAATAGCAAACGAGGTAATGCTATTAAACCTTTTGTGTACTATGTTATTCAAATTAAGAAAAATAGATCGTCTGAAAAATCTGGTTTGCATTCTTCGCATACATTGTGCGTTTAGTATGTCGCAAATCATGACTTACTTTAGCTAATGGAGCGTGTGAAATTTACTTTTATCAGCCTACGAAAGTTAAGTATAAAGAGAAAGTATAAGTAGTTGTGGACGTTTTTTTTACTATCAGTCACCATGGTTGTAAAGAACACAATTTTTTCTATGTAAGTATGTACTTAGATACCTACCTACTTAATTTAACTAGAGCTATCCATAGTTAGAAATAAAAAATCCTCAATACTTATTTCTTAAAGATAAAAAATACATAGTGGGCTTCTTGTGAGCACCTATTATCTAATACCTACCTAAATACGAGATAGAAAGGTTTTACGTAACAACTAGGTAATATAATCATAGGCAATGAAAAAAGAAAAGGTATTGGCCTACAAAAAAGGTTTTTAAAAACAATTTTACTACTTTATTTTTAACTAAATTTCGAGAATCAAATTCAAAACAATCTGATCTGTAAAAGTAACAAAATAGATATTTAATTTATAGACTTTATTAGCTCCCAAGATACAAAAAGACTGCGTGACTACGTGCGTACCCACGCAGAGCAGAACGAGAACGTCGCGTTGATGACGTTTTCTATGGCGCGCGTATGCGTGAGCGTGTGCGTAGACCGTATGCGTTACCCGGTGTGACATCGGGGTACGCCGTAACCACGCGCGTGACTACGACGTGGTTACGTACGTGGTTACGTTAGGCATCCGGTGTGCTCGAGCCTTAATTCGACTATTATCTTTAATTACTCACGAGAAACGTTTTTTTGCGTTTTGCACAAAATAAATATAGTTTCCCGAGATACCAAAGCATTATTTTCCAGACGTTTTTCTAAGACATAAGTGGTAGGAACAACACTACTACCAGTCCATAAAAAGTACAGCTACGTTTTCCTATTCCCATAAGGGATTATATGCCCCAGTTTACAACCCCAATAAAGTAAACAAACTACACGAGCATTACAAATCAAAGATGTCGCTAGTGCCATTTGCGGTACCATCACGATTCCCAAAAAGATACACACGAGGTAACAAATTGCCAATAAAAAGCTAACAAAATGCTGTGGGTAAGCATTTCGGTCAAAGCTGTAAATCCCTCGGTTGGGGTAATAAATCCAGAGAAAAAAAAATATCGAAAGCCTTGTAAACCGGTTAGAAGCAGATTGTACTGGATAAGTTCCCGGGGGAAAGCAGCCATATTTAGGGGGTAGTCAACCTATTTTGCATGTTTAAACGACAAGACTTATCGACTCCTCGACTCGATATTTCATGTATTCCTTTCGGATATTTTATAATAACTGTACAGGGTGTAAGAGACGAAGTAAGTTAAACGAAATTCTTCTGTTACACTCTGTAGGTATATTTGTACTACTTGCGTCGGGTCTTAAAGTTATTTAGGAATGTTAAACACGTAGAAACTTGAATAAAGATTTAATCAACGGATGGAAATGTTAATTGCCGGAAATGCTCGCTTTTCTCAACATTATTGCTTACTAGGTACCTATTTAAAATGATTTTGGTATTAATATGGTAATAGGTACCTATTATCGAAATGAATTAACTTATTCAAATGAATTATATCAATTTTATTATTTGCATTAACGATAGATTTTTTATATACATATTTTTGGTGCAGGGCTTCACTAGAATACAGCTGCATCACCTTCCGTGCATGTCGTAAGAGTCGACTAAGGAACTCCAGGTATTCTCTAGCTATAATATAGCAACTATCACTGACCATCAGGCCCCGATCTTCATTATGATCCGGCAATTATAATATACAACCGTGTGTACCTATATAGATTTTATTTTAATGTATAAAATAAAAAATAGAATGTAATGTATGCGAAAATACATAAAAATGTATGCTGCATGCAGTCTGCTTCAGACCGGTCGCATTGGAGAAGTCTATATTAAGCACTATTCAGCAGTGGACTTCCTACCATGAAATCATGATATAAATACATACATACATATAATCACGCCTTTATGCCTTACGGGGTAGGCAGAGCACCAAGGACCGATAGAACCACATGGTGCCACTTCTGACCAATTTTGAGGGTATATTTGAGATGTACAATTTCGGTTAGTAGTGACAGACGGTCAGCCCATCGCCATCATGATATTCTTACTAATATTTTACAAATGGGAAAGTAACTCTGTCTGGCTTTCACGCCAAAACTACTGAATCCATTGATATTAAATTTGGTACACAGGTAGACTGAGAAAGGACATAGGTTTCTTTTTAAGCCGGGAAAATATTTTTACCCCGAAAAATTACTACATTATGTTTTTTCTGCACTCCACGCAGGAGTCACTGGCGTCCACTAGTCTAAAATATAAAGAGACTCCAATACACTAATCCAAGTTCTTTTCGACGAACCGAAGCAAGGGTGCGGCCAATATAGTTTATGAAATTACCATGACATGGCTTATAAATATGTATGAAGCTACGCCTTTAGCAGGTGGTATCTATCTATCTATGTAGATATTGGGGTCAGACGTAAAGCAAGTGCGCGGTTAGAACAAAAAACATTGAACACAAATCACAACATTAATAACTAAAAATATTACTAGGTATTTTATATTATGTTTGAAAAATAACGTTGCCAATATGTTTTTAGAAAAGAGATGGTAAAATTCGTCATCCGAGTAATTGATACGGTAGCTCAGTGGTAATGCACTAGCACGGAATGCAGAGGTCGTGGGTTCGATTCCCACTCGGGTGAAGAATTTTTTCCATTTCTGTTATTAATAATTTTATATAAAATTTTGATTCAAATAAACTACATAGGAAAGATTTGCTTTTCTTGTAATCATATTTATTTTATTTCAAAAACGTAGAATAGTAATAGCCGGTAAATGGAAATTAATGCTTATATCGCACCTTCAGTAGAACAACTGACAATTTTCAAAAATTGCAAAAAACATTTGTACCCTTGTTCTACCAAAGGTGCGATATGTATCTATTTTATTAAGTAATAACCCAATTCATTTAAAAGACACAGTAAGATTTTTCTATTTATCACCCAGAATATTCAAAATATTGTTTATATAGCGGCAGGTTATATAGGATTCCTTATCATCATCATCATCATTTACAGCCCTGAGTATCTAAATAGTCTGACAAGTGATAACTGGGTGTGTAATTTGCACATTTTTACCTAACCTCTTTGAAGATAATGGACGCGATTGTAGCTATGCATGTAATATATATTGCATTTCCTTCTAGTACCTTCCATGTACAATGCTGTTACTCAGCATTTTTACAGACAGCGGCTACTTTCCTACAGTCAGCTGAGTCAAGGTCTGGCTTGGGACCGGTTTTGGGAAGTCGGCCTTTGGAACCGAATGTGATTTCATTGCCCCCAGTTATCGCAGTAGCTGTACTTCAATAATTTTATAATTATAGTCAGAAGTGTACCTATAGTTTTTTTATATTGGTTAGTTAAGGATTTATAGAATTTTTAGTGGGCTTATAATAAAATTGAACGTACAGGAAAAAGATAGCTTGGTAGATACATTTATGTTTAGAATAAATAATCACGTCACTGCATAAAATGTTAACAAAATACCAAAACGAAAGATGATTATAAATTCTTGTCTTCATTTACATTAAAAGTCTCTTGACTAATTTAACGTAACATATTGCAATTTTATAGTCCGCAGAATGTATATAATCCGTTATTTAACAGTTATGTGCTGCTCTGGGAGTGAAAAAATAACGTGTAATACTACAGCTGCTTCTCTTCCCGGGCATACTGTACAAGCCAGTAGAGGGACAAGAGGGTCTTCGTGTTTTGTAGGCGATGGGTTGACCACCTGTCACTACTAACCGAACTTGTACATCTCAACTATACCCTAAAAATTGGTCAGAAGTGGCACCATGTGGTTCTACTCGTATCGGCCCTTAGTGCTCTGCCTACCCCGTAAGGGATAAAGGCGTGATTATATGTATGTATGTATGTATGTGCTGCTCTTCCGCAAACTGGTTAGGAAGAATACAAAATACTTATTATCCGATATATGTAGTAGGTAGTATTATAGATAGATATTTTATCTAATATAGTATAAAATTCTCGTGTCACGGTGTTAGAAGTTAAACTCCTCCGAAACGGCTCGACCGATTTTCGTAAATCTTAGCATGCATATCGGTTAGGGTAGAGAATCGGACAACATCTATTTTTCATCCCCCTAAATGTTAAGGGTGGTCCACCCCAAAATTTATATTTTTATTTTTTTTACAATTTTTTTTGTTTTTATTTTTTTATGATACAGCATACAAAAATACATACAACCATGAATTTTCACCCCTCTAGGATCAACCCCTTTTACATGGCAAAACAACGTTTGCCGGGTAGCTAGTTATATATATGTATGTCCCTATTATGTATGTATCTAAGTAGATAATTAAGTATTGATATTATTTAGTAAATATATTTTAAGTTTATTTATATTTTAATACATGTGCACATATGATTTTCCTTTTAAATATTATAAAATTTTCTTTGTACTTAATGGTTTGCTGGAAGAAATCTCTTTCAGAGATAAGCTCGCCTTTGTACTATTTCTTTTACAACTTACTGTCTATGATAAAAATGTATGTGTACAATAAAGAATACTAAGAAAATACTTCTTTCATAAGAAAGAGCCGGTTTTTGACACCATCATTTATAACCGGTTTATAATAGTGACATCCTGTGCTATGCGGGGTTTCACTAGAATACATCAGATGCATCTCCTTTGGAGCGTAAGAGTCAACTAAGAAACTCAGCATTCTCTGTGTCTATTTATGAATTATGTACCTAACGCTGTAAGTAAAGTTAAGTTAGGTTATCTTATCCTACATAATGCATACATAGTGTACCCAAAAATATACAATAAAAAGTTTCTTTTGATCTTATTTCTAATTGATGCGCGTAGCCCAAGCAATACTAGTAATTTTGATTTGTATGGCTAACGTCAAACCACTACGTAACAGTCCTCTTAACATATCCAATGGTGGTCTAACTTATTTCGGCGGATGTCTTTCTGCCAACAGTTATAATTGGTGGGATCAATAAAATCAATTATAAACTCCTTGAAACTTCCAAACTCAGTTCATAATTTAATTTAATTAGATCTGTATTTCCCGTCTCCGCGTCGTTCAAAATACAACTAACTTTGGCCATTTTATTTTATTTACTACGGGCTACTGGCTAGTCCCCAGAGTTCACACGTTAATTAGAACGGCTGCCCAGACTGAAGGTATTTTGAATAAAACTTACCTATAATATAGGCACATGCATGTATATTAATTATATCGCCACTTTACAAAAACAACGTGATATCTCACAAAGTATAGGTTTATGAAATATCACATTGTTCTTGCAAAGAGGCGATATAGTTCTCATTGATTTGAACTTCGATTAATTACTCAATAGGTTACCTACCACCTCAATTAACCATTGCCTGTGCTGATGTTAGGTTTCACCAGAATTCGTCAGATGCATCTCTTCGGTACCTACATGTGTTTAAAAATCGACGAAGGTATATAGGGGGGTTCTCTCAGAAGCTGGAAACTTATATACTACATGTAGTTGATAACTTGCATTATAGGTACATTATTGCGAAACCTCTCTCCGAGTAAAAGTCGATACTAATGTGGCTCAGACGTTGATGGATCAGCGACTCAGAATACTGCTACTGAAAAATCACTTTACAAATGAAACTTTCCGAGGGCTTGCTAGTGATGGGAGATTTCATATTGTGGAAAAATGTTCCAAAACATTTTTTTCCTGTCTGACAACAACGCCACATATAAAGTGTCTTTTAAAGACCAGGGTGCTTAGGCGATGTAACATTATTCGGCATCGAAATTCATCACGTGTCTAGAAGAAGACTGAGGTTTTTCTATATACTCTTATGACAGAACCGTTTTTATCGTGAAAGCGGATGTTGCACTAAACTGCTTTAGCTTAAATAGACCTTTTAATCCATTTGTATATACTTTTTCCGGGAGCGAACAAAGGACATCCTCTTTTTTGGCCTAATTAAAGTGCTGGCCAAAAATAATGCTATGTTCAGTTAGAACATGTCCCCATGAGTATTTTTTGCCGAGGATCTCTTTTATACCTCCAGGATGTTAAATTCAGCTTTTTTTCTCAATACATACCAAAGAAACCTAATAACCATTTATACACGAAATGTTTTCTTTACATGTTAAGGGCACGCGTGCCATCTTCCAGCAATTACAGATCTCTAAAATAAATAATCGTACGAGGCGATTAAGGGTTTCCGGGAGGTGGGCAGCAGCGCCTCCCGTACTGACAACATAGTCCTAAAATCACGTTGCGGTCACCAACCCGCCTGCCCAGCGAGGTGACTATGGGCAAAACCCCTCTATGGCAGTAGCTTTGTGGCGTGCCCTAAGGTAGGCCTACGTCTAGCAGTGGACTGCAATAGGCTGAAGAAGAAGAAAATAAATAATGCCTATTGAAACCCACCTTTAATAAAAACTGTCGACTAACTGCTCCATATAATATTATCTCAGTCGCACGAGCCACTAGCTCCCATATCATTATTCGTTGAATCAGACTACCATCAACGATTGAAAAATATTATGTTATGGAAAACAGAGTATTACTGCTTCTCAACAAATTCCCTTAGGTGAAAAGTTATCACTAGGAATATGATCTTCATGTAGTTAAATGAGAGTAATATAGTTAAATACATGTAAAGGTGTGACTTGTCACTGATCTTCAACATCTGACGCCGCAATGTTAAACGTAGCTGAGGGGTCTCCTTTATAGTTCTGCAGTTCTGGCTATTCCATTTCGGGAACACGATCGTGTTTATGTAGATATCTAAAGGTGTTTGCTTTTCGAAAGTAGACGTTACCTCTAGATAGTTTTAAACTGCAAAGTCCTGCAAAGTTCGAAATACTTTTAAATAGTCAGTTTCCATGAACACTAAAACTGGAATGGATTCCAGACAGAACAATCAACATCTTTATGAATATCTAAACCTGCATGCTTTATTTTACAATCCGGGACACGGTGAACGTCTTTCCACTTACCTATATAGGTATATACTTAGTAAATATGTCAAATATGGCTTAAGTATTACTTGACATAATACGTAATATATACCCACTGATGATCGAAATAGTGGTCTGGTAGTAAGACTGGTAGTAACTGGGGTAACAAAGGGTAGGATTAGAATGCACAAGTTTGTTCGCAAACACAGGTGCACTCTCTATTCCTCAAACTCTCACTCTCATATCAAGTGTACAGGTATACGAGTATATAGATTAATATTGAACCAAATAACCGTTACCTAGCGAATATGCAAATAAAATATAACGCTACGACCAAAGCGCCGCCGAACCAATTCGCGATAACACTATCCCATTATTCGAAAAACGTTAAAAATCCACACAATACCATAGTCAAAAACGATGTGGTATCACAGTTAATTCTGACTAAAAAGCTTTGGGCGGAAGGTTCGAAATCGATTGCTAAGGGATGAGTAGCCTCACCCCAAGCCCAAACATTCGGCTTGAGGCAACAAACGACGTATTTGCCGAGCAAAGATTGGAAGCGCGCTGTAAAGCCTGTTTACTCGGTCAACATCATTGTGCATAATCGCCTTTTTTATTTTTTCTTGCCCCGAATTATTTTACTCTACCTATGCTGTTAGATAATTCGACAGTGTTCACATTAGTTATATATACCAATCATAGCAGCCTTTTTGTCTGAGTCGATTGATCTGTATAAATAGTTTTCGAAAAAAGTGGCGCTTTCCACTGTCGATGGAGATTTATAAGGCACTATTCTAAAGTTTGATACAACTGGTATTGACCGTGCTGACCCTCGAATTTGACTATTCACAATTACGATCACAACCAACTACAGTCTTAATAAGAAATCAGAACACCTAGCACACATAGCTGCTACTCCAAAACCACTTATTATATCAATCCTATATAAACATATTTGAGTAAACATAACAGCTGTTATGCATGCTCTTATATGTCGAGAGTGTGTAATGTTTTATGTTCTAACGGAGACGGTCTTGCAGTAAAATTTTATTAAAACCCGCATCGGGGACAGCCGTTAGTGGTTGCTACCACTGCATCTAATATTAGGGAATATATCGCACGAAATTGACGATTTCTACTTACATATGTTAAGTTTTAACAGAATTTTACAAAGTTATTTCATTATTTGGCTATCGTTTGTTTTTGTTAAATATATCCTCTTAATTTGAAATACTATAACTCTTTGTAGTACGATATATTAATATTCTAATGCTTTATTGTACACAGTAAAGTTTTCACAAATAAAGTTTATGACAAAGAAATTGTACAAAGGCGTGCTTATCTCTAAAATTTATATAAGATATTTTATCATCTCCACCCTCATCATCATTTTATCACCAGAATTATATTTCTTTACTGCTGCAAAACTACTTCAGAACACAGTGTTAAAGTTAGCTGAGATTTTACCACAACCCATATATTCTACACAGGTATTCTAAACTTTAGTAGGAGAGTACCAGAGAGTACCTACATTATTATAAGACGAGAGTATGGAACATTTAAACTGTAAACTAGGTGAACACTCAAATAACTAGTGTGAAATTCTAAGAACTTTCGTATTTAAATTAACAACCACTTCGTATTATTCCAACTTCCCGGGAATCCCATTCAATAGTTTTGAATTTGAATCGAAAACTTATGAAGTGAAGGCAAAGTGCTCACGGTAGGAATACCCACTTGTGACTGATATCTCGTCAGACATTTACGAATTGCGAAAATTCCCACAAACTTTTCCAATATCGGAACGCAAACTCTGTGAAATACTTTGATAAGCGATTTATAATCATTGCCGCCATGAAACCGCTCCGAGGTATTAGAATATAATCTCGAGATTACCACTGTAGCTAATTTATAAGGAATCCGACAAGCCCGAAGCTTCGTGCCGCTCTTGGTCAACAATTTTAATTTTACGACTTCGAAATCCTTACGGAAGATCTTCGAAGACTTTACGGGGTAGGCAGAGATACGGTAATACGGTACATGTTTTCTATTATAAATGCATCCCGTGTTATATCAATAGAGTTTTTAAACATTGTTTAACCCAAAAATGGCCTAAATTTAACAAATATTCCATACATTTTGATATCTTTAGGATTTCCTATAACACAATGTTGCCGTATCTTGCCGGGTTCCCGATTGCTAACCAACGGTTAATCACGGTAATTTTATTATGGATTTGGCATAATTGTTATAATGAATTATCTAGTTTACATGCTTTCTAAGAATAGGGACATGTCACTTTACTCTGAAAGTAAAGTGCCATTATCTCCTAAACTCTATGTCTAAACTCCTAGCCAGTATCTCGATGGTAACATTTTTATTAGAATAATATTCTAAAAGAGTTGCTAGGTAACTAGTAACTACAACCTCAAATACGTGATTTTTTAAGTGCAGTTTATTTTCGTTAAAACGCTCTCCATAAACCCTTTTCCAGAAATCAAATCTTTCGATTGCATTCTCAAACAATGAAGTTTTCAAAGATAAAATAAATGATCCTAAGTTATATATGAAGCAAAATTCCACCTTTATCAGTTTAAGAGCAAAGTCATTGGCCGACGCAAATGGATATCATTCACCATCGCCGGAATCTAATTTCTTATCACAATTTTGTTAAGACTCGGTTGGGAAAAGTTAATAGCATTTAGGAGATTCTTTATTGCCGTAATCAGGCAAATTGCACACATTTGTCTGAATTTTTGGCGTATTTCTTTGTGGTGAGATTAAAAAAGGACAACGTTAATTTTAAGCTTTAATTATGTGGCTACGTTATGTACTAAAGTAATTAAAACTTGAAGCACAGTGAATTCTATGCAATCACACCGTTTTGATCTGAAATTTTTACCAGCAATTCTTGGTTACAATCATATTTTAGTAACATTACAAGATAACCAAGTCAACTCTACGTTGTAGTAAAGAATCCTCACACACAGATACCTATAGGAAACCTAAGTACAGTCATCGCCAACATGTAAATACACCACGATGGGTCTGTCTATACAGGGTGTAACACAAGCGAAAAGCTATGTAAATAGCCTAATATAAACAACCTATTTCCAAAATAAATTTCAGACTCAAATTCACATTTTTATTTTTCCAGATAGTATGACGAATTCCGAAACAACTCAGGAATATCTATACAATCTTGAAAAATAAAAATGTGATTTCGAGTCTCAAATTTTGGAAATACGATCTCTATTGTGGGCTATTTACATAGCTTTTCGCTTAACATACCCTTTCTGTTACACCCTGTATAATGCTCAACTTCAAATTATCAACACGTAGGTTTACCTTATATATCGTTTCATGGAAAATAATTGTTTTAAGTCCGTTTCAGTCACACTTTAAAACTTTATGAAACTGCGTAAAAGATATAAGATCGTGTTTGAATCATATAATTAGCGCCTACACCAAGGGACATTACTGAAAGGTATGCTAGCTCGAAGTGGTAAGTAGATGTAGAAGTGAAGTAACTGTTTTCGAGTCGCAATTGACGCGAACGACATCGCATTCAGTTTAATTAACATCTATGTGTTTCGTCATAGATGGTTAACTGTAAAACTCGTAGACGGCAAAGTAAAAGGTAGTTTAGTTATCTTAAATGCGTGAGAGATAAATTTTATGGTAGGTACATAGCCAACCGTTATAGTTACACATTTTTAAGATTTTGGTCTTGTAAGTTAATATTTCTTGGTGTAGATAATTGGGTTAGCATAGATTTTTTTTATTACTATTAGTTATTCTTTGAGAACTTAAAAGTCACTGATGAGGTACACCCAAGAAGTGTTAGGTAGACTGCGTGGGAGAGGATATGCGTGTACTGGGAGTGAGTAACGAGATGACTGATAATAGGGATAGAAGAAAGGTACCTACATATTGCGCCGACCACAAATGAATGGCGACAGAGAAAGAAGATGAAAATCTTGAAAAGTCGCTACCAACGCAACCAGCATCAAGACAAGAGTTTATTAAGTAGAACTATATAAAACTTTAATGTCTTGTACTTAGATGAATAATCACGTCACTGGTCTTATATAAACCAACAATAATTATTTGCTGTATTAACACTGAATATGCGCATAATAACCAGCCATAGTTATTCCCACGTAGGTTAGAATACCCGATAACTGGTGTCACAATAAATAGCTCTCCCTTTTCAACATCAAAACTTTTACCTAAATTATTATAAAAATGATGATTTTTCTGTCTGTGATGTCTCAATTTTTTTTACTTTTAAATATAATACTTTTGACCAGCCAGTATCTACCCTATCAACCAAGACTCATTGTTACAGACAACTGAGAAACTTGACTTGAACGATTCGATTAATCGAAAGTGAAGATAAACATACGAGTATAAGTAAGTACGGGCACCTGGAGGAGTCAAAGTAAAGTTTAATCTAACTCGGCATTAAGCCAATATTTATCTTGTTTTAAGATTTCCTGATGGAATATCTTGTTTGAATAATATGATTTCTAGGTAAGTTTCCTTCTCTACAGTACCCCCATAGGAAGGTACTCTTCTATTTGCATAAAAAAGCGAAAAATAAATTGATTGGTGCCGCCTCCCTCATTGAATATTAATTTGTTTCTGATATCTATTTGTAGTTATGTTCGAATGTTTGTGAAATGAAATGATTATAGTGAAATTAGATCAGAGACAGACATTTTTTACCAAAAATTGAGGCATGCAAATATTTTATTTATTCAACAACCTCACAAAATATGTGTTATGTTGTGTAGGTAATAATCTGAATTTGTATGCCTAAAAATTTATTAGGATTGTTTGGTAATTTCTTATTTGATTCTCCTTTTTTTAAAATCTGTTTCTAAAATTGATTAAATTCCTCATGACAAAAACCTTATGATTTAATATCTGTGATAGTTTTGGAGATACGAGTATGTAGGCACTAAATGACTACATACGTCATACAGTTCTTTTGCGAAGGTCAATAGCCACACCTACGGCATACCAAACTAAATATGAACATATTATGAAAAATCAAGTTATCCTCCACTTTAAAATGTTAATTTACGTAATTTATACCTAGGTAGGTACTTCGAATTTTCTGGCGCAATATTTTTCTCGCCTTTAACTTAATGGTGTATAGTAAATTAGTAAGAGTAGCGTCCTTTATCCTCAAAGAAGATGAGCAGAAGTTTAGTGTGCAAAACACACACCCACAACTACCTCGCGGTAAAGGGAGAGTCTACCGCAGCTTTTCAGGCACAAATACAACAATGTAACGAGCAGTTACAAATATAACGGGAAATGTTTCCGAGTCATTCTAAATATGAAAATGTCTTGGTCATATCGTTGAAGTTATCATTTTCTTGAAATGGCCAAAACGCTATTATTGACCAAATCACGATAATGGATTAATCATTTCATTATCCTAACCTATGTGACCATTTCATTAATTATTAAGAATTATGACCATGACATAGATACAGGGTGTTTTTTTGTGGCCACCTTTAACGAAGGGTACGTACTCTATACATGAAATAAAGTAAGTTTATGCCAAAAAAAATGCTGGGATTTTTTTTTTTAATTTTAAATTCCTTGGTCGTGCGAAATTTATAGTGTCTAGTGTTTATTTTAGTTTTTTTATAGACAGATATTAATTATTTTTCGTGAAAAGATCCTGCTACGCGCGTCTATGTGCATTTATGCAGAAAAACGCAGTCTATTTACTCAACTTTGGACCCAAATATTAAACCAGACACTTCCCAGGTTTCTATGGAGAAAAATGAATGATGAGGAGATTCCGTAGTTTTCGGGAACGTTGACGACCAAAAATCACCCTGTATTATAAGCTGCTGGCGCCAGAGCCTTGTTAATCGCATAACACCTTTAACACCCCCTTTCAAAATAATCCCTGATTTCCAAATAATCCATCGATACGAAATTCTTGCTTGGAGCTTGGAAACCGTTGATTATACTAAAGAGCCTACCTATAATCGGTGAATAAGATCGAGAAATGAATTAAATCTGTACAAACAAGTCCCCAATGGCGCAATATTCAGTATTCTGGGCCATTGTCTCCGCACAAAGGGTCCGTCCGCATCGCTGTTATTGTTCCGTTTTGCTTCCGACAAACGGCCGAAATTCAATAAATGAAAAATACCTACACGGCATGACTTACCTACTTATACAGGGTATAACAGATGAGTTATGTTAAGCGAAATGCTATGACTATAGCCTACAAAAGAGAACCAATCCATAATTTGAGACTTAAAATCTCATATTTATTTTTTCAAAAAAGTACTATGAAGAATTCCTAAATATAAGGAATGTTCATTGAATCTTGATAAATAAACATAACGAGTCTTGAATTTTGTGGACAGTTTCTTTGTAGTGTAGTGATATTTATACAGGTGTTTTTTCGTTGCCACCCTTAACGAAGGGTACATACTCTATACATCAAATAAAGTAAGTCATCGCAAAAAAAAAATCTGAGAAACGAAGTAAATTTTTTGATCGGGCGAAATTTATAGTGTCCAATGTCTATGCTAGTTTTTTCATAGACAGATATTAATTATTTCTCGTGAAAAAAACTTGTTACGCGCGTCTATGTGCATTTATGCAGAAAAACGCAGTCTATTTACTCAACTTTGGGCCCTAATATCTTGGGAACTAGACACTTCCCAGGTATGCTTCCATGGAGAAAAATGATCGTGATGATGAGGAGATTTCGTAGTTTTCGGGAACGTTGACGACCAAAAATCACCCTGTAGTATGTATTTCATTTAACACACTTTCTTTATTTCATCTAACTTCCTATATAATATATATCACTATTTACGGAAATAAAATAGCCAGTGTGGTTCAACGAAAATCACAATATTTTCTTCCCACTTACGATTTGAACCAAAACACAAAAGAAGAGTCGTTTCTAGGGAAATAATAAGAGATTTTCCATCCAAATACGCGATGCTTAATAATATTGCTACGGAGTATTTCTTAAGGCCTTCTTTTAATTTGATGAGCGGAATGTAAAATCAGCATTATGTCATAGCATAGTAAAATAATAACAGAGGAGCAATGAAAATTGTTTAGCTTGTTCTAGGATTCATATCTACCGTCATTCATGCAATGAACAAGAACGCGTAAATAGGTACAGATTCAATTAATATGTTCGAAATTTTGTGTGCTGTATTTTTTTATACTTACCTTATTTTTTTCTGTGCTGATGCAGGATTTTACTACATCAGCTACATCTCTTTCCGTGCATGTCGTAAGAGATGACTAAGTTCCCTCAGACAATAAACTAGCAATCTCGCTATGCTAAAGGTGGTTATAATGATCTCCTTCGTAATCCTGCAGCTCCGACTATCCTGGGACTATACTATTTTGGAAACACAACCATGTAAATACGTATGTACGTATATAAGTATATGTATGAATTTTTTATTTACCTACTTATACTTATTACGTACACTTTTAGAATTTCAAACACCGCTCCTTACCTTTATAACAAATCCTGTATCACTGTCATGACCTTTTCATTGAGGAACATAGGATACTGTCCTCATTGCACTATGACCATGGAAAAGGCCTCGGAGAGGGGAAGACCGCGATTTATACTGTCTCAGATGAGATTATGGTATAACTGAGTCGTAAACATTTTTGGAATATTTATACCAAACCTCCTCCACTCCATGTTTTCCGGGAACACAGAAATGCTATTATCTCAAGGCGTTTGTTTTCAAACATTTAATAATGTAATTTTCTGAATGATAAACACGATAAGTCACGTTAAGGATTTCGACAGGCTGTCGTTTAGGAAATTAATTCATTATTTTAAATCCCCCGAGGAAAATCCTGCTTAATGATAAATTAGAGAAAATTGTTCCGCTCGTGCGCGTATCTAAAAATTAGATATTTTTTCTTTTTTGTTCTTCCTAAAGGAATAATATTTTATTCGTTTTATACAACAGCTGCTTTTTATGTTTATCAACCTATAAAACTAACTTAGTTGAATGAAGGTCGGTTGATCCAAATTTTGTATACAGGGTGTGGGTGACAGCCAGGCAGATACTAAAATGCTGAACAAGTACCATTGTGTTGAGTTATACGACAGTGCTACTGGCAGGAAATGTATTAATAATTTTATTATTGTCTTATCTTTCTCTCCGCACAAAATGTATCGGGCGATCCTGTGACTAATTAAATGGGCTTATTGGTTATTGCGTGACACATTGCTGTTTTTTAGATCACTTGTGACTCTCCATTAGGGTTGATCAGTTATTTGAACTTTTTTGAGGGCCTTTTTTTAAATCAAATTTTGGTCAAAAATCTATTTTTAGTCATTATCTAAGGGGCCATCCATATATTACATCACAGGTTAAGGGGGAGGGAGGGGTCGTCAAACTGTAACATTGTATGACAAGGGGAGGGGTCCTAAATTTTGTGACATCACATTTTCATTCAATAATCTCTAAATATAAATTTGCAAAAAGCTAAATGTGATGTCGCACTAGGGAGGGGGGGTCTCACAAATGTGACCAGCTGTGACAAGGATGGAGGGGAGGGGCAAAATATTATGAAATTCATCTGACGTAATTTATGGATAACCCCTTAGGCCTAATTAAACGAACTAAACTATTTTTTTCCTAAAATATGAAAAAAAATACGGAAACTTTTGAAATATTCCTGCGTTAAATTTTCAGTGTTTTCCGCCTCAGAATCATGGTCTGAAGTCATGGTATTTGTATTTGCCTGGCTGTCACAAACACCCTGTATATTTCAATATGGGGTAATTATAATATTATAGGCATTGTCTATTAGTTGATTAACGAACTCTGAAGCTTTCTCTAGGGCGATTAGCTAGCAACATGTCACTGATCTTTTACATCTAGCCACGCTATGCTAAACGTTACTTTAGTATCTCCTTTGTGATCTTGCAGTCATGTCTACCTCATTTTGGAAACAAAGCCGTGTGTATGTACATACATATACATCAGTCGGTTGCATTGTATTGTAAGTACGTCCAGAAGTGTTTCTGGACGTACCTAGGCCTTCCCCAGGGAACGCCACAGGATCGATCTCCTGTTTTCGCTATCCAGTCACTATCACCCGCCCTCCATCTGGCTGGAGATGGTGGGTATGTATATATTAATCATAATAAATAAAAAACCTAAAACTAATAAACTAGCTATTAATTACTCTGTGAGAAGGTTCATTTGAGCCGCTTATTTACCTCATTACATGACAGGTGCATTAGGGTCATAGACCGGCAATAGCAGTACAAATATTTCACACAAATACTTTCTATACTTTGTAAACAATACGTACGAGTTGTTGAGTAACGAGTGAAAACATTTATAGATAAATAGCAATTACAATTCAAACGTCAACTAAGAAGCTACACGTAAGTGTAGTTTGCAAAAACTGTATATCTATGCTTTCATCGCCAATCTACAATCTAACTCGTATGATGTGGTTAAATATCTGAATTCATCGCAATATGTACCACATTACTTAAATACTTTTTTGTAGAGACATCAACATTGCAGAAGATCACGTAACCCCTTACCTTCACGCTAAAAGATATTCAAAAACCGAGCATGTAACTGTAAACGCCGGCACGTATCTAAAACCTCGTTTAGCGCAAAAGAAATCCAATAATGACCGGGTTCCTCGAAAAAAGGCGAATTATCGAGATCGGTACTTCGTATACGCGGTTGAACCGCTGTAGGCATGAAAAAAGGCGTTAATGCCCGCAGAGATATGCGGCATAGACAGACGTGTAGGTAACACGTGATATGGAAATATCCTCTTTTCCGTTCCCAGATCGCACTTAGAATACGCTTGTGCAAAATGGTACGTCGTTTTGCTGAAATATAATGAGTGAAATGAGACCTGCTGATTTCTAATTGAATTGGGTATGACCTATACAGGGAGTGGGTGACAGCCAGGCAAATACTGAAATGCTGAACAAGTACCATTGTGTTGAGTTAAACGATAGTGTTATTACTCGCAGGAAATGTATTTTTTATTTCATTATCAGTGATCTTTGCTCTCTACGCCAATTGTATTGGGCGATCCTGTGACTAAATAAATGGGTTTATTAATTAATTAATTATTGTATGGGTTGTTCAGTTAACTGATCAGTTAGTTGAACTTTTTTGAAGGCAACTTTTGTTTTAGAAAATCATCCTTTGGTTAAAATTTTATTTTTAAGTCATTATTTAAACGAACTAAACATTTTTTTTCCTGAAAACATGAATAAAGTGTCGGAAAATTTTAGGATTTTCCTGCGAAAATTTTCAGTGTTTTCCGCCTCAAAATCATGGTAAGTTTGTTTGTTTGTTTATTTCATTGCTATCTCTTCACACTTTATGCACTCAACCAATATTCTTGAAATTTTGCACAGACAACTGGAGAGTACAGAGAAGGCTACATTCGGACGGACGAAGTCGCGGACAACAGCTAGTTGGAATATTAAACTGTAGAACTCTTACTCACCCCTACCTATTGACTCTTTGACACATACTCTGTAAATAATTGTCTCATTATGTAATTAAAATAAAACAAAGTTGAAGCAATTTACAATATTTCAAATAATTACACGCTGTGCTTTGAAGTCCCTTACTCGTATTTTGTGGCGTCGGCAATTCATTATTAAGTTTAGTCAAATGTACTTTAATCAATTAAGTACATAGTAAACCATGGCAAAGATATTTAGACGAAACAAGAAAAAAACATAAAAATTTAACGTTATATAATTTTAAAATTCATGTTCATGTTTTTATTTAAATATACACCGACCAACTTAGGTACGTATACGTAGGTATACACACGGTAGTGATCCCAAAAATGGAATAGCCTGATCGCGGACTGCAAGATCACGAATGTAATCTTACAGCCTCGTTTAGCATAGCAGAGTCTAAAGAGAGCTTGGAGTCAAATAAAAATGATAAAAATATTAGATATAGGTACAAACTATGTAAAAATAAAAATCACCACCACACACACGTGTTTCATTTCATATCATTTCACTTTATCTTATACCTAATAATATTCAAACCTATAAAGTATGGTTTGAATTTCTCCCTATTCTATCCCTTCAACCCCATCATTGTATTAATATACATTTTTCTTTGCCATACTCTACAAGAATTTCTCAACAAATTCTGAACAAACTTCCAAAACGTGACAAACCAGGTGTTTATATCGTGAGTAGGTTAATTAAATATTTCTACTCATTAATTATTCTTAGTGTCTGCAGCCTTAATATAGACATTTTCTTCTAAAGTTTAACAATAAATTTTGATTGAACAGACGTGTTACTCTCGACTCGGCGCTACCAGAATATTGGCAATTTACAAATATCCCGCTTTTTAACCGACTTCTTTTATGACTTGATATAATATTATTTAATGTATCTGCTAGCACCTTCAATGCATCTGCTAGGTGCTAGCACCTTCAATGTACTTTTAGCACTCCCTTGCTCTTAGCATAAGGTATAATATTACTGACTCGTGCATACCTAAATGGAAGGAAGACAGCAGGCTATAAAGTTATACAGAAGTACCTGATTACTCCATTTCCAAGTAATTTGTTGCAGACCTCTACAATAAAGCTTAAATTGCGTGTTTCTTCATTCGTCCACAGTGATAATAACCAATGCATGCCCGTCATACAAAACGGTCATGGTCGCGCTTCAGCGACTTTTAGGAAAGTGACAACACCTTACCTCACTGGTAATAGGTCTGTCTATACAATACAGAATATTCTATACCTAGTTAAATTATTTAATTACAGGTTTAAATTTTCATGAATGAAAAAGTGTTTGAAGAATTTCCGGATTTTGCGATAGTCAGGTAAGATTTTTGTCTACTTCTTCATCATCAAAAATCATACATCTCACGTTTCAGACCCACGTATAAAGCTGAAGTTTTAAAAATAATCATCACACAACCATCTACGTTGTATACATATTGACCTGGATACGTGTAAGGTCACAATAAAAAATGCCGAATAACACGCATGAATAACACGCACATTAAAATCACACACAATTTTATAAATTACCGTAATAGCCTAAGTGAGCACTTGAAAAAGATATTTATTTGTGCTAAATATAAATTCGAATCCCTGAATAGAACTTCATTTATATCAACTGTAAAATACTAGAGGCGCAATGTAAAGATAGGTACTAAATTACCTAAGGTAGACGTGTCAGATCTATTGAATAAATTTAATTTAATAACATTGAGGTTTTTATATTTGATACATAGAATTATGTGAAACTAGTGGACGCCCGGGACTTCGTCCGCATGGACTGCAGATAAAACAAAATGTCGAAATTATCCGGGATAAAAATATTTTACCGGGATAAAAAGTAGCCTATGTGTTAATTTAGGGTATCAGCTAACTCCATACCAAATTTTATTAAAATCACTCCAGCCGTTTTTACGTAAAAGAGTAACAAACATCCATCCATCCATCCATACTCACAAACTTTCGCGTTTATAATAATAGTAGGATAAAATGTATATAAACCATAGAGGAATAAGATTAAACGTAGTCGACATAAAATCAGCCATGGTTGAATAACAACCGTGACATAAATTGTTTATGGTTTTACAGTTGTAACCTATTCACCTCAAATTTGTTGCAGTTGTATCATATTTTGTTACGTATTCGTATTAGAAAGCTTTACTAATACCTGTAAATGAAATAAAATAATAATTACTTTGTCATAAAGTATTAGGTATCTACAGGAAAATTCCAAAACTTTCCGAGTTTTATTTAATTTTTTCGGGATAAAAATAATGTAGTTTGTTTGAGTAGGCCTTAGATAATGGCATAAAAACAAAATTTTAACCTATGGATGATTTTAAAAAAGTTGGGACCATAAACGTTCAATTAACTGATCAACCCCAATAAAAAGTGCCAAGTGGTCCAAAAAAAAACAGCAATGTATCATACAATAACCAATGAGCCCATTCAACTAAGTACAGGATTGCCCGATACAATTGGCCTGGAATGCAAATTAAAAATGCATTTTCTGTGAGTAACAACACTGTCGTATAACTCATAACAATGGTACGTGTTCAGTATTTCCGTATTTGCCTGGTTGTCACACACACCCTGTATAGAAATGTGTTTTTTTTTTTTTTTTTGTTAAACTGTCATTGTAGCTTACAATAAATTATTATAAGAACATGTACTAATCTATATTTAAAATTTTCTTAATATATTCCTAAGTTAAGTATAGTTTCATGGCAATGGAATTAGCCTAGTTTCACTAAAGATTTAGACGAGCTAAGTTCTAACACTGTATAAAGCCTAAGTTGCACAGTTTAGATGGTCTCGCATAACTAAACTACATTACTTTAGTTCTACGAAATGGAAAGCTACGGGTTGATACTAGTAGAAGCGCAAATAGCGATGTAGTTTACACGTCGAAAGGGGTTATGGTACATCTCGCCCACAAAAAAACTCGTCCGCGGGCCAAATGTCTACTTAAAAAAATGTATATGGGTAGATTCGGCCGAATCAGTGTGGAAAATCGCACCAGATGTATCCCATTAAAAAATAAAGGCCTGGGGGAGGCCTACGTCCAGCAGTGGACTGCAATAGGCTGAAGAAGAAGACCTATATAGGTACATAAACTTACCACGGCTGTGTTCCCTAAATGGGGTAGGCAGAACTGCAGGATCACGAAGGAGATACTAGAGCCTCGTTTAGCCTAGCATAACTTTTAATCTTTAAAAATATAGAAAACTGCATTCTACTAATACTTTGTAGAGTATAATCTTAAGCGAAATGCTATTAAAATAGCCCACTATAGCGACCCTATCGATAAAAGTTAAGACTCGAAAAAGTAAGTGTTTATTTTTCAATATTATGACTATTGCTGAGTTATTCTAGAATTTCTCTATGCTAATTGACCGACAATGGCTGAAAAAATAACGGAGACAAATATTAGAGTGATGATGATCTCCGACCGTATTTCGGCCAAAGCTACCAATCACTACAGAGATTGGCCAGGTACGCAGGAGATATTATAGTGCACAAGTTTGTGCGTAAACACAGATGCACTCTCTATTCCGTTACTCTCATAGTCCGATGGGACGGAAAGCCGACACGACCGGAGAGAGATCAGGCGCAGGACCAACGGTTTTACGAGCTAAGTGACAATTTTGCAACATTAAAATCTGTGCATGAAATAAATTCATTGATACAGGCCCGTGACTGGGATCGAACTTACGCCTCCCGCTTGGAAAGTGTACGTCTTAACCACTGGGCTATCACCGCTTCAAATATTAGAGTATCTACGTCAGAGACGGTGATTTTATATATCTATAGACCTAAAAGATACAGAGAGAATTTACATTAGCAATGTTAGAAAATAATGTATCGCTAATAACTTGCAACAGCCAAGCATGTTTTGCGACACTTTTGCTCACGCGCCATTTCATTACGATAAAACTAGAAAACAAAGAGTACCGTAGTGTTGCCACTTGGCAAGCAATGATGCGTAAAGAAAGGAACATAACAGAGTATTTCAAAGTTATGCAATTATCGCATTATTAGAAAAAATGTGAGATCAAACACAGCATATTTTACGTTTTGTGGGGCAAGCACGAACCTCTTGATCGTCGCACTGTCATATTATCTCATGGATTTTGCTTGCAGGTCGATAGCGTTACAACGCGTAAAAAGGTTGATGCTTCAATCATCGTTACGATCATGGTTACCCTAACCATGGTCGTTTCCTTTTTTCACTAGAAAATACAGTTGCCGCAATAAGTTTAGTCTATGAAAACCAGAAGAAAACAAAAGATATTTAGGTACTTCGTCAAGAAAATATCAATTAGCTATCTACCTACCTAAGAAAACATGTTGTCCAAAGAAAACCTTGCGCAATGAAAGTAAACGAAATCTTACACAATTAAATTTTTTCACTTTCATTCACATCAAGAATGTGCCCATAATAAATAATTACTCTCATTGCTTCGTCATTATCTAACATGCGTATAAGTACATAAATCTGTTTTCATAGTCATTCCCACGCAGCAGTTATTATTTTTTGAGCAATCAAATTGTACCTGATGATGACTTGTTGCGAAAAATCAATTGTTTTGTACAGTATCTTTAGCAGATCTCAACACTGCAATCATCATTATTAGGATCCCAAGTGAAATTGTAATAAGTAGACTTTAGTCCCAATCCCTGTACGAGTTGCTTGGATGACTTAATCTATTTAATTTTTTTTTTTTGTTTAGTTTATCCCGAAGGAAAGGCAAGGGGAACTGAGCCCATACAGCCATTGTCTTTAGTAAATGATTTCTGAATTTATGATGGATGATAATGATGATGATGAATGGAAACGTCGGGAAAATCCTCAAGAATAAGTGTAAAGTTAGTCAAAATAAAAAATTATTGCAGAAACAACTTACATGCGCCCATGAAGAGATCGTAATCCGGCTAAAGTTTTACTCGGCTTACCTGCGTATAAAACCATGCACACGCACTAGATTCACATCACAAGTAATCGAAATATAACTTATTTACCAGAAAACATCACTTTACGGACACATGCAAGCCATTTACAAATAATTTTTGATTTTCACAAGAAAATTACACCTGCACCCTTCCAGCTTTTCCCGCCGAATCCGACTTAATCTATTAGTCAACGGCATGGAAGATTTAGGTTAGAAATTAAACCAAATGTACAATTTTTTTTTTTAGTTTATCCCGAAGGAAAGGCAAGGGGAACTAAGCCCATACAGCCATTATCTTTAGTAAATGATTTCTGAATTTATGATGAATGATAATGATGATGATGAATGGAAACGTCGGAAAAATCCTCAAGAACAAGTGTAAAGTTAGTCAAAATGAAAAATAATTGCAGAAACAACTTACATGGGCCCATGAAGAGATCGTATTCCGGCTAAAGTTTTACTCGGCTTACCTGCGTATAAAACCATGCACACGCACTAGATTCACATCACAAGTAATCAAAATATAACTCATCTACCAGAAAACATCACTTCACGGACATATGCAAGCCATTTACAAATAATTTTTAATTTTCACAAGAAAATTACACCTGCACCCTTCCAGCTTTTCCCGCCGAATCCCCCCAAATGTACAATTTATCTATAGAAGTAATAGTGGGAGAGGCATTTATACCAAATTAAATCTATAATTAATTTTGTAATACCTATAAATGCAAACTAAAATTATAACGCCAGTTGGCAAATACTCGAAAATTGATTTAGCGTATTCCCAGAAGCAGAGATTTGAGTAATTTTATTTTATTTTATTTCAAATTAAATATGCATAACAGAACATTATCATTACAAATCATATAAAATTACATGTAGGTCTTAATCTAGACAATGTCCCAGGGACATGCATACATACAAGCATTAGATAATATAACGTACACATTGGTGACTAAATTAATTGAAAATTAAAACGAATTATTAGGAGGGTTAGTAAGGGATACAGAGTGGGGTGAGTATGTTAGTAGGTGCATGCAAATCATACATAATCATTTATTACAATAATGCCAACAATAGAATAAGTAATAATTAATTAATAAACGGAAAAACAATTAAACATGATACAAGACTAAAGAAAGAAATTAATCATCCCACAATTATACTACGGACATATTTCATAAATTTGTCATTATTACAATTAAAAATGTCAAAGGGAGCACTTGAATTTGGATGGCGTAATAAGTCATTGTACTGGCGACACATTCTGACTATTGGGTTATAATATGAGGTGTTGTTTGAATGTACCTGTAGGGCAAATACCAAAGGACTACGGTCACGGCTTCTGAATTTTGCTATAAAAGTAAGGAGGGAAAGCATACAAGGAGAGTCAATCTTACTATGAATCATCTTATGCAAATACGCTAGATCCTGACATTTGCGGCGAGCCTCGAGCGATGTTAGCCCAAATTTCAATTCCAAGTAGAAATAAAATAAACTTATACACACACCGATTCAAAGTATTTTTTTAATGCTTCTTCAACGAAAATATTATGAGATTTATGAGGCGTAACAAGTAGCAAAATGTAATTCAAATAAGTGCCGCAATTTTCCTCGAGATTTATTCAGATTATGCTTAGACCTATTTTACGAATACATGTACTATACGAATGGTTGAAATTTGTAAATTCTGATGGCCGTAACACGCTCCATGTAACAGATTACACCAAGACAAGACAATGAACAATTAAAAAGCGGAACCAGACCGATCGCCGGTGTTGGTTATTTTATTATTCTGCTGGTAGCGACAGGCCTGCATTCTCACGCGCCTAACGTGACTTGCGTGTATCGTGAAGCAGAGTCAAGTTATTCATGTGACTACGTGAGGTTGTTAGGCCGCTCTAGACGTAATGTTTTGTGCGTTGGTGTAGGCAGTGGTTTTAAAACTGACACAAGTCGTAATTATAAAATTATTAATAAAGAAAATGGAAAAAACTTCACCCGAGTGGGAATCGAACCCACGACCGCTGCAAACCGGGCCAGCCGCTATAACCACTAAGCCACCGGGTCAATTACTCGGTTGACGAATTTTACCATCTCTTTTCTAAATTACATATTGGCAACGTTATTCTTCATCCCGATAGCTATACACTAGTCAAATACACTGAATCCCTCAGCACAATGTTTAAAGATGAAACGATCAACCATCTCGGCAAACAAAGATATTATATATTAAAAAATTATTAATAACTGAATCCCTCAGCACAATGTTTAAAATTTTACCATCTCTTTTCTAAATTACATATTGGCAACGTTATGATAGCTACGATCAACCATATCCTAACATCATATGTAATATCACCCTTATTCTTTTTATTGTGTTCACTGCACAAATCAAAATCAGGGGATGTAATAATGCCGGTTCAAACCTCATTGTTATTTTAGCTTTATGTGTAGGTAGATACAAGATAGATACCTCAGCAAACGTAACATTTCAGACTTTCCGATGGAACTGTATTGTATTGATTAATGAAAATCTTCTGCAACTTATAACATAGCTAGCATAGTATAGGTATCTATCCTACTGTACACATATTGGTAGTACTGTAGCTTGACGTGTAATGGATCTATGCGATCTCCGAACACATGTGGCATTGATTGAGATTTGATCACTTGATGAATTGATTGTGAACATATTGCGACAAACTTTGATGAATTAATTAAGTTATTCATTTGTTTTGTGTGTCATATAAAGAAAAATGCGACAGACATGTTTTCAAAGATAGACACTGACGATGATGTACCTTGTAATATTATAAATTATTGAAATAAAGAAATTGAACCAATTTAATAGATACTTCTCTAACTCCTCCTTATCAAAATAGAACAGTGTATTTGAAGTAAATAGTTTTAGAGTACCCGGGCAGTGAAAGGTATTGTGGAATTTATACCATCACAATTTAACCTTCAGTTTGACATACTGACATCTACTGTACCTACAAAACTAGAGCGATATTTGATAGGCAAATAAAAATATCTGTGAATAAAACACTTGTGATATTAAAATGCGGATATCAAGCTGCTTTAGTAAACAGATTGACGGATCAAAATGCCTCTATAGAGTTTCAAAATAAATCTTTCTTGCCAAAAACTCCAAAATCTAAGGGTCTATGAATAGAATCCATTATCCCAATAAGGGCACTTTCACCGAGCCGCTGTCTTATATTACCGATATCCAATATTTAGTGATAGGTAAGTACCTACTACGGTTACCGACAAATTACCGTGGATGTGCGTAATGGGCCACTAGACGGTACTTTAACGGTACGTAATCACACTGGGCTAAGAGATGGCTATTCAATTTGCTTATGTTTAGGAGTTTTCGTTCACTTCCTAGTTACTTATTTATTCATGATTTAGAAGATTTTGTATTGGTTTAAATCAATATGATAGAATATATGTATAAATATGATAGAATATATATATAAATCATGGTATAAGCTCCTAGATGAACTCATTATGAGTTGATATCACGAACTACATTTTACCCATGGAGAAGAAATAAAAGAGGAGCAGCGGCCAAGTATATTTTCATACAAAAATAGTGTGCCGCTGAGCGGGGTTGAAGTATGGGACGAGGGGAGCATCCTAACACTGTAGCCCTGCCCATTTACATAGAAACCACCTTGTAGTGACTAGCCAAACTACTTGCATAAGCGTGTGGTTACTGCGTTACACACACTGGCTCTAAAGCTCCGCCCCTATCATGACGTCATGGCCTCACGATTGCCACACGACTCAGTTCATAGTCCCACCTCCTCTTTTATACCTTCTCCATGATTTTACCTATTGATAGATATATAAATACATACCTATAAGTAACTTGCCAGAACTGCATGATCGCAAATAAGATTCTATAGCCGCGTTCAGAATAGCATGGTCTGATTAAAAACTGTGACAATACAAAGTGAAAAGAGCTTTGTAATTGTATATTGCATTGGTTTTGCCAGTTCTATCAGTTTTTTGCGTATGTGTGTGATGTAAAATAAAATTTATTCATTACTAGTGGACGCCCGCGACTCCGTCCGCGTGGACTACAGAAAAAAACAAAGTGTCGAAATTATCCGCGACAAAAACATTTTCCCGGGATAAAAAGTAGCCTATAATGTTAAGTGGGACCTGTCACAATATATTACTGAAAACTGCATCGAAATCGGTTCAGCCGTTTCTGAGATTAGCGTGGTCAAATGTTTGCCTAGCTAATTGTAAAAAAAAAATTGCGTGCACAAACGCACAGACAAACCAACAAACATACAAAAATTCAAAAAAATCATTCCTTTTGGGGTTTTTTATTATTAACTATTGCGTTGATAAAGGTCTCCTATAATATTTTTTCTCATAGGCCTTCCATGTACAGACAGCGATCCGTTACATTTTTATTATACATATGTATATTGCATTTAAGAGTAGGTATATGAGATAGAAGATAGATATATGTATGCTTTGCATTAACAATTTAAACCCCTGATTATCCCTATGCAAACGTCATGATAAACTTCCTTCATAATTTTATATGGATTGTTCGCAGATATTTCGCTGAGTATGCGTCTACTCGTACTAGTGACCGGTGGTTACGGTCTTCTCCTCGCTCCACTGACTCTTCAGGAGGGGTGCAAGTGTGTTACTATTACTACGATCTGGTTTATTGATAAGCTGTCTTTAAACAAAAACCATATACAATCCGCATTTCAAGCTTTGAAATGACATTTTGTGCAATCTATACCATTTTTAAATCAAACTTGATCGGCTTTTCATAAATATCAATGCAGCTCCAAATAAACATTACAGGTAATAGAGAGTTCTTCAATAGCTACAATTAGCTAATCAGTATAATATATATACTCAAATTCTTCTCTAATCTAATAAAACCAGAAAGTGTAACGAGAGAGATTTAATATGGTAATAAAAAATAAACAACATTTTTCAGAATTGTGCAATATGGTAAATGAAGTAATGAACAAACATTTTCACGGCTGTATTTAAAATCAATTAGGCTTTTATAAGAAGTCAGTCGTTAAAGTAAGGATAGAGAAGACACCTTTAGAATTAATAATAAGGTTCTTACTACAGGGTATTGTACCGGCAATGATAATAAAACAGGAAAGTACATTAACACCTCGTGTACATGGTACGAGTATGTCAGCTAAATAAATACTTGTGGATTTGTATCCAAAATCTGTGTGAATCTATAAACCTTTTTTTCTCCACCGCAGACAATAAGGGCGAAATGTAGAGTCATCGTATAGTTACTGTATGCTTAATCCCAACTAATGTTATAAATGTGAAAGTAAGTTTGTTTGTTTGTATTACCTTTTCATCTTGGTGTTTTGTAGGCGATGGGCTGACCACCTGTCACTACTAACCGAACTTGTACGTCTCAACTATACCCTCAATATTGGTCAGAAGTGGCACCATGTGGTTCTATCGGCCCTTGGTGATCTGCCTACCCCGTAAGGGATAAAGGCGTGATTATATGTATGTATATGTACCTTTTCATCCTTCTTGATATTGTTCATAAGTACCTACTTATAGTTGGGAGTACGCAGTTATACAAGGTGTAACAAAAGGGGTATGTTAAGCGAAAAGCTATGTGAATAGCCCACTAAAAAGAACCTACCCACAAAATTTCAGACTCGAAGTCACATGTTTATTTTTCAAGATAGTATGGAGAATTACTACACAACTCAGGAATGTTCATACAATCTTGAAAAATAAACATGTGATTTCGGTCTCAAATTTTGGAAATAGGTTCTCTATAGTGGGCTATTTACATAGCTTTTCGCTTAACATACCCTTTCTGTTACACCCTGTATAGTTGGGTTGACATAGGCTACATTCTGCTAGAAAATTATATAACTTAATAATTCTGCTAGTAAATTATAGAACTTTTATCGTAGGTCAATGAGGTCAGAAATCATACGTAGAGACAGATATAAGCAAGGAGCAGCACCTTAGCAGGTTTTCCAGAACTTTCATTTGTGTAATTTAAATAATATATTAATATCTTAAACTCTCTCTAGTGAGAATTACGTTATTTTGATCATTTGTTATGAGCATTTCTTCAGCCACAGGGTACCTAGACCACATTCACAATTTATTATTTCTGCCATCGCCTGAAGTTCGAGACTCTATGATCATTGGTTCGAAAGAAGATTGTAATATCTGTATTATTCTGGGTGTAGGTATTACAATGGCATGCGAATTCATGCAAGCTTATAGTATGGAAATATTTAAAGCGCTTATTGGGATAATCACCAGCACTGCATCTATGGACACTGAAAACAGGAAAATGAGATGCCGCTCTATACTACTTATACGCTCTATACAAGGTGATTTTTGGTCGTCAACGTTCCCGAAAACTACGGAATCTCCTCATCATCACGATCATTTTTCTCCATGGAAGCATACCTGGGAAGTGTCTGGTTCCCAAGATATTAGGGTCCAAAGTTGAATAAATAGACTGCGTTTTTCTGCATTAATGCACATATCGCGCGATGCAAGATTTTTTTAAGAAAAATAATTAATATCTGTTTATGAAAAGACTAGCATAAACACTATAAATTTCTTAATAAAGAAATGGAAAAAATTCCTCACCCGGTGGGAATCGAACCCACGACCTCTGCATTCCGTGCCATTTCGCCGATCAAGTAATATATTTTTTCCCAGCATTTTTTTGGCATAAACTTACTTTATTTGATGTATAGAGTACGTACCCTTCGTTAAGGGTGGCAACAAAAAAACATCCTGTAGAGGCGTCTTCATAGTAGTGCTCGTATTAAGGGCATCTTTGTCTCTTATTTATATGTACTATAAATATCTATCTGCTCTAAAATACATACAGTATAAACTAAGCATGTTGTAGATCCTAGCTAGGTATATACTTAGGTAGATATCCTTGTGCCAATATTTAGCTAGATATGTATTTATTTATTTCCAAGAGATATGTACAAAAATGTATCAAATGACATTGTTTATTTCTACTCTACTAGACAAGAGTTTTAAAGGCTTACAAACACATAAGCCCTTTTGAAATATTTTTACTTTTAAAAAGTGGTTGTCTGACGTAATATAATAAAACGAATATATTCTAACAAGTTGATTACGTTGTGAATGTGTAAGCTGATTTTCTCTGGGCGGTGTCTTTAAAAATATTTTCATCGAATTTTCTTTTTTATATAAAAATGAAATCTAATTTTCGTCTATTCAATAACTTGCTATATTATCAGAGAAAAGAAAAGAGAAAAGTTAAATAAATCTACTTCGTTAGAATTTTATTTTAAAAGAACCGTATCTAGGTTTATCTTAGGGAAATTCAATTGAATTTTTACTTTTTTCAGGCAAATGTTATACATACACAACAAATATGTACTTGCAACGGATTAGAATCCGTTTAGTTAGTATCAGCTTCATCTTCACGAGTTTTCATATGCATAGAGTACCTTTACCCTCTCTTGATTTCATTTGTTACCTATCCATAATCTATGGTATACTTAGTTTATTCCTCTAGCGTACCCTACTCAGGTAAAATAAGGCAATTAACTAAGTTCTTAAGGGAGGTGGGCAGCAGCGCCTCCCGTGTTGACAACACAGTCCAAAATACAAACTGCGGTCACCAACCCGCCTGCCCAGCGTGGTGACTATGGGCAAATACCCCCCATGGCAGTCTTGTGACGTGCCCGAGGAGGCCTACGTCCAGCAGTGGACTGCAATAGGCTGATGATGATGATGATGATGATGATGAACTAAGTTCTTATTAGTGGGTACTCACAGAGCTGCTTTTACTGATCAATGTTCTATAAACCAAGGATTAGATATAAAGAGAGCTTATATTCGTATGTTTCTGTTAAAAGAAAAAAAAAACAATGATGTCCTTTTAGAGACTTACCGTAACCAAGCTCCCAATCCTAAACTGCACTTAGCATCAAGCTCCAGAAAAATCATAAAACTTCCACTTTAATAGGAAAAAAATCACCACCACACGACAAAGCACGAAATTCCCATATTTTGAAACATTCCACAAATCACACTTGCCTATAACCTGTGCCAAATTGAGGGCTTCTGGGGAGTTGAATCGGATAATGTACACACACCAGTCGAATAAGAGTCGTATAAAAGCTGACAGCAAACTTTAATTCCTTGGTTCGAAGTTATTGTTCGGAATTCTTAGCTAGGAGTGCGCGCGCGCAATGACGCGTGCAAGTCGGCCGGGGAGGGCAGAGACCTCAGAACGTCTCGAAACAAGTCATAAGCCTGCGCCGGCGCCGACTTCAAGCCACACTGAGAAGAGTACCGTTGCTTACTCACGGAGGGGAGCGAGGTCGCGCCCAGTTTGACATTTCTGGAGGCATTTCGAGGCTGTATCATTACTTAATCGGCGTTATGACGGCAGCCATTGTCGACGGCGGCGCTGATCCGTGTCAATGGCGCCAGAGTAATACATTTTATCTGGAGAAAATCGCAAAAAAACGGTTCGTTAATTAAATCCATTACAGTTTTTGTGCATCTATCTCGGTGACTCTACAATGGAGGTCTAATTTTCTCAGCTGCA
The DNA here is from genome assembly GCA_014607495.2 of Carposina sasakii. Lineage (NCBI taxonomy): Eukaryota > Metazoa > Arthropoda > Insecta > Lepidoptera > Carposinidae > Carposina > Carposina sasakii. The sequence goes on from CP053158.1 coordinate 10,501,796, forward strand.
GTATGGAGGGTAAAAAATATTGAGCTACTCGCGAGACAGGTTTTACAACGCGTTCAGTCTGACCTTCACATACTTGATAGTGCAATGAGATACAATGATGTTTAAAAATAAAAGCTTGTGAACAAGTCCTGTTTTAATAGTTAGTGAACAGCCTTTGCCCAAACATTCCAATTCTTGCGATACAAGTAACGTTTCGTTTATTAAATATCCCTTTTTACATATCAACCATTTAGGGCCGACTTTTTCAATGATCAGACGGCCTATCTGAATGATAAAATTAATGCTGTATCTATCTTGATAAAGTTTTAGAGAAAGACAGCATCAAATTTATCCTTCAAATCAAATCAAATCAAAATAAATTTATTCACAACATTAGGCAAACAATAACTTAGTTACTTCCTTATCACTAGTATCAGAGCATGCAGTAAAATGAGCTAAAACATCCTGTAAATTCTCTCACTCTCTAATAAACATATGATATAAATTTGAGAACATTTAAATGTTGTGAAATGGCCTCAGCTCAGCATATGCAGGTTATTAAGCCTGCGCTGATATTCTGCTGAGACCACTGACACCCCAACCAAAATAATAAAATTAAATAAAAGTGGACACAAATAACACAGATTACGAATTCAGATAGGCTATCTGACCATTAGAAAAATGCGCATTTACAGTATGTCTCCTCATCCTTACTCGTAAAAATAAGCTATCTAAAAATAGAGATTTTTGTAAATATAATACATATTACACAATGTTGATTGGTGGATCAGCACTGCAGCAAGTTCTCTCTAACTCTACTAAAGACTCTTTTCTCTACTCTTAATTATAATCATAGTAGGTACTCAGTAGAGAGCTACAGCAATCATTTGGAAATTCTAAGTAGATATTCCCACGCTAAATCTAATTTAGGTCTAATTACAGCCTTTAAACTAGTTTGACTCGATGCTCTACCACAACTGGAGTTAACTGACTGAGTTACTGAGTTTAACTAAGTAAGGTACGTACATTATTATGTATTTAGGTATAGGTACTTAATTAATGTACTCGTATTAGGTGTTCAACTGTCACCTAGACAACCTCGGTGTTATTTCAAAACCGCGTCTAACGTTAAACACTTCCTTAACTAATCTAAACTATCTAAACACTGTTTAAATGAGACGTCATTCAGTCAGTCATAGTTAAATGTATGCAATGTCTATTACAGTTGGACAAGTTTAGCTTAACCAATATTAGGATTTTTAATTAAGACACCGACTATTTTTTTATCGTTGCTTTATGCCGACATTGCTTGACATCATCTGCGTGAACTTTCTAGCATTTTGTGCTGCTCAGCTAAACATGAATTAACGTTCATCCAACTTAAATTCTGATTTATATATTATTAGTTTAATTCTTATTTAAGTTGGTTGAACATTAATCCAAGTTTCATCAAATTCCATTCAGTCCTTTATGCGTGAAAGACTAGCGAGCATCGAACTTTCGAAATTAGATTTTTACAGTGCCAAATAAATACCTAAGTTTTAGTTTCAGGCATTTCCTCTCTCCCATTTTCCAATCACATAACAAGATCTACTAGTGTAGAGTTTTCAGTCTGACATAAAAAGTTTTTTACAACTTGACTTGAGTAACCATTACCTACCACGGTTACTAGTACTACCTTCACTTTTCGACGTATGCTATAGTATTCATAAATCAAGTTCGAGGCAATTTATCTATAGGTAAGTCATTTTTTTTCTTTACATTTAGCTTCATATATTGTTCAGTCAGGCAGGATGATGGATACCTCTGCGCGAATGGTTTTGACACCTTTGTATAATATGATCCAAACCTGCACACAAGCTATTTTTTTCAGCTCAGTTCGAGATGAATAAAGGCAATGCTGTATATCGAAATGAGATGTCTAGCTCGCTCTTAGCATTTAGAAACGCATTTGTTTGCTAATTTTCAACGAATCTTATCTAAAGATTATTCTATCTATGCTATGTTCTCACCGCGGTGCAAAATCTTTGGTTCTCACATTCTAGCATCTCTGATTCTGACTGTCTACCTATACCCACGGAGATAAATTTAATTTAAGAGCATTGGTCTCTATCTCGAATTCTAACTAAATAGTTAGCAGTTTAACGATATCCTTGTTTTATTTTTTTTTTATTTATTTATTTAGACACACTTACAGAACATACATTAAGAGCAACAATAATTACACTTACAACTAAAAATCTGATGTATGTGCCAATTATAGGTGTGCTACATCATTCACAGATAATATTATAGTGGAGTGTGTTTCATCAAACAGGTCTCCTGGGCGAGGGCGCCAGCTACTATATGTATGACTACACCATCTGTGTCACTGCATACAATAAATGTTAGTTGCCAAATCAGGCATAGGAGCTATTCCATGAAACTCACCCCAGATTGAGGTAACATTGTTAAAAGAGTAAAAAAGAGCCAATACTTGAACATGCATATTTATGTGCCTACAGCTAACTTCAAAAAATGGTTGTTTCACCTAATGTCCTCCGTACCTAATAAAGATTTGTCAGTAGTCGTTTACTCAATAATACGCCGCGCCGCGGCATTTCTAAAGATTGCGACGTTTTCTTGATTTCCTTTTTTATCTCACATTCGTAGATAAAAGGGAAAGAGATGGTGGTAACATCATTATGGATGCAAATTCAGTCTACATCTTTTAAGGTTCATTTACATTAATCGATAAGAAACGACTACGGAGGGATTTTGGTGAATTTATTTTATAATATTTGTAACAGGTTTGTTACGGTTTTTCTTTATGTAGATACATACTTGCGTAATGTTTTATAATGGATAAACAATGTGGATACGAAATCATTTGAGGTCTTTATCAGTTACGATGATGCAAATAGCCTAGGCAATATAATTGAGTAAATATTACGACAAGTTATACTTAACTATCTATATATTTAAATAATCAAAATTTCCTTGGGTTTCCAGCACCAACTTGGTTTAATCCAGTATGTAGCAATATCCCCAACAAGGAAGTTGTAAAGTATCTTTTGGCTCAAGGTGCTACTAAGTCCAATAGTTAGACTTACTTTGATGCTGTTGAATCCCACCCAACTCTTTCATGCGCTATACCAACCGAGTCGAGATACTCACACATCTCTAAGTAAACGAAGCATAGTGAAATTCTAAGCACGTGAGAACGTCGTCGTCGTGAAAATAATGACGTAGGGTCTCCCATGCTACGTAATGACCTCTTGAAGACTCGTCTTCTTCTGCCTCGCTCTACCTATAAATGCATAATTCACTAATAATCATAATGATGAAGGTACTTATATAAGCGTAAAGGTCCCCAAGCACTTTTACGCTTACCTATACTTATTATTAGTTCTTTGAGCCCTCAACTCTACACTCGGGTGAGGGCTATTTGCTTTGCCATAAAGGTTTTTTCCATTAGTGAATGTGATCAAAAGTAGAGTCAACGATTAATAATATGCGGATTTCTCAATGGGTGCGCCCACCACCAGGGCCCTACACCCTCCACAGACCCTTGGATCTGATAACTCATAACTGCGAAAACAAGCACTTGCACTACTACAATCGCCACGAGAAACCAGACCCGAGCACCTAGCATGCAAGATAATACATCACACTATTTCCGAAATCAAAAACTAGATTAATAATCTACATATGTTTCGCCAACAACCGTGGCATCCTAATCCAAACCCCTATTATAAACTCTAAAACCCAAACAGAATTAACTACCCTCTACTAAGTCGTACCTATTAAAAAATATATTAATAATTAAATTACCCACCATTATTTATATTTAAAATAAATGAATACTATTTGTGCACACAAAACCAAATAGTATTGTATTGGGTGAATTAGTTAACTTTTTTGGAAAAATTCTTTTTTGAAAAAATTCAAAAATTCACCAAAATCTGCGGATTAAAAGGCTTCCTATTAAGTAGAGTCATGAGGACTTCGCTTCGAGTACGTAAGGAATGTTTGTTACAGCCGTTGTGCCTATAATTTGACCAATAGGTAACTTATTGAATTATTCTTGAATCTTGCTTGTATTGAACCGGCATTTAATGGAAGTGGCATAATACTTTGCCAGAAGAATATTTAGAAACTATTGCTAGAGTTTCAATAGGGTCGATTCTGACCGTCACAATTAAACGTAAACCTAATAATTTTAGTTAGGTCTATCTCTCTCTGTTCTTAACATAAATGGTCGAGAGAGAAAAGCACAGGTAGGACAAATTTTACGTTTAGGTTTCAGTGTGACTGTCAGAATCGACCATTATGTGTGATCAACACTATAAATAAACTGAACAAATCTTGACATACGAGAGTAAAGATCTAACAACATACCAAGTTTATCTCTATACGTTGGATATCTAAAAGAAATCAGTTACGACATAAAACCAGGTCCACATTGAAAGCGGTATGTTCGAGTTTTCTTACTAAGGTATTGAAACCGTTACTAACATTTTCTAACTTATGTGGAAAGCATTATTGCGTCCTTGCAGGAAATGATTATTTAATTCTAGATTTCTTTAACTGTAGTTAGACACCCAAGCCAAAACGGACTTTTAGTAATCGAAAAAGTTTAATTAGGATTTCATTAAATTAGCTAGTCCAGCTCGGCAGTGAAGCGTTCCGTAGCAGTACTCAACTTTTTTCGAATTCTAGGTAGATATATAAGTATAGTTAGGTACGTTTATCACAAATATACTGATATGAGTGTGTTCCATATAAACCATATCTACAAGCGAAGACCTATCCATCTGTCTACCAAATTCCAGTAAATATGTGTAAATCCCATTAGGCAGTTTCGGAATAAAGTGGATCTCTAAGTAATAAAAGGGTTCTATTTTCTGCCATATGAACACGAAACCTTGAAAAGTATTTAAGTAACTTAGTTTATAAATAATAGTGTAAATTTCATTTTATTTACATACCAACTTGGAGAGGGATCGACACCGTATCGCCATTCGCTATTGTTTGTTGCCCTGGGGCCAAAGACAAAGTAACATTATTTCACGATCGAATCGATAGAGGCTCCGTCCGTCACCGACACGTTTGCTCTAATAGGAACTGGAGTATTCACACACTTCACAACACATTAACGGTATAATAATCATAGTCAAAGTAGAATTTATTTTCGCTTCATTAGTCACGTGTTGAATTCCAACCGCTGTTGGTAGGTGTTCTGACAACGGAGTTCAATGCCAAACGATATAACATTGTCTAAGCATCCTGTATAGCAAGGTGGATAAAGAGACGTGAGCTCGGATACAGAGAGCGTTAGCGCATGAATCATCAGGAACGCCGCTTTTAGCACGGGAACTGAGACGAGAGCACTGTAGTAAGGAGCTTCATACAACACAATACGGAACGGCACGAGTTGATACTTGATACGGTAACGATCCCTTCTGAATATATTATGTGTCCTATGATTGGCTATGATCCGTGGGTACGGAGACAGAGGTGCCTTAAGGACAAGAAGTAGAAATAAGTTAGTAATGTATAGGTATATCTAGACTAGAGTGGTATGGATGGAAGCTGGTTAGGTAAAGGGTCATTGGTCTCCATTTTCCTGAAGCTAGATGCCCAAAATACTGGCCCGCTCTTCATGGATTATGGCAATAATGATAAAATGATTTCGTCCCAAAGATAAGATATGGGCTAAAAAATAAAACTGTCAAATCACATTCTCGTCACATTGACATCTCTACTTAGACAATTATTTCATTTTATGTATTTTTTCTTCTTTAAAAAGTTTTTTACATCATATTATGCTAATTAGGTATGTAATTCTGTTCCATAATGTTAATGTTCTGTTTTTATTATAAGAATTTTACTTTTTTTGTTATGTATCTGGTTGGGTTGAAGGTATTGTATACCAATGCCCGTAATAAATTAATTTTAAAAAAATACATATCTACTTAGTCTGTGACAGGATTCGGCGGGAAAAGCTGGAAGGGTGCAGGTGTAATTTTCTTGTGAAAATCAAAAATTAATTGTAAATGGCTTGCATGTGTCCGTAAAGTGATGTTTTCTGGTAGATAAGTTATATTTTGATTACTTGTGATGTGAATCTAGTGCGTGTGCATGGTTTTATACGCAGGTAAGCCGAGTAAAACTTTAGCCGGATTACGATCTCTCCATGGGCGCATGTAAGTTATTTCTGCAATAATTTTTCATTTTGACTAACTTTACACTTGTTCTTGAGGATTTTCTCGACGTTTCCATTCATCATCATCATTATCATCCATCATAAATTCAGAAATCATTTACTAAAGACAATGGCTGTATGGGCTTAGTTCCCCTTGCCTTTCCTTCGGGATAAACTAAACAAAAAAAAAGTCTGTGACATTGACAGTGACATTTGGCTGGGCGACTTTGTTGTGTTGTGAAAAATTCAATTAAAACTTGTATTTTTCAAATAAATTAATTAACAAACAATTTTTACGTGTTGTGCTTATAATAAATCTTATTAAAGGACCGGCTTTTATTGATAAAATGTGAAACAACGTTGTGCATAATTACTATAGAACTTCTCTTGCAGCGGGTGATTTACAAGTTAAACGTCTATTTTTTCCTCAAAGTTTTATCTTTTTCTGGTTTCTATCGTATTTTAACAATGTCTGCACTACTAACAGCAGATTGGTTTCAACTAGATTCCTACTACAGGTAAGTTACTGTTAATATTTACTTTTGAATGTGCTGGATATAATATTTTCATAATCCTGCTAACCAACCTAATTTCAGGAAACTAGACCTTTATTCAATGAATTGGATGATGGATGATGGGCTTCAGAACATGATTGTCAGTGGTGCTCCATACGGTGGACCTATAGCTATGATGAGGGAACGAAAACAGCAAGTAAGAAGTGCCTCAGCCAAACCAATTATAACCATTTACAATTGTGCAGGAGATATTATTAGCAAGATACCGGTAAGTTTTTTATTATTATTTGTTACCTAATCACAACCTATATATTGATAAATAGGTTTAATTTCTACCTTTTTTTTAAATAATGTCCTAAGTAAGAGGATGCTTGTTTATGAAATGTGTGCTTTAATTTTTACTGATTCACTAGCCTAACCTACCCACAACATTTACTTAATAGTTATCTAACCTTAACTTATTATTTGCCAAGTTTCAATCAAAATCTGTTCAGTAGTTTTGTGAATTGACAGATAATAACTTTACAAATCGGTTTACACACTTTCACTTCTACGATGTATATTAAAAATGTAGGAAACAAAATAAATAACCCATATTTTATAATTTCAGTGGAATAGTGGTCCTTTAATTCACATAGGCTGGTCAGATTCAGAACAACTGTTGTGTGTGAAGGATAGTGGAGATGTTCTCATCTATGACATGTTTGGAGCATACCAGAAGTCATTCAATATGGGCCAGGAGGTCAGGGATACCAAGGTAATATATTTTAGTACAGGTAAACAAGGTAAATAATGGGCATTACACTGGAAATAGCAATACACACCTGTTAAGACAGCAAATTTTATGGAATATCTGTCAAATTAAACAGTGTTTAGCTTATAAAATGCTACAATTTTTTATTAGCAGGTATTATGGGCAAAGGCCTCTTTAGTAAGATTGTTCCAATTTGTACCCATAACTAAGGGGATAAATATAATTATGATTTTCAGTATAAATTGCGCTAAAATAATTAAGAAAATAAAAGATGAGTAAATTTCTGCAAAATTAAGGTTAAGTACATACAATTTTTATTATTATTTTACATACTATGTCAGTCCACTCTATAACCATAAGGTATATTATGTAAATCTCAATTATGTTCTATATTAAAGGTCTGCAAAGCCCAACTCTTCCCAAACCCCCTCGGCATTGGACTAGCCGTCATCACCTCAACTAACAGAATGTTCCTGCTCAGCAATATATCTGAACCTAAACTGAGAAGTGTTCCAGATTTACCTAGTATGTACTACATATAAATAAATTGATAGCATGTAAATAAAAAATAATGGTAAATGTTAGGATGTTAGATAATTTTATTTTACAGTTTTAATTCACCCAAATAAGACCTAATTCCCAGCCACTGTATCTTATTATTTATTGTATTAACACACAAAACATTTATAACATAACAGTAAAAACAAAGTACAAGGGCTGGCTTATCTCTACTAAAAATATCTTCCAGCAAAAAAAAAACTTTGTTTTTTCCAGTTTCAGTGCCAAATGTGTGTGAGATAGCTCTTAGTGAATATACAATGGATGTCTCAATCAAATACATTCTTGTTGTGAAGTTGTGACCATAAAGTGTGACAAACAATTTTATTTCTTTTTCAGGACCAAATGACCCGATAACATCTTGGTGTGTATACAGTTCTGGAGTGAGATTGACTGCTGTATTTGGTTTCCTTGTGTGCAGAGACAAGGAGATATACAAATGTCAGCTAGGGGAAACAAGAGCTACCCTTATGGTAAGCAAAGTTACATTTACCTTTAGTTTACTTACACCATTAAAGTATGGAGTGACTTACGAAGGATTTCATATAATGATCCCTCACTTTTCATCTTAATAGATGATATTATAATAGGTGATATAAGAATCTACTAATGTATAGATATAGTGATATGTCATTGTAAAAACAATTTCATAATCCTCGTCTCTACTTTAGAGATGTTGTTAATAATTGAAGTAAAAAGTTTATATGAATCGGGAGCACCACAATATCAAATTGAAGTATTTTGAAGCCAATAGATACCTATCAGTATCGTGTGTTATGTCTCTGTCTATTTATGGCACTTTCCAGAAACCGGAGATCAAAGCACCATACACACAAGTGCTGACAATAGTGACGTCACAAAATGGCCGCCACGTGGCTTTCTTCACCGACTCCGGGTTCCTGTGGGTCGGTTCCACTGACTTCAGGAGCAGAGATTGCGAGATTGATACCGGATATTTTAAGAAGCCAAAGGAACTTCTATGGTAAATATTGTTATAGATATTTACAGGTTGTCTTATAAATGTGCAGCAGCTATTGTAGTGACAGAAGGAAACAGTTTTGATCTGTGATAGGACTTAACTTTAAAATATTGTCTTTGTATTTTTTTTGAAAATACCTTATCCTGGACTGTTGCCATTAATTAGGTATATAATGCAATGCAAGGTATTCTTTTACGTAACTGTATGTATTCTCAATATTTATTACTAAACTAGTGGACGCCCGCGACTCCGTCGGCGTGGACTACAGAAAAAACAAAATGTCAAAATTATCCGGGATAAAAACATTTTCCCAGGATAAAAAGTAGCCTATATGTTAAGTGGGACTGTCACAATATATTCCTGAAAACTGCATCGAAATCGGTTCAGCCGTTTCTGAGATTAGCGTGCACAAACGCACAGAAAAACCGTCAAACAGACAAAAATTCCAAAAATAATTGTTTTGGTTACTATTGCGTTGATAAAGATCTCCTATAATATTTTTTCTCATATATCTTCCATGTACAGACAATGATCCTTTACATTTTTATTATATGTATAGATATAGATAATTGTAAATTATTCTCTTGTAGGTGTGGATCAGAAGCTATAGTTGGCCATTGGGACGACACGCTGTGCATCTTTGGGCGAAACGGTAATATATGATTAACCGATTTATCGACATTTAGCCTGACAAAATACGATAAATATAGCCGCCGCCATGTTGAATTTTGTATAGAGACGATACGATATCGTACGATAAGATATCCACGATGCGTGGTCATGCTAGGGGGCCAGGAACACAGCCGTGTGTAACGTATATAAGTCATGTGCACCACAAAGGAACATACTACAACTAATTTTAACAAAAAACGTAGTCCTATATCCTCTGTGTAAATATGTCCATCAGGCAAGTCGGTAAGCTTCCCGTACGACACGGTCCGTTCTACTTGGATCTTAGAGGTGGACTGGAACTAATGTATTTCTATACTATTTATTTATTTATTATTTATTTGACATATTTACAGGACATAAATATTACATCTTATTATATATTTTTTTAACTGTAACTTTACTTATCTACATCCAAATTACAAATTTTAATATGCATCATCATTCAAACTAAATTAAATCAAGTCCAATTAAACTAAATTAGATTAAATTAAATTATATTAAATTAAATTAAATTAAACCTAATCAAACTAAATCAAATTAAATTAAGTTAAATTAACCCTCCAAGACCTAGCCGCGTCATTGAAGATATCCAAACCTAAAGGTCTTTCGCGCTTGTTAAAACCATCTTGCATACGGTATAGTGGGGAGAATCTACCTACATTAGTTCTGGAATAACCTGCATGTAGTGTTACAATACGACTTTGACATGTGTTTGCTTCTACTAGGTACTATATACAGTCTGAGTCAAGCGTATATACCCTATTCCTCTCGCTGTTTCTCTCTATTCAACCAACGGCCCAAAATCGACAAAACTAAAAAAACTTAACAATTAACTCATCCATAAGACTTATTTGGGTGTTGCCACATTCCTATATGCCAATAGAACACTCAAATCGAGGAAATGCAAGAAAAATACAAAGAATGTAAAGGCTTTTCGAAAAGGCAAGGAGGTAAAACCAGATATATATAGGGTGATTTTTGGTCGTCAACGTTCCCGAAAACTACGGAATCTCCTCATCATCACGATCAGGAAGCATACCTGTGTCAAAATATTAGTCCAAAGTTGAGTAAATAGACTGCGTTTTTCCATAAAGGCACATAGACGCGCGTAGCAGGATCTTTTCACGAAAAATAATTAATACCTGTCTATAAAAAAACTAACATGACACTATCGCACGATCAAGGAATTTAAATTTAAAAAAAAATAAAAAATTCCCAGGCATAAACTTACTTTATTTCATGTATAGAATACGTACCCTTCGTTAAAGATGGCCACAAAAAAACACCCTGTATATGGTCCATATTTCCGTCAGGCAAGTCAGTAAGCTTCCCATACGACGGTCCGTTCCACCTGATTCCGGAGGCGGACTGTGTGCGCGTGCTGAGCGAGGTGACGCACGAACTGCTGCAGCGAGTACCGCGACAAGTCGACGACATCTTCCGCATTAACAGCACGCAGCCGGCGCTGTATCTGCTGGAGGCTTCCAAACAGTTCCAGGTTAGTGCTAGAGGAATGAGGAGATCCCTTGACAAATGAACAAACCCAGCACATTAATGGCAGTGAGCAGGGCACATAGCTTGAAGAATAGATGCCTGATGAGACCGAAAAGACGTCTTTCGCGTCAACAGCACGCAGCCCGGGCTTTATCTTCTGGAGGCTTCTAAAAAGTTCCAGGTTAGTGGGTAGTTGTCGAGAAATATGGAGATATAGCTAGGTGGTCCAACCAACTATGTCACTTGATGGGACCGAAAAGACATATTTCGCATAAACAGCACGGAACCAGGGCTGTACCTACAGGAGGCTTCGAAACAGTTCCAGGTTAGTGAGTGATCGAGTAGAGAGGAGACATAGGCCGCAAGGCCATTACCTAATTTGCAGTAGCAGAGTGGAAGCAATGCGAAAAAAGAGTGTGTGTGTGTGTGTGTGTGTGTGTGTGTGTGTGTGTGTGTGTGCGGGGCGCGGGGGACGCCGAGCGCGAGCACTCTGCTACTTGAAGTTCGTAATCAGGGGGCCGATGCTTGCTATGTCACTACAGCTTATAAAATATTAATAAGAAAATGATTTTTTTTTCACCCGAGTGATATTTGAACTCACGACCACTCGCATTCCGTGCAGCGCTCTACCATCTGAGCTATCGGGTCACTTAACTCGGATGACGAATTTCACTATAGCTTACTAGACCATCGGGCACACAGACCGTAAAGAACTGTTGCCCGATGGCACCGAAAAAAAGGGTAACCTTAGCTCAAGACTTAAATGAAAACCCTGAACTCTTTCTGGCTGGAAAGGCAAACTTTATCAATAAAACCGGGCGAAGTCTTGTGATTTTCATAATTTAACAATTTTGATTCATACACATTTACAGAAACGTAATCACAGAGCGGATGAGTACATATGCCTAGTGAAGCCGGACATCCGTAAAGCGGTACAGGACTGCATAGACGCCGCCGCTGCAGAGTTCTCTCCGGATATACAGAAGCAGTTGATTAGAGCTGCACAATTCGGGAAAAGCTTCGTCATAGATCCCGTGCTGACGGAGAATTACGTCAAGATATGCCGCTGGCTGAGGGTTTTGAACGCGATTCGAAATCCTAAGGTCGCTATTCCGCTCACTTTTGATCAGTATCCTTTTGAAGTTTGCCTGTTTTAATATTTCCAACCAAGGATTTTTTAGGTTTTTGTAATATGTAATGGATTGAGCACAATGATCACGACCAAAATTCAATCTGCTACATAGTCCTATCTTCATTTCCGATGTAGACTGTCTGTACCCATACGAATCAAATAATTGAATAAAGCGCTCTCAACATACCAAAGGTCTTTGAAAACAGAGACCAAAGATTATCTATTGGAAATTAAATTATTGTTAGTCTTTTTGCAACGGATCAATAGTTGAAACATTTCAAGTATGTACCTACCGTAATTTTTAGTGCACATTCCAGTTCATAACTAAGTTCCTTGTAAATCTTCACACACCTATCATTGCAAATCGATCCTTAACGCCCAGTACTTAGAGTGCAACACCTCGGCGAGCGAGTGTTACTAGACCGCTTGATTTGGCGCCGCCTGCATTGTCTGGCCACGCACATCGCGGAATATCTCGAACTCAAGGACGGAAGTACTAGAGTGTTGTCGCATTGGGCTTGTTATAAGGTAAACCACTTGATATAAATAAAATCCTACCCCACAAATATTTTTTTAATAGCCTATGCTGTGTCCCACTGCTGGGCAAAGGCCTCCCCCATTTGAGCCCACACTTGTCTTGTTCCCGCTACAGTGGCCCAATCCGGCAGAAACTTACCCAGGTCGTCCCTCCATCTTCTCCTAGGTCTTCCCCTACGCCGGTTTCCGTCTGTAGGCACCCAATAAGTGGCTATCTTTGCCCATCTGTTTGGGTGCATTCGACATACAAATCTGTCAGTCTCCACAAATAATATTCATGTGAAAATTCTTCGAAGTTACAGGTGTAATGCGGGTTTTCCTGTCACGTTGACGGTCGGCGCTGATGGGGTCACTTTGTATGTAGTTACAGGTAACGTTTTTGTGTCGCGCTGGACCGCTCAACGCTGACGGCCGTACAAATTGACCATCAGCGCCGACCAGTGATGCGATGACCGAGTGATGCGGCCCTTCAATAGGAGTACGTCAGCTGCATCTCGTGCCCGACTATGTACATTTAGAAAGGTAGCAACTTGTCACAATGTTTTTTACAACTAGTCCCGATATGCTGAACCTGACCATATAATTTTTTTCACGATCCTGCAATTCTGAGTAGCCCAATTTGGGAGCACAGCCTTGTATGATTATGCCTAAGTCGCTCAATACCCTATGCTAAGGCAGTCATTATAAACAGTCTAATATCGATTTCAGGTAGTTCAACCTCATCTAGACAACGAGAGCGTGGCTCGAGAAATCGGCGAGAAACTGCGCAATGTTCCCGGAATCTCGTACTCTACTATAGCTATGAAAGCCTACGAGAAAGGCAGGAAGGCACTGGCTATTAAGGTATGAAATAATCTGCATGAAGTTTGCCACATATTGCATAATTGAAACATCAAATTCGGGCTGACTCGATACGTTTTTCCGTTATGATTTCGAGTAATTTGGATTAGTCGTGCGTCATAAGTCAACTACAACTCCAGCAAGCTAAGTTTGCACTTCGCTGGAATGAGCCCCCCCTACTATTTCCTGTTTCCCCGCGATCGCCCTGTCAGTACGGTTAGCGTGACGTAATCGACGCGGGGTGCAAACTTAGCTTAGTCGAGTTGTAATTCTTGATTTTAATACTTACTAAAGATTTAAAAGAATGTCGAATTATTTTTATTCCAATTCTGAAATATTGTACGAAAACAATTGAAAGATTAAATCTGATCATAGATGATGATGATCTCCGACCGTATTTCGGCTAAGGTGATCAATCTCTACGGAGATTAGCCAGGTACGCAGGAGATATTATAGTGCATAAGTGTGTGCGCAAACACAGATGCACTTTCCTATTCCCTCACTCATAGTCCGATGGGACGGAAGGCCGACACGACCGGAGAGAGATCAGGCGCAGGACCAACGGTTTTACGTGCTTTCCGAGGGACGAGCTAAGTGACAATTTTACATTAAAATCTACACATGAAATAAATTTATTGGTACAGGCCCGTGACTGGGATCGAACTTACGCCTCCCGCTTGGAAGGTGCACGTCTTAACCACTGGGCTATCACCGCTTTTTCATCATGTCATAGATACTGGAGTACGAGACGCACAGCAGACGCCAAGTGCCGCTGCTGCTGACCCTGGGAGAAGGTGCCGCCGCGCTGCGCAAGGCCAGCGCCAGCGGAGACACCGACCTGGTCTACGTGGTGCTGCTGCAGCTCCGGGAGAAGATGGGCAAGCACGAGTTCGAGGTACGAAGGGATACCGGCCTAACCTGCCTGTCCGCAGGCCCCCTGATTATGTAACTTGCAGTAGCAGAGCCGAAGTAATGCGATAGCGAACATTGAGAGTGTGTGCGTGTACGCAACGAGCGCTCGGCGTCCTCCCGCGCCCCGCACCTCACCCCGCACCTCGCCCAAACACACACACACATTCTCAATTTCGCGCTGCTTCGGCTTTGCTATTGCAAATTAGGTAATTAGACGGAGCGGAGAAAATTAAAAACATTCAGTCCTGCAATCCTATTGGTTAATATTTCTTCCACTATGAATGTTTGAACTTCCGAATTATAACGCCTAATACAATTTCATTTATAATATTTCTTCGGTTTCCGCGCCTTAATCCGCTCCGGTGGTGTGGCAGCCATAGGCTGTGCGTTTATTCGTCAGTTATTAATTCGGGACAGTTGACGGTGCTAACGAGAAAACACCCTGTATAGATATTCGTTATGTAGCTATGCTACAGGCACATAGGTACAAGAATTAGTTATTAGTACTCACAATCAAAACCACCATTCTTTCTTTCCAGCAAACAATCCGCAGCTTTCCCCTAGCTCACTCGCTCTACATAAAGTACTGCGCTAACCACAATCGCGAGGCTTTGAGGAAGGTTTACGAAGAAGTGGACGACTTCCCGGGACAGGCGGCCACGCATATCCGGGACGCTATTGAACAAACCAACCCGGGCAGTGTCGACGGCTCGCTTATATCCGCTAGGGAGTGCTATAAGAAGGGCAAGAATGATTTAGGTGAGTGATAACCTTATTTACTTAAAGAAAACACTCGCCTGCGTAAAAAATTTGGCTTAGTGTCACTCTCACGACTAAGATGAATCTAATGATGCCTAGAAAGCTCAAATGCTACGAATTTAGGCTCTAGAGTAGGGTTCGCCAAATGGCGGATCTTGATACGCATCTGGACCGCCGACCCATTTTGTGTGGACCGTGGACCGCGAGAACACACCAACTTGCACTACAGAGTGCGTCTTTTAATAAAAATGTGGGATACATTATCTTTTTTGACGTCAATTCGAAAACCAATTTTAGTCCAAACTTCAGACAGATAGTCTGCAACAAAAAATGCCATTTTTCTTGTGTGATGTGAATGTGGAAAATTACCTTTGTTATTTCCGTGATTACATGTGTTTAATAAATATTTTTTTCTATAAATAAAATAATGTGCGGACCGCGATGGTCATTACATTTCTTAAAATGGACCCCGAGCGAAACTAATTGCTGACCCCTGCTCTAGAGCGTGCCCAAGAATTAATAACTATGCGTATATACAAACTTATATACTTCCATACATACAGTACGACGGCCGATTGGTGTAGTAGGTAATGACCCTGCCTGCGACGCCATAGGTCCCGGGTTCGAATCCCGGTAGGTGCAAACATTGATATGATGAATATCGATGTTTGTTTCCGATTCATGGGTGTTTCTATATTTATCTGTGTATTCATATACCGTTACTTAGTACCCACAACACAAGACCTATGGATCTTTATGTGGCACTAAATTAATGTGTTGTGAAATGTGTGAATATTTATTAATTTAATACAGTCGAAAACATAACTAACTCTCCTTCTGGCGCAGTCGGGTAAAAACAAAACTGTTGCTGAATCTCGACAGAAATCTAATGAGACGCGATAATTATTGCTTCACTGCGACATACAGTTTGTATGAAAATGTAAACCTTTCTGGACCTTCTGAGGTCTTTTCTACCTCCGTGATCAAAATATGCATTTTATGTCGTTGAAATTTCAAGGTATATAGATAGAACACATCTCAATCATCTTCTTGTGCGTCATGTCATAGAGGAATAAGATGTAGACATAGAGTACTAATGTCATACTAACAGTTTCGATGCACCATTAGACTTTTCGGTGCCTCACAATTCCAGTCCTTGACACTTAGATTGCATTACTACGTTACAATACATTAGTAATGTAGTACATTATTAAATATTAACTATACATTACACTAATAGAATCTAAGTGTCAAGGACTGGAATTGTGAGGCACCGAAAGGTCTAATTTTGCATCGAAACAGTTAGTATGACATTAGCACTCTGACATATTATTCTTCTATGTTCATGTGTAGAATACACGGGAAATCTGTCGCCTATTATTGCATCTAGCTACCCCATTTTACAAACCCGTGTGTACACATGTGTAAACAAGTCAATAATGACATCTGTGTTGACCCGTAAGACCAGTGCTCATCAGGAGCAAATGAAACTCCAACTAACTTTACAGGAGTTAAAAGTGTCCAAGGAGCTGTGTGATCAACTGCAGAGAGAAACGGAGAACAATGAGAAAGAATTTATTCGCATATTAGATATTAACAAAAAAATTAAATCTGAAATGTCAATCTTAAACAACAAATATACAGATGCCATAGAGGAGCGAACTGTCTACAGGCTACGGGATAATTGATAGGTATGCTGTACATAGTACAGAATATGAAGAATAAAATTGCAAAAATCTCAATTGCTTGCGGCTCATGATAAGATTTTAGAATTAAGAAAGGTCATACAAGATAGGCAAACTGCACAAACTGTTAGTCTTTATGAGGAGCTAGTATCTGAGACCCCTAACCTGGTAACTGCTTCCAATGTGCACCCAAGATCATCATAGATCTATATTTTAAAAATGGTTAACAAGCGCCATGGTAAGTTGTGTTTTTCCAATGGTCAGATAGCCTATCTGAAGGTACAGTTGACGCCGTCTCTGTCTTGATCAAGTTTTTAGAAAGACTGCATCAACTTTATCCTTCATATAGGCTATCTATATTGGAAAAATCAGCCCTTAGTATTCTATAGTGATCTCTACCATGGTGGTTTCAATTTCAAGGCGCATCAATATGCGAGGACGCGCGCAAACTGTGTAAGCAACAAGCCAGCCTCCAGGAGACGTATGGGACGCCATTCTCGTCCCTCTCCACACACGGCACGGCGCGCGCGCTGCTGCGGCGCGGACAGCTGCGGCTGGCCGACAAGCTGCGCAGCGAGCACCGCGTGCCCGAACGCAGGTTATTTTGCGTTTCACCGTATAGTTCCGATGGATGATGACGCTGGTTACTATGTGTATGACCACATTTTCTGTGTCATTGCATACAAAAAATGTTTGTTACGAAATTAGGCATAGGACGTTAGAGTCCGTTTCGCTACGTTCACACGCGTATGAAGACTTGGCAAGGACGCCTTGATTCGTATTGATCTTTCACAAACGCTCGCTTACACGCTTCCGAGTGCGTCAGTCTGGGCGGGCAAGCTAAATACATGGCGTTTTTTGGTCGTCAACGTTCCCGAATACTACGGAATCTCCTCATCATCACGATCATTTTTCTCCATGGAAGCATTCCTGGGAAGTGTCTGGTTTCCAAAATATTAGGGTCCAAAGTTGAGTAAATAGACTGCGTTTTTCTGCATAAGTGCACATAGACGCGCGTAGCAAAATTTTTTCACGATAAATAATTAATATCTGTCTAAAAAACTAACATAAACACTGGACACTATAAATTTCGCCCGACTAAGTATGTAATTTTTTTTTTCATTTACATCTTTTCCCAGCATTTTTTGGCATAAACTTACTTTATTTGATGTATAGAGTACTAACACTTCGTAAAGGGTGGCAACGAAAAAACATCCTGTATAGTCGCCATTTTTTATTAATAGTGAAAATTGTCTTTTCCTTCGGATATTATCATATGCTAATTTCCATCTTCATCTACGTCACCATAAAGCAGGCCCACTCTGACAGTATGCAAAATACAGACTTCCGTCATTATCTACATTTTGAATGAAGCCACACGCTATCGAGCAATTGATACTTCTATATTAATAATAGTCGTTCAAACCCTTAATATTGTATTTTTGTTACATTTAGGTGGTGGTGGCTTAGAATACTAACGATGGCGGAGATGAACGAATGGACGGAATTGGAACAGTTCTCCAAATCTAAGAAGTCTCCTATCGGCTACGAGCCGTTTGTGGACGCGTGTCTGCTGCATCACAAGAACGATGAGGCACTGAAGTATCTGCCGCGGTGCCGGGAAGATATCAAAGTCAAATATTACGTGAAGGCAGAGTGAGTTTTACTGTTTTGTTATGCCTTTATGACTTGATTATTGTGTGGTTTTGTTATGTATTGATATTTATTTATTTATTTATTTTGGGCATACAGTCATCAACATTTTTATAATCACTGGCTGGTGGAGGTTTTCGAAGTAACCGGCCTTATAAACAGAGCCGTGAAGAAGTTACAATTATTTTTTATCGACTTCAAAGTTCTCAATTCAACTATGTCTTTTATGTTTGTATGTTACATGGTCAATGTACTTTATTTTTTCATAATTATGACATTTCACTTACTGATTTAAATGATGTTTGTAGATTCTATGAGGAAGCAGCACAAGTGGCGTTCGAGCAGAAAGATGTAAGCGCGTTAACCTTCGTCCAAAACAAGTGTCCGGTTCGGGATGCCGTGAAACTGGAGCGGATTACCAACCTACTGCAGAAACTTACTACCAAAACATAATCAAGTGTTTGCGACTCTCAAAATAAGATTATTTCCATTGTGGAAGCGAGAGGCGCTGCTATTAGAAGTTAAAAGCCATATCTCGTTTCCACTCGTTTTAAGAGTTCACTGTAGGGTATCCTTACTGGCTAACTCTACTGAGGTACTGGCAATCGTTTATTACATCGTTTGATATAAGTTCGTGAGTCATTGCTCCTAAGCAATTTTCAAAGTTTAAATTGTTACAAATTAAAACAGTAATGTATTGTAAATAATCATAAAAATTTGAGTTAGCCGTTAAGTTTATAAAGGTGGGCTTAGGTTAGGTTAGCAATCCTGTAAACTTACAATACCTACATATTTGAAATATTCACCATGGTGCGTCGGTGCGGACTGGTCCGACATTATGCACCATGGCAGAGAAAAAAAAATCAGTATCGTACGTGCCTAATGTTTTAAAAATAATTGTGTTTTGTAAGTTTAATTGGTTACCTAAGGTAAAATTAGGGACATGTATCAACTGTGTTATACCTATATATTTTGTATATCCAACTTTAGCTTTATTTATTGTTCATTGAACATTGTTAAGGCATTTTATTTAATTACAATGTTCCATATAAATGCTGACGAGAAGAGTAGACTTATAGTCATAGATATACATTAGATTTTCTACTTTCTCTCGCTTAGACGCATACAAATAGTCCCTTGCTTACATCTGTCGAGGCTCATTCATATTTGCTTTTCAGTATTTTACTTACGCCATACCATGAATCATACCATATTATTACAAAAGAATTTAAACAAAGCAATATTACTTCTCGATTGAATCGATAGAAGTTCGTCATCGAAACATTTTCACCAATAGAAATCTTTCCTTTAAAGCATTCGTAAAGTTACGTGATGAAATCGAGCCGCTATTGGTGGAAATGTTACAACAACGACTGTCGATGCAAAATTCCTAAAGACAAATAAAAAAGATTCCCAAAGAACTAAACTGTAAATAGAGAGTTAACGCGAAATTATAATCATATATACATAATTATATTTATTTACGGAATAAATGAAATAAAATACATCGTACTCCGCAGATATATTTTTTATTGTTGACACGAATGGCTTACTCCAATGGATAGCAGCCTATTATAGTGTGACAGATTATGAAGTACATATTTGTAATCGGATACAAAGGTCATTTCCACACAAATATCAACACAAACCCAGAATAATTTAAGAACATCAAACCTCTATCCTTTTTTACACACTCCGTTTCAACAAATATAAACTGTTACATTAATAGTTAACTTATTTTTAACACGAGATTAGGTAAGTAAAAAAGCAACTCTCAAATCGCGAAGAAAATCAGTTGTTCCCTAGCTGTTCCATACCAACTTTAATACCTACCGCACTAAAATGTAAAATTTGTTTCTTTTTACCTAGGTACCTAATCTAGTGTTAAAGATGAGCTAACTACTAATGTAAAAGAAATACCTATTATAGTTGCAATGAGTACATCAATACTTTCTTAGTATGTCGGTTAAATGTGCTTACATGGAAATTCGCGGAGGCCTCTGCTTCGGCGGGTAGCGGGGCGGGCGCGGCGGCGGGTGGTTGAAATGCTTTTGGACGATAGTGTTGTGCAATTTATTTTTGTTCCTAAAAGATGTGGTATGCCGCTATTTAGATATTTTGTTCGCAAAACAGATATTATTACTATGTATTCAGATCAAGATATAGAAGTGCTATTTGTGTGTCAGTGTCAATTTATGTACGTACACTTCTGGCGAGTGGCAATGTTTTTCTACGTTGAGTTTTGCTTGAAAGTCCGTATTATTTCCACATGTAAACACATTTAATCGGCAGACTGAGAATACAGAGTGTAACAAAAAAAATTGTGTAAATAGCCCACTACAAATAATCAGTTCATTGAGACATGCAATTGCCATCTCTATATTTCTAGATAATACAGGATGATTTTTGGTCGTCAACGTTTCCGAAAACTACGGAATCTCCTCATCATCACGATTATTTTTCTCCATGGAAGCATATCTGGGAAGTGTCTGGTTTCCAAAATATTAGGGTCCAAAGTTGAGTAAATAGACTGCGTTTTTCTGCATAAATGCACATTGACGCGTGTAGCAAGATATTTTCACGAGGAATATTAATATCTGTCTATAAAAAACTAGCATGAACACTAGACACAAAAATTTTTCCTGATCAGGTAATAAAAATAAAAAAAACAAAAAAAATTACATCGTTTCCCAACATTTTTTGGCTTAAACTTACTTTATTTGATGTATAGAGTACATACCTTTCGTTAAGGGTGGCAACAAACAAAAACACCCTGTATATTATGGACATATCCTAAACTCCTGAAGAATGTCCACATAATTTAAAATTTGTAAACAGTGGGCTACATTTAAAGCAATTCGCTTAACATACCCCTTCGGTTACAGCCTGTACTTCTTACGTTATCTACTTGTAGATACAAAATTTTCGATTAAAAATGTCAAATATTTAAAACAACATTACAACAACGCTTCAAACAGCGTGCTGCTACATTGAATAGAAGTCTTAGTTTAATCCAACCAGACACAGCGAAAATTATGATAGTTATATGACAAAGGTAATATGTTATTGTTAACACCAATCATTTAAAACATTATCAATCACCCAGTCCTTAGCGCTGGTTGATAATGTTAAAAAAGAACCCTTTCGATATTATACACATGTAATTTGCGCATGTACGGAACCTGCAAGGTTGCACTACCTTCTACTACCTACGTCTGTAACAAAATCTTTTAATCTCTAAAGACGCACACTAATATACGTCTAACAGCCAATTTCAATAACTGATCTCGAGAGATTTTTTGCATATTTCAAATTAAATCTTCAATTGTTTTCATACAAAATTTGGAATTTAAAAGTCCGAGATTCTTTGTAATCTCTAGTATTGAAATTGGCCGTAAGGGAGGTGTTTTAAGTCAAGTTCCCTTATCACAAGACTAGGTAGGTATTTAGCAATCTATTAAGACGATTTTTTGCGCCGTAAGTTTGTTGGGAAATTTTAGGCGTCCTCCTATCGTTTATGTCACGTCTAGATAGAAAATTGGTCAAAATTATAATTGACAAATATAAAATACTAAGCTCGATATAGTATGATAATACATTTAGTTAGTTAGTATTCATTCATTTGTGACAATAAATATTGTTAACAAAAGGCTAAACTCTCAATAAATAAACAAGGTATACAGGGTGTAACAAAAAGGGTATGTTAAGCGAAAAGCTATGTAAATAGCCCACTATAGAGAACCTATCTACAAAATTTGAGACTCGAAATCACATTTTTATTTTTCAAGATTGTATGAAAATTTCTGAGATATTTAAAAATTCTCCATACTATCGGGAAAAATAAACATGTGATTTCGGGTCTCAAATTTTGTGGACAGGTTCTCTACAGTGGGCTATTTACATAGGTTTTCGCTTAACATACCCTTTTTGTTACATCCTGTATATAAGGTCTATCGAAAATTAGTGATTATCTTTTGACACGAAACTAGGTAGGTAAAAAGAAACAACTTTCACTATGGGACCAAAACCGAAATATTGAAAAAAAATCAGCTGTTTTTTTACCTACCTAGTTTCGGGTCAAAAGATATTCACTAATTTTGGATAGACCTACTTATATAGATATATAATGAGGTAGATTAGGCATGAATGTACGCAGTCTACGTATACTTATAGGAATATAGACTGCGTATATTCAGCTATATGCTATTCAATGAAAGTTAGCTATGACATATCTCCCTCTTATCTTCGGCTGAGATATACAAAACGTATATAGAAATTTCTAAGAGTAAAGCGAGCGACTCTGGTAAATGTCAAAATAAAATAGAAGTTAGAATATTGTAATATTGACATTTATCTGAACTGCACTGTTTTTTGTATTGCTTTTAGCTTATATTTGTTCTTACAGGGCCAATAAGCGATGGGTCCTTTCAACGCCCCAAACTTAAGGGATCAATTTTTAAGTTATATTACTTTGATACAACTTCTTGTGTAAGTTAGTTAGCTTGCAAATTGATCTATGTACGTTCATGAAATCTTGGCCTTAGACTATTTTTGCTCATAACCTAAAACTAAGTAACAAATAATGGATACGTAATTAATTTGAAATTTCTCGAAGTCATACCAAAATTTACATATTGAGGACATTTTCAACAACTTTCTTATTTCAACATGCAATAAAATCTAGATATGTATAAGAATGAATAAATTAAATCACAATACTACGCAATCACAATCTAGTTATCCTAGTAATATAATAGAAATAACATTAGTTCCAAACAGGTTTCAAACTCACAGAAAGTTATTGAAATTATCACAATAATTAATTATACAATACGCCTAAGTTAACTAAGTATGATGTTTTAACACACAATGAAAAGAGATTGATGTCGAAAACAAAAATGGGCACACATTTGAGAAGTATACTAGTTAACTTGGCAGGAATACACCGGAAATGAAATGTGTACTGTAGGGCAGACACAAACTTCTTGACAATGCGAAACGTATTTGTCACACTAGCAAAATCTATAACATTTGACAATGTGTGACAATTACGTTACGATACGATTTGTCAGTTCGTGGTAGCCCTATAGACACTAAACTACTTACTAAGTACATATACAGATAACTTTCCCAGAGTATAAATAAAAACACCTTTATGAGCATATTGAACATGTCTTTCTAAACTTTTAATAAATTAATCATAACACTTCCAACTATATATCAGTCTTGAATAACGAATAGATAAATATAAAATGAGCGAATCCAAACAAATACACGAATCAATTGATAACTTTAACATAGGATTAATTTAATCATTGTGATACATTAAGGTACTAATACCAATAATAATTTATATAGCTTTATGGTTTCGCGGTAAAAATACTTATTGGTATGAAAAAGAAACATTTCTTAGGTAAAATCTCCCAAAACCAAAATGTTTACTAACCCATACATCCCCTCAAGTAAACTGAGGTAAAATAAAAAATCTACATTATGAATTAAATTTTTATCATGATAACTTCTGTTCGGAAACTACCTTTTAGGAGATTATAACTAAGATTAAAAGTTATATTTTGTCATTTTGTGTCTGATCGATAGGCACCAAATCGAAGTTTTTTTTTAAAAAAAAAAAGAAGGCGCATCCCATGGAAAGATATTCTAACTAACCCCTAAATGAATTTCTTATATAATATGTAATAATTTAAACCTAGACATATAGGTATTATAATATGGTCGATTCCGGCAGTCACACTTAAACCTAAACGTAAATTTAGTCCTACATGTCCTTTTCTCTCTTAGCCATTATGTTAAGAACGGAGAGAGATAGACCTGACTCATAATTTTCCTGCCCTTATCCCATTAATAATGAGGTCGGCGCAATATGATTTCTTTCGAAACTCATATTGCCAAAGTTTTGGGATTCGTTTTTACGACCGGCTGCCTGCCTGACGCCAACCCTTCTCGGGTCGGACCCAACCTAAGTGACAATTCCTATAATAAATCCGTACATGAAATAAATTCAGTGGTATGCCCGTGACTGGGATCGAACTCACACCTCCCGACTGAAAGGCGCACGTCTTAACCATTGGGCTATCACCGCCTAATAGACCTGACTAAGATTAGGTTTAAGTGTGACTGCCAGAATCGACCCTAATATGTAATATTTTTAAAAACATTTTTTTGGTTTTAAAACTTTTTTTGGACAAACGTTGCACAACATTTTTTAAGGCTAACGAGTTCATTTTTATTACAAGTATATTTATAAAATTATGATCAGCGTATTCCTTAAATAAGCCTGTGTTTATATCACTTATCTCGACTTTGAATGACTTACAATTTACAATCAGGGTAGGAGTGTTTTACATCTATGTATAGTTTACAGCGAACTTTCGAAACTACAATAAGGACATAACAACCCGGAAACGTTCTATAACTGTATTTAGTATACCTCCTACAAAACTACAGATTCTAGAGTAAACAAGAAAACTCTCGAGACCGAAATGACCAAGTTATATGCATTAATTACTCTTACAAGTTACAAAGATGTGTGCTTACAAGCAACCAAACTCACACTTAACTATATTGGAGATAAAAAATAAATCCTTTATTCCTGCAACCTCCGTACTATACTTAACCATTCTATACTTAATAATTTCCTTTCAATGTTAAAGAGTTAACAGTTGTTTGTTAACAGAAACAACACTGTCTTAGTTATATAATTAACCATTCCCGCGTGTTAGCACCTCCGCTTGCAGATATATACTTATGTTATTAATTTCACTGTAAATATATTTGCTTCTCAACATGTCTAATGGTTTTGTAACAAAAGGCACTAACTGAACATGTCAGAATATTACTGTAATGTTCTCATCCACATGGTTACACAACAAATAAAACAGTTATATACTCATCTTAAATACTATGTTTAAACACGCTTACAAGCTTTTTTTTTTACTTTTCTATATTATTTATTATCACATTTAAGAGTATCTTTAGCCTAGCTCAAGTGATGCTTACAGCAAAATGCTTTTTTGTCCTTAAAGTATATAAGTCTAACAATCTCACTTTTTAGAAATAAAATTTAAACAGATCATGCAAGTTCTATTAAAACAATAAGTACAATAATGGCACAATGAGAAAAAAAAACAAAGTTGTCAGATGACAATAGAATAGCGGTCATTTACATTTAAATACACAAGAAAATCCAAATAAAATGAAGATAATTACAAGAATCACATTCTCTGACTTCTCATGTATAAAAATCAATGCAAATCAAGCTATATTAAACATTATATAATTTTATTTTTGGATAAATCTTGAAACAAAAAAAATTGAAATAATAAAATCAACAACTTCCATGAAAATTTAATATGATACGTAAGAACGCTGTGGAGCATGAATCGTGCAATTAGGAATTCAAAACACGTAACACGCATGCAAATCTCAAAGCTTCTTAATTATTAATGTCAAGCCTTCAACAATATTAACAAACAAAATATAAATAAAACTAAATACTTTTTTGTATTTTTTTAGGAACTGCACATTCAATATAAATTTCTATAGTTGTTACATTATCGCAATATTATTTTTAAATTCGTATGAGACCCAGCCTGCTTTACAGTACAAATACAAGTTGGCGCTTTTCATGCCTTCATTCTAAATTTGTCTGTGTCAAATGACTACGTTTATGAAATGTCTCACTAAGTGAACAAAATCCAACTTATATTTGTAATAATGTCCATCGGTTTCTCGAATGCCAACCAATCGTTGGCCATCCATATAACTGTAATATTACTATGGATTTTACAGATTTTTATCGTGAATTAGCGTTGACATACATTCAAGAAACCGTGTTTTTAACATTTATTTGGACATTCACTATGGGTGCGCCCACCACCGGGCCCTACACCCTCCACTGACCCTCGGATCTGATAACTCATAACTGCGAAAACAGGCACTTGCACTAACTACAACCGTGGCATCCTCAGGATTATAGAAATTAGTAAATTAGTAAACCACTAATTATTATGAAACTCTAAAACCCAACACACGTTGTTGGCGAAACATATGTAGATTATTTATCTAGTTTTTGATTTCGGAATAGTGCAATGTATTGTCTTGCATGCTGGGTGCTCGGGTCTGGTTTCTCGTGGCGATTGTAGTTAGTGCAAGTGCCTGTTTTCGCAGTTATGAGTTATCAGATCCGAGGGTCATTGGAGGGTGTAGGGCTCGGTGGTGGGCGCACCCATAGTGAATGTTTGAACTTCCGAATTGTAACGCCTAATACAATTTCATTTATTTATTTGGACATTTCATGTCCGTAGGCGAACGACTGAGCGCTTTGCACGGTCACACGCGGAGAGCGGTCGAACTTAACCTTATCAGAGGGACTCGACCCAGGAGTTGAATTCGGAGTGAGCAGGCCCGATAGACGCGACTGCCCATTCTGATTGGCACTAACTATATTCAAACTGGTCAGACTGTGTTTTGGTATGGTAAACGTGGGGAGATCTTTGGTTTTGAGGCTGTCGTAAATCCGAACTAGTTTGCTGGTGTCTATCCCGTCTACATGCTGCCTGTTTGCCGGTGAGGCTGTGACGACAACCCCGGGTAGTTTGGGCACATTGCTGCGGGGCGCCTCGGGGAAAGACTGCGATGTGACGGTCGAAGGCACGCTGTTGGCAATGTGCTGTGAGATCGAGTGGCTTTTAAGTCCTTGGGCCGTCGTGTAGCTTTTGCCGCATTGGCATTTGTAAGCCTTTTTTACCCTGGAAAATGCAATTGTCCTTTTCATATAATTCATTTTTGGTGACTTGAATAGTAGAAAATGTTTAGGAACCTGGAGCGTACCCTACTTAATAAATCTAGAATCTGTGCCTATACTTGTCGTCCCACTAGGCATAAGGCTATGTATGTGTGACCTAATAAGTACTAAATTACATTAAACTACATAAGTACTAAACTTTATCTATCTTTATATATCATTAAGTCTTAAGTATTTTATTTATCTACAATATTACCATATTAGGTACAAATGGCTAGCCTTCTAAACATAATAAATTCCATAAATAAACTGATACTCATTAATTAGATGTACCTAAGTACCTTACAACAGATGTGAATATAAATAAAAATATTTTATTGATATACCTAACCATTACGTAGACCATTAGCAACAACGTTGTACTAATTATTACTTATCTAATACAAATATTTAATTAGTATACCCATTTTTTCCAAAAATAATCTTGAGCCGTCAAACGTTTCTTGGGAGCGTAAATCTTTTTATTGTACTGATTGTACGATGGCAACATCGGATATTGGCTAGTAAGAAAAAAATATATGATGGAATATTTTAAAAGTTTTGAATGTCTATGCTCAAAAAATGTTTTATCAAAAATATACCTACTACTTGAAAAGCGAAAAGCGCTATTGGCAACGTAGCATGCGCACATCTTTGATGGAAAAGCGCTACCGGCAACGTAGCAACCGTACATCTTTGATGGAAAAGCGCTACAGGCAACGTAGCAACCGTACATCTTTGATGGAAAAGCGCTACTGGCAACGTAGCATACGTACATCTTTGATGGAAAAGCGCTACTGGCAACGTCGCATATGTCCATCTTTGATAGAAAAACGCTACTGACAACGTAGCATACGTACATTTTTTATGGAAAAGCCCTACTGGCGCTACCTACTCCGTAGCTGAATCTTGCCTTTCCCTTGGGATAATTTCGATAAAAAGACTTGTAATTACAGTGGTTATTTTAAGCCGGGTACTCATTAGCGAGCTGTAACCGTAGCATGCGTAACACAGTACGAGGCTCTAGTGTGTGCGCTTGTTACAATTTAGACTCACTACCACGTAACTGTAACCAAACAGATACAGTAACGAGGTTCTAGTGTGTACGAGAAGGCCACTGACAAGCCAGATCTGCGCAGTGTTGGTTTGTAGGTCCACGATGTCAGACGAAGTGTCTCGCTTATGCAGCATACATACTTATAGGAACTCTGCTCTTGACGTCCACGAGCGCACTGTGAGGCGAGCTTGCTGCGAGCGCCCTTTGTTCGCGGCAAAAACCGACAATCGTCGGTTCGCTGCAAGTCGCTCGTGTAGCGTTTGTTGCAGGCTCGCAAACGACGTACACACTATGTTTTTGGTAGCAGTAACGGTTACAGTTACGGGTTCCGAAATGAGTACGTTGTAAACGTCGGCTCGATGCAAACCGCACGTGTACCACTAGCAGCAGGTTAAAATCGCTCCAGCCGTTTTTACGTGAAAGAGTAACAAACATCCATCCATACTTACAAACTTTCGCGTTTATAATCTGTAGTACCTATTCTGTACTAAACATCGAAATCTAAACGTCTCTAAATCAAGACCATCTACTTTACTTACTTGCCGTCCTTCTTGTGGCCATTCTTGGAGTGGTATTTGATACCGTTGACGTTCTTGTATCGTTTCTTGCAGCCGGGCACCGGACACGCAAACGGCTTGTCTTTGACCGCAGGCGGGAGTGCGGCGGACGATGACTGGGCATTCGCTTTGCTGAAACACGAATTGGGAAATCAGTAGGTTATTCATGAGATTATCAGCCATAAGAGCACTGCTGACCATAGGCCTGTAACAACCTCCACTCCGACCGGTTGGAAGCGACGTGCACCGCAAAAAAACAGAAATTTTATAGTTTACTGTTGGTTAGTCTGCAAGCAATCCTGTCCAAGCATATCATACTTCACTAGAACACTTACCTACATCAGTAGCATCTCCTTCTGTGCATGTTGTAAGAGTCATCAAAGGAAATCAGGGGTATTCCCTTAGGCAATAAGCTAGCAACTTGTGGCTGTGGGATTCGTGATTCCGCAGTTCTAGCCACCCCATTTTGGGAATACAGCATGTGTATAATATGTCGTCTTCAGCCTATTGCAGTCCACTGCAGGACGTAGGTCTCCCCCAGGGCATGCCACAGGGGGGTTTTGCCCATAGTCACCACGCTGGGCAGGCGGGTTTGTGACCGCAGTGTGATTTTCGGACTATGTTGTCAGCACGGGAGGCGCTGCTGCCCGCCTCCCGGAAACCCTCGCCTCGTGCGATATCTGCCCGTGGGTACAAACTCTACTCTGTCGGCACCACGCGGCACATAATATGTATGTAGCTATGAATTATAAAAAACATTCCGTACCGAAGTATATAGTCGGAGCTGTATTCCTCGACAGTAGTCCACGAGTCGTTGCTGTCTTCCGACGGACTCATCAGCTCGTCTTCATCCATCTCACTACCTGAAGAAAAGCAACAACATTTTATAAATTAACCTGGATGCCACAACCTCATATCAGCCTTTTCGGAACATCCAAGGGAGAACCTAAGTTCAATGTTTTTCTGCTAGGTATCTATAGTGTATATTTTATATGTATAGGTTGTTATGTTCCGACCCATTGATTTGTGATCGAAAAACCTGTCTCCATTGAGTATACATATAAGAGAGATGATAGGGGGTACATATTAGCTAGGTTATCTACTAAAATCTGTCATACAAAGAAAATATTTCTGCATTGATTCCCATAAGTAATCTATATCTATCTATAGTACTCGTACATATAATAAAAATGTAACGGATTGCTGTCTGTACGAGTACATGGAAGATATATGAGAAAAAATATTATAGGAGACCTATATCAACGCAACAGTACCCAAAAGAATGATTTTTAGAATTTTTGTCTGTTTGTCGGTTTGCCTGTGCGTTTGTGCACTCTAATCGCAGAAACTGCTGAACAGATTTTGATGCAGTTTTATCCCGGGAAAATGTTTTTATCCCTTTCGACATTTTGTTTTTTTTGTAGTCCACGCCGACGGAGTCGCGGGCGTCCACTAGTCTACACTAATATTATAATGTGAAAATATGTATGTTTGTCCACCTTTCACGGCAAAACTACTGAACTGATTTGAATGAAATTTGGTACACAAATAGTCTAGAAACCGAGAAAGGACATAAGCTACTTTTTATTGCGGTAGGTGGCACCACCGCGCGATAATTGAATACCGCGCGAACGAAGAAGCGGGCAACAGCTAGTTTTTAGATAAAGCCATTTTAGTATTTAGCAAGACGCCTTTCAAATATGAGTCATTCTATGACTGGGCTAACATGAATCATACCTATAGGCAACTCTAGGTAGTAAGTACTAAGTACCTACCAACTGTATTATTATATTACCACTGTGCAAACACATATACAAAAATTTTAATAGCAATGCTGTTTTACAGTTACATAGGCACACCTACCGTACCGATGTAGGACTTATCTTCAGCAATGTTTGCTCCACATTTTGTAGAAGTAGTTTTATCTAGCGAAATCACACCATCCGCTCTACTAGCCGTAATGTTGTTTCTGCAATGTATTTGAAGTTACCTGTAGGTGTATTGCTACGGATAGAAGGAGCCTTTGGAGCGGAGATAACTCGTCGCCGGACCTCGGGCATCGGCGCTGGAGGCAAACTTTGAATTTGCCGCCGCGAAGCTTCAGTGATAAATTTCAGGACGTAGCTTAATGGCACACATGATGGCTGTGATGCTTCTTTTTGTTCTACCACAGCTGGATCGTAGTCTGGAATTAGAATTCGTGTATTTGTTATTTTCCTTGATTTACTACACAATAAATAAATGTTGAGATATTTCCACATAAACCAACCTACCGTCCTATATTATCAGCTGTTTTATGTTTATATTTAGAGTACCTATAGTAACTAGGTGCATAATGTAAGTATAAAAAATGTTAATTTATGTATGTATTAAAATTGAAAAGAAATAGAATATTCAATGGTTTGCAATTACATTTTCCCGCACTAATTACAAGTTTACAATGTTGACAACATTGACGTAATTTTACGACGTAACAAGGGCGAGTCAGATACAGATACGAACAAGGAAATAAGTAATACTAATAATTTACTTAATATAACTGTAATATTTACCTATATGGACATCTTCGATGTGTTCAATTAACTCAGGAAGTCTAGGAAAAGTTATACCACAGCCATTAAATTTACAGATGTTTACCATGAAGACAGCCATGTCGATAGAATGACGAGATGAACTAGTCAACTGCAGTGCAGTACTACTCCTTTATTTCGATTATATTTTGTAATATGCATAAAATAATATTTTTTAAATATTGGTTGCTATTAAATAAAAATATTAAAAATTTTAACATAACAAGTTAAAGAAATACACTGATATGTATATATTTTATTTTTAAAGTCATGAAACTGCTCTGTCATTCCTGAAAATTGATCAATAGTTGGCTGCGCCGTATAGATCTGTCATGCGTTCAACCAATGGCGACACTGGATTTATGTTCTGTTTCACTTTAGCACTCAGAAATTGAACATTCCAAAGGCCGGTCTCCTCCTTTTCGGTGTTCTTTGGTAAGTCCGGCGAAAATTTGTGAATAAGCTAATCGTGAAAAAGTGAAATAATTGCAAGCCATCGCTGATTTAAAAGTGAATAAATCGTTTGATACGATCTTATAGTGGGTGTCAGTGTTAATATTTATTTGTGAATGTTTCAGTTGTCATAGTAAAATCCCTAAGTTTTAATCAAGTCGGCTCGCCGTACGGCCATTTTCACTCGATATTTACGAGATATCTGCTAAGGAATAGGAAAGATTCAGTTTTAACTTTGTAGGCAGTGATACGCCGTTTATTGATATTTTTATATAACAGTGCTAGTTGGACGACCTCTGCCTTCGTTACGTAGTCTTACAAGTTACGTAACTTACCGTGGTTCACCAATCTCGACTGAACTGTCAAGTCAACATCATCTCCCAATAATACGTTACAGAAACCTAGTTCAGTTACCTGATTACTAACGTAGTGATACGGTTTCTTTCAGTTGTCGCTCGCCGCACCTAAACTAACACAAAAATGCTGTCTGCCGCCAGACTGATCGCCCCTGCAGCCAGGTCTGCTGTAAGTATTACTATTTATACTTATTTTCAGTAAAAAACCTATCGGTATTTATATATGTATTTATTAAATAATCAATAAGTGCAATGGTGATGAATCAATACTCAACCTATTGATGTGCAAGTAGAAGTAGGTACATCTGACCTTGTTTTACCTTCATGTACCGGTTTAATTGCGGAGCCCTAAAGCAGTCTCATTGAGAATAATCCTTTACAAGACTTAGAAGTGTTTTAACAAGGGTTTTCCATATTCTTATATGAAATTACATAATCAGCTGATAGTGTTGACTTAGTGACAAATACGTTTTCTATGGTACTAGATGACCTTACATCAATAGAAAAGCAAGTTCAAGGAATGGAAGTGACCAAAATTTTGTATTAAAGGTATGTTTTAAATTTTTCAGATCTTCAGCAATGCCGCTTTGATGCGACCATTAGCAGCAGTCACAACACAGACACAGATTGTGCCAGTAGCCCCTGCCCAGCTATCAGCCGTGCGTTCCTTCCAGACCACCTCAGTCACCAAAGATATTGACTCAGCTGCCAAATTCATTGGTGCTGGTGCAGCGACAGTAGGAGTAGCGGGTTCTGGTAAATTATAATTTTTAAATTTCTTTCTTGTATTGTCCTGTGTTCATTCAGCTTGGTGTTAATTTTTATTACCAACCCCTTTTTCTAATTTAACACCCTTTTATGTTCAAATGCAAGTAACCTTTATCATCATAACCTAAAAGTTTATGGAATTTTACTGGATACAAATTATTGACCTAACGTTGCTTGTCTTATTGCAATTACAATAAGAAATAATAAGACAGTTTGTCTCCTAACAGAGTTGGTAACTAATTATTTGTTACTCTTATCTCATAGTATGTACTTGATAAAATTATTGCATAACAGTCACAATGTTGTATATTTTTTTCTATCATGAATGCTAGTGTAAATGCTGCCTTTCTCAAAAAATTTTAGTGTTTGATTGCAATGTGACAGTATGGTTCCAAAAACTTAATTTTTATATTATGTTACCTATTTCATTGCATAACTGTTCTGTTACCTACAGGTATTGGTATTGGTGTGGTGTTTGGATGCTTAATCATTGGCTATGCACGAAACCCTTCCTTGAAACAACAAATATTCTCATATGCCATTCTGGGATTTGCACTGTCAGAAGCAATGGGCTTGTTCTGTCTTATGATTGCCTTCCTTATGTTATTTGCCTTTTAGTTATCACTTTAGACAAGTTTATGTACAGTGTAATTTTGTAGAAATCAATATAACAGACTTGTCATTGCTTTTGTGTGCTGCATGTTTTGATATGAGACATTTTTATATGAAAACTAATTATGTTTGAAAACATTTAAAAGGGTGAGAATTTTTATTTGCACTATAGTAGTTAGAATGTAGTTAAATTTTAACTGTAATCCTGTCTGCTATGACACTTAAATTATCATGAGTTATACTTTATATTTAATTTTGCTGGGTAGCTCAGATCCAATCTTGAAATAAAATATATGGCAATTAGGTAATTATGGGATAATCTAATTTATATTTATAGATGGACTTCTAGGTAGAAAAATTATTATTATTACAGATGTTTTAATAACATGAATACTTTCAGGTGCGGGTATTGGAACAGTGTTCGGATCCCTGATCATCGGTTATGCCAGGAACCCCTCTCTCAAGCAGCAGCTGTTCTCATACGCCATCTTGGGATTTGCCTTGTCTGAGGCCATGGGTCTCTTCTGTCTTATGATGGCCTTCCTGCTGTTGTTCGCTTTCTAAGCTATTTAAGTTTAAGAACACTACTACTGCCATCCGACATAATGAGGTTTCAGTGTTACCATCAGGAGTGGTCGGCCAGGAATCAAATGTGAAAACCTCACCCTCATAGTGATGCAAGGACTTAATGTGTAAAGTGTCACACATACCAGTGAGCGTCATCAGGAATGCAATTTATTATTTAATTATGTAGTATAATATAAAATCTGCAAATAAAATGTTGTACGTAAACATTACTTTGGAAGCTACAGTTATTTCTATTCCTGATTTGTAGACTGTTATTCTGGAATATTCTGGATCAATGTTATGCTAATCTCACAGTGTGATGATAAAAGGTGCTGATAATAGTTTTAGCCAGTAATTGCGTATATTCGCGTGTGTATTATCATCAGCTTTTAAGATTATCCTGTACGAGAATGTCGGCATATGTATTGTACATTTTTAGGGCGATTAAATGATACAACCATTTATTTTGGCCTTTATCTAATATTCCTTTTAGTATTCCACACGAGATCAAATTTCCCTTAGCTAAAACATGGTTGTGAATAGTTGTTTTGTTTCTTAGTGTGTCCAACCAAACAGTAGGTTACATAGGAGCAGTTATTAGATACTACAGAGAATACCATATATGTATACACGACTGGGTTCCCGAAATGGGGTAGCTAGAACTGCATGATCATAAAGAAGATCCCATTTAACCTAACAGGGACCAAGGGCGGATGGTGCCAGGAGATGGGGACGATGTAATAGGTGCTGGGTTCGAATCCCAGTAGGTGGCAAACATTGGTATGAGGAATATCGATGTTTGTTTCAGAGTCAGGATGTTTCTACACTTATCTATCTTAGTACTTATATACCGTTGCTTAGTACCTACCTTAGAATAATAATTCGCAGAGTACAGCGAAGACTCATTGTCGTTAATCTAATCTAACCTAGTCACAAGACCTTGGGGATCTCAGTGTTGAACTAGGTTTTAATGTGTTATAAATATTATTAAGAAAATGAAAAATAACACCCGAGTGTTGTAAAGTAGTGAATGAATATTTACTTAAATGATCGATCAGTGACCGTTTTTAACCGACTTCAAAAAAAGGAGGAGGTTCTCAATTCGTCTGTATGTATAATATTTTATTTTTTTATGTATGTTCACCGATATTTCCGTCAGTTATAAACGGATTTCAAAAATTTTTTTTTGGTTGGGTAGAGTTCACTTCTGAGGTGGTCCCATTTTCACCAGGTCAGGATCTGATGATGGGATCCAGGAGAAATCAAGGGCAACCACCGAAAATGCAGATATACAATATCAGATAAAGAACTGCAAATTTCACATATATGCTGACGACATTCAAGTATACATCTCTTGTAAACCATGTGATATTGCAAGTGCTACGGAGAAACTGAACGCAGATCTCGCGCGTATTTCCCATTGGTCAAAAAGTAATGGCCTTCTGCTCAACCCTGACAAGACAAAGTATATGGTCCTTGGCAGCCCAAATCAACTAGCAACCATCGGCGCAGGTCTACCTGTTACGCTCATGGATAGACCCATCGAACGTGTCTATAAAGCTCGTAACCTGGGTTTGCAAATGGACTGTGACCTGCGTTTTGAGGAGCATATAACAAGTCAAGTGGGAATATGCTTTTATAAGCTAAAAGTGTTGTACAGAATGAGGCCCTACCTCTCTGAACAGTTGAGAATTCAACTTGTGGAATCCCTAGTCCTATCCAATTTAAATTACACAGATGTAGTGTTTGGTCCTCGTCTGCTACAAAAAACGTCTCGGCTGGTGCAGCGTGTACAAAATGCATGTGCCCGCTTTTGCTTTGACATTCCGAGGAGGAGTCACGTTTCGCCTTTCTTAAATAAGCACTGTTTACTCAAGATGGCACACAGACGTAAACTGCATTTGGCCTGTCTTCTTTTTGGCGTCCTGAAGCACGCTGCGCCAATATACTTGTCTGGGAAGCTTGGTGAAGTGTCCAGTTTGAGATCTTGCGATCGCCGACAATGTTCGTTGCAGCTTTCAACACAACGGCATAGAACGATAGCCTTTAAAGGAAGTTTCCGATACGCTGCAACGAAATGTTGGAATAATATCCCGCCGCCGATTAGGAACCTTAAGAGTATCTCGAGTTTTAAGGCAAGGCTTAAGAAATACCTGCTAAACTGGCAAAAGGAGCAAGAAGATCTGAGACATGACACTAGTGCAATATAGACGTAGATATTATGTGTGTATGTGTATATACTATATAGAATATTATATCTATGAGTTAGTGTTTTCTGTATTAAATGTATTATATGTTTAGTATTATAATATAAAACATTAATATATGTAGTGTATTTTTGAATTTTTAAGTATATTATATTTGTGTATTTATTTGTAATCTGTGTTATTTGTGTCCACTTTTATTTAATTGTATTATTTTGGTTGGGATGTCAGTGGTCTCAGCAGAATATCAGCGCAGGCTTCATAACCTGCATATGCTGAGCTGAGGCCATTTCACAACATTTAAATGTTTTCATAATATATTTTTTACTGTTTTAATTTTAAATATTAGTAATAAGGAATTAACTAAGTTCTTGTTTGCCTAATGTTGTGAATAAATTTATTTTGATTTGATTTTGATTTGATTTGAAAATTGTATGCTCGTATGGTGCTTTTGTTACGTAATAATGTCTTACTCAGGTGTATGCTTCAGGGTGTCAACATCTAATGCTGCTGTGCTGATGATGAAGCTACAGAACTCCTTAACGGTTAGGAGTTTGGATACAGTACTGCAATTGGTCAATGGAAAATATTTAGTAGTATGTAGGGCTAACGTGTTACTTGAATCAACATCTGATGCTGCTGTGCTGATGATGAAGCTACAGAACTCCACAGTACTGCAATTGGTCGATGGAAACTATCATTAGTATGAAGGGCAAACGTGTTACTTGAATCAACATCTGATGCTGCTGTGCTGATGATGAAGCTACAGAACTCCTTAACGGTTAGGAGTTGGGAGACAGTACTGCAATTGGTCGATGGAAACTATTTAGTAGTATGTGGGGCTAACGTGTTACTTGAATCAACATCTGATGCTGCTGTTCTGACGATGAAGCTACAGAACTCCTTAACGGTTAGGAGTTAGGGGACAGTACTGCAATTGGTCGATGGAAACTGTATATGTAGGGCTAAGTGATACTTATACGGGTAGATACTACTCCTGAGATGGTAACGATGAAAACCTTAGGTATACATGGTGTTTTTTCGTTGCCACCCTTAACTAAGGGTACGTACTCTATACATCAAATAAAGTAAGTTTATGCAAAAAAAAAATGCTGAGAAACGATGTAAATTTTTTTGAAACAATTTTTTTATTAGGTACTTGATCGGCGAAGTGTCCAGTGTTTATGTTAGTTTTTTTATAGACAGATATTAATTATTTCTCGTGAAAAATCTTGCTACGCGCGTCTATGTGCATTCATGCAGAAAAACGCAGTCTATTTACTCAACTTTGGACCGTAATATTTTGGAAACCAGACACTTCCCAGGTATGCTTCCAAGGAGAAAAATGATCGTGATGATGAGGAGATTACGTAGTTTTCGGGAACGTTGACGACCAAAAATCAGCCTGTATAGGTATAAACTAGCATCTATTTAACTCCACAACGCATTAACACAACTAAAAATCGAGTAATAAACTGACTTTAAAAAAAAAATTAACCGACTTCAAACTTTAACTAAAAAGCGATAAATAACGTAACTAATTTATCTACTTAACTAGCAGCCCGCGGTTCCGGCTTCGCTCGGATATTCGACTTTTACAGCTGTAGTTATGAAAATAGAAACTCCTTCCAATTCAAAGTGATAATAAGTTGCCAATTATTATATCTGACAGATGGACAGACCTAGGTTCTTTATTAATTACGGAAAACTAATAAATTACCGGTAGGTAGTTTAAAATTGAGTTTCTTTAAATATTTTTTATTTTTTAAAGAGAGTAATTTTTTTTTTCAATTTTCAATAAAGAATGCGATGTTTTGACAGTACCTACCTATACATACCTACATATTATATCTATTTACTTTTTAATTAGATAATTAAATTTTTAACATCAATATTTACAGTAAGTAATGAAAAGACCTTTCTTATACCTAAGTACCTACTTATTTATTTTAATCGAAACTTAACTACCTATTTTTTACCTATTCAAGGTTTCTTTGTACAAAATTATTATTATTTAAAATGAATCACATAAATTAAATTTTAAAAATCAACATAAATTAAATTTTAAAAATCAATTGTAAACTTGAAACGCAGCGCCGCGCCGCGCCGCACTGAAAATTTTATAATTCGACACAACCATCAACGTTGTCTGCCCGTTCGGGTCGCGCACCTCAACATGAGCCCACCCCCACCACCGCCGTCGCCGCCGCCGCGCGCCGCCACTCGCCGCCACTGTCGTGCTATGCGGACCGACCGACTGACACAACGACGGAACGCAGCCGCCGCCGCCGCCATCTCTGCCCTCGGCATTGTAAATGCATCTTGTGTATGTTATGATATGTATATATTCGGAATCCTCATTTCATCAGCTTTAATTTGATATGCATTTTGTTTTATGTTTATTGGTCTATGTCGGTAAGAACATCGAGTAATTGAAAAATAAGATATTTCGTAAATTAAACTTGAACACCACTAAAATCGTTATTGTGGCTAAACCTTAAAGGATAGACATATGCTATCGCAGACTTTTTTATAGAACTTTTTGAGAAGAATAATTCCCCCATACATTGTTATTCTGTATTTTGAGTTATTTCAGCAGCGCACGCAATGCAAGTCTCCAAAAAGCTCGTTTTTCTTCCGTCCGTCTGATAACTGTTACGATTACTCTAATAATTTCTTAAGTAGGTACACCTAAATTATACACCTATAGAATCCCTGGAATGTCTTCTTTCCATTATTGAAAACCGCATAGCTATTGATATAGTAGTTTTTGAGATCCTAGGTAACAAACACATTTTGGGCGCCCTTCGCAACTTCATTTTATACTATGTATAGATAGATAGAAGAAGATACATATTAAATATCTCAAATTATTTAAATATTTACAACTTAATACCTAATACTTTAACAAAGTCATCTTTAACTATTTAAATATTTATAATTATCACATATTTTTTGGAGTCGGTGCCAGCCAAACAAATCAATGTAATTAAGAAAACTGACCCACACTAAATAGTAAAACCAAGAATAGGAAATTGCATTACCGCTGCCTACTACACCGTATTGTATTTTGCCGTGTGTGTGGCTTTGCCAGCCGCGTGCGTCCATCAACACTACGTTACCTAGGCTGGCACCGACTCCAAAAAATAAGTGATAATTATAAATAGTTAAAGATGACTTTGTTAAAGTATTAGGTATTAAGTTGTAAATATTTAAATAATTTGAGATATTTAATATGTATTAAGTAGATAAATTAGTTACGTTATTTATCGCTTTTTAGTTAAAGTTTGAAGTCGGTTAAATTTTTTTTTTAAAGTCAGTTTTTTTATGAAATAATATATTTTATTTATTTGAATAAACGAAAAAACCTGCATCACCACTAAGAAGAACAAAAAAGGAAAGTAGATATATGTCCTTAGCTCAGTCCTTACACTCCAGAAGTAGAAAAGTATAATGTAAATAAAAGTATAATTATATTAGGAGGGACCTAGTTTGCTAGATAGTAAGTAGGTAGTGTTTTTTATTAAAAAAATGTCTGGTTTTGCTTTAGTGAACAAATTTTTTGTTGGCAACGCAAAAATGAGATCCGTACCTAAGTAATTCCTGGGTTTTTACATTGCAGAAAATATTTTGATTAGATTACGTATAAGGAGTCGACCGCAAATAGAAAATATCAACAAGAGACGTCGTCGGCTTGGAATGGATGTAGGTAATTCAAGATGTCATTGGACACTGGCCGATATGGACAGATCCACCGTAGAAAATGTAAATTCGATGGATGTAGACAAAAATCATTCATTAACCCTTAAATGGACGATTTTTGTTTCACGTTTTAAAAAAATATATTTGTGTAATAGACATGTATTACTGTCTAGGAAAAATGAGTAAAAAAATCTAGACATGAATTTACTATTTTTTTTTTGTTTAGTTTATCCCGAAGGAAAGGCAAGGGGAACTAAGCCCATACAGCCATTTTCTTTAGTAAATGATTTCTGAATTTATGATGGATGATAATGATGATGATGAATGGAAACGTCGGGAAAATCCTGCACCCTTCCAGCATTTCCCGCCGAATCATGAATTTACTATACTTTTTTTTGGATAGTGCCAACATTTAAAAAAGTACAAAATTCGTTCAGAAATAAGAACTAGTCAAAATTAACGAAAAATTAAAAGAAGGTCAATTTTATCTGTGATGTTTAGTATGTTGTTTAAAAACAGCTGACATTTTCGCTGTGCGATAAGAGAAAAAAAAACATTGTCCATTTAAGGGTTAACGCATTCGCTGCCGGCTGTTTTTACGATTGCCATGTTCATACATGCCTTAATAAAGATAGAAATTGTTTTCTAAGTTTTCATAATTAAAACAGTTGTTTGTCTTTTAACACCAAGTTTCATTTTTGATCGCGTGAAATAAGCATAAGTGTATTTGATTTTTTACTCAGTGATAAAAGATTTTCTTTCGGATCTCTGGTTTAGTTTACATTTGCATATATTTATTATTTGTAACATTTTGCTGTATAACCAACCAACCGTGTAGGAGAGAAACGGCTCTTGGGTGGGACCGCGCACTAGTTCAATCGGTTACATCCTATGGTCCTGTGCCTGCGCGGGCACCTAACATACACCTCTGCAACCATCTCGGTCCTTACTGAAATATATAAATCTATTCTTGCGAACGCGACTAAGTCCCTCTTCTTTTTTTACTCTTCTCTAACTTCTTCAAACGGTTATTGGATATTTTCTTAATTAAATGTGTATAGTAAATCAATAGTTAATTGGCTTTGTAACAGACAATGTTGTCATTATGCGAATTTATCTTCTAAGTATTTGACATTATGTATAAAGCTGACCAAATCCACATTTGTCATTGTGAGAAATCGACACGAAGAGAAGTTGCTTTTTTGAGAATTTGACATTCTGAAAAAGAAACATCGCGTCTGGTTGTCATTTTGAGAACTTGTCATTATTATCTGAAACGGCTTTTACTTGCAATCCACAACAAGCTTTATAAATGAAAGAACTAATATTTTCAACAGTTTATTGCAAAGTGTAATGAAAAACCATTTAAGTGAATACCTCTTTAAATAATCACACAATTATTACTGCTGTTGTTAAGTAGTTTAGATGCTATAAAATTATTAATAAACATTAAGTACAAAAACAAAAAGGACTGATACAAAGTTTTATCATCAAAGTTATTGATTTTTTTATTGAGCACCTTTACCTATCATATATAATATAATACACCTATTAAAAGAATTAAAAAATGAAATATTGTTACAAAACAAGAGAGCATAATCATCAATTTGTAAAATAATCAACAATTCTTCTTACAAAAATAACTCCTTCTTTATCTTCTGTCTCATTGATAATTTTCGAAATAATCACAAAATTGGAATGTTAGATTAACTAAACTTATACT
Source organism: Carposina sasakii (assembly GCA_014607495.2). Taxonomy (NCBI): domain Eukaryota; kingdom Metazoa; phylum Arthropoda; class Insecta; order Lepidoptera; family Carposinidae; genus Carposina; species Carposina sasakii. The sequence continues at coordinate 10,543,824 of CP053158.1, forward strand.
TCTAGAATTTTTAGATTAGACTAACAGATCTTGCAGAGAAACTGTTTTTTTTAATAAGATTAACATTTATCATCAAATGTCTAGCTGCCAATAACTTTATGGCAACTGTTATAAGTCTGCAACTAAAACTGCAGTAAATGTAAATATTTAAGTTATTATTAATCAGTTATTAATACAAAATCTTACAACTACTTAAGGCACAATGCTCCTATAATTACTATATAATGGCTCATTGGTATTTGCAGGTGCATCTGCAATCTTACAATAAGAATAAATAAACTTAAATTAGAATAAAACAATCCTATATTGCAAAAAGCACCACATAGGGTCAAAGGGAATTTTAAAATTGGTACTCTGTAAAAACAACAGAACAAATTGTAGGTTAGTCAATAAATTGGAAACCATTAAATAGTGTTTTATGTAATCACTACTAATGAGGGCATGCTGGCATAACTTTACTATTGACATTGTGTTGTATATGCATGGATGAATACATATATTTCAAGTTGAAATTTTCAACATATTATTTTCATTATCAAAGAACTTATACATATACCATTTTCTATTTTGACTATAATTTTGAAATGAATTTTCAGTCTGGTTTATTATTGACCTAAAGTAGAAGAATAAATGTTAAAGCTTAATTAACTTCAAACTAAGATTCACTTAAACTGAGATTCACTTTAATTCCTTAATTTCAGCTGGTATTATTTCTGTAAATTCTATTGTATTTTGCAGCCCCTCCTTTTCTTTTGCATGTCTGCTTGTTTGTTCTTCTTCTTTGCCAAATTCTCAGCAGTCATGTCAGATATTACAGAGAGTCTTTTCGAGGTGTCAGGCTGGTCAATACTGATCCTTTGAGAGCCGATACTGCTGTGGTGTGTCAGGTTCGTTCCCCTTGTTGTTATTTCCCTTAGGAGTCCGAGCGCCGGCCATAGCGGCGTCTCTTGCTTGACGTTCCTCGCGAGATAATGCTGGACTTGGAGTGGCTCTTGCTTCGGGAGTGGCTTCGAGACTTAGATGCGGACGATCTGCGAGAATGAGCCGACCCTGACCCCACCATGCATTTTGTCTCCGTTTCTAGATAAAACGCCATTTCGATATCTTCTAATTTACGTCTGGCGGCGGATTGAAGCGCTTTCAGTGCGGATAAGGAGAGCCCGCGTAGTTCTTGAGTGCCGGTGGGACGTGATGTTGCGAGTTCGCGACGTAATGCCGCTGCTAGTGCTAGTGCCTCGTCGCGTTGACGCTCTGCCAATGCTGCCTTGCGCTGCGCGTCGTCAGCCTCGCGTTGCCTGGCGTCGCAGGCCGCCCGCGCCGCGCGCGCCGCCGCGAGCTCGTCCCGCAGCTGCGCCGCCTCGGCCAGCTCGTAGCTCGTGGCGCCGAACGATCCCGCCTTGGCGTGCGGTGGGAACAGGCGCTCGGGCTCGCGGCGCAGGAAGGCCGGCAGGTCGGCGGGCGGCGTGCGCGTGATGGGCACGGGCGCGGAGGGCGCGGGCGCGCTGCTGGCAGAGCTGCTGACCCCGCAGATCTGCTTCTGGAGCGAGACTTGCGTCCATCTGTATCAATATCCATGGTAATTAGTTTCTGCTGGTACCCTTGTTCGGATTTTTCAATTAAACTCTGTATACTATACAGACTCTGTATACTATGCAGATTTTAATTGAAAAATCCGAACAAGGGTACCAGCAGAAACTAATTACCATGGATATTGATACAGATAGACGCAAGTCTCGCTCCAGAAGCAGATCTGCGGGGTCAGCAGCTCCGCCAGCAGCGCGCCCGCGCCCTCCGCGCCCGTGCCCATCACGCGCACGCCGCCCGCCGACCTGCCGGCCTTCCTGCGCCGCGAGCCCGAGCGCCTGTTCCCACCGCACGCCAAGGCGGGATCGTTCGGCGCCACGAGCTACGAGCTGGCCGAGGCGGCGCAGCTGCGGGACGAGCTCGCGGCGGCGCGCGCGGCGCGGGCGGCCTGCGACGCCAGGCAACGCGAGGCTGACGACGCGCAGCGCAAGGCAGCATTGGCAGAGCGTCAACGCGACGAGGCACTAGCACTAGCAGCGGCATTACGTCGCGAACTCGCAACATCACGTCCCACCGGCACTCAAGAACTACGCGGGCTCTCCTTATCCGCACTGAAAGCGCTTCAATCCGCCGCCAGACGTAAATTAGAAGATATCGAAATGGCGTTTTATCTAGAAACGGAGACAAAATGCATGGTGGGGTCAGGGTCGGCTCATTCTCGCAGATCGTCCGCATCTAAGTCTCGAAGCCACTCCCGAAGCAAGAGCCACTCCAAGTCCAGCATTATCTCGCGAGTAACGTCAAGCAAGAGACGCCGCTATGGCCGGCGCTCGGACTCCTAAGGGAAATAACAACAAGGGGAACGAACCTGACACACCACAGCAGTATCGGCTCTCAAAGGATCAGTATTGACCAGCCTGACACCTCGAAAAGACTCTCTGTAATATCTGACATAACTGCTGAGAATTTGGCCAAGAAGAAGAACAAACAAGCAGACATGCAAAAGAAAAGGAGGGGCTGCAAAATACAATAGAATTTACAGAAATAATACCAGCTGAAATTAAGGAATTAAAGTGAATCTCAGTTTAAGTGAATCTTAGTTTGCAGTTAATTAAGCTTTAACATTTATTCTTCCACTTTAGGTCAATAATAAACCAGACTGAAAATTCATTTCAAAATTATAGTCAAAATAGAAAATGGTATATGTATAAGTTCTTTGATAATGAAAATAATATGTTGAAAATTTCAACTTGAAATATATGTATTCATCCATGCATATACAACACAATGTCAATAGTAAAGTTATGCCAGCATGCCCTCATTAGTAGTGATTACATAAAACACTATTTAATGGTTTCCAATTTATTGACTAACCTACAATTTGTTCTGTTGTTTTTACAGAGTACCAATTTTAAAATTCCCTTTGACCCTATGTGGTGCTTTTTGCAATATAGGATTGTTTTATTCTAATTTAAGTTTATTTATTCTTATTGTAAGATTGCAGATGCACCTGCAAATACCAATGAGCCATTATATAGTAATTATAGGAGCATTGTGCCTTAAGTAGTTGTAAGATTTTGTATTAATAACTGATTAATAATAACTTTAATTATTTACACTTACTGCAGTTTTAGTTGCAGACTTATAACAGTTGCCATAAAGTTATTGGCAGCTAGACATTTGATGATAAATGTTAATCTTATTAAAAAAAACAGTTTCTCTGCAAGATCTGTTAGTCTAATCTAAAAATTCTAGAAGTATAAGTTTAGTTAATCTAACATTCCAATTTTGTGATTATTTCGAAAATTATCAATGAGACAGAAGATAAAGAAGGAGTTATTTTTGTAAGAAGAATTGTTGATTATTTTACAAATTGATGATTATGCTCTCTTGTTTTGTAACAATATTTCATTTTTTAATTCTTTTAATAGGTGTATTATATTATATATGATAGGTAAAGGTGCTCAATAAAAAAATCAATAACTTTGATGATAAAACTTTGTATCAGTCCTTTTTGTTTTTGTACTTAATGTTTATTAATAATTTTATAATATATAATATCTTAACTAAGATAAATTTATAAAAACACTTCTCCATTAATATAATCCGTTAGTTTAGATGCATTCATACCTAGCGAAAAAATATTCGAATTACATATTTGTATTTCCAGAAGAGGTAAACCCTTAAATATTCTACATAATAATGTCACTAAGTTTACCAAACAGGTCCAGGCATTTTCAATGCACAAAAATTTAATACATAATTTTACGTACATAAGATACAATTCAAAACGAATACAATACAACTGGTAATTTAGTCACAATTTTGTTGCACAAATCAACTGGACTACACTGGTTAAGAACTTGCAGGATTAGATTGTGTAAAAGACAACCAATTCATAGCATTCTTATTTATCGGTCTAATGTTGAAAGTACCATACGCATACATATAAACTTACATGCAAAAGTAGTAAAGGCTAACTGTCAATTATAAAGCTTGTTTTCTATTTTTATCCATCTAATGTGCAAGGATTTAATCATAACAGAAACTTACAGGTAGTCCAGGATATTTACGCAACCAAAATAATATGATCGCAACCAAAAGTTAAGATACCCAGTTGATTTGTACTCAATTTGGGTGCATGAATAATTATAAAAAAAATCGTTCTCAAAGAAATGTAAAAATCCACACTATAATCTATGCACCAATCAAGTTATAACTGTATATTTAAGAGTTATTTGGTGTTATTGTTATCACAAACTACTCACGTAATGAGGAAATTATAGAGTCAACCAACTGTCTAGTATTTTATAAAACATTAGTGAACACGGTGATACTGATTTTATTTAAGTGATGTATAGGTAAGATTGGCCTCGCGAGCCATTGCCTCGGTCGATGTGAATGTGCCTCGGCCGAGCGTGCCACGCGGTCGAGCCATCGGCTGTCGGTAAATGGGCCGCGTTCAAAGGTGCCTCAGTGTGCGTTCGGTGTGGACGGTCTAATTTGGCTCGCGAGCGCTTGTAGGTTTACATGAACGTGATGCTCGGGGATTTCTGATGGCTCGTCTTGCCTCGCGAGGCTCGCCTCTGTGTTCCCGGGTGATGCGCGAATCTGGATCGCGAGCCACTATATCGAGGCTGCCGCGCGAGCCCATGCGGCTGGTGTGGACACATGTATTAACACAGATTATCTCAACCAATACACAAGTAAGGCTTATACATATAATCATATATAACGAAGCAACAAAACCATCTGCAACAAATAGCATCTACATTTCCTTGAGAAGAACACAATTCTCAGTTGTATAAATTGACTGACACATTCCATCGTACCAGGTATAAAATAATATTCACTCACACAATTTTAGGAGATTTAACAATATTATAGCGATACTAATTTCTTACTTGACAGAAACTTTACAATAATTTCACTTAACCTACAGCAAAACAAAATAAGGCATTTTTCCTACTCATGTCTTTATAACTGCACATTCACTCATGATTCGAGTCTGTAAGTCCCATAATCTATGTAACCTAGATTAGGCAAAATGTAATAAATAACTGTATTGTAACTCCATTGTGATCAATAAAATTACCGCGTTACAAATAAAAGTGGAAAAAGTTATGCCAAACACATTACCTAAGAATAAACGACCTGGTCAGAATCAGTGGGGCAAGCGCAAGCCTCTCAATAGTCCGTAAACGTCCGCCAAAAATCATAGATTTTGGTTGCGCGTCAAAAGGTTCGTGCTTATCCCACAGAAGTAATTTTATTTAAGAAGATACGCTTTGTAAAACAGTTAAGATTTGTTTGGTTTTATATTAATTTCTTGTTGGTTTTTATTTTACAAACTCGAGCCAGAAGTACAACTTACATGGTATATTTGGCTCAACCTAGTCCCAAAACATTTACAACACAATCTTTAATAAAAATCACGTCTTTGTATTGTACCCTTTTTCGGAACATTCCCACATGCCGCCGGCATAAGCTTCAGTCACGCGGCCCTCACGTGAGAATGACCTCCTAAGCACTAACTTTGATATATCTATATTACAATGAAATATAATTTATATTATTTAGATCGCTTCTGTTTCAAACTGGTTGCCCTTGGTAATAGTAATAGGTCCGTAAGTTTCATTTTGATGAAGTTTCAACACTTGATATTTCTTGAGAACAAGTAAACTGTAGAACTTTTGCGCCACCTAGAAAAAATATAACATACATTGTATTATTGATTCATATTTTTTTTTATTTTATTACTATACAAAGATAAATAAGTGGGCTTGTAATATATTAGATGGGACACACCATAAGTTTTTATGTAAGTTTTCTCGCCCCCTTCAAAATTAAGATTTAATAACTTATGGGGTGTCTCTAATAATCAATTAAAATATAAAACCCTGATAAACACCACAGATTTGTTTTGTGTGGCGTCTTAGACATACATCGTCGTACATACACAGTAAAATACCTATACTAGTCATTTGTACAGGTTTAACGTCACATAGATTACATCACGCGACCTTCGCGCCTATGGCATGCACACTGCGCCTATAGTTGCTAAGCTAATTTTGGATAACAGAACTCGTGCTATCTATAGCTATCAATAGGGCAATCTATTTTCAAATGATCAGCAATGGGATCATACGTTTATAAATTAACTAGCGGCCGTCCGCGACTTTGTCCGCGCATTGTACCCTTGCGAAGCTGGTACGGGTCCCTAGTTATACATAAAAACCTTCCTCTTGAATAACTCCATACCTGTTTCTTGTTATTATGCCTGGGCGCCAGGTCTGAGAAGGACAACTGTAGATCAGCGAGCTTGGGCCGCATGATGAAGAACAGCTGCGCCGCGCGTCGGTTCAGCACTCGCTTTTCAAACATACATCATCTACCCGCCGACGCCCCGCTATCCGCCAAATTCGAGGCAGAGGTCTTGAAACCATTGTAAAGCCTGAGTCCATACCTGTTTCTTGTTATTGTGCCTGGGCGCCAGATCTGAGAAGGACAGCTGTAGATCAGCGGCTAGCTTGGGCCGCATGATGGAGAACAGTTGCGCCGCGCGTCGGTTCAGCACTCGCTCTTCAAACTGCTCGTCTGTCTCGCCCGCTTCACGCTCACCTTCGCCCGCCTGATGTTAACAGGGGAAACGATTAATTTGCCTGAATCACAACACATTAACCTAACTCCACACTATACCTCATTTCATTTAGAAAGTAGAGTCCATTTCATACAATAGTTCCTATGCCTGATTTCAATACTAATATTTTTTGTATGCAGCGAAACAGAAAATATGGTCATAAACATAGTAACTAGCGCCATCATCCATCGGAACTATACAGTAAAACGCACAATAGAAAGAAACTGAATGAATGCAATTAAGTTTTATGCCATATTTCTTTTGTGTATGTGCAAGAAAGAATAAGAATAAGTTTTTTACTAGGCACAATTTTGTATAATTATGTACTATCATCAATAGTTCCTAAAGAATTTTCTACTCTATTCAATAGTACCTATGGTACTTATATAAAGTTGCATGGAAGGAAATGTATTCTAGTTTTTAAACAATGTCTCTTATCTACACTAATATTATAAAGAGGAAAACTTTGTTTGTTTGGTTGTAATGAATAGGCTCAAAAACTACTGGACCGATTTCAAAAATTCTTTCACCGTTAGAATCCTTATTGGACCTGGATGAACATAGGCTATAAGAATTTCCCGATATTCCCACGGGAAGGCGACCAACGGGAATTCTATATTTTTTACGAAAACCGCTATACATATGAAGCTGAAATCGGGCATATATGTTCATTGGGGACAGCGAGGGAGGACTAAAAACGGATTTCCCGAAATTCCCACGGGAAGGGGACAAACGGGAATTCATAGTTTTTACGAAAACCGCTATACATATGAAGCTGAAATCGGGCATATATGTTCATTGGGGACAGCGAGGGAGGACTAAAAACGGATTTCCCGAAATTCCCACGGGAAGGGGACAAACGGGAATTCATAGTTTTTACGAAAACCGCTATACATATGAAGCTGAAATTGGGCATATATGTTCATTAGGGACTGCGAGGAAACACTAGAACGGATTTCCCGAAATTCCCACGGGAAGGAGACCAACGGGAATTATTTATTTTTTACGAAAACGGTTAAACATGTGAATCTGAAGTTGAGCATATATGTTTATTTGGGACCCCGAGGAAGCACTGGGAACGGATTTCCCGAAATTCCCACGGGAAGGGGACAAACGTGAATTAATTTTTTACGACAACCGCGATAACATATAGGCTACTTTTTACACTTAACATATAGGCTACTTTTTATTTTTTCTGTAGTCCACGCGGACGGAGTCGCGGGCGTCCACTAGTAAGGTATAACGGGCTTGTTTTGTGTAACAATGTCTCTTTCAAAGAATTGTTCCTCTAATCTAGTATCCTCAGGGTACATAACAACGTAGGTAGATAGACTATATGATGATCTCTGACCGTATTTCGGCCAAGGCGACCAATCTCTACGGAGATTGGCCAGGTACGCAGGAGATATTATAGTGCACAAGTGTGTGCGCAAACACAGATGCACTCTCTATTCCCTCACTCTCATAGTCCGATGGGACGGAAAGCCGACACGACCGGAAAGAGATCAGGCGCAGGACCAATGGTTTTACGTGCTTTCCGAGGGACGAGCTAAGTGATGATTTTACAACATTAAAATCTGTACATGAAATAAACTCATTGGTACAAGTCCGTGACTGGGATCGAACTTACGCCTCCCGCTTGGAAGGTGCACGTCTTAACCACTGGGCTATCACCGCTTTTACCGTTAGGTAGACTATATAGGGTAGCTAACAAAATAGATTAAGAAATACATACATTTTCCACACTCGGAGGTAAATCATAGTCGTGTTGTGGACTTTGGTGGCCGTGACTCTCGTCGTAGCCCATATTTGTCATTCCACTCTGAAATTACAAACATTTAACATTAATTCCTGCTCTATTTAAAATTTTATAAGAACAGTTGCATAGCATTATGAACTTATATGCTAAAATATAAATAAACGAATTTATTCCTTTTTCTGGTCTTTCAGAGATAAGTACGCCTTTGTACATTTACTCTTCAATCTACTATTTTCTTTACATGTATTTGTGTACATACCATAAAGAATAAGAAAATCACATATTTTTATAGAACAAGAAGAAAATACTTCATAATTAAATTATCATGCTTTTTTGCCATAGTGAGTCCGCTGCTGAAAATAGGCGTCTCTCAAATGTTAGTGTGTAAAATCCATGACGTAAATTTCCTACGTATTTTTTTGCTAAAACGTGCTTCTTAGAGTGTCTTTTATATAATGTAACATTTATTTAATGGTTTTGCCAACCATACCTTCCGTCACTGTCACCATTTTCAGATCTATTCTTTATCTGCGCGGCTTATAATGTGGTATACCTGATAATCTGTAGGCGGAGACAGTCGCGCCGCCGCACCCATCTGAGGCATCATCGGCATCTCCAACCCGTGCTGAAGCATGGCGTCTGCAAAACAACAAGCCAGTTAGTTACACTCAAATATTACAAACAAAAATATATATTACAATATAGTATATTCTATTCTATTTTTGTTTATGGCCTTTATGAATATAGTATATTACAATATAATGCAAAAGATGCAATGTATTTCTGGAGGCGCAGTATGTTATAAAGTTAAGTAAGACATAATAACGTCTTTACAAACTAGTTCACTACTTTCACAATCCATAAGTAGAAATATTATAATTACAACACTGACACCATCTGTCTGTTACCTCTAACAAAGACAAAACTGTTGAACAGATCTACGTTCTATGGATAGAAGATCATAAGAAGGCATATTTTTATCAAGGTAATATGTCATGGCGATATAAAATAGATTTTTCCTGGACAATTTTACAGATTTGTTATCATTATTATGCTTTATTGTACACAGTAAAGTTTTCACAAATAAACTTTATGACAAAGAAAATGTACAAAGGCGTGCTTATCTCTTAGAGATTTCTTCCAGCAAACCAATCGTGAAAGAGAAATAAACATAAGAGGTTTGTTCTTTACATGAATGAAGTCAACGAAAATGACACCTATCAAAAAGTACCTATTACATGAAATATCAATCACTAATAAACCTACCTGAACTAAGCCCATGCTGTAACCCAGCCGGCGTCATGCCACCATGATGCAAGCCGGCGGGGGTTAGCCCACCGTGCTGTAAGCCCACGGGGGTCATTCCCCCGTGGTGCAGACCCACCGGTGTCATGCCACCGTGATGGAGACCAACGGGCGTCATACCACCGTGATGGAGTCCCATTGGCGTCATACCGCCATGTTGTAACCCAGCTGGTGTCATGCCGCCGTGATCTAAGTCGCCTAAAGAAACAGATTTCATATAATAGTTGCAAAAGACATAGACAATATAGCAAAGGATAACAATGTGTGTCTATTTATATATCTATTTGTATACAATCTTAAGTTTGTAATCTTAATTGCAATGTAATCTTTAGGCCGCGTCCCCATCAGGCGTAGTGAACAAACTGCGTCGCTTTCCGCCCGCATCATTCGCTGCGAATCGGACGAGTCGGAAAGTGAAACGTCGCAAACTGCGTACATTACGCGCTGTATGGACACTCCATTTAAAATGTATAGGGAGGCAAACTGGAAGCAAACTGTCAGCCTCACTGTTTGCCTATTGGGGACGCGGCCTAAGAAGTTTTAACAATCTTTTTTGAGATGAGATGAGAATTAAACTTTATGGTCATTTAAATTATCATACAACCAACAGATTTTAAAGAAAAACTTACATAATGAAAGATTGGATTGTTGTTACTACAGACGCGTTATATATTTTTTCTATATGTATAAAAAACCTATTCAGTTAGATATTATACATAATTGGATGGTATTCCTAATGGTGTGTTGTAAATGTAATATAGAACAGAGCTAGTTTAGGGCCCGAGGACGGACATAAGACTACTTTTTATTCCGGTTTCCGACATATTGTTTTTTCTTCAGTCCACGCGAACGCCTACTATACTATACTCCAACCGTCGTGGCACGCGCTGTCATATAACGTTTTAAGACTGCGTGTGCCACGGCGGTTGGCGTATAGTTATATAAACCAGCTTACCCGGCGTCATGCCGCCGTGGTGCAGGTCGTGCGGCGTCAGAGAACCGTGCGCGAGTCCGGCCGGCGTCAGACCGCCGTGCGCCAGTCCGGCCGGCGTCAAACCGCCGTGCGCCAGTCCGGCCGGCGTTAACCCGCTGTCTAGCAAGCCGGGCGTCATTCCTGGCGGACATTACTTGATTGTCATATGTACAAGCTATTTGATTACATTAAATGGCTTTCAATCATCTTCCTGCCATTATTTATATGGGGTCGGCGCAATATGGTTTCTTTCGATAGTTATATTGCCAAGGTTTTGGCGTTGATACGGCCAGCTGACTGTCCCACGCCAAGCCTCCTCCTTATTGTTAATATTTATTCCACTTTCATCAAGCAGATCACTCATTCTTTTCTCATATATCTTTCATAGCGATAACATAGAACTTTGCTAAACAATTGTAATTTTTAAGTACAGTGACTATAGGTAGACGCGGGGTCTCATAATAAAATATTTATAAAAAGTGGCACGAGTGAATCCATATAAACGTAATAACTGCATTAGATCAGATTTTCAAACTTGAATCTTATGTAGTTACCATAAGACTCGACTTTGCTTGTATCAATTTAGGACAATAGACGCCCAGCCATACATTTGAGCGGCTATTTGTAGTGCCATTTTTGAGCGCTGTCATTGAATCTAGTTGTAATTCATCTAAGAGTATACCTGATATACTAGTTCAAACATATAAGTGTCATAATATATGTTTAACACATTCACGGCTAGCGACTACGTATTCACATCTTGGCTTTCTCGACGTGCCGCCTACGCGTATTTGCGTCCTGGAACTAGGCGTTGAAGTAATGTCGGCATGCTTAGAAAGTCTGCCGGCAGCGAATATGTTCTGAAAAAACAACTCGTGGTGTATCTTACCACCATGATGCAGGCCTGCCGGCGTCATCCCCAAGTCTGCCTGGTCACCGTGTAGCCCCGCCGGGGTAAGTCCGCCGTGTTGCAGACCTCCTGGGAACCAACACAACATAAGTCACCCTCATAGGGATATATGTAATATCTAAGAACGAATAATTATTTCTGTACACACGGCTGTAGCCAAAAATGCAGGATCATCTATCTATTCTATACATATAATAGAAATGTAACGGCTCGCTGGCTGTACATGGAAGATAAATGAGAAAAAATATTATAGGAAAACTTTATCAACGCAATAGTAACCAAAATAATGATTTTTGGAATTTTTGTCTGTTTGTCGGTTTCTCTGCGCGTTTGTGCACGCTAATCTCAGAAACGGCTGAACCGATTTCGATGCAGTTTTCAGGAATATGTTGTGACAGGTCCCACTTAACAGATAGGCTAATTTTTATCCCGGATAATTTCGACATTTTGTTTATTCTGTAGTCCACGCGGACGGAGTCTCGGGCGTCCACTAGTAGATAAAGTTCTTTATGGTACTACAAAAAATATTCTGTACAGGGTGTAAAAGATCAGACACAAGTCGCTAACTTGAGTTTTCGTAAGTCCACTTTTACGACAACGAGACGCATCTGATAGATTCTAGTAAAGTCCCTTGTCAGCACAGGAGATGATATAAACTGGGATTATAAACACGAGGTGTGTTTCTGTGTCTATCTCTTAAAAGATTTCTTCCATCGCGCCATTACGATTGTTTGATACAAAGACGTTACAACACCTACAGCCTACATCTATACACAGGTACCTATACTGTGTTATTACAAAAGAATTTAAGCATTGTTTAAGCCTAGATTTTACAGATTTTTTATACATTTCACTGTCAAATTAATTTCTAATCAGTGTAACGAAAGAGTCATTACGAATAGAGCTGTAGAGTTTAGAGAGCACGAACCTGGCGTCAAGGAGCCGTGTATGGTGGCCGGTGTGAGGCCCCCTTGTAGCAAGGTGCCCGGGGTCAGCGGGCCCAGTCCGCCCGGCGTCAGCGGAGGGCCCAGGGAACTCAGCATGCCTGTAGGGGAAACAGATCAAAATATCGATAATGCATATGTTATGTATAAATAATTGACCCGGTGGCTCAGTGGTGAGAGCGCTGAAACGCGGAATGCAGAGGTCGTGGGTTCGATTCCCACCCGGGTGAGGAATTTTTTCCATTTCTTTATTAATAATTTTATAATGCCTATGTTACAAAGAAGGCACTCAAAATATTTTATTTAAACTAAACTTTGTCTAAATTTGACAAGACATCCCATACATTTCAATGTGATACGAGTACGTTATTTTTTACTTTAGACGCAGTGTTATAATAACATCGTCTGTGTTTTATAATGGGTTTCGGCAAAAACATACAGTGAATATTTTCAATCTATAATATAAAAATAATCATGTGTTAAATTGCTAAACGTAAATTTCGAGAACGGCTGAACCGATTTCGCTAATTCTTTTTTAGAATATTCCTTGAAGTACGAGGATGGTTCTTACGGAGAGAAAAAAGTCTAAAACAACACTTTTCTATAGCGGCTGCTCACGACTTTGTCCACGTGAAAGGGCATTATACCCGTGCAAAGCCGGGGCGAATCCCTAGTTTCAAATAAATTTTTACAAAACAACCTGTGGTCACTTACAGTAGTCGCGTTAGTCAATAAAAAACACATGGCATAATGGCGGATACATACCGGGCGAGTGCGCGGCATCGTCGTCGTCCCGCTGCGTTTGCGCAGGCGTGGCAGCCGGCTCTGGCGTGCGGTTAATTACTGCGTTAGTTAGTGCTACGAGTATGTACACCCGGCCAGGGGACACTATAGTGGAACAAGCGAGACGTGCCACAAGAAACCGCGGGAAAAAATTTTGACGAGTAGGGTAAGTATGAACCTTTCCGCGTCGTAACGCTATCGACTCGCAAGCTAAATCTATGAGATATGATAGTGAAATATTAGATTCGCTTGTTCGACTATATTCACAAGGCTATGATTTGATGATGATATAGTAGGGGTGGCGAACCAATAGCACACGATAATGTAGTCTACAGATCAAAAAAAATCTGTAGATCGTTACCCAATGTAATATTATATTATATGTAAACTGTCGGTGTGTCTATAAGTAATTAAATTGACACAATGTTTGAAAAATGTGAAAAGTCTGTAATATAGGAAGGGCTAATGTCATACAGCATTAAATTGCTCTCCAAGAATTTAGATGAAAAATGCGCAGCATTATGTATAGGCGCCCGTGTTTTTCCATTTATGAAAGTACGCAATATTTTACAACCTTCTATACTTCAATTTTACTATCAAATGAAAACCATTTTAGATGTAAGATATAAATCGAATAAGCACATGGGATATAAACAATGTTGACATCTTGTGAAAATTAAAAACCTTTTAAAGCATATGCTGGGTATAAACATACAAAATGATATGAAAGTAAATGATAGATTGAGATGATAGGTGGGTAAGTTTTTCCTATATCTATGTCTGCCCAAGTAGCATGACCTGCGAAACACGATATGATAAACCGATTTATCGACATTTAGCCTGTCTAGATATAATAAATATAGCCGCCATGTCGAATTTTGTATAGAGACGATACGATATCCACGATGCGTGGTCATGCTAATGGGGCTGGAATAAAAGCATGTAAGTACCCCAAATGATGATTGATAAGCCTTCAGTAAATGAATTGTGCAACCCAAAATTTTTCCAATATAAGAATCAAGCAGTAAGCAAGTCAGATGATCGCCGAAGGTTACCCTATACCGCATATAGCACCGTAATACTAACCGACAGAAGGCTCATATTCCTGTGGCACCGGCGTGGGAGGTTCTAACTCGGGCGCCGGGGTCGCTGCCGGGGTCTCGGGAGGCGCCAACTGAAAATTATACGTTAGATAAATAAACTACGCAAATATGATCATGTCACTCAATTTCGAAAAGAGCTGAAATGGCTACCTATTAGACTTCGCCGGAATGTTCACATATTAACTCTTCTGTTTAAAATTTTATATAACACATCCTCTCCAGTATATCTGCGAGAACGTTTCGACTATCTCTTTCCACGAGACCGCCCCTTGCGCTCATCAACTGCTACTCTACTTAAAACTCCTCAGCATAATTCTATCGCTTATAATTACTCATATACCGTGTATGCAGTCAAATTGTGGAACTCTCTGCCTTACACCGTGAGAGATTGCCAAACTGTTGCTGCATTTAAGAAAAGGTTAAAGAACCACTACCTCTCGCTTCAATAGAAATGAGTCTGTCTATTATATATTTAATTAATAGATATTTATGTATGTTTATGTAGGTATATTTTATTAATTATATTGATTACATTAGGATATCTATTTGTTAAATTCAAATTTTGTTATGCATATATTCTGTGTACACGCATATCTACCTTTTATATTTAATTATCACTTTCCCAGATGGTTTGCTGGAAGAAATCTCTTTCAGAGATAAGCACGCCTTTGTACATTTTCTTTCATAATTTCTGTCTGTATGTAATTGTATGTGTACAATAAAGAATAAGAATAAATATAAAGGGTGATTTTTGGTCGTCAACGTTCCCGAAAACTACGGAATCCCCTCATCATCAGAGTACGTACCCTTCGTTAAGGGTGACAACGAAAAAACACCCTGTATATACCTTACCAATGCAGTCACCATCCCGCCCGCCCAGCATGGTGACTAAAAATCACCCTATGCCAGTAGCCTTATGGCGTGTGGGGAGGCTTACGTCCAGCAGTGGACTGCAATAAACTGATGTGTACCTACATATATACAAGTGTAAAACCTACCTCCTCATGTCTTCGTTTCCTGGTGCCTTTCCTTGGTGCACTTGGTGTCT
Organism: Carposina sasakii; assembly: GCA_014607495.2. Classification (NCBI taxonomy): domain Eukaryota; kingdom Metazoa; phylum Arthropoda; class Insecta; order Lepidoptera; family Carposinidae; genus Carposina; species Carposina sasakii. Next base: position 10,559,313 of record CP053158.1, read on the forward strand.
CCGGATGAGGGGATTTCTCCAAGTCTCCATCCTCATTCTCACTTCTCAATGTCATGTTACGCTGGTATTTCTGTGGGGAAAATAGCCGTTGATCTCACTGTTATTACAACACGTCATCACCGTATAATGTGATTGGTTGGCTGTTTTACGCTAATGAAAAACTAGTTTGAATTGAAATCTCACACTAAACCCTTAAGTTTCTTAATAGCTCTGTAGTTGCCTGACTGCAATCATGAGTTATCAGATAAGCATTCAATATGCTTGCGAATCATTTTACCAAAAAGAAGTTTTAATATGAATGCAATATAGTTCGAATCCTGTGCTAATATGGGGCTTTACTACAATACATGCGCTTCATCTTTTTCCGTGCATGTCGTAACAGTCGACTAAGGAACTCAGGGGCGTTCTCTCAGGCGATGAGCTAGCCACTTGTCACTGATCGTTTACACCTGTCCCTGCCATGCTTAACTTGACTGTTAAAACTATAATTGTTTCCCCTCTTCTAATCGTTTTGTCTCCTTTTGGCCCTGACCGCCGTTGGCGCTGAGTTCCCTATTTGACAGTTGCCAAACCTGCGCGGCGCTGAGCTTGCGTCTCGACAAGTGAATTTTCGTGAGTGACATACCAACCTATCCAAAGGAGTGCCCTACGTTTAAAAGTGGAGTACCAGTGCAGAATACCTAAATTGGATTGAAGTGAACCTAGCCCTACGAGATTCCGCGCGGAAGAAGAAAGAAGAGAAAACACCCAGGTTTGACATTACTTCCATTCTCACTTTAACGCGATGCGACCCCCTAAACATTTAATTTTCTTGTCCCAGCCCCTTCCCTAAACATTGACTATGGGACCTACTTTATAATCCTGCAGTTTTGGTTACCTATCCCATTTCGAGAACACAGCCCTACTACATATTATAAAACAAAGTCGTCCCGCTGTCTGTCCCTATGTATGCTAAATCTTTAAAGCTACGCAACAGATTTTGATGCGGTTTTTTTTAATAGATAGAGGAAGGTTTATATGTAAAGTCATAAGTATATAGGTAGTATCAGCATTGCACCCGTGCGAGCGGGGTCTCTACTATATGTATAGGTTGTACCTTAAACAATATCTGTGACGGTATAGGCCTGGCGGGCAACGTGAACAGTTTCTCGACTCCCCCAGTCTCTTTCCAATGCATCAGTCGTCTAGTGGGCGGTGCAAGGTCCAATGTGGTCACTATGTCTCCGGTGTTAGACAGCTGGTTCTTCATCTCCTCGCCAGATATATTCTTCACTTCGTCCACGATCAGCTTGCGTTTGCGTTTCGTTTTTGTTATTCCTGTGGATTGTGACGATAGGCGATTGATGATAATAATAGTATGTGATATAAACTGTCCCTAGCTTACTTGCGCACACAAAATATTTTTTTCCTATTTCTTTTTAATCTAAAGATGTTGGTACTTGATAGTTTATATTCTACTTATATGGCAGAGAGCATACATAAAAAATTTGATTTCACAGGTGTTAACGCGATTATTTTGTAATAAAATAAACCTTCTATGCTGCTCTGGGAGTGAAAAAAAAAACGGTTAATACTACAGCTGCTTCTCTTCCCGAGCATACTGTACATGTCAGTAGAGGGGCAAGAGGGTCTTGGTGTTTTGTAGGCGATGGGCTGACCACCTGTCACTACTAACCGAACTTGTACATCTCAAGTATACCCTCAAAATCGGTCATAAGTGGCACCATATGGTCCTATCGGCCCTTGGTGCTCTGCCTACCCCGTAAGGGATAAAGGCGTGATTATATGTATGTATGTATGTAAAATAAACCAAATCGAAAATTCTGGTATAATGTAACAGTGCTATAGTTTTCTTTGAGGACCATTTGGCAACTATAACAACAATATGAAACAAAGTGATCCGACCCCTGATTACGTAACTTGCAGCAGTAAAGCTGAAGGCGTCCTACCTCGTCCCGCACCTCGTCCCGCGCACACACACTCTAAATTTTCGCTATCGCGCTGCTTCAGCTTTGCTATTGCAGTTTAAGTAATCAAGGGGCCGTTCAGGCTTACAAGCGCTCATAGTGTGCCATACACCACACGGTCCATGGTCCCTTCATGTCTGCAAACGCTCTGAGACTACATTACCTTTGAGCACGGTGGTGTCGACGGGCGCCAGCGCGAAGGACTCCTCGTCGTTCTGCAGCAGTGTGGTGTTGTCAGCGGGCGCGGGCGGGGACGCGGCCGGGGGCGCCGGCGTCTCCGGCTCTACTTCCTAACACACAACATTACGGTATCAGCTGTTAAATTATATTTTTTACTAATATTGTATTATTATTTTTCTTATAATAGGAGGGAGAGGGTTAAAAACTAGCGAAGATAGTCTTACGTAGGTAATAAATGAATGGCGCCTATTTGGTCATTCGAAAAATCAGCCCTTCGTAGAAGTGAGATAGTAGAGAACACTGGCGGCTCGTCCTAAGGAGCGCTGGTGCAGTGCATATTATTTATAATTATCTTTCAATTCTACTATGTTTATACTGTCTACGCGTTCGTCTCAAGTTAGTTGTAATCTTATGTATCGAGTGGAGCGCTAGCGATCGCGCCCCAGTGAAACGAAATTTGGTACGATTCCTAGTACTGTATTCAATGAGTGCGAAAGAGACATACCGACATAGGCCGGCGCGTGAAACAGAAGATTTCGTATGGAAAAACTAGCCTTATATGGAGCGCCGCTCACATTAATTCGTAGCGTGCGTATGCGGCCACTAGATGTCGCTTAGTCCGATGTAGAACGCGATATGGTTGTCTTTAATGTGTTTCATTAGGTCATCTGAATTTTAATAAGGGTGAGGTTGCACTTGCATCATTTCATTCGTTAATGGAGTGAACACGCGCGGCGTTTCCAAATTGAAATTTTGCAAAGCAAAATTTGCATGCGCTCATATCAAATATCAGGAGCCGCCCCTGGTAGAGAAGTTACGTTTTAGAGTGATATGATTATTTCTTTTGTACGCTCTATCTAGAGCCTAAATGGGTTGCCGCATTTGACCTTAAAAGGTATCATTAGATTCGTCTTAGTCGTAAGAGCGACGTTGGGTCAAAATATTTAGGCAGTCGGGAATTTTTCTTGAGATAATTAGAGATTAAAGACAGACTCACCATAGGCGTGGGGGGCGGCGGCTCGGGCGCGGCGGGCGGCGGCATCAGCGCCGCGTCCGCGCGCTCCGGGGACCCGCCCCAACTGACACAAACGATTTCATTTCAATTATTTATTCCACATGAGAGCATACTGTGTTTGTGTGTATCTTTATATGTATAAATCTTCTGTTCGTGTGTTCGTAATTAAACTCCTTCTAAACGCCTGGACCGATTTTGATTTAAAAAAATTGTGTGCATTCAAGTGGGTTTGAGAATGGTTTAGTTAGATTCACAATCCGATAAACTAGATAATGTTTTTATAACAGTCTAGACTGTTACAGCTTATTTCTGAAAGTTAGTATTTAAGACGTGGGACAGGATAACGTCTGTCGGGTCTGTTAGTGTATATAGAAAATTAGAGAGCTGGTATAAATTGTTGCTATTTGATCTACAGCATGTAACAAAAAGGGTATGTTAAGCGAAAAGCTACGTAAATAGCCCACTGTAGAGAACCTATCCACAAAATTTGAGACTCGAAATCACATGTTTATTTTTCAAGATTGTATGAAAATTCCTGAGATATTTAAAAATTCTCCATACTATCGGGAAAAATAAACATGTGATTTCGAGTCTCAAATTTTGTGCATAGATTCTCTACAGTGGGCTATTTAAGTAGCTTTTCGCTTAACATACCCTTTTTGTTACACCCTGTATAATTGAACAGTATAGCAGTACCTGTGGTGCGGCGAGTCAGGCGCGTCGTACTGGTCGGGCATGTCGTCGTCGGAGTCCGGCGCCGCACCGCCCGCGCCGTCCGGCCCGCGCGCCGCCTCGATCTCCGCCTGCGACACGACCGATTGCAATACATGCCGCGTGCCGCATGCACATAGGTACATGTTATGTTATGAGGTACCCCCCTATTTTGCATAAGGGGTAAATGAATAAATCTATATGAGTTTTAATAGATTATGTTGAATGGATTTAAAAATCACGTAAAAGGATGATGGGCAAAAATTTATGAGATGGGTCCCCGCCGACCAATAACGATCAGACATATATCGTTGGAAACCTCTTTTTGTAACTATCAATTGTTTCTATTGGACGATTCTTAAATCGTTGTGTGAAAAAGTTGTACCTAAAATAATTCTGAATTTTTGCTTATAAGTAAAGTACTTATTCAAGTGTTTGGTTAGTTACCTGCGAGGTATCAGCCTTAAGGCAGGACCAGCATTCAAATTTGAATGCTGGTCCTGCCACATTTTTAAATTATGTGATAGTGGACAACCCATAAAATGTCTTTGAATTATTCATGTTTACAGGGTGTCGTTTTTTGGTTGCCACCATATACGACGGTTATGTACTCTATACATCAAATAAAGTACCTAAGTTCTTGCCAAAAAAAATACTGGGAAACGATTTAAATTTTTTTAGAGACAAAAACATCATGTAGTAGTAGTAGATCTCTTAATACATAAAAAAAGTACTTGACTTTGAAGTAAAAAACGAAAACACTTTGTACCTTTTTTCTAGTCTTTGAAGATTTCTTTTGGCTACAACTATTTTCACACAATGATTTGAGAATCGTCTGTGCAGTTGTGTACCAGCACTTCTCAGTTATTTTTAGTGGACTGTAGGTATGATTATTGTTCTTGAGGAAAAGATGGTATTCAGATAACAAGGGTTTATTGTCAGTTATATTAAGGAACGAGCACAAAAATACAATACACTCGCGTGTGGCGTTTAAGTTTTCTATTACTAACTAGCGTACAGTATGACTGACACAGATGGACAAGACCGAGCCACGAGCGGTCGACATTTATATAGGTACCTACCTACCTAGTTTGACAGCTGTCAATGCAATTGACAGTCTAGTGATGCGAATACACTTAATGTTGGTGATATTTCCAACATGTTCGGGGCGCGGCCTACTTCAATACTTACAATTAATGTAAATTGCAAAGAACTAATTTTCTTATACATAACTACGTGACTATATTTAAATAAATTTTATACAAACAAAAGGACGCATGGATAAATCTACCAAGCTAAACATACTACAATATAACATAATAATTAATCACTTAATCTAATGGTAATAGGCTTACCTTGGTTATGGAACGAGTGTGAGCTTTACCATTGGCGGTTTTTACTTCAACTGCTCTTACTAAACCGTCATGACCAGGGTAAGTCTTTACAACTCTGGCCATTGGCCACGTCATTGGTGGGCAGTTATCTTCTCTCAAGATTACGAGACTGCCTACATCTACATTAACATTACTTACACGCCACTTAGGCCTATTTTGCAGTACATTCAGGTATTGTTTGTACCATGTCTTCCAAAAGGATTGCTTAAGTTTAGTACATTCTTGCCAAAACTTTAACCTATTTTGTGGTACAGTAGTTAACTCCTTTTCTGGATATGTGTGGAGCGAATCTCCAATAATAAAGTGAGCTGGCGTTAAATAACTGTAGTCGTCTACGTCTGTTGATGAGATTGGAATAAGCGGTCTGGAATTTAACACAGACTCTATTTCAACGAGTACAGTATTTAACTGCTCATATGTAAGTACATTTTTCTGCAATACCCTTTTTAAATGATACTTAGTGCTACGAACTGCCGCTTCCCACAAGCCACCGAAATTGGGAGAATAACACGGAATGTTGTGAAAATTTATACCCTTGTTGGCAGTGAAATTGTGCACTAACTTTTGATGTGCTTGTGAGGAGTGCAGGTTATATAATTCAACTAACTGGCCCCTCGCAGACTTGAAGGTGCTAGCATTATCAGAGTAAATGTCGCTCGGCAGCCCTCGCCGCGAAATTAGCCGTTTTAGGCACGCGAGAAATGTGTCGGTAGTGAGATCGGAAGCTAATTCGAGATGTACAGCCTTAGTGGCTAGACATACAAATACACAAATGTAACCTTTTCCGAGCACCGATCGTCTTATGCGTGACAGCTTAACGTTGATGGGACCGCAGAAATCGACACCGACCCTGACGAACGCACGGCTTGTTGCCGTCACCCTTCCGGCCGGCAAGGAGCCCATCAGCTGCTTTGCCGCTTCGGCTTTATGTCTGAAACACAAGATACATTTTTGAGTGACCCTTTTTACCTCCGTTAGACCATTTATGATCCAATATCGCTGACCTAAATTTGCAAGTACTAGGCTTGGACCTCTGTGAAGCAACTTTAAGTGTTCACTTGTTATTATTAGTCTGGTTATTATAGAGCCCTTAGGTAAAATTATTGGGTGTTTCTGAGCATATGGAATATCTGCATAATGGAGCCGCCCGCCAATGCGGAGAAGCCCGTTCCCATCAATAAATGGGTGGAGCGGAAGCAGATCACCTTTGACTGATTTACCATGCAGCAGAGATTTTACTTCCTCAGAATAGAAAATATTTTGATCATTTTTGATGATGAGCATTAAGGCCTTATCCAACTCGTCACTTAACAAATAATTTGAATTAATTTTATTATTACGAATTTTAATGTTATTTACAAATCTCAATATGTAAGCTAGAACCCTTGCCATTTTGTGGATACTAAAATACTTGCGCAATCTCTCGAAAACGTCAGTGCTCGTGTCTGCGGAAGGCTGGCTACTAGAGAATGCAGGACATACCGCAACTCTCAGCTCAGGTACGTCGAGTGGTAAGTCCCTGTTAGAGTTAAATTTGTACTCACCATCATGCAAAAATTCAGGGCCATTCCACCACAACACACAGGTGCCAAGCGCATCAGGATTTACTCCTCGGCTGATATAATCAGCGGGGTTGTCCTTAGTATTGACATACAGCCATTTGAAGTCGGGCACATGCTGCTTTATTACCTTAACCCTGTTAGCGACATAAGCTTGAAGTCTCGTTATCTCTGTGCTCATCCAGGCCAGCACAATTTGTGAGTCGCAGTAGAGATAGACGTTAGATATATTTAATTTCAGGCCAAGCGTTTTGTAAACCCGTGCTGTAAGCTTGGACAACAGAAGAGCTGCATTCAACTCTAACCGTGGTACCGTCATGCCCTTATCCTTGAGAGGATTTATTCTTGACTTAGAGCATAGCAAGTGCATGGTTACCTTATCAAGTTGGTCAGTGATTCTCAGGTACACACAGCAGCCGTAGGCTGTGGAGCTGGATGCGTCGCAGAAGCCTATGATCTCCACTGTGTCTGAATCAGATACATGAATATTCCTATTTAAATAAATTGGTGGCATTACCGCAAGACTGGATGCAAACTCCAACCATTCTTCTTTAATGTCATCAGGGGGTACAGCATTCCAGGCTACACCAGAAGCCCATATCTTCTGCATTATGGCCTTAGCCTGAACTATGATTGGGCTTATGTAACCCATTGGGTCATAATACTTACTTATATAGCTCAATATGTCCCTTTTTGTTACCCGTGCCTTATCATGAGGCTCAGGACAGGACATTTTGAGAAGATCCTTATTCATTACTATCTGGAGCCCTAGTGCCTTCAAGCTACAATCACCCTTTTGCAAATCTACTTCATCAAAGTGTTGGTCAGTTGAAGGAATATCTGCTAGTACCCTATGATTATTTGACGACCATTTATGCGTCTGAAGGCTACCTTGGCTCAAGAGCTCACGTACCTGCGCCTTTGCCCTAATGAGATTATCAAGATTGTTGTCAGAGTACAGTATGTCATCTACATAAGTATAATTTTTTAGTATGAGCGATGCCATTGGCAAATTGTGCTTATGCTGGTTTGCTAACTCATCAAGACAACGGGTAGCTAGGAAAGTAGAGCTTTTTAATCCATAAGTTACTGTGTCCAGTCTTATGCATCTCACATTTTCTTCAGGGCTATCTCTCCACAAAATATTTTGAAGCGAGGTGTGTTCCTTGCATACGCGGATGTTTCGAAACATACGCTTTATGTCTGTAGTGAAAGTATAGTCACCTATGCGAAACAATAGTATAATATCGAATAACTCTCTCTGAACTACCGGACCATTTAACTGTAAATCATTCAGAGAGATTTTTTTATTAGTTAACATTGACCCATCAAACACTGTGCGAAGTTTTGTTGTCTTGCTATGTTTATTCAACACAGCATGATGGGGTAGAAAATATACAGGCTCTTTGTTCAAATTATATGACCGAATGTCAACATAGTGACCATGGTCAAGTGCCAAATATTCATGAATAAAATTCTGATATTGCGTGAATAGTTCACGATTTGCATGTAGTTTCCTTTCGAGATTATTGAACCTTTTTAGTGCAAAATGAAATGATTCACCTAATGCATTATTAATCTCATTTAGTGGTAATTTTAGTGGAAGTGCTACCTCAAACCTATTGCCCTTCAACTGAACAGTACTTTTAAAAATATATTCACAGAGCTCTTGTTCTGAACTTTTCTCGTAAAATGTTTGTGGGACACTTTCGGCACTCCAGAACCGCTCCAATGACTCTGAGAGGTCAGAGTCGCATGAAAAACATGTTAAAGATACCTTATTACAGACTTTTTTTGAATTATGCTGGTGTGGGATGCTGCCCCCGATGATGTGGCCGAATCGCGTGTTGACCACGCTGGGCTGTGTCATGGCGCCATTATGCTGCTCGTCGGCTGCTGGCGCTGCGCTCGGCGAGTGCAGTGTTGGCTCCAGCGGTAGGAGCGTCTGAAAAACCACATCAGCTCCCATTAATATGTGGATCTCACTAGGGATATTGAATTCATCGTCCGCTAGTACAAGATTTTGAGGCAAATTGAAGTTCTTTAAATTTACTTTATATTGGGGCAATTTGCAAGTTATTTGATCTACTACATGACATGTTACATTTGTTTTATATGGGCAGGTGAGAGAGTGTACTTCCAACGGTAAGCAATATCTAAGATTTGCTTTTGTATTTGTGATGCCTGTGACATCTGTATTAGTTTGAGTGGGCGTCAGCCCTAGTAGTCTCACAACATTTGCTGAGACAAAAGACAACTGTGACCCACTGTCTAGCAACGCCTTCAGATGAAGCTCGGATCCATCACGAGCTATCACTTTCACTTTTGCTGTGGGTAAAAGTACATCATTATTATAATTTTGGCCTGTGGCATGTGCAGCAGGCATTGCTGAGGCTAGAATTGCAGTGGTGGTTGCCACTGTAGCCTCAGGTTTATTGTTACAATGTAACAGAGTATTCGAACTCTTGCACCCTGTGCATTGGGAGCTTATATTGCTATTTTGGCCTGTGGCGGGTATTGCAGGCGTTGCTGAGGCTAGCATTGCAGTGGTTGTAGCCACTATAGCCTCAGGTTTATTATTACAATGCAACAGTGTATTGTGTGCTTTTTTGCACTCTGTGCATCGGAATTTAAATCTGCATTTTCCTAAATGCCCGCCCAAGCACGTTGTGCACAAGCGTTTGCTTGTTGCAAATTTGAGCCGTTCACTCGGCTTTAATAGTTGAAAAGCTTTACAAATAAAAAGTTTATGGTCAGACTCACAGTATGGACATTGTCGCGGTGCTTGCTCTCCTGCTACGTGACCCACCATCTTGCTGGAAGCTGGCTGGCGATGTGGCCCAGATGCACTCGGGTATACCTGAGTACGGTCTTGGCCTGCATCCTCTAGCGCCAGCGCCCTTCTTTCCAGGAACTTCAGAAACCCTTCAAGAGACGGTTCCTTTTCAGGATCACGTTCGAGCTGGTAAGCCCTCCCGGTGTATAAATCTAGTTTGCGAGAGAGTACACACAATAAAATAGTATCCCAGTACTGTACATTTGGTTCTAGATTACTTAGCGCAGCTACTTGCTGTCTAATTACGGAAGTAAATTCTCGCAAGCTACTGGCAGACGCCTTTAACATGGGCTTAAAATCTAATAGATGGTGAATATGTTCATTAACAATTTTATACTTATTATTATACCTATCGTTCAAAAGTTTTAATGCCTTTTCGTAGTTTTCCACAGAAAGTGACAAATTTTTAATCAAATCTAGCGGTTCATTACGTAAGTATGAGCGCAAATAATGGAGTTTTTGTACCCCATCCAATGATTCATTGCTATGTACTAGCGAGTTATATAGGTTTATAAAAGGTACAAAATCACTGAACTTACCCGAGAAGGTTGGTATCTCTATGGGAGGTAAGCGTGCGTGCATGTGCGTGCGACTGGGTGGGTCAGCTAACTCGGTACTCTTACTACTGCTGCGTGCTTTGATGATAATGTTGAGAGACGCGATGGCTTCATAGTATTTGCATTCATACTCCTCAATGCACTCTTTGTCATTGGGGTCTTGAAATATGATGCCCTTGTTCAAGCTCTCGTATTCTACAAATGCGGCTTCGAGTCTTGTCTTCATTGTTAATAATATTTCGGTTGAAATAGATTCTAGCTCGTTGCAGCTTTTAATTTTATTGTGGATCCGCGTTATTGTTCCCTTTACGTAGCCTCTTGCGGCCACAAGTTCTGACGAACCCTTCTCCATCGCAAACACACACACGCAATACTACAATAATTTGACTTATTTAAACTGTATATTATAAACTATGTTGTATAAATTAATTGTAAACTGTAAATATTAAATAAAGTAAACGAAAACTCGCGCGCAGCGTCAGTGAAGCACAATCGAGGCGAATGGAGGCGCAAGGCAGGCTGACTGCGCGGCCTCGTGTTGATTGCCGGCCTCTCCCACTTCGCGCAGTACAGGCGTAGCTGCGTCCGCGCGGGGCTGTTCACTTCCCGCGATGAATGTTTGTTGTGTTGAACGTAAATTGTAGGCCCCACGGTGTAATTTCGCGTGGCACCCGAAGTGTATTTGTTGCGGAGACTGTGCGACCAAACTTTTTACTCCCCCCAAACCCCGTAGAATTGCAGGCCCGACGATTGCGTTCTTGCGTCGCACCAAAGTTGTAGCCCCACGGTAAAATTTTGCGTGGCACCCGTTTGAGGTTCGGAGGTATTGCTTGCCAATGTACGATGCGATAACTTGCGCCAAATGCTGAAGGTGCATGTAATTATTTATTTTGTACTTATCTTGCGTTCCCTCTCCGACTTGACTTCATAGATCACGGAGACAAAACTTGACTTTCTTCTTGATTTCTCTGCTCGATGGACCATGTGCAGTTGTGTACCAGCACTTCTCAGTTATTTTTAGTGGACTGTAGGTATGATTATTGTTCTTGAGGAAAAGATGGTATTCAGATAACAAGGGTTTATTGTCAGTTATATTAAGGAACGAGCACAAAAATACAATACACTCGCGTGTGGCGTTTAAGTTTTCTATTACTAACTAGCGTACAGTATGACTGACACAGATGGACAAGACCGAGCCACGAGCGGTCGACATTTATATAGGTACCTACCTACCTAGTTTGACAGCTGTCAATGCAATTGACAGTCTAGTGATGCGAATACACTTAATGTTGGTGATATTTCCAACATCGTCCCAATAAATTTCTCAAAAAGAGCTTTCCAACGATATACGTCTGGTCATTATTGGTCGGTGGGGACATTTTGCCCATCCACCTTTGACAGAAAAAAACTACATTTAAAAAGTTTTAATACCAAAACCTATGACACATGATTCAGGTACCTACCTACTCTGGAACATCTCTACCCTACAGTTTACATAATGCGCCCGACACGTCTCCGAACAAGTCACCCTCGAAATGTACCTGTAGAGACTGCGCCTGCGGCTGCGGGCCGGGCAGCCCCGCGCCGGCCGCGCCGCCGCCCGCGCCCGACACGTCTCCGAACAGGTCGCCCTCGAACAGGCCGCCCGCGTCTGATACGAAACACACATTTAAAGATTATGGAAGTGATTATTATCCAAAGCAACTAGAAAGTACACAGAATGTCTGTCTATATCATAATATATATGTCGTGGCCATATTGTTAAATTGATCATTTCATGAAATGGTCGAGCATTTCATGAAGTGGTCGCATTTCATGAAGTGGCCAATTCAATTTGACCAGATCGTTAAATCGTCTACATTTCACGATTTTGTCATCCACGTTTGGCCAAATCGTATTAACAGGATGTCCATAAAATCCGAATGTGGTAAGAGCTTACACCATATATAAGTATACCATAAGGTATGATGGTATGATTTTTTTTGCTATTATTTATGTGATATTTTCACAATATAATATTTAAAAACATAAAAGACTTTACAAAAGCGATTCGCATCTGGCACATCGCCGGACGCTGCTTGGGCACGCTCGCTCCGCTCGCTCGGCTCGTGCGTCATTTGTCATAGTCTAACCTAACCTAACCTAACCTATCGTAATTTAAGGTTTTTGTTTAACAATATTATTATAAACCACCATTAAGTCTAATATACATTATACAATATAACACACTATCCGTGAACTTCTTCTGTATAGTCACCCTACTCTCTTTAATTTGTTTTATAACCTAAAAAGAAAAATCCGCCATCTTCACACATAAATAAAACGCGCGCAGCGCCTCTACCGGTGATTCATGTAACTATTTTACGATATGATCAATAATCTTGACCACTTCATGAAATGATCGGGCGTTTAGTTGCCCATATCGAGAAACGATTTTTAATCATCGATCTGCCCAAACCATATCATGATGTGGCCAATAGACAGTTGAACTTTTCATGAAATGCGACCATTTCATGAAATGATCAATTCTACGATATGGCCACGACATATACATGTAGATAATCTGTCAATACAGCCATATCAAAGAATATTATAAAAATTGGGAAGTAGCGACGAATACAAAGGTACTCACGTCCAAAGTCATCTGGCACGTCGCTGATGGCTGGCGGGAACACGGCCTCGTCGTCCATGGGCGCGTGCGGCGCGGGCTCGAGGCGGCGCGGCGCGGGCGCGGCCGGACCTGCCGCCGACAGCTCCAGCGACGACCCGTCCGCGAACAGCAGGTTACTCTGCAACCACGCACTTTGTATAATTCTCCTATATCAAACGTCATTTTATTTTGAAGTAGAAAGAATCGGATATAACGAAAGTAGGTCATTTTATTAGGCACAGTTTTGCCTTTTACTCTCAGACGACTGATTGGTGAAACTGGTAGTGACCCTGCCTACGACGTCATAGGTCCAATGGAGCAAACACGAACCTCTCAATAGTCCGTGACGCTATTGTCCAACTGTCATATCTCATATATATTGCTGGCGATGGCTAGAGTTACCGCGCGTAAATGGTTAATTCTTACCCCACTGGGTTCGAATCCTGGTAGGTGCAAATATTGATATGATAAATATTGGTTTGGAGTCATGGATGTTTCTATAGTCATCTATGTATTATATACTGTTGCCTAGTACCCTTGACACAAGACTTTAGGGATCTTAGTGTGTGACTAGGTTAATGTGTTGCATAGTGTGTGAATATTTATTTATTCATACATATTATAAAACAAAGTCTTGCCGCTGTCTGTCCGTCCCTATGTATGCTTAGATCTTTCAAACTAAGGAACGGATTTTGATGCGGTTTTTTAATAAATAAAGTGATTCACGAGGAAGGTTTATAATGTATAACTAGGGACTCGCCCCAGCTTCGCACGGGAGTAATGCACTCTCACGCGGACGAAATCGTGGGCGGCCACTAGTTATCAATAGTTCCTAAAGAGTTTACTACTCAATTCAATAGTACCTACTCATAATAATTTTTCTCTTTAAAAAATCCTGCCTACCCCGTAAGGGATAAAGGCGTAATTATATGTATGTAAAAATCCTAAAGAAGCAGATTTCACAAACACAAAACTGAACTTTTTAGTAGATACATCAAAATATGTCAAACATTACTTATATCTTAAAAGTATGAGCATTTTAATGTTTACTATCACTGCTTCTTAGCAATTTAAATTTTTCCCTTATAATAAGATGGTGTAAATGGCTGTTAAATCTCCTTTGTGATCCAGATTACCCCCTTTTCGGGAACAGCTGTGTGTACTACTATTTACAAAGAAACTCCACCCTACAAATTCCATTCCATAGATGCAACAACCATAGCTCACAAGAGATCCATGATGAAGACAGTGTAAATGTAAGTGTAATAAAGTTGTAAGGAGCTGGATTTCTGGAGGATTTTGCACACAATGTCTATTGTCTACTACTACAATGTCATGTGACAAAGCTGCTACAGGGCCACTAAGAATGTAACAATAAGTACCTACCTACCCATAGTATAACAAGAACATAAAGTGTTGTAAAAGACTGATATAGCTCCTAAGGTTTTTCTAATGACATACCTGTTCCAAGCCCTCCTCATTTCCAATGGCCTCTCTCATGATGTCAGGGTTATCAGTATCAAATCCCATGTCACCAAACCCATCATCATGTGTGACCAGATTCAGAGAGCCATAATCTTCCCTCATTGTAATCTCTTCAGCTCTGGACTGGTTGAGGGAAAACTGAGCTTCAATATCCACTTCACTGTAATACATAATTATATTTTTAACTACTTCATAGGATACAAATAATATAACTTGCTTATTAACAATTCAATGAACAACTGGATATAAATCAATGCATAGCTTACTTACTTGAGTTCTGGCATTGCAGAATCAAAGTCATGGAAGACTTCAGGCAAGGTGATGGCATTCATAGCTGCTTCCCTGTGTTCTTCAGGTAAATCCACCATCCCAGGCCTGAAGGCCATCTAAAACAATCAAATGCATATAAGCAAAACTCATTTGGTCTTGTGAAAGTCAGAATAGACTGACAGGTGATAGTGGGGGATTGATTTGGACACCCTACCACTTTAATGATAATGGATGCTGTAATTAAATGTAATTAGTTTGTAAGATCCATGTTAGTCCTACAGTCATATCATGACAGAACATTATTAGGTTTTTATATTTAGGGATTCCTATCACCACATAAACAACTCAGATTACTCATATTGGTTGATTAATTATTTATTATGCAAAGAATAATAAGTTCTCCAGAAATCCTGATATTGCACACCTTCAAAGCAACTTTAAGTTATCTTAATATTATTTGTGGTCTTTAACTCTTATGTAAAGTGTGTTTGTAATACAATGTGGCCATAATTTATTATTATTATATCTGGCACGGAATGCAGAGGTCGTGGGTTCGATTCCCACCCGGGTGAGGAATTTTTTCCATTTCTTTATTAATAATTTTATATTATTATATATGTAAACAGGCAGGCAGTTGAGGAAACTGATTTTGCCTGTATCTGGATGTTCTCTTCTTAGGTTTTTCTGTGTTCTTAATTTATATAAAAATGATAAGATACTTCTCCATACTATAATCCGTTAGGTTATGGTTGATTGTAATCAAAAACATTGTGCTGAGGGATTCAGTTTTATTTATGGAAATTTGGCTAGGGTATAGCTATCGGGATGAAAAATAATATTGCCAATAATGTAAAAAGTGTAAAGAGATGGTCAAATTTGTCATACAAGTTAATTGACCAGGTAGCTCAGAGGTTGTGAGTTCAAGTCTCACTTGGGTGAATTTTTTTTTCATTTTCTTAATATTATTTCTAACTTTAAGTCAGCCAAATTGACTTAATTGAATTTTATTTGTCTCTATAATCCACACTATTTTTCGGCATATAGGTAATTAATTTCTATAAACTCCATGTATGCCCAACAACTGATACAATAATAAACAAATACATCCTTCTCTCTTTTAAGTTCCAATCAAACCCAAATTATAAAGAGCATTATTTAATCACAATTTGCATTATTGAGCTGATTAGGATAAAATGCATTGTGTTATTTGAATAAAAATTAATATAAAATAAAAAAAGAAATGTTATGTTTCCATTATAGGCCAAAAGATATAAATCTGCAAAACTAAGCAATCGCATATCACATGTTATTATAAAACAAAGTCCCTTCCCACTGTCTGTCCTCATCTTTAAAACTATGGAACAGATGTTGGTGCTTTTTTACATAAAGAGGGATTTAAGAGGAAGCTTTATTTATATATAACTAGGGACCTGCCTTGGCTTCAGATGGGTGCAATGCCCCCTCAAGCAGACAAGTCCTGGGTGGCCACCAGTATACATATAGATAATCATAACTATCTCGGGTTACAAATAACAATTAATTGAAAAATTAACTCACCTTAATTTTCACGAAAGCTTCATTACAATCTTGTAGCAAATATTTTGCTTTCCTAGAATATATCCTCACAACTCCAAGCAACAGATGACCAGAGGTTCGTAAAGCCATTTTCACTTTTGGCTTCAAAATGCCATCAACTGATTTTTCTATGTTTGTTTCAAAAACATGAGCTTTGGTTAACTTCTTGTCCCAGTGAGCGGCCAGCCAAATTTTTGCCAGTGGGCCTTTTTTGGCCAGCACAAAATGTGCGTAAAACATTTTGTCAATAAATAGTCCAAATCCTTAACATTAAAAGTACCTGTCAAAATAATATGCATATATTTTCCATTAAAAATGTTCTTTAAAAATTGGGCCACTTAATATAATCACGACGAAATGAGATAGAGTAAACTGTAAACTGAAGCCAGTTTGGCGCCCAATCTAATATACCCCAAATTAGCATAATCTACATAGATTAAGTAGTTTGTAAGTATACAAGACGAAATAAGGTGGTCTGCCAAATAATTTGACAAAACTTTACCTGAATTATACAAGGAAATTAAATATAAAACACAGATTTCGCCTTTCACATACACACAGCGTAAACATGACAACAAAAAGTTACGTTTTCAAGATGGCCGCCGGAAAACGAACCAATCATTCCTTTCAAAATCATTTTTACTATGGCAACTCAGAAGCCAAAAAAGCGTGAGTACAGGGCGTGTGGAAATATCGTGTATATATAGACGGCATGATTTTATTGTCAATTTAATAAAATTGGCAATTAAATTGCTCAACATTAAACTAGCGACCCACCTCGGCTTCGCACCTTCAATGCTCAAGGGACGATCCATGCATAAAGAGGGCATTCCATGGCCTTGTAACGGGCGCGCCCGAAGCAGGTTTGGCAAGTCAAGGCAAGAGTGCAGCATTATATAAATAAACTAGCGACCCACCCCGGCTTCGCACGGGTGCATGCTGCATGCAATGCCCCCTCACGCGGACGAAGTCGTGTGCGGCCGCTAGTGGTTGTTAATATAGAAAAATTATCCACAATCCCGACCTTCAAGCGGAACAGGCTTGGCAAGACTCAGAGCGGTAGCTAGCATCAGGAGGGGTTACATGCACTCTCTTTTCTACATGTAGGGTGACTCAATGAAGGTGGCAGAGGCTCTCCGCCTGGGTTGCGATGTTTGCGAATCACTATACCAAAGCATCTGCGGCACCACAATAAAGAGCAACGGTCACCACGCCTTGAGCTTGAGTTTTGGCCTGCGTGCTGGAGCTCTCTCGGGACTTAATTGGTTTTGAAAGCCTGACAGCCTGGCAAAAGGAAAGTGCCTCTTTTGGGGTGCCACGTGCCTCAGCACTTTTCCTTTATCATACTTAAAGCAAACCATCAGAACGGGAGGGGGGGCAGCCGCAACAGCGGCTCGCGAAATGCAAGAAAAATATGTGACCCTGAGTAGCAATAATTGTTGTGCATGGTTTTATATATAAGCAAATAAGCTGAGTAAAACGAGTCTGAATGCAATTTTATTCATGGGCCCACGTATTTTTTTTTTGACATTGTCATTGACACTCGTTTTTGAGGAGCTCATAAGCCTCATAAGGAGCTCCTGATGTTTCCATTCATCATCTTCAATATCATCCAGCATAAATTCAGAAATCATTTACTAAAGACAATGGCTGTATGGGCTTAGTTCTCCTTGCCTTTCCTTCGGGATAAACTACATACATATACATACATACATATAATCACGCCTTTATCCCTTACGGTGTAGGCAGAGCACCAAGGGCCGATAGAACCACATGGTGCCACTTCTGAGGGTATAGTTGAGATGTTTAAGTTCGGTTAGTAGTGACAGGTGGTCAGCCCATCGCTTACAAAACACCAAGACCAGGGATTTGGTATCTCCTTTGTATACATTTCTATGACCAAGACCCTCTACAGTTTTTTTTTTAGTTTATCCCGAAGGAAAGGCAAGGGAAACTAAGCCCATACAGCCATTGTCTTTAGTAAATGATTTCTGAATTTATGGGATGATAATGATGATGGTGATGAATGGAAACGTCGGGAAAATCCTCAAGAACAAGTGTAAAGTTAGTCAAAATGAAAAATAATTGCAGAAACAATTTACATGGGCCCATGAAGAGATCGTATTCCGGCTAAAGTTTTACTCAGCTTACCTGCGTATAAAACCATGCACACGCACTAGATTCACATCACAAGTAATCAAAATATAATTTATCTACCAGAAAACATCACTTTACGGACACATGATGCAAGCCGTTTACAAATAATTTTTGATTTTCACAAGAAAATTACACCCGCTCCCTTCCAGCTTTTCCCGCCGAATCTCCTTCGCAAATTGGTTGGCTGCTGTCAATTTTTTTTTTTTTTAATAAATTTATTAAGGGCATTGGTATGCAATACCTTCAGCCCAACCAGAATTCAATACACAATAACAAATAACAGGTAATATTCTTATAACAAATAAAGATTACTATGAAATAGATAAATAACGAATAACATACTATTTGAAATAAAAACTACTGAAAATTATTTGTGAACAAAGAACAAAAAAAAATAAAAAGTTAGAATTAATTAAATTTTACCTACAGTATTTATAATGAATTCAAATATTATAGTGTATAGCTCCCTATACTTCAATAATTCCTGTACATTACTGGGAATTTCATATTTTAAAATATCTGAACAAGAAGCAATGAATAACAGACGCTCCAAAATGAAGTTTGGGCATACAAAGAATATATGTTGCAAGTCACAAAAATTATTATCACAATATTTACAAAAACTATTATTCACCAAATTTAATCTAAACAGGTGAGATGGGAAATGACAGTGTCCAATTCTAAGTCTACAAAGTGAGGTTATGAAATCTCGACCTAAAAATTTTTTTGACTCTTCGAACCACGCTATAGTAGAAGGAACTGGTTGAATTATTTCTAACCATTTCCCTTTAGATTCCCTGGAAGAGTTTATACTAATGACCATCTTTTTATCATGTTTGTTTTTAAAATTAATATTAAATCAGTATAAGGGACTAAATAATTACATGTTTTACTATTTACACAGGATCGAGCTAGAGTATCTACTAACTCATTACCGACAACTCCAGAGTGAGCTGGTACCCAGCAAAATTCAATAATGACATCATATTTATTTACAATAGTTTGTACAAGATCTCTTAATTTATATATTAAATAATTATAAGAAGCAGATATAGATTTATTAGAAAGGGATTGCAAGGCGCTCATAGAGTCGGATAGAATTAAAAACTTTTTACCATTAACATTTGATAAAGAGCTAATATATTCTACGGCATGTAAAATTGCCAAAATTTCAGCGGAAAATATAGAAAACAATGTATTACATTTAAAAACTTGCCCAAATTTTCTATTTGTATCATAAAAAGCAAAACTAGTTCGATCTTGTGTTTTAGAACCATCGGTATAAATTTTTAAATAGTCTGGCTTAGTATTTAAGAATTCAAAAAGCTCAAATTTGTTGCTAAACCTAGTTAAATTGATAGATAAATCCATAAAAATACTAAAATAATCAAAACTAAAGCACGGAAGTAAACGTGACCAAAATACAATATCTTGAAATTCAAAATTAAGCAAAGAAATAGATTGACTAATGGAAGTAGAAGCACATAGGGGTTGGTCATTATAATTGGGTATATTGAAATATTCTAAAAATCTCTGTACGACACAATTATCACGACTAGCCAATTTTAAACAATATTTATCTGTTATATAGCATCGTCTGATTTGTAAAGGAACAATACCAGCTTCTACTTCTAGAGAATTAATAGGAGATGAGTTCATAGCACCAGTAATTAGACGGAGAGCTCTATTTTGAATTGTATCTAATTTTTTCAATAAGTTATTATTTGAGTTTATATAAAACATACAACCATAATCGAAGTGGCTACGTACTATACTAATATAAAGAACTTTTAATATTTTAGGATCTGATCCCCATCGAAGACCAACCAAAGATTTCATTATATTAATATTACAAATAGCCTTTTTGCTAATATGTTCGATATGAGGTTTCCAAGAGAGTTGACTATCCAATACAATTCCTAGGTATTTAATCGAGTGTTGAACTGATATTATTTGTTCATTGTAAATTACACAAGGATACAATTTATATTTTTTACAAAAAGGTACAACTACACATTTAGATACATTAATTGCAAGTTTTAAATCTCTATTTAACATATTGCAGACTTTACGTAGACATATATTCATAGTAGATTCACCTTCTATGATGTTTTTACACTGTAGATAAATGACTAGATCATCAGCGAAAAACTGGTAACTAACGATATTTGGAATTTTTTTCATGAAATGGACTAAACTAAGAACGAAGATAAGGGGGGAAATAACAGAACCTTGAGGGGTTCCTTTAGAAGTAAATTGTGGGCCATGTCGCTGATATCTTACTTTTAATTTAACAGAACGATCGTGCAAGAAGTTGTAAACCCATAATAGGAATGGACCTGGAATTCCCAGTTTAAATAAACTTTTGATTAGACATCCGTGATCTATATTGTCAAAGGCACCTTTGATATCCAAAAATACAGCCAAAGTAGTCTTATCAGATTGAAAACCATTCATTATGTCACCAACTAAACACCCAACGTTATCTATAACGCTCTTGCCTTTTCGAAAACCGCATTGACCATCAGGGATCAAGTTATTGCTTTCAATAAACCATTCTAACCTGTTTTTGAGCATGGTTTCGAAAATTTTTGAAAAACAAGATGTTAACGAGATGGGTCTATATGAATCTATACAGAGGGGATTTTTATTAGGTTTCAAAATTGGAATAACAACCTGTTCTTTCCATGGTAATGGTATTTTCTTAACAGCCCATAGATTATTATATATTTGTAACAATACGAGGTGACCTTTGATACTTAGACTTTTAATCATTTTATATGTTATATGGTCAGGGCCAGGGGAAGTATCTTTTTTTTTGCTCTGCAAGGCAGCAGTTAACTCAGCAATAGTGAATGAATTTAAAAGCCACGAACAGGAATCAGAGACTGGTGAAGTGAAAAAGGATTGTAAATTAACATCTTCCGAATTATCAGCTAAAGGACAGATTTTGTTAAGAAAATCAACTGCATTAGATTTATTTTCAAAGAATTGCGAATTCTTTAGAATTGCATTTTTTGAATATTTAAATTTTCGCACATTATCCCAAATAAATTTAGACGGGGAAGTTCGATTAAAATTAGAGCATAAAGTCATCCAACTTATTCTTTTTTGTTCCAAAATTATAAATTTTTTCTTGGCATCAAATTTTTTATAAATTAAATAGTTTTCCATAGAGGGAGTTAGTTTATAGAGTTGAAGGGCTAATTGTGACTGCTTCACAGCTTGATCACAGGTATCATTCCACCAAATGGTATTTTTTTTATTTTTTTTTGTATTTCTACGCAAAGATCTCGAAATTAATGGCAACTTTTTATTATGAGACGTCAAAATAATGTCATAGATGTTGTTTACAAAATTACTATAATCTAGTAACGGATCATGAGAAAGATTTTTATAAGTTTCAAAAATAGAGAGACATTTAAGTTGGAATTCTAACCAATTAATATTTTTGTTATTGACTTTAGAAATCAGATCAGCTTCATCTAAATCATCGACGGACAAGGAGCTTTCGTTTGCCGAAGTATAAACATAGCTGTTACTGTTATCCCTATTATCTGAATACATTACGCTGAGAAGTATTGGGAAATGATTGCTGCTAACTGTGTCATGTAACACAGAAAAGCTGCAACTCGAGCTTAAAGCTGACGAAGCAAGCACCAAATCCAAAACATTACCCTCTTGTCCTGGCCCAGCTAATGTTGTAAGTGTGTGATCATTCAGGCATACCAAATTATTATTATCAATGAAGGATAATAAACTATTACCTCTTTTGTTCGAAGATCTGCATCCCCATGACGTACTATGTGCATTAAAGTCACCAATAATTAAACTATACTTAGAGGACATCATAGAAAATGAATCTGAAAGGTCACCAATATTAAACTTTCCATTTGGAGCAGGAGGACAATAAACACATAAAATATCAAGATGAAACGAACTACATAACTCAATTGATATTAGTACATTTTGAAAATCATAAGAGAAACATGTATTTATAACTTTAAACTTGAACTTAGTAGAAATGGCTAAAGCTATACCCCCATGAGGGCGGTCGGAATCCATTCTTACAATAGTATAACCTGATATCTTAAATGATTTATTTGAATCTAACCATGTTTCATTTATGAGTATAATGTTTATATTTAAGTCAGAAATAAAGTGCACAAATTGATCTAGTTTGTTAGTAATACTACGACAATTCCAATGAATAATATTCAAATTAGCCATTGTAAGATGTAAGGTTAGATATAAGACTTTCTTTGATTATTTTTGATGAAATATTAGTGCCATGTACTTCTTTTTTACATAAGAGATCAACAATTGTTTTAGTTAAAGTGTCTATTAATAATTTTGAGTTCATAAGTTCGCTCAAAAGAGCTCTGTTCTTGGGAGTAGTTATTCCAATGCTTGCTTCTGAGTCTACCTCAAGTGGAGTAATTGTAGTTGGACTTATACTAGGCTTACCAGGATTTCCTTTTACAACAGACGAAAATGTTAATTGTTTTCCTACAATTTTATTTTTTATTTCAAAGATCTTGTTTTTTTTCATGGGGCACTCATTTGATACTGCAACATGATTTCCATTACAATTCGAACATTTGAGGTTGTCTTTGTTCTGACAGACTTTGTAACTATGTGGTCCGGAGCAGTATGAACAAACTTGATCATTTTTGCAGGTCCGACTGCCGTGATGAAATTTATAACAGTTGTAGCATTGTAGTAGTGGTTTAATATATGCTTGAACATTATACCAGAGGTATTCATATGTTAGATGATCTGGTCTGACAGTCGATAAAAAGGTTACAAGGACAGTACGTAGTGGAGAGAAGTTCCCATCAGCCATCTTTTTACTAAATCTTTTGACACCAATTATTTCCACTGAAGATTTAAGATTCATTAAAAGGTCCTCTTCTGAGATGTCTGTAGGGACTCTGATAATTCCTTGAGACTCTATTTGATCAAAAGGAATATAAGCATTCCAGTTATGCTTATCTAAGAGGTCTTTGTTTAGTATAAAATTGTTGGCATGTTTCTTGGTGAGGAAGAATATCTTAATAAAGAAGCTGCCTACAGGCTTTACATATTTTATACCGAGGTCCAATAGCTTAAAGATGCCATTTATTTTAAGTAGGTCCAATTTTGTTTGTGGTGTAGTCGAAGAAATCATTACGGGATATTCCTTAAGATGTGATTCAGTATAAATACGGTGAATTTCCCTAAATAACCCTCTTTTAGTTTTTAAAAATCTGTTTTGTACCTTGTTGGATGGCTGGTCGTCAATGGTGGGAGAGTCTAATTTTCTTTTTTGGCGACTAGCACCACTGCTGCATTCACTCATTTTGTTTTAGTAATAGTATTACAGGGTCCAGAAAGAAGAAATCGAAGAGCAAAAGTAGAAATAAGATAAATTAAATAATTTAAATCAAATTTTCCGCCCTTTCAATTCCCGCCGTTTTTTTTTTTTTTTTTTTTTTTTTCCGCTGCTGTCAACGCTGTCAACCAAAGATCACGGAGACAAAACTGTCAACTGTCACTGTCACAAAAATAATTTTTCTTTTCTCGTTTACCTGTGGAGTGTGTGATACGTATGTATTTTATTTAAATCCTATTTTAATTCGGTGATCTGTGAATAATACTAATTCTAAGTGAAACTTTAGGAAAAGGTTACATGTTGTGCTATCGAGTTTCAATATATTTCATATTTTTGCAGTTTAGTTATCGGCATGTTTTTTATCTCGTGTCCACGATCGTGCCTACTGTGGCCAGACCGATGATGTGACTTCTGATCAATCTATTGATTTTGTTGCTAGGTCTGCCACAGGCTTCCCAAGATGGGTGCGTACAGATATATCCAAGAATTGTACAGAAAGAAACTTAGCGATGTTATGCGCTTCCTCCTGCGTGTCAGGGTCTGGCAGTATCGTCAATTGACCCGCATGCACCGCGCCCCAAGGCCCACCAGGCCCGACAAAGCTAGAAGACTCGGATTCCGTGCTAAGCAAGGTAATGACTGGAGTAAAATTATGTACCTACCTACAAATAAAAGTTTATTTTAATGTGTTCAGTCTCACTAACGATTTTTTTGTCCAGGTTATGTTGTCTTCAGAATTCGTATTCGCCGTGGTGGTCGCAAACGTCCAGTTCCCAAAGGTGCCACTTACGGCAAGCCTAAAAGCCATGGTGTAAACCAACTGAAACCCACACGTAACCTGCAATCAATTGCTGAGGTAGGTACCTATAATATGAATCCATTTTGTAGAAACCGAAAGTTTGTCAGAAATCCCATTTATTTATGTTTTGTGTTTAGGAACGTGTAGGCCGTCGTTGTGGTGGTCTTCGTGTGCTGAGCTCCTACTGGGTTGCTCAAGACTCTTCCTACAAATACTTTGAAGTCATTTTGATTGATCCATCACACAAGGTACACCTATAAAATTTATTTTCTTTTTTACTCTTAGTGCTCAATTTACATCAGGGGTTCCCAAACTTTTATTTCTTGTAGACCCCTTTCAAAAGTTTACTGGTTCTGGTGGACCCCTATAGGCCTACATCACATACAAATAAATTGTGTACCCCAATTTTTTTACTCCAACATAGACCCCCATCGAGTCTCCTGTAGGCCCCTGGGGGTCCACCTGGACCACTGGGAACCACTGATTTACATGATGAACAACATGTCATGCACCAATCTGAAAGCTTTTGCTGAATTCTCACCTACCATTTTATCTGATTTTGTTACAGTAATCTGTTATTTCTACATTTCCTGCAAACTTTTGGTCATGAGATTAATTCAATTTTTGCAGGCCATCCGCCGGGATCCCAAGATCAACTGGATAGTAAACCCTGTGCACAAGCACCGTGAGATGCGTGGTCTTACTTCGGCCGGTCGCAGCTCTCGTGGTTTGGGCAAGGGTCATCGCTTCTCACAGACCAAGGGAGGCTCCCGCCGCGCCACCTGGATCCGCCGCAACACCCTGCAGCTGCGCCGCAAGCGATAAACATCATCTTGACTTGGTCTTTGACTTTGCATTTGCTTTGTACAATCAGATGGAAAGCCAAAGGCTTCAAATATACCTTAACTCAAATTTGTGTATTTTCTATTGTTGTTCATATCTTGTCCTAACAGTTATTTTGATGTAAGTATTGATAAAATTTATTAATTGTAATCTTTTTCTTGTAGTCTAATGTTCATGGTAATAATTTTTGTTTTGCTTACAGGAGCAGAAAACTTGGCAGTTCTCACATTTTCTTACAAGGTAAATATTGGGTATTTTTTATTGGACTATGCTATTTATATATTTCTCTGCAGGTGTGTTTCTTTTCAATGGTATAATGAATTAATTTTACATTTTAATATTGATATTTGTTAATGTCAGGCAGGCAGCCGGCCGTCTCATTAAATGATGAATAACTTGTCATGCACCAATCTGAAAGGTTCTGCTGAAACTTCACCTACCATACAGTCTGATATTTTATTATACTTATGTACCTATACATCTGTTTAAAACTTTGTCATGAAAAAGTAAAATGTCTTTCAGGTTAAATAAATTGCTATTTATTTAGCAATGCAATTGGAGCCCTGCTGACCTAGAACACAAATAAAGGAATGTAATAAGGGTAAATATATTGTTATGTTATAAACAATCACCTATGTTTCTAATAGAAACATTACTTGAAAGCTAAAATTAAATGATGATATAATGCTTTATGATATGCGCAACCCTGATTACCACGCATTTAAAACTTCCTTGGATGGCTGAACCAAATTAAGGACTTTTGCTACAGGAATTATAATCTGACTTCATTTAACATAATGTTAATTTTGTTAACAGGTTCAATAATGGAGTCATCTAGCCAGGGATGGAGAATTAGATAAAAAAAGGTAAGAGGAGATTAATTATTGCTTTTCTGTAAATTTTTAATTAAAATTGTGGGTAATACATCTTTTGATTTTTCTTGCTGTATCTGCATTTTCAGTCTCTTTAGTAGCACAAAAATTTAAATTATTTAGTCCCAAATCTTAAAGTTTGCTTGTTAAACAACTGTAATAACAAGAAATAAGATTTTGGATAGAGTAACTTCTTGTCTAGGTGAGGTTGTTGTTAAATAAATTTTCGATTATCCTCAATCCGGCGAGATACAGTTTTTTTCTCTCGCAAAGTTATATTAAAAGTAACGTTTTGTATGCAGTCTTTCATTTCATTTTTTTTTTATTAAAGGTACCGACATACATCACAGAAAATGGGTCCAGTATGAATACATAATAGTTTGTTATTGTGCTAATATAATATTGTTTAGAAAATGTTTTGTATTATTTCTTATTTATATTATAATGTGTTTCATAAAGAATAGAAATACACATATTAAAGTCTGATTTCCTAGAATAGCGGTGCCGTGATACAGCGGTGAAATGACTTCACTTGTATTGACACCATAGAAAGAGAAGACACGACACCGTTTCAGTGATGCCATATTACCGCTTATCTTAGCCGCTATATGACGGCACCGCTATCCTAGGACTTCATAGCTTAAGCTGCGACTTAAATATTGTTTCACTATGACGACGTTGCTTTGAGAATTTATCCTGCGTTAAAAGCAATCTTAAGCACCTAAATAAATATACAGGGTGTAATAAAAAGGCCATCGTAAGCAAAATGCTTCAAAAATAGCCCCTTTCGGTGCGTTAAGTCATATTACCCGAACGTCTACTCTGTTCATTAGGTCTATTTCCCTGAACGTCCATTCGCGGAATGTCTACTTACCTGATTGTCCACTTACCCGAATGTCTTTTCTTTTAGTGCGATTAGGACGATCTTAACGCGAAACAGCCTTAATTATCGCAGTCACGCTCACACGCGGCGCGTGGCTTTGCGAGATGGTAGGTTTATATGGAATCATATATGTATGTGTAATAAATAGCTTTATAATTAATTAATTAATAATAGCAAATTATAAAAAAATATTGCATTTTCGTTTAACTAAACAAAAAAAGTACATACCTACTTAGTTCATGTCTTAAAATTAATTTGAAAAATAAAATAAGATGGTTCCGCATCCGCGGATTTGAAAAAATCTGCATTCCGCAAATCCCTGATCCGAACATAGCATGATCATGAAGATTTCTAATGTGCGAAGAACGTTTTGTACTCAAACGCACCGAAAGGCTAATTTCTACTCTACAGTACGGTAAAGCGGACCTTCAGTGAAGTGGACAATCAGGGTAGTAGACACTCGAGTAAAGTAGACCTTCAGTGAAGTGGACATTCAGGGTATTAGACTTTCGGGTAGTTGACGTTCAGGGAAATAGACCTAATGAACAGAGTAGACATTCGGGTAAAAGGACCTAACGCACCGAAAGGAAATATAGCCTACCATAGAGAAACAACTGCCCACTTGAAGTCACTCATATCACCATGTTTTCAATTAGTACCTATGCAGAGATTCCTAAACTCGACGACTACTGAAGAGGAATGACCATACAATTAAAAAAAATAAACATGTAGTTCAGGCTGTCTGGACAAATCTTCAAAATAGCTCACGTTTAACTAGGGCAATTTATGTGACGGCAAAACGCCCTTATTTCAGAATTTATGACGCTACAGAATCTTAGATAATCGATCGAAAACGTGTCCAGACGGCTTGAAAAACCACTTTTTGCTGGTCTCTCAATCTCGGTAACGGAAGTGATTTAGACGACTTTTTGCATTATCAACGGGCGTCACATAAATTTGTGACAGGCATCGAGCTAAAAGTTTTGTGATACGTGCAGCGGTTTACTAGAAAAATGCAAAAATCTGTGTCCAGCCGGCTTGAATTTACGTATAAAACTTCTGGCTGGCACTTCTGAAACTCAATAGCGGGACCGTTTTCGAATATGGTTCCTCTACTAACATTTAGTGACGCAATTTGTGACGGTAATAACGTTTGATGTGTGCATACGCCCAGCAAAAAGTATCGCCTTTTTAAGAATTTAATGATGCACATAATTAGTGCCTTATATCGTGTAAATGTGCCCGAAATTTTAAATTTGTGCATCCAACGGCTTCAGAATTATTTAAGAAAAACTGATTCTATATTCTATTTTAAAAATTTTGCTGCGCGAACTTTCGTGCAGTAGAATCAGTTTTTCTTAAATAACTCTGAAGCCGTTGGATGCACAAATTTAAAATTCCGGGCACATTTACACGATATAAGGCACTAATTATGTGCATCATTAAATTCTTAAAAAGGCGATACTTTTTGCTGGGCGTATGCACACATCAAACGTTATTACCGTCACAAATTGCGTCACTAAATGTTAGTAGAGGAACCATATTCGAAAACGGTCCCGCTATTGAGTTTCAGAAGTGCCAGCCAGAAGTTTTATACGTAAATTCAAGCCGGCTGGACACAGATTTTTGCATTTTTCTACTAAACCGCTGCACGTATCACAAAACTTTTAGCTCGATGCCTGTCACAAATTTATGTGACGCCCGTTGATAATGCAAAAAGTCGTCTAAATCACTTCCGTTACCGAGATTGAGAGACCAGCAAAAAGTGGTTTTTCAAGCCGTCTGGACACGTTTTCGATCGATTATCTAAGATTCTGTAGCGTCACAAATTCTGAAATAAATTTTGTGGAAAGCTTCTCTATAGTGTGTTATTTTTATTACATTTCGCTTACATACCGCTTCAGTTACAACCTGTATAAAATTCATTTTAGGCTCAATTTACACCTCAATTTAATGTTGTTAAATTAAATATACTAACGATTACGTTTAGGTATCTACCCGCTTGTAACCCATCTCATGTTTTAGCAATGGGCAAAAATTCTCGGTAGAGCTTAAATTTCAAGAAGTAATAGGCAACTTAGATACGTGAATTACGTGCTAAATATGAGAAAAAATTTCGCGCTCGCTTCGCTCGCGCATCTAATCTGTATTTCAGCTCATTTTCAATCACATACAAGAAAATGGTCGCTAGTGGTCTCTCTGATTCTCACACTCGACTGCCAGTCGCGCTCTGTCAATAATAGGTTGCGTTGTTAATTTTCGTACTCAGCCACAATAATTTACCCATTAATACTGAGACAAAATCCTAAATAATATATACGTATAGGGTGTCCGGCTTTTACACGCAAATGTCTGGCTGGTCTGTCCGGCTTTTTGGTTTTTCGACCTGGCAACCCTAGATGCATCGCACGTATCTTGTCTAAAAAACATGCAACAGCGTATTTTATTATTGCATGCCACTGTCGGAAAAATAAGAGACACAAAAAAGATTTAGAAGAAGTTCTAGATTACTTTTCTTTGTTTTAAAAATATGTAGTTGTAACCATCAAGATTCGAATTTAGATTTCCTCACAAAATTTAGGTCTCCATAGATTATGAAGCTGCAATAAAATAACAGGAGAAAAAAGTGATTTGCGAAAAACAAGAAACATTCACGATACATACTATTTACACATTTATTTTAATTTACCATTAATATAATAACAGCTATTCCACATCACATATCCAATTCTATCTAGGTACTGTGCTGTGTCCCATGAACGTATCTAATGTAATAAATAAGGTAAATCAATTCTGAACTCCAAATTATCCAGCGCTGTGTGAACCAATCACCAGCTAACATGTACTCGTAGGTACCTTGCCGCCCTTCGCCCGCGCAACAATGACACTATTAGCCCCGCCCCCTTCTAATGCTGTTTCCTTACTAAAACAAACGGGCGTATTTAATGTCGGTTACAATCAGTGACGTATTTAGGTAGACGCGGGGTCTCATAATATGATATTTATAAAAAGTGGCACGAGTGAATCCATATAAACGTAATAACTGCATTAGATCAAATTTTTAAAATTGAATCTTATGTAGTTACCATAAGACTCGACTTTACTTGTATCAATTTATGACAATAGACGCCCAGCCATACATTTGAGCAGCTATTTGTAGTGCCATTTTTTGAGCGCTGTCACTGAATCTAGTTATTTCATCTAAGGTTACAATAAAATAATACTAATGATTGATCTTTATGAGAACAAGATTGTAGTTTGAACAGTTTTGTGGTATGATTATGTTACGCTGACCTTAAAGTGTCTTCGACCATTTGTTATTACTTATATATTTAATTAATCAGGGCTGTCTGTAAGTTTGACAATGCAGATAAAAACTCCGTAAGGTTACACCTTCCTTACATATGGACGCCATTTTTTACTTTTTGTCAACCATTTGGGTGCGTTTCCACCAGAGATGTGCGAGAATAGGTACGTTGTGAGGGACGTGTTTTTCAAGAACCAAAGAAATCGCTTCATTTCCCGTGCCTCAGTTTTGGTGGATGGGTACCTCTTAGGTTTTGTACGTACAAAACAAGCTAGAGAAGTGTGCAAGGAATGTATTGCGAGTTTTCGACATACCGTACCAGCCATTCCATTTAGACGGTATTTTCCTCACACAGCTTTGGTGGAAACCTCCACACATTTTCACAACACCTAGACATCCTCGATCGATACATTTTCCTCGCACATCTCAGGAGTGGAGAGTTGTGCTTAGTGGTGCATGAATTGACCAATCACTATGCTCGAAATCTCTTCAATCTCTCAGAAAGAGCATACGTCACGTTGTGATTGGTCAATTTATGCACCGCTCCGCCTTAATGGAAACGCAGCCTAAGGCTAGAGACATTATGTACCTTGTGGTATATTATATTTAATCTTGCAAAAGTATAAATTTCTATCATATAATTGAGGATACGTTACCCCTAATTTGAAATTATTAATCTAAGAGGTATCTGTATTAAAATAATTTTGATTGTTTCTACGATATAATGAGTGAGGATATCAGTTTCGAAGCAAATATTTTTAATTATTAAAATTTATATTATGTGGGTTATATTGTTTTTTTTTTATATAGCAATATTACCTAAAGTGTTTCGCAAAGATTATACGAGATAGATTAAAACTTCACTCGATATCCATACTTATTATATCTACGCTATCACCGCGTCTGCTGTTATAAATCCGATCAGTGCAAATGAGGCAGGTACTTTACTAGGCCATACTCAAATAACCGTATATAGGTATATAACATTATAGGTACAGAAATGTCGCTTTTCATAAAATCGGAAGGGCCATCACTTAGTGGCTCTCTGACGGCCTATGTAACTAATATAAATAACAAGGAAGTTATGATTAGTACCCATTGAAAAATACACAGTAAAATTAAGGTACAAACAAATCCCTTCTTATGACATAACGTTCACTATGTGATGGCACCACTAAAGAATATTTTCGTCTAGCAGTTTAGTAAAATGAGACCTAATAAGGATATTTACTATGGTTGAATTATAATGACATTTTATGTTTATTACAATAAATCATCAAAATCATACCTAGGTATCTGTAAAATTACAATTTGATTTAAGTGTCCAAATGAGGTAGTAATAAGCCTTCAAAGTTCAGTGGGCAAGTCCATTTTTCAAATGTGAAATTAATTTGATAATTACTACATTACTTGACCACCTGCATCATTTACAGCAACTTTTGTTTAGTGACCATATTTATAAACGCCACATTTAATATACCTGTAGAACAAAAGTTCTTTTACGCGCGTACAAGTTACTGACATAGTGACGTCATAATTGTGGTAGCCATTTGTATAGAGCGTTTTTTGGCAAGTCTAAAATTGTGATTTTGAAATCGTTATATCCCGGAAAGTTTTCACGGTAGTGAAGTTTCTCAAACGTTTCTTTTATTTTATGATCTTACGATATAAATATTGACAACATAGTCCGAAAATCACACTGCGGTCATCAACCCGCCTGCCCAGCGTGGTGACTATGGGCAAAACCCCCTGTGGCAGTAGCCTTGTGGCGTGCCCTGGGGGAGGCCTATGTCCAGCAGTGGACTGCAATAGGCTGAAGAAGAAGAAGAAGATATAAATACAAATAAAAAAACCGTAAACATCCCTATTGTCGTCGCCAACAGAGTGCCAATCATATTGATATGAATTCAGTGGGTAATATACCAGGTACACCTACCAAAACCTTTTTGAAAATTATCAATAGCAGTACATTTTTTTGCTAGATCAGAATTTAATCTTGTCGAAAGCGAAATAAACTTTCCAATAAATAATAACATTAATATTTTATTTTACACATTACAAAACAGTACGGTCGTGCCTAGCGCTAACATCGCGTACTTGATATACATAGGTAAGTGTTTTTTATATTCCATTTTATACATAATTATAATAAGACTTAGAACGAGATCCAAAGGCTAAGACAAAGATCAAGCCAACGACAAAAACCTTTCATAATGATGAAATTTTTAATTTAGATCTTTCTTTGAAATTATTATTTTAGAAGGAGCACGTCAAGCCAATACTTGATCTGGTCAAGAAAAGAGATCTTTATCCTCTCTGCCGCCTCTGAATCTCTTTCTTGTCTGTGACAGTTGGTGACGAGGCCTCGCGACTTTAGTCGTCGATAAGACAATATAATAATCTGTAATAATGTACATGTGATTTATACAATAAGATATCCAATCCCAATGTCCCTTCCTCATTTTGCCCGTTCGCACAGTCTTTAGATATTACTAAACGCATTGCTCTTTCATAAGCAATTGAAAAACAATATAAATAAATCCATCACGCAACATAAACTTCATAGTGCCGCTATTTTATAATGCGACTAGACAAACCGACAAGACATGCTAGTTACAAACGAGATTGTAATTACATAATGCAAACGAGCAAAACAAAGACGCATCCAGACGTTACAAAACTTTAACCTCCCGGTTTACCTGCAGACTAGTTATTGTGCGGGCACGGGTTGTGGCACGGGCCGCCGGTCGAAATGGAATGTGTCCGTCAGATAGAGGCCAAAGATGGAGACACTATAGAACACTGTCAGACCTAGCAGCGCCACGCTGGCACTTGCTGTGAACATGTTTGAGTATTCGCATCTGAAATAGACGAGTAGATAACAGTTTAGTGGGTCAATGTGGTGAAACAACTAGATAACGCCCACGATTTCATGAAAATATACTTAGCTGCTACTCCTCTTTTATTTCTTCTCTATGGAATACACCCTCTAAGTTACAGATGTCTAAGATTAGCGCGCGTTTATTTTATTCTCAATCAATATGGACAAAGAATTTTATATGTACTATTCTATAGACGAAAATAGAAGGTTGGAAAGGAGGAGGGGCCGACTCTTATAATAGCCAAATCTCAATGAAGGCTCGGTAATAGTTCCTTTGGATGATGGCGTACCTACTATGTGGATGACTACATCATCTGACTACATCACTACTCATACAAAAAATGTTACTCCAGAATTCAGGCAAAGGCGTTATTCTATTAAGCGTACTTTCATTCTCAATCAATCAGGACAAAGCATTTTATATGTATAGAAGAGGATAAAAGATTACGAAGGAGAGGGCTCTTCTGTTTTCTTCTATATAATAAAGCCTTTTGCTATAACTGCCTATAAATCTCGATGAACGCATGTCTCTTAGAAAGGTTATATTGTCTATGGACATACCTGAAGAACCAGACGACAGTGAGGGCGACGGACACGAAGGTCATCAGCAAGTTCTCGAGGTCCCACGAGCGCTCGGGAGCCGCGCCTTCCGACACCAGCTCCGGTGTGCCTGCAGGCTCTAGCGACGGCTGCTGACGCCCGTCCTACATTAGTAAAAAGGTAAAAACAATCTAGTCTGACCATATTTTGGTGTTGTTCTCGAATGGAGAACACGCCGCGGCAAGCGTGGCGTTGGACATAACATCGCTTGGGATATAACATACTGGGGGTTTGCTCACTTGGGATCTAACATACCAAAGAGCGGGGCGCGCTTGGGATGTAACATACTGGGGGTTTGCTCACTTGGGATCTAACAT
Source organism: Carposina sasakii (assembly GCA_014607495.2). Lineage (NCBI taxonomy): Eukaryota > Metazoa > Arthropoda > Insecta > Lepidoptera > Carposinidae > Carposina > Carposina sasakii. The sequence continues at coordinate 10,593,545 of CP053158.1, forward strand.
ACCAAAGGCGGGGCGCGCTTGGGATGTAACATACTGGGAGTTTGCTCACTTGGGATCTAACATACCGGGGGCGGCGCGCGCTTGGGATGCACGAGGCAGTGCACGACGGCGCGGTGGTGCAGGCCGAGCGCCCGCAGCGTGGCGGCGTCGTCCACCAACACGCGCCCGTTGAAGATGAGCCGCACGCGGCATTCCGCCGCTAGCTCCGACGGGAAGTGGCGCCTGCGGATGACAGTATAGCGTTCGAAAATATGTACACTAAATGAGTACTTCATTAAATCTGATACGTAATTATTATATTACTTAGAAGGTGCACCAGGTTGAAAAAAACTTTGGTTTGGATTGGATTCCAAAAAAGTGACATAATAGAACAGAAAAAAATCATTATGAACAATTTTAAATAGAAAGTGCTGGGGTCTTTGTTATTCTCAACTTTAATAAATTTAGAAGTACACACTGGCTGCTAGTGAGGCTAAATATGTATATGTAGTGTACACTAACCATTTAAAATCTTTCAAGGGCTCATCAAGCTTTCCTTCCACTTCTTTCAATGTATCATTAAGATACTTTAATTTGATAAGGATTTTCGTTTGACTATCGTTTTGATCGCCATTTTCATTACTGGCCATAACATCAGTGCTGGCATTTTCTGCTTGAACAATTTCTTCGGGTTTATTAACTTTTTCTTCCTCTGAATTTTTCTTTGGTATTTTCTTATCACTATGTGCTTCGGACGGATTTGAATCTGGAACAGTGAAGGTCAATAAGTTATTGTTCTCCTCCAAGGATAATCTTAATGAATTAATATATACAAAATTGTTGAACTGGCTAGAAAAAGGAAAGGACAGAGGAAAGTGGAAAGAGTTGGAGGAGGCTTATACCCAAACGGGATCCACTTAGTTTAGCTAGAATTTAAAAGATAATATGTAATAACCATATAACTAATTGGAATAAATAGCTTTATTATTATTATTATAGATTGTTGAACTAAACGGCTAAATGCATACTTTATGTCACTCACCGCAAAAATAGTAACTATATGCATAATATATTTACCATTCCTAGTAAAGAAGTCACAGCCATCCGTAACATCTGCTTCCATGGCACTGACAATGCTGTCCATCTCCCGGATCTGAGCATTGCTGGCCTGCTCCGGTTCTTCCTGACTTTCTACCTCCTCTGTAGAAGGTTCAGAGACTGCTTGGCTATTGCTTGGAGCTATAAATTTAAAAAATAAACAAATAAATAACTGTGGTTTTAACTTATGGACTAAATCTAAAATTGTTGATCCATTTTCATAAATTTTATTTCTGTTCCATTTGGTGTTTTTTAAATTTTAAAATAGCTAATATAAAATGCTACTAATGGTGCTAGTATGCTGGTCTTGTAAATAAAAACAGGTACCATATTATACAAAAGAATTTAAATTTTTTTAGGTTATTTTTTTTTAATAATTTTTAGGTTCAAATATTGTCTAATTTTACATACACTGACTATTGGTAGTATGAGTAACAAACACAGTAAGATTTACATCATTTTAGGACAGAATTATAAGTATTACTTACATACTGTTTACTCGTAAATAGCCTAGCCAAATAGTTTATCAACATTCAAGCTATACATACGAGTATTCTATATTTACAGCTATATTTCAATATCTATCTACAGGGTGTAACAGAAAGGGTATGTTAAGCGAAAAGCTATGTAAATAGCCCACTATAGAGATCAAATTTCCAAAATTTGAGACTCGAAATCACATTTTTATTTTTCTAAATTGTATGGACATTCCTGAGTTTTTTCAGAATTCTTCATACTATCTGGAAAAATAAAAATGTGAATTTGAACCTGAAATTTTGGAAATAGGTTCTCTATAGTGGGGTATTTACACAGCTTTTCGCTTAACATACCCCTTTTGTTACACCCTGTATATCTATTTGTTGTCTATAGCTAAACTTATAAACAGTATACTCACAATCAATTCTCCTATAGAAATGCAAACGATTGTTATTCAACATAGCCATATCTGCATCAACAATGCTGTCCATTTCTTGCAGTGGAATCACTCTAGCATTTTCACTAATATCATCAGTACTAGTATTTGTTACTAAATTAGATATACCTAGAACAAATTATTATTTTCATATCAAAACCTATGTGAGCTAGACTAGACTTTTGAAAACTCATTGAAATGACTAATATGTATTGTAATTATAATGACTATTATATCGAGAGGTGAAAGGCTATTAGGGATAAGCACCATATATATAAATGGCGCTTATCCCAAATAGCCTTTCACCCCTCAATATGTATTATTACAATGTATAAATAATTTTCTTACCTGCAGGCTGTGCTGGTCCTGAAAATTTTAAATATAGTGTGATTCTAGTATTCATGTAATCTATACTTCCAACAAGCAATGACTTTGTCACTATTCTGCTTTGACTTAAATCTAATTTCAGACACTTACTTGTTCTTATGCTAACAGTTACAGGATGGTGAGCTCTGGAGCGCATCACAAGTACTGTGCGGTATCTGTCTGGACGTGCATTTGTAGACCACCAGGCTAGAGCAGCCACCACTATCAAAAGCACCACAGCCAGAAACTGGATTACTTCATCACCAACACCCTCAATTAATGTCATATTTGAAACCCTAAAAAGTATAATATAAAATTGCCTGCTGGTCACATATTTATAGTTGACAAATGCGACCAAATAATGAGACTATCGATTAGGTAATAAAATAAGCTAACTAACAATATCAATATTGACATGGGCCTACTTAAGTTAGTAATGATTCCAGGTTTTATATTTTCAAGGTCAGTCTTTTACAGCATATCTAAGGATTAGCTGTGGTTTAAAAAACGTATTATCTACCTTGCCTCACTAACCTACGCAGATTCAAGGTAAATTGATTCAATGCGAAGGAGATAAAATTCGCGTTTCATGGAAATAAAATGGCAACAAAATCATCTACAATATTATGACAATATTTACCTCTATTTTGGCTTCTTGGTATACTAGCTAACAAGATAACAATTTCAGGGTAGTTATATATAGATATAACTAAATTTATACTAGTAAACAAATTACTGAATTTCCCTAAAAATATTTTTATACTTTCAATACAATTTACGACTTTCTTCCTCCTCTTCACTTCCTCACTCACAGACAAAGAATATACTTGCTCACAGAACACATTTACTCCTAGCGGAGAAGGCTACAGCGTACAAAAAGTATTAAAGGCAAGCTCACTGTTGCCATCTTACCTCACCCCCGCGAAACTGATGATAAATATGGAATGCAGGGATAGGTACTTAGAAATGTACAATACATTCACGATTAGGCATTTTCACTTGCAGAAAACTCGAACCAGAGTTCTGGCTCTAGTTTCCTACAAGGGAAAATGCCCAATCCGAAATATGTACACACGTAACGTTAGTCATTTTATCAAATAAAACTAGGATAATATTATGTTATGAAGAATAATTTATTTAATTTAAATAAATGACACAAAAAGAAATACAATCCTTCCAAAAAATCCATCCATCCAAACCATGATAAAGGATGAACAAATAACAAAAAATCACAAAACACTAAATATCTTGCAAAACTAGGTTATGAAAAAAGTCACTATCTTGGATATTCGAACGTGAATTAGTAGGAATTTCGGTAGCTCGTACATACTTGACGGGGCCTGCACCTTATCCTTATCTGCTGCTGCTGTCACTCAACTTGTGTGACAGTGTGACCACAGAACAAAAGGGCGCCAAGTGAAACCCCTCCGGTTTAATGGCACCCTGAACCTAATTGTAATTCTTTTAAAAATCAAAAATAAATATAAAAAAAAAAAACACATTTACTCCTAGCGGAGAAGAAGGGCAACTGCGTACAAAAAATATCAAAGGATCAAAGGCAAGCTCACTGTTGCCATCTTACCTCACCCCTGCAAAACAGACGATAAATATGGAATGCAGGGATAGGTACTTAGAAATGTACGATACATTCCGGAATTAGGCATTTTCACTTGCAGAAAACTCAAACCGGAGTTCTGGCTCTAGTTTCCTACAAGGGAAAATGCCCAAATGTTTTTAGACGATTTAGGCTTTGTGTGAAACAAGTGTGAAACCACATGTGAAACAAAGCAAAACATAAAATGTGCATTATATTAGTATAAATCCGGCGCCAGACATAGCCTCACTTGAGTGAACACTTGTTTGATTGCCATGTGTGGCACGAGACTTTGAATATGTGTCCAAAGTTTGGACCAAGATTTGCACTTTGCCATGCGGTGTCGGTTTTTTAGAGCACATCAAAGCGTTCAAAGTCGTATGTGTTCAAATGTTGCGTAGCATGCCACACTTGCGCAAAGACCTTTTGCGCGAGCATTGTTGAGCGAAACGGTTGTGTGAGACTGTTTTGAAATAGTAGGTAGTTAAAATTCATCAAATATACATAGTGCCTTTTTCTATTACGGTACATTTCACACATCCATTCGTGTCTTGTTCTCGGATGTTTCCTTAAATTTATTGCACACGTAAAAAAATATTACATGCACATAAATAATATATGTAGAGACAAACTGCATCCACAAAATCGTCGTCCATCTTGTTTGTTGTCTATGAGCATACTGTGGAGAAAAGTCTTTGCAAAGCATGTGTTGCCACACATTTTTGTGTGGTTGCCTCAATATGTGTTCAAATGCGTTTTCAAAGCTTTTCAAAGTCTTCAAAGAAGTGCGCAAATCTTTGAAGCTATGTCTGGCGCCGAGGTAACAATAATAGTTTCGTTTGAAAACCCGGAAAAATATGTAAGAAAAAGAAGTTTGATTGAAACTTCTTTTCATCTCTACTTAGTCTGTGCTTCTTTTTCTTACATTTTTAAAAATTAGTTTATCCCGAAGGAAAGGTAAGGAACTAAGCCCATACAGCCATTGTCTTTGTATTGTAAATGATTTTTGAATTTATAATGGATGATATTGATGATGATGAATGGAAACGTTGAGAAAATCCTCGAGAATGGGTGTAAAATTAGTAAAGATCAAAAATAATTGCAGAAACAACTTACATGAGCCCATAAAGCGATCGTATTCCGACTAAAGTTTTACTAAGCTTACCCGCATATAAAACCATGCACACGCACTAGATTCACATCACAAATAAACAAAATATAACTTATCTACCAGAAAACATCACTTTACGGACACATGCAAGCCATTTACAAATAAATTTTGATTTTCACAAGAAAATTACACCCACTCCCTTCCAGCTTTTCCCGCCGAATCTCTTTTTTTTTAGTTTATCCCGAATCATTGTCTAGTAAAATGAATTCTGAATTTATGATGGATGATAATGGTGATGAGTGGAAACGTCGGAAAAATCCTCAAGAACGAGTTTAAAATTAGTAAAAGTAAAAAATAATTGCAGAAACAACTTACATGGGCCCATGAAGAGATCGTATTCCGGCTAAAGTTTTACTCAACTTACCTGCGTATAAAACCATGCACACGCACTAGCGAATCTCTCTTTTTCTTACATTTTTTTGTTTTTTGTTTAGTTTATCCCGAAGGAAAGGCAAAGGGAACTAAGCCCATACAGCCATTGTCTTTTGTAAAATGAATTCTGAATTTATGATGGATGATAATGAATGGGAACGTCAGGAAAATCCTCAAGAACGACTGTAAAACGAATGAAAATATAAAAAAATTGCATAAACAACTTACATGAGCCCATGAAGAGATCATATTCCGACTAAAGTTTCACTTAGCTTACCCGCATATAAAACCATGCACACGCACTAGATTCACATCACAAGTAAACAAAATATAACTTATCTACCAGAAAACATCACTTCACGGACACATGCAACCCATCTACAAATTAATTTTAATTTTCACAAGAAAATTACACCCGCTCCCTTCCAGCTTTCCCGCCCCGAATCCCAGTACGCTGGTCAGTCATAAAAAAAGTTTTCGTAGATTTTTATGAGTTTTTTTATACACTTTGTGGGGACTAATCATCAGTCAACATCATTAGAGTCATCCTTGCCATAATGCCTCAAGACCAAGATTTTCGATCAGTGCATCATGAATTCATGATTTACGGAGCCCAGACGTGGAACCCACAGATTACCCCCTCCTGGGGTTATCTGTGCGTGGAACCTGACGGTGGGGTTGGACTGGGTTGGACCACTGACTGACGGAAGCTATCTGGACCGATGACTTGAAGAGGGCGGTTGTAACTGGATGGCAAAAACGGGACATCGAGCCTTGTGGCGTGCCTTGGGAAGGGCCTACGTCCACCAGTGGACTGCAATAGGCTGATGAATGTATGTAGGTACGATGTATACATACATACTTATTTACACACGCAATGACTGCTTCCAAAATGCCGTAGCCAGAACTGTAGGATCACGCGTCGAGCGGTGTGTTACCTATATGAATTCTAAGTACCTAACACTTCCCCTGCTTAACGCGGTTATTTCTTTCTATATTACCCAATTTATTGAGGCATATCCCTCAGTGGGCAGAGATAGTAGGTAGAAAGGGAAAACTAGTCAAACGTGGAGTTCATGGCTTTATTTCTAAGTAGCGGTGTAATTATCCGAATTTCCACCCTTATTTTCCCTTGTTTGTAATCTATTATATAGGCCTGGTATTGTAGGCAGGCTTTATTTATTATGTAAGTATCTCAATAACGCTATCAAATCCTTGGTAGCAACTTTATCAAGTGACAAAGTTACTGAGACAAGTTAGCCAGTGGCAGCGGCGCGGCGTTCGATTTAAACTCTTTATTTTATACGGAGTCATACGGAATACCTACACATAAATAATAACTTAAATGCTTTCCATCGACCGCGGGTTCGCCCACCACCGGCCCTACACTTAATATTCGACTTAAATGCTTCTAGATTAATTTTAGCTAATAGAGTAATCTGATAGCTGAAGTAAGAACAGTCTTAAACTAAACTTGATAAAATCCAATGGAACGTCTAATATAGTTTAAAAGCATCTTATAATATAATCTCTCATTCAATACTGCGCTGAAATTGCGTCACCTGTAGATATACTTAATATGTATACCTACCTACTTAGGGACAGGTTCATGTAATTTTACGTCAAATCATGAAAGAAATTTCCCACACACACTTGTTAACCTATAGAAGTTGCATTTTCAACCTGTAAATTTACTAGGCGATAGATATAAAGTATATCAGAAAAAGGTACAAATAACAAAGACGGCCAATAATAAAGTGGATGTTAACTGTAAGTTCAGTCAGAGCCTAAGCTATCGCGCTTAGATGCTAGCGACACCCACATACTAAGTAGAGACACCTTCAATGGGTTAGCTAGTCTGTTGAAAAAACGTTTCCACAAATGACGTAGGCACCGCAAGTAGTCATGTGGCAAAGAAACTAGCGCCAATATCATTCTGTTTCACGCACAAGGGTCTGTTTATTTGTGATAGCATATATGATATTTCGTTATTTTAATACTATTACCACCATGTTCGATTACGGAATTGTATTGTGTTAATAATAAAGACATAAAAAAATTTACTTTAAAAAAATTGGCTACCCTACATGGATATTTTTAAAACATTGTATAAGCAAATGATGTGGCGTTCGGTGCGTGAAATGGAACGTAAAGTTGCATCAGCCGGCCGCCTAGCCAGTTCACATTTTGTAGGATCACCCTGGAACTTTTCTGAATCATTCTGGTTCAACTGTTGAAGAGATTAAACGTGTATTTGTTGATCAAAGTTCAAGAATAGATTAACGCACGGTCCCTTTACCTAATTTTGTCTGCTTTAAGAACATAAGGTTTTAAGTCTTTAGTTAAAAATATTTTCTAAAGTAGATAAGTAAGTACCTACGTACTTAGTTTTAATTTTATTTTTGGTGTTAGTTAATTTTGGTCTTAATTAGTTATAACCTAATAAGACCTTCGTCAGAAAAGTTTGTTAATTTGCCACAAACTATAAAAAGTGAGAAGTGCAAAGGGAAGTTAAGAAATTTATATAATGCGCTGCGTATACGCCCAACTGAATAAAAAAGTATTAACATCAATTATTAAGAAGAAGCAACAGAACACAATTATTAAGAGAAATATTATTTGTTCTATGCGAAGAGTACATACAAAGAAGTTTAAGACAACAATGTTTGGAAAGCACGTCAAAATGTAAGTATACCTATTCAAATATATGCTTTATCTTACTACTCTTGTTATACAGGATGGAACAGATTCCAGCGGATTTGTTAGATATTTGAAATGCCAATGAGAACATAGGATGGACACCACGATGTTTGAGCCTAGAAACGAAAATTTTAAATATTTACTTAAATATGTAGGTATATGGACTTTTCAGTTGCACCAGTATAATTTCATAGATTATAATGTTAGTAGTTTAATAAAATTTACAGATAAGGGCAGAACATGGCGGGGCGGCCCGATGTTTTATATTGCTTACTTCCCTAAAAACAACAAAACAAAAAACACAGTTAAGTTTAACAGTTGTCAAACATCAATTTTTCCATGATGCTTAATCCCTTCTATCTACGCCATCTGACCCTACGCCCTGCGTGTTTTAAACAGAATAATAAAAAAACCATAGCCACGTGCTGTCTTGTCTAAACATAAATAGTCACAATTTATATTTGTTCATCTGTATACTACGAGTAAAGTGGACGGATAGATCTGAATCTCTTGGAAAAGAACAACTCTTGAAGGCGCCAGGGTTGAAAGTCTGCAAAGGCAGCTTTTACCCTTCCCCTTATACTAGTAAAAGCCAAACGATAGCGAAAACTGTACAAAATTCGCAGATATCTTATCAAATATTGTACAATTTTCTCTATATACATAGTAACTAGGGCCATCTATATGGAAATATAGGAACTATACGGTGAAGTGAAACGTAATCTACGAGTAGAACATGTTTAACCCTTTGACCGCCAAAGACGTCTTAAAGCGTCAAACGAAATCTGGCCACAGTCGCCGATGACGTCTTAAAGCGTCTCAATTTTTCGCAGTATTTAGTAGCACATAGAAACTAGTCGGTTTTAAATCTTGATTTTTGCATACACGGACGAAACAGTTCTTCGTTAGTCAGTTTTAATGAATTATAAGTGTGAACAGGTGATATTTCAACTGGGATAGCTAAAAATAGAAACTATGATTTTTTTTTGCAAAAAAAGATGTGCCCTCAACGCCATAGACGTCTTAAAGAGTCGACTAGTGATGTAAACTAGACATTTTTTATGTGGGCATATATTTTTTTCACCTTCACCTCTTCAATTGTCTTCTGCTATTTCCAGTTTAGTTTTCATATTGATCACATCTTTCCCGAAAAAAATTGATCATACTAAAGGTAAGTGATTTCATAAATTTGAAAATTAGATGTAAAACATTAATAAAGACTAATCATCATTCCTTTTAAAGTAAAGTTGTCCCGCTGTCTGTCTGAACATATTTTGGTATTCTTAGATCTTTAAAACTACGCAACGGATTTTGATACGGTTTTTTAATAGCGCGTTATTCAAGAGGAATGTAATATATGTATATATGTACAATAACTAGGGATCCATCCCGGCTTCAGGTGGAATGTCCGCGGAACAAGTGCACGCGAACGATGTCGCTGGCAGCCGCTATTTAACTATAAAACGATTTCGATATAAATACAAATTAAAAAACTGACAACTATTGTATCGGGCGATCCTGTGATAAATTAAATAAGCTTATTGGTTATTGTGTCACACATTGCTGTTTTTTGGATCATTTGTGACTCCATTATGGATAATTAGTTATTTGAACTTTTTTGAGGGAAACTTTTTTTTAATCACCTTTTGGCATTTTTTTATTTTTAAGTCATTATCTATGGCCTAATTAAACGAATTAAACAATTTTTCCCTGAAAATATGAAAAAAAAGTCGAAAAATGTTTGAATTTTCCTGAGAAAATTTTCAGTGTTTTCCGCCTCAGAATCATGGTCTGAAGTCATGGTATCAATATTTTGCCTGGCTGTCACAAACACCCTGTAATTATAATATGCTGTCTAATTTTTTGTAGTTTTATTTATAAGTGATTTCTTGAGGCGTATAAACTAAATTAAGAATTATTGATTTAGGTTGTCAAGTTTATCTTAATTTCTGTCTATCTGAATTACTGTGAAATATTGTGACGTAAGTTCGCATCAAAATGTTGTATTTCTGCAAATAAATATAGAAAGTATTTTGTTTTATTTATTTTATAACACTTATCATGAATAACAGAATTCCACAAAATATTGAGCTAACATAATGTTCGATAACTAGAGTACAACACTAGTAGTTCTAGGTAAAACGGACAAAACTACTACTCATGGCCGCCAATGACGCTTTAAAGCGTCCGCTAGTGTCGCCAAAAGATCGATGTTTTAAAAAATACCATTGGAGTCAAATCTTGATAGTAAGTCTAAATTACCAAGTCTAAGTTACCCAGACTTTTTTGTAACTGAATTTATTCATTAATTATTTACTAGTTTTAATAGTAAAACATCATTTCCTTTTAGTAATACAAATTCTCGATAACTCATTTTAAAGTATACGACACATCACTAGAGATTCGGACGAAAATTGTAGGTAAAAAATGCCGTGGCGCTGGTGGCACGACAATATGATTTCGGTCTGGCGGTCAAAGGGTTAAAGGGGTTCGATATTTTCCACGCGCGTTTGGACTATAGCACCCCGTCGCGCCCCGTAACATCAAACGGAAAGTTTTATATAGAGTTTGACATTTCCAAAGCAATTACATACCATGATTAATGAACTACCGATCCATGGCGAATGGATAGCTTCAGACGCGGTGCGCGCTCGTGCGTGCTTATGCGGAGATGTCTGTAGGCGACCACATAAAAACTGACGACCATGTCGACGGCTGCATGGATGCAATAGCGATTGTGGTAGTATAGTAGTCTAATGGCATTTTTGAATACACTCGCCCATGAATACACTTCTGATTTTTTTAACAGTAAGTTACCTATACAGGGTTTTTGTGACAGCCAGGCAAATATTGATATGGCGACTTCAGACCATGATTCTGAGGCGAAAACCACTGAAAATTTTCGCAGGAAAATTCGAAAATTTTCCGGCATTTTTTTTCATTTTTCCAGGGAAAAAATTGTGTAGCTCATTTATGTAGGCCTTAGATAATGAGTTAAAAACAAAAATTTTACCTATGGATGATTTTCGAAAAGAAAGTCCCAAAAAGTTCAAAATACTAATGAACCCCATTGGATAGTCACAAGTGATATAAAACGGCAATGTACTCGTATCACACAATAACCAAATAAGCTAATTTAAATAGTCACAGGATCACCCGATACAATTCGCGCGGAAAGCAAACTTTGCGGATAATCAAATTAAAAATGCACCTGGGAGTAATAACACTGTCGTCATAACAAATGGTACTTGTTCACTGTTTCATTCAGTATTTGCCTGGCTGTCACACACACCTTGTATGTCTACTGGGTGATTTTTGGTCGTCAACGTTCCCGAAAACTACGAATCTCATCATCACGATGATTTTACTCCATGGAAGGCATACCTGGGAAGTGTCTGGTTTGCAAAATATTAGGGTCCAAAGTTGAGTAAATAGACTACGTTTTTCTGCATAAATACAAATTGACGCGTGTAGCAAGATTTTTTCACGAATTAATATTTATCTATGAAAAAACTAGTATAAACGCTGGGCACTATAAATTTCGCCCGATCAAGTAGTTAAAAAAAATCCAAAAAATTTACATCGTTTCCCAGTATTTTTCCGGCATAAACTTCACTTTATTTGATGTATAGAATACGTACCCTTCGTCAAGGGTGGCAACGAAAAAACACCCTGTATATATATTTTTTTACGGTTAGGTTCGTTTAGTTAGACTCTAAACCTGTCTTTCCCAAAGTGGGCGATAACGCCCCCTCGTAGGTGAAATTTTTAAGGTGGAATAAAAATGGGGGGCGCTACTGATTTTCAATGTGGGCGTTAACCGAAATAAGTTTGCAAACCTCTACTCTAAATGAACCTAACCATACATTTTTTTTAAATAATAGGACTGTGTCACTGGCTTGTCCTAAGGAGCGCTGGTACAGTGCACTCCCAACCACGAAGATTACATAGGCAATCTATATTTATAATCTTTCAATTCTACTATGCTTATACAGTAGTGCTTACGCGTTCGTCTTATGTAGGTAGGTTGTAATCTTATGTATTGAGTGGAGCGCTCGCGCTCCAATGAAACGAAAGTTGGTACGATTCCTAGTATGTACTAGTATTCAATGGGTGCGAAAAAGATATACCAACATAGGCCGGCGCGTGAAACAGAAGATTTCGTATGAAAAATTTGCCTAATCTGGAGCGCCGCTCACATTAAGGCGGTGTGATCAGACAAAAGAGGCATTTTAGAATCGATTTTTTAAATACTTGTCCGATTACCACAGCTCTAATTTTTTTATATGTTATTATTTAAATCTTTATCAAGTTTGTGGCCAACGTGGAAACTCAATTACTTAAAAAATTCTCGATAGAATTTCGATTTGAAAATTACCTTTTTTACGTTTTTATAAGCGAAATATCTTGAAAACTATTGTGAATATCAACACGAAACTTGCATAGTTGAATAGCGCTTTATCAGATCTAGTTTATGGCCAAAGTACATTTTTTGTAAATTTTGTAGATAATTAACAATTAATAAAAAACACATCTACAACTACGCTGTGTTCTAATCCTTGCACTGGCCAGTCTCGCTCGGAACATTCAGTACCGCCGTGACCACTGTCAACGCAGGTTCTGTGCTTGTTTTTTCGCGCGCAAATACATAATATAAAATACTATATTTAATTAGTAAGTAGACTTGGGAAATCGTAGTGTAACAAAAGTTAAAAAAAGAGAGACCTTACGTAAAAAAGACTTACGTAGAAAACATTAAGTACCTACCTACATAGATACTTTATAGTATGTTTTAGATTGTACTAGCGGCCGCCCACGGCTTTGCCCGCGTGAGAGTGCATTACTCCCGTGCGAAGCCGAGGCGGATCCCTAGTTACATTATTATAAACCTTCCTTGTGAATCACTCTATCTATTAAAAAAACCGCATCAAAAAAATCCGTTCCCTAGTTTGAAAGATCTAAGCATACATAGGGACAGACATCAGAAAGCGACTTTGTTTTATAATATGTAGTGATTTCGTATTTAAAAATGATATTCATAAGTAGGTAATTATGTTACGTGTCTATTTTACCATTTCTATGACCTAGTATAATTTTATATATTTACTTAGTTTTTTTTAGATCCACAAAATCCCGGGGAAAAAATCCGGGATTTTTCCGAACATTTTGTGCAAAAGTTTACGTGTGTTAGTATAGTCCTCTTTATGACATTAAACTGCAAATAACTTAGTATTAATAGCAAATATAACAAGTAACAGTATATACAGGGTGTAACAAAAAGGGTATGGTAAGCGAAATACTATAAAAACAACCCACTGTAGATAACATATCCCGAAATTTTTAGACTAGTAATCGCATGTTTATTTTTCAAGATTGTATGTTCATAATATTCCTGAGTGGGTTAGGTGTTCTCCATACTATCTGGACAAATAAATATGTGATTTTTAGTCTAAAATTTTGGTGATAGGTTCTTTATAGTGGGTTATATTTATAGCTTTTCGGTTAACATACTCCTTTTGTTACACCTTGTATATACACCACTTTGGGGGAAAATGGGCGTGGCTATTATGTATATGATTTTAAATTGTTTCGAACATAAATCCCTAAGTTGCCCGCGAATCCCTAGTTATCCCGCGACTTCGTCCGCATGAAATAGTGACTTTCGGCAGCATTTTAAATGTTTTTAGGCAAATTATTTTGCAAGTAAAACATATGTACATTAAAATAAGTTATTAAGCTTATTTAAGTACATTTTTATATGCGACGTTTTTAGTACGATTTTTAAAAGAGCTGTTTGTTGCATATTGTCCTGCTTGATAATCATTATGAAGTTGTACTCGCATATTTGTAGTGAGGCAAAACTTTTAAAAATGACGTAATTTCCATACAAACTTTCATCCCCTATTTCAACCCCTTACATCCCTTTTTTGCATATGGCGCGCAGTGCTTGGCAAGTTTCTTACTTAATTCTCTGTATTGATCTGTTCTATATTTTTATTTTCTGAGCCCTAAGCTTTTTTCCGATATCATCACACAAAATTTTTCACCCCCTATTTTTAGCCCCTTTAGGGTATTCTTTTACAAATTTTGAATGTCGTATTTATTTATATCTTATGAAAAGCCTAAAAAATAAGTTTTAAGCTTCTAGCTTAAAAAATGACGTAATTTCCATACAAACTTTCATCCACTATTTCAACCCCTTACATCTCTTTTTTGCATTAAAAAGTAGCCTATGTCCTTTCACAGGCTCTAGACTATCTATGTACCAAATTTCATTTAAATCGGTTCAGTAGTTTAGGCGTGATTGCGTAACACAGAGACAGACAGAGTTACTTTCGCATTTATAATCCGAAGGAAGAATTTGAAGATCATACTTTAATACCACTTTGGGGTAGAAGAGTTATAAATAATAATGTGTATTATCCAGCAACTGCAAGCTATAACCGATCATAGTTATTTGTTTAGGAGATATTTTTAATTGCACATCAAATAATCGCCCATCAATTTAATCTCATCTTTTATATACTTTATTACATACATACATACATATAATCACGTTTTTATCCCTTACGGGGTAGGCAGAGTACCAAGGGCCGATAGAACCACATGGTGCCACTTCTGACCAATTTTGAGGGTATATTTGAGATATACAAGTTCGGTTAGTAGTGACAGATGGTCAGCCCATCGCCTACAAAACATCAAGACCCTCTTGTTCCTCTACTGACTTGTACAGTATGCCCTTTATATGACAAACAACGCACGAGCCGAGCGAGCAGAACGAGCGTGCCGCGGCAGCTGCCGGCGAATTTTCAGAATCGAATTGATGAAACGATATTTTAGTGTTGATCTCACTCATTATGTTATGTTTTGTTTATTTAATTCGGCCTTAGAAAATGGCTTAAAAACAAAAATTTTACCAATAGACGATTTAAAAAAAACCAGTTACGCTCAAATGTTCAAAAACCTGATCAACCCTAATAGAGAGTCACAAGTGATCCAAAAAACAGCTATGTATCACACAATAACCAATAAGCCCATTTAACTAGTCGATATCGCCCGATACAATTGGCGCGGAAAACAAACATTAGGTACGGATAATCAAAATAAAAATGCATTTCCTGCGAGTTATAATATTGTCGTGTAACTCAACCCTATAGTACTTGTTCAGCATTCCAGTATTTGCCTGGCTGTCACCTACACCCTGTAAATTTTTTAATTATATTTACAATTTACGCAGTAAGCAACCCAGTTACAAAATTGATTATACAGGAATCAAATTAAAATCCCGGCAATTAATCCCGAAATCAACCAGAATACGGATGGCGACAGAATAAGGACGTCCGCGGCAGATTGAGCTGGTTGCGGGGGGCGCCCCGCAGTTACGTCTACCTCAACCCCCTCAAATACCTAAAATTCGTCTATTGGAGCGCCTTAATTCGTAGTTTGCGTATCGGCCACTAGATGTCGCTTAGGCCGAGTTAGAACGCGATCATCTTGTCATTCATAAGAAATTGAACCACAGAGTGAACACACGCGGCGTTTCCAAACAATCGCCAGTGCTCGGGTCTGGTTTCTCGTGGCGATTCTAATTAGTGCAAGTGCCTGTTTTCGCAGTTATGAGCAGAGGTCGGAATTAGGTAGAGTCATTTATGTACTTACATCGAAATGTTGATATTAATGTGGACCTTCCCAGGA
This sequence comes from Carposina sasakii, assembly GCA_014607495.2. NCBI lineage: Eukaryota > Metazoa > Arthropoda > Insecta > Lepidoptera > Carposinidae > Carposina > Carposina sasakii. The sequence continues at coordinate 10,609,433 of CP053158.1, forward strand.
TTTCTAATGGACAATCCCGTGTGGCCAACAATATTACAAATAAATAATAATAAAACCTTCAGAGATAGACAAATAAAACAAAGATAATTAACATAAAATTTCTGCTCTTTAAAATTAATACCGGAATTTGAGGCATATCCACTTTATTCTTTCGCTGTATGAAATCAGTGCAAGTACATAAATGACTCTACCTAATTCCGACCTCTGGTTATGAGTTTTTAGATCCGAGGGTCAGTGGAGGTGGTGGGCGCACCTATAGTGAAAAAAGATCATAATCGTGCTACAAAATAAATACCCTCAAGTATTCCATGGGTTGCCGGGCGCCGATGCCTAGGTACTAAAGTATTTCAGAGATAATAGTCCTTATTTCAATAAGGCTGCGTGTTATAATCCCGCTGGCAAAAAAATATCTTTTTTACTTTGAAAGTATTCTCTTTCAGTTAGCGCGATTATACACCTTAATAGATATAGCTTAAGGTTTAATTTATCACTACGATACTTGCAACGTAAATACTTTCAAAGTCTTCCACGTATTTCGGCTCGGACCTCCGACGACCACGGACGGGCACGCACCGTGAGATAGCCTCGTCCGCGGTGCGCGTTCGTTCGTAGCCGTCGGCGCGTCCGCGTCCGTCTGCAATATCGCGGACCGTAGGAACCCACCTTTAGATTGAGATTGGTTGGTGGGCAGACGTGTGTCAATAACAATCCCTTTTCTTATTCTTATATGTACGTGTTACATGTAATATTAAGTGGATACTATGTGGTACGTAGTGAGCCTACTGCCGCTTTTTGCCACAAATACTACAATCGTGCGACCGATACCAAATAGTTACAATGATAAATGTAATAATATACCTGAGTAGGTACAATAAGCTGTTAGCGCCAGGGCCTCATCATCAGTTATACTTAATATATTTATGTCTATATTTTGTATCTATGTGAGGTTGACTTTGGGTTTGGTAGGTAGTGAAACCCACCAGCTAACACCACAGGCTAGTTTTTATAATAAAAAAACATTATAATATGTAAGCAAGGGAGGGATACCTATACAGGAGGTAGAGACAGAGACCATGAATGTTCCAGGCATAATCTCTTTCGTGTGGACTATTATGATGCCACAATCACAATGTACGAAAAGGTGCCTCAATATAAATTCACGTACTATGTATATAGTACATAATAATTAATAACAGTATCCGCGAATACAAGTACGCAGTATCTTTATAGCTACGTCATCTAGTTAAGCGATCTATAAACTTCATAACTTTTACATATTGTTCTTTTAAAAATCAGGGATGTCCCCTTTTAATAAGTACTATTCGTCGGAATAAATTCCTTGCTATTCCGTTCACTGTTGTGGAATTTATACGTATGCTGAAAATGCTGATCTAAACAGCAAAATGTTAAATGTAGTAGATGCCGGGTCAAATACATTTATAAATACATATAGGTACATACATGGCTACCTGAACGTATAAAGAACAACGGACGTAATGCTGTCAATGCACAGATTGAAGCACCGTAATGGCGGCGCGTTGTTCATGTATGCGTATTTTCTAGTAGGCGCCAGGCTTACTATGATTTGTATGTGTGGGTGGATAAGGCGTCAATACACATACCTACATCATGGAATATCGTTACCGAGCTTACTATGAATGCTTCACTCTGTGTATTGACAACACTCTGTCCGTTATTCTTTATACGATCATGCACGGCTATAAGGTATTTTTGTCGTCAATTTTGAGAGCTGATCACTAAGTAGTATACATAATCATTTTATAAAGAATAATACATCTAATAGATAAAATTGTATGTCATCTCTAGGTGAGATCACATTATCAATGGAATATTATAAGTTTACATTATTATTTAGTAAAGAGCCGATGTTACATCACGTCAAAAATGTTGCCTGTAATGCTGATTCTTATTCAGGCGCGCATGTGATAAACGACGTTAGCATCTCTACTTAGTTTGTGTAAACGACCTTCACAAAGTGCCGGCAGCCAGCTATGTCTGAACCTAAAGTTTAATCAACCTATTCAGTTCAATGCCAGAAGCTGCGTATTAGGATTTCTAAGAGGAATTTACCCGGCGTCGAGTCACTCTGACTGTACTGAAGCATAGGTACGATATCTACCTACTCACTCGATAGTTTAAGATTTAGCCATGATTTAGCAATGTAATCTAATCTAACAAATGATGTGATATAAAGAAAAAAAGAAAAAACAATTAAGTATATAAAATAAAAACTCATATCTTACCATATTTTTTTAAATGAGGTACCTATAAGAATAATTTTATGTATGTTCAACAGTAGACTCAAAACGCCGAAACGATCATATGAATCTCAATAGTGTCTAATCTTAATTGTGGGATTCTAGTTGTAATATCAGAATTTTCTATTGCTGAGCAATATCTGTGCTAATATCCCACCCGTGACAAGTTGCATATTAGGATATTTGGGATTTGGGGCTTTTACAGAAAAGATTTACACCTACAATCTGATAAAGAATAATCATAGGTACATAACATAAACAAAGTATCAAAGCACTCTAATCTGCTATTGTAAGCAATGGCATGCAACACCTAAAGTGCGTTTCACCAAATAGTTTTTCATTAAATGATGGCGCTAGTTACTATGTGTATGACTACATTATCGGTGTTACTGCATACAAAAGATATTAGTACCAAAATCAGGCATATAAGTTATTCCATGAAACGGGCTCTACATCGCACACTAACACAAGCAAGCAAGTACCGGACTAAATGCTGAGGTCTCGTGACTCGTGATATTACCGGCTTATCATTGGCGAACATTGTTGACGTCATTCTTCCAACCAATAGCAGGACCCTAAAGATATTTTTAGATTATACGATGTTGTTTGGAGGGGATTGAGGAAAACCGTATCGGCCGCTCTCGACGAGAATTGCACAATAATTTGTAAGCGCGCAGAGCACGCACGTTGCGGTCGATTTCTTTCATTCAGAGTTCCAATCTAGAATACTTGTACAATAATTCTCTACTATTTGATCCATTAAAGCAAATAGTTTATATTTCTTTCCAATCTATTTGATTACTTGTTCAGTTGAAAATAGTGAATTATCTTCTGCATCTGAAGGCGTTACAGTATATGTTCGTAGCAAGGTAAGTCTATTAATTGCGTATCTATTTTTGTTTTCAAAATTTAGAATCCAAGTAAAATGCGTATTAAAAAGTTGGCACCAAAAATTATGTTGATTTGTATGGTAGAGTCAGGTAGAGTGAGTGACCTACAAAACTCAGACAAGTCTCGACTTGTCGAGACGTACTTACGTAGGTACTTTATCGTATACATACATCTATGCGCCAACCCAACAGCCCTATCGGATATGAATGAGTCACCCTAGAAAAGGGGGTTGAAAGGAAGTTGTAGCTTAATTGTATTTTACGTCACCCTTCACCGTTATTGTATTTATCCCAATCATTTTATTAAAGTTGTACTTCACAACTTTTATATTTGGTTCAAATTGTATTGTAACTCCTACATATCTTTCTGGTTATAAATATTTTGAAGTTTTTAAAAGTATTTCATAAACTAGAAATTTGCAAGTCCTTGTAAATGCCTGCCTATCTTTTCGCCAGCAAATTTATGATATTGATTAGATTTGCTTTGAATTTTAAGTACATATATCTTTATAATTCTAGATAAGCACTTAGTTCGGATAGATAATATGGGCGATTCTGACCGTCACACTTAAAATTTGTCCTACCGGTCCCTTTCCTTCTCGGCCATTTCTGTTAAGAATGAAAAGGGACATACCTGTCTAAGTTTACCTACGTTTAAGTGTGACGGTAGAATCGACCATAATGATATTAAAGTTTACGTGGGCAGTCGCGGCACGACCGATATTATTACTCATTTTATCTACAGATACAACGTCATCGGTTTTCCACAGCAGGCATTAACAATATTCCGAACTTGGAATTTACAGTTAGGTAAATAGTAATATAAATATAAAATGATCAAAGGCATACGATTCAGCAAGTCAGATTTAAAATTAGAAAGTTTTAGCTACTGTAAAAAACACTATGTAGTATAAAAACTACCAAGACAAGTATCCATACCCAACTCACGTTTTTGGAACTCAAAACCTCAAATAATACTTTTTGTAACCAACAAACATGTAATAAAAGCGAACACAAAACACCTGTTTTTATAAATAAGAAAGGTCTCATCAAAACAGGTGAAGGTCACACGTACACGTAAGTTGACATGACCGCGACGTAAAGGGAACCTTCATCTATCGAATCAATTAATTTGAACACAACTATGTTTCCTTGTTTCAGGCCTACAGTTGCGAGAGTTTTTTGGTTGGCAGCCTAAAGGTTAAAGATTTCTTTAGGAAGTCAAGAAGACTTCAATAAGGTGAGTAATACCGACCAAATAGGGCTTTTACTAATCTTCTTTTCAGAAAACGAACAATCGGAAATCTAGAAGATCATGAAGAGAAAAAAATCAGCTGTTCTAATACCTACAACTAATACATAAACGGACAGACAAACACACAAACTGACATCGTTCTTTTTAACTAAAGTTAATTTTGGTCCCTTTTCCCCCTTTTCTAAAAGTTTATCTAAACATTCAAAAGTCAAATCTCGCGTGTAAAAATAATATTTCTGTCATATAGTATTGCAAAATTGTCACTGTTAAAGTAGGTTTTAAAAATTTAAGAAAAACAAAGAACCTAACTTAATAAATTTTCATTCTTTTTTCCTTAATAAGGAAATTTTGTTAGTAACTAAAAGAAACTGGTACTCATATTAGTTAAAAAAAAACTAATCTTATGTTTACAGATATATATTCTACATAGGACTCATTGTCATCGTTTCTTTTAACATCACCAGTCTATTTCACTCATTCATTTATCTACGCATTAACTAACTTGGATAGATAAATCTTTACACGTAGCAACACAGTTTACAAGGCCGATTACATTGCATAATACCTATATATAAAACTCCAAAATAGTAGTAAAATTTTCCACTACAGCTCAACTGGATCTATTTCCTAATGATAGTTTAATATGGTATCGACAGTCTAGTATAAGAATGTGTACATATTTGCCACAGAATAATATTTCGACATAATAACCTCTTAATATCCACACATCGCTAACGATGATGTTCGTGGTAAAAAAAACTGAGTTAACAATTTAAAAGTCATTAAATTGTCACTTAACTAGTTTTCCACGTGCATATTAATTTTTTTACTTAGACCTAAAAACATTAAGCATAAGTCTTAATTATTAAGTACCTATTTAATTTAATGCTTTGCTAGTATTAAGATTAGTTAACATATTGCTAGTACTAGTGAGTAATTATTAGATATTAAGGTCAGTATGCATGGCTCCAACTCGGCTTTAAAACAAGATGGATCTACTTACATCTGAAAACCACTTAATTAGGTCTGCAAAAACCGGTGTCATTATCTCGAACTTTAAAGGTGCACTGTAGATTGCATAATCGAAAAATCTACAACCTATAACAAACAAGTCATTCAGCACCTGATAAACGACGGTTAATATATATGCAGTCATATTATATTTTTTATATCTTCTGCAGTATTAGTACTTAACTTTTTTATGTAAAGTATTTATTTATCCAAAACATGCCTCTCATGATGTGTAGTTTCAACAAAACCACTTCCGTGTCCACTCATCCTATTATAGCATTTGTATCGGCCGCCAGGCCATCGGCCTGTGACGCCTGTCCTTGACTAGTATTATAGTCACGCCTTCATATATGTTCATGTTGAAAATCTTCATATATATGTTCTCATTTTATTTATGTATGTGATTCTATTTTCTTATAATACTTATATATATGTATCTATGCTGTTCCTACAACACACATTCTTAATCTTCCTTGTACATATCTAAAATGATACATTGTTTTTGAGTATCTACCTAGACACTTTATGAGGGCAAATCAACGTTTAAAACAGTTGGTCAGCTTGGGCAGAAAGTGGCTGGTTTGTACACTTATGATTTTTATCATAACTTGTACAAATTCTTCACTTCTGTTCAGACAAACCAAATTTTTTAACGGTACTATTTGCCCACCCACTTGGTGACTTTCTCTTGCTGAAGTTATGATCCTCCAAAGAAGTATGGATCATCTGAGTCTATACGATCCCGTACACCAATCTGTCCTCTCCCTCACATCGCTTCATATACCTAAATATGCACATTATGTTACGTCGTATCATTTCTGTTTGTAGTTCTATTCAAAATGGTTGCTCGAAAGATCGCCTGTCCGAGTCGGAACGACAATATCGGAAATAGCACCAGCTCAAACACCAAAAGATATGGTTTTTTCGCAAACGAGTCACAAGGCTCACAGTGTTTTGAAAGTGGTAGACCTAAATCGTTTAAAGCCCGACAAGAGTCAGGAGGTGAACGGTCTAAACGGAGGCCTGACCGGCGGAGTGCTAGAATCAATGCCTCGTTCTCCAGAGCCGACAACCAGCTTCTCAGAGGTAAGTCCAGCGAGCTCCATTTGTAAGTACCCTAACATAATGCATGTTAAATATTATATTATATTTTTAAGTTTTATATAATTATTTAGCCATGGCATGGAGTTTTGTACGTTTATTAATATGTAATTATCGAATTGCAGGAATACCTGAAGCAGGAGCCTTTGTACGAGGGCACCATGTTCAACAATACCGACTGCGAGTTCTTCCAAGATCTGGTTCAGTGGTGCTCCGCTCCCGACAAGGAAGAACAAGTACAGACCATTGGTGAGTTATTCTCTTCATACGTTTCATATTAAACAACATTCAATACAGTTTTAACTACCTTTCTCTTCCTTAGGCCATTAGTCTTCTTAACTAATTATTCAATGTTTGTTCACAGATTATTTTAAGCAAAGCGACGCCAGGGCATCTAACACTGACACAACAAACACGTACTTCTCACCGAAAGGTTGGGAACCATTGGATGCGAACTCTCCAGGAGCTACATCAGGCTTTACCATGTCCACTGATGCACTATCACCGATGGATAATTACATGCAGTATGACAATAAGTTCCAATACTCTGATTTACAGAGTGAACAAATGCAATTCAATGAGAAATTCTTAGATATTAGTAGCCTACCTGTAGTAATCGGGGATTTCCCGTCCAAAACAGCCGAGCCCGCTCCCTGGACCAACTTAAGGGTAGCTTCATGGCCGGACACACTCGACACAAATGACAATAAAACAGACACAATCACACACGAAATGCCCATCACAATCGAGGACGACTCGTTCGACATGAAGTTTGAGTCGGCGATGCCTCGGGAAGAAGTAGCGAAGAACGTCGTCTTACTAGGCGGCTACAGCCGAAGGCCTGCGGGCCGCCCGCTGACCGTCAACGTGGCGGCGCGGCCCGCGTGGCCCGGTGACGTCATCAGCACGCCGGAGGTGCTGAGCTATGTCGAGCAGCTGGAGAAGGAGAAATACACACCTCCCACCTCGGTAAGGACCATTTTGTTAAGGATGTGAAAGTACATACGCAGTACCCATATAACTCTGGTCGTTTCTGCTTTTACACTTGAGTTATTTATTGGTTTTTTGGAACACTATAAGATTTTTTTGTTGTTACAGAAACTCACCCAATCCTGGACACCTCCGGAACCAGACTTCGTCTCCGTCGACACTTGCAACGTTATGAAGACGCCGCCAGCGGAATACGAGCCCAACACACCCCAGAGCGAATCTCACGTCGAATCTGAGGAGGACGTCAAACCTCTAAGGAGGAAACGACGCCGCGACAGTGAAGATTCAGACGACTCGTACACACCGTACGTTCACACACCCACCCGCAAGAGCAAGAAAAGAAAGCCCAGCATTCCTATCAAGGACATGATCATGGCGCTTGAAGGGTCACGGCAACCGGTGAGGCGAGGAAGACCGCCCAAAAGGCGAGTCAGCACAGTGTCCTCTGTATGTAGCATCGACGAGACATCATCCAACGTCTCTACGAGTGACAACAAGTATCGCGTATTAAGAGATAAAAATAATGAAGCATCCAAAAGATCTAGAATGAATAGGAAACTCAAGGAGCTCCAAATGGAACAATTAGCTGAAGAACTAGAAGAGAAAAATAAGAAATTACAAGTTAAAGCAGATATCTTAGAAGATATGACAAAGAGGCTAAAAGACGCCTTGATGAATACTATCTTGCAGAAATGATCTGAATTAGCTATGAGCACCTTGGATCTCCTGTTTGTTCTTAACTCAGTTTTTATGTTAATAGTTCATAACGCATAATACGAAAATTATCGTAGTTGGCGAGTTGCTATCGTTAGACTCTGAGAAACAAAATGTTGTTTTTGTCTTGTTTAAACGCTAGTGGATGCATCGTTAATAATACTTCCCGGATTTGTCTATTGATTAAGTTGTTTTTACAATCTGTGTTGTAGTTTTAGATTTAAGATTGATTAGGCACTTGACATCAGTGTCAAAATAATAATTATTAATTGTTAAATGCTATTATCTTTTTTTGAAGTCGTTAACTCTAAATCTTAAAAGTGAAAAAAAAATATTAAAATAATTGCAAAATATAAATAAAAAGTAATTCTTTAATTCTATACATTATTTGCTACTCTTAAGAACTTGTGTGTATGTACTTGAAAAAAAAAACGATGATGTGGAAGGTATTAATGAATAAGTTATGTTTAAAAGGCAGAATTAAAATGTTTTAAGTAAACAAAAATGTGTTTAGTTCTTTCCTTATGTTATTTATTTCTTACTAAACTTACCTATCAAGATTGATCCTAAAGATGCCGTGGATGTTGGAGAAATATAATCTACATTATATGTAATTTTTTTATATAAACTTAAATAGCCGAACGAAGTAGCAGCTATGATGCTTAAAAGCATTTAGACGTCCCTGATTCAAAACACCGCTGCCAACCGATAAATAAAATGTAGTTCACACACATATAAGCTTTAGGTCCATATTGTAAAAGGAGATGTTACTATATAGGTAGATAGGAGCACAACACCCTGTTAAAGTTCACTCGTAAAGGTAAATCATATAGAAAAATAGACCAGTGATGGCTGATTATTTCAAGAGCTGGCTATCTATTTACAAGACCGCATCAAAATCGTCGCTAAAAATTAGTCATGATTGTCTCTCCAAAAAATGGATCAAATATGACTAATTTTGGAGTTTAGGTTTTAAGTGTCACGGTCAGAATCGAGCACACCGGATAACACATTTCAAAAATATTAAGTAAGTACATACTTTCCATTAACCATGCAATTGAGAAGCTACATTGATATAACTTTAACAAACATTGATTGGCCTACAAAATAACTTGGTATCCTTAAGGGGTTTCTTCTTAAATCTGAAGTGATTCCATTCGGGCGGACTCAGCGTTGCCAGACGTCCCGATTTTTAAATCAAAATTAAATGTCCTGCTTTTCGGGAATAACTCGTGTGGACTGGCCTTTCTATAGATATTTTTACTATCTTTTGTCACGTAAACGTAATTTGAAGTCAAATAAAAAGATAAAACCTTAATCAATATTCAATTCGATTTTCAAAAACCTTAGATTATACAGGTGTTTCTTCGTTGCCACCCTTAACGAAGAGTACATACTCCATCAAATAAAGTAAGTTTATGCCAAAAAAATACTGGAAACAATGTAAGTTAATTTTTTAAAATTACTTGATCGAGCGAAATTTATAGTGAATAGTGTCCAGTGTTTATGCTAGTTTTTTCTAGATATTAAATATTTCTCGTAAAAAAATCTTGCTACACGCGTCAATGTGCATTTATGCAGAAAAACGCAGTCTATTTACTCTGGACTCTAATATTTTGGAAACCAGACACTTCCCAGGTATGCTTCCATGGAGAAAAATGATCGTGATGATGAGAAGATTCCGTAGTTTTCGGGAACGTTGACGACCAAAAATCACCTGTATACGTTTTTATAACTATGGCCCTCTTTCGACGAAAGAATCCCACTTTTTCACTCAAAAAGTTCCTAAATCCCGACTTTTCAAAAAAAAAAAAATCTAGCAACGCTGGACATCCACAATCTACACCCATCCGCTTTTTATTTTCTGTAAATAAAGTAAAGCCTTTTGTCTTTCCTTTTTGGTTTGCTTATTCAAACGACACTATTGTCTCGTCTCTCTATGTGGTGTAGTGTCGGTATCTTTTTAATCTTATCGCATATAAATCTTTACATTAAAATAAGAGTGATATAAAATAATATAAACTTTAGGTAAATGTAAAATAGTATTGTGTGCACATAATATAATGAATCCTGGGTCTCGTTATTCTGGTCGTTAAATAACAAAAAAATTGACCAAGTGCCCGGTTAGGGTAGATATACGGACTGCAATATTGCAGTGTCGATGCAGTTGGCACGACTGCAATGCACAACTGCTGTGCAGTTATACGGCATTTCTCGCGAGGGTTCCGTACAATACCAAGAATTCTTTGGGTAGACACACAGACTGCAAAGTTGCAGTTTGAATGCAGCCGGCACGACCGTAATAAAACTGCAAGTCAATTGCACGTAACATGCCATATAACTGCAATCAAACTGCACATTGCAAGTCGACTTACAGTCCGCGTGTCTACCCTTATAGGCAGAAATTTCCTGTAATCTACAAGTAATCTAATATAGTATCGTGTGCACACAAAATAATGAAAAAAAAAAAAAATGTCTTGTGAACCTGGTGCCTTATTAGGTACGTCCTACTTAACTACACCAAATAAAAAACAATATTGGTTGGAAAAGAGGTAATTTATTATTTGTAATCCAGAACAAAATTGTGTACCAAACAAAAATATGAAAATATTTTAATTTACAAATAAAACTGTCATTTCGACTTTACCAATATAAATATCATTGTGACCAGGCCCTAACCTGTAAAGTTTAGGCACCTTCTTACTAAGTATTCATATTAGCTTAGATTTCATACTATGAACATAGGCATACAGTAGTTTAGTATATTCGCAAACTAAACATTGTGCTTTTTACAACATAGCACAGCACTTGATTAATAATCAAAATTTTGAGTGTAAAGATAAATAATACAATTAACATTTATAATAATATCTAAATCGACTAAATATTGAACATAAAAATAATCTAAAATAATGATATAACCTATGCTGCAAAATATAGGTTTACACTGAAATTGTTTGAAACAAAATCTTGACAATGCAACAAAGAACAACAAAGAGAAATATTATTCACAAAAAATATTTAAAATATAAGAAAAACCTGTAATAAATACAAGTTCGTAACAGAGGTCTGTCTTGCAATTTTTTTCGGTTCTTTTTTATTTTGTAACCGCACATAGAATAACACTCTTGCGTAACAAACGCATAGAAAAATTTACATCAGTACAATATGGTCACAGATGAGCCCCAGCCTTTATTGTAACGTCCTGGGAGCGGGGTTGGTCACGAACGTAACGTCCCGGGATTTAGTCACGGTTGGAATGAGTTTGATTTGTAAAACTGAAAGGAGTGCCAACAAAGGCTGGGGCGGGATTCGAAGCCGCGCGAGCATGTAGCGACCCTAATATGCACGTTACCACAGCGCAGCTAATGACTAATAGAGTTCTGTAACCGCACGCTATAATCGCGTCCCAGTCCACTCGTAATTTTCCACTGAACACTCGAGTCACACAGTCGCGGCCGGCCTAGTCTGAGCCCGCTCCCTCGTCAGCATCCTCCAGGAAGCTGAATTTGTTTGATGCTACAAAGTTCTGGAAGGATTTTAACACTGAATTAGATACTTACAACATAAGCTTCCTAAATAAACTATATAAAAATGAAAGTATCTTGAGTCAATCATTCTACGTCGCGTATAAATTTCGAAAATGGTAATAGTTACTATGTCCTACTCGTGTTTATGGCAGCAGATTACATGGTAGATGTTGCATTATTTATTACATATGATTGATTGGTTCAAGATACATTCAATGTTTTAATTGGTTAATATGATTCTGGTATAAATAATGTAATTTTGTCGGTATAAAGCGACCAATACACCCATATGATAATGCATCGGTGTCTAGTTGACCTTTCTTATATAGCACAGAAGAAGAATGTATGTCAATAAACAAGATATTAAATCTTGAACATTGCTTCATATGCATAAAGTACTGAATGAAAATAAAATCAATAATGTGAAATGATTAGTAATGTTATTATGATCTTAAAAACTTACTTTGACCCTAATATGTACATTCTCCTTCACATAAAATAATGGATATAAACAAGAATATAACTTGATGTGGGGAATTCCGTTGTGCAAAACAAAAGGCGGTGAAAGTAATGCATACAGATATCTCCTGGCTATGCAAGTTTGTTGCACAATATTTACGTTTATTTTCCTCATCATCGAATTAAAAGAGAGGTATTGATTACGCCGCCGACTATCTTGGTAATCTTGCCATTAACAAATTAGTCATAAGTCAAGACCATTATTACCGCATTTTAAGTTTTAAATCAAATACATATTTCTGTAAAAATTCCATTATTACTTAATAAACAATTTTTTTAAATAATTATTAAATAGTACAATATGAAACTTGATTTCAATTGTTTTTGACCAAGCTAAGGTGCTTCAAAGATAACTATAATTTGATTACCTTTTCAATATAATCAGTTATATGTAATCGAGATAAATGTACATAATCAGTCAGTACAAAGTAGTCACGTTTATATAAGCTGCACTTTACGGTGTTGTAAAGCGTGCGTCGTTTACAAGAGTAATACTCACAGGTTTCTCCGTCTCCTTCATCTTGGGTAGAGGTCTGTCGTCCGAGCGGTCCTTGGAGCGCTGCCGTCCGTTCCTTTCGTCGCGGGCCTCCCGCTCCGCCGGCGGCTCCCGGGAGGCGTCCCGGGAGCGTTCCTTCACGTCGCGCTCGCTCGAGTTGCGTCTCTCGCTTGAGCGCTGGCGGTCGTGGGAGCGCGTCCGCTCGGGCGAGCGCTGGCGCTCGTTGGAGTGGTTGCGGGCGGGCGAGCGGTCGTTGGAGCGCTGGCGGACGGGCGAGCGCGGCGGCCGGTCCCGCTCGTCCCGCCGGTAGTTGTCGTCACGTCGGTAACCGTCGTCCCGCCGATAGCCATCGTCCCGCCGATACGAGTCGTCCCGTCGGTCCTCGCGGGAATAGTCGCGTCTGTCCCTATCGTCTCTGTAGTCACGGTTGTAGCTTCTGGAGTCTCTGCCTCGGTCATCTGTAAACGATCAACGTCATTATAATGTATTTCAACAAGTTTTGGTTATGAAATCATCTGTTGTAGGCACTAGGGTCATTGTTTTGTATTGTAGGGTAGTTGTATAAAAATCAGTGAAATGTTATTATACACACCTCGTCTTGGACCTCGACGATCATCTGTAGAGTCAGTCTGTAAAACAAGAACAACACTATTAGTGTGAAATACAGTAAAATATCAGTGTTATGCAGTAAAATACTCGAGGAGCGTTGGCGTTAGGCTAGTAAAAAAATAAAAACATCAACAAAAAATAAAACACAACAAAATAAAACAAACGCCAAATCTAGGCAATGAGTTTCGAAAGATACCATATTGCGCTGACCTCAAGTTCAGTCCAGGAAGAAGATGACAGTAAAATAACAAGTTTTAGAATTACAGTATTTTACATAACATAATTTCTATTTACCTTTCGAGCCCATCGTTCCTTTTCATCAGCACCTCCGCGTCTAGATTCTTCCTCTTTCTTGCGGAGACGTTCTTCTATTTCACGTTCCCTGTTAAAATAAACGAAATTGTTAAAAAATCTTAGTTATTGTAGTGTTGTAATGCTGTTTTGAATAATTTAACGGCTTGTTGGTATAAAACGACCAATACATTCATAGGTAAGCATGTATCGGTGTCTAGTTGACCCGTTTTTATAGCACAAGAGAAGAAATCATTTGATTAATAATATGAATATGTACCTTAAAAATTGCCTCATGTGCATTTAAATATGTGAGGCTGTCATGAAAATTTGTGATAGGTATAAAATAGATATGTATGTACTATATTTACGGTAAGCAACGACGACATGGCTCGACTCAATACGACATGGCATATCATAGGAAATTATGCTGACTGTGGATGAGATCAGTAAATTGTTTTCAAATGTATGTATGTGTAATGTTCTCGAAAACTACGGAATCTTGCCATCATCACGATCATTTTTCTCCATGGAAGCATACCTGGGAAGTGTCTGGTTTCCAAAATATTAGGGTCCAAAGTTGAGTAAATAGACTGCGTTTTTCTGCATAAATACACATTGACGCGTGTAGCAAGATTTTTTCACAAGAAATAATTAATATCTGTTTATGAAAAAACTAGCATAAACACTGGACACTATAAATTTCGCCCAATCAAGTAATTAAAAATGTTTTTTCAAGTCTCAAAGTTTCAAATCTTTTGGGCCTGAAAAATATAGATTTTTCGATATAATCAATCTCAGCCCTCCTAGCATGACCACGCATAGTGGATATCGTATAGTCTCTATACAAAATTCAACATGGCGGCTATATTTATCGTATTTTTACAGGTTATATGACGATAAATCGGTTTATCATTTTACACTCATTTTCCACTTGACGTTTCCATTCATCATCATTATCATCCATCATAAATCATCTACTAAAGACAATGTCCGAATGGCCACAGTTCCCCCTTGTCTTTGCATCAGGATAAACTAAACAGAAAAAAGTAGATGTTACCCTTTATAAGTTAAAAATCTCACTTTATTTGTTGGCTTACTGGTATATATCTATCCTGTCATTTATATGTTTTATGTGTGCAATAAAGAATAAGAAGAGGACTTACTTAGCAGCAGTGTCGACCGGCTTGGCCGCACCGAACACGGCCGCGGGCGAGGCGCGGGGCGCGGCGGGGGCGGCAGGGGCGTCGGGGGCGGCCGGGGCGGCGGGGGGCGCGGGGGCGTCGCGCGGCACCGTGCGCGGGAGCAGGTTTAGCTTGGGGCGCTCGCGCGGCTTCGTGTCTGTTTGGTATATTCAATTATGTTACAAGCGTTGAGGGAGAGTAAATCTTCATGGTTACATACAGTCTTGAACAAATAGCTGTAGACACAAATGTACTTATGCCCTTGTGCTTAGGTTCAATGTCCATTTTATACTGTATTGTATATCTTATAACTCGTGACTATTCAATGTCACACGACTGTGTTCCCGAAATGGGGTAGACAGATCTACAGGTTCATGATCAGGCAAATAAGTAACATGACATAATGAGAAACTATTAAATTACATTGTAATTCTTATTATTTACTAGTGGACGCCCGCGACTCCGTCCGCGTGGACTGCAGAAAAAACAAAATGTCGAAATTCTCACGGATAAAAACATTTTCCTGGGATAAAAAGTAGCCTATTGTTAAGTATGTGGGGCCTGTCACAATATATTCCTGAAAACTGCATCGAAATCGGTTCAAATGTTTCTGAGATTAGCGTGCACAAACATAGATCCGTTACAATTTTATTATATGTATAGATATACATAATTTTTTATCATTTACATCTGGCCCCCACTATGCTATACATCATCATCATCCTATTGCAGTCCACTGCTGCACGTAGGCCTCCCCCAGGGCACGCCACAAGACTGCCATGGGGGGTATTTGCCCACCACGCTGGGCAGGCGGGTTGGTGACCGCAATTTGTATTTTGGACTATGTTGTCAACACGGGAGACACTGCTGCCCACCTCCCGGAAACCGTTAATCGCCTCGTACGATACCCACAGGCCGACATAGGGTGGTACGAATCCTACTCTGGCGGCACCACGCGGCGTAATGCTATACATATAAGGCATATATTTACAATGGTCAATGTCCAAGGTGAAGCTTAATTTTATTATCATAATAATACTTATAACTAGTGGACGCCCGCGACTCCGTCCGCGTGGACTACAGAAAAAACAAAATGTCGAAATTATCTGGGATTAATACATTTTCCCGGGATAAAAAGTAGCCTATATGTTAAATGGGACCTGTCACGATATATTACTGAAAACTCAACAGACTACTGGCAGTTTAGTTATTGTCATCTGTACATACATAGGTTGTTACGTAATAAATTTTTGATCCAATAGTTTTCTCATTTCGGCAGTAGCATCTTCCATATTAATTTAATAATAAAATAAAGCATACCTTCTCTAGGCGGTGGGTCACGATCTCTGTCGCGGTCACCGAACCCTCGACCTCCGCCAAACCCTCTATTCTCCCGACTTCTGAAATAACAACATTTATAAGTAAACAGATAACAGAGAGCAGAATTCTCCATACTATCTGGAAAAATAAACATACGTACATACATACTCTATACATATGTATAAAGTTAATTTATGGCGAAAAAATTGCTGGGAAATTATTTTAATTTTAAGGCATTTTTTCGTGAAAAATGTTTGTTACACGCATCTACGTGCTAAACTCAACTTATACCATACATATAACCATACACTTCCCATGCTTCCATGTAGAAAAATGTTCGCGGTGACGAGGAGAATGCTGACGACCAAAAACACAGTGGAGACTTACCCCAGTCCGGCTTCCCGGTCTCCGGCCGGACGGAAGCCCTCACGACCGCCGTAGCCGCCTCGCTCGCGCTCTCCGTCCCGCCCCGCCCCGCCGCGCCTGCGAGCACACTGACATGTAGGCTGTGTCGCGTACAACAGCTTCTATGCTTAGATGAGTTATAACTATAATGACGTCACTGCTCCTATGCCCGATTTCCAAACTAACATCTTTGGTATGCAGTGACACAGATAATATAGTCATGCACAGAGTAACTCGCGCCATCATACAAAGGAACTATATGGTGTGGTGTAAGGTCGAAACTCTTATTGTCGCTGTTGCAATTCTTCGACTTTGCTACTGGGGGTCACCAACCCGCATGCCCAGCGTGGTTACTATAGGCAAAAACCCCCCTGTGGCAGTTAGCCTTGTGGCGTGCTCTGGGGGAGGCCTACGTCCAGGAGTGGACCGCAATAGGCGACGACAACCGCAAGTATCTTGCGGGAGCGGAATAAATAACACTGTAGTATTCATGTATCAGTATAGTTACCGGTCGTCTCCGTAGCGGTCGCGTCCGAAGGAGTCCCGGCCTCCGTACGGCGTCCGTGCCGGCTCCGCGGCGGGCCGGTCTCCGTCACGCCATGCGCCTGCGCGGTTGTCTGCGCTCGCTGCCAACAGTAACTAACATTGAGACACGACAATTTTATATATAAGATTATAAAGCTGAAGACTTTGTTTGAACGCCATAATCTCAGGAACTACTAGTCTGATTTGAAAAATTCTTTCAGTCACTATGGGTGCGCCCACCACCGGGCCCTACACCCTCCACTGACCCTCGGATCTGATAACTCATAACTGCGAAAACAAGCACTTGCACTACTACAATCGCCACGAGAAACCAGACCCGAGCACCTAGCATGCAAGATAATACATCACACTATTTGCGAAATCAAAAACTAGATTAATAATCTACATATTATTATGTTTCGCCAACAACCGTGGCATTATTTATCTATACATATAATATTTAAAATAAATAGATACTATTTGTGCACACAAAACCAAATAGTATTGGGTGAATTAGTTAAATTTTAATGAAAAAAAATCAAAAATTCACTAAAATATTGATAAATTAGTAAAGGAAAACAAGTGAATGTTTGAACTTCCGAATTGTAAAGTTTAATACAATTTCATTTAATTCTTTCAGTGTTAGATAGTCCATTTATCTAAGAAGGCTACAGGCTATGTAAGATAATGCAGCGTACTCACAGTCGCGCTCACGCTCGCGCGGCGGCAGGCCCTCGCGCTCGGGGTTGCGTGCGCGCGCGCCCGGCTCGGGCACGGCGCGCGGGCCCGAGCGCCAGTCACCCATCGTGCGCTCGGGGTCGTACTCTCTGCGAACACGGGCTTATGTAGCGAGTGTGGTGCCGGCATGTACGAAAGGTGTTTTCAAAATTAGTGATTTGCTTTCGACACGAAACTATACCCCGTTTTTTTTTTAAGAAACATTGTTTGTAAACATTAGAACTCTCATATTTGTAAGATATGAGTGAAGTTTGACCTTTTTCCATATTGATATGTATCCTACAAAAAAGTTTAGTTTTGTGTTTGCGAAATCAGCTTCTTTATGGTTTTTATTGTAACTTTATATGAGTAGGTACTATTGAATTGAGTAGTAAAGTCTTTATGAACTATTGATGATAATAAATAATACACAAAACTGTGCCTAATAAAAAACCTAATTTCGTTCTTTCAAATTCATTCTATTTCTAAATAAAATGAGGCATAGGTAGGTAAAAAGAAACAACTTTCACTATGGGTCCAACTCCGAAATAGTGGAAAAATATCAGCTGTTCCATACATTTCAGTGCAGTAATAATTATTCAAGATTGTATGGAACAGCAGATTTTTTTTTCACTATTTCGGAGTTGGTCCCATAGTAAAAGTTGTTTCTTTTTACCTATCTAGTTTCGTGTCAAAAGCAAATCATTAAGAAGGAGGTGGGAGCGTAATAGTATTGTCTGTACTCTCCGCTATACGGTGGAAACAGGGAGCAATATCGTATACCTATACATATATTGCGGTAGGAGATTGAAGGCGTAAACAAGGAGCTTAGCCAATGTCTTATTGTTTTAAGACATCATAATATCTTGTAATTGGAAGTACATAGTTACACTTGATCATGTTTGTATCTTGCAGCAAAATCCTAATTTATGCTCTGGCCATTGATACCATGAACACCAGTGAGTTTAAAAGGTTACTTTTTACAAAGTAGATAAATAACACTGCATACCAAATACTTCAACATAATAATAGGGGTCATCTATTTCTATTGTACTTCCATATCTATGTTGCTGTATTGTCGTACTTACGTCATGCATGTTACAATATGAAAAAATGCAGATGATCATCAGACTGCAATAATTCAAATATTCATCCAAGGCAGGCACTAACCAATAATAAATCAGGAATTACACCTTTTTTCGGTTTTTAGCCTGCCTTCACTGAGCTTAGTTTACCAAGACAAAAAAAAGCTATTATTCAAAAAGAAATTTTAAAGGCTAGTTCAAAAAGAAAATACAAAAAATAGATAAGTACCTCTTCCTAGAACCACTTTTGCTGATAGCTGGTTCCTAACATCTGACAAAAAAACAGGGTTGAAACATAATAGGGTCCTAACCAAAGCAATAAATAATAACAATATGACAAAATTACCTGTCCCTGTCATTTCTGTTCCTTCCCATGCGGCGATCGTTGTCTTGCGTGGATACCTCTATTCTAATGCGCCGGTTGCTTATTGTCTGCAAAACAAAAAAGTCCAATCACAATAGAAACACCCTTGTGAATTTTCGGCAAAGAGTTTTTGCAAGTTACCATGTAAAACTTGTTGTCATTGTAAAATATTGTAAACTTAAAATATTACATTAGTAAAATAATTGTTTTAGAGAAATGTGAGGTTTTATCTAGACTGTTTTCACCATTGCAGTAGCTAATTTAATTTGGATAATCTTCAAATATATTAGTTTCATGTTTTCTGCACAGGTATGTATATAATAAATATGTTGATCATGCATAATGCAGCTAATAATCATCACATAACTATGACATCAGTAAAAAATAACAATAGAAAACTGTCATGACCAGGAATCAAACCCACTAAAGCAATTTAACTAATTAATTTAACTTACCAAATCTGGGATGTTCATGGCATTGATGAGACTCTCTCTATCTTCAAAGTCTACATAGCCATAGCCTCTGAGCCTGTCACCCTCTCTCGGAAGTCTCAAGTTGGTAATCTGAACAATACAACATTAACATAAATATGTTGCAATTTGTAGTTAGTAGAAAGTAATCTTATTTATAGCTGACATGTAAGGTAGGTAAGTATTAATTTCTCTGATGTCTTGCTTGATAAGATTGATAATGTTTCTAAATATACCTAGTCGGTTCTTAAATACTATCACTGGCCATTTATTTAAAAAATAGAACACCTAGAAAAAAAAATGAAATGGTGTTCGATTTTCGAATATTTTTTGATTAATAATCTGCCAAATCACAATTACATTCATTCATTTTTACGATGGAGTGGACTCGCAAAGAGGACAGAGTAGCAGTATTTGCATTGCATCGTTGCGGCCATCCACCGAAGACGGTATTCAACTTGCTTCAAAAGTTAAAACTCACGAAGAGGTTCGTGTACCGTACCATCAAGAGGTACAATAAAACCTCTAGTGTCGATGACAAGAAAAGAAACGGCAGACCTCGTTCCGTTAGGACTCCAGGGGTCATCAAAGCAATAAAGGGGCGTATTGCAAGAAATCCCGTCCGCAAACAGAAACTGATGGCTTTGGAGATGGGATTAACCAGAAGTACCGTAAAAAAAGTACTCAATGAAGACCTGGGACTACGAGCATACCGAAAAAAGAGTGGGCATCTTCTGAACGCGCGTCTGATAGCTATGAGAGCCAAGAAATGCAAAGTTTTGCTAAAGCGGTACGCAAGAAACAGACACCGCGATATCCTGTTTACAGACTAATAAGTCCAAAATAAATACACGTGCTAAGTAGCAAACGTTTACTAATCGTTGTGTAGATTATAACCTATAAATTACAGGCAAGGAAAGTACTTGTCAAATACAACTTAATCATACAGCCAAGTTTTACATTATCAGTATATGACATACTTTCCCCCTAAGTAAGTACATACAACAATTGCTTTTAACTTTACATTTAACAATTAAACATATAGCAACAATGTCTAAATTCAAGAAAATAATTATATAAAATTATTAGGTAACTTCTTTATAATCTAAGCTATGTAATACTGAAACCTTAATCAATTATTAAAGTAACAAAATTAACAATATATTCACAGAATAAATATAGGCAAATCTTTAAGAAAATGAAGGGATGCCTAACATATTTCTCCACTCACTTTCATTTGGAATTGTAATTATATCTTCTTGACTCTCATTACTTTCTACATCATTCATTTCCCTCTCTCTTCTTTCCCGTACATTTGAATCTCTTATAATCACCAATTGATCTATATGTTTATGAAGGGTGGACCCATCATCTGCTTTTATAGTATAACTTGAAGGCCCTTCTTTAGACACAATAGTTCCTTTTAACCACTTAGGTTTATTATTATAATTTCTATACATTACTTTAGCTCCCATATTTGTTTCTCTGTGCCTCTGTTCAGAGTTATTCTGAATCTGTATTTCCATTTTTCTATTTTGAATATTGTCAGGGTGCATTGTATCTAGAAGTGTACGTAATCGTCGGTTCATTAACAACTGAGATGGACTTTTGTTGGTACTGGCACACGGAGTTACTCTTAAACTCAGAAGCATTTTAGGTATTCTGATGTCCCAAGGAATGTTGTCCATTTTTCGTAGCTTTTGTTTAACCGTTTGTACCATTCGTTCTGCCAGCCCATTAGTTGCTGGGTGGTATGGTGCTGTTGTCTTGTGTCTTATTTTATTTGCATCCAAAAACTGTTTAAATTCATTGGACACAAATGACGTGCCATTATCAGAGACTAAGGTCTCACATAAACCGTGTGTTGCGAACATTGCTCTCAGATGGCGAATCACTGTTCCCGTTGTCATGTTGTTTGTCACAACCACTTCTGGCCATCTTGAGTATGCATCAACCACAATTAAAAAATATTTATTTTCATAAGGCCCCGCAAAATCAACATGTATTCTAGACCAAGGTCTCGTGGGAGTTACCCATTCATGTACACTTTTAGGCGGCATGTTCCGGTTTTCCAAGCAACTGATGCAACTGCCTACCAATGCTTCAATATCCTCACTCAAACCAGGCCACCACACATAGCTCCTTGCAAGGGCTTTTGTTTGTACCATGCCTGTATGCGTATTATGTAATACGCGTAACGTTGCTTGTCGGAGTGTTGCAGGTATCACCACACGACTACCTAATAGAAGACAACCGTCTTGCAAAGACAGCTCTTGTCGGCGCAACCAGTAGACATGCAAGTCTTTGTCACTGACCTTATTAGGCCATCCTGCTTGAACGTAATGTACCACGTGAGACAAGGTTTTATCGTGTTTGGTCTCTTGAGCAATTTGTTCCACGTCGAACGGTAAATCCTCGGGATTTTCTGCCATCAATAAGATATCACATAATTGTTGCTCCAGCGTTTCCGGGACTGGCTGTGGCCATCGGCTCAAACTATCAGCATTTCCAATCTCAGAACCTGGTCTGTAAATAATATCATAGCTATGTGCCGTTAGTGCGATAGCAATTCTAGTTAGGCGTGGTGATAGCATATTAGGCATCGGTTTTTTGGAGTCAAAAATGCCAAGCAAAGGTTTATGATCCGTAATGACTGTGAAAAATCTTCCCGCTATGTAATTATGGAATTTGTTTATTCCAAACATTATCGCCGCCGCCTCTTTGTCCAGTTGAGAATAACGTCTCTCGTGAGTATGTAAGGTTCTGGAACCCATTGCGATAGGGCGCTCCTCCCCATTTTCCATGATATGTGATAACACTGCCCCAACGCCATATTCTGAGCTGTCACATGTTAGTATCAGTGGTTTATGTAAATCATAATGAACTAATGTCATGTCAAAAGTTATAAGACGCTTAGCAGCATTAAACGCGTTTTGTTCCTTGTCAGTCCAGTGCCATGTTTGCGATTTATCTAGCAACCGATGTAATGGTTCTAGGATTGTTGCTTTTCCAGGTATAAATCGCTCATAAAAGTTGTATAAACCCAGAAAAGCCTGTAATTCTGGTATATTTTTAGGTTCCGGAGTTTTATTAATAGATTCCACCTTACTAGGCGCGGGGTGTATGCCTTCTGCGTCTATCACGAAACCTAAAAATTCCACGGATTCTTTAGCGAACTTACATTTTGTTTTATTAAGTCGCAGCCCTGCGTGTCTAATGCGTTGTAGCACTGTGTCGAGTCGTATTCGCATATTGTCCATATTATCTCCACTGATTATAATATCGTCTATTAAAACTGCTACCCCTGCAATTCCTGCCAAAAGTGATGTCATCAGGCGCTGAAAGATTCCCGGACAAGCTTTTACACCAAAAGCTAGTCTATGTACAGTATATAAACCTTTACATGTATTAAGGGTTAAAAGTTTGGCTGTATCATCGTCCACTATCACCTGTGTATATGCTCGATCCAAATCCAATGTGGTGAAGTATTTTCCCCCTGCTACTGTAGCAAATACCTCATTAGCCGAGGGCATGGGGTATGTGTCTGACTCTGTAGCCTGATTGACCGTGCTACGATAATCACCACATAATCTAATTTCTCCAGATTTCTTCACAATTGGCACTATAGGGGTCGCCCACTCAGAAAATGATACAGGGCGTAAAACTGTTTCGGCAACTAGTCTGTCTATTTCTTTCTCCACCTTGTCCTTTAGGGCGTATGGTACTGGACGCGCTTTGAGGAACTTTGGAGTAGTGCCAGGCTTCACATGTATTGATACACTATGTCCACGGTAAGTACCGAGTCCATCCTTGAATACCTCCTCGTGGTTTGCAAGTACTTCCTGTACTTTGGCGACATCCATATCAGATATAAAATTAATATTCATACTAATATCCAATGGCTCAAACCAGTTTCTTCCTAGTAAATTTGGTCCATTATTCTTTGCAATAATTACATCTAAATTTTTGATAATATTCTTGTATGCTACTTGAACTCTAGCTTGTCCAAGCAAAATTACTGGTGTTTCAGTCCATGTACGTAGCTTCACTGGCACCGACTGCAACACCACTGACAAATTGTGACCTTGCAACCTTTTCCATGTGTCTTGATTGACCAATGTGAAACTGGCTCCTGTATCCACTTGCATTGTTACAGGTACACCTTCTAAAAATAAATTGACCTCATAATGTGCCACACGAGTCGAGCTCTCTATATTGTAAATGCCATTCAAATGAGCTTCCTGCTCCTCTTCTGTAAAATTTATGTTCTTATGCGAGTCATTTCTCTTCTTACTTATACAAATTTTCTCTATGTGACCTTTCTTTTTACAGTATCTACATAGGGCATTGACAAATCTGCATTCACCACCATGACGGTCACCACACCGGTAACATAAACGGAATCTATTCGTTTGTACTGCATTAACATCCATGGGTTCTGGATCCGGCGCGCGATACACATTCTCCGATGTACGATACTGTGTACTCCTGGGATCCAACGAGCAGCTTGATGATGACGATGATGCTAGGTTGCTGTGCATCATACGCACGTCCCTGCCTGCACTTTCCGCCGATAACATAGCATCTACTACATCCTTGTAGCTTAAACTGTTTTTCTTCAAGAGTTCGTATTGTAATTTATGATCACTCATCCCGCATACCAGTCTGTCACGTAACATGCGCTCTAAATCTGTGAAATTACACCCGGCACTTAACTTCCTTACTTGCGCAATATATTCAGATGCTGTTTCACCAGATTTTTGATTGCGATTGTAAAATTGAAATGACACTGATATTTCGTTTGGTTTTGGGCTGTAGTGATTCGTCAATATAGTCACAATGTCACTAAAAGACACTTCGTAAGGTTTTCTAGGTGTAATTAACGAACAAACTGTCTCAAACACTTGTGAACCACACACTGTAAAAAAATTTGCTCGTTTGGTATTGTCCACAATAATTCCATTTGCTTCAAAACAAAAACTCAATCTGTCTATATAGTAGTCCCAATTATCGGTTTCTGGGTTGAATTCATGAAATGTTATTGCTTTCTTGTCCATTTTTAATCCTCGTCGCCACTAATAAGTCCAAAATAAATACACGTGCTAAGTAGCAAACGTTTACTAATCGTTGTGTAGATTATAACCTATAAATTACAGGCAAGGAAAGTACTTGTCAAATACAACTTAATCATACAGCCAAGTTTTACATTATCAGTATATGACACAGACGAGAAAATTTTTAATATCGAAGAGAAGTACAACAAACAAAATGACAGGGTGTACGCTACCAGCTCTGCGGCCGCTG
Source organism: Carposina sasakii (assembly GCA_014607495.2). Taxonomy (NCBI): domain Eukaryota; kingdom Metazoa; phylum Arthropoda; class Insecta; order Lepidoptera; family Carposinidae; genus Carposina; species Carposina sasakii. Next base: position 10,634,492 of record CP053158.1, read on the forward strand.
GAAATGCCATTCCTAGAGTGCAGCACGGCCATCATCCATCATCATCATGATTTGGTTGGGAGTGTCCTACTATGGCCCTACTGAAGTGCATTTTTGTGAAAAAGGTGTCAAAACAAGTGCAAAAGTGTACCAAGACACGGTTTTAGATCGCATAGTAAAAGATCTGCCCCAGACACTCTTTGGAGGACGGCCATTTGTGTTTCAACAGGACTCGGCACCAGCACATAAGGCCAAAACAACTCAGGAGTGGTTCGAGCGCCAGAATATCGAGCTAATAAGGCATCAAGATTGGCCCTCATCTAGCCCTGACCTCAATCCACTGGATTACAAAATTTGGCAGGAATTGGAGGAGAAGGTCTGTTCTAAACCTCACAAAAATTTGAGCAGCCTAAAGTCATCATTGATTAAAGCAGTGGCCGATATCGACATGAATATGGTCCGTGCTGCTATTGATGACTGGCCGCGAAGATTGAAAGCTTGTGTGAAAAATGGTGGCAATCATTTTGAATAAATTTTGTGTTTAATGTAAGCTAATTAAATGACCTTTTTTTTAAAAAATGCTTTTTTTGAATATCATGACTAGTTTTCATTTTATAGCCAATTTTGTTTGTGACAGAATTTAAGCACCGACTAGGTATTATGATAGTCATGCTACTGTATTAAAGGATAATGGATAATTTAGTATTCTTGTGGGGACAACATACCTATATATAAGTAGGCAATAGTGAGAACAATTGACAGTAAAATGTATGGAATATCTGACAAATTTAGGCAATGTTTAGCTTAAACAATGTTTAATTTCTTTTGTAACAACACAACTTGTGTCCAATTATAATAAGCAAACATCTTCATTATAATTTATGGAAACCATGAAAGTTGAGAGATAGCATGCAAATTTCATAACTTAAATAATAAAAATTTAATGTTAATAGTGTCAACTATGATAACATTATTAGCAAAATGCTTGCCAAACTAGAATTTGTTACTAAAGTATGTCACTAGATTGACCTCATTAATTACTTATTATTTTGCAAATGGAAGTGAAATAACAAATTGAGTTTACACATGAAAGTTGTTTGGAGATAACAATTACTTGCTAATTAATGACTAATTAGTTACAATCCTTAAATATCAGCAAAAATTACCTTGAGTCCAGCAAATAGGTCTGTAATTGCACTTTCATCCACATCATAGGGAAGGTTTGATATATGTGCTATGAAAGGTGGGCGTTTAGGGATGGACTCTTCGTCGACGGCCAGGCCTCCGCGGGCGGCGCGGGAGGCCGAGGGGAGCACCACGGGGCCGCGCGAGCGGGCCCCAAACCCTCCATATGTTTCACTGACTGTGACACACAAAAAAGGAATGTTGTATAAGTAAATATAATCTACTGATGAAAATAAATAAAAACTAAATTATTATAAAAAGGTAAGTAATAATAGCACAGTAGGTACATATTTATATCTAATGAGTATCAAATTCACTTCCAGTGATATCATATACTAGATTTGTGATTAGGATTTTGGAGCATAGCCATATAAATCAATATAACAAAATTGTTGTGTTGGACCATGAGCATGTCTCATGATTTATGAAATTAATGACCAAATATTATCTTGTGTTTACACAACATTAGAGGAATAATAACAAGAGATAATGACCACTTGTACCTACTTGAGTTAATGCTAAAATACATTATTTCAGATGGATAAACCCTCAGCTGTTTTTAGGGAGCAAACCAATGAAAGACTAGTCTGAATTGAGTTATGGCTGAAGGCCACCTCGTAGATTATGCTAAAATTGCTGGTCACAGGGGCTTCCAATAGTAACAAAGCCTACACCTCCCCCTAGCCAAAGACTAGGGATCATAAGCTGAGCTAAGCACTGGCATTTCTGGTTCCCCTATCTTCCATGTTATGGAAGCATCCGGCTAGAATGTGTTAGGACAACACTGGAGACCTTTACTCAGACCTTCCCGGGGTGGAGGGAGTGACAGACACTCAGCTTGTGCACCCCAAGTACGAGATTAACATTGGCTTGCCATTGCCCTTTTACATCATCATTGGGTACTATTTAACACATAAGTGCATGGTGCATTTTTTTAATATTACAAAAATATCACAAAAATAGGTACTTACTTTCTTCATCTGCCAATTCGACTGAGGTTATTGCTGGTTCTGCATGGATAAATTTTTCGGTTTGGACGGGAATCCATTTTGCCTTTTTTGATTTCTTGCCTGTAGGTTATGTTAAAACATGGATCAATATAAAAGTTTTGCTTGACGAATAGTTCATAATGTGAACTTAGCACTCCAATATGTATAGTAATGATGACGCATTGACCAAGTGAACGACCTAGTCAGATTTGGAAAAGCGGTTATTTGAGGCACATTGGAAGGACAATTTACATCAGAACATTTGGTACAAACTTATGAAGTGCACTATATTGAGAACAGATTGGAAACTTACAAGTTTTATACTAAAATACTGTAAAAAATATGGGGCAAAGTGGTATGGAAAGGTTGAAATAAGTGGCCACGCGGTAAAACCAAAGGACCGCAGAAGGAGAAAATGACACGTTAGCATTATTAGGTAACACTTGTTAGTACTCATTTCGGCGACTACGAATTAGGAATAAAATTAGAAAAGATATAATATTGCAATTAATAATATGAGAACACAAAGACGGTTAATTATAGTATAAATCAAAAGACAAAATTTGGAAGAACTAACCTGTAGCGGCCATATTATAAGGCTGGGGCCTGTGTTGCTACTAAAACAAATTTATTGGCACTTTGGCATTGGCAGACGTCGCAAAATGTTACTAGTAATAAAATTATGTTGCAATATATATATGACTAAAAGTCCCTAATAAACAAACATTTTGTATTACATTACATAGTATTGTCTCACAGAATCGTTCATGAAATCGTAACTTGAATAATAAAATCGGAGAATAGCTTTGGTTAAAATTTCTTGTAAGTTTTTGTAGAAGTGAAAAATGTACGTACTCTAGTGGTTTTTGAGATATTTCGCGACATTTCCTGTCCTCATGCTCATTAATGACGACTTATTTATTTACAATATAGCACACTAACATATTGTGAAAAATGAAAATGTACATACTGTACATGTATAAGTAGGTACTAAAATGTTTAAAGTTCATTGGAATACCTTAAAAAAATTTAACACACACAAGCATCGGTAGTAAGTACCTACTAGGCGGTAAGGGTAAATTATTAAGATATCTACCCAAATGATACCCTATTTGGACTAACGTTAGACTGGTTTGTATCCCACAGTAGAAATTTGATCGCATATCGAATCCGACTAAATCTTAACGTCCATTTTTAATATATGACATGAAACGCACAAAAACATACCTACCTACTAACACTGCTTCTTCAATGTGGGCTACCGTTTAAGCGCTCACTAGTTGGCATCACTGTAGCGTGAGGTTTGTTTAGACATAGCTGTTATGGTTTCTTTATGTACATATACGTGATATTTTTTAATATCGTAACATGTAACGTACTGTTAAATTAATAACAAGCATACCACAGAGCCGGTTTTATCATCCATTATAAATTCAGAAATCATTCTACTCAAGACAATGGCTGTATGGGCATAGTTTCCCTTTCTTTTCGTTCGAGATACTTAAAAAAATATTCGCTAGATTAGCGCCTCTGGCGGATGATTCACTCACGGGGTGGTTTCCATTGCAGGTGATGATAAATTAAAAATGTATATCCAGGAACCACTGACTCTAAACATAGGTTTTCATAGATATCAGATTGGAAGAAAGAAATCTTTTATTCATATAGACTTTTATATTCCATCGTTGATCAATTAAAACATGTTATACTTATAGGTACTATTCTGAGATAAATCAGAATTTCTCGTAATGTAATATGTCAGTTCTCTCTTACCCTTTCTATGTTTCAAGTCAAAACTGCAGTTAAATAAAAATTATTACCAATTTTTGGCGAATAATTTATATTATGGCAAACACAAAGTACCCTCGCCCATTGCTGGGACCATGAACGAAGGACGTCGCGGAGATTCGATTTTAGGATTGTCGTCACAGAATACTACATATATGTATAATCGTCATTATCGAATATGTGTGAATAGTTTATGCACTGAAGTATGAACCAATTATTATTATTGTCTAACGTGCTATGAACAACCTCTCGACATTATAAATGAGGGTCAAAGTACTCAACTTATATCTAAGTTGAGTAATTCGCGAATTTCATCGAGGCTGTGTAGCCTTTGGGAAAAGTGATCCATTGTTGGACACTTTACCCTATACAATCTATAAATATATACTATAGAATCTATAATTAATCTCGCGTAAAGTTATATCCTCGTTATACATGAATTTTGATAGCAAACTATGGAATATGGGAATAGCTATCAAATTAAACTGCTAACGCTTATTTTCAGTAAGGCCCAATATGTAAGTATTAAACATAATTATACTATTTCATAATTTGTATTAAATGAAAATGACAGACTGACGGATCAATGTACAACCTAAACCTTAGGGCCAAATTGTTTGATCGGTAGTTAAGCTTCTATTGCTTAGTTAACTTAAAACGACACACATTTTTATCACACTTGGAGGGTGTGTTCTTTGTATGACGTATGCATCCGGTAAGGATTTCCCGAAATTCCCACGGGAATGGGAAAAACGGGAATTGTAAAGTTTGAATTAATTAATGAATGATGAAAGTCGTGGGCGGCGGCGGTCGCCAGTAGGTAATAATAAGCTGGCGTCACTTAAAAGTATCTAGATAAAAAGTTACCTAAATTTCACAGATCCATACATTTTTCTGTCAAATGTTATTTTTAATCAGTGTCGAACTTTAGACGATATTTTGGGTACTTACATCAATTCCTAGGTGTTCAGAATGAAGACTCTGAAGTTGATATTGGTATACCGATTCTACCCCAGTACCTACCTATCTCTAAACGTTTGCCATCTACCCTTAGCCTAGTATCTAAATTCGACCGGTTTACAGAAATGCAGCTCCAAAAATATAGCCCTTCCCCTTCTTCTGGCGTTTCCGGTTATACCTAGATAAGTACTAACCAGCAAGCTTCGTAAGTGTTAAGTGTCCTAAAATTCACGAACAAAGATATTCATAGAAAAAGATGTTAGTAGATAGGTAGTACTAAGTATTACTACTTAGGTAAGTATAGTTAAGAAGGCTAACTAAGTAGAATCGCCTCAATTTTGTCGGAACAAACAAACAAGTGTGTTAAAAGCTCAACTTTTCAAAGCTTCATGGCGACTTGGGGTAACTTGTCTCGCTCAAAGTCCTTGAAGCAGCTTGGTGACTGTGGAGTCTGTCTGGCTTGTGGAAACGAGCCCGCGGTAGGGTAGATGGCATGCATTCATGTCGCGCACCGCTCCTATACCGAGTAGACGTGCCCAGCGAGCGATCGCGGTGCCGCCGTCGCTCGTCGCTCGTTTTATCGCTAGAGTTTTTGTTCCAAGTGTTTTTAGTCATTGACTCGACCGGTCGAGCATAAATTAACGTCCAAATCATATCCGAGAGTAAATGGTGTTGCAACTGAAAAAGTGTCTCTTGGTGATAAGGTATCGTGATGTGTTGTGTTGATGTCATGTGTGTGGGACTAGTGTAGAATTATTATTATTATGGGATACTCTGCTAGCAATGCGGGGCGCGCGGCCCATGAGGCCCTGCTGGCCCGCCAGGATGCCGAACTTCGACTCATGGAGACCATCAAGAGAAGTGTTCAGGCCAAGATGAAGAGCGACCGGGAGTACGCGCTCGCGCTTTCTGCTGCCGCTGCACAGGGGCAGAAAATGGATAAATGCGAGGAACTTAACGGTAATAAATAATCTAACAAACTTCTTTACATCAACAGTAGGTACATACTTCTGTATATCTATGGTACATACTTACTAATTTAAATTCTTTGTCGGGTAGGGTAATAAATAAAAGGGTAAGCTAATAGTAACATTGATCTTATTCAATTTCTTATTGCTAGTTGAATTTAGCAATGACATCAGCAGTATTATGATACAATCGATAATAGTTACGAGTAAGACAATATTTTTATTCGTAGAAAAACAATGATTTAATTTAGAGCAAACCACGGTCAAATTTTGTTAAAGTCAATTAAGTAATACCCTACAACTGGAAAAGATGGAAAAAGGTTTCTTACTGATCAGTCACACTCACATAGATTCCTATCTAAGTAGTTAATTTCAAATTCAACATAATATCAGTTTTCGGATCCAATTGATCATCTGATGAATGGCCAGTAAAGATTATTATTTCTTCTCTTGTCGGAATTACTAATATTACCTATATAGGTAGATATAAAAACAAAAGCACGACGGCCGATTGGTGTAGTTGGTAGTGGCCCTGCCTGCGACGCCATAGGTCCTGGGTTCGAATCCCGGTAGGTGCAAACATTGATGTGATGAATATCGATGTTTGTTTCCGAGTCATGGATGTTTATATACTTATCTATGTATTTATATACCGTTGCTTTTAGTACCCACGACACAAGACCTTAGGGATCTTAGTGTGGGACTAAGTCAATGTGTTGTGAAGTGTAAAAAAAAAAAAGCAATCAAACGATTTAATTCTGATTAGAAATGCACAAAATCCTTGTGAAAGTTTTTGTGGCTCTTTGACTTTTAATTTCTCTTACTGATACATTCCTGGAAAGTCGACTAACTGGTGACCCCGTTCCGAAATGTTTTTCTTCTACTGAAGTGGTAAACTAATTTTGAGAAATGGGAAATGGAATTTCATGATAACCATTACGTTTCATTTCATTTTTTTTTCAGGATCGCTAATAGCACAAGCATGGCGTACTATGACGGAGGAATGGGAGAGCACAAGTCGCCTTATCAAGGCCAACGTGGAAGCCCTGGAGTCCCGCGCCCTGGACAGGCTTACAAGCCTTATGACAGAACGACGGAAAGCAAGGAAGGTGTACCAAGAGGACCACACTAGAATAAATTCACAATTTACTCAGGTAGGTAACCGGTTTTATGGCGAATTTGAAATGTTCTTATTGGTAGGTATCTTGTTTACCACTTTTCCCGTTAGAACAGTACCTGATATGTAATCTTAAATGAGAAAAATGCCTGATCTCAGAAATCTTTGTAAGCTTACATAGTAACCTTATAGTTTGTATCACTAAATAAAAGGATACAGGTGACGTTATCCCTGCTTTTGGGTTGTCGATCGTTACCCTATAAAATCAACTGACAACACAGCTTTGCCTCATAAAACCAAACCATTTATCTGGACATCATCGGCCCTAATGGACCTTAACCCTATCAGAAACATATCATTTACACTTAAAGTTACTAACGAGGATTAAAGTTATTCCATCTCTTATCCAGTTTCTTAATAAACTATCTATATATATGAGATTGGTACGTAGAAGTATAGGTAGGTTAACACTGAAAAAAAAACAAATATTAAATCAATCTAGATAGCAGAAGTCGTAAGCACTACATAACAACGACATTTAATTGATGCATCATCTTCCTTATCACTCGTATCACCTTTGCATTTTACTAGAAACGATTACCGATATAAAATCCATGTATTTTCGTTCAGTACTACCTAGTGGTATGGCTGGTTAGCTGGTTGTAAATACAGACATAAAATTATTTACCGGTAGGTACATAGCCGTGTTTGCATAGGCACTGTGCCAATTTTATCCGACATGTTCGATGCAAACACAGAGAGACGCTAGCATTAAAACGAGATAAAAAATCAAATTACAAGCCGTGAAAGGAAAATTGAAGATATATTTTAGATTGAAACTTCTCTCTCTGAGAATAGAATTTTTATAAATGTAGGTACTTAGGTTTAGTATACAGATGGTACAAAGTACAATCCATTGAATGCTTTTAGAAAGCTTACCTACTTGAACTTGGCGACGACGATCGCAAGGACATTTGTATGCAACAGTGTTGAATGGCTAGAATTAAGTACAAGCCACATCCTGGAATGTAATCTACACATTAGAAAGACAGATGACGAAGTTATTTAGTTGTAATAATATATCAACCTTGAATTGTTGATATTCTTACTTACCTACATATCCGAGAAAAAGTAAAAAATTTTTGATACTAACACGAAAAAGACTTGCACATACAAATTTGATGTCAAACAAAGGATTACACAAGTCCTTCCTGAGAATCGAGAAGTCCTATCTCGCGAGTCACGAGATAGCGTCGGTCTCGCTCTGAAGTAATAACATCGCTGTGCTGCAGAGAAGGACGTAAACCATAATTTGTGATTTCTAACTGAGTCGTGTAAAGTGACGCTCTGTACCGGGATTGGTGGCTCGGCACCTGTCAGCGTTCGTTGGCCCTGCGACGAACTGCATAACTGCATGCACCACTTAAATTCATCCAACTTTTTAAAATAATCAAGAATTCAGGAGAAGAAAATTTTAGAAAAGACAACATTCCAGAATCATTAACTTCATTGAGTGAATTGATCGAACTCGCCATATAAATAGATTTATCAATGGCATCGTAGACAACTTGATATGCATTGGTCGAGTAGTTTACCAGACCGGACGTGACCCAGATAACTACTTGTATGCCACAATCGATGCTTGAACTTGGAGATTCTTCCCCGCCTGTTATTTCGTGATGTTAAGCGAATGTAGTAACTAGGCCAAAAACCAAGAATACTGCGGCGCGGCGCTGTCTTTTGCAGCCGTTAATAATTCCGTCGACCTAGTTGTAATGGAATTCTGTAAAATTTAAACATGCTTTGTGAACCACGTGTATTATTAACCTATAGTATAACCGACCGCTATAAAGGTGAAAATATAATATAAACCCAGTGCTATGTGGTTAGATTGGTTGACGGCCGATTGGTCTAGTAGGTAGTGACCCTGCCTGCGACGCCATAGGTCCTGGGTTCGAATCCCGGTAGGTGCAAACATTGATATGATGAATATCGATGTTTGTTTCCGAGTCATGGATGTTTATATACTTATCTATGTATTTATATACCGTTGCTTAGTACCCACGACACAAGACCTTAGGGATCTTAGTGTGGGACTAGGTTAATGTGTTGTGTAGTGTGTGAATATTTATTTATTTATTATTTAGATATGAGATCAAATGTTGCAATAAAATAAACCCCACTGTAATTTTTTTCTCCATTGACGTCACCAGTCCAGGCAATTCATAATTTTGAAACTTTATACTCACCTACTACCTTACCTATAATATGACACCATTTGAAGTATAGAACACTAGTGACTCGCCCCGGCTTCGCACGGATGCAATGCTAATACTATACATAAAAACCTTTTTCGTGAATCACTCTATGAAAAAAAACCGCATCCGTTTCCGTGGTTTGAAAGATCTAAGCATACATAGGGACGGACAGACAGCGGCAAGCGACTTTGTTTTATAATATGTAGTGATGTCATTTTACAGAAGGTTAGGTAACCGAGGGGTTCGCTCACGCCTTAGGCTCACGCAGCTAATTTCCCAAGTTCAATGATCCGCGACTTCCACAAGTAATTTGTCAAACCTTGGACAGTTATCTATTGTTTCTACCGGTACCTTCACCGTACCAGTGTACCGGGTGTGACGTTTCATTGTTGCATCAGAATCGAACAGCTTCATTAGCGGTCCGGCCGCGCCGGAAAGTGAAATCAGTCGATGAGTGAAAGTCCCTCGCCCATGAAAGTTATCTAATTTTGATACTGCTTCGACTGGTTTGCAAATACAGCAGCAAAGATGTGAAAAGGCTGCACGTAGCTTTGTCTGTGCTAAAAGTTACCTATATGTATTTCTTTCTGCAAAAGTTTTAAGACAAACAATTTTAATGGTACTCGTATGTACTTACTTACCTGTTAGGTGTAAGTTTTTGGTAGGTTTTTTTTAATAACAATATACATACTTTTCAGAATACATCTGGCTATTTTCTAAGTAACAGAAATTGGTAACAGTTACTTAACTACTTTCCCAGATATTCTGCTACCCGGGTTTACTAAGTTTGATTTAGTTAAGTAGGTATAACTAATAGCTCCATTTGTTCTTACTGCCAACTTATGGTTTATTAGGTTAAATGAATATATGGATACAATGTTCCCCGGCCAATCTTAATTGAATCGATTTTGAAACCCAAAATGCTAACGCATTACATTACGTTTATTACAATGAAGATGAATGGCAATATGCCAGGCAACGGAACTGTAATGGTTGGGCTAAAAGCTTTACTGAAAATTAACTGGGGTTATATGTTTTCACGATCATCCATCACCATACATCGAGAGGTAATTTTAATAATTTTTTTAAAACGAAAAACCGACTTCCTCCTAAAACTCGAGCTTACTAAAGTAAAATTTTACTAAAGGGCAAATATATATTGCGTGTATACGGCTTACGTGTACGAAGTTTAGAAGGCATAATATTGTCAGATTTATATGCCAGCAAATGATTAAATAGGCCACATGACAAAAGAGAGAAATGACTAGGCTTCGAAACTTTACGTCTGACATGATGATGATGATGATAATGATGACCTCCGACCGATTTCGGTCATGGCGACCACTTCTACTCATTGATATTACTAAGTTAGCGTTCATGCGTTCAGAGATGGCTTACATAGCCAATCTTCGCCCTGAACGCCCGCGCACACAGAGGACAGGTTAGTGCGCCATTATTGTAATTATAGATAATGGCAGCAGGAGGACGAGTCTTTAGTTCATCACTTTTAGCGTCAAGGTCAGCTTGATGCTGCTCCTCGAACTCGTGAACTTGCTTCATTACCATCCTACGCCACTCTGGTCGTTGTGCTTTGCCAAAACTTCCCATTTAGATGGATCTATATTGCATCTCTTCATATGTCTTTTCTGAACATCTTTGTATCTGAGGAGTTGCCCGCCGCGTTTCCGCTTGCCCTCCTCCAGTTCAGAAAAGAAGATGCGCTTAGCCAATCTCTCCTCCGCCATACGAGACACATGACCGCACCACCGAAGCTGCCGACGCATTACTTCGGTATTACGCACTCGGTCGGACCATCTGATTCTCATGATGGATCGGAGGCACTTGAGGTGGAATCGATCCAGAGTGCGTATGTGGCGACGGTACATGCACCACGCCTCGGAGGAATATAAGAGATTTGGCTGCACAACAGCCATGTATACTGTTATTTAAGCAACATATAATTACACTCCTTCTTCCTGCCCTGTTCCCAATCATTTCGGGTCGGTGCAATATGTAGGTACTTTTCTTTCATTCATCCCTATTATCCGTCATCTCGTTATTCTCATATCTACCTCTTCCTCTATAACCATCTTACTTCAGACACCGCTTAATGCAAAATATAATTTCACGACTTAACACAACTATCTTCATCTTCATAAGCCTGTTGCAGTCCACTACTGGACGTAGGCCTCCTGCCATAGGAGTATTTTGTAACTAAAAAGATCCACTATCTGTTTTTTGGCGGCTCCATCATGAGACCCTCGTTTCCTTTATATTATGTGTAGCTGACCAAAATTCTCTATATAAATCTAAAAACGGACTACTCGTGCCTATTATATTTGAGGATATCCCTAGATTCCTTAGAGATTCCATCATCAGGTGTTATGTTTTATATGTAGGTGATCATAACGCTCAGTAAAAGTATAAAAACAGACTACATGTGCCTACAATATTTGAGGATTGCCCTCGATTTCTCCAAGATCCCATCATCAGATCCTGATGTGGTGAATATGGGACCAACTTGGAAGCATACCATGACAAACTATTTAAAAAAATTGAAATCGGTTCATAAATAACGGAGTTCTGAGGTAACACACATAAAAAAAAACATACAGACGAATTGATAACCTCTCTTTTTTGAAGTCGGTTAAAAACAACATAACGCATGAACGAGCACGTCGGTAGGCAGTAGGCACCTAGTAGATTCTGATAGAGACTTCAAATATACACAGGATCAGAATTTGATAAGATAACTTGTGAATGAATTTAAATGTTGTACCTATGTATTGTCGAATCACAAAGATATTTTGAATGTTTTGGTAAGAGTAATGACTTGAACATCTGTCCTGTCCACGTTGAATCCCTAACAGCTTCCGCGTTATATCATCGCCTACACCAACATTTAAGGTCAAACAGATTCAATGCCTGATTTTTGTTATTAGAGATTAAACTCCACTATCTTTATTAGTAGCACATACGACGCGTGAATAACGCCCTAATCAACTTAATACTAATTTACCAATGCACTTTCCCACGCTCGTATTGTTTGTTACGTTTCCATTGCAATGCAGTTTCAATTTCACAATGGACGATTTATTTAACAGCCACAGTTTCTATTTACTGCACAGAATCGCAAAAGGGTAATGTAGTCTTTATTAAAATTAAATAATGTGTCTTAGTTGGTTTGAACTTGTATATCGCCGGTAATACGAGTACGGCCAACCTCGCTGGGTGCCAGCGTTTCTACATGATCATCATTATCTGCTACACTGAAAGCGTCACTATTAACAATAAAATTGTCGATTTAATCTGCAAAAGGTAACAGCTATATCTTAAACATTCAATATCAAACTAACTGATTCGAACACCAGCGTTCAGCGTTCATTCATTTTCATCGCAATACTAAATCTTAAACTTTACGAGAGCAAAAAAATGTTTCAAATGCAAATAACAGAGAAGCAATTTGCGATCTCCATAAACCAGTCGGTCAAAGTGTGCTATTTGGTGTGGTGCAGCGATGTTCTGCAAATTACTTGGATCAGTTGGTTCCTTTGTTGACGCTGCCGCCATTTAATTTGGTCGAGGATAATGTTATATGTAGCTAGTTCGGCGTTCGTTTTGCGAGTGGGACCGGTCGTTAGACGATCGCTCGGACCTGTTATTTGCGTCCAGCCGACATTCGCCTCCGACTGTTTGTAACTTTAGACGCCTCTTTTATCTTGCGTGAAATTACCTTTTGCTTGACGATGATGGCGGCCTATAAGGGTTATAAAGGGCCGCGCCCACGGTTAGTTCTGCAGCGATTCTGAAGCGCGGTTTTGCGCCACAGGAGGAACTTGCAACTACATACATCAATAAAGCGATCTGTTCCAGAACCAGCTGTAGAGTGCAACAAAAGTAAACTAACTTAATTTTCCTGGTTATATTACGACGACGACGACGACACATCAGTAGCATCTACTAGATACAAGTCTATGAATTTAAGCTCTTCAGCTTCCACGTATAGCCCGCTGATCCTATATTCATGTTTTACATGTCCAGTGGATGGTAATGGATTGGGTACATCTGAGTTAGATTTGTTTGACATAGGTATCTATTATTCGTGGCTTTCTTGTTAGCCACTCTTGAGCGACTGCATCCTTCTAATGATCGAGATACAGAACGCTTCAGTTACCGGTATTAATTTGAGATTGTGCAGAAATAGATTGCACTTGTGCGTTCGTCTGCATCACTTCTGTCTGGAAGGTCTTTTAATACAACTATGATATTACTGGATTCCAACTGGATTACAAATGTTATACCTACGATGTTCTGTTGTAATACATACTTACACAGACGTTCTTGGAAGCGGCTTGCAGTATAATGCAATAAACTAATCTGCCACTGACGACTTTAACTGAATTTTTAAGATCATCTTGACACAACAGAACGGAAAACTTGTATTGTGTTGCTCTATCAAATGTAGAGTCGGGTGGGTATTACGTCACTCAATATCTTTATGTATGAACGATCTTTAGTATCACGCCCGTAACGAATTTAACTATTTATGATTTTTAAATACCTACTTTATTTTAAATTCAGTAGTTTTGTAGGTACAAAATGGTTAAAAGACATCTCGTCATTTGTTTGTAATGTATTCTTTGGTAGGTCCATTATTTGTTATGTTTTTGACTCAAAGATATCATTTATTCATCCAAAATGCAAAGTTTGTATCAAGTATGTCTCAAGCGATGTCTCGGACGGAAGGCAGACGTGTCGCACAGTGGCTTGATCTCGTTTCGGGTATTTAGTTCCAATAATTCTCATTTATTTCAACTATATCTTCATCTTGATGAGCATAAAAATTATCCAAGACAAAGTATTTGAAAGTTCTAAGTAGAATACACTAACGAAGGCCCATGGGTAATGGGTATACGCAATAAAAAATTACAGCGGTCACAGTCGGCATGAGGCTGGCGCTGAGCCGAGCAGAGTTCTCAGAACTCGTTCCACCAATCTAGTAGATGTGTGACTGTCACCGCATCGCCACAAATAGTGCTGCACTCGCGACCTCTCCGACATAACAAAGCTCAAATGTAATAATTCGCTGACGCTGTTTATTATGCTTAATTAATTTTAAAATTAACCGTATGTTTTACGAGCTTGGTTTTACGTAGACAAGTTGATCCTCTATCTACCTGGTCTGGTGGTGCTGGTGCTGAATTTTAAATCACTACCTAACTAAGACAGCCTGATTTCGTCACCTATACTCGTCATAAAAATGTAACGGATAGCTTGTCTGTACATGGAAAATATATGAGAAAAAATATTATAGGAGACCTTTATTAACGCAATAGTACCCAAAATAATGGTTTTTGGAATTTTTGTCTGTTTGTCGGTTTGTCTGTGCGTTTGTACTAATCTCAGAAACGGTTGAACGTTAATTTTATCAAAGTGCCTAACCCAGATTGAGCTGTTAAAAAACAGAACATGATATCGTTTGTGGTAATACAGTTTTAATGGATAATTCTGCAATTATATGCACTTCACGCTTACGTACAAAACAACGTGATTCATATTATGTTTCGAAACCTATTACCTATGCCTAATAGGCATTGTGTAATTTGACATATGACCGAGTATCGTGTAAGGGCGCGTTCCCTTTATGTCGTGTAGATAAATAACTCGTGTAGGTTTAAGTTTCGTAGATCAGATAAGTATTTTGATAATTGAAAACAAAATTTGACGACAGTCAGTATAACGGAAATAGCTAGACACGATATGACGATAGTTCTCTAATGGTAAATATACCATAACTACATAGTGGATACACGCCCTTACACGACCCGATGTAAGTTGTCGTGACGTCTGTATCGTCGTATCGTAGAAAATCATATAAGTTTCAAATATTATATGTATATTTCGTCAGGGGCACTATGCCCTGACGTAGGCAAAATCATAGTGCCCGTAGTCGATATGGTTCCACAGAATACCATCATATTTTTCGGCGGGGTAATGTGTTCGCCATTCATTTATCTCGTGATTCTCATTGTTCTTCCATCATCTGGAGTCAAGGATCTGCTATTCCTTGGAAAATTCGGTTGCCAATGTTAGGTATTTTGCGATGCATTAATCTCATTCTTCACAAACATATTTTTGAACAGCTGTTATAACATAAAAATACGTAAGCTAAAGCTTTTTGTTTGTCACAAAATGGTGCAACACTTCTGCAGCATAAAAATTAATTCCTTATCTTATACATATAAGTAGGTGCTATAAAATTATATATTTATATATTAATTATATATTTAATTATATATTTATATACCAGCTATAAAGTGGTGATTAATTTTCTTATCAACAAAAATATTCGGATTCGTAAACATAATAGCTAATATGGTACATTACGTCACGCAAGACAAAACAAGTACGTCTCAGTAATATTATTTCGTTTCCGTAACTTCGAAGATGATATAATATACAATACAATATATAATAATAAAATACATATTAAAATTTTGATTGTATAAGTGCCGTGAGAATGAGATGTTAAAGAAAGATGCCTTTTTTGTACGACCTGGTTTTTTTAGATCTCAATTATAAAGTTAATTAACATGTGCTAGATTGGATCCGAATTAATAGAATAATAACCCAATAAGGGATAAAGGCGTGATTATATGTATATACTAGTGGACGCCCGCGACTCCGTCCGTGTGGGCTACAGAAAAAAAAAAACAAAATATCGAAATTATCCGGGATAAAAACATTTTCCCGGGATAAAAAGTAGCCTATATGTTAAGTGGGATCTGTCACAATATATTCCTGAAAACTGCGTCGAAATCGGTTCAGCCGTTTCTGATATTAGCGTGCACAAACGCACAGACAAACAGACAAAAATTCCAAAAATAATTGTTTTGGGTACTATTGCGTTGATAAAGGTATTCTATAATATTTTTTCTTATATATCTTCCATGCGATCGCCATGACAGCGATCCGTTACATTTTTGTTATATGTATAGATGTATGTACAACCCAATAATTAATAGTACTTATCTAATACCAATAAATAAATAATGCTTCTAAATTCACGCAAACATGGTCGCAAATTATCGTTAAACTCAACATAACGTTTTTATCTTTTCTTTTAAGGTCTTCTTAATCAGCATTGGTCTCTATTCTCTTACAATAGGATTAATAGAAGCTGGAGCCTACAGCCACCAATTGAAGTGTCAACAGAGGTCAATTAGCAATTTCCTTTCAGATTGTTGGCCAATTGGTAACACTGAGGTATTTAGTGCTCCAGACACCATAGCATAAATGAAGTCTGTATCTATCTATTTACATACTCCACGAGAAAAATAATGAACACCATTGAAACCAGATTTTTAGAGATATTAAAATCATGCTAACACATACTATCTATCTACTTATTAATTTTTGTGTAGTCATTTGTTTTAAATAAATTTTTGCCATGAACGTTTAAGGGTTCATGGTCCAATAACATCAAAATAGCAACGTTACACAGAGTTTACTTATTAGGTGTACTAAATGTCAAACATTTTTACTTTTGATAAGGTGAATGAAACATTTTATGTTGTTTCACGCGATCGATGGCACCCTCCCATAAAGTAGTAGACATCAATTTGAACAGGTAGTTTGAGACTCCGAAAACTTCGGTGATAAAAAAACTACACACATTGACAGCGCAGCGTCCAACGAAATATATTAATGAACGGATCGTGGAGAAAAAAGATATTAGGATTTGAATTTGAAAAGGGCGGCGCGTTCAAGCAACTGTATCTACCACAGGTCCACAGTTTGTATGAGTGTTCGAAAAGGAAACAAAAGTAGAGACTGAGACGTCGTTCTTTTCTCTTTTATTTGCCTCTGATCTCGGTTCCTATTGACAATAGCTGCCAGAATGAAATATGGTGTGCCGCTAACGAAAAAGAGATCAGGTGGACGATATTATATTTCTGTTGTCTGCTAGCCTATGGCGGAAGACTTGCAATGGTTAGTTTATCGCAAGTTACATTTAGATATTTTTTTTTAGGTCTCTCTGTCTCTACCGTTATTTATGTAAAGAGTGTCATAATTTTCGTCGTAGGTAAATAGTAACTTTAGTAACGTAAATGATGTCGTATTATCTATTAGATGACTTATTAGATCTCCGATTTCTCTGATGCTGAATACTTACATAAGTAGGCTATGAATAGCCTCTACATTTTATTACAAAATAAATAGACCATGTAGGTATATTTCTTGTGACTTATAATTTTTGGAATCATAAAAACTAATATATGTATTAGTCATGTTTGAAAAGTGATCAACCAAAGTCTTCCCACGACGCGACCCGAAAAAATCTGAGCCCAAACATAATCTGACCGCTTGTTCAAGTCGAACAATTGCATACACGGTTGAAGCGCAGGCGCCAATGCGAGCTAACCGGTGCGCGTGCACGTGAAGAAATGAGGAGGCGGGAGGGACCCGAGGGTCTGTAATGAAGCGGCGCGTGTGGTAGAGGGCAGACGCAGACACAATGCTCACCGCCGATCCTTCTCAGAACCGGTCCAGAGGGCAGCGCTCCGCCGAATTTCGCGGCGACCACCCATCGCCGCGCCAGCCCGATACTTATCGTGCCAGTATTTATGACTAGAAACGCCATTACTGATACCGTGCTTTGCTGTACCCAACGAATCGCAAGGCTCAGTTTGCTGCTGTCATGTCGATATTGGTAAATTATTGTGCGGTTGTGCAGTGTAGTTAGAACTTTGCTCGTGCTATTGATAACATAAGATTATTGTTGACTATATTAGTTACTGCACCTGAAGTAATACCTATTATATTATATATCCTAGCTTTTGTAGGTTTCAATGTTATAAATTCTTTCAGAGTTATAATCGGACGTGAGAGCCGTCAATGTACGAACTTGATAAGATAAATTATTCGTAAAATACGTATTTTAGTCCATGACGCGTTTGTTAGACTGATAAATTTAAAATAAGCGTGATTATACTAACTATTGTAAATGAACAGGTCTGTCAGTTGTGTCGTGTCCGTATTGACGCATCTACAGAAATAATAAATGGTAAAAGCAGATATTAAAGCAGACATAGAAGATTGGTAGAGAAATATTGAACCGCTTTAATTTAGCGTGAGAATCAAGTCCTCGTATGAATTTCATTGAGTAAACGTCAGAAAGGGCCGCTGTCTCTGTGTGTCTCATCTTGTGCCTTCAGGCTAGCACGACAGATTGTGTGCTCGTCTGTTTGTCGGCATGGCATACTAAACAGTTCGGCGTGGTCTATGCCTGTCGGCTTTGTGATTGGTGTTCTCGAGTCTTCACCAACTCATGCTTTGGATTTATTGATGTTAACAAGCAGTTGATTTCTTTATTTTAACAATAACATAAGTAAGTACTTCAAAATATCTTGAAATTACGTTGGAAAAAAAAATACAATAGCGATTTTCTTGTTGCATGATTCATGTACCTACCTAACTAATGCAGCTGGACTATGATTATACTTGACTTGTGTCTAAATGTCCCAATTTACAGACATGCCCTCGTATCCAATTTTATTATGTTAAATCAAGGAAGTAGAAACTGTCTCACCGATTAATGGAAAGTTATACTTTCGGAATACTAATCGAACAAAAGTAAAAGCTTGACTGTGACAGGATTACACAAAATGTTTCGTAATATTATCTACCTATTACCTACAACCGAGTTGAATATACAGGATGTAACAAAAAGGGTATGTTAAGCGAAAAGCTATATAAATAGCCCGCTGTAGAGAACCTATCTACAAAATTTGAGACCCGAAATCACATGTTTATTTTTCCCGATAGTATGTAGAATTTTTAAATATCTCAGAAATGTTCATACAATCTTGAAAAATAAAAATGTGATTTCGAGTCTCAAATTTTGTAGATAGGTTCTCTATAGTGGGCTATTTACATAGCTTTTCGCTTAACATACCCTTTTTGTTACACCTTGTATAATAGATAGATGTCCTTTCGTTAGCTAGTTATTTACCGATTTTTCTAATGGTAATATACTATCTGAAGGATAAAGTTGATGCTCTCTCTTGGTAAAAGACATCATCTAATTTATTTTTCACTAGTGGACGCCCGCGACTCCGTCCGCGTGGACTACAGAAAAAAACAAAATGTCGAAATTATCCGGGATAAAAAAAAATTCCCGGGATAAAAAGTAGCCTATATGTTAAGTGGGACCTGTAACAATATATTCCTGAAAACTGCATCGAAATCGGTTCAGCCGTTTCTGAGATTAGCGTGCACAAACGCACAGACAAACAGACAAAAATTCCAAAAATCGTTCTTGTGGGTACTATTGTGTTAATAAAGGTCTCCTATAATATTTTTTCTCATATATCTTCCATGTACAGACAGCGATCCGTTACATTTTTATTATATGTATAGATAAGTATAGGCTATCTGAACGTTGCGTGTTGGAAAAATCAGCCTAAGTGAACTTACTAATGGCCAATTGCAATATAGGTTCGATCTTTTGGAATCATAAACTCTAGACTCCTCTTCTCCGACGAAAGGTGTCCCATTATTACTAGATTGGTGAAATCACAAAGCGTAAAATGGCAGAGATATATACAGGGTTCAGACCATGATTCTGAGATGAAAACTGGTGCAAATTTTCACAGGAAAATTCCAAATTTTCCCGGTTTTTTCTTCATTTTTTCAGGAAAAAATAGGTTTGTTTAAGTAGGTTTGTTTAATTTGTTTAATAATTACTTAAAAACAAAAATTTTAACCGATCGATGATTTTCAAAAAAATAGTTTCTCTCACTAAAGTTCAATTAACTGATCAACCAAAAGAGAGTCACAAGTGATCCAAAAACAGCTATGTATCACACAATAACCAATAAGCCCATTTAACTAGTCACAGGATCGCCCCTTACAATTGGCGCGAAAAACAAACATTGCGTATAATCAAATCAAAAATTAATTTCCTGCGAGTAATAATACTGTCGTATAACTCAAACTAACCGAACTTGTACATCTCAACTATGTATACCCTAAAAATTGGTCAGAAGAAGGCACCATGTGGTTCTATCGGCCCTTAGTGCTCTGCCTACCCCGTAAGGGATAAAGGCGTGATTATATGTATTATATGTATGTATGTATAACTCAAAACAATGGTACTTGTTCAGTGGCTGTCATACACACCTTGTATGGAGTCAAGAAAGACTGAACATTGATGGTGGAAGGTAAATAGGGACATGTATCAGGCCCAGAGCCTAAAGTGGCACAAGTTGAATCAAAGTTAAATTTGCATTTATTTGGTAGTACTGCATTCCCTTTTAAAAATTTAATGGCAATCTAGTGCATCCAGACAATATTAAAGCAATAACACAATCAACTTTTAGGTTGTTGTAAAGTATAACGGCCGCGATGATGGTTGGCACAAGTGCAAGAGTGTGAAAGGTAAATAACCCGACCCAGATCCGGCGATATCGGCGTCCACAATGATGCTATTATTTTATAGTTTTGTTGGTGTTGGCGCAATTCCGTCATCGCGTTCTGATATAATTTAACCAATGTAACCGGAACCTTAACGACATGTTTGATTACATTACAATTGTGAGTTGTTAATTCAAATGATGAGGCTCTAGTTATGTTGGCTTGGCGATAAGAGTGCGCCGTGATGTTTGAGTAGCTGTGCAAATAGCACCGATCTGGTAGCTCCACGCGCCTTTACCAAGAACTTTCTCGTTTACTTACTTATCGTAGTTCTCCATATTTTGTTTGGTATTTAAATTGAGAATTACCGGCGGATGTTTGCTTTACAGGTTTATCGTTAATTGTTTGTGATTACACGATATTTAAAGGATCAGTATTTTGTAATAAATACCTACTTAAATATAAGTACGTTTCATACCAATCTTATGCACTAACTGACAATGCTTAAATTTCAATTAAAGTCTAGGCTATAAATATATAAGAATACCGAGCATTTTTTTAGATATCTCTGGTACTTATGATTGATTCTGACACATACAATGCATACAGAATAGCAAATAGAAATGGGTCTGCTCGTAGAACCAAGTCTTTTTAACATTTTAGAGTTAGGTCCTTTGCCTCTGCAAGGGCGTTAACATGGCATGGACGCGACGTGATACCATGTGTCAACGGACTTACTACATTCCATAATTGGTTTGTTTACTACTACGTACGTTATACCTATGGTATATGTGACTAAAAATAACAAAATAAGAAATTGATTGAGTATTCACCTCAGCTTCCTACATAATATTATGTAGATACATAGGTATAGGTATCAATTTCATTTGCTTTGTAACTATAAAATATTAGCATTCGAGGTTGAAAGTGAATGGTGGTCTGAATGACATTTCAGTATGATAAGAATTTATCCTCACAAGAAAAACAAAAGACATCCAAAATATTTAAGTTAAACATTAACCAAAAGGGAAAAAGGTGCCTCCATCAAAACAAAACAACAGTAGGTAATAGCTTTAAATTAACTGTTCGACTCTGCAATAAAAGAGCTAATATTTCCTCAGTAAATTGTGAAGAAATCGCTGCGCGGTATAGGCGTGGTGCATCTAATTGGCACCGGTGTGGGCCTGGGAAACCGCCTGAGGCTGTCGGGGGTGCAGACTGCACATGCAACCTCAATGAACGCCTCAATGGACCCGACTTGGGAAGAATGCTTAACGCTAACTTGTGAGACGACCCGGACTACGATATATTTGTGTGCTCGAAGTGATTCAATCGAACAGTTATAGGTACTCGTAGTTATTGAACTGGTTGGTCGGATAACTTACTCAGCGTACACGATGTGATTTATGGTTAATATTTTTTTGGATATGACATGCACGTCCGTCAAATTGTTAATGTAGAGCAGCCTTTCGCAAAGTGGGCGATAACGCCCCCTTATGGGCGCTGCAGGCCTAAAGGTGTTGTGCAGAGGCTTGGGAGTTATAGTAGTTTTTAAGTAGGTGAAAAAATGGGGGCGTTAAAAATAATTTACTCTCAAAATGGGCAGTGGACAAAATAAGTTTGGGAATAGCATCTTTTATAATTACCAAAGATGTTGTCCTTGTCACCAATTCTACTGAATTCAAGAGTATAGACGCAGGAGCACCAGTGTCGAAATCACCTGGAATACATCATCATCCTTGGTAATGTGAGATTCGAAGTAGACCTATCGAAGGCTTTTGTAGACACGTGTTGAGCGGCGACCGGCTGGCTGGAGAAAGCCGACCCAACGGCCACACTTTGCGAATGCACTGGACTTCCTGCTCAGACATTTAGTGCTCGTGTTTAGACCGAACCAGTGGAGAAATTATATGGCGGTCTATCTGTGGACTGTTTCACTGACGAAGTAGGCAATCGAATATGAATTGTAAAATGTTGGGCTGATTTCTATTAGAAAAGGAAGGATTGATTAGGTACTCCTGTTTTATCCGATAATAATGTAAGAGGCGTTTCTCTTGGATAAAATACAGAAATGGATATTTGTAATTAGAAATCATTTACTAAAACAAAATGAGTTTGAAGGGAATAAAATAGGTTATGCACACGCAATCGATGATTCACGCAATTGGTTACAATAATGACAACATTTCGCAGACAAAATGACAAATCCATCACTTCATTGTTGGTTGTACTGTTCCTTGTACTATGAAATAAATAAACAACGATGATGTCATCAAACTCCATCCCTCAGAACTTCACTAACGGGTCTGGAATATAAATGTGGCCACGTCACCCGCTCCAGGCGGCAAGGCTTGCCTATACAATATTAACCATGGGCGTAACCATAGACTTATTGCAGGTGAAACATGTTATATTATTGACGTGAAACGTCTTTAAAATCGCGCCGAAACATACGGGTACCAGGTTTAAAAACTGGACCGTAACGAAAAGGTCTATATCATCGTACCTTAATAATTAAAAAACTATTAGTCTTAGAAACAAAAATGTGGTGTAAATATTTCACTTATATAGTCAGCTCGCTGTTATGACATTGAGTTCGTGTCGGGGTCAAGCGGGGCGGCGGGGGAGGGATACTGCGATAACTGTGCGAAACCGGCGCTCACGCTTGTTTCTATTCAGTGTAACTCGTGACTCCGACTTTATAGCGTGGTGATTCTTTCGTGTGTTTGTCAAGTTTATTTGAACCGATTGATTTATACAAAAATAAGTGTAATTTGGACAGTATTTATATCTATACTAATATTATAAAGCTGAAGAGTTTGTTTGTTTGTTTGTTTGAACGCGCTAATCTCAGGAACTACTGGTCTGATTTGAAAAATTCTTTCAGTGTTAGATAGCCCATTTACCAAGGAAGGCTACAGTCTATACAACAACCTGCCCGGCTTCGCACGGGTACAACGCCTCCTCACGCGGAGGAAGTCGTGGGCGGCTGCTATTTAAAATAACCAGAAAGTGACAATAAATATATAAACATTTGCTATGTATTTTATGTTTCTATTACGTACCTGTTCTTTTTTTATTAAAATACTTAAAACAGCGTCCATCTTGTTTTCATTTCAATCTTTTACTTTAAAAGCGATTCGCTAACATAGACGTTTCACGTTAAAACCAACGGCCGTGTGCCCCGACACAGCCCCACCCGCTTTTTTTTTTAAATCGCACAGGCTCCAGTGACTCATAGGCCGATTTAAAAGAACGTGTTACTAGTAAGACATGTTTTGAACTACATATATGATCGCTGATCTTTGGGTTGACTACACCTGTTTTAGGGTTCCATAGTAAAAATGAACACTATAATCATGACTGTGTGACGTTTGATCTGCGAATAAACTCAAGAGTTTGTTACCGGTAAAACTTGACTTATGTTCCTGTGTCCCGGTGTATGGGGCAAAGCGCGTTCACAGATTTCCGCTATCCCGATCAGTTCTGCGCTTCGCGTTTTAATTCGCTTCAGGGCTTTAGGTAAAAGGCCATCCCCAATCTGATATTGTAAGGCCATACACGGAATCCTGTGTTGTGCGTAGTCTGACATGCACTTTGCTGTTTTTTTCTGTGGTTAACCGCATCCACCTTTTGTAGATATGGAGTTCGCTTCTTGGATGGTTAATGACTACTTCGTCTGCTGGTATATGTAGTTCTATAGATACAGTAGTATATTATAAACATTAACTTCGGTATTTTTACCCGAATGTGCCAGAAGGAGGGTTATATTTTTCGAGTGTATGTCTTAGATGAAACAGGTGTATGTATATTTTTTAGGCACGGCAAGGCATATGAGCTTGTGAGGTATCATTAGATTCGTCATAGTCATGACAGTGACACTGGGTAAAAATATTTTTAGGGAGTCGGATTTTTTTTAAAATTAAGGTTATAAAAAGTACTACCTTACCTAGGTGCCTGCATCACTGGCCTATCCATATCTGACACTTCGATCCTACTCCGTCGAAGTTCCCACGAGGCGCGGCCTTTTACAACGTTTCTTGGAAACCTTTGAGCGGATTAACGCCGCTGGTGTCAGGTTGTCATCGTTATGACACCTTTAATTTCTCCGGTAAGCACTTTAATTACGACGAAAAAGAGATTGCCTACATAAAAAAAAACTTACTTAAAATCATCATCGTAAGATTGAGCAACCGTAAAATGTTTACAGCAAACACAGCAATAACTGTTTGGATTAGTTCAGAGAGGCTACGGGAACATGTACCAACTAAGTTACCTATGTTATAAGTAAATAAGCTTCCAGATATCGTCTTCGTAGACTGCAAAAAATAATCTGACTGCCCGGAATAAAAATGATTTATTTATTGAACGTCCAAAATCGACTCTTACTCGTATACAAAATTTTATCAACAATCGTGGAAAGGAAACAAAGTTATACTTTCACTAAATCCCGCTTAGAAAGGTATCGGCAGTAAACATAACATTAATTATTAACTACGTAATTATACTAATTATCTTTTGATAGGTACTTCAGTCAGATTATTTAAATGCAAGAAATATTTTTAATTACCTACATGCGGGACAAAAAAAATGCTTATCACTCTTGTTTTTCAGTACATAAGCTTATGATGCTTAAATATTTTTAAAACACCTACCTACTACCTATAACTTGGATTAAAATGTAAGTTACTACATATAGGATAAATACTATGAGTAGGTAGGCTTAGACGCCTAAGCTAGTAACTATGATTTTCAAGTGATGTCCTTTATGATCCAGCTCTAGCTACCTCTATTTCGGTAACTCAGCCCTGTGTATAATGTACATATGTATTTATTTAAACGAGGTCTAAACTTTGAAGTAAGATCAGAACTTCTAAGTTACATCAAGAACTTCTAAGTTACTTAGTTTTAAGTACTATCAACAGCTTCTAAGTAAGAAAAAACTTTATTTCTAACTAGTGGACGCCCGCGACTCCGTCCGCGTAGATTACAGAATAAAAAAACAAAATATCGAAATTATCCGGGATAAAAACATTTCCCCTGGATAAAAAGTAGCCTATATGTTAAGTGGCACCTGTCACAATATATTCCTGAAAACTGCATCGAAATCGGTTCAGCCGTTTCTGAGATTAGCGTGCACAAACGCACAGACAAACAGACAAAAATTCCAAAAATCATTGTTATGGGTACTATTGCGTTTTAAGTATTCTATAATATTTTTTCTTATATATCTTCCATGTACAGACAGCGATCCGTTACATTTTTATTATACGAGTATGTATAGATTCAAAAGCTTCTTTGTTTGATCAAGAAGTTTTAAGCAAGATGAAAAGCTACTGAGCAAGATCAAGGGGCTTCTGAGCAAGATCAAAAGCTTCTAAGTGAACACAGAGCATCAAAGTAGGTACCTAGATACGAGTAAATACCTGATCCTGATGATGCAGACACACCATTTAATAGCATATTTAGTAATATTAGTCGTTCAGTCAATAAACATCGAGATATACATGACAACCGGAGGCGGCACGGGTCACACTGCGTGCCTAATTAAAATATACTTCTCAGTGTCAACATCCTTCGGGTCACTGACTTGAACTGCCTTCCAGCTTTTAGGTTGTCTACTTCGTAAGGTACCTATAGGAAGGTGTACTACGTCGAAAACTATTATAGATCCTCATACTTTATATACGAATTGTAATAATTTGATAAGAAAAATAAACAAGATCACTTTAATCTATCTATCTTCTATTCTATAACTACCTATACATACATAACGGATCTATGTTTGTGCACGCTAATCTCTTTTTTTTTTTTTTTTCTCAGAAACGCATGAACCGATTTCGATGCAGTTTTCAGGAATATGTTGTGACAGGTCCCACTTAACATATAGGCTACTTTTTACCCCGGGAAAATGTTTTTATCCCGGACAACATCGACATTTTATTTTTTCTGCAGTCCACGCGGACGAATTCGCGGGCGTACACTAGTCATCAACTGTATAAATGCGAAAGTAACTCTGGTCTGTCTGTTCAGTATTCACGTTTTAACAATTTAAGCGATTTAAACATTTGGTACACACACAGGTAGTCTAAAGCCTGAGAAAGGACTTGGGCTACTTTGTATCCAGGAAAAATATGTTTTCAAAGAAAATTTTAAGGTTTTTTTTTCTGCAGTCCACTCGGACGAAGTTGTGAGCTTTCACTAGCATAAAAACACTGAAATACAGATAATATGAGAACGAACGATGGAATAACTAACCGATGAGCTCATTGACTGATTAGGTTAGTGCGCAAGCAATAGGTACGTAAAAATATGTAGATGATACTAATATAAAGAATTTTTATAAAATTATTAATGAAGAAAATGGAAAAAATTCTTCATCCGAGTGAGAATCGAACCCACGACCACTGCAAACCGTGCCAGCCGCCAGAATTTTTGATATAGATCACCTGAGTTTTCTATTGGTTGTAAACGGTTTGTTGGACCTATCGAAATAGGTACAGTTGAAAGAAATAGTTAAGGTGAGAGAGGAGAGAGAACCTAGCTTGATACATCTATCTTACATATGATAAGAATGTAACGGATCGCTGTCTGTACATGAGAAAAAATATTATAGAAGACCTTTATCAACGCAATATTACCAAAAACAATGATTTTTGGAATTTTTGTCTGTTTGTCGGTTTGTCTGTGCGTTTGTACACGCTAATCTCAGAAACGGCTAAACCGATTTCTATGCAGTTTTCAGGAATATATTGTGACAGGTCCCACTTAACATATAGGCTATCCCGGGAAAATGTTTTTATCCCTGATGATTTCGACATTTTGTTTTTTCTGTAGTCCACGCGGACGGAGTCGCGGGCGGGCGTCGACTAGTAAAATAATAAAGTTACTTAAGGCTAAGAGCCAGGAGAGAAAGGAGATACAAATACCGTAGAGTGCCTAAACGAGAGATCTTATTTTCTTACAAATATTGGAGACTACTAATGTAGGTAAACAGCTCCGAGAAAGTTGGCCGCAATAAATAGTCTCCATCTAACTAAAAAGACTTTTAAGGTATTTTTGTTTTCATCTGGCCTCAACAATAACAGTTTTTTTGTATTCTGTTACAAGTGTTCTAAGAAAAAAGAACATGGTTTCGCAATAAATGACGCGCTGCAGCACTCGAATGTACCGTTACGACATGTACCCACAGCTAAGCTACTACTTTGTTCCTTCCACGATTTGTCACCTTGTTGCTTTCTGCCTTTGTTCCCTACACCTACGTTTCCTCAAATATTGGTCTACAGATTTACCTGTACCGTCAGACCCATATTGAAATTCTTTTATTCCCATTACAATAGATATGAGGTTGCGACGCTGTCAGCTGTATTACCAATATTACCATGTGTATCTATGCAAATTAAGATTTGATATTAACCCCCGACGCAAAAACGACGGGGTGTTATAAGTTTGACGTGTCTCTCTCTGTGTGTAAATGTGTATGTGTCTGTCTGTGGCATCGTAGCTCCCAAACGGATGATCCGATTTTAATGCGGTTTTTTTTTGTTTGAAAGGTATATCAGTCGAAAGTGTTCTTAGCTATGTTTGGTGGAAATCGGTTCAGGTCTTCAAGGTCATCAGGTCGTTTGTTAGGTGTGATAGGAATGTTACACGCTCAGTTTGCTTGCAAGCATATGTGGGATCTGACATTTGAAACACTAATGTCTTCTGGAACCTCTGAGCTGGTCTGATGATAGGGCTCTAAGATAGGAGACGTAACTCTGGACTGCCTTTTAGTAAACCCATCGAGTTTGGGCTCGTTGGATTTGTCTTAACTAGTTCTCTTTATGTTTCTAATTGACGAGGACCTGATGCTGGAAATCTGGAACCTCTGAGCTGGTCTGATGATAGGGCTCGAAGGTAGGAGACGTAACCCTGGTCTACCTTTTAGTAAACCCATCGAGTTTGGGCTCGCTATATACTTAGCGACCCCTTTTAAACTATTTACGCGGCGAAAAATAAAAGAATTTAAATAAAATAATGAAAAATTAAGGAGCTCCTTCAAAATGCATGAAATAAAATAATAAATTTAAAATTAAAAAAACCCCCGACCCAAAAAAAAGTACGCAATCATTATGACAAAAGGTTTAAAATGCTAATCCCTATAAAAAGCAAAAACTAACTTTTAACACTATGTAAGTACCAACTAAAGCATGTCAGACTATCTACTCGGGACTTTGTGCCACCTTTATGTCGACGGCATAACCGTTAATTTTGAACTGCAAATGGTTATCTTGGCCTGCTGTTGACCGTACGTATGAAATTTTTGATTAAATTTTGTCGCGTAGGGGTACCGCTTTTTACCTTCAAAAATACTTACCTAAATCAAATGATTCCTACCTAATCACAACATTCGTATAAAAAACATCACCTATCTAAACAAAATTATATTTATAATTACTGATATAATGCTTTAAAGTAAGTAGGTATTCAGAATTAAAGTGAAGTAAGCTATTACAATTATATTTGTATAACAATGGGATTGAGGACTTCTTAATGTGTGCTTCTAAAGGTGGGTTCCTACGGTCCGTGATATTGCAGACGGACGCGGACGCGCCGACGGCTACGGACGAACGCGCACCACGGACGAGACTATCCCACGGTGCGTGCCCGTCCGTGGTCATCGGCGGTCTGGGCCGAAATACGTGGAAGACTTTACGTTACAAGTATCGTAGTATAAATTAAACCTTAGGCTATATCTATTAAGGTGTAGAATCGCGCTAACTGAAAGAAAATACTTTCAAAGAAAAAAAGTATTTTTTTTGCCAGCGGGATTATAACACGCAGCCTTATTGAAATAAGGACTATTTTCTCTGAAATACTTTAGTACCTAGGCATCGGCGCCCGGTAACCCATGGAATACTTGAAGGTATTTATTTTGTAGCACGATTATGTTCTTTATTCACTATGGATGCGTCCACCACCGGGCCCTACACCCTCCACTGACCCTCGGATCTGATAACTCATAACTGCGAAAACAGGCACTTGCACTAATTACAATCGCCACGCGAAACCAGACCCGAGCACTGGCGATTGTAGTGCAAGTGTCTGTTTTCGCAGTTATGAATTATCAGATCCGTGGGTCAGTGGAGGGTGTAGGGCCCGGTGGTGGGCACACCCATAGTGAATGTTTGAACTTCCGAATTGTAACGCCTTATACAATTTCATTTATGTTCTTTATGTCTAAGAAAACTAGGATAATATTTCTATAAAAACCTTATTAACAACTTGGGACAAGTTGTTTGTTTACAGTACATACTTTGTACAGCGGACTCGAAATAGTTTGAAGCACGACTATAAGCTCCTTTTCAAGATTGTATGAAAATTCCTGAGATATTTAAAAATTCTCCATACTATTGGGAAAAATAAACATGGGATTTCGGATCTCAAATTTTGTGAATAGGTTCTCTATAGTGGGCTATTTACATAGCTTTTCGCTTAAGATAACCTTTTTGTTACATCCTGTATACAGGATGTTTTTTCGTTGCCACCCTTAACGAAGGGTACGTAATCTATACATCAAATTAAGTAAGTTTATGCCGAAAAAAATGCTGGGAACGATGTAAATTTTTTATATATTTTTTTATTACTTGATCGGGCGAAATTTATAGTGCCCAGTGTTTATACTAATTTTTTCATAGACAGATATTAATTATTTCTTGTGAAAAATCTTGCTACACGCGTCAATGTGCATTAATGCAGAAAACCGTAGTCTATTTACTTAACTTTGGACCCTAATATTATGCAAACCAGACATTTCCCAGGTATGCCTTCCATGGAGAAAAATCATCGTGATGATGAGATTCCGTAGTTTTCGGGAACGTTGACGACCAAAAATCACCCAGTAGACATACAAGGTGTGTGTGACAGCCAGGCAAATACTGAATGAAACAGTGAACAAGTACCATTGTTATGACGACAGTGTTATTACTCCCAGGAAATATTTTTAATTTGATTATCCGCAAAGTTTGCTTTCCGCGCGAATTGTATCGGGTGATCCTGTGACTATTTAAATTAGCTTATTTGGTTATTGTGTGATACGAGTACATTGCTGTTTTATAAATCACTATCCAATGGGGTTCATTAGTATTTTGAAATTTTTGGGACTTTCTTTTCGAAAATCATCCATAGGTTAAAATTTTGTTTTTAAGTCATTATCTAAGGCCTACATAAATGAGCTACACAATTTTTTTCCTGAAAAATGGAAAAAATGCCGGAAAAATTTCGAATTTTCCTGCGAAAATTTTCTGTGGTTTTCGCCTCAGAATCATGGTCTGAAGTCGCCATATCAATATTTGCCTGGCTGTCACAAACACCCAGTATAGGTAAATTACTGTTAAAGGCTTATGCAAGTTGTAATGTGTAATTTTAATGTGTTGTGAAGTGTATAAAAGCACTTTTCTTCAAAAAACCGTAATCGCTGTTACCTCAAGTAAGATTAGGGAAAGTTTAGTATTTCAATAATAAAACTATTAGGTCTTGAATAAAGTAGCATTTTTTTTATCTGGGCAAATACTAAAAAAATTCAGAAGTGTATTCAAGGGCGAGTGTACGAGTATTCAAAAATGCCATTAGACTACTATACTACCACAATCGCTATTGCATCCATGCAGCCGTCGACATGGTCGTCAATTTTTATGTGGTCGCCTACAGACATCTCCGCACGAGCACGCACGAGCGCGCACCGCGTCTGGAGCTATCCATTCGCCATGGATCGGGCGCACCGCCACGGACGTGTCTGCAATTACCACGGACGACCCTATCCCACGGTGCGTGTCGGTGCGGGCTGGTCCGCGTCCGCCTACATTTATCACCACGGATCTAGACGCACCGAGACGGACGCGTCTGCATTACCACGGACGCTCTGTTTCCCACGGTCCGTGGTGCGCGCTCGTGCGCGTCGGTCCGCAATATCACGGACCGTAGGAACCCACCTTAACGTTAGGCTAATAAATTAAATTCGTACTATATTATTTTAATATATATATACAGTACAATGGACTGAAATATAGCACGATACTATCTATACTATATATACTATATATATTATATATAATATAATATAATATTATAAAGCTGAAGAGTTTGTTTGTTTGTTTGTTTGAACGCGCTAATCTCAGGAACTACTGGTCTGATTTGAAAAATTCTTTCAGTGTAAGATAGCCCGTTTATCGAGGAAGTCTATAGGGTATATAGCAATCCGCCCCGGCTTCGCACGGGTGCAATGCCCCCTTTCGCGGACGAAGTCGTGGGCGACCGCTAGTATACATATAGTATATATATATAGTACTTGCTACTCTCTATTAGGGTTGATCAGTTAATTGAACTTTTTTGAGGGCAACTTATTTTTTTTGTCTAATAAGGCCTAATTAAACGAACTAAACTATTTTTTTACTGAAAATATGAAAAAACGTCGGAAATTTTTAAAAATTTTCTCCGAAATTTTTTAGTGTTTTCCGGCTCAGAATAATGGTCCGAAAGTATGGCCTTCTTGGAATAAGAAGATATTACTGAAATACTTTTGCAGGTATTTGCAAATAGATAATTGTTACGGTAACTTGAGCATAAAGTCGAGGTTCTGCAGAATCAATGGTACAGAACAAGAGGGAGAGTGATGGTGTCAATGAACTACGATTTGCCTGAACGGTTGACCGCAGAAACCACACAAGGGAGAGAAGCAATGTTATTTGTTTACTCTTTACTGAATCATTTATCATTTTCCTCTATTGTCTTGTCTACATTGCTTAACTATGATAATTTGTGTTCGAAATCTGCGCCTATTTTAATGATCGATTTATACATATTCCCACAATCTCTCCATTCAGAATGAGCATTACGAATCGGTCAAGTCTCTCGTCGCATCGTGTTTATGTTTTCTTAATGGGCAATTTTTATGTGCAGCGTCTGGTGTGGCCCGCAGTGGCCAGAGCTCATGCTTTTAGGGTTCAGTTGTTAACCATTTTATTAACCTATTAAACTGTGATAATAATTTAGCCCTTATTACGAGTTATCAACAAAACCAGTGTTAACATTAATTGGAATTAGTATTTCAATTTGCTTGAAATACTTATTAATATCCAGTCTCGATTAGTTCAGTTAAAACAAATGTAATGTGTTTAAGTTTACAAGCAAATTATGTAACCCAAATTAGCGTGTCTGTAGCACGTTTTTTGACAGGTCCATTATCGTACCCAGTCACGGTGCGACATAGGTCTGCCATCCGAGGCATTTCCGGAGTTTCGGAGCTCAATCCGTCGAATGTTCACTTGATTAAGCTCTATGGTGTGTGTCGATAGCTTAAGTTTTCGAAGGCTTTCTAACTTTCCGTTTTGCATAAAATATTATCAATCATTGCATAAAAATATATCGTCTAGCTAGATAAACATTTCGTTTCTCGCATTCTTTGAAAATTGAAAACACAAAAATTATATTCAAGAGCACACTTAAAATGGAAGACGCAACGATTTCATAATCCGATGTTTCAAATATGGTGAATTTTATTATTTTATTTTATGGTAACCCATTCTTCTCTTTTGTCTTCAGCTATCTGAAGAGGTGCAGAGGAAACAGAGCGAGTACCAAAAATGTCTGGAGTCCTACAAGCAGATGAGGACTAAGTTCGAGGAGAACTACCTTAAATGTAAGTGTAAGTTATTTCCCCTATTTTTCTCAACCAACCAAGGCTCTCTTAGGCTGCTTAACGCTGAATAACTCATATCTGGTGGAAATAAGGCAGCCAAGTACAAAGTGATAGCTGGATCGTGACGTCAACTATGTTAAGTCCTCTTCTGCAGACCATGGAATAGTGTATCCATGCAATGACGTCGAACATAAAAGCAATGACTTGGCACGTATACAAGAACGCATCTCATCTGCTTGTAAGCGGATAATGCAATTAATGACAATATTTTAAAATAATGTAAGATTTTTTATTTCGTTTTCCTCACACATGTCTCGCGTCCTCGAAATAACGTTAGCATCGTAAACTTTTTCACGACTAAAACATAAATAACCGAACCTCGAACTAAACTGTGTTCTACTTGTAGTTGTTCTTTTTTAAAATTAACCACCATTTTAATAACGTTGGGTTTATTTTCTTTGGAAGGCATAAATCTGTTGCCCTAATTTCAACTACCTACTCATAATCACATTTGGCATTCGGACAGCAAGCTGCACATTATTGACAGCTAACGACGCAATTCGCTATGTATGAGATAAAAGCATCTAAACTCTGCCCATACAGAAAGGAATAATGACTTGAGTTAATGTAGGTACATACCGGCTTAACGACGTATGGTGTGGTTGTGGGTATGTCTTATTTCCGGATACATAACTTCCAATTATATCAAACTATCATCATTATGGTATAGGTATCTTTTATATACCGTTGCATTGGCATTTAAAACAATCTAGTAAGTAATTTGGTTAATTGGGCCATCCATAAGCATTAACTAGTTTATAGAGTACCCTAAAATATTCCATAATATAATTTGAGACCTTAAGTCTTGAGTGAGACCCCGATCTTAGTTTGTTGAAGTGAACTCATAATTTTTCCAGGTCCAACCAGCAGAGGAGGCCGCAAGTTGGACGAGACAAGAGACAAGTACGGCAAGGCTTGCCGGCGCCTACACCGAGCACACAACGAGTACGTCTTGCTGCTGGCCGAGGCGACTGAGTGCGAGAGAGCCATGCGGACGGCGGCGCTGCCGGCGCTGCTGGATCAACAGCGACGGCAGGGGGAGGCGGCTGTGAGTTCTTGGTGAGTGAACTGAAAGATTCCCTTCGAAAGACGCTGAAAACCGCAGCTTTCATTTACGCAAAAATCCTGCCATTTTTATAGGTCTTGCCTTAATTGGCTAAGCGTAGGATCGGATCTTGGTTTGTTTCAGATAGTCTGGCCTGGAGTGCTTGGTAGGTATAATGACAAGATTACTTTGGCTAGGCTTTATGGCGTTGAAATAAGTCATACACTGTGTCACACAGCCTACCTCATCACTGTCAGCCATAGACAACTCAGAACTGTCAGCTAAGTAGACCAAAGATAAATGAGGAAGGAAGACGTAATTTATTGGATAAAGATTGTTGGCGTATCAAAAGCAATGCCTTCAAGGGGTTGTATTATTTTATGCGACTACATAGTTAGTAATAGAGTTGTTTTATGACTTACAAAACTATTAATCCAGTATAATAATCTCCATAAAGGATCTTATTTATTACCTACTGACACTTTATATATGATTGCTCACAGGAAGGGAATATTATTAGAAGTGGTCCAGAGGACTGACTTTAGTACTGATAAATTTAAGGAAATACAAAAGAAAATTGAGACAACTGTACAGAATTTAAAACCGCAAGATGAATACAAAGAATTTATAGAGAAATTCAAGTGAGTATATATTTGGTTTCCTTTCAGATGATATTTATGAAGTTTTCGACGGATATAACAACTGATTAAATTTTGCAGATCGCCACCTTCGACGCCGGTATCGTTCGTTTTTGACGAGAGTTTGGTCGAGGACACAAGCGGGAAGCTGCAGCCTAACCAGTTGACTGTGGACAATCTCACGGTGGAGTGGCTGAAGGAGAAACTGAGCGAGCTGGAGGGCGTCTTGCAGGACAACCGGGAGAAGCAAGCAGCACTTCAGCCGAGTCACGACTACGTCAAGAGCAGTAACACCGGGCTCACCAATGGCGTCAATGGAGTGGATAGGTAAGCTAAGCTTCGAACCACATGCTATATCGATGGTTAATCGTCAACAATTATGTAAATAGATGGACGATATCTAATTGTATAAGAAAGGTAAATTCTACAGAAGTTAATTCTTATTTGAATTGCTTTACAACATTATGCAAGTAATCTTACATAGGGTTACACAGTCAACTAAATTGACGCACGTGGGTGGGGGTTTCCATATTTTAGCCAACATTACGTTATTTTTGCTAGCTTATCTAAACTAAAAAAAATATCTAAAGAACAAACTGTATCTATACTGGGTGTAAAAACACAACTTTGTTCTTTTTATTTATTTTATTTATTTACTTTTTAAATGTTATAAAGTATGTACAGGATGATTTTTAGTCGTCAACGTTCCCGAAAACTACGGAATCTCCTCATCATCACGATCATTTTTCTCCATGGAAGCATACCTGGGAAGTGTCTGGTTTCCAAAATATTAGGGTCCAAAGTTGAGTAAATAGACTGCGTTTTTCTGCATAAATGCAAATAGACGCGCGTAGCAGGATTTTTTCACGAAAAATAATTAATATCTGTCTATAAAAAAACTAACATAAACACTAGACACTATAAATTTCGCACGATCAAGGAATTTAAATAAAAAAAAAATTCCCAGCATTTTTTTTTGGCATAAACTTACTTTATTTCATGTATAGAATACGTACCCTTCGTTAAAGGTGGCCACAAAAAACACCCTGTATGTAAATGTATTTTAAGTATGCATGTAGAAAATTAATTTATTGTTATTTATAGTTTATAGTTATTGTAATGTTATATAATTTTTATCTTCGTATATATATGTATACATTTATTATTAATTAGTAGGTATAATATTACGTATTTAAATTACTAATTGGCAACTTTATAAGTTGTACCTGTGTCGGTTAACTTGACTTAATGTGGTTGTGCTTGTTATCTACTGGCATTCCAATTATTTCATTTTGTATAACCTTATGTATGCAGTATGTTGGGTGACCGACCATTATCTGCTTGTCTATTATTAACATAATTAGGATAACCTGTTATTGTTACCTGTTATTCTAAAATATGTACTATATGTAACGCTGTTGGTTTTCTCAATAAATAAATAAATAATTTTAATACCTCGTATTCTTTGTAACATCACGATCATTTTTTTCTATGGAAGCACCCCTGGGAAACAACGGGTTTCCAAGATATTGAGGACC
Organism: Carposina sasakii; assembly: GCA_014607495.2. NCBI lineage: Eukaryota > Metazoa > Arthropoda > Insecta > Lepidoptera > Carposinidae > Carposina > Carposina sasakii. Next base: position 10,671,114 of record CP053158.1, read on the forward strand.
AAGGTTACATGAATATCAGCATTTTTTAAAAATAAATCCATCTGGAAACAGTTAACAAACATTTTTTTAAAGACACCATTCTAGTATTTTAAAATGTTAGTTTTGTAGGTACATTTGTCAATCGAATACATTGCTTGTAATAAAAAAAAAGAAATATCCCAGGGTTGGTTCCATAGAAAAAAATGATCGTTACTTTACAAAGAATACGAGGTATTAAAATAATAACGTTGTCTTTTTACACCCTGTATAGATATGAATAGGTATACTAACAAGTATGGTCAAGTAATTCAATACTTCAATCTTACCATACTTAACATTTTATTTGTATAATTATTTTAAGGCATTCACCTCCTCCAATACCACTGAATACATCGGAACCGGTGAAGTTATTGGAGTTAAGATTGGGAGAGCGCAAATGTGCGAAACAGGCGGAAATGATTCGATCTGCGTTGGCAGAGCTCGGCTGTGAGGAGGCTCCCAGCGGCTGTCCGGACCTGTCTCCGGAGACCGTTGGGGACAGCCTAGACGGCAGCTCGCCTGACCATCACGTGAGTTTACCAACTGTTAAACTGGCAACTAAACTATTTATGTGAATTTTATCTCCAGGAATTTTGTAAATTAGTCTGTAAGTGTTACAAGTTTAGTCAAAATTAATTCCGTTGTCAGGAAAGATCTTCACTCAGCTCAAAAGCGTCAGTGGATGCTTTACGACTACATCTTCATTCCATAATACCGCCGAGACCTTTCTTCAAAATGCTCACGCGACCTTTTCGGCGCAAGTCGGTCCCTTCGAGTCCTGCCTTACCGCCCAAAACCTATCGCAGCAGCAGCGAAGGGCCCGCAGACACGGTAAAAGTCGTCTGTACTCTCCGTAAGAAACGGCTCAGAGTTATCAAACGACGCTTGAGAAAACGTGTTGATGTTTACGTGCGTTGTCGAGTCCAGCGCAACCCTTTCAGAAAAGCGAAAAAAAATCGAAATGTTGTGCTTAACTCTAATAGCGTGGTGAGTGCCACTAATCAATAATTATTCCGGCATGGCATGCAGTTCATAGAGCATGAAGCTTCAACCTGCGCACTAAATTACTGAATAAGCAAGAAAACACAGTTTCCACGCTCTCTTTAGATTCGACTGGTATTAACAGTGACGTCTGTGCTAATTTTGGCGTCATAGACGGCGCACGAACTTCACTCGGGATTCAAATAAAATTAAAATAGCCCAGTTTCACTCTAAATCTCAGATTCAAAATCAAGGTGAAGCCGCTTGCGACGTTCCAGAAATGCTTGCCTGTTTACGCGGCGCGCTGTAAACGTTTCAGTGTCGTGATTTTTACGTCATGTTCATCCTGTTTTCTCCCAATTTACCTTTGATTAAAGAAATAAAAAGATAATAAACAGCGGATATGTCTTACGGGGAAGTTAAAAGTGTATAGATTTGAGCGATGGATCCGTTTTCAATGTATATTTGTCGCTCGGAGCTGCCGCCACCGATTGTGGTTCCAAGAAGGAAGAAGAGACTCAAGCAGTTACAGCAGCTACTGCAAAGTGAACTCGAAGATGAAATAGTATGTAGAAGAACGATGGATGGAGCTTTTCTTGTGTGATTTTGGATTTAATTTAATAACACATATATGTAGGTTTTTAAACAGTAGGTAGTTGTGTAATTGTTGTGTACGCATGGTTTGAAATTTAACTCGTTTTGATTTTAAATGAGATAACCAAGTATTTTCTGATATAACGTAGCTGTGTGATTTTACAGCAGTGATCGATGTTTTTGAACTAAGTTTACACCATACTTACCTATTTTAAACCTAAGCGTGGGTTTGAACAACACTGAAGCACACTTTATTGCTAACAGCACCTCCGTTTATCTTCAAGTAATAATGTACCTAAATACATATTAGGTAAGTACTTATTTTTTAAATGTTACCAAAATAGAAAACTTTTAAGACTATTTTTTTAGGTATACCTATGCCTAGAACTTTCACAATGCTAATTGATAACTTTACATATATCTCGACATTAATCCCGCCCCCCGTTTAAATGAAACCATAATCTCACCATATAAACATGCGTTTTATTTAAAAACTAGTGGACACCCGCGACTTCGTCCGCGTGGACTGCAGAAAAAACAAAATGTCGAAATTTTCCGGGATAAAAAGTAGCCTATGTGTTAATACAGGGTGTCAGCTAACTCCATACCAAAATTAATTAAAACCGTTCCAGCCGTTTTTACGTGAAAGAGTAACAAACATCCATACTTACAAACTTTCGCGTTTATAATATTATAGTAGGATTACAATATAAACCCCACATTTCAGGTAAGCGTCACCGAAGCGGAACGCTCGCTGGTCGATCAGGAATGGTTCCACGGAGTGTTGCCCCGCGAGGAGGTGGTGAGGCTCCTGCTGAACGACGGAGACTACCTGGTGAGGGAGACCACGAGGAACCACACCAGGCAGCTGGTTCTCTCCGTGTGCTGGGGCCAGAATAAGGAGCACAAGCACTTTATAGTGCAGACTACACCCGAGGTAAGGGTACTGAACTACTGACTACGTCCCCTGATAAATAAAATAACTTGTACTAAGAATAATTCCCTTGGATCTCTAACTGGTGATCGCCAACCAGCCTGAGCCCTGCACCTTCCGCTGTATGAATCTTGCGCTTACTTACATAGCGTATCCCAATTAATATTATACTTAAATGCGAAAGTAATGTGTTGTGAATGTGTGAATAAGTACGGAGAATGACATATTAGGCTAAATTCCGTAGTACACGCGGAAGAAGTCATGGGCAACCAACATCTAGTTTATAGTAAATTCTACTCTATTTAATCCCACTCAGTATCTAACAAAAGTTAATAGACGAAATCTTGACTCACAGTCAAAACAATTTCAGGGCCATTACCGTTTTGAGGGGGCAGCGTTCCCTTCAGTGGCGGAGTTGATAGCCTGGCAGCGCACTAAGGGGGGCCCCGTGACTGCGCGCTCGGGGGCCCTGCTGCGACGGGCCGTGCCCAGGGAGAACTGGGAACTTAACAACGATGACGTACTCCTACTAGACAAGATCGGACGAGTAAGTATAGGGAAGGTGCCAGGTTAATACGCGCGTCGGACGCTGCGCGGTTTTTCTGGATACTTGAGTGTTGACTAGGAAGTAGAGATTAATAATCATTGTCCAATTGCATGATAAATGTTATGACACCTAAATTGTAGAATAAGCTCAAATAGGAAATGTGGAAACTAGATGCACAGATTCATGCGGGGCTTCGCTAGAATACATAAGCTGTATCTCTTTCCGTGCATGTCGTAAGAGCCGACTAAGGAATTCGGGCTTCTCTCAAGCGATAAGCTAGCAACTTGTCACTGATCATTTACATCCCCACCCGATATTCTAAACATGGCTGTCCTTTATGATTTATATCCTTCAGTTCTGGGTACCTCTTTCGGGAACGTTGACGTGAGTATGCAAGTATATAGGTATATGTAAATAAGACGTTTATTAAAGTTATAGACGACTGCTTTAAAATAGAACTTTCAAGATTAACATTTCTCTAGGGTAACTTCGGAGATGTATACAAGGCGCGCTTAAAGACAACTGGACAAGAGGTGGCGGTCAAAACCTGTCGGGTAGCCTTACCGGAGGAACAGAAGCGTACCTTTCTGCAAGAAGGTCGGATCCTAAAGCAGTATCAGCACCAGAACATTGTGCGCCTTATCGGTATCGCGGTGCAGAAACAACCGATTATGATTGTCATGGAGCTGGTCTCAGGTAAGTTTTGAGAAGTCCACTGCAATAGGCAGTTGGTTCCGACAATCGTCAAATATACAGAATGATTTTTGGTCGTCAACGTTCCTGAAAACTACGGAATCTCCTCATCGTCACGATCATTTTTCTCCATGGAAGCATACCTGGGAAGTGTCTGGTTTACAATATATTAGGGTCCAAAGTTGAGTAAATAGACTGGATTTTCTGCATAAATGCACATTGACGCGTGTAGCAAGATTTTTTCACGAGAAATAATTAATATCTGTCTCTGAAACAACTAGCATAAACACTGGACACTATAAATTTCGCCCGATCAAGTAATTTAAAAAAAAAATATTCAAAAAAATTTACATCGTTTCCCAGCATTTTTATTGGCATAAACTTACTTTATTTCATGTATACAGCGTGTAAATAAAAACATAATTTAAAAAATCCAAAAACCCGACTGCGTAAAAAAGAACCAAACTATGTATATAATAATAATAAAAAAACTGAAAAGATGAAAACAAGCACTTAGATGTCCAGTGGTCTAGAATTCTATAATATTATTATGGAATTAATAATAATTGAAGAAAATAAAATATTTTCTAATGATGTAATATAACAACTGAACAGCCAGGATCCATTGAAATATTAATAGCTTGGCTGTCGGTTACTGGATCCCGACTGTTCAGTTGTTATATTACATCATTAGAAAATATTTTATTTTCTTCAATTATTATTAATTCCATAATAATATTATAGAATTCTAGACCACTGGACATCTAAGTGCTTGTTTTCATCTTTCAGTTTTTTTATTATTATATACATAGTTTGGTTCTTTTTTACGCAGTCGGGTTTTTGGATTTTTTAAATTATGTTTTTATTTATTTTATACTTTTTAGTTAATATAGCTACTAATAGGCATCCTTCAAGAAACACGCTCGACATGCTCGGCAGCAAAAAGGTTTCGTCATGCTGCTGTCTAAAAACTTATATACGAGAATGGTTTTCAATCGATATAGATCCTAAATGGTTAGTCGAATCGAAAAATGTTGAGAGAAACCTATAAATTATTTTTAAATACCTATTCAACGATACCCCAGTCGATATAGTTTGTCGACTTTAATTTTTTAATTTTTACAAAATGGCGTCCAGTAGTCGCCATATTGCATTTTCACTAACGTCATGTCTTCAGTGACACTCGCCGGACTAAGAGGAATCGATTGACGTATGAGTCATAAAAATCGGCCGAGGCGTTTGGTTCGTGTAGTGCTTCAAAGGAACATACAAACATACATACATACATAGGCTGTTAAAGACAATACCACTCCTTTGCGGCGCGCAGTCGGGTAAAAAAGAACGAGTTATTTATACTTTATAAGTTTCGCGTCAGACGACGAAGTATCGAAAAAATCGCTATTTAGAGACGACCGTCAACGACGTGTGCCCTTATGCGTGTGCCCGCATTCGGGCTGTATACTCGAGCATATCCCCCTCCGCACCGCGCCGCGCGCCGCATGCCAGGCCACGCCCTATCTTTTTGCTTGCTAACGCATGAGTTGCTTTGCGTTGACGCAGAATTAACATGTTCCCGTGGGAATTTTGAGAAAAAACGTATCCTATATTAATTACTCCCGTGATTGAAATGAATCTAATGATACCGCATACATATTTTTGTTGTTTAAAGGGAAATTTAGAAAAAATATTATTATGTCTTTATCCCGTGGGACTTTTATGATAAAATGTATCCTATGACACTCCCGTAATCAAGACAAATCTAACGATACCTCATACATCAAAATCCATCAAGCCGTTTAGGCTACAGGAGGTCACAAAGGAACAGACATACATACATACATACATATGTGTTAAACACAATACCACTCCTTTGCGTCGCGCAGTCGGGTAACAAAAAGGGTATGTTAAGCGAAAAGCTATATAAATAGACCATACTATAATTTTTTTTAAACGAAAAACCGACTTCCTCCCAAAACTCGAGCTTACTAAAGTAAAATTTAACTAAAGGGCAAATATATATTGCGTTAAGCCGTGTACGAAGTTTAGGAGGCATAATATTGTCAGATTTATATAATTTTTATATAAAATAGGCCACATGACAAAAGAGAAAAAGGACTAGGCTTCGAAACTTTACGTCTGATAATATGATGATTATGATGATAATGATGACCTCCGACCAATTTCGGTCATGGCGACCACTTCTACTCCTAGGTATTACTAAGTTGGCGTTCATGCGCTCGGAGATGGCTTACATTTACATAGCCAATCTTCGCCCTGAACGCCCGCGCACACAGAGGACAGGTTAGTGCGCCATTATTGTATTATAGATAATGGCAGCAGGAGGACGAGTCTTTAGTTCATCACATTTAGCGTCAAGGTCAGCTTGACGCTGCTCCTCGAACTCGTGTACTTGCTTTATCACCGTCCTGCGCCACTCTGGTCGTTGTGCTGACAAAACTTCCCATTTAGATGGATCTATATTCCATCTCTTCATGTCTTTTCTGAACATCTTTGTATCTGAGGAGTTGCCCGCCGCGTTTCCGCTTGCCCTCCTCTAGTTCAGAAAAGAAGATGCTCTTAGCCAATCTCTCCTCCGCCATACGAGACACATGACCGCACCACCGAAGCTGCCGATGCATTAAGTAGGCCTCAATGGCACTTACATTGGCTCTTCGCAATACTTCGGTATTACGCACTCGGTTGGACCATCTGATTCTCATGATGGATCGGAGGCACTTGAGGTGGAATCGATCCAGAGTGCGTATGTGGCGACGGTACATGCACCACGCCTCGGAGGAATATAAGAGATTTGGCAGCACAACAGCCATGTACACACTTTTTTAAGCAACATATAATTACACTCCTTCTTCCTGCCCTGTTCCCAATCATTTGGGGTCGGTGCAATATGTAGGTACTCTTTTTTCATTCATCCCTATTATCCGTCATGTCGTTATTCTCATGTCTACCTCTTCCTCTATAACCATCTTACTTCGGACACGGCTTAACGCAACATATAATTTAATGACTTAACACAATTATCTTCATCTTCATAAGCCTATTGCAGTCCATTACTGGACGTAGGCCCCCCCCTGCCATAGGGGGATTTTGTTAATAAAAAGTTCCACTATCTGTTTTTCGGCGGCTCCATCATCAGACCCTCGTTTCCTTTATATTATGTGTAGCTGACCAAAATTCTCTATAAAAATCTAAAAACGGACTACTCGTGCCTTTTATATTTGAGGATATCCCTAGATTCCTTAGAGATTCCATCATCAGATGTTATGTTTTATATGTAGGTGATCAAAACGCTCAGTAAAAGTATAAAAACAGACTACATGTGCCTACAATATTCGAGGATTGCCCTCGATTTCTCCAAGATCCCATCATCAGATCCTGATATGGTGAATATGAGACCAACCTGGAAGTATACCATGACCAACTATAAAAAAAAATTTGAAATCGGTTCATAAATGACGGAGTTCTGAGGTAAAACACATAAAAAATTTAAAAAAAAATAAAAAAAAATAAAAAAAAAAACATACAGACTAATTGATAACCTCTCTTTTTGAAGTCGGTTAAAAAGGAACCTACGCACAAAATTTCAGACTCGAAATCATATGTTTATTTTTCCAGATAGTATGGAGAATTCCTAAACAACTCAGGAATGTTCATACAATCTTGACAAATAAACATATGATTTCGAATTTTGGAAATAGGTTCTCTATAGTGGGCTATTTACATAGCTTTACGCTTCAATACCCTTTCTGTTACACCCTGTATTGTACGTACCCTTCGTTAAGGGTGGCAACGAAAAATCATCCTATATGTCAAATACAAGATTTTTTTACTCGTACTTTTTTTATTAGCCTTGTCGGGTGACCTGGGAGAGCCTACGTCTAGCAGTTGACTGTAATAGGCTAATTTACGCAATGTATTTTGATTATCATGAAAAAAGAACAAGATCATTACATGTCCCTATATTTTAACAGCATATTCAAGGCACACGTTTAACAACGACCTCTTTTGACAGGTGGATCACTTCTAACATTCCTCCGAACGCGAACCACGACCCTCGGCTGTCGTTCGCTACTAGCCATGTGCCGCGACGCCGCAGCCGGCATGAGGTATCTCGAGTCCAAGAACTGCATCCATCGAGACCTCGCCGCCAGGAACTGCCTCATCGGAGACGACCACATAGTGAAAATATCCGACTTCGGCATGTCGAGGGAAGAGGAGGAGTACATAGTGTCGGGAGGAATGAAGCAGATACCGATTAAGTGGACTGCACCGGAGGCTCTCAATTTTGGTAAGTTGGACCTTTTAGTTTGATTGCAAAGTATCCAGTGCGATCGAATGAAGCTCACACTGAAAGCTAGAACATTTAGAAAACAGGGTTGTCTCAATCTTGCTTCAGAAAGCACATTCATATATTCAACAGATTCTCGGGTATTTTAAAACATGTTCTGTATTTTTGTTACAGGAAAGTACACGTCTTTATGCGACGTGTGGAGCTACGGCGTACTGATTTGGGAGATCTTTTCGAAGGGAGATACACCGTACGCCGGTATGAGCAACTCCCGGGCTAGAGAGAAAATCGACGCAGGTGCGTATTTGAAGAATTATATATATGTATATGTCTACTTTCCTGTAGTCACGTGTCTACTTACATTTCATAAAAGTATTTAAGTTATCGATGAAACTATTCGTAAAAACACGTTACAATGTGTATATGTACCCATAATATTTTTTCACATAACAACTTTTTAGTAATAATCAACTATGTAACATGCACCGCATGCACGCAAGCATGCAGCATGCAAGCAAACATACAGCATGCAGCAGGCATGGTTTCTGTCACGGCTCCGGCGCTGCGGGGCCCAGGCGGTCCCACGCGAGCTTATCGTCGCAGATGAATGTAACGTTCAAGCGTTGCATCCGCCTGCTCCTCAGCTCGCGGGCCGCCTCGCCCCTCCGCGCCTACGCGCTTTTACATTGCACTCTAGGGGTAGGGCAGATAAGACTGCGTGGAGTCGGAGTAAACTGAGTCGATTGAAATACGTTTTTTTCATTCATCCCAATTTTTGTTTTGAATAATGCTCTAGGAAGAAGAACTAATTAACTGCATGAAATCGTATTTTGCCATGTCCATTAATTTATTGAAGTAAAAATCGATGTTTCAATTATTTTGCCAACTGAAACTTACGATGAAACAAAAATATGGGTAACAAAACTTCGATGTAACATTATTTCGATAAAATGTATAAAACATGAAAACAAATAACGATGAACTGTGTTTTTAGATAATGTATATTCGAGGAAATGAAATTGCGATGTAACCTAATTCTCGGATTTGTTAAATATTGTACTAAAAGTTCTGCGAATCGTTCTATGGGTAATGAAAATCGTTGAAAGGAATTGCGATTAAATTATGGATTCCCATCTTTGGATACGTTGTCTCAGTCTAATTTTCTGTTTCATTCTTTAGGTTACAGGATGCCGGCTCCAGAAGGATGTCCTGAAGACATATACGCCTTGATGCTGCGCTGCTGGGAATATGAGCCAGACAAGAGGCCGCATTTCCACCAGATCTACACCACCATCGACAGCGTTTACAACAGATAGTGCGACTTTAACGTATGCGTTTGTCTTCTGTTGACATGTCTATAAACGACAAGTACAACATATGTTCTTACGCGAACGCGAACGTTTATGTTATTGGGCCTACAGCAGATAGTCAAACGTGAATGTATGCTTCTCATCAATCTACTGTTGATGACGATAAAGTGACATAACAAAATTGTGCGTTCCTGGGTTCGCAATTTCTGTGAGATGTTAGGTCGCTAATAGTGTCTACTATCTTTTTACGCACCGATATTAAATTATCTATATCCTGACTGGAAAGGAAACGGAGGTTCAGGTATTGATGGTGCTTAAAATGATCTTCGTCTATTAGAGGCCCTGCAGTATTACTAATACTAGCCTCTAATACTGTATTAGCAGTTTGGAGAAAAATGGTGAGGATATATCGTAAACGCAGTAAAGTAATCTCACAATATTCCTAATTTTAAACCAATATGGAGTGCCAATGGACGTTTAAACACTTCGTTATAATATTTATGTGTACGAATTTACCTTGTGTCAAATGTACTAATTTCGTATGGACTTATTTAAGAGGTAATTGAGCTACAGTAATTTTTTTGTAGTATTCTATGTGTATTTTGTTGAACTAGGTAAGTATAAGTAGTTAGCGATTGAATGTCTCGAAATGAAGCAGTGTTGATCTCTTATGATTTGTTTGTATGGTATTGTTAAGAGCAAGATTGAACATTAGTTGATAAATATTAATAAATAAGTACATTTAAAATAATAATTCCATATATTGGAATTGTGCTAAGCTAAAGATTCTTTACCATGTTGATAATATAGTTGAACCTTTGGAACTAGGTGTTTTGTCAAATATCTAGATATCTTTCCGTTCTATTTACTATTATAGTTTTTATAATTCTACATTTCTGTATCTATTCGTTTACGTAATTTTGTTTTTGTTTTTCGATTATTAACATCAATGTTGACATTTTATAATAAATTCTAAGTTTTCCTGCCTCTTATAAAATTTATTTTTTATCTTTTACGTTTCTAAGTATCGTCCAAGTGCTATATGTTACAGATATAGCTATTTATCTACTTGTGGCAATTAAATATTGTGATACGTGATGTCGCGCTTCCGTTAAAATATATCTAGATGTATGTTATATTGAAAAAATAATAATAAATTTTATGTACGTACATACATTATATCTTGCCTAGAATATATTGTGTGAGGGAAGATAAAAGTTAACACATAGTGAGATATTTTAATGTAATTATTATAGTCCATTTAAAGTATGTAAAGATAAATTAATAATATTTGAAATATGTAAATATCTACTTTAAAAATACGATTAAAGTGGCCAAAATTTTTGGATTTATAAATGATTGTTTTATTAATTATATTGTTAGAGTCATCAGTCAGGTATTAAAAGTATTTTCAAATGTGAGTAGAGTTAGACTGAAAACACCGGATTTGTAATAAACTATTTAATATCACTTTCGTATGTAAGTACAAGACAGAACTTCCTCGCGCGGGAAAAACGGGACCACAGACTACCCGAGAGAGCTAGTGCGGGGACACCGCGTATCGGATGGAGCAGCAGTGCTGTGCCACCGGTCACATCGTATTTTCTGCTATTAGTAGTAAATTATTATCACCTATCATCATTTACTTAGGTACTTATAATTTGCTAAGCATAAAATCAATCAAACCACGAAATCATATAAAATACACTATACATTTAATCAGCTTAGAAATAAATTAATTATAAATATAATTTAATCAGTTCGTCACTAACCGCGGAAGGGGTGAGTGTGCCTAGGTCGGTGAACAGGAGCGTGATGTAGGCCGGGGGGGTGTAGTCCACGAGGGGGTGTTGTTTGTTCAGGTCCGCCCCCGACTTGATGACACTGGAGAGGTATTTGAACTCGATCGGGACGTCCTGCTGGTTCAGAGGGTAGATCCGGGAGAATTTGAAGCTCTCCGTCAGTACGTAGACCGGTTTCTTTAGTTCTAACGCTGCCATTGCTAGTCCGTATGTGCCGATCTGTAAGTAAAATGAAATAAGCACTATCTATTTTATAGGTACATGTAAAATGCTTTGTCCTCAATGACTGGGAATCAACGCACAGCGTAAACTGCTATCTTAGAGATCTGAAATTTGGAGGGTGTGATGTACGACGTAAGTATCCGTGAAAGAAACGATTTTTCGAAATTCCCAAGGGAACGAAATTGAACGGGACTTCAAGAGGTGACTTGACGCGTCCACTATGCTGAATATGCTGCACTAACTTGTTACTTAATTTATTGCCGTATACTATTTTAATGAGAGTGTTCTGAGAAAACAGATTCGTCCTGCAGTTCTGGATGCGATATCCCATTTTAGAAATGCAACCGTGTGTATGTATCTATAATCATCATCTTTATCAGCCATGAGAAGTCCACTGCTGAACATAGGCCTCCCTCAACAGCCTCCATTCCAACCGGTCGGAAGCAGCCTGCATCCAACCGATACCCGCGACCTTAGGGTCGTCCGTTCATCTCGCGGGTGGCCTTCCCATGCTGCGTTTGCCGATACGTGGTATCCATTCTAGAACCTTTCGGCTCCATTGGCCATCGGTTCTTAGAGCTATGTGATACGTGTGTTTAATCTTGAATACGTAAAAGCAGCCTGTTACTAAGTCCCTCGCAAAATACACCAACCTAAAACTGGTAAATAAGCGAGAGATGGAGCCTAGTAGTTACAAGGGCAGGGTTAGGGTACTTAGCGAGTGATGGACCCTAGTAGATGCAAGGGCAAGGTTGGCGGTACCTTGTTGATGATGCCGCCGCTCTCGGCCACGCCCTCGGCGCCCAGCATGACCAGGTCCACCTGCTCCAGCACACCGCCCACGCCCGCGTCCAGCACCAGCGTGGCGTCCACGCCGCCCGCCACTAGCGCACCGTGCATCGCCACCCTGCAATGCGACGCGATCACGTCACGTCAGCGAAAGTGCGACCGCATTGCTTTGCTTTTGCATGTTACGTAAGTACCGTGTCGACTGTTGTTACTGTGCTTCTATATCACGTATCTTGCAAAAGCAATGGAATCGTAATGAAGTCTTCAGCCTATTACAGTCCACTGCTGGACGTAGGTTTCCCCCAGAGCCCGACACAAGGCTACTGCCACAGGAGGGGGTTTCGCCATAGGGGCAGGCGGGTTGGTGACCGCCTTTACCCTTAATCGCTTCAGACGATACTCACGGGCAGGCATGGGTGGCACAAAACTCTACTCAAATGTGAATGAAACCAAAAATATTCATCATTGCTGATCATTAAAAAATTTGGTTAGATCTATCTTATCTCTAAAGAGGAGATAGCCCTGTAGTTAAGACGTGCGCCTCTTAGTCGGAAGGTGTGAGTAGATGATCGATCACAGTTACGGGCCTGTACTGTATTTATTTCATGTTCGGATTTTAATATTCTAAAAGTATCACGCTATACCCGAGGAGAGTTGACGCCAGACAGGCAGCCGACGGGTAAAAACCTAGTCCTTGGCAATATAAGTTTCGTAAAAAACCACATCTCACAGACCCCATGATGATGATGATTAATAAATATAAATAAATCTCATATTACGTAATGTAAAGAAATTATTAAGAAACTTGCCTAAGCAATCACCTTGCTACTGTTATACTTTTTATCACATAGAAACATAACAGGCACCTATCTCCACTGAAGATTATAATGTATATTTGACTGTACTCACCCACTGTTGTCCGGACATGACATTGTGACAAAAACTTGAAACCTTTTGTTTGCTTTAGCTGCTTCTAACATAGCCTGCAACACCACTCTTGATCTAGAGTGTGTCAGAATTTTCTGAAGAGGAAATAAATCAATTTAAGTACAGTACAACAACATTTTAAACTAAAGACTTACTTTGTTGTATTATGTATCAACATTTTAAGTACATAAACATAACCACACAAAACCACATTTAGAGTTCAACATTGTTTAATAATTCGCATTTGCCACTAAAATGTTTAGAATACCTGTCCATATTACACTAAGTTTAGCTTGAACAATGTTTAATAAAAAATTATAAAGTTTCTGAAAACTAATGGATTTCATAATGTACATGTAAGAAATTATAGGTATATAGGTACTAAATTTTAATATAATTCCTTACACATCCATCTTTAATAAAAGGTAGTGCTTGTTTAGCAACCTTCCCTCGAGCCTCTAGTAATGTGTCCAGGAAGATTCTGCCTCGCTGCAGCATTATCTGCTCACACTCCTCAAATGACTGAAACATAAATATTGCCTTTAGTAAAATAATATTTATATAAAAATTAAATACAAGACTTTGCTTCAATTAGTTTAGTTTTGGTTATACATATATAATATGTATTCTTACTAGACACAGCATTATCTATAAATGACTACTTTTTTGTAATAGGTTAGTTAATTTTTAGAGATATAATAGTTTAATAAGATGTACCTTTATGTCTAGTTTGGCAAATGTGATAAACCTCATGAAGAGCTGGCACCCTGAAGATATAGCTGTAACAGGTTGATCACAGTGCCTCATGGCATCCACTGCTAGCTGAAGATTCAAATCTAGCTCACGGACTGTAGCCACTAAAAGTAATTTATATGATTAACAGCATATACATACAAAATAAAATAAAGTGAATCTAGAAAAAATGATGCAAGAATTGAAGTTAAAACTCTTACAGCTTACTAAATTTTCATAATACCTTTATAAGATTCTATGACTGTCAAAAGGGTTTTTATAGCGGCAACACCTGCAGATACATCTTCTTCATCCTTTAATATCTTGAGAAAGATCTCCTGAACTTCTGAAATACCATAAATTTTCAGTTAACACGTAATTGTGAAAAATAGATTTTTTGCAACTACCAATAACTCAGGTTACTACTCACCTTCTTTTTTCATTATTAGTCCTGATTATAACAAATACAATGTAAATTAAATAACATTCAGTCACAAATAAATTGTTTAACGTTATATTTTTCAATTATTTACTGCTGTGTTGTTGTAACATAACCTCAAAATTAGATTGTTTTTTTCGTTTAGTTTATCCCGAAGGGGATTCGGCGGGAAAAGCTGGAAGGGTGCAGGTGTAATTTCTTGTGAAAATGAAAAATTATTTGTAAATGGCTTGCATGTGTCCGAACAGTGATGTTTTCTGGTAGATAAGTTATATTTTGATTACTTGTGATGTAAATCTAGTGCGTGTGCATGGTTTTATATGCAGGTAAGCCGAGTAAAACTTTAGCTGGATTACGATTTCTTCATGGGCGCATGTAGGTTGTTTCTGCAATAATTTTCCATTTTGACTAACTTTACACTTGTTCTTGAGGATTTTCCCGACGTTTCCATTCATAATCATTGTCATTCATCATAAATTCAGAATACATTTTACTAAACAATGATAAGGCTGTATGGGCTTAGTTCCCCTTGCCTTTCCTTTGGGATAAACTAAAAAAAAAAAAAAAAATTATCCCGAAGGAAAGGCAATGGGAACTAAACCCATACAGCCATTCAAAATTAGATTGGTTAGTTGTCAATTAGGGATGCGATATGAAATCGATTTTTTAAATCGATATACAGTTATACTCGAAACCATTTGACAGTTCATTTTGCACAAGTGTTGCCATGGTCGGGCTAGTGCTGTTCGTATCGATATTTTAAAAATACAGATTGATTTTTTACGTTCCTATATATTTTTTTATAGAGGAGGAAAAGGGTGTTAGACAGGGATGTGTAGCGTCACCGAGGCTATTCAATCTATTCATGGACAGTTGTTTGCATAGTTTGAAAGACGATGAATGTGGTCTAAGAATGAATGAATACTTGTCAAATGCCTTCTCTGTGCCGATGACATGGTTTTGCTTGCGTCTTCGGAGGGGGAGTTGTAGGAGATGGTAAAAATGAATGGATCATTTGAAAGTAAAGGGATGAAGATGAATATACATAAGAAAGACGAAAGCAGGTAATGGTTTTTGAAAAGGATGAGGTAATGGCGGATTGAAAAATAATGAATGGCGAAGACAGCGTTTGTGTATTTGGGGACTTTGTTTAAAATGGATGGTAAGCATGACAAAGATATTGTATGGAGAGTGAATGCTGGGAATCGGGTGAATTCTTTTATGAGTAGCCAGAAAGTGTCACAAGCAGCACGTCTGGCTGTTCATGGAGGTGTTTAGGTGCCGACTCGTATGGAAGTGAAAGTTAGGTATGGCAGAAACCAAAACATCAAAGTCAAGTGAATGCAGAGGAAATGAGAGCATTAAGAAGTATGTGTGGAGTCACTTTGAAAGATAGAATAAGAAATGAGGTGATCAGAAAGAAGAAACTATAGACCTACTTATGTGTTCTTTGAGTGAATTCGCTAAAGTGGTAATGTATATTATATCATATAAGTAGATAATTAATTTGGTCATGTTTTTATAATAATGTATTTAATAATAATTTTATATCTTTACCTACGCTATCGCATTGGACTAATGTCTGTAATGATGGTAAGAAGGGAGAAATAAATAAATAAATAAGTGTGGTATAAATGAGGACGTAGTGACGAAGATTGAGAAGGGTATGTTGAGGTGATTTGGGCATGTGGAGAGGATGAGTGAAAGTAGACTGACAAAGAAAGTGTACAACGGAAGAGTGGATGGAAGGGTTGGAAGGAGAAGACTTCGCCGGACTTTCACCGGTCAAATTGGATGAATTTTTCGGAACGTTTTTGCAATTCGTATACAGTATTTGGGTATGAGTACTTATTCTTCATTGGAGTTAAAATGAAACACAAGATGAAATTTTGACAATTCTTATCTGATTATAATCATATCGACAATGTCGATAACTATTATTACGTAACTATTTAATTTCATCTAATTCTGGTAACATTTTATCTGTCACTTACTTCATTACTATAACTAAACTAAACTATACTATAACTAAACTACATTCAGAAATCATTCACTAAAGACAATGGCTGTATGGGCTTAGTTCCCCTTGCCTTTCCTTCGGGATAAACTAAACAAAAAAAAATTAAAAGTCCTTTCGACAAGTGAAAGGCAAAGAAAACAATGTCTATGCAGACTAAACTGATTATGACGAATGGATACTTGAAATTTTTTTTCAAAAACGATTAAGTATAATTGTCACAACGATAAACGGATCATTTTCCAACTGGTGTTCTGTTCACCACCGGTGACGAGTGAGATGCTTGGATCTTGCTTCGTGTGTTAATAAAGTACTTCATTTACAATAGGTAGATTAGATATTAGATATGTTGCACATGCAAGTACCTACTCTTAATGTCAGTTCTGAAGTCTTAGGTATTCTAAGTAAGTACCTACATACATAGGTAGTAAGCTGTGGTAGTAAGTACTACCTACCTATGATTACTAGTTATATCCCCAGATTGATCTAGGTCAGTGGTTCCCAAAGTGGTCCAGGTGGACCCCCAGGGGGTCTACGTTGGCGTGAAAAAATGGGGACTCACAATTAATTTGTATGTGGTGCAGGCCTCTAGGGGGTCCACCAGAACCAGTTAACTTTTAAAAGAGAAATATAAAACTTTATAAACATTTATATAGAAATATAAATGTGGTGTCGTGGGACACCAAGTAGGAACGAAGTTCCTTCGGCTAATGTAGAATCGACACATTTTGCAAAAGAAAAATCGTGCTCAATTTTATGTAGGTTTTCTTGATTTTTCTCTTAAATTTTGCTGATTAGTTTTTATTTAAGTACAGGAAAGAGGGAGAAAGAGAAAGGTATTATACACTATTCGCTTGTGTATACGACTGTCGCGCCTGCGCACGTCTCATTTAACGGTTTTATTCCACGCACTTTTTCTTACGGTTTTACTATCACATTTTTTTCAGTTCGGTCGCGCAGCAAAATCCCTATCTCCTCCAAGCCTGCCGTAAGGAACTTCGTTCCAAAAATGTTTGGGAATCCCTGATCTAGGTACTAGTAAAGCGTTTTCAATTATGTAGCTCCTTTCCCGCATAATCTCTGGTTAATAGGGTCGTTCACGGTTTTTTATTTGTATTTATATCGAAAGATCATAAAATAATAGAAACATTTGCGAAAGAAAAACTTCGCTAGCGTGAAAACTTTCCGGGATTATAACGATTTCAAAATCACACTTTTAGACTTGCCAAAAAATGCTCCATACAAACGGCTACCACAATTATGACGTCACTCTTTCAGTAACTTGTATGCGCGTAAAAGGACTTTTGTTCTGCAGCTATTTTAAATATTGCGTTTATTAATATGGTCACAAAGCAAAAGTTGCTGTAAATGATACAGGTGGACATGTGATGTTGTAATTTTCAATTAATTTCACATTTGAAAAATGGACTTTCCCACATAACTTTGAAGGCTTATTACTACCTCATTTGGACACTTAATCCAAATTGTAATTTTATAGATAGGAGGTAGGTACAGGGATTTGGTATCTCCGGTAGGTATGATTTTGATGATTTTTCTGAGAAGCATAAATGTCATTAAAATTCAATCATAGTAAATATCCCTATTACGGACATTATCTTTAATTCCTAGTGATATCCGTATCTTTCCATCACCACCGGATCTAATGTTTGGTTGGTGTACAAATACAATCTATCGGACAAGGTCAGCCAACGATATTATGTTATCTTTCAGAAAATATTTATATTTAATCCTGGTTAGTTAATAAGTTGTTAAGTTAGTGTTTAGATCTGAGTTAAGCGGACGGAGTTGGGAGGCACAACTAGTATGTCAAATTGCAGCCCGTTCCGCGCACATGAGTTCAACTCAGATTGATTTTCGTAAGATCTAGGTAGACCCACTACACCGAGGGAAGTGACGCAAAGCATTATCGTAGGACTACCGAGGGAAAGTCATGGTCATCCGCTCGATCGGCTCTCCACCTGCTAAAGTTAGTAGATTATAGTGCTGCTGTAACTCGAATGGTGTAGACGTCGTACACGTCTCTGAAGCACAGTGTTTGTTTAGTTCGCCACACACATTGTAAAGGTGGCGCGCAGGCGCATCAGAACATGGGAAATTCGGCATCTGTTAATTGAACGAGAAAAGGAAATGGCAGTAAGTCGTTTATCTTTCGGCTTTAGGTTGAGCTTCAAGAAATTTGTAAAGATTACAGGAGGTAGGTAATGTACTTAAACAAGGTAGATGGCTCATAACTTGTTCTTAGTATAGGTACCTGAATATTGTTATGTGTTATTGTAAAGTACTTATTTATCTATAGAATCTATTGGTAGATATACATATAATGCAAGTCTCTCATTGTGTAGGAAAAATACCTTATGAATTTTTGTAAATGGAAATATCTAGCAAAAGTCTTAGGTATGTATATGTACATACCTAGTTGTTGTGTAGATTTGCCATCTTTGCAGTCGGTCGGACAACCCTTAAAGGTCGATATATTATACGCAGTAGAGTAAACTAGGGTGGCCTTTGGGTCAAACTTGTACTCAATAGCTTTGTTTGGGAAGAAATGTTTTTGAGGCCTAAGTTATTTTCCTCTTCTGACTCCGGCTCTGTAAGCAAGGTAGGTATCAGACCCAATGAAGTAGCCGCGGTTCAAATCACTTCTTATTTAGGCACCTACGTATATTTATACCTAGGTAAATTTAATTATTTTTACGAAGTTACTCAACTAGCAGCTAGATTATCTAACTCGGAGAAAATAATTAAAATTACGCAAAGCACTAACTAGGCAATATAGAAATAAACGCAATTACGCTAACTAACCGCAAATTACATATCTACATGCGTAAAGAAAGTAAAAGTGTATTTAATAGTAGAGAACACAAGATCACGCAAATAATAACTATCTAGCTTACCAAGCAGAGCGATCTATGATACATAAATAATATTTACAACATTAACTATACCTCCGACCTTTAAGAACTCTTCGCCTTCATAATAAACTGTTCATATACACAACACACGGGTGTGTTCCCTAAATCGGGTAGCAAGCACTGCAGGATCATAAAGGATATCACACAGCCACAGAATTAGCAGGCTTGGGGGACATATATAAAATAGGTACGTACGTAACTTATCATCAGCGACCAGTTGCTAGCTTATTATCGCCTGATAAAATGCCCAAGTTCCTTAGTTGACTCTAACGGCATGTTCGGAAGGAGATGCAACCAATGTATATTAGTGAACTGTAAAATTGTGTAAACAAGAATTTATCATCGATCCCATGTCGAGTTCATGAGTTAGTCTGTTGTTACATTCCCAGTCTATCATCTACTACTACAACGAAATGTTAATACAGCTAGGCTTTATAATAATAGACCTATTTACAGGTATAATGTTGGTACTTAGCACTTTTTTTCGAATATTTAGATAACTATTAAATAAAATAAATTAAAAACAGCAATCTATTGTACTTACTGTTTCTATGCGAGCAGTTCTGACCACAAATTCGTAACGGGTTCGTAGTTCGTAGCTCGTGCTACGGGTATCCCCACAACCGACTGCACCTAAATCACCAATTCCTCGACATCCATTGCGGCTTATGGAAAACAACAATTTGATATTCATTAATTCATATAATCACGCCTATATCCCTTACGGGGTAGGCAGAGCACCAAGGGTCGATAGAACAACAAGGTATAGTTGAGATGTACAAATTCGGTTAGTGGTGATAGGTGGTCAGCCCATCGCCTACAAAACACCAAGACCCTCTTGTCCTTCTACTGACTTGTACAGTATGCCCGGGAAGAAAAGCAGCTGTAGTATTATACTTTTTTTTCACTCCCAGAGCAGAATAGATGAAATTTACACAAATTTATATATTGTGCAATTACTATGTAATGTACGACGGTTCGTATTAGTAAGTTTTGTTTTGCTACGATGATGTCACTAACAACCTATAGTAGGTACCCACCTATACACCATTCCTCCTGGGAACTCTTCTTTCCTCATATAATACAATCAATACTGTCTTATGTTTACTATTTTTATGTCCAAATGTAGAAGTAATAGTACTTACTACCTTCTTATGAAATGTATACCACTATCTACGATATAATTATGGTTACATACGTATTTGTCTTGATTGTTTACCGCGAAAATGCGATAGTAACATTAGTTTATCTTGTGAAAAGTGTATTTCTTTTGCGCAGTAGTTTCTAACAATAATGTTTACCTAGATGTAAATAAGGTGGATCTATCTAAAAGTTTAAGCAGATATTCTGTAATTACTGCTTTATTCACTTTGGTTTTTCCTAAACTACTTACTTCAACTATTCATATCCTAGTTACCAATCTCTTCCTCGTATGATTAACAAAATTAAACCAACCTAGAGTTCCTTTCATTTTTTTCCAGATTAGTTTTTAGTTAGGTATAAGTAGGTACCTACTCAAAAAAAGGAATTATATTTCGACTATGTAAAAAAACATGGGATACAATTATGTTTTCTTTGGAAATAATTAGTTTTATAGCCTTCTAAGACCCAGACTTGAATTAGCTAGCTAGTCGTGAAAACCCACTGTCCAAAATTATGCACAAATTAATTTTTTGCGGTTAGACCCAGAGACATAAAACTTCATAAATTTGAAGCTACGCCTTTTAGGATTTAGAGAGTATGTTTACCATAATACCAAAGTGTCTAAGGGATATATTTGTTGGCAGCATTGATAACATACCTGATAAAATATACAATATAGACTAATCAAGTAATTTTGACATGTGAGACTAGTCGCGCAAGATTTGTAAAAAACTACAGAAGCTAAAAGAATAAGTACAAAATTTGTACACCGGTCACTACTATAAATTATATTACAAAGCTGGGTCTGTTATAAGTATTTTATTTTGTACAAAATTTTGCACTCGGAGTCTTAGGAGGCTATAAAACTAATTATCTCTGTTAAATAGCTCTGTTTAAAGCTGATTTTACTATATTATTTGATCTAGGTTTGTTTCTGATAATAGGTAATATATATATAATTCCTACTTTAATTAGTAATACCTTATGTGAAAAGGTCATAAAAAGGTACTACATTACCGAGTGTAGAGTACGAGTACATAAAGTACATAAGTAAGAATTTATTTTACGATGATTGGGTATGATAATACATAGCAGTTATATGTATAGGCACATACAGGATGTTTGTGACAGCCAGGCAAATATGATATGGCGACTTCAGACCGTGATTCTGAGGCGAAAACCACTGAAAATTTTTCCAGGAAAAACATTGTGTGGTTCGTAGGCCTTAGATAGTGACTTAAAACAAAATTTTAACCAATTGATGTTTTTAAAAAAAAAGTTGATGCAAAAAAAGTTCAGAATATACTAGTCAACCCCAATGGAGTGCTCGAAAAAAATGGAACAACCAATAAATAAGCCAATTTAACTACTCACATCATCACCCGATACAATTGGCGCTGAAAGCAAACATTACGGATAATCAAATGAAAAAGCATTTCCTGCGAGTAATAACACTGCCGTATAACTCAAAACAATGCTACTATTTGCCTGGCTGTCACACACACCCTGTATGTTGCGGTTCAGTGCAAGTACTCGGCGATAACGGTTTCCGTAACGTTTTTAAATCTAAAGTAAATTCAGTTCATACTTTTATTACTTACTTATTTACTGACGATTTCCTGCATAATTTAAAATGAAAAATATTTTTCACGAACTTGCATTAAGTACGTACTTAAGAATAACAAAAATATGTACAACAATTGCAGTTTTTAACGTTATATTGATTTTTGAGAAGACAAATAAAAGTACCAAATCAGTCACCAGCTCACTTCATGATTACATTTTACTTATTTAAATATTTATTTACCAGATTCTACTGGAACTTTCCGCGATATAAATAGATAGAGTCAGAGTTTAGATACTTTCTTATTTTGAAGAATCTCGGTTGGTCTAACTTGTGGTCAATCTACTAGACGTTGTATATTAGTAGGTTGCGGTGTCCTAGCCTACCTTTAAAAATTTAATGCGAGACGAGACGACAGTTGATCACGGCCATAAGTGGCCATAACGCGGCTCTACTTTCTAAGTAGGTATAGGTATTATTACTACAATAGATTTACTTTGCTTTCACTCTAATGTAAATAACTGGATTGATGTTCTATTTTCTGTCAAACACATTGTTAAATAAATTGAATCAACCTGTCGCTTATTTATCATCAGTATCACTCTAAATATACCTTATACTCGTATGCCTGCACAGGATAATAGTTACTTATCTTCGGTGAGAAACCAACCAATAAAACGCACATGGATTTCAAAAACTCGCTTGTTTTCCTATCATCATTTTGGGTTCGAATAGTGTCAACAAATCATGTAACTATAATTTCTGACGACAATCCCGAATTAATAATTTCCTCACGTGAGGATGCCCTTGAGTGAAAAAATACCAGTCTGAGTGAGTAGGTATAACCTTGTTACATCGATCTGAAGAAACACAAAGTGCGGATATTTGCCTGAGTGCACGACATTAGTATGGGCTTTTTTACACAGTACTTCCTCTGTTAATAATGATTAAGAAATGTTTTTTGACATAAAATGCTAGGTTAGGTAGATGGTACATTGTCGTGGCTAATTCATTTAAAATTTTGATAAAAATCACCAACATTTAAAATATCAGATTATGAGAATCGGAAAAAACTTGACACCAAAAATAGGTATAGATACTAGAAACGTTATTTCTACCAAACGATTACTGTAACTGTCCCTTCCAAATATATAAAAGTGTATCTACCCTTATGTAGAGTTCTGCAAAGAAAGTGGGTTAGTGAAATGTTTACTCTGTGAACTAGAAAACAACAAATATGATTTACCTAAATACTCGTATATTCGTCTGAGGAAAGTGCAATGACACGTCATGAATAATTAATCTGTAGGTGGATCCAAAGTATAAAGTACACTATTAAAGATATCAAAGTAAACAAGTAGGTAGCTGTTTACCTTTCTACAAATATATGTATTTGAAAGTATCATAATATAAGAAAATTAAATGTATTTAGTTATGATGAACTAAATGTATTTAGTAGTGATAGTTATACGCTATAAGTAGGTAACTACAAAGTTATTATCATCATCAGTAGTAAATGAATTGGGCATTCTAGATCAATCATATTTCAATGGCTCGCAAAGCTCGCTGCGCCCCTTCGTGCGCAATTGAAATATGATTGATCTAGACCACCCCAATTCATTAAAATTCAGTAAAAACGATTGGGTTTGATCATAATTGATCATTCAGTTGAAACTCATGAATCACAGCAGTCAAGTTTGATGTTAAACATGAAATTTCTGAAACAAAAGGAATCTCTTAAATAAAATGTGTTTGCCCTGTTTCAATCAATGAACAAAAACGACATGGAAACTTATTACCAAATACTATACGCAGTATTGTTTGTGGCCCATCAAATTGTGGGAAGACTAATTTAGTAATAAGTTTATTATTACATCAAAACGGACCGAGATTTCAAAACCTTTATGTTTATTCGAAATCTTTATATCAACCTAAATACATATTTCTCGAAAAGGTAATGGATATGGTTGCATCCACATCTTACAACAAGTATAACCATAACAGCGAAATTTTAAGTCCGCACGAAGCTTTACCAAACTCTATAATTATATTTGACGACGTGGCTTGTGAAAATCAAAACAATATACGAGACTATTTTGCTATGGGTCGTCATAAGAATATTGACTGTTTTTATATTAATCAAACTTACACCAAGATACCTAAACAACTAGTAAGAGATAATTCTAACCTTATTATATTATTTAAACAAGATGATATAAATCTTAGACATATTTATGAAGAACATGTAGGATCAGACATGACATGGCCTCAGTTTCGTGAAATGTGCTCCACTGTATGGAGTAAACCTTTTAATTACGTTGTTATCAACAA
Organism: Carposina sasakii; assembly: GCA_014607495.2. Lineage (NCBI taxonomy): Eukaryota > Metazoa > Arthropoda > Insecta > Lepidoptera > Carposinidae > Carposina > Carposina sasakii. The sequence continues at coordinate 10,695,396 of CP053158.1, forward strand.
GGACTGTGAACGAAACAAAGGTTGTTACAGAATGAAGTTTGATACATTTATAGTTGTGGACTAAAGTTTTTAAGTAACAGTTGTGCAACGAACAAAACAGTTCTATTAGAGAAGTCGAAGAGAGTAGAACCCATAACGATGGAACGAAATCTTAAAGAAGAAATCGTAAAATCAGCATCAGCTGTAAAAAGAAAGGTAAAAATGATACAAGATTCAAAAAACATAAATGAAAGGACATTGGAAACTATATTTAAACCTATCGTTAGCCCACTTAAAATATTAGCAAGTAAAACTGGTGACAAACGCCACACCCATGAAGCAATGGATCAACCTCAATTAGTGAAAAGAACTAAGTCTAGCAAAAGCGAGTCATCAAATACTTCTGCTGAAGATTATGAAGAACCTATTAACGAAGACACAGATATAGATATTTCTAAAAGATCTAACAAAACTCTCACTACATCACCCTTTGAGGATCAGGACGACTTTGAAAACTCATTTCAATCTCTTCAATCATCGCCAAGTGTAACCAACGATTCATTATCATGGTCCATGTCATCAGAAGAAATGAAAAATATACCCTATGGTGTTAAAAATGTTAAAGGAAAACTTATGCTTGGCAATACCCGTGTTTATGATGATGATCGCATCCTAAAAATTGGAAATTATAGCTTAAAAAAAACTAACGGATTAAAAGAATTGTTGTATAAAAAGGTACCAAATTTAGATCTGATTACAGATGAGGACTTACAAAATTATAAATTATTACTTAGAGATACGAATGCGCACAAGCGTAATTGCGATCCAGCTAAACCAATAATTAGTAACAAAGGATTTAAATATATGAACGTGATTAAACCTTTATTCTCAAGAAGTTATACAAGTAGTGTAGAAAGTCTGCCACGAGGAGAAGGAATCAATATTAAGAAAGAAGTTAAGAAAGATACTGATTTAGTTTACTGGGACGATCCAAATGAGTTAGTAGAACGATTAAAATTACTACTTGCATCTAGGGCTGCTGGTAACACTGGAGTTCATAATGAAATTTATGCTATAATCGAGGAACTAAATGAGGCTGGTATTATAAATAACAATAAATATATAAAGCTTCCATCACAAAGATTAGGTAGTATCATTACGCTACAGACGCCGACAAGACGGCAATGAATATTGACAAATTTGGTCATCACGTTCATAAGCGTTTACGACTATCAGAATTTACTGACTTTTTTACCGATGCATTAGTAAAGTCAGATACAGGTGAATTTGATTTGAAATCATCGACTTTGAAAGGACTACTTACACCGGAAAAGAATGATGAAGCTGTGAATAAAGAATACGTAGATAAATGTTTTGAAGAACTAAAAAATGAAATGAAAACAATCCATGATAGAGTCAAATCATATCTTCATAATTAGAAAAAATAACGACTAATTATTTGATTACCCAGCATTATACAAAAAAGAGATTGATTTAATGCTAGCATCCAAACTTGATGTTAAGAATGAGTAAGCAAGACATAGTCAACGAACTTCACAAAGCAGCTAGAAGAAACTTTTTTCGTAGACATACTATTGTAAAGGGGGTAGATGATTTGTGGCAAGCCGATCTTATGGATTTTCAAAAATATTCTTTGTATAATAAAGGATATACATATGTTCTTGTAGTGATTGACGCTTTATCAAAATACGTATGGGTGAAGCCATTGAAGACAAAATCTAAAAAATACGTTACGGACGCAATGCATAGAATATTATCGGAATCTTCAAGAAAACCTAGAAATTTACAAACAGATCTGGGTACAGAGTTTTATAATGATAATTTTCAGCAGTTAATGAGTAAATATAATATTAATCATTATTCCACATATTCTGTTAAAAAAGCATCTATTGTAGAACGGGTAATAAGAACTATAAAATTACACCTTTATAAAGCGTTCAGTCTATGTGGACGATATAATTGGTTTCAAACTAATTTAGATTCTGTTGTTAACCACTATAACAATACAGTACATCGTATTACAAAATACAGGCCAATTGAAGTTATCCAATCAAATGAGGTTATAGTGAGGTCTAATATTATAAAAACCCAACACCCAAAGATACGAGAAGGACCAACATTTCGAGTTGGTGATTTTGTTCGTATAAGTAAATACAAAGGAGATTTCTATAAAGGTTATACGCCCAATTGGTCTACGGAAATATTTCGCATTGTGAAAATAAAGCAAACTAATCCCCAAACTTATCAAATAGCAGATAAACATAATCAAAATATTCTAGGATCTTTTTATAGATACGAACTACAAAAAACTAAATATCCTGACCTTTATCTCATTGAAAAAGTTATTAAGAGAAAAGGAAATAAACTTTTTGTAAAATGGTTAGGATTAAGTGATAAAGAAAACAGTTGGGTAAACAAAAGTGAATTAGTGCTTTAGGTATAAAAATAGCTCATTAATAACTCCATGTCTCACTTTATGATTATCGATGAAAGGGGGCAGTGGTATAATTAATAATTTGATAGATCATTTACCGTTTGAGTTACATTTACCTGGATATCAATATTGCGGTCCAGGAACAAAACTTCAAGAAAGGATACGTAAAGGTGATAGAGGTGTAAACAAACTGGATGAAGCTTGCATGCATCACGACATTGCTTACATTAATAAAGATTCTCGCGCTCGAAATAAAGCTGATTTAGAACTTTTAAATATGGCTAAGAGAAGGTTGAAATCAAAAGATGCTGGGAAAGGGGAAAAAATTGCTTCATGGATAGTGAAAAATGCTATGAAGGCAAAAATTAAGGCAGGTAGTGGCATAAAATCATTTAAAAACGGTATCAAAAAAATACGGTCCCAACTGAAATCTCTGAAAACCAAGGATCGCCACTCTGCTATAAAATTTGCATATGCAGCTGCAAAGAAACAGTTTGGTAATAAAAAAGGAATTCGTTTACCGCGTTGTATTCCGCTTCCAAAAAGTGGGGGACTTTTGCCACTTATTCCTATATTTGCTGGTTTGTCAGCTTTGGGTTCTCTAGCTGGAGGAGCAGCAGGTATAGCAAAAGCTGTTAATGATTCTAAAGCTGCACAAAAGAGTCTCCAGGAATCTGAAAGACACAATAGAATGATGGAAGCAGTAGCTCTTGGAAATGGCTTATATATTAAACCTCATAAAAAAGGAGCCGGCTTATATTTGAATCCACCAAAAAACTAATTAAGACGCTGCCCAGACGTGCACTGACTAACTTAGATATATTAGAACATGCGCATCATATTCCTTACTTTAGAGGCGTTTACATGAGAGATACATTACCTTCTAAACCTAGGAAGAATGAATGTGGAATATTGAATTTGGACAGCAATTTAAATCCTGGGACGCATTGGGTGGCCTTCGTAAAGCAAAACAATTATGTTGAATACTATGATAGTTTTGGTGATTTGAAACCACACAATTAGAAACTACATAAAGTCATATGCATAACCTACCTAAAACTTATAATTATGTACGACATCAATCCTTCGGTATACAAACTGATAGTCACGTCTGTGTGCTAAGTTTAAGAAAATATTGGAAAAACATTATATATTAGACTGAAAAAATAAAGTGCTTAGTATATAAAAATGGACTCATCAACAAGGCAAAACTGAGGAGACTGCCAGCACTTAATAACCCACTATTCCCCAACTATGAAACATTCAAGCGGACTACGAATGTGGTCTTTGTATATTTTCAACCTTCCAACTCACCATACTAATATAGAAAAGAACAATAAGATATCACATACAGGTAGACAATGAATCATAGAAATCTGAAGCCGTTACATTTTTATTACTACGAGCTCCAGGACATTAGTGATTAATGAAAAGCAACATAAAAACACTGTATTGAAATTAACATGAGTTACTAATTAATCAATACCATAAAAACAAGCATACTTATTGCTCCAAATGTATTCATTCAATAAAAGAAACACTTTTGCAAAAAGTAAATCACTTGGCAAAATTTTAGGTTTTGGAGAGGAAACAATAAATCAAGTCCAATAGAAGTACAGAATCACAATATCCTGTCAGCATTATATCAACCAACCATCGTGCGGATCGAATGCGGACGAGTTAGTGGCTTCGTTTGTAAACGGAAAATCAAGCCATCATATATTTATGAATTTGTGCCTAATGTACCACCTGGGCTATCGAATAATTGAAATACCTAAAAACGTAATTTATTTTCCTGTTAATCAAAGTTCTATAAAGCGCTCTCAATATAAAACTCCATAGACGCTGAAAATAAAAGAGATCAATTTAAGAGGTGAAGAAAACAGCTGTATTTACATTTAAGAAAAAAAATGAAAACTTCAAAAAAGCCCTACTACATCCTCTGTTCAAGTCAGTTTTAAAAGAACTTCTCGCAAAGGCACACCGCCTTCAGCTGAAAAGAGGCTAACCAAGACCAATAAAGAATTCCTAAAGCTTGTACGCTAAAAAATAGAAAAATATTTTAAATATATCTCAACAAACATCATACGACAACAGCATTGAAAGTGAGATAATCATATCATATACAAACCATATGTGACAAGTTTCAATAACAATGACGAAATACGTATTCCTATTAATCAACAGGACCTGTATGTGCTGCCTTCACTTAGTAGTTTGTATATCGAGGGAAAAGTGAATGTTTTATAACAGTACCACTAAAGAGAAAGTGTCAAATGTACATTTTGTTAATAATCCGGCCCTATTTTTATTTCAAGATATACGATATGAATTAAATGGAGTGGAAATAGATAAAATTAAAAATGCTGGTGTAACTACTACAATTAAATCTTATCTATCTATGAAATGAAACGAATCCAAATCTGCTTGCGTTTGGGCTGGTCAACTATGGGAACAAAAAATACTAATGGTGGAGTATTTCAGCATCTATTCCGTTAAACAAAATATTAGGGTTTGCAGAAGATTATGAAAAAATAATCATTAACTGTAAAACATGAGTTAGTATTACTTAGAAGTAATACGAATCTAAATGCAATAACTTTAAGTACAGGTGAAGTTATAGAGGATATTATTATCAGTAAAATAATTTGGAGAGTTCCACACGTAAAAGTATATCTGATCGTGAGAGAATTAATTTATTAAAACATTTAGAGAAAGATCGAGCTATTCCATTAGCGTTTCGAAATTGGGATCTGTATGAATACCCATTACTACCCAAAACGCGCAAGCATACTTGGTCTATAAAAAAATCATCTCAAATAGAGAAACCACGATTTGTTGTAATTGCTTAACAAACCAATCGACGACATAATAGTAAATTGTCGATGGCTGAATTTGACCATTGTAATGTACGTGATGTAAGAGTCTTTTTAATTATCATCATATTATCCCTATGAAGGACTGAATATCAGTTTTTCAGAAAGACAAGTTTACTTTATTATATGAACAGTATGCAAGATTTCAGCAGTCGTATCACAGCCGTCGAGCAGAATCATTGATGAGTTTAAAAACAATTCAAGATATCGCTCCTTTATTTGTTATTGATTGTTCCGACAACACGAAATGCTAAAGGGCTCGATAGACGTGCGAGTTGAAATCGAAACAGATCAAGAAATATCAGATCAGACAGCGGCATATTGTTTGATTTTAAACGATTGTATATTCGAATACAAGCCATTGAGTAATATAAAAAAATCATGAATAAAAATACCATACTTGTAGATTTAACAAGGTTTTAAAAGTTATAAAAATGAATTCATAGTTAAGAATTTGTAATATGTACTTTCAATCATACTAACATATTTTTAATAAAACCTCATACTCTTTTTCTAAACTTACTGATGAAGAAAAAAGGATACGCTGGATCGAAAGAACCAGAGGATATAGATGGAGCGATGGATATATTGATTATAAAGAATTTCGTAGAATCATTAAACCCTACTTAAAAGATCAGAGAATTATTGTTAAAGGTGAAGAAAAGATTAAGTGGGTACAGGAATTATATGATGATGGAAATATTATAGATATAACTGACACAGGTATTCCAAATCTAAAGACTTTATCTGAACTATATGGCAGTAATAATTTTGTTAGTAGTTGCTTACAACATAAAAAAAATTGTGCTTTAAAAAATGTATTGTATATTAAACAATGGTGTTTAGCAAACAATGTAGCAATGGGAATATTTTAATAAAGAAATTTCTTAATAAATACTGTTTTTTTTATACAGCGCTTTTAAATTAGTAAAACATAAAATAAAATTAAGAGAAATAATAAAACATAGTATTTTAGATGAATAAATCATTTATTTTATAATGACAAAAAAACAAAACAAACATAAAACAAATCATAACTAAACAATATCACCACAAAGTCTTTTAGAAATCTTTTTTAACTAAAACCTCCGTCAGGTCTGAAATTTCGTCTATTGAGTCCTGTACTACATACTGCGCACATTAACACTACGTTGTCTTCACCGTCCTCTTCACCAGACCTAAGCAGTGGATACTCCTTCTGTAGATCCAATATTTTAATTTGAATGAGCTTAATCCCACGGCTTTCCTTGCTTATGACGAACGACTTTGATGAAACATTCGTCTTCTTTGTAGGTTCACGTTTTGTCTTCGTTTCTTAGATTTCTTTAAAAGATCCTGATATTGTTCAGTAAAGTTCTCTAAAGGATCCGGCGTACTGACTGAACATTATGTCTGCTGAATCTTCCATTTTCTGTAAAAGTAAATACAATATATAATTTATGTATTTCACAAAAAAGAGAAAAAAATATAATTGAGATTAGATAATACTTACATTAAATTGATAAACTAGAACCCGCTGCTGTTGTAGAGAGCGCCGAATGACTTATGATGATAAATTCGCAAATACAGTTTCACTTAAAACTTTGTATTAAAACTCATGACTATGCATTCTTGTTTAGTTGACGTAAATGCATGTGTACAATTATTAGATATCATTTTCATCATATTCAGCATTATATTTGGAACAGGTTGCGACTTGTTAAGTGCTTACAATGAAAGCGCACAAGTAAAATAACATTTATAAAATAATTCTAGGTTCAGAAATATGATCATCAGGTTACGACATCATATGACTCGTATATTGAGAACTTGTTAAATTTGTCTCAACCTGTTTAATCCCTTAGCCTCTGCGCAGACGACAGACTATCCATGGAACTATGCGCTGACCCTTATAAAGCCTTTATAAATTATGTAAGTATAGGTAAAAATAAAATGTCGTGTACTTTGTTTAGCAAATTTATTTAAAACTATACATTGTCTAAACTATTAAAAACTAAATAATATTACAACGTTACTTAACAACTTACATCTACGTATATATAAATATATCTTAAGTTAACTAAACTGTAATATAATAATGTCCCCAAGATATGGTGGATATGTTGTTTTTCAAAATAAAACGTTTGTCATCCTTTCTCGACAAAGCCACTTTGTTTTGCTCTGTGGTAAAAATTTCATGCTTAATTGTTTTAAAAAGAACATTTTTACCGATTAACTCATTACCAGTTGATAAAACTTTAGTATAATCAGAAAATTTCAGTTTCATAGTTACATTTTTTTTAACTCCTTTTGCTTTCTTTACTTCATAACTGTTCGTTCTCAGACTATATAATTTAGATCGTAGTCCTACAAACTCAAGTAATAATTTACCGCTTAATTCATCTTTGAACAATCCAGGAACTTTTTTATTTTTAGGAACAATATCAAAACAATTATCCATAGCGTAATTGCTAGTATCGAAATAATTCAAGAAGTTTTCTTTTAAGTCTGTATAAAAGTCATTAGTCTCTATGGAGTATAAAAGACTGTCAGTATCAGTATAACATAAAGCCAGTTTATTATTATAGTATTTTTTCATTACAGAATAATGAAAATGATACATATGATTTTTAGAGAGTTCTAAGACCGTAAATCCAATGTATATGGGCTTGTTAAGGATAACTTTTTCACGTTTTAATTGTATAGCTACTAAATTTTCATCAAATATTGACACACTATGAAAATTAGGACGTGATATTAATCGTTCAGCTGTATACATTTTTTTGGTTTTATTCCGTTCATCCCTCCACGCACTAACAAGTTTGACATCAACCCTTCGTTCAGTGTCTTCTAATGTTTTTCCGAAAATACTATTGTTAAGCAATATGAAAAAGTCTTGTTCAAATAAAGAATTAGATATTTGTCGCAACTGGGTATTTAAATCAATGTATTCTTTTAAGTAGGGTCTTTGTTTAAACGATATTCCTTTATGAATTTTTTTAAGACGTAATCCGTTTTGTATACATGTCTTTAAATGAACATAGTGGATAACGTAATTATATTTATTATACAAATTTGGTATAAGTTTCACATTTTTAGCACCGGGCGGAATAAAGTTTTCCGCACAAAATGGAAGATCATTATGGAAATCATGTAACTTCTCAGGATATTCCAAATCAACTTCGAGGATATATCCATAATCACTGTCATTAGGAATATTTATAATGTCAATTTTTTTACATTCCATTTCATTAAGAAGTTTGAAATCGGCATAAGGTAGATAACTGCACATAGCAAAGCCGTATAAATTATTACAATCCACATACATCAAATATTTGTTTGGTTGTGAGGGGTCATAATCAGGCTGATAGTGGTTATTTGACTTAGCATACCTTTTTGAACATAAGCAAATACCCCCACGAATTCCCTTTTGTATCATTCTTACCATTTCTAAATCTGAAAGTAGTTCTAATTTTACTTTAGTCTTTAATAACATCGCGTCGAAACTAAGACTTGGTGCTGTGAGATAAAATGCAGGATCTAAACCGTAATTTATTTTACATGTTTTACGAAACTTTTCAAATATATCGCTTAAAATCAAAACATCGCTTTTTACATATAAATCCGTATATTCTCCGAGGTTATTTATATTAAAACAATGCCAAACTTTTTTTGCATGATTATAATCTGATTCGCTTATAGCCTCATCAGTCAGATTATTATAAAACTTTTCTATTGAGGGTAAATTCTTTTCTTCATACACCCTCCAATTCGACATGTAACTGTAGGGGTATACACCTTTTCGACTTAGCAATGCCGCCTGATTTTCGTTATCACAAAATGCACTCAAATTTATGAAATCGTCTTGCTGGAGATTTTTAGCTAATTGTTCTAAGCTTGCCCCCAAAAATTTAAATGAGTCAACAAAACGCACCGCAACAAAGTCAGCAGTTGAAATCTGGATAAACTTAGTAAAAGAAATATAGTTCTCTTTGTTTTTAGGAATTACTTTTATTTCACCAGGAAAACTACTAAGTTCACGAATAAACAAATGACAGTCATAACCTGATAAGTTATGAAAAAACACCGGAATAAATTTAGGAATCCTAAATTTAAGATTGCAGGACGAATGTGCTGCACCCCTATATTTACCGGTAAAGTGACAGTGATCCCGTACTTTATCATCAATTAGTAAATTACGGCACAAATAGCAATATTGAGCATTTTCAAAGTTTGCTAGATCCTTCTCATCACAAATAATAGGAACAGGACTTTCAGACGCAGATTGAATAAGTTTATAAATTATTTTTACATCTTTTTGTAGTCTTTTAACAAATACATGTGCACAGTTGTTACCCCGATATGTCACCAAATGGTTACGCGATTTATCATAATCGCAAATAATGTAATAAGCAAATGCAGCTGGCAAATGTTTTTGTACCATGACAGTGTGGTCGCCCGTACTTTCGAAGCAAGGTTCTAATATCGTCTCAAAGTCTGCGTAGATGATGAAAGGTACATTTTGCATGCAATGGTAATTTTTAAATTGCATTATAGTACCATGGTCAGGTAATAACGTGATCACTCCACCACAAACATGATTAGCAAGATCTCGATCTGATTTAAAAAATAACAAACATTCGTCACAAAAATGTAATTTCCCATGATGCTTCGTTACTTGTTTTCGAACCAACTTTGTAAAGTCTTTTATAAGACAATAATGGGATCGTGCATTTTTTTCTATAAGAAGCATATTAACATGTATTTTTTTTCGTAATAACGTTTTATACAATGGTCCGGTAATATTTATTTTCTCGTCTATCCCATACACATTAATACTGATATCATGATTACTTTTTTCAAAAGTTTGAATATCTTTTAATGATACTGGAAAATGCATATTATCAACATTCAACACGTTGGTAAAGTGTGGATATGATGACACTCGATTAGGATTTTTTACGTTAGGATATAAAGCGCTCATTACTGTCCAAGCAAAACAGTATTCATCCCTGTTTTTGACATTTACACAACCTTTTTTCGATTTGATTTTTTTTGGCAAATCGATATAACTAGAACCCCCTAATGGTGAATATTTATTAATATTAGTTTCGATATAAAGAATATCCAAAAGGGACCAGCCACTTCCTTTTTCTTGAAATTCATCTACCTTATCGCAGATTACTTGAGTAATTTTATTTAATAAATCATCGAACTTATAATTTTGAAGATAGAAATATTTTCTGTTGCAAATGATTTGATTTCTATTGAATCATCTCGAGGCAAAATAACTTTAGCAAATAGTTCAAAGTTCACTTTTATATTTATGTGGCAGGAAATAGAGGAATCGAGTACCTTTCGCAATCTAAACGAAATAGAATGTATGAATTGCCATGGCGAAGTAATTGTTAACTCTTCGCCGATAGGCGCTTGCTCGCGATCGGCTTTGATGCGGTATGATGCAATGCGACCTTTAAAAGCCGAATTAACTGTTTCAATTCCGTCATCATAAAATAACACTGTATTATTTTTATGACTAATACTGCGCAAGTGCCCTGGGAAAGCTTTCTTAAGTATGGATTTCTGACATACAGAGCAAAAAATAGTTTTAAAATTAGGCATTTTAAAAAGTCGGGATAAATGTAGGTAAATAGTAAAACCTAATATTAAAATATTTTATTGTTATAAATCCTTATTACTAATAAAAGAGTTATTTATATATATCCTATATTTTTTATAATAAACCTAAACTAATTTGCTAAACATGAAAAAAGCCTAACCTACTTCTTTTTGTCGGCGTAAAACGTCGGTTCAATATTCTTAAATATCTGCCTACTATCTTTAAATATATTTTTTATAGTGGCCCATAACGGCTCGTCGTGGTTAAGCCGAACTCTCAGGCAGCCGCTCCACTTATCGCAACGCTCCCTCGGGTTGACGTTAACGATCTCTGCCACGTCGAACACTCTCAAGTCTATGTAGACGTCACCGTCAGCCTGAAGAGTACCCTGGCGGCTGACCCCGCCAGCGACCCGCCGCCCCAGTGAGGACCACAGGGGCTGATGTTTGGGAGCAGGCACAGCAGCGTCTCCAAACAGCTCCTCATAAATGTTGCTGCAGGCTTTACTGCTCCTATAAAAATGAGATTTAGTTCAATATTTTATATTAGTCAGTACCTACTAACCATAAAACAATAGTTCACTAGTTTGCATAAAAGTTTTATATCATTAACCCTAAATTATGAAAAATACATCTAAATATTTAAACAATAGTGAAATAAATCAAAGTGCGGTGGTAATTACCTACTAGATAATAAATAATATTACAATTGCCTTGAAAAATGTTTTAAAGAGTAATAAGCAAGTTTACGTACCGAATCTTTTTTTTAGACCTCTCCTCTTTTGCCTCCTTGGTCTTGTTGAGGCTGGTCTTAGATTTTTTGGAGGGGCTGTAACATAAACACGTTGATTTGTTAGACAATAATTCATAATTAAAAACGTTTTCATTTAATTGAAACGAAGGTAATTAATTAATATTTACCTTGGATCTTCTTCGTCTGAAGAGTACCCTTGACTAGACTTCTCAAGCAGATCAGCTGCAGCAACCTTGCGCTTCTTACAGTCTGGTTCAGTCCTGCGTTTAATAAAATAAAACATATATATTAAGAGTAAAAACAGAAATTAGTGATACCCACATAAAATTTTATGTTTACCTATCACATTTAATAAAGAAGTAATGCAGCATACGTACCCTGACTTTCTTTTTGCCTTTTCTTTCACCACCTTGGCCTTGCTGTTAGATTTGATTGTTTTCTTTGAAGGCCTGTAATAATAATTAGGTCTAAGTTAGTTTTGAAGTAAACATATGGAAACATTCTTCAATCTTTATAATTTAGTATTCAATATTTACCGAGTATCTTCTTCTACACCAGACGAGTATGCCTCTGCCTCTGAATCCAAGAAACTTGCAGCAGCACTACGATTTTGGTATCCTGATTCCGCCCTGTAATTAAATTATATGAAAAATAAGAAACATAATTAACGTGCAACAAAAACATAAAAAATACGCATCAGTCTATATCGAGACCCTGAGTGTTCTAAAATAGATAAAGAAAGAAAAGAAAAACACAGAGGACAAAGTAAAAAAGTTCGTTTGTTTGGTTGAACGCGATAATCTAAGGAATTTCTGGTACAATTTGAAAAATTCTATCAGCGTAATATAGTATAGGAATGCTATACTCGTATACCTTTACTTTAATGCTGCCCTGGGAGTGAAAAAAAAAAAAAAACTTTATAACAACTACAGCTGCTTCTCTACCCAGGCATACTGTACAACTCAGTAGAGATCCAAGAGGGTCTTGGTGTTTTGCATTGCAGGCGATGGGCTGACCACCTGTCACTACTAACATCTTAACTATACATTTTAACTAACCTCAAAAGAGGTCAGAAGTGACACCATGTGGTTCTATCGGCCTTGGTGCTCTGCCTGCCCCGTGAGGGATAAAGGCGTATTTATTATGTATGTATGTATATACCTATAGATATGCTATAGGCTATAACATATATGGTGGTATGAAGTTCGCTGGTTCAACTAGTAATTAAATAAAGAGAAAAAACTCACGAACATTTTCCCAGAAGTGAAGCTGGAGCGAAGTGTTACAACACGAAGCAGTAAAGATGGTCAGAAATTATTCACTGACAATAATGATGATTATATTTTACTTACTGCTTATTTTATATCCAAATTTTCACTCACACATAAACTGTAAAGTCCATCAGAATTACGCACTCACTGAAATAATGCCACTCAGCAATTGATCAAAAAAGGAAATAACAAGTTTCTCAAATTACTTCGAAATTAGTTACCTATTTCGGAACGTAAGCATCAGCAACTTTTATTCGTGTAAAATTTCAACGACTAGCGATTGACTGTGGCTATGCCTGCGCAAGACTCGATTATTTTTTGTTTTGTTTTTTTTTTTATTATTATACTTACCAACAGTCATTAAACGCTTTACGTTTAATTATAATCAATTTTATAGTTATGCGACTTAGTCATGGTGTAGGTATGTACCTAATATCATACATAATAATAATATTCTCCATCGCAGGGAACCAAGAGCGTTAAGGTTAAATACATTTTCACATAACTTAACTATAAAAATGGATTAGCTAAGAAACCTGTAGCCAAAGGTAAATAAAATAATAAGATAAAATATTTTACGAAATATACTCGTATATATAATAATATATTGGTTTGCTGGGAGATATCTCTTTAGAGATAAGCACATCATTGTACATTTTCTTTGTTTAAGATTGTTTCTATGTTTTTCTTTTATGTGTACAATAAAGAATAAGAAATAATTTACCAGTCTTGCTTTATAGTTTTAACCACATAAATGTTGGTTTGTTATTTCGATCCAAATTTCATTCAAACTCGTTCAGTCGGCTAGGTCTATTCAACTAATAGGTGCCTATTATGGTGACCAGTTAATATTTTGTAAATCCCTGGATTCGAACCTGCTTTATGACTTAATAGTCGGAATCGTCAACCACTAGACCTAAACATGTTTAGGGTTCCGCACCCAAATGGGTAAAGACGAAAACCTGTTACTAAGACCATACTATCCTTCCATAGATGTCTGTCTATCACCAGATTGTATTTCAAGAACAGCGATATCTAGACAGTTGAATTTTAAAAAATATGTATTTAATAAATTATGTAATTATGTATTGTTAAGTGTTTCTGTTGCCGCTATGTTATTATAGCGACCTATAAATTACAAATACTAAAAATAAAATAAATAAATATCTCATATATCAAAAGTAATTGTTTTCGCTTGTATATCTACTGCTGTTTACCTAGTCAATAATGGTACGAAACCCTTCGTGCGCGAGTCGGGCACGGGCTTGACCGGTTTTTAAATATTACTTTGCACTAAATATAATAATATGTAATAAGATATGCTATGTTAATAGAATCGCGTTCACACACTATATGTGCTAAATAAGCAAAGTCACATCGATTATAAAGCTGTACGTACACTGCAAAAACCTAAGTAAATTTTAGAGGATGAAAAATTTTAACACACGAGTAATAGGATTGAACCCAAGACCTTCCATGCAACGCTCTAACCAACTGAGCTGCTGGGCTGATAACTTGGATGATGAAATTTCGTACCTCTTTTTAAACTTTACTTTTACGTCTTAAGTGATGATTATAATCTAACCAAATTTCGGTCAACAAACCCGATACCCTAAATGATAATAAAATTATGTAAGTGTTTGTAATATTAATTTCTCTGAGATACTATTTCTATGTAATATTTAAGGCTAGCATTAATGTGATGCAGAGCGAGGATAATATTGTTTAATTAATTACAATTTTTAATAGGTATTAAAATATACTTTCAACGGCTATACTTACCAATTAGCATAACTTTCAGTTTGCATCCTGAGCTATTGAGCTGATTAATAAAAAAAAATGTAGAAATATTAACCTCATAAGCGTGCTTAGCTGTGCGTTCGCCTTTACTTTACACGTGCAAGAAAACTTGATGCCGCATCTACTTCATTCAAAGTAATGTTCCCGAATGGCTAGTGTGTTTATTAGTAGGTAGTGAAATTTATATTTTCAAAAACTTTTGCTGTTTAGTATTAACTTCAATATGCTGACCAATTTCGTCATGGCTGAATTTATTTTCAGGCGAAGTTTTTAGTACCTACCTGTAAGTAGTCATTATTGAAAAATCTTGAAAGTACTATGTTTACTGTGGTGATATTTATAATGCGAAGTGAGTGCCCTGATAAGCTGGGATACAACCCTGAAAGAAGTACCCATTCTGGTACGGTTGTAAACAAAGCATTATCTTTATACCCACTATAACATTGTAAGTAGATAATTTAACGTTTTCATTTTCACGATGGATGCTTGATTGTAAAAATATTCTTTCCGGGATACGGTCTGAAGGAAGTGCCCATATTGGCATGGCTGTAAACTAGAAGATTAACCTTCAATCAACAAACATTAGAAATGAAACGTTAATGTTATACACATAGGCAATATGATTTTGAGCTTAAGTTACAGCCAAAGCAGTGCCCGATTCTGGCATGGTTGTCAGATTTAGCACAAATCATGATACCTACGAATATAATTTTTTATATTCAAATAATAAGACTACAATTTTTATTAATTAGCTGAAGATCAACTCAGTTTATTTTACTATAGACTTTATAGATTTTTGCGACAGTTAATAATCAAACAATAAAGAGCAATCGTTTTTGAAATAAATAGGGCATGTGTGTGTGTGTGTGTGTGGGTGGGTGTCAATTTTCATCGTCCGTGGAAAAAACTAGGTAAGTGCTTAGCATGAATTGGAAAATCTAGAGATTCCTTTTGTTTCAGAAATTTCATGTTCATTTACTTCAAACTTGACTGCGATTCATGAGTTTCAACTATATGATCAAACCCAATCGTTTTTACTGAATTTTAATGAATTGGAGTGGTCTAGATCAATCATATTTCAATTGCGCACGAAGGGGCGCAGCGAGCTTTGCGAGCCATTGAAATATGATTGATCTAGAATGCCCAATTCATTTACTACTATCATCATCATTCTCAGCCGTGGGAAGTCCACTGCTGAATATAGGCCTCCCCAACAATCTTCATTCCGACCGGTCGGAAGCAGCCTGCATCTAACCGACGTGGTGACGCCCACTAGTAATGTTTGCTTTCCGCGCTAATTATATCGGGCAATGCTGTGACTAGTTAAATGTGCTTTTTGGTTATGTGTTATTTTATTACATTGCTATTTTTTGGATCCCTTATGACTTTTCATTGGGGTTGATCAGTTAATTGAACTTTTTTGACCTCTACTGTTTTTTGCAAAATCTTCCTTAGATTAAAATTTAGTTTTTAAGTCATTATCTAAGGCCCGCTTAAATGAACTACGGTATTTTTTTACCTGAAAAAATAAAATAAAAATCGGAAAATTTTGGAAAGTTTGCTGCAAAAAATTCCAGTTGTTTTCGCCTCAGAATCATGTCTGAAGTCGCCCTACCAATATTTGCCTAGCTGTCACTTCCATCCTGTATAAACCTTCCTCTCAAATGACTCTATACAGGATGTTTTTTTGTGGCCACCATTAACGAAGGGTACGTACTCTATACATCAAATAAAGTAAGTTTATGCCAAAAAAAATGCTGGAAAAAAAAATTAAAAAAAAATAAAAAATTACTTGATCTGGCGAAATTTATAGTGTCTAGTGTTTATGCTAGTTTTTTTATAGACAGATATTAATTATTTCTCGTGGAAAAATCTTGCTACGCGCGTCTATGTGCATTAATGCAGAAAAACGCAGTCTATTTACTCAACTTTGGACCCTAATATTTTGGAAACCAGAGACTTCCCAGGTATGCTTCCATGGAGAAAAATTATCGTGATGATAAGGAGATTCCGTAGTTTTCGGGAACGTCGACGGCCAAAAATCATCCTGTATGTATAAGGTCTGTTCAAAAATAGTGATTATCTTTTGACACGAAACTAGGTACTTAGGTAAAAAGAAATAACTTTCACTATGGGACCAACTCCATATAGTAAAAAAATAATCAGCTGTGCCATACATTTCAGTGCAGTTATTCGAGATTGTATGGAACAGCAGATTTTTTTTCACTATTTCATTTTTATTTTAAAGATGTAATATACATGTATACAATAATCATACATAGGGAGAGGGACACAGATAGCGAGAAGTGACTTTGTTTTATAATAATAATTATGCGAAACTAATCTTCATCCAAAAAATACTCCAACTTTATAGAGGTAGGTATATACCTACAGTATTTTTTTTATATAGGTATAGGTAGCGTAGAGAATTCTGCCCTTGGTCTGATCTCTGTCGTGCGTGCACGCATGCAAGCCATGTGAATTCAAGTCATCGAGACCTCGCGTGAGCTAAATCATCCCACTGATAACAGTTCTATTAATCACCTATCATTAAATCTTTCTCGTAATATGTCTATTAAATAACGCATACATAATATACTAAACATAGTATAATAAGTAATTGACCCGGTGGCTCAGTGGTTAGAGCACTGACACGCGGAATGCAGAGGTCGTGGGTTCGATTCCCACCTGGGTGAGGAATTTTTTCAATTTCTTTATTAATAATTTTATAATAAATAATACTTAAAAGTACTATCTGATTCGGGATAGTACATAGCGTAGTTAAGCTGTATAAAATTAACAGTAAAATCAAGCTCGCCGACTTCCTGACTTCAACTTAAAAATTGTATTAAAACATTTGAAAGTCGAAAAAATATTTGTTTCTGAGATTATTGTTTTAATAATTATTATTCTGATCTTATATATGACTTTGTCTCTATTTAATCATTTTCTCTATGATTTAATTGTCACTTAATCACTATACAGATTATTAATAGTTTTCTGTCAGGCACATTGTATGTCTCACACAGCCTGTGCCCCATGGCCGCCGCGCCGTAGTCAATGCTCTTCCTGTTCCCTCGACCTTACTCTAGTTCTACTTCCGAAGCAATTACGATAGTTACCTCATTTTAATCGCTTGCTCAAGAAACATATTAACAATCTTTATAAACTTAACTTACATTTTATTATAGACGAGACGTCATGACTATATTACGAGTTTCTGCTACATATTATATCTAAATTATGGGGAAATTTTACTGTCTCTATTTCTGCTACACCTACAACTCAATGATGTCTCGACACTCGACAGTATGTTTGTGTCTCAGAAGGCTGTAAATGTATAATTAGATGAACTTTCAGACCTCTATATGTAATCACTAGTGGACGCCCGCGACTCCGTCCGCGTGGACTGCAAAAAAAAACAAAATGTTGATATAAACCCGATTAAAATATTTATATGATATTTTTTCGAAATAAAAAGTAGCCTATGTTCTGTCTCAGGGTCTAAAGATTGTCTGTACCAAATTTCATCAAAATCGGTTGCGAGGTTTAAGCGGGAAAGCGTAACAGACAGACAGACAGAGTTACTTTCGCATTTATAATATTAGTTGGGATACGACATATAGGTAATCTACACAATTAATTAGTTTATTCTGCGTATTTTTATCACTGAAAAATACATAGTGATATCCACCATACATAAGAGATGTAGGCTTAGATGATGTACGAGTAGGTAGTAACGAAATCGAAGTCGGTCTAAAAACAAATGGGAATTCTCAATACCTACAATAATAGAAATAGGCTTCCTCATTGTAATAACAGATATATACCAATTTTAAAAACAAAGCTTTACATTAGAGGCTGGAGATAAAAAAAGAATAATATTAATGCATTAATCAAAGACTTTGAGCTTCGTTTGTGAAGTGTGTCCGGATCACGCGTGATATAACTTTTATTTACGACTTACTTCGTAGCTTAGCATTTGATAAGAATATTCGCTCTCATATTTATCGGGGAAACAGCATCCCATCCTTCAGTCGTCATTGAATTCACACGCGATCAGCACTTATAAATATGTCTTAAGACCCCTAAAATTTATATTAAAATAAAAATTATTTTAATGGATTATCATTGAATCGTATTCTGCGATTTTTCGTATACCTAATAAATACTTTTTTAAGTATCGTATTGTCTGTGATATTTGATCTCCTTATAATATTTTGTCATTATGGATTTCTTGTCGCGTAAAGTCAAATCTAACAAACAAATTGACACGCGTCAGTTGAATGGTGAGAGCAGCGATCCTAAAATCAAAAGGTGAGTTATTTTAATAATTTGCAATCGAAATTTAAGAAATATTAAGTGCTTTTATGTAAAAGTGCTTAAAGCGAACAAACAGAAATACCTACTCGTATATTTTAATATTTCTCCAAACTCTTTGGAAAATACAACAAATTCGGTCATATCGGTAATCATGATTCAGTACGTAAGTATGTAATATCGTATATTTAATGTAGATTTATTGTATTTTAAACTGATCATGTCTAAAATCATGTCTCAGTTTTCAAAATTAAGTATAAAATTACGTACTTATACAATATTCCCTGGAAAAGTCGTCAATGTCCCACATTCGTTTGTATTACAATAGGCCTCTGTTGCTGAAGTCAGTTCCCTGAAGAAGTAACCACATTGTACTTGTTTCTATGTATATTTACAAACTTTTATATCACAATGCTAGTATGACCATGCTTCATTTTATATTCTTATAGGTTCCTTGAATTATTCTTGATTATTTAATTTAAAACTGCTATCACATCACATCTTTCCTCCGATTATTTTGATGTTAGTATTTTTTTTATGACGTTAAAAACGCGATGTTTTCAGTTATATCTCGTGCAGCTCAAGTAGCTGCTTGTAAAGTGAAGAACACACGGTAATCAAGACGAATTGTATCCAAATCAATAATAGTTAGGTTAGAAGTATGTAGGCATTTTTTATCATTAGAAATGTGGAGTAGCAACAGAACATTACTTATTTTTATCTTCCTTCTTTATGGTGGGTCGGCAAAAACTTTTTGGTTGGTACTTAGGTATATTTAGTTAAGTATATTCTACGTTTAGTCTCAATATAGATGTTTATTTTCAGTTCGATGACGTGTCCTTGCCAGAAACCCGGCCGGGATTGTCCGGCTGTTCGTAGGTAGGCTACGGCGTAGTCATTCGTAGACGTAGCCCGTAGCGCTTTCTCTATATCCCGATGTTATAAAAAATATTAAGTAAAATTGAAAATAAATAAATATTAAGACTAAATACAGGTTAAAATTAATATATTCAGATCTAGGTTGGATACAAGATAACTTTTAAATTAAAATAAGGACATATATAGCACCATTAGTATTTTTTGAAGTCTTTAATTGTTTGAGTAATTTATTTGTAGAAATATGGTACTTAGTGTATTCTTTATCATTACACTGGTAAGCTATTAGGTTAAAATACCCTGCGGTCGTCGATATCGACCATCGATAGGAACTAAATATATTGTGGTTGATAGTCCAAAAGGCATTGAAAATTTTAATATTGCTTACAAAATTAATTGTTTTGTAGGTGGCAGCCGCTGGAAAAAACTTAACATTTTTATGGGTACCTATAAGAGTATAGGCTGGCATAGCTTTCTTTAAGTCATTCCTTGGAATCGTAACAGTTATTTTTCTTCTTATTTTCATCCGGCTCTCGCTCGATCGTACTATTACCTACGTAGTATTTCTGTGATGTAACTGGATGGGCATTGGTATTGTAATTACAAAATTCAGAATTACTCATATTCCCACGACAAGCGTTATCAGGTCAAGTGTCAGCACCATCTGTTATCGGCGCGCGTAACCTCAGCACGTGGCGGCGTTTGTGGTTCATTATCAATGAAAAATTTTCCGTTTTCCCAGGAGCGAGACCGCGATGAGTCCGGCGCCCCCCGCCCAGCGCGACAAAACTAGCGCTCCGCTCGCCGCCGTCAAACAGTCGCTGTCCGCCCTCGGCGGAAAGTGTACGTACGATATGGACCGCGATCGTATTGGCGTGTGGGGCACCGGCGACGGCCAGGCCACCAGCCGCATCTCCGGCCTCGACCGACTCAAACACCCTGGACTTAACAAGGTAAATCTTTTATAGCTAGATAATTTTGCAGCCAAAACGCATTTCAGATCGATGACCGCTAAGCATACAGTTAGGTCATGGTCCTACCGGGCGGAAGTGCTCGATCTCGCAAATTATATCATACTCTCTCGGCTAAGACACCGGTAGTTATGTGTATTACTCTACATAACCGGGAAACGCATTCAAATGAATCTATTGTGATGTAAATGTTTGTTGTGAACTTTATGTGAGACGTCAAAGATCACGTGGGGTCGGAACTCGGTGTTCAAACAATATCAACAAAGTTTACGAGTTCTTCTATTAAACTCACTTTATTGTGAAGATTTAGAAATACATAAAAGGGAAATGGTTAATGAGTTTTGAACCTTTGAACGTACAAGAAATAAGTCACAGTTTCACGACCCCTTTCGTTTATTCATGCATTGGCAAATTAAATCTTCAATTTAGCGATCATGAACGAAAGTTAGTAATGTTTATTATTAAATAATTTGCCGTGGTGCCAGCAGAGTAGAATTCGTACCACCCCATGTCTGCCCGTGGGTATCTTACGAAGCGATTAAGGGTTTCCGGGAGGTGGGCAGCAGCCCCTCCCGTGTTGACAACATGTCAAAAATACAAACTGCGGTCACCAACCCGCCTGCCCATCGTGGTGACTATGGGCAAATAGCCCCCATGGCAGTCTTGTGGCGTGCCCTCTGGGGGAGGCCTACGTCCAGCAGTGGACTGCCATAGGCTGATGATGATTATTAAATAATTAAGTTTTAATATATTGGTGTGGGAAGTAGAGCCGATAAATGATATGCGTATCAGATACAACTACGTATTGTAATAGCGTAAAAGAGATAAGTATCACCTCACTGTGATACCATATTACATAAAAATAAAACATAGTACAGGGTGTGACAGAAGTGGAAAGCTATGAAAAAAACCCACTATGTATATTATATATCAAAAGACTATGTTTAGCAAAATGCTATGAAAATAATGCACTACAAAGAAATCGAAATCACGTATCTTTATTGTTAAACCTATGGAGAATTAGGAAGCTATACATATCTATCTATATCTTCTATATATTATATTGCATATAATAAAATGTAACGGATCGCTGTCTGTACATGGAAGATATATAAGAAAAAATATTATAGGAGACCTTTATGAACGCACTAGACGTACCCAAAAGAATGTTTTTTGGAATTTTTGTCTGTTTATCTGTGCGTTTGTGCACGCTAATATCAGAAACAGCTGAATCGATTTCGATGCAGTTTTCAGGAATATACAGGATGTTTTTTCGTTGCCACCCTTAACGAAGGGTACGTAGTCTATACATCAAATAAAGTAAGTTTATGCCAAAAAAATGCTGGGAAACGATGCAATTTTTTTTTCATTTTTTTTTTAATTACTTGATCGGGCGAAATGTTTATGCTAGTTTTTTCATAAATTTAATTAATTATTGCTTGTGAAAAAATCTTGCTACACGCGTCAATGTGCATTTATGCAGAAAAACGCAGTCTATTTACTCAACTTTGGGCCCTTATATTTTGGAAACCAGACACTTCCCAGGTATGCTCCCATGGAGAAAAATGATCGTGATGATGAGGAGATTCCATAGTTTTCGGGAACGTTGACGACCAAAAATTACCCTGTATTGTGACAGGTCCCACTTAGCATAAAGGCTACTTTTTATCCCGGGAAAATGTTTAAATAATGGATGATTTCGACATTTTGTTTTTTCTGTAGTCCACGCGGACGGAGTCGCGGGCGTCTACTAGTGTTCATATAAAATTGTAAACTAATCATGTGATATCTTGTCTCAAATTTTGGTGCGTTATTTTCATGACATTTACCTTAACGTACCCCTTTTGTTACAACCTGTATTCATCATATTATATCAAGGTCTCTAAATCTACAACCAATCTACCTAACTACTTATCTATATTGTAACTCCACTTTGTGTTAGGCTTCGATGTATTTACTTGTTATTATGACACGCAATAAGAATATGCTAGATAAGATCATAATCAGGATAGCATCATACTTATTTTTAGTTAAAACCTTCCATTTTGTTGTTTGTATGTATCTATTTATGTTATAGTGGCGAGAAATAGTTTAGTAAACACTTTGAACAATATTTGCCGTCCTTGTAAAGAAAATATGTCAAGATAGACAAAGATTGTGTATCTTTAAGCTACTTTAATGGGAGGGGGGCTGGGGTAATTCCCCTCGACCTGCTGGGAAAATTTCTTTTTAAAGAAAAGTCACGACGCACAAATGCAATGGATGTTCTTAAGACTGGGTAGAACCATTTCTGTTGCACCCTTTAAAAAACAATGCAAATCCTGGTACCCGCAACCAATAGCTACCGCATCTTTAAATAGATCTTCATGAGCTGTAGGTACAAAAGTTTCTATAGCGACTATGTCCAAATGTTTGCCCATTTATGGCTTAAGATGTACCTATCAATATTATCATCATAATCTCTGTGACCAACCCGCCTGCCCAGGTGACTATGGGCAAATATCCCCCATGGCAGGCTTGTGACGTGCCCTGGGGGAGGCGTACGTCCAGCAGTGTACTGCAATAGGTTGATGATGATGATGATGAATCTTTGTGAGCTTACCAAATATAATAAGCATAGGTAATCATATTTCAGGGATTATTTATAAAACTAACTGTATGATATTAAAGTATACCACCAAAGTGTGGTGGAAGGTTACGGCAGTTTGGATAGGACAAATAATCAAGAGACGGTTCTCATTCTGTATCTAATTAAATAACTTTACAAAAAATATATCCCACATCTCTATTAGCCCGGGTACCAGAGTCCATACAAACATTTGCATTTTCCTTTGATATAAATGCAGACGAAACTATCTATACAATTTACACAGTTTTTTATTTACGGCAGAGATACCTAAAGATGCTATATTTACAAGACCATTTAACCCAGTAATATTCTATTCTTAGAATTTAGTGCGGTTAAAAAAATGCAATTAAATTAAATGAATATCAGTTGTCATCATGAGCGAGCGATTGCTTTTTGCTGTTCGTTATATCTAGCGTAGTCATACTTTTTGTTTATGGAATACTTGATGGAATAGACAGAGCAAAGTATACCTAGGTACCTAAACGTATACCTACCTAAGTATCTAGGTACATATAACCAAGGCGTGGTCGGTTAATTTTGTCGACCTTTGTTTGTTTAGTTACAGCTTACAGCGGTACCTTCCGACTGTTGACTTTTGTTGGCATTTCAAATTCAATGTTGAAGAAATTGAAGTAATGTGTAGGAAATTGATTTTGCGATGCCTATAAATGTTAATCGACATGATTTGGTACAATATGACTTGGGTCGTAGATTGCAGATTATGATTTGCAAGAAAATAGAGAACCTCGAGCTGTCAATGTCGTAAGGCACTTAGGTACTACACTCACGCAGCAACTTGTAAGAGTAGCTGAACATGTAGCTAAATCTTCACGAATCAACAGGGATGCTTCTCCTAGATATTGAAAAAGCCTTGGACACCGTATGGCATGCAGGCCTATTGCACAAACTGCTTGTCAATCTAGTTCCGCCTCACATGGTTAAAATCATTCGTTCATACTTGAATGACAGCCAGTCTTTGTTTCCTTAAGCGATGTCACTTCTGGAAGACGTAGTATTCAGGCTGGAGTTCCCCAAGGGTCAATATTGGGCCCGTATCTATTTCTATTGTACCTTAACTATATTCATATTAAAATGAAAACAGACATTGCCTGTTTTGCTGACGATACAGCAATATTCACGTCATCAAAGGACACCGATTTAATAGTTGACTGTCTTCAACTGGCCCTCCATGATCACCATTTGTATTTTTCCACTTGGAAACTGAAACTCAACGAAAGTAAAACCGAGGCTGTAATATTTATCAGAAAACGACGCTTACCCGATAGATGTCTAAAACTCTGTCGTTACGACATTAAATGGCAAAACTGCTAAGTACCTCGGAGAGTTCCTTGATAGCAAGAATTTGAATTGAATTGGACGCAGCATACGTCTTACATAAATAAAATCCAAGTCGTACAAAACAAAGCATTAAAAATTGCATTTAATAATCCCTTCTATACCAACTTGCGTAACCTCCGCAATAGCATAAAATTCCCACTACTTAAAGATTTCATAATAAAAGTCACAAGGAAGTTCTTTCTAAGCAAAATTCCCCTTCATTCTAATAACCTTATTTCTAAACTAGGAAAGTCCCGTAGTCATAACTTATCATATATCGATAAATACCGAACGTATCGATTACCCCATCACTATTTACTACATGATGCCTAAAGTCGTGATGCTCACAGCCAGCTGTTCCTATTGTGTCACACTGTACTCGGATATATAACAAAAATACCCTCTAATATATATATTTTTGATATTTTATAAATTATGCTTGCTTAAACAACCTTATTTTCTGTTATAAACAAAAATTACTATATATTTTTGATATTTTATAAATTATGCTTGCTTAAACAACCTTATTATAAATTACTACTTAGTGGGTAATTTGCGGCAAGGTTCGATTCCTGGTTGTGGTATTTTTTTTCTTACAGTTATCTGTAGGTACCTACCATGTCTCTAGCTTCGGAATTTTCCAAAAACTTTAGGTATTTTCTGTTGTGTTTTCCTTGGTTCGTGTCTAGCTATTTATAACAATTATGAATAACCCACTCGAGGAACGTGAGTCTTGTGTTATTGTGTCGTATGAAAACAATAACTTAATTTAATTTGTTCACTTGAGTCAATTAAAATTAGCTTTGTTATCACAATAATTAATTTCAGAAATGAAACATAATATAACAAAAATAAACGTGCAGAACCGATAAAAAAAAATCGACATATTTTTATATCAAAGATAGCTACTGGTCATCAATCAATACTTTAGAGTAATATTTATTTTGTCAATAATTACTTGGGATAACTACCCTATCACAAGCTGAAATTACAAGGTCTAGGAAACTTGGGATGAATGTTCGATGCTGAGTGTAAAATCAGGATTTCGCAAAATCCCACGGGAATTCTCGAGCGATCGCTAGTGAGACTAATGTCGTCATATTTTGTAATCGTTCCTTTCTGAACATTCCTTTGGGAATATAGTTGATGTAAATAAAATGTAAAAATTTGGAAAATAACTATATGAGTATTTTAGTTATTTTGCTGTCGAAAAACAAAATTTTGATATCGTATACGGAATGGAAAACATCTATAAAGTGTCGTGTGACGTATACCATGACTTTCACGAGACTTAAAACGTGGTACTTATTGGAAATTACCTGATTGAGTACCTACCCGTGTGGTAGGTGTGTCGATTCGTCATCATCAACGTAGTTACTTGACGTGGTCAATAATAACTTAGCAGATAAAAGTAACTACATAGTTACAGAACTTGTATTATGATCAAATATCAAAGTATTAAAAACCCACGTCGAATGAGGATAATACTGCTCTGATTCGAGAATGACGATTATAGCTTGCGTCGGGATAGCAAATTATTCTAGAACTCTCTGTACAACGAAATAATAATGATTTCATAAGGAAAGACGGTAAACCCGTAAATAATGGCGGGTGACCTTCATGAAGCTGGTGACGTCAGTTCAGAACGTCGATATCGTTATGAATTTATGATAGTCATCATTCTAAGTGGAAGTTAAAGTTATTCCTTTCCACGACTATTATTACGATCTATCCTTCAAAATCTAACAACGGTCACGAGAAAGTAATTTCCAATTTTCTGCAAAAAAGAAAATTGAAACGAAATTGAAATGGAATGAAAGGACACAAACTATTTGAGCAGCAATTTGTCTCTTGTGGAATTACTGTCATTATCTTCTGAATCGCAAAACTATTTTCAAGAAAAGGATCAGAAATGTCGGAGAAAAGGAGGATTGTTTAAATTGATTTTCAAGTATGTGAATGCCTTTGTATCTATTGGTGCGATTACTATGCGCTATCATCCTTTCGTGGTCTATTTTCTTTATCTTAGTTTTTCTTTTTATAGGTGAAGCGGAAGAAATGGTTTCATTTTGTACATTATTTAGTACCCACGTAGAGTCGGTTCTGTTCTACGATAAGATAGCAGCTAGTTTTGCTTTGAGAATCCTTTCACGTAGATCATATCATATTACCCACATGGAAAGGTAGGGCTTCAAAATAACTCCGTAACCAATATTGATTCCATGTCATGACAACTAGTTTTGTATGATGCAATAAGGATATAGTGTCGTTAAAAACATTCATAAAGTTGCATAATCTATAATCCTTTGTTTGCCTACCCGCGAATCAGGGTGGAACATCTGGATTAGTGTTGTCATGGCGACGAGATAACTTTTGCACCGCAAGGCGTTTAATGACTCGTCCATGGGTTTACCCAGTATACCGGGGGTGTTGGCAGTATACCTTTGTGTCCGAAGTCTCGGGAACGCGGATATTTTGAAAAACAAAGTGAATTTTTGAAGCGCAGACTATTATGAATCGCGTAATAAGTTACCTGTCAACAGGTTTTAATAGTTCAACATAAAACTTTTATTACCTACACTAATGTTTTGATATTCGATCTGTGTACTTTAATGATTTAATAGTCACTAATACTCGTCAGCAGTTTATACGTACATAAATTATACAATAATTTATTAATATCATCTATCGACCTACAGTTAAATTAACTTCACATAGAGTTAGTAGTCACCTTGATATGCATATTAAGTTAATTGTTATCCTATGAAAAACTGTCTACTATCTGATCTGCAACTGACCTATTATCCTTGTTACATGTACAATAAAATAACTTAGCTAGGACCTTTGTTGCTCAAGGAATTCTAATTATAGTCTCTTCCACACCAGAGATCTAGAATTACAGCTCTACATATTTTATGAAGTTCGTAAAGTCAATCAGAATTAAGTAAAAGTTTGAGCATTATTATTTTCAAATTAAAAAGGACTTACTTTTAATCTTAGAATGGAGTTTTTCAACAGGAAAAATAAAATAGTTAAATAAAATATTTGATTCCATTTACCTAATTATTCATGAATAACAGTTACAAAATGCAACTCCATTTATGTTCGTGGGTAGGTAAATATTTAATTAGCTTATGGCATGCATATAGAAAGTTGAACAATCAGTAGGTAGGTAGCGTAGGTACTATTATGTCATGTGCCTATCTATCTAGTAAACCTCATAATCTAACCAAACTAAAAAATATATTTAAGTACTTACTTAATTTATTTTGTTTATTTACAACTTAAAATTATAATTTTTCTATGCTGCTCTGTGAATGAAAAAAAAAACGTAAATAAAAAATACTTCAGCTGCATCTCTTCCCGGGCATACTGTACAAGTCAGAAGAGGGACAAGAGAGTTTTGATGTTTTGTAGGCGATGGGTTGACCACCTGTCACTACTAACCGAACTTGTACATCTCAACTATACCCTCAAAATTGGTCGTGGCACCATGTCGTTCTATCGGCCCTTGGTGCTCTGCCTACCCCGTATGGGATAAAGGCGTGATTTATCTATGTATGTATTTAAAATTATAAGTATGTCGTATTCATAAATTTTGCAATCTCCAATAGTTTTTAATAGTTAGCGGGTAAAACTAACATGTAATTGTGTAATTAATTAGCCACATGTTTTAATACTATGTTTATTAGCATTTTATTTACAATGCATTTGCTCAACGACATTTGCCTGAATAATGGATTATACCCACCATTAAGCAAGGGGCACGTTTATTAATGACTTTAGTACATATAATAAAAACAAAGTAATTTGATTCTACACCGAAATCCGTTAGGATATGTATTTAAGAAGTTATCATAATATCTCAACGCCACTAAAATGGGATTTTAATGATATTGTTTACGGTTAACTCGGCAATTAATAACTAAAGTTTCACTGACTTTGTGAGTCTTAAGACCAAAATCCGGTATCAAAGTACAGAGTCATTTAGAATTCTATCTACCTCTTGGAATCGAATATAACTATAATTTAGCAAAGTGATATGGTAGGTTGAACCTACATACCTACATCCTTGAAAAGCGTATTTTAGTACGTTACGTGACATAATTTTAATGAATGTTGAAAATACGAGTATATGGCCTGGAACAAATAAAAACTTTATATCTTTCGTAAATTATTTATACTCCAAGAGAACCTTTTCATGCCAAATTAAAAAAAAAATATTCCAGCATTATTGGTAGGGTTACATTGTGGTAGGTATAAGACAATGAAAAGTGCGTGCACATCTCACGAGGTCGTAGTGTCTATGGCATGGCACTTTCTTTTTTGATGGCGACTCATTAAACTAGTTATGTCATGATCTCATCATGAGATTCCGTTGTTAAGTAAACTGGGTGAGAGTACAACTTATGAAGCGCGAAGGTTAGAAAAACTAGAATGGTCAATCGATTTGTATGAATAAACAATCTATTCGCTAATTAACATTATCGCAGACTCTGAATCAAATAAAAAGTCGCTGGAGACTCGTTTTTACTAAGAGTTATCAAGAACTCCGGTCAATGTTAAACGATTACATTTCACGCTCTATCTACTTGGTTAAGGTGAAGGTGTTACATATCTTTGATAATCTATAATCTAACAATAGGCGATAAAGTAATCACTGAAAGCGTTTAAACCTCAATTAAATTACTTCATATAGGTATAATATGAGAATTCTATAAAGAGTATCTGTCATGGCAGTTTTAAATGTTTTAATGTTGTCTACAAGCAAACAATTTAGCGCAAAATAAAACTCGTTCGACAGCATGTCTGACTGTTCTCGATCGTAATAGCTGCAAGCTATCAAGCAAGGCCTTGTCTAGCCTAAAGCTAGTTATGATAAATCTAATGCCTTAGCGTGCATTAACATATCAACAATTAATCAACTCATAATATGAGGCAATAAAGTAGACCTACTTGTAACTACATACTCGTATTATTGGAGAGTTTAATACAACTTTCACATGAAAAGGAACATCGATCGTTGTAACCTACAATGCAGTTGCTATTACCTACATTTTATTAATAAGGCGACGCAATACCAGGAAAGGTTCCTTTCATTCGTCGTCTTTTGTCAGGCACAGAAGCAGTTTATATCGCGGAAATATGTCGCAAATTGGTACACAAATAACTTGAAAATGCCGCTTCGTAACTAATTTTAAAAGTAAACGGAGCTCGTTTGTTTTAGTAAAAGACTTGTTGGATAACAAAAACGTTCTTAAAGTAAAATAAATAAATATATGAATAAATAAAATAAATAAATAAATAAATTTTAATAATAACAGTAGCAAGTAAAAGGGTGTGAGGAAGTAGGTAGTGGTAAAATGTTATGTGATACAATTATAGGCAAAAGTACATAATCAATTAATTAGGCAAATTATTTGATGTCTATTGTGTAAAATGAGTGAGTGATTAACAATGGACAGTGAGTGGTGGCAGCTGTACCCGCGGAGGGAGACCTGTGCCATTCCAGAGTGCCTCGCTGCCATCGACTCTAGGGTGTGTTATATTAATAATTTATGCAAATACTGGAATTACTCCTTGTAGGTAATTATATTACTACTTGAACGTTTTTTCTTCGACGACCAATATGTACACTATATTTAGTCGTACTTAAGTAGAAAATGTGACGCAAGAGGGTCTCAGGTTTGCGTCACGTCTCAGTTATTGTGAATTGCGGGTGGTTGCGAATTTCCTGTAAACCGTACTTACCTTACGATTATTATAAGTAGGTACTTCCTGCAATAAGGAATTTATTTTCGCATTTTTTATTGTTATACATAGAAACCTATATGTACCTATATAGTACTAGTTATTGTTTATTATCAAGATAGTATGCACACTGGTGTTGTTAGACTTTACATGTTTATTATTATATTCATGTTATCTAGGCAATCTGTTGTACACTTAATTCGCGGTTGGTTTAATTTTTTTTTAAATTTATTTAACATTTTAATGAATACATTAATACTACAATTTGCCACTCACGTAGTCCTTATTGGTCTGTCTGGAGTGGCGAGATCGTTCCGTTTACATAATACTTAAATTAATTTAATTAAAAAATATAATTAAAGCGTGCATGACATAGAATGTAACTAAGAATATAAATAAATACTTAACTATGTTCTAAAAGATAGAGATTCTACCAACGTTCTCACATCACATGTAAAAAAGTTGACCCAATAAGTTTTCACTCGTATTAGCCAAGAACCAAAAGGTCAACAATACATTCCGTTAACTCTATTCTTTCTTGACTCGCGATCCCTCTTGAAAGAAATACCTTAACAAGTAAACCATCTTGCAAGATCACTTACATAACGCTAAAAAGCCTAGAACACTTAAATCTAAGTGATTATATTTTTTTCAGGGCATGGCTTTTACGATTGAAGAAAGGCAGGTACTGGGCATCCACGGGCTGCTACCAGCCAGGGTCAAGAGCCAGGAGGAGCAGGTGCAGCTGTGCAAGCTCAGCATTGAGCGCTATGAAAATCCTCTCAATAAATATGTTTATCTTATGGGATTATTGGTAAGTAACCTTAATCATCTACTAACATGCATTTAGTTAGTAAGACAAATCCAGGGTTCCTTAAGAATTCAACTGATGCATCGTCCCTGCCATTAATTTAAAATACTCTACACTTTTCGTATTGGTTGATTGTATTTTCATTCACATTTTTATCCACTCTTATAATGTGTGATTATTTTATCAATGATATCGAACGAATGCACATCGATAAGTGTTTTTATTCATATTCAATGCACTATACACTAGGAGTTTTGCACTTGGATTTTAAATATGGATGGTGGTAATCTGCCACAGTTTTGCATGACAATGTTCTAATCTCAAAACCCAGTTTAGACTTGGCAGTCGTAAGTTGACCTTGCTCCTTGATCTTCTGATTGCCAAACAATGTCTGAATGAAGTTAATGTTTAACTTCAATCCTCAGGACCGCAATGAGCACCTTTTCTACCGCTTTGTGGGAGAAAATGTTGCCGAGATGATGCCCATAGTGTACACCCCGACAGTGGGCCTTGCCTGCCAAAAGTACGGCTTGGTGTACCGCCGACCCAGGGGACTCTTTATTACTATCCACGATAAGGGGCACATCTATGACATTCTCAAGAACTGGTAAGTTTGGAGATTATGTAAAATCGTTTTAGTTTAGATTTATTTTTAGTTTATCTAAAATATTCATTTTACATATTTTGAACCTTGAACTTATGTCAAAACTTATCACAACCGTGATGGACTAAAATAGTGACAATTACGTCACTAGATACTCGTGTAATTCTTTCCTTATTTGCAAATATTGTAGTGACGCTGGCAGTTAATAGTTGAGTAACTTAATTAGTTACACTAATTTAGAGCACAATGCTTTGCTTATTCTGAATCTCCAAAATTTCAACACTATTAACCCTATTAAAAAGCACAATCTTTTCTTGTCTATTGTTTAATTATTGAGGAATTCATTATTTCTAATAGGCCCGAAACAGACGTGCGTGCCATCGTGGTGACCGACGGCGAGCGTATCCTTGGCCTGGGAGACCTCGGTGCCTGCGGCATGGGCATCCCGGTCGGGAAGCTGGCCCTCTACACCGCGCTCGCCGGCATCAAGCCACACCAGTGCTTGCCCATTACTCTTGGTTAGTTCTTACTCGTATAGTGATAGTCTAGTTTAAAACTTAGTCCTTAATAAACAAATAGTCCTTCCTTACTCCGTATTCCGTGCTCCTCTAAATCCGCCTTTTGATATATAAAATATCTAGGAACTTGCCCTTCAACCTCAACCCTAGAGGATTTATTGCAATAATGTAATCCTATGAATCATCTATTTATTATGATCTAATAGCAACCTAAATGGAACATCTTACTGCAGACGTAGGCACGAACACGCAGGCGATGTTGGACGACCCCCTGTACATCGGTCTGCGGCAGCGGCGCGTGCGCGGCGCGGAGTACGACGAGTTCCTCGACGAGTTCATGGATGCCGTCGTCAAGAGGTTCGGCCAGAACTGCCTCATTCAGTTCGAGGACTTCGCCAACGCCAACGCGTTTAGACTGTTGGCCAAATATCGTGGAAGGTGAGCTCATACTGATTAAATTTAAACTTTTGCATCAGGACTTAAAAGTGAATCCCTCATATTGTGACATTTTCTGGTGCAGAAGTAGCGAGCGAGCGCTCGCAGATAGCAAAAAAGCTGGTCGTTTGACCACTGTCAGTACCTATCCGTCACTACCAATACAATTTGTCACAAAGACTACTTCGTTGGTCAACAGGATATGTTTAATTCCAGGTACTGCACATTCAACGATGACATCCAAGGCACAGCGTCCGTGGCGGTGGCCGGCCTCCTGGCCAGTCTGCGCGTCACTGGCAAGAAACTCTCCGACAATGTTATCGTCTTCCAGGGCGCTGGAGAGGTAAGATTTTAAATATGTGGATTCCTTCAGAGGTTTTTTGTGCTTCGGTAGGCAGTTATGTAGTTTTTTAACCGACTTCAAAAAAGAGAGGTTATCAATTCGTCTGTATGTTTTTTTTTATGTGTGTTACCTCAGAACTCCGCAATTTATGAACCGATTTCAATTTTTTTAAATAGTTTGTCATGGTAAGCTTCCAAGTTGGTCCCATATTCACCACATCAGGATATGATGATGGGGTCTTGGAGAAATCGAGGGCAATCCTCAAATATTTCAGGCACATGTAGTCTGTTTTTATACTTTTACTGAGCGTTTTGATCACCTACATATAAAACTTAACATCTGATGATGGAATCTCTATGATATCTAGGGATATCCTCAAATATAATAGGCACGAGTAGTCCGTTTTTAGATTTTTATAGAGAATTTTGGTCAGCTACACATAATATAAAGGAAACGAGGGTCTGATGATGGAGCCGCCGAAAAACAGATAGTGGAACTTTTTAGTAACAAAATCCTCCTATGGCAGGGGAGGCCTACGTCCAGTAGTGGACTGCAACAGGCTTCATAAGATGAAGATAGTTGTAACACAACTAGTCATAGTCATGAAATTATATGTTGCATTAAGCGGTGTCTGAAGTAAGATGGTTATAGAGGAATAGGTAGACATGAGAATAACGATATTGATGATTAGGAACGGGCATAATATATGTTGCTTAAAAACCGTGTACACTGAATGTCTTCAAAGATGTAAAGGATAATTCCACCTAAGTGCCTCCGATCCATTGAGAATCATATGGTCCGACCCGAGTGCGCAGTGACGGATTTACCAGAGGCTAGTAGGCTCGAGCCTAGGGCGGCAGATTTTGGGGGCAAATTTGGAAGATTTTTTTTTTTTTTTTTTTTACCTCATAGAATATTTTTCTATGAGTTTTCTGTGTCTTAAGATAGAAGTCTGCAACAAATTTTGTCGATGTTTTCTCTCTCATTTGTCATTGCACATTCCGAGAGTAGCAAACTTAATTCTAGAGTAAAACAGCTAGTTCGCCGCCCCTCAAGCAGTGATCGGACTCGCGCCTCTGCGCCCTTTGCCCAGTGAAAAGAGCGCAATTGTAAAAAATATGCCCCTCTTCCCACTGCCCGCTGTACATGGCAAAAACAAGTCAAATATCTCGGAGTCACAATGCCAAATCTTGGACTTATATTCCAAAGTAAAGGCATAAAAGCTATGAGGTTAAGCCCTATTTTAAACAGGCGAAGCAACCTCAGTCCTAGTGCGCCCCTGTATGTATGGAGTAGTACGTCGCCACATACCTATAATACGCCTTTATTAACAAATTTACGTCTGGATCATACTTAAATTAACCAAATCCTTTTATTTAGAAAAATTCCATTATAATGAACTAGTATCAAAAATCGGAACAACAAGACTAAAAAATTTAAAATATGCTCATAAATATAATCGATACCGTCTGCCCCATCACTACATCCTAGACCGAGTTTGTTTGTGTGGTGCGCCGTAATACGAAATTTCGAAGAATCTCGTATACCTGCGAATAGTTATTTTTAAGTTGTATTTTAGTGGCGTGTTATTGAGTTAAGCTACTACCAAAGTTAATGCTTATAATTTGTCTTTAAAAATTGGCAGTGCTTAAGTCTTCCTTGATAGTGGACAGCCTGCATATTGGTCTTGCTATGTGTCTCGCCAGTCTTATACTGGCGGAGGAGAGATTGGCTAATCTTATGCGCATTATGTGTTTCACATGCACTCTTTTCTGAATTAAAAAATAAATCTGAACAGAATATAGGCCCCTAGGGCTTCGAAGCAGAAAAGTGCAATTTCATTGTTGCATGAAAAATAATGAGATGCAATTGTTGAGGCAAGGGCGGCAAAAACTATTCAGCCTATCCTTGAAAATTTGTAAATCCGCCACTGCGAGTGCGTAATACCGGTATTGAAGAGCCAATTAAGTGGCATGGCAGCGGAGGAGAGATTGGCAACGACTTCTTTTCTGAACTGAGTGAAGTGATGCGTCCATCTAAATGGATTTTGGTGGCGTAGGATGGTGAAGCAAGTTCACGAGTTCGAGGAGCAGCATCAAGCTGACCTTGACGCTAAAAGTGATGTACTAAAGACTCGTCCTCCTACTGCCATTATCTGTAATTACAATAATGGCGCACTAACCTGTCCTCTGTGTGCGCAGGCGTTCAGGGCGAAGATTAGCTATGTAAGCCATCTCCGAGCGCATGAACGCCAACTTAGTAATATCTAGGAGTAGAAGTGGTCGCCATGACTGAAATCGGTCGGAGGTCATCATTATCATCATCACCATCATATTGTCAGACGTAAAGTTTCGAAGCCTAGTCATTTCTCTCTTTTGTCATGTGGCCTATTTTAATCATTTGCTGGCATATAATTTGCTGGCATAATAATCTGACAATATTATGCCTTCTAAACTTCGTACACGGCTTAACGCAATATATATTTGCCCTTTAGTAAAATTTTACTTTAGTAAGCTCGAGTTTTGGGAGGAAGTCGGTTTTTCGTTTAAAAAAAAATTATTATTGTTACAGCCTAACGGGCTTTATAACATAATTTTACTAATTGCAGGCGTCACTCGGCATCGCCAATCTTTGCGTAATGGCGATGACGGCAGAAGGTACATCAGAAGAGGACGCCAAGGCTCGCATCTGGATGGTGGACTCTAAGGGTCTGATTGTGAAGAACCGACCCGAGGGTGGGCTCAACGAGCACAAGGAGGTGTTCGCTAAAGACCACGCTCCAGTCAAAACCCTGGAGGAGGTCGTCAATGTCGCCAAACCTTCTGTACTTATTGGTAAGTTGGTATAATTTTTAACTTCACTTAACGTGACGTATCAAACATTATTACTTAGTAGGTTTGGATGTTATTGGATAACTTTTAGGCCGATTACTTGATACTTGAGTCAATACTCTAAGGCCACATGAAAAGGAGTAATTTTGGTCCCTAAGATCTTCTATACATACATTTTCTATATTACTATCTGATTTCCAGGCGCTGCAGCCATCGGCGGAGCGTTTACCCCGGCCATCCTGCGCAAAATGGGCGAGCTCAACGACAAACCTGTCATCTTCGCGCTGTCCAACCCCACCAGCAAGGCGGAGTGCACCGCCGAGGAGGCCTATTCCAATACCAATGTATGTCCCATTTTATATATTCAATTAGTTAGGTATTAATGGCCTAGGTTACTGCCCGTTAGGTTAGGTCCTGTATATTCCGCGGTCTAATGTAGATTCCGTGCTTAGACATACCTACTTAGTACCACCTATAGGACGTGGACGTTTGGAAATATCTTATTATAAGTAGGTATATCCAGTACGTGTAGATCATCACAAGGTTTTTTGATTAACGTAATCAAGATTATAAGAATAACCTTGAATAATGTGCGATATTGTCGTTATGCACGTGCACAAAATAACATCATATCACCGATACTACACTATAAGGTCACGTCTGACACACCACCTAACTATTTCCTTGAACGTTATAAATAGCTCTGTAATAAATTCCGTACCTACCTATCAGTAATTTGAGTAGCTTTCGGATAATTATTTAAATATCGATTAACATAAGTAGTCACACATGAACGGACTCGATCAGAGGAATAAAAAACAATAATGCAGTGTCCAAAATAAGGGCACCGAAAGAGGCCTCTCTTTAGCTCTCCCTGCCAAGTCAAAGCACGTACTTAGTCATAAATTCATATCGTTCTTTACTAACAGGAGAAAGCGATCTTCTCATCGGGCTCCCCGTTCCCCGAGTACCGCACGAAGGACGGACGCATCCTCCGGCCGGGGCAGGGCAACAACGCCTACATCTTCCCCGGACTAGCTCTCGGCATCATCTGCGCCGGAATCGTAGACATTTCTGAGGACTTCATGCTCCTGGCGGCTCAGGTATCTAATTCACAATTGGCATTACCTACATATTTTAATATGCGAGATGGACAGACGACCTAGCCAAGGTCGCGGGCATCGGTTGGATGCAGGCTGCTTCCGACCGGTCGGAGTGGAGGTTGTTAGGAGAGGCCTATGTTCAGTGGACTTCTCATGGCTGATAATGATGAATGATGGTTCATTTTAATAAGGTCAAGCTATAAGCTACTCCAAAACTCGGTCGGATAGATGTGTATAGAGGCTTACCAGAACCTCTTGGTAAAAATGCTGCAGATTAAGATCAAGCCCTGAACCGCAAAACAGCAAAAATAGATGAGCGTCTAATCAGTCAAGGGCCTAGGCCATCTACAGAATTGACCTATTTTTCAGGCCTTGGCAGAGATAGTTTCGCAAGACGACTTTGACCACGGTAGCCTTTACCCACCTCTTAAGGACATTCAGAACTGCTCCGTTAAGATCGCCACGAAGGTTGTGGAACATGCATACAGTACAGGTAAGCTGATATTTATTCATTCAATTGTTTAACGCTACTAGCAATATCGCTAGCATGCATTTCTTATCTAATAGTACGACCATAGCAAACCTAATATACAGGGTGTTTGTGATAGCCAGGCGTATATTGATACCATGACTTCAGACCACGATTTTGAGGCGGAAAACACTGAAAATTTTCGTAGGAAAATTCTTAAATTTTCTGACATTTTTTTATTTATTTTTAACATTACTGATATTCAAATCAAAAATATATTTCCTGCGAGTAATAAAACTGTCGTATACGAGTAACTCAACACAATGGTACTTGTTCAGGATTTCAGTATTTGCCTGGCTGTCACCCACACCCTTCGTATCGTATCGCATGTACCCACACCGCAATAGTACAGCTCGATATCATTGGTATTTGCTAATCAGCATTCTTAATACGGCTCTGCCTGGCGACTGACGCTTGCTCTCTCAGATTTGATACAATAGAACGCACACTTATGAGACGCGTTTGAGAAATATGAGAGCCGTATTGCACCGTTATATTATTTCTTCGGGTCGAAAGGCCATAATCTTCAAGTTTTTGAAGTCTACTAGCGTATGCTTACCTGTCTCTATGTAATCAGTGCTCTGTATAACACACGTATTCTTCCATTCATCCAGGCAAGGCGTCAGTCCTCCCGCAGCCGCTCGACACGGAAGCGTTCGTCCGGGCGCAGATGTACGACGTCCGGTACAGTGGCGCCGTACCTCCCGTGTACGGCTGGCCGACCGAGGCTCCGGCCGTCAACATCATCTAACTGCCCCGGGTGAAGCTGGCTCCTAGCCAATGTAACATGCCTTCACAGTGAATTTCACTGACAATGCTCCTACAGCGGTTAAACTGGATCAATTTATGCAACGTATTGGAGGAAATGTCACGATGGTGAACTTCGCTGCGATGTGATGTTACGTTGGTTAAGAGCCTTGGACTATGGAAGCCGGAAACTTGGTCGCGCGACATAAAGTAATAGTCGCGTAACAACTGCTAAGGCGAGAAAGTTAGGGTTTAAGTTGCGAGAGTAACATGGAAACTCCTCTTAAATGAGCGAGATAACTAACTATACTTCCCAGCTTTCTCTTCCCTACGCGACCCTCACTATATATTTGTTGATTGTGTGGATAATTGTGTATTGTAACTGGTCTATTATCATCAGCCTCTTGCAGTCCACTGCTGGACGTATGCTGGTCTATGCCCATAGTACAAATTGTAATCGTAGTAATTTCCCATCTGTTTGCTGAAAGTGACTACGTTATATTTCTATGTATGTATGTATATTGTGCAGTGAGCAAATGGCGCATTTCAGTAATAAGTTTCAAGGTTTCATGGTTCAATCACTTCATAACAAATCAGTCTTTGCTGTGATTAAAATGACCTATATTTTATAAAAGGGACCGGTATAATGGAAAAGGATGTTAATAACTGCTCTCGTATTAAATGTACTGCGGGTAGATTTAAAGCTATTTGGCGATAAGCTACCTTTATTAGAAATATTTTTTTATTTTGTTAAGCAAATGTGAAATGCTTCATTTTATATTACACTTTAGTCCTGCGTTTTTATATGACTATATGATCTAAAACATATAAAATGTATACAAGATACCTAATGTGTATAATGCAATTAATTTAATTTGTGATATAATTTATTTAAATTCAAATTTAGTACAGTTTAACAAAGACGAATCTAAGGAAAACTGTATTTTTCGTGTTAGTCATGAAAAACATCATCACGACTGTTAAAAATTATCGTTAAAATAAGCCTTTTTTAATTTACTATATGTAATTAAATGGTATTTATATTATTGTAAACAAAATAAATGAAAATATGCAAAACTGTCTATTATTTTATCAATGAAATTGTATTAAGGTTCAAACATTCACTATGACCACCGGGCCCTACACCCTCCACCGACTAATTTTTGAATTTTTTCATTTAAATTAATTAATTCACCCAATATTATTTGGTTTGTGTGCATTTATATTTATTGAAATAAAATAATGGTGGGTAATTATTTATATATTTTGAATACAGAAAAACGAGCATAATAATTTACGTGGTTTACTAATTTCTATAATATGATCCACGGTGTTGGCGAAACATAGTGTATAACTAGTTTTTGATTTCATGGTGCAATGTATCGTCTTGCACTAGGTGCTCGGGTCTGGTTTCTCATGGCGATCAAGTGCGTTGTCGCAAATGAGTTATCAGATCCGTCGAGGGTGTAGGGCACGCTGGTGGCGCCCCATAGTGAATTTATTTTATCGTAAAGGTGAGTAGACTAAAGCATTTACTTGTAACAGAAAAACGAGCCGCTCTATAATATGATCTGTTATAGTGTATAACCATCAATCACCATTCACGAAACAGACGTCGAGCACGCTCGCCGTTTTGTTACAATTATTGTAGAAACCAACGAGCGTATTGGTGTAACATTTTGTCGAGCCTTTGCACGAAACTTGTAGTTCCCACATTTCAATGAAGAATGAACGCAAGTTACAACGAAATGTACGGGTAAATGCGCACACTCGCTGTGAGAATTACGCCGAGCATTTGCAGCAGTGATCTAAGATGTAATCTTTATAAAAAGTGGCACTCGCAGGTATGTTACATTACATGGAAATGCTTTGGGAATTTTGAGCTTTTACTTGTACCATTCATAGAAATGCTCGAGAAAATGTTCTAGTCTACTCACCTTTACACATTTATTAGTTCGAATTAGAGTCAGCTAACACCGAGACGCGATGCCACGCTGGACGCACATACCTATATATTTTTATTTAGGTACTTCACAAAAGTACACTTTTCATTGTAAGAATTCAGAATACGTTGCTCAACGCAGCGCTGTGCTTCGAGACGCTTCGTTGTGCATCTACGGTAAAATCGGGCTGCCAACGATTTTACGATACATCTCGCGATTACAATGTCCGAGCAGCGTCTCGTCTCAGTGTTGTTCCCGTAATCTTCGTACCAGAAAGTGGTCGTTTTGGGAATAGCTCAACATTTATTGCTTCTGTATTCTACAGAAATGATCTAAATACCTAATTTTAAGTTGCTCCGGTACCATACCTATGAATTTTAAGACTAATACTTTGCCGGCCATTTTATTACATTAGCCTAAATTCTAAAACATACAATCACGCCCTTATCTCGGAGGTAGGCAGAGATATAACGCTTCATTCTTCACTCGTACTTAACCAAACCATTCACTAATAAAACGACAAAATAAATTGTAAGACCCTAAGTCTTTATTTCGAATAATAATTATTTATAAATACAAATTGAGAAGTACCGATTCACAACAAAATCCTTATCTACTAGTAACAGAGTTCGACAATATCACTGATCACTGACACCTGCGCAGACGCTCACCGGCTGAGCGAGCGTTCGCGCGAACCCGCGCCGGAACCCGCGCCCGCGCCGTTACAGCGCCGGTCACTGCCTGCGGACAGAATGTGAGCGTTACACTCAGTGGTCACTTTATACTGTCTATGGAGAATTTATTCGTATAATGTGTGTGTACTAATTGAGTCTGACAAACTTAAGTGCGATGAACGATGTGCGTGCGACAGAACGATAGATCTATTCATTGATGTTCGAATACACGCTAAACTCAAATTCGACATCAATCTAGTGCAAAATGTTGTCGATCAAGCGTTAGTCGCACTAAAGTGAAACCGAATTTCACTTGGCCGCACAAGCGTGCATTCGAACATTAGTAAATCGACCTATGGTTCTGTCGCACAAGCATTTATTGCATCTCAGTCTGTCGGACTCAAGTAGTACGCTCGTATTATGTCGCTAGCTACATAGTGAAAATCTTGTAACTTGAATGAACGTTATATGTGTAACATAAGTAGATTCCATAATTATATTGAATGTACCTCATATCATAATGAAAAAATTGCTTTTCCCTTCAAGGTTTTCACTATCGATAAGATAGATAGATAAGTAGTTTAATGTTAATTTTATTTACAAACTAAAATGTATTGGTAACTACTACTCAGAACAAAATAAGGGCCCTTCAATGTTTCATGCAAAATACCTGTTATCAAAGTCGTATTTATAAGTAAGTTAAGTACATACCTACATTACATTTATATTATAATATAACATATAATTTTAAGTGTTTACAATAAATAAATAAAGAGATTTAAGAATGCTCAGGACCCATTACGGTGTAGTAGTTTAAAATGAAAAAAAAAGTTGTACAAAATCTCTTTTTTACTGTGTTTATTTAGTTTTAATTTTATGTAAAGAAATAGTTATATAGATCAAAATGTAAGAATCTTTATGCTAGGAAACCTAAAGCACAGGCTAGCCTCACCTAAAGTAGTATGTATACACTCAGAGTAGTTTAAAATGATTGTACAAGTACACAGACAAGACCGTCCCTATAAAACACATCGCTCCAGTCTTGTAAGAAAACATATTTAATTCACAAAAAAATTGTTTAGCCCTTATTTTGTTTTACTGAACAAAATATATTAAAAGTGCCAACTAGAAAAAAACATGTGGATAACTTATGTTCGTTTTTCTAATTATATAAATGTACAACTGTTGAAGGAACTAATAGAAGACTGCATTCTTTTTTATAATGTTGCATAAAAGTTTCCAAGACGATAAAAATACATTATTTGGAGATAGAACAGTAAATAATCTATTTATAAGCGAGAAAGCTAAAACAAATTTGAGAAAAGCAAAACGCAATCACACTGACAACACAATAAAATACAAAAAAAAGTATGTCATAAAATGCATAAATAAATCATGTCGTAATATGTGTTTATTGTAGTAAATAAAAAACTAAAATAAGCCTTTTAACAAGCATTTAAAATTGTTCATCTGACCTAAGGTATGATGGCCTTGTAAACTGGTGGCCTATAAAGAAATATTTCACAAGTTATATTCTGCAATATTAACAGTGAGAAACTAAACAAAAGTAATAAATTGGCCTAAAACTGATTAATATTATTAATTCATAATCAGTTTGGTGCAAAACTATGTAAGAACACACGTTGATATCACGTTTGCTGAGTTAAAAATAATCATATCACGCACCTAAATTATTTTGTAGACTTGCGTAATTTCAGTTTATGATGTTGAATGAACTTTAAAAATTTAGACCAGATATTTTGGCATAATATCTCACACGCCATGTTACCCTGAATTCAAGACGTCTGAGATGTTACTTCAAAAGTTCAAAATAGATACGGTTTGCGTTTGCATAATACCTACATAAAAGTAATTAACGCTAAAAAAGTAATTACCACCATTCTTTAAGTACATGTCTACAGTAGAAAATTGTTAAAGCGTATATTTTACACGTAAGTTATCGTCCGTAAATGAGAAATGTTGAAATATCATCGGTATTAATAATGTAATAAAATTAATATCATTGCTATTACAACCGGAGATTGTGAATTACTATAAACTAATTCTACCTACACGGTATCAAACGTGTGCGTCAGAATTTAAATGTTCCAACGCATTTTACAAATAGCTTGCATTTTTGATGGTGATTTTAGGCTTTTTGAGTGCAATTGATAGTTTAGATGAGGACTCAATTCGTCACAGGCGCACTCAGGGTGGGGCGAAGAGAATGTCGTTCGTCCGAAAATTTGCACATCAGTAGTTTTAACCCGTCAGCTGTGAAGAAAATGGCGTATCAGCAGGTTATATATACCTACATATACAATTATTCTTTATGCTATAAATGATGTACTCTATCGATATAAAATCATACAAAGGTTATCACTACATCGATAGATCTGCGAGGCTTTTTTTTATCATTTTTATAGCATAAAGAATAACCTTATCAGATTTGAAATGGAGAAAACCCGCCATTTTCTTCACAGCTGAGGTTTCTAAATTACTACTGATGTGCAAATTTTCGGACGAACAGAAATCATACTTGAAATTCTCTCCCCACCCTTACTGGAGCTGGAGTAATGGGCTATAAAGATATGTGATTATCTTACAGATTATGTCATATTTAATTAAATGATGTACTACTATAACATACAAAGGTTATCACTACATGGCGCGATTCTAGTTAATTTGATTTGAAATGGAGAAAGTCTGGCAGCTTGCTTGCAGATGCAGGAGGCAGCTGTGTGTAGCGCGGCAGATTTATTTGCAACCGGTTGTGTAATTAAGGAGTAAAGTGTATAAGATCTCAATTTAAACCTGCTCTTCTTGTAGGGATCTGAATGCTGGGCCATTAAGGATGAAAATCAACTGCATTTAACCGAAGGAAGTGTGTCGCGGGTGTTACCCAGCTGCGGGCGTTAACCAGTCGCGGGCGTTCCCCAGTCGCGAGCGTCACCTAGTCCCAGGCGTTCCCCAGTCGCGGTCGTTCCCCAGCTGCGGGCGTTACCCAGTCGCGGGCGTTCCCCAGTCGCGAGCGTCACCTAGTCCCAGGCGTTCCGCAGTCGCGGTCGTTCCCCAGCTGCGGGCGTTACCCAGTCGCGAGCGTTACCTAGCCCCAGGCGGTCCCCAGTGGCGGGCGTTACC
This sequence comes from Carposina sasakii, assembly GCA_014607495.2. Taxonomy (NCBI): domain Eukaryota; kingdom Metazoa; phylum Arthropoda; class Insecta; order Lepidoptera; family Carposinidae; genus Carposina; species Carposina sasakii. The sequence goes on from CP053158.1 coordinate 10,739,693, forward strand.
TAGTCGCTGGTGCGCCGGCAGCTTGCTGAAGAAGGGATGCGCGAGCGCGTCGCGCAGCGTGAGCCTCTGCGCGGGATCGTACTCGAGCATGCGTGACACCAGGTCGAACAGCTGCCGGTGCTCTTCGCTGTTGCTCGACATGTACCTCTGCAATCAAACCGCACGTTAATACAGGTTATCCATAAAATGCCGGAGGAAAATGGTGGTGACACTGTTACAGTTGTTATGTAAACTTGAAATAAATTAGTTTTTTTTTCAATTGAGAACTAGATGTTGTTTGGATCTATTTATGGACATATTGGACAGTCAAACCGACATTAAAGTAGATAATAACGAAGTAGCACAGTAAGCAGTAAACATTATTTTACGATGAAGTAATTAGACACATTTTAGCATACCACAGAGGCTTGTATTTATTTTGCTATGCTTGCGCCCGCGTGCAAAATGTAGATATTTTGATTACATATTTTGATGAGATATATTATACCCTGTAATCATTGCTTCGCAGCGCGCTTGTTAAACAACCTCCGTTTAGGGCCGAGTTTAATCTAGAAAATTTACCAGCCACAAATCTTTAGTAATAAAATATCTACCCAGCCTTAGTGTTTGTTTTCACTGAACATATGCAGTGGGGGAAGAATGAGCATTAGCTCATTTGTAGTAAATCGATTTTAACTCAAGTTATAATTTATTACCTTTATAAATTTCGTTGTTTTTAGTTCATTCAATGTCGTGAACGACATCTCCGGCTAGATGGACCGACGACTTAAAGAGGACGGCTGGTAGTGACTGGATGGCAAAAACGGGAGATCGAGCCTTGTGGCGTACACTGGGGGAGGTCTACGTCTAGCAGTGGACTGTAATAGGCTGACGACGACGACAAACGAAACAGCGAGCGTACGATATTTAACCATGAAAAAGGAAATAGTAATTTAAAAATGAACTTACTAATAATGGTTTACAGTTTTCTCTGACGTATCTGCCAGCTGATGATTTCTCATCCCAGTCTAATTTCCCGTGGTAGAAATACTTTGTTCTTGTTTTACGTGCCATTCTGAAATAAAGACCAAAATATAGGGGCAATCCCTACGGCTAAAACAAACAATGGATGGCGAAGTGCCAAGTAAATGAGTAATAAACCTGCATTTTTTCAACTCACATTTGATATTTAATATTTTTTTCAATTCTACTAATATTAGTAGCGTACAAGCGAACAGATTTCGAACTTGGATGTCTTGAATAATTGTTTAACTTGTGTCCACTATTCGTTTTTATCCAAAGGTAATGTATTCTCTCAGGCGACAAGCTAGCAACTTGTCAGTGATCATTTACATCTGCCCCAGCTATGTTAAACGGACTGTTTTCCGACGGATCTCTTTTATAATTCTGTAATTCTGGCTACCTCATTTCGGGATGCAATGCATGAGGGTTGAATGTGTTCGCGGTTGTCGTACGTCTGTACTGCACAGTACCTGTAGGGCAGTGGACCGAGGATGCGCTCCATCATGGCGAGGTGTTCGCGGTTGTCGTACGTCTGTACTGCACAGTACCTGTAGGGCAGCGGACCGAGGATGCGCTCCATCATGGCGAGGTGTTCGCGGTTGTCGTACGTCTGTACTGCACAGTACCTGTAGGGCAGCGGACCGAGGATGCGCTCCATCATGGCGAGGTGTTCGCGGTTGTCGTACGTCTGTACTGCACAGTACCTGTAGGGCAGCGGACCGAGGATGCGCTCCATCATGGCGAGGTGTTCGCGGTTGTCGTGCGTCTGGCACAATACCTGTAGGGCAGCGGACCGAGGATGCGCTCCATGCCGAGCACAATACCTGTGCAGTTCGGCGAGGTGTTCGCGGTTGTCGTGCGTCTGGAACAGCGTGATGCCGAGGTGCAGTTCGAACATGATGCAGCCGATCGACCACACGTCGCACGGCTGCGACCAGCCCAGCTCTGGGGGAAAGGCACACCAGTTACTACGTGTTTCAAGTCAGTTTACTACTACAGTTGACTCATGGCCAATTTCAATACTAGAGATCAAAATGAATCTCGGATTGTTATTCCAAATTTAAAGATTTAATTTGAAAACATTTGAAGATGAAATCTGAAATAAGCAAAAAATATCTCGCGATCGGTAATAGAAATTGGCTGTAAATCTGATATTGCAATCATAGAATAACAAGTCTCCAGAAGGAGTCAACATTGACAAATGTAGGCAACGAACAAGACGAAAATCCCGCTTTTCTAAACCGCGGATTGTTGCCAAATCGAGACATTTTATCACTTTTTAGTATTTTGTTATGCAGCTATAGCTACTATCCTACACCATTACGGGATCACAGCCGTGCATACAGGAAAATTACTGAAAGCCTTAACTGGTAATCGTTTAGTCCATTTTCAAGATAAATAACCAGTTTAAGTATAATTCACGATACAAACCTAACGGTCCTCGGCAGCATTCATATAAATGTGATTACTTGACTCAGTCCATTATATAGTTGGTGCAATCTATCTGTGCGTTTTACATGCTCACTTTAACAGCACCAGTATAGCCGCAAGGCTTGCGTGATGGATGCTACTTAAATTTAAACAAGGCATAAGCAAACCAGTGGAAACTTAGAATCAGATAATTCGGTATGTGCTGAAAACGTTTCTCATCCGTTTTTAATATTCATCTCACTTATCTTAACCTTTATGATATTGAGCAGGTCAGTTAATTAAACAATAATTTTACAAGGCCACGCTAATCAGCTCAGTTTGATGTAAATGCATTTAATGACTGCGGAATGTCTGCTATTATATGCACGTCATCGTAAAGTCAGTAGCATAGAAGGAAACATAAAGATAAATCCAGAATAGGCACCGACATAATAAATTGGTTATTTGAATATACTAAAATAGCTTGTATCTTCCTATCGTGTCAAATCTGCACCTGCATACTCATTTTTTTTGCATTAAAACTGGTGATTTCCAAAAATCCTATTTTTGCAGAAGAGTTTAGAATATTTCACGCGACGCTTTTTTACTGAAAACTAAACGTCGAATATACCTATATACTGCGATGTGTTTTGGACACACTTGACCGCCCCAACTTTAGGGAATATAAAGCAGCAAAGAACATTTTCGCATTGTTATGTACTCATAACATCGAGCTATATCAATGGTACGCGCGATTCCAGCTATGTATGCTATATTATTTTATGATGGCTTACCTAATATAACTTCAGGCGCTCTGTAATGCCTCGTGGAGACGATTGTGCTGTGGTGCTCGTGGTCAAAGGTGGCGCTTCCAAAGTCGATCAGTCTGACATCACTCCGTTTCACTTGCCGTAAATCGTGTTTCTAGAAAAAAGATAATACGAGTGTAAGTAAAGTAACACTTTTGATTCCTATTTAAGAAACTACTATGACAATACTAAATATAACCTATATGAGTTGAGTTAACGAGGCATCTTGAGCCGTGACGTCATCTATTCACGAATTAAGTACTGTTTGCATTCCACACTAGTCACATTCCAGGAATATTCCTAGTTAACTCGCACAAGTAGTCACAATAAATCAAATCATTATTACTAATTTCGCAAGGCGTCATAAAGAAAATCGCATACGCCAATATTACATCTAAACATGCCAAATGTACCTATGTGGTATCGCACAATCCTAGTCAATACATTTGTATGTAGTAGACAGCCGTGAATCAGTCACAATATATTATTATTATCAATATAAACGCGATATCCGGTCACACACGGTGGGAAAGAACTCGGAACTTCCTGGAATGAATTAAGAATCACTGACATTCACCATTAGGCGCAGGCCACACATAAATGGCGTCGGGCGCGGACATGGCATAGGCGGCTTCCTATTCAATTCAAATTTTATACTAAGTGCATAAAAATAAAGCGCAATTTAGGGTACACGGAATGTCGTGGCTCAGGCATGGACATGAATGACGCCATTTATGTGTGGCCTGCGCCTTACAAACAAGTTTTAAACGATGACAAATCGAGACTGGACGAGATATTTAACTTAATCTAATAATATTTATACGCTAAATTGAGGCTAATAGAAAAGCTGTGTTGGTGTAGTATTAAAATGTTATATTAGCTCAATATAGGCTCAATATAGGGTCAATAGAGGCCAATAACATCCATGCCAATTGTAATGTTAAAAAAAAGTTTATTTAATGTTTTAGCCGTATGCCTAAATAATGCACATAACGGTTATCGCAGGGTATATAAAATTGAGAGCGCGGTGGTAATTATTGTTGTGACCACTAATGACCACATTAGACAAGTGTGTACCTATTAGTAGTAATTAGTCGAAAATAAGTGAATACTGTTATTGTGTATCAAAGTACATATAGATAAGATATAAACTCCCAATATGTACTTCTTCTGAATTTTATTACTTCCTATATGAGAATGTAGTTTATGCGTTGGGAATTAGTATTTCTTTATTACTACACATAACTAAATATCACTGACAAATTATCGAAAAAAAATCATCGTATGTAACCCTAGTCTAGTAAAAATTTAATTGAATTGTGTCTGTTACTAAGTTTGCCCGACTGAGACCATTAATCGACAGTTCCTTAATTTGGGCATTCTCAAGTGTCGTAGTGATACTTTAACGGATCACATTCATGTCAACTACGCAGAAATAGTAAATAACAAGGTATTCAACCAGCAAAATGCAATCCAAAGACAGTACATGGGATGACAAGTTCACATTGTGATCAAAGCCCTTTAATAAATGGAAAAAAGACAGTTCACAGCAAGGCAATCACTATGATATTGGCTAACCTTTTTGTTGGAGTTGTAGACGCTGACGACCTCGTAGTCGCTGTCCACGAACAGGATGTTCTCGGGCTTGAGGTCGGTGTGCGTGAGTTTATTGTCGTGCAGGAACAGCACGCTGTAGATCAGCTGATAGGAGATGTGCCGCACCTGCTCCAGCGGGTACGGCTGGTAGTTGTTGTCTTTCTGCAAGAGACAACTACATGTCACCGCTTTTTGTTTACCTCGAGATCTTGTCAATAACTACTGGCGACTATGTCCGCGTGGACTGCAGAAAAAACAAAACGTCGAAATTATCCGGGATAACAAGTAGCCTATGTCCGTCCTTAGGCCCTAAACTATCTCTGTGCCAAATTTCATTTAAATCAATCCAGTAGTTTTAGCGTGAAAGCTTGACAGATAGACAGAGTTACTTTCGCATTTATAATATTAGTAAGGATTATGACAATTCAATGCATGTTTTTTAAGGATTCAGGCTTCAGACCTAGAAATAGTATAGAAATAAAATAAAAATACTTACCAAGAAGTCAAATACACTTTGTCCTAACATTTCAAATGCAATGCACATGTGTCCGTGGTATTCGAACCAGTCTAACATTTTTACACATAAACTGAAAACAAACAAAAACATTTCATTAATATTAATATACAGATAATTACGAAAAATTGGTTACTGTATATGGTACATAATTAGAATTTAACTTCCAAAGTGTTAAAGATACAAAAATATATAATTTAGAACGAATTCTTATAGTACGAGTATCTCGCTTTGAATATTAAATGTAATATGACAAAATGTTCCCTAATCCCATAATCATCGAAAACGAAGAAGCCGCCTATGAGCAATCAAGAGCGTCATGGTGGGGATAACGAAACCATAATCTATACAAAGAGGGACGATATTTTCGAGATTAGAGTTGACATCGAGGCAGGCATGGCGCCGTGCCAGCCGAGGCTGTAACGTCCCGCATAAACGACCAAGGTCAAATATTGCTACACTTGCCGGTGAAATTCCGACTCAAACAGAACTTCACACCTTGTATTTGCACCTATTTGTGTGTTTCATTACAAAAAGATAATATGACATGGTTTATTGTCTTCCTTATTTACTTGATAGTAAAGTACATACACTTGAAATGTATTATTATAAAAGTGAATCTTATATGAAACAATACTTACTTTTTACAATCTGGGTCAACATCAGCTAACTTTTCTAATACATTTATTTCTAGTTTTGCAGCCTCTCTGTACTTCTCAACATTCTTGATTATCTTCAGAGCCATTCTGTGCTCCCTGGAATATAAAATGAGGGTTCATTACAATTTGCCAGATCGTAAACTTTGGTATTTCCTGGCAATAAGTATTGGAATTAGATGTTACACCAAGCAAATACAGGTTCTGTCGGACAAATGTTATTATCCCACCGTATGTTGGTAACATGGTAAACACGTCAGAACCGTGGCGCAGATTCTTTATTTTTATTATTATGCACACAATGTACATGAAGCAGAGCAATAACTAATTTATTAAGGAAGAAATTGTTGGACAAATGGTGAAGATTTAACATGGTTAGGAAATATTTTGAATACTCGTAGTACAAGCTAGTCATCGCCATCAATCAAGGCACGTCTTCTTCAGATTAAACGGAGATAACAAGGCGCATAGTTTGCATCCAGTGATGATGATGATGATATGTATAAAGGTAAACGAACTGCTACCTAATTCGATACGTAGTAGATAGTACGTAGATACTTACATTTCCAAATCTTTCACCTCAACCACTTTGCCAAAGGTGCCTTCACCGAGTGTGTCGATGATTTTATCTGTAAGTAAACCAATTATTTACATTAGTTTAACATTTCAGAAAACAAAGTCATGAAGGAATTTTACGTTGATTACGATGTGGTAGTGTTACTATGAAATAGATAAATAAAATGTATAAAGTAGATACAAAACCAACAAAAACAGCAACACTACTTCGTAAACCAATGTCTTCAGCTCCAACATGACTTTATGTCACATGATGATGAATTATTTAATAGCCACCATAATTATTTAAATTATAAGAATGAAAGAAAATATCAAAATCTTCTGTTTAACATAAAAGCCACTGTAAGGACTTCATGAAAGCTTAAACACTGAAATTGTGACAAGTATTACAAAATGTATAATAGTTACTGTAAAAGTAATTCAACTGTAATATTGAGTATTTAAAGTCACAGTGTATGTTTGTTGTATAGTTTAGTTTGTGTGAAAATAATACGGTTTCTTTAATTTATGTTGTAGACACGAACATCTCGCTCCCATGACATATCCGGGCCAGTAGACGAGGTGTCCATCCTTGTCGTCCTTGACGGAGGAGCGTGCGCGGGAGCTCTGCAGGGGCCGCCACCGCCGCCGACGCGCCGCACCGCACCGCACAGCATCGCACCGCATCGCACCAGCGCCACAAGCCACCGCGAAGAGCGCCACGATCGCCACGACCCGAGTAGTGTTGTACCCAACAATCAGACAATGGAACGGTTGCCCGTCAGACAAGCGACAATTGGTATCGAGTGTCGTACATGCTGTTAGAGGGCGGGCGAAGGAGGCGCGGGACGGACGCCCGAGGGGCCTCGGGCGGCCGCCGCCGAGCGAGCGGGAGCGGAACACCGGGGAAACCTGCACATCTTCACACCCACACCATCCACTTTCACTCCTGCCAGACACACCCCATGGATAAGGAAAAGTGTCCACCCGAACCTATCATTCTTCGTTATCATAATAATAAGTTAATTAGTACTAAAAACACTATATTCAATATTTACTAACACTAGCAGGACCACTTCGTTTTGCATGTGAGAAAATTCTTACGCATAATAGTGACATATTATTATTTAGCAAGCGCAAAAGACAACAAAAAACATGCATTAACATTGCACTCGGTGTTATCAGTCTTTAAATACATTAAATAACCTAAATAGTATCCATTTAATCTAATTTGATGTCAACTAATAGACTTGTTGTATTTCTCAGTATACCCTCCCCTACAATTAGAGTGTAGTCATCTGCTATACTTTTTCTAAATACCTACATATTTTAAATCGTGAATGTCACGATGACAACTTGTAGGTAACATGCATTTTATTTGACCTACGTGACAATAACTATAATTTTAAAACGTATGGATTTCAAAGTTGTTTTCATTCGTCAATAAAATCGAGAATATGTATTTAACGTCATAGTCAATGAGTATTTGTATGGAATGAGTACCCACGGGCAGGTATATGTTAGCAGCACACAGACGCAGGCGGTTAGCTTGTGCTTACAGGCGGCGTTTGCGCGCGCCGCAGCAGATGCCGCGGCCGCTGCGGCCGGTGCCGGCTGCGCAGCTCGGGCGGCAGCATCACCACGTCTCCGACGCCTATAGGTTCAGGCCGTTTCACGGAGGCAACGTCTTTAGCGATGCCATTTGAGTCTTTGTCGTTGATACGATCGTACACCTCATCCAAATGAGCATACTTCATAATAAGGCTTTGAATCTCCTTGCGTCTCGTTTCCCTGTCACTCAGAATCGAATCCCCTGTCGGGGTTTTGTCGTCGTCCTCATCACTGGACGGAAAGTAAATTTGTTTTTGCCTGCCGACTTCCCGAGAGGGAGAAGAAGCCGGCGTTTTCGTCACCTTGCTTTTCGTACCGTTGCTTCCATTTTGTATCGGTGATACCAAATCACGTGGGTAAGTTGAGTTTAGGTTTATGTCAATAGGTCGGAGGGACAGTTTGCCCTTTCTGTCGTTGTTTTCACTTTTCTCAGCTCTGAGTGAACGTCGCTGATGACGTCTATATATACTATCCCTGTCTTTTCCATAATAATTTTCTCTCGATAATACATCGTAACCATTTTTAAATTCATCTTTACTCGTATTTCTATGACTAGAAGATAAGCGTTTATCACTGTTGTGTTTAAATGGTGTTTTATCCCTACTTTTACCTTGAGAAAAATTGTTACGTCTAAATGAATTTTCACCAAAAACCGCCGTAGTTAAGCTTCGCATCAAACCTCCTCGAGGTAAACTATATTCGGGCTCTAGAGTTTTATCTCTATCTTCGATTTCTTTCTTAGCTCGTTCCTTTTTTTGCGAAGCTATCTTGTCAAGCACAGAAGAATATTTATCTTCCAAACGACTTCTGGTGCTTCCAAGAGAAATTGTACTCTCTATGTTATTATTTGTCTCTGTTAGAGGATATCTCTTGGAGAACGGGGAAGACTTATTATCTTTTAAATGGGCTCTGCGAAATGAGTCATTGCGACCAAGACCACTAATGCTCCCGGCGTACACAGGTGATGTCTCGATCCGGGACTTCGGTGTACTTAAATAACTCGAGAATGCTCGATCTTCATTGAATTTCCTAGTGGACGGAACTGTTACACTGGATGTGAAAGATGCGTAAGGTGAAATATGTCTATTATTTTCATAACGACGCACATTAGCTAAAGTTGAATTTTTACTGGTAAGTAATTTATCATCATAGCGGCTTCGCGCTGTAGAAAGTTTAGAACTAGCCATAGGATCTGGTTTTTCAGAAGGTCCACGACGCGTAAGCTTGTTAATGATGTTGGAGTACCCATCGGAAAGCAATTGAGTCACACTAGTGGTGGATGACCGCCCGTATCGGTGACGTCTGGGACTTGTGGTACCATTTCCACTGGTACTCAAGCTGGTGGTCATGTTTATCTCGTCCACCAACTGTTTTCATCAATTTATAAACGATTAGCCGGGAAATATCACAAAAAATTCAAACATTATCATAATTTCACATTTGTACACCATATAATACACATTTATTGAAACTTTTAAGATGATTAGTTGTCTGCTTCGGTAACGACCATTGGACTGGATCTAACTAGAGATTGAGAACGACCTAAACGCGAACGAATTTCAGAAAGATCACTAGCGCAGCGGTGTACGGCCGCCGGTGCCAAGTAATGGTTGCGAACTAAAAATATCGGCAACCCGTGGGAGCGCCCTCCCGCGCTCAGTGGAAGCGCTCGCGCATTTCGACGCATTATAAGAATAATATGTATACATTTTTTAAAATTAAACAAAAAAGAATATCTTTTCTACTACATAACTAAAGGTGCAATAGAGAACTGCATGCTATAATAATAGGTATAGATCGTTCTTATCATTATATTAAACTACGTTGAATACGATTCACCCCCCGCCCACATCGGAAGTTCATGACATTGCTTTTGGCAAAGCATTTCAGATACACTCATCATTGACGTTTTTCCACATTCAGTGAGTTTTGTAGTGTCCAATTTTAGCATGTGCATATTTTTGGTAATATGAAAAAGTGGTAGGTACGTAGGTAAGGTACACGTATATGCGAGGTTGTTGGAGTAGTGATTTCGTGCGTTTGCCTTTCTCCGAATGAGCTCGAGAGCCAAGACAGTTCTGTCAATAAGCGGCAGGTAATTGGGTCAGTGGAGCGCGTGTACACAGAACAATGCCGGTCTCGCGAGTGTGGACCACACGGTACGTCTTCGGCACCACGATTGTCATGCATGGAAACTTCATGAGTCTCAGTACTACGATATCCTATAGGTCATTTCAGGTTATCTCCGTCATTCAATATTAGTCAATCATTTTTAATGTAAACAAACTGGTGGATAGCCACAAGGATGATGCGTGTCTGATGATGACAGAAGTCGACGGCTAGCGATACACTTGTTTGGTTTTTCTTATCATCACCTATCATAATAATATATTAATAAACAGAGTGTATGTTTTGGAACAGGGCCCATATTTGTTCAATGCACGTCTGAGGAGGTAGTTACTTATTTATAATAGTGCAAACAGTTGGTATTGTGACGCCAATTCTCTGACTGCGAGATAAACAAATAGGAGACTTGTATAAAATACTAATTTGTGCAATTATTCGAGATATTGATTTAATTCAATAATACCTGCAATAAGTGCACGTTAGGTTGCGTGCATTCGTTCCTACTTTCACTTTACATACATACCACCGGTATTATTTTTAGCAATAGATTGGTTGGACTTTGAAAATATGTATGTTTATTTTAAGCAAATTGGTAAAATTATGACTTAACGTAATATTATTAAAATGCACATACCTTAAAAGGAGGAAATATATCGCATAAAATAGGATAGTTAAATCGCACTAGATTTTTCAATAAATATAACATATTTACATGTTTCATTTTTTTAAGCGTTAAAAATAAAGTAACGAATACGAATAACAATGATGCTAAAACTTCATTAACATTAAGTTTCAAGGCACTGTACATAGTAAAAACCATCTTAGAGCTTTTACTTGGTTCACATCACAACCCACAAAATACCACTGCACGTGTAGTTAAAACTTAACCGGGGACAGCTGTTTAGGACACTGAGAAAGTAAAAAGTAAGGTAACCGAAATGCAGGGGTTCAAATAAAAGGCCTCACGCGATTGGTCCACTTGCAGTCCCTTTTACTACAAGAATACAATAGAAGACGAGCAAGCCCGATCGACAGTTATGAAATTAAATAGAATTTTATGTTTACTTTATTGTCACGTAGGTCTTTTTTATCATGATTTATGTATGAACCTGTATGATGATTATTCAAAGTTTAATTTAATGCCAGATGAAAAAATCTGAATATACTTGATATAAAATCTTAATGCCTTGACCTATAAGTATAGGTCCTATACCTACAATAGTATTAAAAATGCTGACCTTTCCTATAAATCGACTGCATGCACCATCCACATCGAAAAGTATTTCCGCCACAACAGAAAGGAGTTTGGAAACATCGTGCCATTTGCAACCATGCTCTTTGAGGAACCTCTTATAGAGCTCGTAGAACGAGTTTAACCTAAGAGGAACCCCCTTTAAATGATCATGTTTGATCGCTATATCAGCCATTAAAGTATCAGCGGCACTTCCATGGACACGAGTAAAGCACCACGTAACTATATGACGAGGGCCGTGTGAACTGACAGCCGACCACAGCACAACTGTAACGTAATGCCCTGGTGCCGCGCGATAACCACTCGAACGGAAGCTAGCTATACAACTTGATAATACTACACGTCCACTAAATATGCACGATAATAACAAACAATTTATTAATCGATCAGAAGACAACACTTTTTAAATAACTTGGGAGACATTCAACTTGTGCAAAGTTAAAAAGTAAACTGAGTTGAGCGGAATCCTCCATATTAATTGAGCATGGCTCACTAAATGAGAAACAATTGAAAAGATGCTTTTCGGTTGAAACAGGATTTATCCGAGCCACAAAACCGAATGTGCGTGTATCGCACAATTATCTGCTAGTTCAGTAACAGTATATTTTTCGTTAATGTTTGATGATAAAAGGCAAATAATTTTATCCGTAGGTAATATGTATACCTATAGTCTATACCCACCAACGCAACGCTAACGTAAATACTTTTTGTATAAAAAATACACAACTTTGATATATTGCTTTATAATACAAAAGTAGGAAGAACAAGATTGTATCAAAGATTATATTAGAGTGAGTAATAGTGGGGTATACCGTATATGGTATAAAACATGAGCGGTACTATAGCGACAAGGTCAGTCGGAAGGAACTGGGCACTACCAAATAGATAGGTGGGTAACGAAGCAGCGGGCGGGCTTGGCACATTTATCAGCCATATCTCGACAGCCACTGTTGCCTACACCAGTAACCCTATTAATGATACCGATATCACCGATTGCGAACTTGAACTTGACCTTGCCTTGGTTAAGTTTAGAGTTTAGACAAAACTTAGAATCGCCAGATGTTATTATTAGGATTGCCTACTTAATTTTATGGGAAGCACATTTTCCTTGCAACCAAAAGTTAGGTGAGCGCATAATATCTATTCATGCAACGGTAATTTTATTCGTCTGAACAAGATGTAGCGCTTCATTTCGTATTCTTTCTGCAGGTGTTTTTAAAACATTTGGTTTTATTTTACTTTCTACGTACATTCGTCGTAAATAGTAGTTTCAAAGTTTCCTTAGAAGTTACCATTAAGGATAATTATTTTTAAATTACTTCCCTAATCAATTATACATAAAATCTATTTTTGCATGACATTTATAAAATACTAGAGAAGATTAATAGTTCGTCTGCAAGAACCACAATCTCTAATTATGTATATTTCATGATACACTCGCTCATCGTTCACTCACTCAAGATTTTTTCATTAAGACCCGCTTTTCCAACGGTCAGTCTATCTGAAGTATAAATTAGATGCGGTCTTTCTCTAAAACTTGATAAAGATAGAATTTATTCTCCAGATAGGCGATCTGGCCATTGGAAATGTCGGACCTTAAGAAATATAAAAAAACGTATTCTAGTGATAAGTATAAATAAGTACTTGAAAGTGTATTGTATATAAAGCAGGACTCAATTCTACTCGTGAGAACTGAATGAATCCGAACTGCGCTGGCTAGAACAAGTTTCAATTTAAACGTACTTACTGTAATGTAGATACACCAATACAAAACAATTGTAACGCACGCGGTTTTAAAATACATCAAACTAGCAATACAATATCTTTGCCATTGACATTGGTGCTAGTGTCGATGTAATTTTAAGAAGTTTCGTTACGTTTTGATTTTAGTGACACCTCGTCAAGCTTTCGTACGAGTATTCGTTCTTGTCAGTAGGTACTTACATATGTATTTGCTACAAACGTTCTTTAAAAAGTAAAAATAAGATGCACTGTTTTATTTCCTGTGGCCCGTGGGAATCCTAATTTTAACCGGAATGAATTTTAAACGAGTAGAAAATTCTAATGCCGGTATAAGAACATATCTATAGTACTTACATAATGGGGTAGTTTCCTATGGTTGAATCTTAATAACATTTTATTCTTATCAGAATAAATAATCAAAATCATACCTATCTGTAAAATTACAATTTGATTATGTGTCCAAATGAGGTAGTAATTAATAAGCCTTCAAAGTTAAGTGGACAAGTCCATTTTTCAAATGTGAAATTAATTGAAAATTACAACATCAAATGTCCACTTGCATCATTTACAGCAACTTTTGTTTTGTGACCATATTTATTAACGCCATATTTAATATAGCTATAGAACAAAAGTTCTTTTACGCGCATACAAGTTGCTTAAAGAGTAACGTTACGTCGTGGTAGCCGTTTGTATGGACCGTTTTTTTGGCAAATCTAAAAATTGTGATTTTGAAATCGTTATATCCCGGAAAGTTTTCACGCTAGCGAAGTTTTTCTTTCGTAAATTTTTCTTTTATTTAATGATCTTTCGATATAAATACAAATAAAAATAAACGACCCTATTGTTCCCAAAAGACTTTAATTTTGACTAATTGTGTACGGTTTCAGAGAGATGTGTAGGTGGATAAGAATACTCTTTGTTAACCCTGGATAAAATTCATTACTTATTATTACCTTATTGATTATTTCTGTGTGCACTACGGTTGAGGTAGGATAACTAAACGTGCTATAAAACTGTCGTTCACTCCGACGAGCCCGATTGAGTTCTACATAAAATTAAATGCGTCATTAATAAAGAATGAATCAGAGGAATCCTCAATTTGATTCTCGGGAACATATTTATAGAGAAAATATATCTATCAACGACAAAACTAACTGCATCCTTTTCAAAAAGATTATGTGCAATTCTTAGTTTATTTATTTATTTGCATTCCTTAGGAAAGGTCAGATAATTAACACACAACAAAAGAGAAAAATTGGTTGCGCCTAGGTGAAGGTGATCGTGGCGATACTATTTCCGTGCGCATGCGCAGACGCGTCTACGTTTTAATACTGTACGATACCGCTTGGCGCCATCTATTGAACACCATCGGAATTGCAATCGACGCCAGCTGCTGATACTATTTTTATTCAACCCGCTAATAACATTTGATTGTGCATGTTATAACACTGTTGTTTTTTGCTTTATAATGTAGGTAATGCATTAATAATATGTAGCGTCGTATCACATACATTAATCAGTTATAGTTAAAAAAACATAACACAATCGAAATACATGCAAAACATTTCATTACACTGAATTATAAAATAAATTACCTAAAATCAAAAATTATGACTGTCAACGATAAACATAAAATGCAGATATTACTTCAGTTCAATAAGAATTATTTTTAAAGGAAGTGATGATCCTCGCTTTTAACACAAGGATAAGAATAATTACATATTTAACACCCTTGGCCTAATAATAAAGCAAAAATAGACACGCATTGCTCTCAATACGCTTTGCTGGCAGCGCAATGCGCAGTTACTTTTGCTGTGATCATTACTGTAGATCATTATAAATGGCAAATTATTCAACAAAAACAAAACTGACCTCTACTTCTTTAGGTTTCTCTGGCTTAAGCTGAGTCTGCTGTGGAAGCGCGAAAGAACAAGAAGGTTGAGGGTCTGGTAGCACCGGCTGTTCCTTTGTCACTGACTGTGGAGGTTTAGGACTCTTTTCAAAGTTTTCACGACCTTCAGCATTTTGAACACATATTTTTGGAGTTTGTTGATCTGGAATTTGTTTAGGTGGCCTCTCCGCTAACCAAGAAAGAGGTACTGATGGTGGCTGTGGTACATATTCTGGCCTTTTTAACATACTAACACTAGATACGTTTTCAGTTGTAAAGTTCGACAGATTTTGTATATATGACTGTGGATTTACTTCAGTCTTTGTAACACACTCCGCTGCAGCCTGTTTCACTTGAGTATTCACGACAGTATCAACAGTCCTCTGCTTTGCTTGAGTATTAATAGCGGTATCTACTATGCTTTGACTTGTTTGAGTGTTAGAAATATTACCTACTATAACATTCTGTTGTGCTTGATTACTTAATAAAATATCTACAACTTTGTGCTTTGCTTGAGTATTAACTATATCTATCTGTTTTATATGATTACTAATCACAGAATTCACGATGTTTGGCTGCGCTTTTGCAGCTATTTCTACGTTTTCTTTTTCTTCTTTTGTTTCATTACTAATCACAGTATCTGCTACGTTCTCAGACTGTTCAACACTCATTATACAATTCTCCATATTCTGTTTCACTTGAGCACTTGTCACTATCTCACCTGGGCACTGTAGTGATTGTGCACTTGTCGTATTTACTGCTTCTACTTGTTCTTGCGTATTCTTAGGATCCGCCATGTCTAGTGAAGTTATATTGACCGGAATTACTTCTTCAATTTCTTGAACATTTTTAAAGTACTTATCATCTGTAATATTAGGTAAACTCGATGGCATCTCAATACATGGAGGAATGGTTGACAACTTAGTTACAGGTGTATGGGCACACGATGTACTCTCAATAATATTTTTATGATTGTCTTTGTCTAGTACTGATAACTGCTGGTTTTCACACTTAGGTGGGTCTAGTGGAGATGTATCATCTCTACTCTGAGAAAAGTCTATACTATCACAACATGACAAATCTTCAAAACTCTGAACTATGTCGAGGGCAGATGCCTCGTGGTAATCAGTAGAACATGGAGAGGTATCATCACTTGTATCGTCGACATAATTAGGAGGTGAACTTTTACTGCTAGGAATAAACGCCAAACTAGAAGTTATATCGTTAGAAAAATCTGCAAGAGAATCATCACTTTGTGTATTTGATTTTCTATTGTGAGAAGTATCAACAAAAGCATTTTCACTGTCAAACTCTGATGCTGTGCTTGCTAATGGTGCAAGATGTTCAATTTCATATTGTTTACTATCTTCAGCAGGTGTTTGAGTCAATGTTTCTTCCGAATGACTGTTATCATTGAATGTTTCAATTCTAGCTTGCTCTATCGTAGGTAAGTTCATGTATTGTGGTACAGAATATTCAATATCAGTAAAAGGCATGTAATGAATATTGTCGTTTTCGTCTAAAGGAGCCTCGAATTGAGGAGAGTAATATCCAAATTCATTATTATTATTGCTATAAACGGTCCAAGGATCATTCGAAGGAATTAAAGGTAATCCGTCATAATACAGATCAGGATTTATTTCCCTACTTATTAATACTTGTGGCGTATAGTTCCAAGCAGGTACAAAAGAGTCTTCAAAAGCTAAATAGTTTTCTGGTAACATAACCATATTTTCATTTGCTTGCCTTGGATCCACGGCGAAAGATCCATCATAAAATGGATTATTAAGCACGATCGGTGGCTGTTTTAACGGTACATATTCCATGGTAACTTCAGCTTCTACAAAAAGCCCGAATCTTGACAGATCTGGTTCAGATTGAGCATGGCGTAAATTTTGAAATTGTACGTTGTTTCGAACACTGGATATTTCCGAAACATCAAAACTTTGTGCACGTTGCAAAAGAGAGTTTTGGTAATCCTGATGTTGTTCTTGTATAATTTCGGGTCCCACTGCATTACTGAACAAATCTTCATATGTTGGAACACCCACGTTGTTTATTTCACTTAAGGTTATCGCGTCGTTTGTTTGTTCGATGTCGACAATATCCGTGTTATTGATGAGATCGGTATCTGTGGGCAATAACACCACTTGTGGTAGAACAGGCGGGAGATCCAAAAACAGAAGATTGTTAGGGGGCGGTCGCGGAGGTTGGGCAGCCATGGCGCACACTGGCCGCCCGTGGCCAGGGCGTAGCGAACGTATTTCGATAGAGACGCGCCGGGCGGCCGGCTCAGAGTTGAGACTGACTGAAGGCGTACCGAGTGACGAAGTCGCACACAAATAGAACGGGCGCAAGCGCGAGGAGGTCGCCTGCTCTCGCGCACATCTTCACGGGCGAAGGCGCACGCGCATTTTCACGCCAAACCCGTCCCGTGTGTTATCCCAAACAGGCACAGTGACGTTGGCGCTTTATTCTGGTTCCGCACTTTGATTACGCTAGGTAAGATGGCTTGCGAGTAGTAACAACAGGTTTTCGGGTGAACACTATTGTGGTAATGTCGGGCGGCGGGTTTTAGTTACTCTTAAACTTTTCATACATCATCTTTGTTACAAAATAATCAGGGTTAGTTAAACTGACCTGTTCTGGAGGTGATCGGCCAGAAGATTCGTCGCGATGGTGGCGCCTCCGTCTGTGTGATGTCGGTGAACGACGATGGTGTGATCTTTTGGAACGTTCATTTCTTCGCCTCCAAGATTGCTCCGAGCTGTGAAATTATCGATCGAGAGGCTATAGGGTTAGTTAGCAGGACAATTCAGGTAAGAAACGCTAAGGTGAGGTCCAAATGAGTGTATAGAGCTACTGAGTGACGAATTACTAACGTGAGCGAACGTTCTCTGTGATCGATGCATTGATCAATGAGAAGGTCGAATTGATTGGGCGGCGGAAGGCAACATGCGCGAAGCAACGCCTGAAAGGACGTACAGCTGCTCTGCTCCGTGCCTAGGGCTAAATCGTACACTAATGTAGAAATTGTTAACACATTTGTATACAATACGCGCGCAATGTTTTAACACTTTTAAATTTTAAATTAAATTGTTCAATCACTGTGAAAGACGTATATTTTTTGTATTACATATTTTTTGCATATTACAATCTCATTTCAACGCGAAAACATTATCATTACTAAGCAGAAAATACCGACTCGAGCTATGGTCGCGGATATACTGGCAGATAAAATCACAGGCGGCGCATGAATTGAGACGCTTTGTTGTAACCACTATCAATGAACGTTCTGAAAACAACTGTTGCCACAGTCTGTCAGTACCTAGCAACCGAAGCCTCTCGACTTCATCACCACTAACAGCACAATTACACTGAAGGTTAATAAAAAAACCCAACCTAAAATCTGTGCGATTATAGCAATTTCAAGTAAATTTCTAAACGCTACCATGGAAACAACTTACTAACTGTTTCTAAACTCATTATTGTAATCGGTGTTTAGTTTATTATTCAAGCAATGTTTGCTTTCAACGATATTAAAAATCATGTTATTTATTCGTTGTCCTAATTAAAACTTATAATGAAAGAGAAATAAACAATAAGAGTTTGTTACAGATAGTTTGTTCAGCGCACACTTTTAAAGATAAGGTTTCTTGGGTACTGAAAGTAGAAGAATAAAATACTACATATGAATACTGAATCATATGGAGCACTAACAAGATTACAGAGACAACATAATTAAATAAGCAAAGAGACTCTTGTAACCGACTGTAAAGCCTGCAATACATGTTGGCCCAGCCTAGCCGAGTGAACGCGAGAGGTGAGACTTAAATATTAGAATAGCTATGTGGATTAGGTATTTTTCTATACTAGTTGGTACCTAATACAACGTATTAGGTATTAGGTATGGCATAAAATATCATCTCATTAAGAGAAATCAACCGTAAGGCTTAGAGTATAAGTTTCAATTTTATTATTTAGCAAAAATACTACAATATCATTAGAATACTACTATATTAGGTACCGACTAGTATTTAAGAATATCTAATCCACATACCTATACCAATATGTATGCCTCACCTCTAGCGTTCACTCGGCTAGGCTGGACCAACATGTATTGCTGGCTTAAGAATAATATTTGTTACTAGTGGACGTCCGCGTGGACTACAGAAAAAATAAAATGTCGAAATTATCCGGGATAAAAATATTTTCCCGGGATAAAAAGTAGCCTATATTATGTTAAGTGGGACCTGTCACAATATATACCTGAAAACTGCATCGAAATCGGTTCAGCCGTTTCTGAAATTAGCGTGCACAAACGCACAGACAAACCGATAAACAGACAAAATTTCCAAAAATCATTCTTTTGGGTACTATTGCGTTGATAAAGGTCTCCTATAATATTTTTTCTCATATATCTCCATGTACAGACAGCGATCCGTTACATTTTTATTATATGTATAAATAGATAGATTATAGCCTACCTACGTTATAAATTATGCAGTTACATGACAGTAACATAAAAAATAGGTATGTAAAGGCGTTAGTTAGGACTTTAGAACATCTCTGGCATGAAAAAACACTAGTCGTTAGATTCCACATATTAAGACTTTAATGATAAAGAGAAAAAACACATCACTCACATAAAAATTAATATTTTTGCGTATAAAAAAACGCTCTACGCTTCGGACTTGTCCGCACCTTTCAGTTTAGTACAGGTCCAGACCTTAAAGCTCTTTTTACCAAAGCTTAATTAGTATAATGTTAAATAAATTCATACGTAGGCACTTGTCCAGAATAACCAACTATTACATTTGGAAAGTTAGTGCAAATGAGCCTAAAGCTAAATAGTAATAAATTTTATTAGGATTAATTAATTTTTTATTAGACATGATATTGTCACTATATATTTGTTCGGGTAAGTATTTGCTAATAAGAAACACTAGGCACTCATACGTTAAATACTGGAAAAATCTCTTAAACATCTAAAGGCGCAAATCACAACCCTAAAAAATTCTTCCAATATTATAAACTCAGGATATATTGCACAAAATTCTTTTCCTACTACAGCTTTTTCGAATTCAGCAAGAGCATAAACAGTTTGAAAGCCGTTGAAAGAAAAAAAAGAAGGCGTTTCGGAGCAAAGAGGTTGAACTTGAGCATACGTCTCCGATTGACACAGACCTTCGCTTGATCATGCCCACATAAAGATACGGGTCTACATCATGCATGGATTATAATTATTATACTCAATGCCTTAGGTAAATCGTGGATATCTTCTATTATAAATACGTAATTTCCAGTAAATATTTCAATTTGATGACCATAGGTAGTTGAGTAATAAAATAACTACAATTTATTCACCAATTCGCCGATATAATTAACATTAGTAATGAAGTACTCGTATCGATCAATCTAGTTTCTTATATGAAATTTTAAAAAAAGAACAATATTCTATGAGTAATCTTTATAGATAGCTATTTGTGTTCCATATGTGTTAGATAGATTGTTCCACAAACTGTCACGTCACTCGAAATGTCGTGTCGCGAATAACAAACACAAGAACATTCACTTTCGATTGGACAACCAATGGTATCAACATACTAACGACTGTTGGCTTCTGATAAATACGGACCGCGTCGACTGGTTTTCCAAGCTACGGAAGAAATCTGACCAGTTATCTAACATGAAGTCCATGCGTTTTAAATGCAAACTTTAATAATATCAAGCAAAGTGACCTATGCGCCTGTTCAATGTCAGTTTGCACAATGTTTAGAGGATCCTTGTGTAATATACTATTATTTTCTCACATTTTGTTTTTTTTTTTTAATATATTTTCAACGGTAAGTATTAAATTAGAAATGTGTTTATAATTAATTAGTGTGTAGGCATTAAAATATATACGAGTTTAGCTTACACGTGGAAGGTGAAAGTTTACAAATACGTAACTCGACAGGCGGTTGTCGCAATGCACCGTACATACACTTTCGTATCCTGTCGATGGATGGGTAAGGAGCCAGTAAATATTGACTGAAAATTCTAAAACTTTCTATTGCCAACACCTACCTACTGATATGCAAAAATTTTCTGTTACACAACCACGTCTCCACAATGCTGCAACAGATGACCATGAAATTTTGCATATTTAATGTTATTTAGCACTGATAACTTAATCTTAGTCAAGAGGTATTCTAGATATGCATTGAATGAAAGTCACGAGAAATGCTATGACAATGGATATTGACATTGTATTAGTTGCACAAGAGTACGTAGGTAGACCTATGAAATGTTGATGAAAATGAGGGAAATCATCAATTTGCAATGCGGTCAACGTTTTATCGAATACGGTATTCACACAACGGTTCTTTATATTTAGAAACTCCAAACACGTGTATAGGATTGAATCATCTGTGTTGCTACGTTACTGGTATTTCCCGATACAACACGTAACCTTTGTCGTTTTTACTTTCTTTTAAACGATTTATAAAATATTTTGATTATAGAATTACCAAAATTGCGAAATCTATTTTTCTAACAATATAACCCTTTCTAATAAGTAATAACCCTTTTGAACCATAATGTAAGAATTATATAATTGTGAATAGGAAAGATAAAAGCTACTACTGTTACGAAAAAAATGGAAGTTACTTTGAAATCGTAATAACACTTGAACATTTAGGAGAGGCTCTAAAATAATGCTGCTTCTTGAAATAATAATATTTTAAACGTTAGGAAATAATCGTGTAAAAATTAGTGATAATTTCAATAATAAGTGATAATATATATATATATATATATATATATGTATATGTACCAAAATTATTTGTGTGTACCATAAAGTATTTTAAGTATTTTATTATTATTATTATAGAGTTCAGTACAATTTTGACAAATCATTACCCTTAGGTTTGTCATATACTACAGAAACAAGACCGTTCGTTCAAAGTATTACTAAAATGACCATGGGAATGGTAAAGCAGTTGAAATCGCGAAAAGGAGAGAACGCTCAGCCTGTGGCACAATGACCATAATCGATCTGTCGGCTGGTGCACACTTAAAAACTCGATTACGAAATCGAAAGCAGCAAGTCTGCAACATGACACGAACTGCGCCCGGTCAAGGATGCTCTGCTAAATGAACAAGGTTTAGTGTATTTTACAATGGTTCATCAATGTCTTGGACTATTGGTATTGTTACAAAGCCAGCGAAACGTCGGTGCAATTCACAATTGCCAACACCCTTACTATCCTCAGACTTAAAGCCAAGATTAGTAAGATTGTTACTAATACCAAATACTAATAAAATAATATTTCGGAGTACTCCAACAGCTACACATATTGCATTCTAGATCGCTGTTTGTGATCGCAAGTTTCCAGATTTGAAGATCAGCGGAGAGTGTATTGTCGAATAATAACGTATGATACAATAGAATGTATACTGCTATTTAAGACAGCAGCCAGCAATTGGAATCGCCATTACCAAAAATATTCAGCATGAAGAGATAAAAAAAAGTTATTACTTTTAGATGCAGCTTAAAAATAGCTCCTCGAATGGTAAAAACAAACGTGCGAGATGTACTTTGTAATACAGTACCTAAGCTAAATTAATAACTGCATGAACACAGCAGTGACGGCTTGAAGGGTTTCTTTCAGCAATTAAGTATCTACTTTTAGCCACTGGCAAGACACATATACATGTGAAAATATTTAGCCTGTAAGAACCAAAGGAATAAGGAGAAAAGTATTTCAAATTCACTAACCTAGTAGGTTCGATATACATATAATTCAAATGCCACAACTTAGATTACTCTTGGAAATTATTTAATGTAATTGTTGGTATGGAAAATAATAAACATGATTTTAACTTAGCTAAGGTTATATTTAATAACCGTGGTATAGTAAAAATAATGTGTTTCACTATGGGTGTGCCCACCACCGGGCCCTACACCCTCCACTGATCCTCGGATCTGATAACACATAATTGCGACAACAGGCACTTGCACTAACTACAATCGCCATGAGAAACCAGACCCGAGCACCTAGCATGCAAGACGATACATTGCACTATTCCGAAATCAAAAACTAGATAAATAATCTACATATGTTTCGCCAACAACTGTGGCATCCTCAGGATTATAGAAATTAGTAAACCACTAATTATTATGAACCTCTAAAACCCAACACATTACTTACACAGAATTAACTACCCTCTACTAAGTATTAAAAAATATATAAATAATTACCCACCATTATTTATATTTCAAATAAATATTTACTATTTGTGCACACAAACCAAATAGTATTGGGTGAATTAGTTAAATTTAAATGAAAAAATTCAAAAATTCACCAAAATATTGATAAATTAGTTAAGAAAAACAAGGATGTATGCAACAACATATTCCATTGCCCACAAAACAAAAATTGTTATTGACATTGACATTCGTCTATCTATTTTGGAACAGTTGGAGATTTTGAAGGCCAAATATTCTGGTGTAAACCTTTTAAATGAAGGGAAATTATTCAAGTTGTTCTTGGTAATTTCCTTCCCCACTATTAAATTTGATTTTTTATCAATCGATGTTTTGTTTTTTCTAGAATAAATAAATAAATAGTAACCTTAGTATATAATGTTTTTCTTTTTATCTTATTTATAATTTATAACCTAATTGATAAAAAGAAAAACTTGTCAATGTCAATAACAATTCTTGTTTTGTGGGCAATGGAATATGTTGTTGCATACATCCTAGTTTTACCAAGAACATCTTTACTAATTTATCAATATTTTGTTTCAAATCATAAAATTCCAGTGAATTTTTTAGTATACAAAAGGGCATTTAAATTTAACTAATTTTAAATGAACAAGTTGAATTTCCCAATACTATTTGGTTTGTGTGCACAATTTTTGTTTTGTGGGCATAGTATATATTTATTTGAAATATAAATAATGGTGGGTAATTATTTATATATTTTTTAATACTTAGTAGAGGGTAGTTAATTCTGTGTAAGTAATGTGTTGGGTTTTAGAGGTTCATAATAATTTGTGGTTTACTAATTTACTAATTTCTATAATCCTGAGGATGCCACGGTTGTTGGCGAAACATATGTAGATTATTTATCTAGTTTTTGATTTCGGAATAGTGCAATGTATCGTCTTGCATGCTAGGTGCTCGGGTCTGGTTTCTCATGGCGATTGTAGTTAGTGCAAGTGCCTGTTGTCGCAATTATGTGTTATCAGATCCGAGGATCAGTGGAGGGTGTAGGGCCCGGTGGTGGGCACACCCATAGTGAATGTTTGAACTTCCGAATTGTAACGCCTAATACAATTTCATTTATAAAATAATGTGACGTTCAGGATGGCGTTGAACTATGTTGATGTTAGACAAGGACACGATGGATGAGTGATTGGTCGTGAACCGTGTCAATGGACCGGCCCTATTCACGCAAGCAAGACTAATCGGCTATCCGGAGCGACGGACGGCACATCTCACGCCACTATCCTGTCTTCTACATTTCATTTATACGGAAACAAAAGTTGCACTCTTATTGACATAGTTTATGATTAATATTTATACATGGAAAACTTCACTTATTTACTTGTTTTACGATTAGGTCGCACCTACGGTAGGTACAAAGGAATAAATATAAGGCCTACTATCAATATAATAAGACTTGCATAGCTATTAGATCTCGTGTAGAGACCGGTATCAAATAAGGAATGAATCCAAGTTCCAATTACGTCAAGCTAGACGCCCACTTAGTAAACAAATCCTTTCAGAGCGCTAAAGCAGGGCAGGACCTTGAAACAATCTCCGAGAACGAGACAAAACTAAGTTAATAATGAATTTCTGTTCATAAAAAAGCTAAGCATATGTACATACTCTATAATCAGATAAATCTACAATAGCATTAACTTTCATTGGTTCTAGTTTTAATTTATCTAACGCTAATCTGGCATGAGGTTTATTACTTAAATTTAATTGTTTCCTTTAAAAGCGTTATTTTTATACATATACATCTATACATATAATAAAATTGTAACGGATCGATGTTTGTGCACGCTAATCTAAGAAACGGCTGGATTGTTTTCGATGCAGTTTTCAGGAATATATTGTGACAGGTCTCACTTAATATATAGGCTACTTTTTATTCCGGATAATTTCGACATTTTGTTTTTTCTGCAGTCCACGCGGACGGAGTCGCGGGCGTCCGCTAGTAATAAAATATAAATGTAGACTATTGTAACTAACTGTAAAGAAAAAAATACACGTATGCTTGCCTATTTTCAATCCTTATTTCAGTTAATTAGATTGGCTTCGTCCTCTGTCGATCTTCGTCATCGAATGTCCCTTTCGCAAACTGTCCCCTAGATTATCTAAGGGTTGATAATTAAATGGTCAAAAAACCTATAGACAACATCAACTTTATCAGTCAGAAAGGTTATCTAACCATTGTAAAAATCGTCCCTAAGGGATATACTAGTATACCTAATCTATTTGACGTGATGATGACTCAGAGGAAAAATATGAATTTAGTTTTTAAAGAGTATGTAAATGTGAACTGTCGTACTAAGTATACATGTAATCTTGAACCCCTAGCTTTTATGTTAACCGTAAACCTGCCAGCCTGAAGCTTTAAAGTTGCTTAAAGCGCAACGACTCTGAGTCATGACGGGTTTTGCAAGAAATTGCACAACGACTGCTAGCTCCGGCTACTGTTATAAACTTAAAGGTTTCTTTTGGGAAGTTTACATGGTTAAAACGTATTTGTCCACGCTTATGCCGTTCATCCCTTTTTCGATGGACGGACGATGGAGGGACGGTTAAATGATATACTAGTCGCCTTTCCAGCTACTTTCAAGTCGAATTAGTGGAACCCATCATACGTAATTTAAACGTAGGCACATTTATTAATCGTAGTCAGATTTGTCATTGTGTAGCTTTTAAATAGATTTTACGAGATTTAATTATATGAGAACTGCCAGGATCCTCAAGTGTTGTGCCATATCGTAATTCACATTGTATGATGATTGCACTGCAATAATTAAGTTCTGTGCGTAGGCAAAGAAACGTGCTATTATAAATAGGCATATCTAGGTACTGACTGACCACGTCATTAATGTTAATAACCAGAATAGGTGTCGATGCACTGAGCCTCGACTAGAAACCTGTCAGAAAGGAAACCGTTTTTTACTTTAAAGACACCTGAGACGAAACCCGACGAAAATGGACGATTTATGAAACATATATTATTATACGCACTCAACTCACGATAGCTCGATAAAACACACTCATAAACGCAAAGAAACCTAGAAAATTGTGTTAGTAGGAGTTGGTGGGTAAAGTACATACGATACACTCCATTCGTGCTCCCGCATGCTCTTCTGAAAGGCGGCTGACTTGGGGGTCCAAGAGTCGACGCCTAGGTACAGCGCCGGTAACTCAGCCACCTTAACCTCCAGTCTTTCGGCAAGTCTCTGCTCCACCACAGATTTGGGTCCACTGGTAAGTGGTCGTTGCTCCTTCAGAATCCTTCGATCTGATCCGAAATATCCGTTCAGTTTCTCACCATTGCAAGACGTCACGCTTTTCGGACTATCTGTGTTGAGCAGTTTACTTTTAACGGTCTCGGCCTTACCGTAACTTCTATACTGTACAGACTCTGTTCCGTTCGCAGTACGCGAATACTTTAAAGAATCGTATGTATCTCCATTCAGACTGGCATATTCGGTATTGGTTAGATTATTATCTCTATCGACGCGTTTACCGGACACATCGTAACCGTTTCGTTTGCTGTAACGCTCGTCGTGATTTTGTCTAATAAAATTATTTTCGAAACTATTTTTACATTTAGGAACATTATTTAGATAGTCGCTATAATCCTTATTATGTAAACCTTTATCACAGCCGTTTTTGAGTGTCTCCTGAATATCTATGCCATTTCCGTTCATACGGCTGCTATAGTTAAAGCTTGCATTATGAACACAATCGCCGACTTTTGTTCTATTATTATCAGTCTTCAAATTGCGTTCCGAGTTCTCAAGCTCGTGTTTAACATGCGCTACGCGTGACACTTCATCACAATTCACACCATTCTTGCAATGCGCCTTCATGGAGAAGTCTGCGGCGGTGACTCCAGCGCGATTCTGTCCACTGGGGGCAGTCCATGTATCGTGCTTCTTCTTGTCTGAGCTCTTGGAGGACCAGGCCTTGGCAAGCGCAGCCTTTAACGCCTCCCGCCTCTCATGCACGCTGACCCGAGGGTACTCGTGAATTGGAACTATGGCAGGCGCGTAAAGAGTCGATCGCGGTGTTGCTCGAGTTATTCGGAAACTTCGGAACTCCCTGTTGAATTCCGAATTCAGAGAATAAGCCGGAATCCTCGAAGTAACCATTGTGAGATCAATATTTTCACTTGAACAATATGAATTAGTCACAGTTAAAACTCCATTCAAATTCACTGAATACACTGATCACATATCGACTCTACCTGTAATGGGAATAACAATGAGAACGTGTTGAACTGTTCGGAAACGTGATATTATAGGAGGGGGATGGCACATATTATTATTGAAAGTGCATAGATGTGTGTCGGCGCGCCGTGGGCCGCGACCTTCGCGGTGGGCGGCGGCGTGACAACGCACTGGTCAACGAACCGCCCCGAGCTTCGCGCCTGCGACTTGCATAACGCACTTGCAGTTTTCTGTCGGGCCCACATTCAGTGCAATCTTTGTCACACATCTATATTTTTCGTACTGAGCTATATGTTTTCCAATTATGGAAACAAAGACCTATTTATACTTGAATTATTTATAAACATTAGCGGCAATAATTGAATCCATTCGTTTGTAAATAGTAATAAGACGTCACTCTAATGTCGCTCAATTGGTGGAGCTGTTATGCCGTATAAGTGCAACAAGTGCCGCCTTGGTCGCCCCAAATACGGATAGTGGTGGTGCTGCCATATGGCCGGCGTTGATGCATCCTCGGGATTATCCAACTGCACTCATTTATCTTGAATATAACGAAACAACTATGCCAGAAGGATGAAACGGAGGAATTTATTGCCAATCCGTATGAAAATATTTGTCAATTAGAGTAGGCAGTGAGTGACTATTGAGACAATGTTAACATTGAGTTTATTCTATGGCGCATATCAATGCATGCATTACAAAATGTAAACATTAATTATGTGTCACAATGTTGTTAATCGAGATAACGGATGTTGTAATCGCGTGAAGCAAAAACGTTTCCCTAGGGGTTCAGTTCAACACAATCCTCTTGTACTCCTCCGGAGCACTGGTAGCACTTCACCAAAGCGAGCGAACTCGCGTCCGTCGGCCGCTGTCAACACTAAGTTAATGTATAAGAAACAAAAAAATGCATTGTGCCATTAGCGTTGTATCGGTCGACGAGTGTACGGAGAGCAGCGGGCCGGAAGCGAGTGCGTTTGCTGTTGCACCGGGTGCATGTACCTTGCGAGCGCGCGCGAGAGCTGCGTGCGGTGTGCGTGCACCGCAGCGACTACACTACTGACTGCAGGGAGGCAGGCGCGCACGGCGAGGACCCCACCGCGCTCGCAGCCGCCTCTCTCCTGGCCGCCACTAGTGACTCTATCGCGAGAGCACTACGGGTGGATTCGCAGGAGCACTGACCTTCGCTACCACAGCCGCGGCCACTACACCAATGAGCTACATCAACCATACCGCACATCTAACCGTGTGCTCTACTAGTTCTAATTTTGTCATCCATTTAGTTAGACAGAATCTCATCCATCGTTCAACATATAAATTAATCATCCATTATATTTGAGAGGTTTAAATGCACTTGGGGGTATCATTTAATTTTTGATGCCGTGTTAATTAACCTTCATTTCCTTAAGTTTAATAACTTTATTTATCCTCGTAGCAAATTCAATGTTATTTTACCCAAAATTTGTAACTTATCCACTTTCGATAGCATATTGCATGGCTTTTTAAAATTAAAACACATACATACTTACCTCTAGACATCGTTCGTTAGTAGATATAGTAAGTAATATGATTTAATAGAAATTACCGGATTTCGCTTTCCAAATTCAGAATCAATTTTCTCTTAGATGCCGCCCGACTAAACGCTTCACATTTTTAAATGAGTTTTGTCGAGCGATCGTGGTTTGGATTCTTGTTAGAAAACAAACATTAATTGCCTTCATTATCAATTTATCACGATAAACAAAGACGCGCGTTTTTCTGAGTAAAGTAGTTATATTGATTGAAAGAGTACCGTAGTAAAGTAAAAATATCTAGAGATTTCGTCTCTACATATAGATATATTATGACGTTTGACTAACTGCACTAAAGGACCTCACCTTTATCGTTTCTTAACGAAATTAATTATAAACGAAATCGGCTTTACCTGTAACAAAATAAGTTTTATTTAGTAAAAACACACAAAACAGCACAGTATACAAGGTCACAGATATTTTGAAATAGTAGTGCGGGTTAACCGACGATAATTAGCCATGTATCTGGGCCACCGACAAAAACCAATAATGCAAGTGTTAACATTTATTACAAACTTTGATAGTAATTAATAACATTCATTATCATTACGCACAGCATCTATCAACAATTGGTATAAACAATCTCAGGTAATAAAAAAAGAGAATCCTGTAAGCATTAAGTTCGCGTTTTTATGAAACTGATATCCTTAGGTGTAGTTTCCATGCATTCCCTAAGATATTAACTGCAGGTGCCCCAAATATAAAAAACTATAAATACCAAAGAATATTGATGCTACTGATGACACAATCATACCAGATTTCGATTATTATTAAAACAAAATGGTGCAAGGAGTATTTCATCAGAATAATGTTAATTCACGATTTCATAGCAAATGGGGTTATTTATTGCGCACAAATGTACTTTGACTCTAAGTGCTAAATACGCTTTCATGCACTTAATCACGCCCGACCCTAGGGAAAAACACTAGTATTGGCTGATAATATAATATTTACGTCTGTATTGGCCCCCTGAATTATACGTGTTATTTTCCTATCTGACCTGACTCGACCGAAGCGGGAAACCCACAGAGAATTAACAAAGCAATAATATGTACTTTGTACGTACATAATATGGATGTGGTATGTATGCAAAATATGAGGTACCTATCTACATGTACGTACAGTCAGTAGGAAGCAAGAGTAGTGTCATAAAACAAATTTACAGACTGCCAAATATGGGAGAAAGTGGAGAACCAATATTGAAAGCAAATTGAATTAATAGCCCGGTGAGTCTGCTACATAAATCATGGTTGTCGCTGGCGGTCTACGGTTTTGATGGTAACAAGTATAAAACTGTGGAATTCATTAAGGATTTAGTTAATCATTCCGAGCTTAATTAATTTATAATCTCAATTTAAATTATCGAAAGCATAAATATTCTATTTAAAATACAGCTAAAAACAATTCAGGGCTTAAGTCAAAAGCGGCATAAGGGAGCATAACATAAATTATGTAACTAGCGGTGGTGACAACAGAGTAGTACCTGTTTTTAAAATTCATTACAGTCAAGCCCATTCTCCCAAAAGAGGTTGGGCAGAAGTGTGCAAATTACACACCCACTAAGAGAAATAGAGATTTGGAGAATTCGGTCGGATGTAGTTCAGGTTTTATTTTATTTTCGCAATCGAAAATATTTGGTAAACATTAGATCCATGAAGTAAGAGTCAGTGCACACAAAGAAACAAATGCACATTTTAATAGAGATACTCAGACTTGAAATTAAATAATTATTTTTCAAGTTAATATGAACATTCCTGAATTGTATAAGAATTCTTCATACTATCTGAGAAAAAACAAAAATCTCATTACTTACAGCCATTTCGAATATCAAATTTTGTGGGAAGTTTGATTACAGTGCTATTGATAGCATTACATTTAACATACCAATTTCGTTACACCCTATAGCGTTTTTAGGATTTATTATGGGGTTAAACTATGATTTCTGGATTTCTTAATCT
Source organism: Carposina sasakii (assembly GCA_014607495.2). Lineage (NCBI taxonomy): Eukaryota > Metazoa > Arthropoda > Insecta > Lepidoptera > Carposinidae > Carposina > Carposina sasakii. The sequence goes on from CP053158.1 coordinate 10,770,859, forward strand.
CGACTATCAATCACTTCCATTTGAACTAACAAGTAGTTTGTGTAAAAGACAACTGAATGATGCAATAACCCAGGCACATTCTGGCCCGCATAAATTTACTTAGTATTGATACAACAGAGGAACAGTATGTTTAAATAATAGAAATTTTTAAAACTAGCACAAAACACATTACAGCTCATTGAAACGAACAGCGATGTGTGTCACTGCCAGCGATTATGCCACATTACGCGCTCGTTTGATTTTATTCCCAGTAGGGCTTCATGTACGCACCGCTTGACCCATATCATAATATATTAATAGTACACAATAATTACACATATAGCCTCTTTGTAGAGTTGCATTTAGTTTCATCCATAACATGTACTTAATTATTCAGTTTATCTAACGTTATGAAAACATAATTAAAAGAACATGATTAATATTAATGCATGATATATCCGGACGAAAAAAAATCCACCTGTGACACCATTTACTGTACGCAAATCAGTACATCCTACGCGCTGAATCTTCCGATACGCAAACCTTCAATCAAAGCCGGTCCGTTATGCGTAAAAGTGAAGCAAAACATACAAATTTGGGGCACATAATAATAACACATATGTACGAGTACACATTAGAAAAGTTCTCGACCTAGGTCTGTAGGCGACCGCGTCAGGCTCTTCAATTGGTGGCACGTAAATGGCGGCAAAAAATAATGACACCGAGGCGGCGAGTAGTGAAGTCGAGAAACGGCGAGGTCCAATGACCCAAATCGCTCATTACTAGGCCGCCTAGTCGACGAGCTAACGAAAGAAAAATCGGTCACTGTCTGCGAATTGTTTTTGTTCGTTTGCTACATGGTGGGTTTGTTGAATTATGAAGTCATTACCTAGTTGTACTCAATGCAATGAAGAAAACATAAGTATTGAGTTTTATGGCTAAATGAAACACGTGTCGGTTTCATTATAATTACAGGTATGAAAAGAGGAAAATGTGTATTTTGATGATTGAAATACCGCACCGGCTAAATAATACTAGGAATTTAATCCGTATTAATAAAACGCCCGGCTATATGGCTTGCGCCATATCTGTGATTCTAGCAATGACCACAGCGAATTAATACTGTGCCATAAAAGGCTCTCCCACGGAAACTTGATCTGGCAAGCACGAGTCCAACACAATCTAAACAATTTATCAAAATCTCACCCAAATAAGGACTTCCTAAAGCCCTGGGATTCTTCGCCACTTAAGCAGTGCGTTGCTAACTAACGAAGCGAGAAAAAACATTCCATATACGTAGACTTGAACGAATCCATATACGAAGCTAGTTAAAACAGCGTCATTATTGGTGAATTAATTAACATGTTTTTTTCGACAGGCACTAGGTACTTATTACACACAAAATAAGTGGAGATGACAGGGCATTTCATGAAATAACGCCATAATTACTCAGACCTAACGGTTTACATTAATCATCTAGGTCAAAAGTCGGACAAAGGTACGAGAGTAACAAGGAGCAAGCATTTCAACAAGTAAAAAAATACTGTTAGCTGACTATACACCTTATGGTTTAGTTTGATTTCGTAAATGTTTCACAACGTTATGTAAAGCTGATTTCTTTCCTACTACAAGTATATTCTTACAATGCTTATTGCAAAATCATTCATCAATTTGGGAGCAGGCAAGGCTTTCAGGTGCAATAGAACACTCAGAGAAAATAATCTAGCTATAGAGGGACCAGACTAGTCTATATTGTATTGAATGTGATGCTACACCTAGCCCTGCCAAAAAACCTGTACTGTGTAGCTTTTAAAAGTATTTTAAAAACATTAACCTGTGTATTTACTAGAATACATCAGATGCATCTCCGTCCGTGCATGTCGTATGAATCGACTAAGGAACTCGGGCATTCTCTCAGGCGATAAGCTAGCAACTTGTCACTAATCATTTACACCTGTCCCCGATATGCTAACAGTGGCTGTGGGATCTCATTTAATATTCTGTAGTTCTGGCTAACCCATTTCGGGAACACAGCCGTAAGTATTATATTAAATACATAATTATGTATTATGCATTTTTTACAATTATATTACCCTAATAATCCAGTCTAATACAGTAAACAACAAACTTAGCGTTTGTTTTTAAGATTTTCTCCAAAACAGAACTTGTCTAATTAATTCAAACTTGATTGGTAGAATTATGAAAAAAAAACAACACATAAGTACTTAAAGAAACTTAAAGCACTTTGGATTCTAAGACGCTCGAAGTTCTTACTAAGAACTGGTGGGTCCAACATGGCGAAAGAATATAAAACTTGGCAAGAGGTTTAATTAATTTAACATCGAATATATTAGGTCAAGAGAAATCGGTCCGTCCGTCGACCTGCTGTTCTTTCTCACAAAGATACCCGAGGATTCTCGGAAGTATAACAAAGATCCTGTAAGACGTACGTGTGCTGTGTGTGACTCACAGTTTTGGTAGTCCTCCATCCAGACAACAACAAAGAAAAAAGGTTGTACAATCCATGCCATAGTAAAAACTGGTTAGTTAAGTGAGCGACTCGTAAGTTTACTTTGACAAAACATAATGTTTACATTAAGCATTGCGGGAGCCACGTAAAAGTTGTCCAATCAGAAACACTTGATGGATAAATTTTATAGCAGTTATAAAAATCTAATGTGTTTAGAGAGCTAATGTAATTAGGCCACAGCGCTGCCAGCCTTTTGAAGAGTTTCGGCGAAAAGACGCGTGGGCGCCGGCACAACATTAGCGCAGTATGTACATCCTTCATACACGAATATGCTTGCTCCCATAATTTATATTCGGGGTCGCCGTTATTAAAAACGATTAGAAAGGAGAAGTCATGTGAAATTATTAAGACCATGTGGGTGGGATTAATTATAAAGTTTAAGAGGAACATGTTCTTTATTGTTTATTGCTTTGGAGTTTGACTTATTATAAACTAACTAGTGAAATATTACAGAAACGTTTCACAGTGCCTGTATATCCCTACCGTGATTAATTCGGAAATTCACTTTGTAGGTGATTAGCACCTGACCGAACACTCAGAAACAAATAAATGTTAATGTTCGAAACGCGGAAGGCTTTTCAAGATGAAGGTTAATATAAAAGACTTCGACGAGTTGTCAGAAGTAGTTTTACTAATATAACATGGACAATATAATAAAAAAAATATGTTGCTAGATACCGTTCAAATAATATTTCTGATGTTGAGTAGGTAAATAATAATTGATAACACTTCTGAGAAACTTAGGTACTTTTACTCCTTAATCTTACTTAACGTATACGTAAGTTCTTATAATGCCCGTTTGAACATGACATTAATGAAAACATTTATTTTGTTTTTCAAAAAGGTTTTTATTCGTTGTTTATGTGAGTGTATCTAGAGAGATCTTCGAATGTAATAAACATGTGAAATTGATGTACATAAAATGTAGGTAAAATGGGTAAAAGATTTCAAAGCCCAATAATAAGGCCAAAATTACTCTCTCTCTCTCTCTCTATCTCTATAACGTAAATTATTCAGGTTTATTGTGTTTAAGCACCACATGATCAAAATCCATAAATTTACCTTCTCGAGTTCAGCTCGTTTATCACGTATAAGTATATGTAGATTGTTTTGAAAATAAATTGAGGTAGTCAGTTAAATACTTCCGTGAACGAATTACCGAAAGATCAATTGCAGTGTTTTAATGCGACGCCTCCGTCAGTTTGTGAACAATACGTGGGCGGTCGATATGCATTGCCTGTCCTTACACGGAAACCTTGTTTACCTACTTGTCTTCCCTTCAAGATAGATCTGTATCGATGTTCCTGTATATTCGCTGTGAAACCGAAATTTTTAGCAGTAAATAGCATATTGTTGCCCTTGACGAAATTATTCAAAACTTTGAGCTTCCGTAATCGTGACTTACTTGATGATCTCTCCGAAGGAACATCACGAGTGCATCGACTAAACGATCATTCCGTTTGTATTCATACAAAAAAGGGACTAAGCGATTCTATTTGCATAATAATTAGCTTAAACACTATTGCTGTCACAGTGTCTGTAATAGGTAATCTTTACGAATAAACTTACCAAGTATGAAGATTAACTTGCATACTTGCATCAATTATCGATACAGAATAATATTACTATGCTAATTATATCTCTATAATAAGCATACAAGTGGTGCAATTCAATCGTTTTCTTTTTAATAGTGGTGATATAGAATGTAGAGTAGTAAAACGTGATGGTCAATGTCAGTGCCGATCGTAACAACACGAGAGCTTTACAAACAAATGTTGTATATCAAAACGTGTCTAAGCTTCGCCTTGCCTTGCCACACCACTTCCCAGTTGACGTATCATGGTTTATTTTATATGTTATACTATGAATCATTTAGTCATCGGGCGATAACACGCCCTTTAAGCAACGATTAATAAAAATCGTATTTTAATAACGGTTTTAGTGAACTTTACTAAACGCGTGAATGTTTGTATCTAATAAAATAATGCAATGAGATAAAAACCTAGCGGCGTTACTATGAAACCGTCGCCTTTTGACAGCAAAATCTATGATTTCATTATACAATGTTCAAAATGTTTCAGTCCTACAGCACCACAAAAACGAAACAAGACTTTAACCCCTAAACCGAATTGAGCAAAGCCCTATATTACGAGTCACCCATAAACTACAGAATACTTCAATACATTGTTATGAAATGATTTATTATTAGTACCAAAATGGTGTAAACGATATCATTTACCCGCAATGAGTCAAGCAGGACAGAATAACTGTATATCAGCTAGGTTCAAGCTTGCTCCAATTTCATATACATTTCCGATCACATTACAAATAATACTGACATACTTTAATTAAATAAATATGAAGAATACAATACGCTGGCTAATTACTAGACCTACAAATCTATATCTCATGGCCATATCGTAGATTTAATCATTTCATAAAATGCTCGAGTATTTCATGAAATGGTCGCATTTCATGAAATGTTCAACTATCTATTGGCTATATCATGAATCATGATATAGTTTGGGCAAATCGATGATAAAAATAGTTTCTCGATATGGGCAACTAAACGTTACTATTTCATGAAGTGGTCAAGATTATTGATCATATCGTAAAATAGTTACATACATGAATCACCGGTAGAGGCGCAGCGAGTGCTTTGTTTGTGTGTAAAGATGGCGGATTTTTCTTTTTAGGTTATAAAACAAATTAAGGAGAGTAAGGTGACTATGCAGAAGTCCACGGATAGGGTGTTATATTGTATAATGTATGTTAGAAATAATTGTGGTTTATAATAACATTGTTAAACAAAAATCTTAGATTACGATAGGTTAGGTTATATGACAAATAACGCACGAGCCGAGCGAGCGGAGCGAGCGTGCCGCGGCAACGGCCGACGATGTACCAGAAGCGTATCGCTTTTGTAAAACCTTTATGTTTTTTTAAATATTATAGATTGTGATATTTATAGCCAAAAAATCATATCGTTACCATAAATAAGCTCTTAACCACATTCTGAATTTTATGGACACCCTATTAATACGATTCGGCCAAACGTGATGACAAAATCGTGGAAGGTAGACGATTTAATGATCTGTTAAAATTGATTTGGCCACTTCATGAAATGCGACCATTTCATGAAATGCTCGACCATATGGCCACGACATATACACACAAAATGCTTTGTCCTGAAAGATGATGGATAAACGCACAGCCTAAAACTCTGATGTGAGAGAACTGACTCTTGGAAGATGTGTCCTACGGGAAATTTAAGTTTACACGGACGAAGTACTGCGTGTCCGCTGGTAACACAATAAAATTCTAACTTAAGTAGGTACTTTAACTTAAAAAACAATTTTTTAAAGGTAATTGGGCATTTCTGACCCGGCATCTCAAAGTTCGCGAATGCATTGAAATGGTTTTTTTTTATAAGGTTTAGGACTAACATTTCACGGAATGTTTTTATTTTGATTCAATTGAATGGGGGAAATAAGTTATGCGCTTTACCGCAAAACGTATTTTTTCCTAATTATTGATTTTCAATCATTATTACTTAGTGTGATACGTTCTCTGACGTACGTCAGGCGCAATCCACATTACATTACAGAGTTTGGAGTTCTTCGTACGAAACTTCCCTACTAACAAATGTCTGCTTACAGTAGTGGTGTGTAACGTGACGTGCGGCCGTTTGTACCTACCTTTTTAGGAAGATGTTGCGCATTTTTTAAAGCATTTTATACATTTAGAAGCAAATGGATATATAAAAATTAGTTTTTATATATAAACTCTTATTTTGCTAAAAAAAATATGTAATCCCATGCTTTTGAAGAATGCGACTTATCTCATTGGGTAGTATTCATGGTCGTTTACATACTCCGAGTAGTTTCGTTAGTGGTCGCTGGTGGGTCACACACAGGTCCGAACAAAATGCCCATTTACACTTAAGACAGTTTAATTTAATAATATGCCTTCTTATAAAAAGAAAAACTTTTGACAAACACCATCAATCTGAAATGTTATTCTGTTATTCCAACAATCAGATCAATCTGAAAAATAAATCTGAAGCTGTCTCTCTCTCTCTAAAACTTGACCAAGAGACGGCACCAACATTATGCTTAAGAGGCTATCTGACCGTTGGAAAAATTGGCTCTTAGTCTACGAAGTCTTGTACCTAAGAGTTATAGTACTATTAGCATTTCATGTGGCCTATTTCAAGTTAAATTAATCAGGCACACGACCTACGCAGCTCGACTAAACAATACTACGTTCACAATACAAGATAGAGAAATGATATTTAACAATCTAACCTAACTATTTGGCACATTCCATTAACTTCTAAAACTCATATGAATACAATAGTCGACCTTTTCTTCGATGTAACTGATTTTACTAGAGATTTAGCTCAAGTGTTTTGTTGATTTCTTAAACTTCATTGCAAAAAAATGTAAAGAACATAAATAAGTTCGATGAAATCAAGAGTTTCAAGAAAATGAATAGGTAGATAATAATATATAAATTAAGAAAGAGTCGAATAATCTCGGCAGTCCGCGTAGCTTTCACTAGCCGCCTACTGGCTCTTGGCGTTAAATCCTACTAGACATTACTAGACGGGTTTTACCTCAGCTTAGGCGTGGCTTACGAGCTGTACTTCCTAGCAACGGACGTCGCAATAAGAACCATTTAAATACTACGCTAATTAGTTACTGCATTAACTTTAGAACTTTGATATAATAACAACAGTTAAATGTACAGTGAAAGTAAAAACTTTTCACGGTTTGCGACTCCGACAGAGAAAGGATCCCAAATTCTGTTGTAATATTTTAATAAGGCAATTAACAAGTTGTTGAAAAACTAATTATGTAAAACAAATTGTTTGATGTTTTATTCTCCTCCTCACGTCGCTGGAAATACACAAATCTTCTAAGTCTAAAACTAATGGTTTTCATGTCGTTGTGGTAAATCCAGCGTCACCTATCATTTTCGGAATTTACTTTTAACAGAAATCTTTGTTGCTGTGTCACAGTTATTAAGACATATTTTCTCATTAATTATTAAGGACCATCGTTGATTTACATACATTTTAGATACTGTAAAGAATCTGACGCCTGTTTCACGGGTAAGCAACAGGAATATTAGGTATTACTCTATCGTGGATCAATTCTATCTATCCCATCGCCTTAGAATAAGGAGGGTCCATAACAACTGAACAGTCGGGATCCATTATCCGACAGCCAAGCAAATATTTCAATGGATCCTGGCTGTTCAGTTGTTATGTTACATCATTAGAAAATATTTTAATTATTTCAATAGTACATATTCATTCCATAATAATATTATAGAATTCTAGACCACCGGACATCTAAGTGCTAGTTTTCGTCTTCAGTTTTTTTTATTATCACATAATTTGGTTATTTTTTACGCAGTCGGGTTTTTGGATTTATTAAATTGTTTTTTATTATTTTATTACTACCCATTTTTTATTGAAACCCTAAAATGTTGCAGTATTCCATGAGCTGGCAAAAATCCTCGGCGGGAAAGGGAGAAAAGTGCGGGGCATTCGAGTCGATTTTTGCTTGAATACCCGTCATATATTTGTCATTGATAACATATTCTGGAGGTTCCTTATAGTCCAAGATCCCAGTGCCCCCAGACCTACGTCATTTTAGCAAAGCTGAAATTTTGAGGATTTCTACGTCTACGTTAAAGTAGAAAGGTAGTTGAGTACGGTTTTTATACACTTTTAGTTCGCGCTACCTGTGAAAGGGCCCCGCTTTCGAGCTAGTAAGTACGCATACTGTCTAAACTACATAGTAGACTAGAAATCTTCAAAATTTCAGCTTTGCTAAAATGACGTAGGTCTGGAGGCACTGGGGTCTTACTCTATTATTATATGCCCATCTATCTATCTTATATCTATACATATAATTAAATTATAACGGATCGATATTTGTGCACGCCAATCTCAGAAACGGCTGGACCGATTTCGATGCAGTTTTCAGGAATATATTGTGACAGGTCCCACTTAACATATAGGCTACTTTTCATCCCGGGAAAATGTTTTTATCTCGGATAATTTCGACATTTTGTTTTTTCTGCAGTCCACGCGGACGGTGTCGCGGGCGTCCACTAGTCGCAAATAAAATGAATTGAACCTAAAACTACACTAACCCTTTAATTACAAATCTATTAGCAAGCAAGAGAGAAGTAGGTAGACAGATTGGACGTGTAGATTACCAGTCCATCTGATTACATGAAGTGAATCAACATAACCTGAAGGAGCCAGCTATCATAACAGATAGCTCTATCATTCCTTGCTTGAATGAATACGCATAGCTAATTTTCCAGTAATTTCCTCAGCTATATGAACCCTTCAATTCAAACCGTAACGCAGTAATGATGGACACTGCTGTAATCGTGACGGTAACAGCCATGAGTAAGACGGATATATTGTGGTTTGGATGCATACAATATGGTTTCAGCATAGGTTACTAGCTAAAACTTATAATGAGGAAGTAAGTTTTTGAAGTTCTCCATATTAAGACTTTTGTATACAGGATGTTTGTGACAGCCAGGCAAATATCGATACCATGACTTCAGACGATTTTGAGGCTAAAAACAGTTAAAATTTTCGCAGGAAAATTCTAAAATTTTCCGAATTATTTTTCATATCTTCGGGAAAAAAATGGTTTAGTTCGTATAATACAACAGGGTATATGCATGATTTCTTTAATGTCAGTTTTAGATTCTACGTAGAAAATTAACAAAGTTTAGCGTAGTAAAGCCCTTAGAATGGCATCTAAGTTTAACCGTTTTGGATTTACAGCGATTGAATAATACGAGCCGGCAAAATAGTTTTGAAACGCTTCGTTTGCTCCATACTAAAATGGCATAGACTTTTACGTCATAGAACACAACAGTCTCAAATTAGTATGGAAAAAAATTGAATCTTATTTTATAAACGTAATATAACAATATTGTGTATAGTTGTCAATAAAAATTGTTTATTAATAGGTGCAGATATTAATAAAGTATTTATTAAATCAATGAGATAATTCTAAATATAACTTTGGTATTTATTTACTAACCGATTGATGTTATTTTTGCACTATTCGGTTTATATTTGTAATATCTTTCTAATAAGATATAAAAAATCTGTTTTCGTGTCAGACGCATATTCCCTATTGGCGCGAAGAGCAAAGATTACTTATAATCAAATCAAAAAATACATTTACTGGAAGTAATAACACTGTATAAGTCAACACAATGGTACTTGTTCAGCATTTCAGTATTTGCCTGGCTGTCACCCACACCTTGTATATCACATATAACAGACCTATGATGTGTTGTTGTTGTCGTCATGGTAACGGGTATGCATGGAAATGCATAAAGGTCTTTCTATAGATGTCTCATAAAAATCTGCAGTTTTATATACGTAATGAAAATTATAAATGTATATGTAAATTACAAATATTCATGCCGGGTTTGATCGCCTCTACATTACAACAACAAAGTTCTGAATGCATTTACATCTTTGTTTTGTATGTAAATATCTCAATCATATCCAAAAGTTAGTGAGATGACATAAACGGTCGTCGAGGAAACTTGATACTGCAATTAATAGGTGCAGCATAAGGCAACAGTAGAGATGGCACAATACAGTCCACGTAATTACCGTTCTTGCACGCTTTGGTACTTTCTACGAGTCGAGACTAGACACTATGAACGTTCCACAATGAACAATCAAATCATTATACTTTTTGTCTGGCTGAAGTAAAAGTAAACATTGTTTTCTAACGTATTTGGCAAATTACACAAGTTTCCTGACGATTCTGAATTTCTCTACATCTGGGTAAACAAAACACCTAGTTTTTTGCATATACAACATTTGGATCGACACTATTTATAAAATAACCTTCGCACTCAAGTCATTATGTGGCTTCATTACGCTTAAATAAGCGCTCATTGAATCGATATAACAGCAGACAAAAGGTTAGTCATGTGTAGTGACCATGGGTATGAAAGTAAAAACGTTCCCTTTTATCTATAAAAATAATTAATTAATCGACCTGCACTGAGGTTAAGTGAGCCTACACTCGCTTTCGTCTCCCAAAATGGGTATAGCAATAACGATGAGTAATGAATAGAGAGCTGCTTTAATTCGCGCCGCGCTGCCTGCGCCCACGCACTCAGTACCGCGCATCCACTCGGAACAATGCTTACTGGTTTACTTTCTAGATTGACTCATACTGATTCATTGCACACGTCTAAGTATCCGAATTAGATTAATGATACCGCTCTAGATAACCATGAAGACAATACTCAACTTGTAATGTCAACGAATACTTTCGTTGACACAAATACCGCTGTATGTGTTCAAAGTAAGAGTAAAAAATATAAGCAAAGTTGTCCGGAAACAAAACTGTACAAAGGTACACACTGAGCGCTTACGATAAGATAAACGTCAAACCACTCCGTGTGGAGTCCGTTATCAGTAATGTCACATAATTGAAAGGAATAGACGCAATTTTAAAACGAGAAGCGCATTGTCCTGAACAGTGCGTAGTGTACTTGTAGCGGCGCAGACGCACGTATGCATTGCGCTAATCAACTCGTGTCGCGTAGCTGACCCCCGACCCACGCGGGTTCGACGTCCGACTCCGTCCCCCGCGGTCCCGGGGACCCGGCGCTCTCCCGGACGATGCCAGACAGACAGCTTATCACAATTCTCACCACAACATACCATTTGCGTTTCTTGGAAAACAACGGCCGACTAACACGTAAACTGGCTTAAACATCCTGTTTTATATGTACGTATTGGAGCTATTCTATACAGGAGCGTTATTGTCTCAAAGTAAACAGATGGCCTAAAGTCCAGCTATTATTATCTATTTGTAAACCAGCACGTGTGTATTTAATAATTTAAAAACATTCATAGATCTATTTAATTTCTGATGTATCGCCGCCAAACATATTTCACGACAAAACGGCTGAACAGATTAAGATGACATTCGGTTTAACAACTTCCAAGAAATTACACAAAACTACCACTTATTTACTATTATTACGAATATCTTTTCCTACTATGTAAAATATACAGCAGTAATTCGATAATAGGTAAAAAGTCATGTGCAAAGTTTTACGGGTAAAATATTCCCAGAAATATCTTAGGAAAAGGGATATTATTATTTCAACCGCATACACTAAACCCACAAAGACCCAACAAAACCAATAAAGAAAGTTGCTAATGTAAGCCTTGTAAGTGATCACGGTGCGACTTGGAAAGTTCCGTCGGTTTCGCGGCGCGGTGTCTCCTAGCTAAAAGCAACTACATAATCGCTGCACCAGGACCGGTACGGAATAGAAAAACGTCCAGTTTTCCTATAATTGTCGCAAACTAAGGAGGGGGGGGCGCACCTGCTGCCTGCAATTATACATAAGCGGACATGTGCAGTTAAGACAACGTGATACCGACAAACCTCGTCATCCGTTGAGTGAATCTAACTGCCGACCATACCTGCCTGGTTTAGTACCTCCCTACCTGTTTTTAGCATTGCTACCGCTATGTGCACCCGTATTATGAATTTAGTGAGAGCGAGATGTCTCACTTTTAAACGTCAAATCCACAGAGCTAAGTAATAACTAGACAAGGCAAGTGTTTCTACTTGGTGTGTAAAAAGGGATTGCAAACCATTCTATCAGCCCTAATTCATTCAGTCCTGGCTCGAAAACGAGTGTCTATTCTAATTCTTAAGTCTATTTTTTACATGCATTTAGTTTATCTAGTTATTAATAGCTCTGTGAGTCTGACGTTTAAAAGTGAGACATCTCGCTCTCAACAAATTCATCATACGGGTGCTGGTAATGATACGGATTGTAGAATATTTTATATTATACTTAAACCATATTGACACCATCCAATTTCATTAACAATAATCATGAGATACTTTTTCATGCCCCGGACGGTGAAAAACTTCCAAGTATCGATAGTTTCCTATGACATCATATAGCATTTCGACGTTGCAGAACTTGCGTCTGTAAGTGCAGGCGCAGGCCATCGGGAGTCAACGTACTGCGGGACCGGTTCGCTAATCGATCCCGCACCGGCTTGCGCTCCTGTCCGCACCTAAACACGGCCATAACGGCTCTTCAGCCAGCCACGACCAGATCTCGTGCCTTGCGGCAATTTCTGCACGACTTAAATAAAATTACTGGAATAATATGATTTGCTATATCCACATTATTCAAATGGAGTACAAGACATTTGGCAAAAATATGACTATTATGTCACCACAATGTGAGCTGGGCCAGCGAGCGAAGGATAGAATAGACAGCAGCAGTACCCAGGTACCCAAGTTTCCTGTCGAATTGGGCATCAAATGTCACTTCAGTCACAACCCAATTCCGTGAAAGTGACAATTACCAATATTGTTTGTCGCCGCGTCTACCAGAATGCATTGTGATCACGATGTAAACATTTACTGATATCTGAAATACCCGTTAGGAGGGATTTGCAAAACAAATAACATATCTGCTTTATGCGTAACATTAATATTTGCACATTTGAAAGTATGCGAGAACAGTGTATACCATAAATTAATAAACATGTGTAATAACATGGTGTGTTGTGTATAACTACTTCACTTGTTTTTATGATTCCTTAATTTATAAGTTTCCAAAACACCAGCAGCGGGTGATTTAATGCAGTTTCCAAGGATTGCAAATTAATACCAGTTTCGTCAGGAGCAAAGTGTATTATAATTTGTGCTCTTACCCCAACCAACCCAGAATATGGCTAAATATTAGCAGCTTTTAGGACTGAAAGCCGCTTTCAGCAGAGAATGCAAAATCCATGCCAGTAATTCTGCCATGATCTAAATTACCATGTACCACTTACAACTGCTGTGGCATTTGTTCTGACTCTGTGCTGCATACCATACACTGCTTTAAGATGTATCTGACACATCTAATAGTGCTCCTAAATCTAATGATATTGAATTATTTGGTAGTCAGCCCGCATCCTAGTCTTTCTAATTGGTGGATTCCATAGATCCATAGATAGCACAATCATCCCTTTATATGTGATTCACGGAGCATCTTGCCTCGTATGGTTTAGTCACACGCAACTGCCACAGAACAAGCTACTTTATAATGAAAAATCTTTAAGAAGAACAACTTCAATAAGAACGATTAATGTAGGTAGAGACATTAATTACTTGAATACTATCATAGACAATTTCAGAAGTTACGATATTTACCCAACCCTTTTGAGATTTTATCAAGTACCGCTTTTAACTGCAAATTCTCGATGTAATCGATTTTGAAAGAAAATGCAATGTTAATTTACTGCCGGTTATACCTAGGTATTGCGTAAATTTCGCAAGCTTCAAGGCTTTTATAGGTTCCTAAACAAAGAAACATGTAAATAAACAGTAAGCCTGAAGTAACGGCACGGCGCCTAATGTCAGTTCACGCGAAGGAAACGCAATAAAAAACGGCATTTAGCATACGTGACAATATTTGGTGCAAAAATAGTGTGGGTACTTTATTCGCCGCAGATGTTTAAGCTCACAAGGGTATACCTATAGGTATGTTTCTATTATAAAAAGACGAGGAGTTCGCTCTAACAAATGAAGACGCAACGAGGTCGGCGCGACGATACTATTGTCAAGCCACAGGATGTGATGAGCGCAACCTTGCCTCTTAATCCGATAGAAGGAAGAGGTTCTTTTGAACAATGTCACCTTTGCATTCGTATACGGATAATATTTTAGGCAGGCATTTCAGATATTATGAGCAGACATAAATTTTACAGATTTAAAAGAAAACATGACCTTGCAAGAGACGTCTTTAACGTGGGAGGTAATAAAATGTTGGGAGGAAGTCAACTCGAGCCGAGGGCTAACGAACGGTCAACAAGCGAAGTGCATAAATCCCGATCGGATTGTATCGGCTTCGGTGCGCCGATTCGGGACATAAATCCGCAGACAGCCGCGGCGTTCCGGCTCGCGACATGGAAAGCGTTTCTTGGCCGAGATCGGCTCAGATCACGCCAGATAAATAGCCAACACCGCGTGCTTTACCGACTAGGGAACGTAGTGAAATCAAAAATGCAATCACGATCTATGTTAAGTACTGGAACTACTCGAGGAACTTGATTAAACCAAGTGTTTTGTACAGCATGCCATAGCTAAACTTCCCTATTTATTGCCCTTTATGACTACATATATTAAATTATATTATTAAACTATATTAAATACCATGAGTAGTGAGGAATTCCAGTAAAATACCAAGAGTTAAAAGCTCCGGGGACTGGTTGCGAATAGTGTAACTATATAGTTGGCAAAAAGCTCGGCGTGGGTCGCAGCTGCACCTACTGCACTTCTAGTTTTACTGTGTCAAGAACAACGCCTCTCGCCCCCACCGCACCTCTCCCCGCGTTATGTCGCGCCACCACAATTTGTCAATTCGCCTCCACAAAATAAGAAACCCAACTCTTACCAAATAGTAGCCTGACGTGCGCGACAAATGATTACATTATGCAGTTTTTATCAAACAGTAGTTTGGTGGGGCTTCCTCGGCTTATGCATGGCTTGGTAGCGCTATTTCGAAAACAATACAGCGCAACTGCTCGTTCTGCGTGACAGCGTCGCACGATAATCTCTAACCTGTCTAGCTACTGCCACAATGCAAAAGGCAAGCTTTTTACCAAGCTCCAGCGAGACAAGTTTGAATCAGTGACATGTTTCATAAGTAGGTACCGCGATAACATAAAGATAAACTGTTTTAGCAAATGGCCTTTCAGAGATCCTTGGCACAGAATTATTGCGAAACATAACTACACGAAACTTATCGACAAGTACACGATGTGCTGCTGTAAGTTTTATTTATAGTTATTTTAGAATCAAAATTAACAAGCTTTCGCTTCAACTGTTGTTTATAATTTCTCTAAATACCAATAATATCCATATTTGCAGAATCATGGACAAAGAACATTAATTCCTGAATTTACTAAAATTCTAAAACGAATGCGCCAGATTAGTGCGGAAGCATTGACAATCAAAATAAATAAATAATCTCATTCAATGACAATGTAGAATCGAGACGAAGGCCACAGGGCCGCAGTACATCATGCACACGTGTGGCAGCATCATGAGAGGCGAGCAAGCCAATTTCTCCCAATCAATGTAGGTACTCAATTACAATTGATTGGCACATAATTGACAAAGACTCAAAAGCCAATAAACCCTATATGAAATAAACAATCGAAAAGTATTTTAGAGATATTGAAGGAACCGTATACTTACAGCGACGTATTCGTTACCTATGTATTGCATTATAAAAATAAAACGCTCATAACGTTTTGTTTACTGTATCGGGTGATTTCAAAGTTTAGACGACTTTTTGATAGAAAAATGTGAATTATATGTTGGTCCTCAGATCGCACGGGCCGTCGAACTGTAAAGTCAGCTGATTCATCCGGCCTGGCACGACTCGCTGCATATTACATGACTTAAAACGTGAACCCTAATCTCCCGATACCGTACGCCAGGCAATACCTGCTACACCGTTATACCAGGTTATACCGAATACTTTCAATAACTGCAAATGTTATTTCGCAAAACGCATTAATCATACAAACATGAGTATACAACTAGTGATGTGCCGGATCGTTAAAAATGTATATCCGCGGATACGGATATGAATACGGATATTTGGTATCAATATCCGCGGATACGGATCTTAACTTTCTTATGCAGTCGGTGTCGGTGCGCGCGACAAACACTTAAACCTAAGGCCTCATCTTGCTTAACATCAGGCACGATGGCGGTCAAATGTTAGCCTAGGTAATTATAAAAAAAAATCAAATATGATTTAATTCAAATTTAAAATATTACGAAAATCTAAGTTTTGATTTCTTAGTAAAAGGTAATCTTATTACTTTTTATAATGTTGATCTCATTTAGATAGTTAATTGAGTACCTTTGAGTTATATACTACTAGTGGACGCCCGCAAAAACACGCCCCGAAAAAATATGTTGAAATTATCCGCGATAAAAAAAATTCCCGGGATAAAAATAAACCTATGTCTGTCTCCTGGTTCTAAGCTACCTCCCTAACAATTTTCAGCCAAATCGGTACAGCCGTTCCTGAGTTATTTATAAATAATGTAACTAACACTTTCCATTTTTTATTTTCAACTTCCTACCTTGAAAACTCTCCCCTCTTTTAAGGGGTTGGGGACAGATAAAAAAAATGCATGATTGTTTTTAGTCAAATAATAGTCGCATACCAATTTTTAGCTTTCTACCTTGAAAATCGCGTAATGCTCCATACAAACTTCAACCCCCCCCATTTTAGTAAAGTGGGGGGTTAGAAAGAGACAAAAAGTAGCATATGTCACTCTCTATCTGATTTGGACGAAGTCGCTATAAAAACTTCAGTATAAATTATAAATACGGGGTGTTTTTTTGTGGCCACCTTTAACGAAGGGTACGTATTCTATACATGAAATAAAGTAAGTTTATCCTCGTGGCGCCCACACGCCTTTTGTTAAACCAAAATAAACATAGCAACTCCAGCCCAGAACTTTTAATAACTAATTTTCAATAACAGCTCACGCGCCTTTCAATAGCCCATATTAAAAAACTCTGTATAGATTTTTGAAATTTGGCGGGTTATAGAAATACTTTTAATATATTTTGGAACGCAGCATTAGGAAACAATTTCCGGTATGCTACCATTGTCTGTGACAGTTGACAGATGTCATTTTTAAGAAAATAAACGGCGGTATGGATGCCTCACGAAGACATGGTAAGTAAATCGTATATTTTCATGATAATCAGTGACTGTCAAGTATGTTTTTATGCAAGAAAATTGTTAATGTATAGGTATTACTCAAATGTAATCAATTATTTCACAGTTACAGAGCTTAAATCCTGCGACATCTCGGTTTGAAATAATATGTCCTTTGTGAAGTCTGTTGGGTCAAAGTTAGTATATAAAAAATATTAATGGTTTTATTTGTGGCAATATTTTATGTTGTTTTGTGAAATATTACAAACATACATAGAATCACGCCTTAATCCCTTACGGGGTAGCCACAGCACCAAGGGCCGATAAAACCACATGGTACCACTTCTGACCATTTTGAGGGTATTATTGAGATAAACATGTACGTTTTTTTGTACGTCTAGTCTGTAGAGTACATGGTATATGTTAAGTACTGTTTTTTTGTATTATTGTGAGCCTGGTTCAGGATGACTTTAGGTGCCTATACACATAAAGGTGTTTTGTTCACAGGTTTACGGGATGATGAAATACAAGCCGTTTTGGATGATGGCACTCTCGAAAATTCTGAGTTCGAAGACGAAGGAGAATTAGATGCAGATTTTGTAGTAGATCATGGTGATAGCGCAAATAACAGCTCGTCAGAAACCAGCTCTGAAGATGAAAATCCTCTACCCGATTTAAGTACCAGAAATGGACCACGAGTTCGCGGAGGCATATATAGTCGCCGTGGTCATGTACGTACTCATGGAGGATCAACCCGAGGTAGTAGACGCGTAAATATTGAGTCAGATGAGGTTGATGGTAGCGTAATTTTTGCAATGTCACCGCGTATTCGCAGAGGGAGAGCTAGGCGCCCTGGCTCTGGCCGTGTTCGTTCTCGTGGAGGAGCATCTAGAAGTAGGGGACGTGTAAACATCCACCAAGCTGAGTTTAATATCAGGGACAATCCTGAAAGACCAGATTGGACTGAAGATGATTTTATACCAACTGATATACAGTTTACCCAGCCTGCCTACCTAGATTTTGAGCCTGAAAACTTTGCTGATAGTTTTGATTATTTTCGACAATATGTTGATCATGATTTAATTCAAACCATTGTTGCCAAATCTAATCAGACGTACTTAAAAAAATTTGGGAAAAATCTGTATCTCATCGAATCGGAGCTTTATGTCTATCTGGGCATCACAATGGTTATGGCTAGTATAAATTTTCCTAGAATTAGAATGTATTGGGAAATCAAATACCGAATCCCATTGATCGCAGACAATATGCCTAGAAATAGATTTCTGCAATTAAGAAATTCACTTAAGTTTGTTTATGACGATGATGTTAGCCGAGAGGACCGCTCCAAAGACAAGCTGTGGAAAGTCCGACCTTTGCTTGAAAAAGTTGTGAATGGATGTCGCAAGCAAGTAAAACAGAAATGTTTAGCTATTGACGAGATGATTGTACCTTTCACAGGGCAATGCGGCATCAAGCAGTATATACCGGGTAAGCCTAATCCAACAGGCCTGAAAGTATTTGTACTCGCAAACCCTAACGGGATGGTCTGTAATTTTAAAATTTATCAGGGACTAGTGGACGCCCGCGACTCCGTCCGCGTGGACTACAGAAAAAATAAAAAGTAGCCTATATGTTAAGTGTAAAAAGTAGCCTATATGTTATCGCGGTTGTCGTAAAAAATTAATTCACGTTTGTCCCCTTCCCGTGGGAATTTCGGGAAATCCGTTCCCAGTGCTTCCTCGGGGTCCCAAATAAACATATATGCTCAACTTCAGATTCACATGTTTAACCGTTTTCGTAAAAAATAAATAATTCCCGTTGGTCTCCTTCCCGTGGGAATTTCGGGAAATCCGTTCTAGTGTTTCCTCGCAGTCCCTAATGAACATATATGCCCAATTTCAGCTTCATATGTATAGCGGTTTTCGTAAAAACTATGAATTCCCGTTTGTCCCCTTCCCGTGGGAATTTCGGGAAATCCGTTTTTAGTCCTCCCTCGCTGTCCCCAATGAACATATATGCCCGATTTCAGCTTCATATGTATAGCGGTTTTCGTAAAAACTATGAATTCCCGTTTGTCCCCTTCCCGTGGGAATTTCGGGAAATCCGTTTTTAGTCCTCCCTCGCTGTCCCCAATGAACATATATGCCCGATTTCAGCTTCATATGTATAGCGGTTTTCGTAAAAAATATAGAATTCCCGTTGGTCGCCTTCCCGTGGGAATATCGGGAAATTCTTATAGCCTATGTTCATCCAGGTCCAATAAGGATTCTAACGGTGAAAGAATTTTTGAAATCGGTCCAGTAGTTTTTGAGCCTATTCATTACAACCAAACAAACAAAGTTTTCCTCTTTATAATATTAGTGTAGACAAACGACATATCCGAATTATGATGATACTGATTTTGGACTTGGTATGAAAGCTGTGCTTGATTTGACCGAAAACCTCATTCCTGGTCATATACTTTATTTTGACAGGTACTTTACTAGCATAAAGCTTGCGGAAGAACTTTTAATTAATAATCTATTCTGCGCTGGCACAATAATGAAAAATAGGGTTCCGTCAGATGTCAGAAATATGTTAAAAGAAGACAGACAAATGAAAACTGAAGGCAGAGGAACAACACAGGTATTAGTTAACCGAAAAGGTGATTTAGCTTTGACTAGATGGTACGACAACAAAGCGGTAACTTTGATATCAACAATTCACGCAAACAAACCCATGGACACGTGCAGAAGATGGTGTAAGGCTCAAAAAAGCTATGTGCAAATACAAAGACCTATTGTCGTAAAAGCTTACAATGATAACATGGGCGGGTAGATTTGGCTGACAGATTATTGTCAGTGTGCCCCAACCGCTACAGAACTGCTAAATGGACACAGCGCATTTTTAGTCACATGGTCGACCTTGCCCTGTCAAACTCTTGGCTAGTCTATAAATCTCACAAAATTTCACAAGGAGTCCCCACCAGACAAATCGTTCAACTGCGAGACTTCAAGTTGGACGTCGGGGAAAGTTTGATAGAAGGATATACAGTTACAGATACAGATAGTTACTCAGAAGATGAAAACCAAGAACAGACGAGAGGTAGAGGACGTCCCACGTTAGTCCAAATTCCGTCTGAAAGATTGAGACGAAAAGGTGCCAAGCACCTACCGGAAATGACAGAGATTCAAAAACGGTGCAGACGATGTCATAAGATGAAGACTAATGTGATGTGCACAAAGTGCAATATATATTTATGTTTTACAAGAAACAGAAATTGTTTCAAAGATTTCCATTCATAAACTATAAAAGATTGAAAAATTGGAATAATGATTACTATGTCAGGAAAATTGCAGATACCTAGATATTAAGTGTTAAGTTCAGGCTGGTCCTTAAGATTTAAATTAGAGTCTAGTAATTTCATATTGTTTTTGATATTTTGTAACATTGTCTTTGTTATAATTGTTAATTATGTAAGGTTATTTTGATTATGTCCTTCTATTGATTAATAGACTTTAATTTCGTATTTATAGAAGGTTAAGAATTTGTGATCATAAGACTTGTAATGGGAGACTGATAAGTTAATAAAACCTGTTATAGAAAAGAAAAAAGTGGAGTCATTTAATAAAAAAAAAAACAGAAATAAACATAATAATTCCTATAACTTTTTTTTATAATTTTATATCACTTAATAACACTCTTTAGTCTAGTAATTGCGGCCCAATAGCCTTTATAAAGAACAAAAGGTAGACAAATAATTGAAGTTAAAAACCAATGCTAATTTTATCATAACTATACCCTAAAAGTTTCAATTTAAACCAATAACTCTAACACATACAATTTTTAACTCAAAACCTTGGGCTGATATGACTATAACAATTATGTCCTATGAGAAGAACAGTCGGGCCATAGTCAAGGAAGAGCCAAAATATCTCTGGGCGCCACGAGGTTAAGCCAAAAAAAATGCTGGGATTTTTTTTTTTAAATTTTAAATTCCTTGATCGTTCGAAATTTATAGTGTCTAGTGTTTATGTTAGTTTTTTTATAGACAGATATTAATTATTTTTCGTGAAAAAATCCTGCTACGCGCGTCTATGTGCATTTATACAGAAAAACGCAGTCTATTTACTCAACTTTGGACCCTAATATTTTGGAAACCAGACACTTCCCAGGTATGCTTCTATGGAGAAAAATGATCGTGATGATGAGGAGATTCCGTAGTTTTCGGGAACGTTGACGACCAAAAATCATCCTGTATAATAAATTGCATTTTCGGAAATAATCAACAGGAAATCGTAATGTATTTTCCGAGAAGTAATAGTTGCCAATATACTACGCGCCATCTATCGGCATCATTTGGCAATAAATACAAAGACTACATTTGGCTTCTACTCCACGGTTTCAACGAAACCTTGCATACATAATGCCATCTGTTAGTTAGAAAGCAAAACAGCAAGTCCACGAGAAGGGTACATACAACCATACAAGTATGCGTGTCGTTTACGTGTTACTGTGATAGATGTCGTTAGTGCGTGGCCAAGACAAGATGGATTACAAATGTAGTTCGTAGAAACTAGGTTTCTGTAAACTTGTAATAAACCTGTTCAAGGTACCTAATTGTTCCTAGGCTCTAAAGTCTAGAATAAGACATACCTGTCACGTTCTCTGCTACGGCTGCGTTTCCTGTAGGAGGCCTCGCGTGAGCCGTCGTCGAGGCGTCGACGTTTCGCCTCGTACGACCTCGAGCGGGAACGCGAGTGGGACGAGTAGTGCTTCCTACGTGTACGCGGCATCTGGAACGAATTGACAACACTCTGTTAGAACCACATACCACTGATAATACACCACAACACCCCATGATGATGTGCTTGTACCATAAAGCCTGGCCAATGCTGTATGCTGTGAATAACCAAATTTTTAAATAGTTGCTGATAATTTTTTATATCAACACCTGAATATGTTACATGTAATGTGAAGGAAGAGTTAAAATATTTAACTGAAGAAAGTGTCTAGGAACCCTAAATTTAAAAAACAGCAAAGCAATGTATTTAATTCATTTAGAATGTGCTGGCTAGACAATTACAACATAACCTAAATCATCCTGAAAGACCATTATGTTATAAATAATGAGTTTTGGTTTGTGTTATAGTTACAAGAAATTTTAATAACATCAAAGAACAAAAAAATACAGATGTGTTGCATATTATGCAAAAACAAGTTAGTAGGATTGCAAATTCATCATGTTTATGAAGATTGGTTAAATAGGCATAAACAAAGAGTTATTGAATAGATTGGTTATTGAGGAGAATGCAGAAGAAATTATGAGGAGAATGCACAAGAAATTATGAGGTGAATGTGTGAAAGTGCTTGTTTAGAGCCATTGTCCTAACAAATTTTAACATCCAATGGTCATTGGTGTGTTGTATTGGACAATTAAACTGCAAAACATAACCTTAAAAACTTTTGACAAATAAAATTGACAAAATATTAAAGTTTACAACCACTTTAGCCCTAGTACAGGAATGTCTCCTCTTAAATAGACCTCTACCTACCTAATAGGTACTGTGTCACATTACCAATCAAGTGTCAGCAGAATAGTATAATACAGGATAACAATACCTTACTAAAAATAATGTCTAACAACAGCAAAAAAATGTTGCCTCCCAGAAGTTGTAGTATATTGAACAACTAATGTAAAACTGCAGGCAGAATTCCTTATAGACATAACTAAAAATTTAATATGAAAGTTTGTTTTTATTATTTATTACCTCTTTATTTTTTTTATGCTCTGCTGATTACTTCAATCTTTTTGAAAATTTACTTTTAGTTGGGAGTATGGAGGACATAGGCAGTTGTCAACGTAGACAAAAAGCAGGCTTCAGCTAGTATAAGGTAATCACTTTATAATTTGGCTTTATCTTTTTAAGGCTGATATAAAATATAGCTCTCATTCATTAAATTTCTATGCACCAAAATTGTTGATGAAGTCGATTAAAGTTGACATCTCAGGATATTAGTATGAACTGAAGTTGAGACCAGTTTCACGACTCAAACCTTCTTGGTTAATAATACCTAAATAATGAATAGCAGGAAGCATTCCATTCAATTATCAATGGGCTATGATTTTGTCAAAGTTCAAGTAATTTATTCTATATTAAATTAACAATAATAAAAATATTATCACTTACATACTCACATGATTGTTATTCAAATTGCGTTACCACTCATAGGTAAGGTTTCATACTACCTTTTTAAGTGATAGTAATTAATTTGAATTAATTCAATTATTCATAAGTAAATCCTTGGCAAATTAAAAGCTAAACTTTGACTAAATCATTTGCAGTAGCACGGAAAGTACTTGAGGTACCTCCACTTACCATTAGTAAGGATACCAAACTCGTATCCAAGTAGATAAAGCTGAAAAACATAAACTTTATGAACCTTGATCTGAGGTCAAAGCATCTAAAACAGTAGCATACCCTGGACTGTATGGCATGTACAGAAAACCTGAAACTACACTATACACTTTCTACACTGCCTAGCTAGATGATACAAGATAAAAACAGATTCTGGTTAGAAATCTGATGCTAGCACTGTGTACCTATACTTCTTGGATTATTTAATTAGGGTCTAATAATGAATAGCAAAACCCACAAGTAGCAAAACCAGCTGAGCGTTACTTATCAGCTGGCGATCTTGAGTAGGTACATAGTAAAAAATTGACTTGACAGAATATCAACAGCGAATTAACACTTACTATATTAATATAACCATAAGAGGCAAAATATCTCGTCAAGATATAATGTTGCTCGACTAGTTTTCCATTCTATACATACGCCTGTCAAACTATTTACATGCCGACGCCATATTGATTCCTTTCTACGACTCCATCAAATTGTTTTCAAAGTAAAATAAGACTTACCCTCAAATCTCGTATATATTTTATTTTACACCAGAGTAATTGAGTAAAATTAGCAAGGCAATTCCAAGTTCGTGATGCAGAACCTTGTAGAATGCTTCTTCGCAATAAAGGCCCGAACATCGATCCGATTCCAAAACAGGCCAAGCTAGTTTTTTTTTTATACAACCACGGCCACGAACATAGAGAACATAACAACGCCAGTATTATACAGCCAAGAATTCGATGTTTATACCTTCTCCGTGTTAGGTTCCTCTCTGTGGTTGACATTTAAATTGGTAGTACCCAGAGGTTTGGTATCTCCACATTTATATGGTAGTACCCAGGGATTTGGTATCTCCTAGTACTTATTCAGCCTTCTCTTCTTACTCTTTCTACAGCCAAGAATTCGATGTTTGTTTGCGAATTTTGCTTGTAGAAAGAGTAAGAAGAGAAGGCTGAATAAGTACTAGGAGATACCAAATCCCTAGGTACTACCATATAAATGTGGAGATACCAAACCTCTGGGTACTACCAATTTAAATGTCAACCACAGAGAGGAACCTAACACGGAGAAGGTATAAAAGAGGAGGTGGGACTATGAACTGAGTCGCATGACGTCATGATAGGGGCAGAGCTTTAGGGCCAGTGTGTGTAACGCAGTAGCTGTAACCACACGCTTATGCAAGTAGTTTGGCTAGTCACTACAAGGTGGTTTCTATGTAAATGGGCTGGGCTACAGTGTTAGGACGCTTCCCTCGTCCCATACTTCACCCCCGCTCTGCGGCACACTATTTTTGTATGAAAATATACTTAGCTCGTAGATAGAGTAGAGATATAGACAAGCTACTGAAATAATAATTGTACATTTTCTTTGTCATAAACTTTATTTGTGAAAACTTTACTGTGTACAATAAAGCATAATAATAATAATAAGCCCGCAGGGCAGCTTGTGGCGAGCTGTTGGGAGGTAGCGTTCCCACGGACCTGAAGTACTCCCGGGGGAAGACCCTGTTCCTCATCTCCGGCGCCGGAGTGAAGTCTGACGAGGAACAGTTCCCCCGCCTCTGCCTTGCCTTCGCCGGCCGGGCAGAGTGGAGTCGCAAGAGCTATGACAGCTCGAGGGTGGACGTGCCCATCAGTAAGTGGTAAGTTGGCTTCGGTTTAAAGTCCAGGGGCACCCCTCCACCCTAGCCACTCACCAAATGTTGCCCCCTTTGTCGCTCCGTGCGTGCGGCCGTTTCAGGGGGCCCATGAAATGAGTCGGCGAGTCACCGCCTGCCACCAAACAATTATGAGACTTGGTTGTAATGGCAGGCGTCCGTTAGTCTCCTTCAATAGCCCAGTTACCCAACCCCACCCAACATTCATCCCCATAGCCCATGACCTTTGTTTCCATCGCATGACATAGATATGCACTCCAATAGTCTTGCACATGGCGGGGACCATCGTCGGGTGTATCATATTGTGCGGTCAGCGATGGTATCCGCCATGCGTATCCCACACCATATTAAAGTTCTCTAAAAAGGGCCTCTACATCTTAGCCATGGCCGATGCACGCCTCTCAAAGGACCGGGACTCTGTAGTCCCGAGAATTTAAACAGAGATACAAATAATAATAATATATAATAATAATAATAAGCCCGCAGGGCAGCTTGTGGCGAGCTGTTGGGAGAGCATGATGGCGCGAGTGAGGTCTGACGAGGAACAGTTCCCCCACCTCTGCCTTGCCTTCGCCGGCCGGGCAGAGTGGAGTCGCGAGAGCTATGACAGCTCGAGGGTGGACGTGCCCGTCAGTAAGTGGCGAGTTGAGTCCAGACCCCTCCACCCTAGCCGCTCACCAAATGTTGCCCCCTTTGTCGCTCCGTGCGTGCGGCCGTTTCAGGGGCCCATGAAATGAGTCGGCGAGTCACCGCCTGCCACCAAACAATTATGAGACTTAGTTGTAATGGCAGGCGTCCGTTAGTCTCCTTCAATAGCCCAGTTACCCAACCCCACCCAACATTCAGCCCCATAGCCCATGACCTTTGTTTCCATCGCATGACATAGATCTGCACTCCAATAGTCTTGCACATGGCGGGGACCATCGCCGGATGTATCAGACAAATATTGTGCGGTCGGCGATGGTATCCGCCATGTGTATCCACACAATATAAAGTTCTCTAAAAAGGGCCTCTACATCTTGGCCACGGCCCGATGCACGCCTCTCAAAGGACCGGGACTCTGTAGTCCCGAGAATTTAAACAGAGATAAATTAATAATAATAATAATAAGAGCATGATGGCGCGAATGTAAATTATGAAGGTGTGAGCAGGAGGAGACTTAAGTTTTTTGTCTCCACTGGCATAAAGGTTTTTTTGTTTGCCATCATTGCTGTTGATGGCAGACAAATTATTCGTGTCGTAAGAGATTTTATCCAAAACAATTAAAGTTTCGTGAAATTTGTGTTCTCGAACCTCAATATCCTACAAGGTACTAAAAGTGTGCAGTTATGGTGAATTGCAGTATAATTGGCTGTAAAAGCCGTAGTGAGCGAAATCAACCAGACTTAACCTTTCATCGGTAAGTTGAATTTTTGATGAGACGCTTTATGTAAATCAAAAAATTATTAAGTTAGTATCTATTTTCTGTCATAATCATGCAGTTTTTTATTGAATTTAAAGTCTAAATATGATAAAAGCCTAACCAAATAATAAATATATGTACATAGCTAATAATGTATGTATATCACATTTTCTCTCTCACACTGTATATGCTCGTAAATATTCAACAACTATGGAAAAAACTGAGTGCCGTCCAGTGCTCCACAATATGAACTTCTGTTCTGGCCTAACGCACCAACGTTGCAGACTGTTTATAACTGGAAAATGATTTTAAACGTGGTCGGTCAAGCACACTGATGCTCCACGCTCTGGTCGCCCAATCGAAGTCACTACTGAGGATTTGTCTCTCGTGAAGAACCTAAGCGAGTATTCCTTGATATGTGTCTGCATGGGTGCCACACTTGTGGTGAAAGAATTTTTTTGAGTCCACTGTTTCTTTATTGAATCAATTTGCCCCAAAGAAGGCCAAGACTATCAATATATCAATGATCTTGGAAAAGGGAAAGACTAAGATTAAGAGTTATATAAAAAATTGTCGAAAGTTCTATCCGTTTCAATTCCACGAGCAAACTTTCCATGGCTCTAGCTTCATCCGCCCATCCCATATTTTTGAAGACCTTCGCTGGAACAAGTGTTTGGCCCTCAAAGGAGATATGTTGAGAAATAAATGTAAATGTTTAAAAAAAAAAAAAAAAAACTTTTTAAAACGACTTATCAACAGCCCTCGTATGTATATCATCAGTATATGCTATTAGCTCCTCTATTTCTTTCTCCCTCTACAACTTAGCCACTGCTCCTCTTTTATTTTTTCTCCGTGGAACCTAAGCATATTTTATAGTTCGATTCCCACTTGGGTGAAGAATTTTTTTTCCATTTTCTTTATTAATAATTTTATAATATATAATATCTTGACTAAGATCGGTTTATCCGTTTCAATTCCAGGCTTTCATCCGCCCATAGCATCAGGTCCTCGTCAACATGAAGAGAACCAGTCAAGACAAATTCAACGAGCCCAAACTCGGTTTACTAAAAGGTAGACCACGGTTACCACTCCTATCTTCGAGCCCTAACAGCAGACCAGCTCAGTGGTTCCAGAAGACATTAGTGTTTCAAATGTCAGATCCCACGTATACTTGCAAGCAAACTGAGCGTATAACATTCCTATCACACCGAACAAACAACCTTGAAGACCTGAACCGATTTCCACCAAACATAGCTAAGAACACTCTCGACTGATATACCTTTCAAACAAAAAAAACCACATTAAAATCGGATCATCCGTTTGGGAGCTATGATGCCACAGACAGACACATACACATTTACACAGAGAGAGAGACACGTCAAACTTATAACACCCCGTCGTTTTTGCGTCGGGGGTTAAAAACAAAACACTGGCCCGGGCGTTGGGCGCTCGGAGAGTGCGGCAGGGAAGCGGGGGTTATTACATACATTGAGACACTGCCGCCGCCGCGCGGTTCGTCTTCGCCCGCTGCGCTGCTCTCATCTATAACTCACGCGATAATAGTTATAGGTTTCGATAGGAATGAGTTTCTAAAGGGATTTATTTAAAGTACTTATAAAAACCATAAGAAAACCGTGGACGTGTTTGACTTTTACCCTCTGAAATCAAGTGACCGTCCTCTGAAATCTACCGTCCCTCGGACGCTGCCGCCCATAGGCCGCAGCCTATACGGCCTATTTATAAATCCAGGACTGTATTGCGGGGACGCCTCTTTTGTGGAAGCCCCGGGGCTGCAACTCTGTTTGTCCTCCCCTAAATCCGACCCTGCCAATGAGAGATATATACACCTTAATAGTAACGTCTTTGGGTAAATGCACTTATTTATAGGTAACACCAAAGACAATTGTCTTTGGTAACACAAACTTTCCCTAGAAAAATGTAATAAGTAGGTAACAACTAATTATGTAAAAGTTACCTTAACTATGTATCAGGTATTTTACTTAATTATTTTCCAATTAAAATATGTATGTATACAGGGTGTTTTGTCGTTGCCACCCTTAACGAAGGGTACGTACTCTACGATACATCAAATAAAGTAAGTTTATGCCAAAAATTATGCTGGGAAACGATGTAAATTTTTTTGAAAAAAAGCCGACAAGTGCGAGTTGAACTCGCGTGAAGAGGGTTCCGTACGATGTTACCTATCATGTTTTTTTAAATCTGACAAAAAGTTGGTACGCACAATATTGAGTGATTTACCATGTTATTTTAATATCATGGACTTCTTATAGGTTTTCCTATAATCTATAAGGAGAAAACTAATTTCTGTATTTTTTTCAAAATTTTAGGTTCAGTAGTTTCGGAGATAAGGGGGGGGGAATGGTCAATTTTCGTCTATTTTCTTGAATAACTTGGAAACTATTTATTTTAAAATTACAAAAAAATACATTTAAGATCTTCTCAACAAGACCTTTCATTTGATATGCCACACGATGCAGTTTTTAGATTTTTTTTTTTTATTTTCCCCTTCCCCCCCAAAAATGACCCCCCATATACAGATTTCATCTGCTCACGTCACACCTCTGTGTTTGGGTCACAGGAATTGATATGTGTACCAAATTTCAACTTAATCGGTCTAATACATTCGGAAATAATTGACTGTAAGCGACGGACGGACAGACACACGAGTGATCCTATAAGGGTTCCGTTTTTGTATTCAGACGTACGGAACCCTAAAAATAATTAATTACCTGATTTGGCGAAAATTATAGTGTCCAGTGTTTATGCTAGTTTTTCATAGACAGATATTTACTAATTCTCGTGAAAACATCTTGCTACACTACACGCGTCAATGTGCATTTATGCAGAAAAACGCAGTCTATTTACTCAACTTTGGACCCTAATATTTTGGAAACCAGACACTTCCCAGGTATGCTTCCATTGGAAAAACGATCGTGATGATGAGGAGATTCCGTAGTTTTGGGAACGTTGACGACCAAAAATCAACCTGTATAATTGCTGTCTGCTTAAAAGTAGACATTGAGCCTGCTCTGCATTTTCCATGGTGCCATTGTCCTAGACATCATTCAGAGCTATAATAATTTATTGTTAAGAGTAGGTACTTGTTTATGAGATACTCAAGCGAATATAATTACTAGAACCTCCAGTTCTGCTTCGTATGGCTAAACACCAACGCGTCTGTACTAAACCGAAGCCAAAGGATAGGCCGAATCCTTTGTGCGAAGTGCTATATAGGCGAACGAGGAGTGAAAGTATCGAGATGAAGAGCGACCTTCTGGCGGGAATCAGCTGATCAGGTTTGCGCAGTGCGCAACCCGGGGAGCGGCGCGGGGTGGAACGGGGGTGGCGGCGGGCGCGGGCGCGGCGGCGGCAGTGTCGCGCCGCCCGGGCGCGCTCGACCCGGCTCGGCTCGCCCGGCGACGGCATGCCGCAGACATGAGGGACCCGGACCCCAGCATGCTCGACATGTCCATTCAGGAGCTCAACGGCAAAGGCCCTAGGAAGAGGAGGATCTCCTCGGAGCGA
This sequence comes from Carposina sasakii, assembly GCA_014607495.2. Lineage (NCBI taxonomy): Eukaryota > Metazoa > Arthropoda > Insecta > Lepidoptera > Carposinidae > Carposina > Carposina sasakii. The sequence goes on from CP053158.1 coordinate 10,801,152, forward strand.
GTCTGTGATATAGAGCCGGCGCCTAGCAAGGGCCTGCTGCACTGGCGGGACATGCCGCCGCACCTGCAGTTTAACCCGTACGTGCTGACGGGCTACCGGCCGCTGCAGAGCTGGGCCGGCTGCATCGGCAGCCTCTTCTACTTCCACAACGAGACCATCAATATACTCACACATGGTACTGTATCTCATAATATTCCTCGCCACTTGGCGCTTGTTCATTACAGCTTTTATTCATTTGGAGTGTCTATCTAACTGTAAATATCAATTAACTAGCCAATTGAAAGAAAACAGAAAAAGCAATGTAGTAAATTTTCGGATAAATCCTATACATAGATAAATTCAAAAATGAATCCCTCCTCGTAGCAAAATATCATTGAATCTTAATCCATTGTTCTGCAAAACTTTTTTTACGATTATAACTCCAGCAAGACTATTGATATTATTCCCTAACTACTGAATTAAAAGAGCATAATGCGCACAAGTTACGTAACTGGGGAAATGTATTCATAATATTCGAATATAAAATGGATGCAGGCGGAGCGGAGGGTTGCTTTGCTGCGCCCGGGACGCTCGCAATAAATAACGCTACGATGGTACTACGAGTCTACGACGCACGTAGCGCGCTACGGACGTGTAGTCAAACTACTAGGGTACTCAATTTAGAATACATATTGTGTAAAATGTGCCAAAATACAAAAATAAATCGTAGAAATTGTTACCCATTGCTTGAGATATAATTATAATGTCGTATGAGACAACTACATAGTTATTTTAATTTAAAATGAGTGATCCTTTAATCCAAAAAATTAATTACATTTTACACTTTAAAACAAATTTCCACCATTTGTATACTTTACGACGTTCGTCCCTATTTAAAAGAATAATTTGTTGCCCGAATTATCGTTCAACAATGTAGCTACACTGTGCATGTAGCCTTCACCCTGAGGGTGAAATTAAGTATTGTTCGGGTGTAATGAAGGGTGAGTGAGCACGTGAGCTATCGGCGGGCGGTCTACTGAGCGGTGAGCCTTCCGTGACGATATTGCACCACCAAATATGAAAAAACATAGACGGCCGATTGGTGTAGTAGGTAGTGACCCTGCCTGCGGCGTCATAGGTCCTGGGTTCGAATCCCGGTAGGTGAAAACATTGATATGATGAATATCGATGTTTGTTTCCGAGTCATGGATGTTTCTATACTTATCTATGTATTTATATACCGTTGCTTAGTACCCACGACACAAGACCTTAGGGATCTTAGTGTGGGACTAGGTTAATGTGTTGTGTAGTGTGTGAATATTTATTTATATTTAAATACATAAAAAAATAATCAAGTATGTATTCCTTGCGGTAGAGTTACTCAAGTGACTCATGTCGATATTTGAGTAGGTTCAAAAATTCTATGTTTACTTATCTCCAATTTCCATCCGCGAGGATAAGATAATATAGGTAACTGTGGTAACTAAACCCCCTATCCTCTTGTTTGGTGAAATCCTTTTTTTAACGGATGTCTTTCATGTGTCGTTATTGTGTGTCAAAGACATTGAGCCATCCATTACTCTAAATATCTATGAACACCATGTATCTATAAATATCTTCCATAAAAAAGTTATAACACAAACGTTTCCCTAATTACTGTTACAATGCAAAATCTTGCAAATATATTTTGATCCATACTTCCTTTTATACCAGAGACCAGCCAGGCACACTTCCGGCACTGAGAGATGTTTTATTAAAACAAGATGTATTTCCGTCCGTGGTAGACCCTTGACTTTTCGGCTTAGGTACCTATTGAAAACTCAAAATAAATCTTCTATTTCTAGGCCTGACTAGAGGTTTATTAGATTACTTTGGTCTAGTATAGCCTGTGCTGTTGCGGGCTTCACTAGAATACATAATTTATGCTGCACCTCTTTCCGTGCATGTCGTAAGAGTCGGATAAACTAGCAACTTAGTACGAATCATCAACATCTGTCCTCGTTATGCTAATGGTGGCTGTAGGATTTCCTTTACGAACCTGAACTGGTTACACCACTTCGGAAACACAACCGTGTATGATCTATGTGTATTCTTATTCTTATTCTTTATTGCACATACACAAAAAGAAATATGGCATACAACATAAAAGAAGAGATGCATGTACAATGGCAAGCTTATCTCTACCAGAAATCTCTTCCAGCAAGCCAAGTGTATATGATGTATATGACATCATTGTACCTACAAAGTTCTTGGTTTATAGTTAGTCTTGTGACGTGCCCTGGGGGAGGCCTACGTCCAGCAGTGGACTGCAATAGGCTGATGATGATAATGATGATGATGATGATACATTTATACTTATAGTGGAATGAAATTCTTTACACAGTCGAGCGTGTTGTGTAAAAGTAATCATGCATGATTGATCGAGGCGGCGATGTATACCGATCGTGACGATATTGCCTCGGGAATACCTGGCCATTTTCTTTTCAAGCCCAACCTGCCACGTCATTTTTCAGGAGGTCAAGTTTTGTTGAATCACGTTTAGATAATTGAGAATTGTCAGTATTTGATCAATATAACTCCAGTACCTACCTATATTTATTTGCACTTCTTCCCGTCCTATTTCCATTCACTTGAGGTCGGCGTAATATCTACTCTTCTTAATTCACCAATTAGGTTATTTACATATTGAAATTATTTTCGTGTAAACTTTTACAAAAATATATAACATCGTTAGTTAGTACTAAAATCACGCCTCTTTCGGGTAGGAAAGCAGAGATCTCTTTCATCTTTCATAGTTAAGTTATGTAGGTATTACCTAGGTTTACCACGATCACTTCGCCATGTTAAAAATCTCCTCCTAATTAACAGGTTAAGCTAACTCCTATATATTAGTGTAGAAATTACCAACTTGAAGAAAACAAAACACTTACCGATACTCCAATCCCATTAGTTCATCTATTATTAGGGCACACATGTAAGTGATAGGCCGGTGAGTATAAAGTAGTGTTTGTGGTGGCAGCGACACCAGCATAATTGAGCATTACCCGCCTGTTTGCTCGTCGTAATGGCCCTCCCCGTAATCGCAGTAATCATATATAATCACGACCCACCCGATAACCACCAATTACCTTGCTAGAAAAGAAATGTTATTGTAACATACAGTTTTCTGCCCTTATTATTGTAATAAATATACTAAAGAATGTCAGGATGCATTCATTATGTATGTATGTAGATACTAACACAAATTGTGAATAACATTATCCATACATATTAAATACCTTGAAATAAATTGAAATGTTACTCAATAGAATTCAGCCAAAGAACGAATCCAGTGAGGCATACTAAATATTATGTGCGTACCACAGTAAGACGTCTGTGTAGGTACCTAATACATATATATCGTCAATATGTTACCTGTCTGTAATCATGAGAATATGGGGTCCAAAAACTAATTAATTATATCGCCAGTCAAAAAAATCCCGGCTGGACAAATATTAGCAGGCCCGTTGCCGGGGCGTTGCTTATTGACGCACAAATAATGTGGCGACTGGAGACGACAGTGAGTGATGGTCGCAGGCTGGGCTAATGGAAAATTTGCTTACCATCGCTTTGCCGGATCACGCACACTATCAATCATCTTCAGCGATACTTATCAGTCAAATGTCCTGAGTACCTATCATGAACCATTAGTAACTAGAAGATGAGAATCTTCAGTATTATTGAGCAATTTTATTATATATTTATTGTATGCCAAACTCTGATAATCTTGTCTTGCTAACATGAAGATTATATAGATCAGAGGTTCCAAAAACTTTTTTTACTCATAAACCCCTTTTAAAAGATAACTGGTTCTGGTCTACACCACATACAAATTAATTTTGAACCTCCATTTTTTCACATCAACGTAGACCCCCACCGAGTCTCCTGTGGACCCCTGGGGGTCCACCTGGACCACTTTGGGAACCACTGATATAGATGCTCGTCTATAATTTGGAGCGGCTCCAACGCAGCCTAGATACACTTCATACAAATAAATAGATAAAATTGTACTTATCCAAACATATCCAGCATTATGTAGCCTCTCTATTGTGTAGTTACAGTACTTTTTCAATAACACATACCTACTTAACTTTTTGATGCATACAATATTCATTGAACTACCAATTGATAATGAAAATTCGAACTTGACCGTGTTCATTCTGTGTAATCATAAAGTTCCTCGCAAAATAAACAGTGGCGTAAACTGTAGTTATTTAGCAGAAGCCCGTAGCGAGTGAACTTGTCTCGCAGATGACCGCCTGGGCTCCGCTGGCACACTGCCAACGTTCTACAACCGTAGCGTGAAGGCTCACTGGCGCCCTAGTAAAAGTGAATAGGTACTCTTACTTATGTAGAGATGTCCTAATTTTTATCCATTGTACTTGATGCTATTGTAAACTTTTATGGCCTTGTTAAAATAAACATTTAAGTAGAAGTCTTCATGAGTAGGTACCGCATTGCCAATAGGTACAATAAAAAATTGTGAGTGAAACACTGAAAGAACATTTGTGACTACCTACCTATACTTACCGTCACACCAGAGATTCTCGCCGAAATTGCGGACTGCTATACTAATCTTTATGCCTCGCATGCACCGAAGGCTCCACCCGATGCAAGCGACCCCAGAGCCCCACTCTCCCGCCACTTTACGGACGATCTCTCAGACGTAGATACAGACGAAATGGCCTGTGAGCTCCTTAAGGCTGGGGGAAAACCAGTCCTTGAGGAGCTGAAAAGGTTATTTAACTCAGTATTGGCCAATGGGACTACTCCGAAGGCGTGAAGCAGAGGTGTGGTGGCATTGTTTTTCAAGAAGGGAGACAAAACGCTCCTCAAAAACTAAAGGCCGATCACACTTCTGTCTGAGCCACGTCTATAAGCTGTTCTCGAGAGTGGCATAACAGTCCAGTACAATATTATAAATTGTATTTTACTAACCTAGGTTAAGATCCTAAGGTCTGAAATAAATGAAATTATTATTATTATTTTGTATCTCTTTCGAAATTCACGGGACTACAGAGTCCCGGTCCTTTGAGAGGCGTGCATCGGGCCGTAGCCAAGATGTAGAGGCCCTTTTAAGAGAACTTTAATATGGTGTGGGATACACATGGCGGATAACATCACCGAGCGCACAATATAATACACCCGGTGATGGTCACCGCCATGTGCAAAGACTATTGGTGTGCAGATCTACGTCGTGCGATGGAAAACTAAGGTCCTGGGCTATGGGGTTGAATGTTGGGTGGCTGGATAAGGGCTATTTTATATAGGGACACTATCGGACGCCTGCCATAACAATTTAGTCCCAAAATTGTGAGATGGCAGGTGGTGACTTGCCGCCCGTAAATTAAGGCCATGAGGGGAGCTTCCCATAAGTGGCGCATGCCGGGGAGGCAACACCGTCGCTGGCGGCTAAGGGTGCAGAGAGGTCAGACTGCGGGGCGTGAACGTCAGTTACCCCCGGCGTTATGACATTTTACACTTCCACCCTGGAGCAAAGGTTCCGCTCTTGCGCTGTTCCCTCTTAGCCGGCCAATGAAGGCAAGCTAAGAGTCGAGTCGAAGATGTAAAGTGGCCCTCTGAACTCGGGTCCATGGTGACGCCAATCACCAACAGCTTTGCCACAAAGCTGCCCTGCGGGCTTATTATTATTATTTTGTATATCTTTCGAAATTCTCGGGACTACAGAGTCCCGGTCCTTTGTGAGGCGTGCATCGGGCCGTAGCCAAGATGTATAGGCCCTTTTAGAGAACTTTAATGTGGTGTAGGATACACATAGCGGATACCATCGCCGACCGCACAATATGATACACCCGGCGATGGTCCCCGCCATGTGCAAGACTATTGGAGTGCAGATCTATGTCATGCGATGGAAACAAAAGGTCATGGGCTACGGGGCTGAATGTTGGGTGGGGTTGGCTAACTGGGCTATTGAAGGAGACTAACGGACGCCTGCTATTACAACCAAGTCTCATAATTGTTTGGTGGCAGGCGGTGACTCGCCGACTAATTTCATGGGCCCCCTGAAGTGCGGCCGCACGCACGGAGCGACAATTATTATTATTATTATTAATGTTCAATCAACACATTATCCCTGAGCTGATATCCGTCGAAAGTGTAGCTCTAGAAGTTGTTCAGAAGTATGTATACCTTGGCCAAATATTGCAGTTGGGTAAAGACAACTTCGAAGGAGAAAGCACCAGAAGAGTGCAGCTTGGGTGGGCAGCGTTTGGGAAGTTGCTCATATCTTTGAGTCGTCCTTGCCACAATGCCTCAAGACCAAGGTGTTCGATCAGTACGTTATACCAGCCATGACTTATAGAGCCGAGACGTGGAACCAAACGGTGGGGCTGGCCCACCGATTGCATGTCACTCAGAGAGCTATGGAAAGGTCAATGCTCGGAATCTCGCTAATGGACCAAGTCCGAAATGAGATTATCCGGTAGAAGACCAAAGTTACAGACATAATCTCGAAATGAAGCAGACTGAAGTGGTAGTGGGTAGGCCACATCTGTCGTAGAACCGAGGGATGGTGGAGTATTTATTTATTTTTCATGAAAAATTAAATAACATTACAGTAAAAATCAATGCGTTACGCAATCCAGATTTCGCAATGGCTATGTAAAAATTAAATTTAAAAAAATAATAATTAAAAATTAAAGTAATAATTTATAACAGAATAACAATGAACAAATATATGATAATAATTTACAGATTTATACTGCCTCCATCGCCTCACAATACCTCAAACATTCCCCATCGCCAGGCAAACAGGTCGCATTCAGGCATTGCAGACAGAAAGCTGTTCAGTAGGTGCAGTGCTCGGACCAGGGGAGAGTTTCTATGTGCCACAGTAGGTGAGGCTGGAACATCAAAGAAATTTTGCTTGTGCGTCTAAGTAAACGGGTTCTCGAATGGAGACCGCGCCTTGGCAAGCGTAGCGTTGGGCGCCCTCCGGCCAGATGGACCGATGATTTAAAGAGAACGGCTGGTAGTGACTGGATGGCAAAAACGGGAGATCGAGCCATGTGGACTGCAATAGGCTGACTACGACGACCTATACTTAGCATAGAGGAATCTAATTCCATTCCTCTAGTACGTTATCTTAGTAGGTACCTAAGGGAAAAATTGTGGACAACTTCATATATCTGGGATCAACCATAAATAACGAAGGAAGCTGTGTCCCAGAGATCAAACGCAGAATAGCTATGGCCAAACACGCGATGACACGTCTTCAGAACATATGGAAAACCCGGGGAATAAGCTTCAGGACAAAGACACGTTTAGTTAGGGCCCAAATATTTTCAATTTGCCTGTATGGAGTAGAGACTTGGACAATCCGAGAAAGAGAGAGACAGAGAATAGATGCATTCGAAATGTGGTGCTGGAGGCGAATGCTCCGAATACCGTGGACAGCTAAACGCACAAATGTATCTATTCTCTCCCAACCGCCTAAACCGATATTAATAAGGATACCTCCTAGTTGCGATGACATTAATTGCCTACAATACACTTTTTGAAGCTCCGTGTTTAGGTAATTGATGAAAATTGTTTTCACCAAATAGCTATTGGACTCAAACGTTTAGCGACAAGAGCCATTATAAAACCTTAGTCAGATAACGACAATTTCCTGGAAGGATTACGTCTTAGGTACATAAATGATCTCATATTCATTATTAGGAATTACCTTTGCCATCCAGCTTGTAGTTAAATAAAAATTGATTTTAACCTTATTTACTCATATCTATCGTCGCGTACATGCCGCACTTTGATGCCGCACTACTTGATTGACATTAGTACCTAGGTACTTAATACGTAGATACGAGTATGTAGAAACTAGAATATAATAATGTATCGTGTTCTTTGATTTCATTTGGACCGGTATCGTATTGCAGAAATCAACAAATAGGTACTGATAACTGTACCGTACTCATATTTGAAATATAATGCTAGCTAGGATAAAATCTCTCGTAAGTACTTATAAATAGTTCACACTTGCTATTCTCAGCTCAGAGACGAGGAGGGTCCGAACAAAAAAGAACACCGCCACCGTTGAACGATCGAGAATGTTCATTTTCTTATTAGAGTAGAACAATATGAAAAGGGCTTGCATATGTAGGTTAATGTCGGTTATAATTATAAGGGATTCAAACACGCATAATTTTCAAAACAACGTAAATCTTTGTAGGTATCTAGGTAGAGGTACATGGACAGTACAGTTAATTTTGTAAGCTCCAAAATTCACGCAGTTCAGCTACTAGAACACAATGCGCAATGTTACAGCACTGTCACTAAGCAGTTCTTCGATCGAGTATAAAGTAAAAACCATGCGGGCGTTAAAAATACACCTCATGTAGGTTTGTATGCACCTACTATACTATTACATACAGAATGCATGTATAGGGCTTCCGTGGTAGGCAACGAGACCCCATATATGTATATTCAGAGCGGTCAGCGAACGGATTAGGAGCAGATCGATTCACCTTTCATGCTCGCTTCGGAAATGGTACCCAAAGGTAAAGAAGACCATATTTCTATAGATATAAATGTTAAAGTGTGACGGTCATCATCGACCAAACTATGGGTAATGTGCTTAATTTAATTTGTTGTGAGCTTCATCATGATATAGGCTCGAAATATGGGAATTTTATAAAAACAATTTCTAGAGTTATCACCTCTACACACAATATACCTAAGACTTCAATACAACTTCACTATCAAAAAGTTAATGGATTATAGTGCAAACAGAGAAAACACAGTGACTTATACAATGCTCAGTTTATAAACTCGACTAAATACTTACAAAATAGAGCGTTTGATGAAGTTTAGGTATATCGAGCGAAGGAGTTGGCTGCGCAGATGCCAAGTGCACCCGGAGTGCACCCCTCCCCAATGATTAGTTGGTTGGTTTTTTACACTCACACTTATGGCTACAGTCAATATTACCACCGCAACGTTTAAATAACATAGAATATAGTTGTTTCGCTATTCTTTTCTTCTAAAATTAAAAAAATACCTAGAGACTTAAGATTTTTTCCAATGAAAAAACTGTTTCAAAATAACACCTAGCTACCAACACCAATAATATAATTAGGTGTAAGTACAAGTATACTCGTATAAGTAGTAAAATTGTGTTATATCAATAAGTAGATAATATATTCATATTTACTTATCTAATGAACTTTAAGGAAAAGTTCATAGTACCGAAGTACCTATAGACATATTATGGCGGTTTGTAGGTATTATAGTTAATTTATATTGTCATAGTGTTAACAAAACCATATTTCTGATACTATATGTAGGTACTTCTGTTATGGACAAATATAATTTTAACTTAAGGAAAACATTTTACACCGGTAAAGACTTTTAAGTGTAACCTTGAAAATAGCGACGACAGCCTACTGCCGCTAATACCTACAGGCTACAAGGTTACGTGCGACATTAAACATTATGTTAATTATACAACAGTGTGCAATTCTCCCGATCGATACAACTACACCACTTGCAAACAATTACCTCGCTAGGGAAATTGCCATTGCCCATAATTTTCTTAACACCGATAGGGTAGTCTAATTAGATATGTACTTTGGCTTGAAATGATTTCATTCTCACAAACAAGAATACTTTAATACCTAAAGCCGTGTATTCAAGATAAAGATATTCTAAAAGAAGATGAGACAAGAGTTATAAAAGCAAGAAATAGCTATTTTTACTAAGTACGTGAAATGGCTGCTGCTCACTTCATTGACATAAGATCGATATATCGACTTCTATGATCGACTCACTCGCTTACTAAAAAAGGTCCAAAAAAGCAAAATCTGCACAATATGGTAGCGACTGCCACTCGAAATGTAGAAGCTATATATGTATTACACTATGGCCGCTCCATAGAGCTCCTCAGTTCAAGACAGTGCACAGTCAAACCAAGATCGCCAGGGACATCCGCTTTGTCCATGTGCATTGTGCGTGTCGGGACTGTGCCGGGCTGACTCAGGTTCGCACAGGGTAGGGTTCAGTTAAGTAGGTGCGTCACACTGTTACTACATCTGATTGATGATGGGACATTTGGGCGGATTGAGAGAGACTTTTTGTTTGATTGTGTATAGGAACATTATTATTATTAATTGCAAATGTGAATTAGACGAATATATCGTTACAAAACCAAACTAAGTATGGAAGAGAGCAAAATACTATAGTAAGTAAAGGAATTACCATGTGAACACACTAAATACTGACGTTGATATTAATTACTGATGATGAACTCATCGAAGCAAAACATAAGTTCACAGTAGGTACCTACCTGTTTATATGTCCAGCAGACTAGTTGCAAAATTAATTACGATCACTTTGACACGAAGAATGCACATTTTTTATATAGTACAGCAATTTGACGTCATACATAAATTGATAAGTATTGTTACATAAGCCACATGCGTGAATAGTCGAAACCTCGGGTGAAACACAATAATGTGCCTGTAATTATAGTAACAATTGCGGTGCGGGTGCTAATGTAAAATTAAATACTTATAATACGTACATACCTACTAGTACTCGTAGTTAGTTAGTTACCCACAAACTGTCTGAAACACAACACCTTGGTTGGTAGGTTATCATATGTTTTGACTTAATCTAACGTTTTAATTTTCAATTATTCATAGCCGACATTATGGTAACACGCACTGGTTGCAAGTATCAATTTAAATAGTATTCAAATGTTGTTCACAAAATTCACAAACCATGAATGTGTACATACTATTTTATAGGTACATACAGGGCGTTTGGCACAGCCAGGCAAATATTGTTACCATTGTGCTTCAGCATAGATTCTGAGGCGGAAAATACAAAATTTTCGCAGGAAAATTACAAAATTTTGTTTCATTTGTTTGACTTTTCTGGAAAAATAGTTTAGTTCGTTTAATTAGGCCTTAGATAATGAAAATAAAATCACAAGTGATCCAAAAAACAGCAATGTGTCACACAATCCTACTAATATTATAAACGCGAAAGTTTGTAAATATGGATGGATGTTTGTTACTTTTTCACGTAAAAACGGCTGGAGCGATTTTAATAAAATTTGGAATGGTGTTAGCTGACACCCTGGTTTAACACATAGGCTTTTTATCCCGGGAAAATACTTTTATCCCGGATAATTTCGACATTTTGTTTTTTCTGCAGTCCACGCGGACAAAGGCGTCCACTATAACCAATAAGCCCATTAGTATTTAGTCACAGGATCGAACGATACAAGAATGGGCAAGGAGAGCAAAGATTACTGATAGATAATCAAATCAAAAATACATTTCCTGCGGGGACTAACTGTATAACTGAACACAATGGTACTTGTTCAGCATTTCATTATTTGCCTGGCTGTCACACACACCCTGTATAATATGGTAAACTAACTCACCAAGGCATGGCCCAGTAATTATTAGTAAGCATAAATATTTCTTTTTTATTAAGTATAGTGGACGCCCGCGACTCCGTCCGCGTGGACTACAGAAAAAACAAAATGTCGAAATTATCCGAGATAAAAACATTGTCCCGGGATAAAAAGTATATATATGTTAAGTGGGACTTGTCACAATATATTCCTGAAAACTGCATCGAAATCGGTTCAGCCGTTTCTGAGATTAGCGTGCACAAACGCATAGACAAAAATGCAAAACAAACAAAAATTACAAAAATCATCGTCTTGGGTTATATTGCGTTGATAAAGGTCTCCTATAATATTTTATCTCATATATCTTCCATAGTGGACGCCCGCGACTCCGTCCGCGTGGACTACAGAAAAAATAAAAAGTAGCCTATATGTTAAGTGTAAAAAGTAGCCTATATGTTATCGCGGTTGTCGTAAAAAATTAATTCACGTTTGTCCCCTTCCCGTGGGAATTTCGGGAAATCCGTTCCCATTAAATAAACATATATGCTCAACTTCAGATTCCATGTTTAACCGTTTTCGTAAAAAATAAATAATTCCCGTTGGTCCCTTCCCGTGGGAATTTCGGGAAATCCGTTCTAGTGTTTCCTCGCAGTCCCTAATGAACATATATGCCCAATTTCAGCTTCATATGTATAGCGGTTTTCGTAAAAACTATGAATTCCCGTTTGTCCCCTTCCCGTGGGAATTTCGGGAAATCCGTTTTTAGTCCTCCCTCGCTGTCCCCAATGAACATATATGCCCGATTTCAGCTTCATATGTATAGCGGTTTTCGTAAAAACTATGAATTCCCGTTTGTCCCCTTCCGTGGGAATTTCGGGAAATCCGTTTTTAGTCCTCCCTCGCTGTCCCAATGAACATATATGCCCGATTTCAGAATGTACGGTTTTCGTAAAAAATTAGAATTCCCGTTGGTCGCCTTCCCGTGGGAATATCGGGAAATTCTTATAGCTATGTTCATCCAGGTCCAATAAGGATTCTAACGGTTGGCCTAGTTTTCGAGCCTATTCATTACAACCAAACAAACAAAGTTTTCTCTTTATAATATTAGTGTAGATATCGGGAAATTCTTATAGCCTATGTTCATCCAGGTCCAATAAGGATTCTAACGGTGAAAGAATTTTTGAAATCGGTCCAGTAGTTTTCGAGCCTATTCATTACAACCAAACAAACAAAGTTTTCCTCTTTATAATATTAGTGTAGATAAATTTCTTGGTAGACCGAAGGTGCACTGAAAATGGTGAAAATCGGGTCTTTTGGGCTTGTCAGCCACAGAACGTAATGCTTGACTTCAATTTAAAAAAATTAAATGCGCCTGTATTTAAGTCCGCCTGTAGGTACTTATTCGTCTTCAAGCTCTTAAATCTCACCTATAGGTTAAGATATTAGCCTTTATCTATTTGAATACACCTATAGGTACATTGGCCTCGTAGCTGTGGAAATTACGGTTTTCATTAAAGTTTTTACTACCTACCAGCAACCCTGATGCCGCCATGTGTGGCTAACAAGGGCTATTTCAAGTTCAAATTAACCCTGTATTTAAGGTGTATGTACCCTTCCACACCAACACTTTAATATGCATGGATGATTAATACGTATAGATATTGAGTTGGGAAACCCATGAACATTAGTAATAAGTGGTATATGAACAAAAACAAAGCAAAGAAAAAGCTCAATGACTTTTATAGACAACATACCACCCTTTGCTAATTATATACAGTTGGAAATTTGATCTTCCGAGTAGTAACATCTACATCTATATACTTACAATGTAATACAATAATGTAAAGCGGTTCTGGCTGGGGCATTCCTCTCACGTACCGGCGCGGGCTTCACATAGCATTACTGGCATTTTATCCCTTGTTTATGAAAAACTTTGCTTGTCCAGACGGGATGATTGATATGCTTTGGGCATGCGCGAATATTTTCGAATCCTTTCAGTTAACTAGGTACAATAAATATGTTCACTGTTTTTTCTATTTCTAAAGGAAAACCTAATACATTCCGGGATAAAAGTCGCTCATGTCCTTGTCCTTATAAAGTCCCGGCCTCTGCTCTACACTCTACATTATCTACTCACATTAAAAAACCTTTTCAAAGTTCTACAAATACCCCCGTCACCTCTGTATAAGGAAAACGAATCAGTTTAAAGAAAAATTGTTAATGCTAGCTACAAAGGAAAAGGAAAACGCTTTGAAAATATAAATCGGTATCTACGGGCTTAAGTTACCTCCAGTGGTTGGTATGAGATGACGACATCAACTTTTCCTGGTGTTACCTTTTCCTTTAATCTTTTCACAGGTGCTTTGATACTGGAAGATGTGGTAATATTTAGTTTAATAGAAATTAATAGTAAGTTTTTTTATAAGTAGGTACTTACTTACAACCATGAAAGACTAGAGTAGACAAGGCCTTGAAAAATACCCTAATTTTCTTCGATGTAATTTTAATATAAGTCCAAGACTTCAACGCGCTTCCAACCGACATCTATACATATAATAAAAATGTAACGGCTCGCTGTCTGTACATGGAAGATATATGAGAAAAAATATTATAGGAGACCTTTATCAACGCAATAGTACCCAAAAGAATGATATTTGGAATTTTTGTCGGTTTATCGGTTTGTCTGTGCGTTTGTGCACGCTAATCCCAGAAACGGCTGAACCGATTTCGATGCTGTTTTCAGGAATATATTGTGACAGGTCCCATTTAACACATAGGCTTAACACATACTTTTTATCCCGGAAAAATGTTTTTATCCCGGATAATTTCGACATTTTGTTTTTTCTGCAGTTCACGCGGGCGGAGTCGCGGGCGTCCACTAGTGGTGTATATAATTCGTCGTATGCCTAAACTATTACCCGCGCATGATATCTATTGTCCTTTATGGTCTGTGACTAACACTGGTAGGTATAGACTCTGAATGCCTATATGACCATTTTTTGTTTCCAGGAGTATCCCTGGTATTCATGCTGCTGGTGCTGCCCGGGCTGCTGCCGTGGGAGGGCGCCGGCGGATTCCTGTCGTTCTGCCACCTGCTGGGCGCGCTGGCACCCTGGTGCGGCTCCTTCCTCTACCACCTGTTCATGAACCACACGAAGGGGGAGGCGCTTTACCACCGCCTGCTGCAGCTCGACATGCTGGGCATCTGGGTTAGCCAGAGTATAGGTACTGTGTGCTATACTCGTTTTGTCGTTGCTCATTTCAGAAATAAAGTGCATGAAACTTTGGAGGACGTTCTTGTTTAGGTAGCTATTGCTGCTTGAATAACAGTGAAAGATTACCGTCGAGAGTCAACTACGACCATGCAACAAAAGATAATCACCATTCCGTGTCTATGTCGCAGTATATATATATACCGTAACATAGTTATTCGAAAGCGCACAGAACTTTCCGCAGAGAGATTATCGTCTTAAACTTAATCATGTAAACTAACACCGAAGAAATCAATCTTCTAACCTATATTGCCAGATTCGGATCCGCCGATAAGCTATTTCACTAAACTTAATTTAGTAATATAAGTATATCACTAAACTTGGACCGTTTTATAACTATATTCCTAGTGAGATAGTAATGAATCGCTTTCGTATAACTAGGGATATAACTATATTACGGCTTTATCTATCTTACTGCGACATCTACATAACTAGCTACTAACCTGAATGTGAACAAAATGTGTGTTTCCAACGTCACACCTTTATCCCTCCAAGTCCCTTAATCACGTTGAATTTTTAACCAGCTTCGATTGAGTTAGCCCTTCGTGACATGTTCACTAATGCAGGAGCAGTGAGCACGAGCGGCTCCGGACGACTGAATAAGTTATCATTTACACCCACTAACCACTCATCACTCCTCGTTCAAATAGAGTTAGAAAGACTTCTCAAAGTTCGTTGGAAACTTTATTTATTTTACTTATAGCGAGTCTGGAACTCTGGATAAACCTTTGGGATAAACAACTCTTTATATAATACCTACCTATATATTATGACCTTTAACTAATTGCTTCCGGGCCATTAAACCTATAGGAAATAAGACCATGCGGGTATTATGTGCATAGATACGTGCGTACTCTTAAATCTGGGCTTAATCCACGACCCTAGACTCACGGCAGCTTTACTTGCAACTTCTACACACAAATAAAAATTTTCTGCAACTATGTACAGTGAGTGTATCCATAATAAATTATAAGTGCTGCACCGGTATGATGAATTTGGTGAGAGCGAGATGTATCACTTTTAAACGTCAAATTTACAGAGTTATTAATAACTAGATAAACTAAGTGTATGTACTTTAGACTTAAGAATTAGAATAGACACTCGTTCTCGAGCCAGGACTGAATGAATTAGGGCTGATAGAAGTGGTTTGCAATCCCTTTTTAACCGACATCAAAAAAGAGAGGTTATCAATTTTTTTTGTGTTACCTCAAAACCCCGTCATTTATGAACCGATTTCATTTTTTTTTAATAGTTTGTCATGGTATGCTTCCAAGTTGGTCCCATATTCACCATGTCAGGATCTGATGATGGGATCTTGGAGAAATTGAGGGCAATCCTCAAATATTGTAGGCACATGTAGTCTGTTTTTATACTTTTACTGAGCGTTTTGATCACCTATATATAAAACATAACATCTGATGATGGAATCTCTCAGGAATCTAGGGATATCCTCAAAAATAAAAGGCACGAGTAGTACGTTTTTGGATTTTTATAGAGAATTTTGGTCAGCTACATATAATATAAAGGAAACGAGGGTCTGATGATGGAGCCGCCGAAAAACATATAGTGGAACTTTTTAGTAACAAAATCCCCCTATGGCAGGGGGGACCTACGTCCAGTAGTGGACTGCAATAGGCTTATGAAGATGAAGATAATTGTCTTAAGTGGTGAAATTATATGTTGCGTTAAGCCGTGTCCGAAGTAAGATGGTTATAGAGGAAGAGGTAGACATGAGAATAACGAGATGACGGATAATAGGGATGAATGAAAGAAGAGTACCTACATATTGCACCAACCCCAAATGATTGGGAACAGGGCAGGAAGAAGGAGTGTAATTATATGTTGCTTATATTGTCAGATGTAAAGTTTCGAAGCCTACTCATTTCTCTCTTTTGTCATGTGGCCTATTTAATCATTTGCTGGCATATAAATCTGACAATATTATGCCTTCTAAACTTCGTACACGGCTTAACGCAATATATATTTGCCCTTTAGTAAAATTTTACTTTAGTAAGCTCGATTTTTGGGAGGAATTCGGTTTTTCGTTTTATTACACACCAAGTACACTTGCCTTGTCTAGTTATTACTTAGCTCTGTGGATTTGACGTTTAAAAGTGAGACATCTCGCTCTCACCAAATTCATCATACGGGTGCTGATTGAGCTAAGCGCTTGATATTTTACCAAAACTATTTATACAAATGTACGCGATACCTAAACATGCCTAAACCTACAACACCGTGCACTAATCATTCGTGGTTCATTTGCATGTACACAGTACCTACAATCATGTACATTACGGTTACGACTTCCGTATTAAATCCCGTAACGTATGATGAATACTATGCGGTTTTAAGTTCCTTTGTCTGATTTGAGTGTCATATAAGGTTTTTTGTATCTATGTACCTTCCTTCATATTACTGCAATCTGCAGCCGCGACGCTCTTTGAATAAGTGGATACTTGCTAGGGAGTTTATTAATAGACTTTATTAGTGATAATTGGAACTGTATCACTGATAACGATATTTCTTACGTAATGATTACCTTTTCATGTGGGTACTTTTGTGTAGAAAAAGCGTGAAGTGAGTCGTCGCATGGCTAGGAATGGGCCAATTTTCCGCGACCCGGACTAGTGGGGAATAGTCACAGATACGAATGGGGGAGAGCGGCCGAAATGTCAGTAGGCCGCCCGCCCAGCCGCCCGTCCTGCAACTGGGTCACCTTATTACACCAGTGCAGCCACTCTATCGCGCTTATGTCTTGCAGGGCCGGATTTAGGGGAGGGCAACCGGGGCAATTGCCCCGGGGCCTCCACAAACGGGGACCCCCACAATAGAGATTTCGGAAAAAAAATCTTTCAAATTCCAACTAGTAAACATCTTTTCCTTCGATATTTTTTTTTGTCTCTTTTACCTTTACCTACAGTACTTTGTACATACTTAGGTACGTGATTATTATATTATTCTTAAATATTAACAGAAATCATTGATCTATATTTCTTCACTCCAATCTCATCAGTAAAATTAAAATTTGGGGCAAGGGGGCCTCCGCTCCTTTGTCCGCGCCTCCAGGCCTCTAAATCCGGCCCTGATGTCTTGATCTTATCCATAGGCGTTTGAAATGCTACGACTAACCTCTTCGCTTAATTAGACCCATTCATGGTGTTGAACGTCGATTCATATCATAAATATCACATTTGAAGACAAATTCAGATTACTATTTTATTTATTTATTTCCACATAATTTACAATAGTTAGTGGCAGCAGTGTATACAAAAACTACTGATTTTCCTGAACACTGCCGTTATTATAGCTCTTTATACAGAGTTTTTTTAATATCGTTACGTTATATCTATTTTAGTTTATATATTCTTATATTCCATCATTCACACATAAAAACTAAAGGTCGTGGTGATGAATAATCTCGTGCAGTAAACTACGTGCCAGTATAAATAATAGTTTATTACTAAATGTTGTTTTTTCCTTATATTGATATCTGTAATATATACCTACATAGGTTCTTATTATAGACTGCGTCTATAGCCGTGCCGCTAATATACAGGGGTGCGTTTATGCAAGCCGGTAAAAAATTATCTAGCGAGGGATCGTTGAACGGTATCAATGTCAGCTGTCAAATTCAATTGACAGCTTGTCAAACAATATCTATTCAACTCAACCGTAGAACTCAACACTTGGAAAGTTTTTATTATTTTGTTGTAATCTTCGTGATTTGGAAATAATTACACCGTTAAAATGGACCGGAACATAAGAAATCAATGTTTGGAGGAAAACTCTACCTTCATTGTCGTATATCATTCTGCCCCTTTCATCTACAACAATTTACATTAAAATTTCATTCATAACCCACCCACACACAATACAATAAATTATTCACTCGTGTTTCAACTCAATTTGAAATTTTAAAAGTAATCAATCAAGGCGCGAATCGAGCAAAGAACAACAAACAGCTGTCATTCTAGTGTCAATCTAATAGCAGGATAAAATTTCGCGACCTAAGAAGCACGTTAAAATTTATCCTAGCCAGACGAAAATTTATACCAGCGGACGTCCGTGAACGGGTCGGATAAAATTTTCACAGTTTAATTTTTCGCCTCGCGGAGTGCTTGAACGGGGTGTTTGACATTTAGTCAGTTTAAATTTTAGACTGGATGGTGCACGTAAACGCACCCCAGACTAATAAATACAGCAGTGATTAGGGTGCACCGGGTATTTTATAGAACAGGGGTGCGCCCCGCACGCATTAACTTTTGCATTGCACTCTCTTACCTGTGTTCATTTCGTTCACAGTTACATTACATTTATGGTACAAAAATTACTTTCTTAATATTGCCGCAGTAATAAATTGCAAATTGATTGAATAGAAGTTTTCTAAGCAATTTGACTATCTCTCCTGTTATTTGACTGATCGTAAATTACATACTTCAATCTATGAGACGATTGGCTCCTTCTGAAGTTCCATCGAGAAGCTCGATGAGGTGATTGGTGCCAAGTTGCCGACCCTCGTCGCGGAAAGCCCTTAATTTGTACATTTGTAGATTTGGATTTAAAGTCTATAAGCTACGAGTTACGAGTGACTGAACTAACTAAGCCTCTGATAGATAAATTGAAATATCTATAGGTACAGTTGGTCCTTTTTTACTCCAGACCCCTGAAAATAATTATTCATTTATGAAACACAAGCTACAAATGAACGCTATGTCTGACGAGCACTTTCCATGCTGGAACTTTTACACAGGAAGGTAAAAACGTGAACCTATTTCTTGACTCCGCTGTCCGTCTGTCTGTCTGTCAAGCTATATCTCATGAACCGTAATAACGAGACAGTGTGATTAGACAATGTGGCGTCGTTTGGTATCGACGTTCGTTGTCGTACACACGAATCCGACTCGCACTTGTCTGTGTTCCCGTTGTCCCCACTGACGCTGTCCCCTGACTGGTTTTTTATCATAAAGCCTTGCCTGATAGCGAGCAAAAACAATCAAATTGGTATTTAGCAAAAAAAAAACGCGGGATAAGGGAGCGGTAGAGGTGCCTGCTGAGATGTCATCACCTCGACTGCCTCTACAAACTGGTTACCTTCCAAAACAACAAAAATGTTAACTTATAAATACAATCACAAATAACATAATAATATATAATGTATATAAATAACATAATAATAGCTAATCAGGTACATGGGAAGGTGGCTGGTTGAGGGAGAATTACGGTGATCTCCGCTCTGAACAATTTCTAAGGCAAAGGAAAAATTGTACATCCGGACAAGGATATTTTCCAGGGTTGATCAAAGTTTCTTTCTTTCTTTCTTTATTGTACACACACATAAATAAAAAATAGTTTCTTTTACCTACACGCGCAAAAAAATACTTAACTAATCTTGTCTGTCTATTGTGCTGTTTGGTGAGCTTGTAACGGTTTGCCGAACTCTTCGCCGATAGAACGTTTCGCCGAAGGCACTTTTCATTGACGTATGATATACGAAAAAACCATTCGCCGACGATCGTTTCGCCGATACACTACATGTTTAAATATGGCTGAAGTCATATTTTAGCCCATAGATACTATGTCAAGTTACATACACGAATGTCCAAAACCCTTCGAGATGCTGTTCCGTGAAAATAAGAGAAGTTGAAAGAAATACGTCATAAGTCCATTTCCGCCGTGACTATCACCTTCTCTGTTTTCTGTATAACATTTTAAATAATCCTCTTTCCCCTCAGTATCTTCACGAATTTCTTGAATTCTTCAATTCAGACGAACATCTTCTCCGCGCCTCACGCAATAAAACCCTTCGGGTGCCTGAGCGTAATGCGGCGCTGTTCTCAAACTCCTTCTTGGCCACGGCTGTTCGTCTCTGGAATAAGCTTCCGCTGGAGATACGAGAGTCTTCTTCGGTAGCGGTTTTTAAGTCAAGGGTGCAGAAATACCACACGACGCTACAAAATGACACATAAGTAGTGTATATTGTGATTTATCTTTTTCGGTGTAAGTAGTGCTTAAGTTATTTTATTTTTTATTAATGTTATTCGTTTTTATTGTACGGCCCTAAGCTTTTCTCCAGTAATTGGGTTAACTGGTAGAAAATGCTATATTGCATAAAGTTCGCCCATCTACCTAATTTTTTTGTGTGTACAATAAAGTATTTTATTATTATAAGTAAGAATCGGCGAAACGTGTATCGGCGAATGATTTTTTCGGCGTATCATTCGTCGATGAAACGTGCTGTGGGCGACACGTTCTATCGGCGAATGATTCTCTCGGAAAATCAACCGATCGATGAATATTAGTGCCTTCGAAACGTTCTATCGACGAAGAGTAGTTCGGTAAAAGAGTTTATTACAACATTTGCTATATAGGTAGAATTAGCTACTCTTCGTTCAGAAGAGATATTAAATCCCTGGTTCCGTCATAGAGGAATAAGATGTCATAGAGTGCTAATGTCATACTAACTGTTTCGATGCACCATTAGACTTTTCTGTGCCTCACAATTCCAGTCCTTGACGCTTAGATTCTATTAGTGTAATGTATAGTATTGTACTACATTACTAATGTATTGTAACGTATAGTAATGCAATCTAAGTGTCAAGGACTGGAATTGTGAGGCACCGAAAAGTCTAATGGTGCATCGAAACTGTTAGTATGACATTAGCATGGTTCCGTACATTGAAAATGTTTCAATTTGGCAATTGCTTTGTGATCTTCGACCATGAGGATGATGGATAACATGTTCCAATTCCATTAAGGATTAGTTACAGGCAAATGGTAGTATTGCATTACTTATGTTTGAGTAACATAAGTATCCGTGACCGCCGGATAGTTACATTTACATTACAGTTCGGGCAGCTTGATAAAATGAATAATACTTACTACGTGATTTATAGGAGACTAGTGGACGCCCTCGACTCCGTCCGCGTGGACTGCAGAAAAACAAAATGTCGAAATTATCCGGAATAAAAACATTTTCCCGGGATTAAAAGTAGCCTTTATGCTTAGAATAATGATTCGCTCCGCGCGGGGCGAAGACCAATCATTAATTTTAAGCCTTTATGTTAAGTGAGACCTGTCACAATATATTCCTGAAAACTGCATCGGAATCGGTCCAGCCGTTTCTGAGATTAGCGTGCACAAACATCGATCTGTTACAATTTTATTATACAGGATGTTTTTTCGTTGCCACCCTTAATGAAGGGTACGTACTCTATACATCAAATAAAGTAAGTTTATGCCAAATAAAATGCAGGGAAACGATGTCAATTTTTTTTTTTTTTTTTTATTCCTTGATCGGGCGAAATTTATAGTGTCCAGTGTTTATGGTAGTTTTATCATAGACAGATATTAATTATTTCACGTGAAAAAATCTTGCTACACGCGTCAATGTGCATTTATGCAGAAAAACTATTTACTCAACTTTGGACCCTAATATTTTGGAAACCATACACTTCCCAGGTATGCTTCCATGGAGAAAAATGATCATGATGATGAGGAGATTCCGTAGTTTTCGGGAACGTTGACGACTAAAAATCAACCTGTATGTATATAGATAGATAGATATAGATAAAATAGATATAGATAAATAATGTACCTACATTCTGTTGTGGAAGTTGTCATCTACTCGGGGTTTAGAAAGAAGCGACAGAGCGCACCTCGTCTGACCCCAATAGCCGGGATGTTATTCTCGCCTTGCACCGACTTACCGTGACCTATCACCTTCTGGAGAGGTCATTGATAAATAAACTTCAATTCATTTTTCTTGAAGAAACCGTATACTAACTTATTTACTTACATCCAACACTAATGGCATTGGAATAAAGATATTTCTTTACATAGGCCGTTAATAAAGCTGTAACCAAATCTACATTAAAAGATAATGCTTTTTTAGCAAAATGTACATATCTATTAAACTAAAATTATTTAGACACGAGCTGAAAATAGTACCTATTAGAGTACAATATCACAATTTCACGAGCGACATCGAAGTTCGCCAAGTAGTTAAGCCCACTTATATACTAACTTAATCATAATGGTTTTTTTTATTAAATAATAAAATTATGAAAAATAGACGATATACCCACAAATCGGTCATAGAAATAAATGAAATGGTGTCTAGACATGTATGTCATGCATGACTTGTAGGGTGTCCGTGAAAGTCATATAAACTGTACTGCTGCAGGTGCAATCCCGATGGTTACTGCGACGGTGTACTGTGCGCCGGTGCTGCTCCGGTACACTACGCTAGCCGTATACTGCCTCGGTAGTCTCATCGGCTTGTACAAGGTATAGTATACACACTGTTCACTGCTGTACACCATGCTGCATCGTTTCGTACAGTCAGTTACATGAAAAGAAAGGAAGGTAGTTCCATATGGCACATCTCTCTCCGGCTAGAGTGCGTAACTGTAAGCGCAAGCCAAGCGTGAGGTAGAAATGGTGCAACTAGAAACCAAGCCAGCTTAAAGGTTAATTGGTTACTTTAGCAACTCTACCCGGAGTTTTTACATTAGCGGTTTCTCCCTACAGCTGAAAAACTGCCAATATGCTAGATGGTACCTTAACCATCATGCGACAAGCTCTTTTCATAATCATTCATCACATATCATACATATCAAGCTATGCGAAGGTACATCTGGATATACATATGTATGGATGGAACGAAAAAAAATGTAGAGTTGAAATCCAGCATTAAAATGAGGTTCTGTTGGCAGGCGATGCGCGCATGGTCCCCGTGGGAGCGGCGGCTGTGCTTTGCAGCGCCGTTCTGCATGCGGCTGCTGCTGGCAGGCGCGCGCGCAGGGCGGCTCGGGGGCGGCGACCCCCACGCCATTCTACACGTTTTCTTGCAGGTATACAGAGTGTTACAAAAGGATATTTTACGTGAAACTCTATAAAATTCTCGAGACTCAAACTTAATTTTGAGTGTGATGTGTAGGTGGTAGTTTGTTCATTGTTTGCCTTAGCAATTCCTTCTCTATTCAATGTCAGGCTTTCGTTCTATAATTATTTGTAAAGCTTTTCTTCCATTCATATTTTAGATTGACTTTTATACTCTGTTTTTCTACTACACATTATAAGACACAGATCCTTGGTCAATTTACAAATACATAATACTCGTATAGGGTGTGAGTCAAAGGAGCACCCAAAGCATTTGGACATTGTGTATGATCAAATTAAAAATGCATTTCTTTCCTGCAAGTATGAACACGGTTTAACTCAACATACTGGTACCTACTTGTTTAGCATTTCGGTATTTGTCTGGCTGTCACTTACATCATATTTATATACTTAGGTAAATATAATTACCTATACTCGTATACTTAAACAACTGACTAGGTAATTATGAGTAAGTACCTACTACTACTACTACTACATTAAACATTTTATTATCAATACAATAATCTGCTTGTGTCGAATTATTACGGATTTTCCTATAGGTTTTCCCGTGTAATTATATCCGCTTTTTATCAATTTCAGATCGAAATAAATTATTCAGTGAGTTATTATCTAGAACTAGTAAACTGCGATGGTTTTTGTCGTATTTACTAAAGATATGTTTACTTAGGATTTACAACAGACAGTACCACCCTAATTTAAAAGAAATTATGGTTAAAGCAATAAAAGCCTTAAGTAAACTCTATCCCAACAAGCAATAATACAAATACGATGATAAAGATATAAAAGTTCTTGCAGAGATAAGCACGCCTTTGATGTATATTTCTTTAGGCAATTTCTCTCTATTTATAGTAGTATTTTGTGTACAAATAAAGAGTAAGAAAAGTTAGGACGGGCGGCTTAACTTTCTCTAAACGTTCGCAGGACGCAGTGTCGCTGGGCGGAGGCGTCATCGGCGCCATGCACATCCCGGAAAAGTGGTTCCCGGGGACAGTGGACTGCTGCCTCAACTCACACAACATCATGCACGTGCTGGTCGTGCTAGCTGTCTACTCTATGCACCAGGTACCTACTGATGAAATCACAATTATCTCTGTCCCTGCAAGAACTGATCTTTGGGGCAAGGACAAACCTCTCGATAGTCCGCAACGATATCGTCAAAGTAACAAGCGATAGCGTTACGGCGGCGTGTAAAAAGGTTCGTGCTTGCTTACCTTTATCCTGACCTTAAAGTAAGAAAGAAATCCCACAGTATGTTTTTGTAGTTATCGAATACGATAGATGTTTTAAAAACAATTCATTATTTTATCAAACTCTGACTTTCAGTAGACCTGTAGGTTAGGTAACTAATGCATTTATCTCTATTGTTTTAACTAGGTATTTATACTAGGTACCTGAGGCAAAGATGAATTAAGTTCCAAATTCACCAAGTAATTTTATGTTAACATTGGTTTTTAACCCCCGACCCAAAAACGACGGGGTGTTATAAGTTTGACGTGTCTGTGTGTGTGTGTAAATGTGTATGTATCTGTCTGTGGCATCGTAGCTCCTAAACGGATGATCCGATTTCAATGCGTTTTTTTGTTGTTTGAAAGGTATATCAGTCGAGAGTGTTCTTAGCTATGTTTGGTGGAAATCGGTTCAGGTCTTCAAGGTCATCAGGTCGTTTGTTAGGTGTGATAGGAATGTTACACGCTCAGTTTGCTTTCAAGCATATGTGGGATCTGACATTTGAAACACTAATGTCTTCTGGAACCACTGAGCTGGTCTGCTCTTAGGGCTCGAAGATAGGAGACGTAACCTTGGACTGCCTTTTAGTAAACCCATCGAGTTTGGGCTCGTTGGATTTGTCTTAACTAATTCTCTTTATGTTTCTAATTGACGAGGACCTTATGCTGGAAATGGGATGTGGCGGATGAAACCCTGGAATGCCGGAATGAAACGGATAAACCGATTTATATTTTTGCTGAAAATCTAGAATGACCAAAGTTTAATCTTTATTTTTCTTAATCTCTGAAATTCTCCCAGAGCCAGTTTGTCATGAGGATTGTTAAACAGCTTCCTTTGGTCGAGATCGCATATAGCGACCCTGCTTCTAACTTTTTACGCGGCGAAAAATAAAAGAAATTAAATGAAAGAATGAAAAATTAAGGAGCTCCTTCAAAAAGCATGAAATAAAAAATTTAATAAAAATATTTAAAAACCCCCGACCCAAAAAAAGTACGCATTCATTATGACAAAAGGTTTAAAATGGTAAACCCTATAAAAAGCAAAAAATAACTTTTAACACTATGTAAGTACCAACTAAAGCATGTCAGACTATCTACTCGGGACTTTGTGCCACCTTTATGTCGGCGGCATAACCGCTAATTTTGAACTGCAAATGGTTATCTTGGCCTGCTGTTGACCGTACGTATGAAATTTTTGATTAAATTTTGTCGCGTCGGGGGACCGCTCTAATTTATTAGCCTAACGTTAGATGCACACATTAAGAAGTCCTCAGTCCCATTGTTATACAGGCCAAAATAACCATTTGCAGTTCAAAATTAGCGGTTATGCCTCCGACATAAAGGTGGCACAAAGTCCCGAGTAGATAGTCTGACATGCTTTAGTTGGTACTTATGTAGTGTTAAAAGTAATTTTTTGCTTTTTATAGGGTTTAGCATTTTAAACCTTTTGTCATAATGATTGCGTACTTTTTTGAGTCGGGGGTTTTTTTTAATTTTTAATTTAATTTTTTGTCATAATAATTGCGTACTTTTTTGGGTCGGGGGTTTTTTTATAAAAGGCCGAGGCCGGATAAAATACTACACTTGAAATTAATGTCATACTCCTGTAAATTTCTTTAAAAGTAAATAAAGTTTGACTATGTTTGTATTGCTTGTGACAGGTGACAACCCTGGACATAGCCTGGATGTCTCGCGTGGACTGCCGCGCGCCCCTGCGACAGCTCTGACGTCGCCCCGGGCCGCCCCTGAGCCTAGTCTCGTCCTGCCCCAGTGTCTCGTCTCACACCAATAACATCTCATCTTACACACAAGTCGTGTCATCTTACCAAGAACCAATACCTGTTCACCAAGGAGTTGTTCACAAGACACCCGCTTTAGCAAGGCCCACTGAGGTTATTAAGAGTTCTAAATCAAACGTAACTTCACCTTTAAGACGCAGAACGGATATGAACAACATGGCCGTCACTCATTTATCATCCATTTACAATTTATTATGTATCCATCTTCATCAATACAATTATTTCATTAGCTTGATACAATTCAATAATGCCTCAACTAGATAATCAAGTTGGACAAATACAGACAATTTTTTTACTGCACTACAAAAACCTAAACTATGTACATATTATTTTTATAAACAATATTTTAACAAAACCGAACTAAATAAAACTGGACCTTTTTGTAAAACTTTCAAATAAATTCTAATCACAACCCAGGATATCCAGACTACCTTAAAAACACACAAAAAAACTACGGTAACCTACCCTAACAATTTCTATATTATTTACATAATATGCACTTTGGGCCGCCCCCCTTTCAAAAACTTATTCGGTGACACCGTATGATGACGTCACGGTATGACATTGGGATGAGAAAGACCCTTTGAATGAGGGATGACCCAGAGCGACTCCCACTATATGAGTGCCGCCGCATGAAAATAAGTAAATAAATGCATTTAAATGTTTAAATTATAATTAATGTAAAAAATAAAACTATAATTGAGCTACCTGATGTTTGGAAGTACATATAATCATAACACAATTTAATAAGTATTAATAATAAATTTACAGTTAAATTCTAATACAAAAAAAATAGATTATATTCGATCATAATAATATCTGCAACAATAGCTTTATCTTGTAAATCAGCACTTACAGAGACAAAATATTAAGTAAGTATCGTTAAAATATAAAACGAACATAAGCAATATTATTTTCAACGCAGAGAAACATAATTCATTTTAATTCATTCATTCTCACGATCATTACTTAAAACACGACTCTACATAGTAATAAGTATACATCACCAACTAATGATCTACTTACCTAAGTAAATAAAAAATTGTTCCACTTCAATATTTTTGGTAGAATATTATAAAGTACAAATAACCTAAAAGTAAGAGTTCGGTAAATAACTGACTCTAGGCTGATCTTCCAAGATGTCGGATAAGTTACTTTATCTGCTCTGTAAATATTGTACAAACTGATCTGAGGGTTAGACAATGTAACAATTCAACGAGCGATATCAAAATTCGTAAGTTTATCAAATCATTTCAACCAATGGCGGTTTAACGAACGAGCAATTTAAGGCTTATATTGGAACAAGGAGGAGATATTGAAGGCTTCCTATTGGAGGACTTAACGTTGCGAACTTCGCTATCCCTCGGATAATTATTACATTGACTAAGCCCCTGTAGTGTCTAAATTACTGGAATTGCTTTAGGAACCAATATTTTCCATTTGTGTGAGAGATCGTAGTTTGTTTTCGGTTTGACAATATTACGGCCTATTTACAATATTGTTCACTTAACTCATTGCCCCGATAGTGCTACGTAGTTGCCACGTCACAATAACTAGATAACGGTAGTGTAAGGTACTGGATGCCGATTTATTAGTGGTCAAAATTAATTAACACAACACTACGGGCTCATCGTTTACATCTATTAGCCATTGTAATTTCCAATAATAATAGCTGTACCTAATAATAATCTTTCATACTAACTTTATAAGTGATTTTAGTGCTTATCTTTCCCTTTGTAATAATCTTAAACATTAACTAGGATCCTTAAAGCAAGAACTTAAAGTACCGAACTAAATTAAAACTATGTAAAATATTAATCAATATTGGTGGTACAACTTTACAGTTGTACAGCACAATTTGACCTGTCAATTTCACTACTTAGAGCTCGTGTCGTGACAAAGGTAAAAACATTTCTTTAAGTAAGTGATGACGTACCGAGAACAGAGAAATACTAAGAGCATTAATCGGCTAGGGGAAAGTTCAGACTTCCAGACAGTTTGAAGTTAGGTATTTCAGACCAAGAAATTGGTACGTCTTGTTTGTGGATAATAGCAAATACATAGTCTTTAAAATGAAGTCTACTTAGTCTACATTTTAAATCGCGTCGCGTCGCCTGTTAGTTATGAAAATGTCAATTTTGTAATACTTTCCTACTTTTAATATGTTTGGTAAACACTTAAAAAATTATAATAATCCAAGATAATATTCATTAGGTATTATTAATTCTTATGTAGATGTATTTAATCTATATTAATTTCCTAGGTAGGTATGTACATCAAAAATTGTGTTTACAAAATGTACAAGTAAGAAGCCAACTGGAGCGTAAATTATGTTTTTAGGCTGAATCATTTAAAACGCATTTAAATAAATACAGTTAATCGATACGTTGCCCCCGGGCCTGCGTGGGCGCAACAATAGACACCGGCACAGTGGACCACAGCGTGACTCGCACCTTCCTCTGTAATTATAATCTTCTTAGTCCATTAATCATGCGTCCATTGTTTATAAAAAGTTTCTTAATTTTTCCAATCATGCTATATTATTTTGCTCTCGTTGACATTGTACATTCCAAACACTAGCATTAGTTCACAGTAATTCGCCATTTATTCCTGTGAACCCAGCGACCAAAAAATGCATTTTAGGATTAATTACCTACTTATTCTTAGGGAATTCCAACTCTCCTATTTTCTTCTGCAGTTTTAATTGTTACCTAGAGATAATGATTAGTCTAAGTTTTATCTGTAGTCGAGTAGTTAGATAGATAAAAGCAATAAATAGACAAATATATTAAATACTTACCTTTAGAAAGTTTTGGCGAAAGTCGTTAAATGTATTTAGGAATACTAGAAGATACATAGGTTTGTTGCTTCAATCAGTTAAAAAATTATTTAATATCGAAGAAGTTAAAGTTAGAAAAAAATACATGCGTAATTGATGTTTTTATACAAATGAATGTTCCCTTTAGATTCTCTCTCCCTAGTGACCAAACTGTGCTAGTGCAGTCAGTCCTACTCTCAGTAACCAGCACCCTTTGTACTGTAGGTAGGATATATTATGAACAAATATGGCACTTTACTTCTCATATTTGAAACTAATAAATAGCAATACCTACATAATCATTAATTCATACTACATAATATATCAGATTCCTATTTTTTAAACACTTTCGTGTATTTATATTCTCATTTTCTAAAACAGTTATATTTAAGTAAACTTTTAATTCTTCTAAGTACCTAATTTGTATTGAGTTGTGGCATATACATATATAAGAAAGGTTTATTATATTATATAATATGAACAACCCTGCACCCAATCAATTGTAGCATCCCTTAAATATCATTCGATGGTAGCTACATAAATACTATAAAATTCATTTATACGAATTTAATGGAATCGTAATCGTAATTAAGGCGACATTACCTCCTGGGTATTTTCGTAAGTTATTTTTATGTTGTTTTTTATGTTATGTAACGATGTAGCGAATGTAAGCCGTTTATGAATCCTTGTAGATACATTTATTTACACGGCAAAGTATATTGTAATAATTGAGGTACTTGATAATACTATACTACTTATAAGTATCTAATTTTATTGTCATTTAAATGGCCTTTGGTTCGTACTCCTGAGGGATAGTTAGGTCCCTATACTGTGGTACCAAATAAAAAGATTACTTATGTAGGTACCTTCCTTTTTAATTGGTACCAAAGTGTATGAACTCTGGGAACCTAATAATAATAAGGGTTGTATTATTGTGGGCATCTACGTTACATATTGAATTTATTAATGTAATATTGTTTTTATTACACTAACTAAGCTTTTACCAAGTATGTACCTACAAGTTGTTTATGTTACTATTTTCAATAACTTCATAAAATTTTGTGAAACATTATTAAGATTGTGATAACAGTTAATTTGAGTGTAACGAGCGAGTGAGACATAATTTTTTTGTATTAAAAAATTGCAATCTTTAAATGTTATGTAAGCTCTGTTATCGTAATTTAGGTAGTACCTATTTATTTAATACCTACATACATATGTATAGACCAGAGGTTTGCAAACTTATATCGTCTAACGCCCACTTTGAAAATCAGTAGCGCCCCCTCATTTTTATTTCACCTTAAAAATGTCAATAGCATATTAGTTGCGCAATTTTTTTCTGGGGCCTTAACTGCCCCTCTCTAGGCCTCCAACGCCCACGCGGGGGCGTTATCGCCCACTTTGGGAAAGACTGATATAGGGGTAGGGTTGCCAGGCGTCCGGATAAACCCGGACAGAGTCAGGCTTTTTGGTCGTGTGTCTGGCCAAAATTAACGTTGTCCAGCCTGTCCGGCTTTTGTTAGGCTTTTCACCAAGCGCGGATCCATGGGGTTATGGGGCTCATGACCGCCCCCTGGGACTTAAGCCAACTTATGCAATGCAATAATTTTATAAGCGACAGCGAATATCGTAAAGTTATCGAAACTTCGTTGTCGCCCATCATAACGTCTATCTAAGCCTCCTGGACGAACAGGTGTACGGCTTTTTTACCCAAATGTCCGGCCAAACTGGCTGGTCTGTCCGGCTTTTTGGCTTTTCGACCTGGCAACCCAACTATAGGGGATACACATTATGTCCCCTCGCGCTTGAGTTTTGTACTGAGCTGAAATCAAACTATGTATTTACGTGTCATGAATAATTGAAGTCCGCAGATATACGGGCATAATTTATAATGTTTTTTTTTAATGTGAGTGCTATTTTTACATTATTACTTAACGTGGTTACTTTTTATTTAAGCAAACTACAATAGTGCTCTGTCCTTTTTTTTAAGGTAATATAATTAACCTATAGGTTGGATTCTTTTTTGTACTTACCCTATTAAGCTTTTAAAATAGCAACCAATACTGCGTTGGCTGGTAGAATTCATTCCACTGCAAAATCTGTCGCCATAAAAAATTTAGAATAAGTACCTTGTTACATAATACCTATCTATAAGGTACTGCACCTACCCAGGAAGCCACAGTGACCATAAAAATATCTGAAGCAAAGATTTAATTGACTATTCATTAATAATTTTTATATCGTACCTACTTATGTAGCTCTTAGCTCACACGTAGGTACACATTTGTTTGTACTTTATGATAACTATTTATTTTATTTACAACTAAACTGTATAAGGTGTTAAATTACCTTTCAGTGCTTGTATTGCAATTTAGCACTTACCTTGTTCAGTTGTATAGAAATTCTACCTCGGAAGATATAAAATTTCAAATAGATTACTAAATACCCAGCAAAGTAATCAAAGTGGTTAGTGGTAGATCCTTTATTATTGTAAGTCTGGAATAAGATGAAAGGACCCTTTAGGTTATTTGATTCGAATATTAAGTAATATCAGAACGGCTTAAGTGCCAGTGAGTACATAAGATTGCCTAAGGGTCAAAACTGTTATCACCAGACGCAACCACACGTCGATAATGTATGTAACAGTGGGGATGTGTCATGAACCTATAAAATATACAGGGTGTAACAGAAAGGGTATGTTAAGCGAAAAGCTATGTAAATAGACAATTATAGAGAACCTATTTCCAAAATTTGAGACTCGAAATCACATGTTTATTTTTCATAATTGTATATGAGCATTCCTAAGTTGTTTACGAATTTTCCATACTATGTAAAAAAATAAACACGTGAATTCAAGTCTCAAATTTTGTAGATAGGTTCTATTTAGTGGGCTATTTAAATGGCTTTACGCTTAACATACCCCTTTTGTTACTTCCTGTATATGATTGATATGTAATGAAAAGTGTGTCGTCACATCAGTGTGTCTTGACCCTTATTCTTCTGAGTGAGGCATAGGTAATAAAAATGTTAGAGTTAACTGTTTCCATACTTCTAACCACGTCTGCATTTCTAACACGAGCAGCCAAAAAGGTAGGATCACGAATAAGATCCCGCAGTCTCGTACAGAAAGTTTACTTTGGCACGAAATAAAATTTTATCGCTCGTTGCAGTGATAGCCCCTAGTCTACACGGATAACCATTAGTGATAAAATTTACAAAATTTCAGCTTTCTAGATTTAATTCGGATATTTCTGAGAATGGTACCTACCATTTATTACCTACCATATTACCTATAGTATATGTTTTGTTTGACTGTATTTTGTTGCTAGTTATAGTTTGGGCTAAATTCGAAAAATTGTAAAAGTTATGCGAGTATAAAAGTTTATTTGAAATTTCAATGAGCAGTTTATTTATTTATACTATACCACCCTATAGCTTCTATTAGACATGAACATGAAATACTGTAATGTAATACTGAATATATTCGCTAAATATAAGAAATCTTTTCTATAGATAAAGCTATAGTTTACCTAGGATAACTTTGCGGTGGTGTCGCGGTCATAGTTTCAATTCTTATAATGACACTAGCTGTTGCCCGCGACTCCGCTCGGGTAGATGTCGCTTATTGCGTAGAAGGAGTATGAAAAATATTTTTTTTAAACGAAAAACTGACTTCCTCCCAAAACTCGAGCTTACTAAAGTAAAATTTTACTAAAGGGCAAATATATATTGCGTTAAGTCGTGTACGAAATTTAGAAGGCATAATATTGTCAGATTTATATGCCAGCAAATGATTAAATAGGCCACATGACAAAAGAGGGAAATGAGTAGGCTTCGAAACTTTACATCTGACAATATAAGCAACATATAATTACACTCCTTCTTCCTGCCCTGTTCCCAATCATTTGGGGTCGGTGCAATATGTAGGTACTCTTCTTTCATTCATCCCTATTATCCGTCATCTCGTTATCTCATGTCTACCTTTCCTCATAACATATAAAGCGACTTAACACGATTATTTCATCTTCATGAGCCTATTGCAATCCCTACTGGACGTAGGCCTCCCCCTGCCATTCGCTTTTACTAAAAAGTCCACTATCTGTTTTTCGGCGGCTCCACATCAGACCCTCGTTTCCTATATATAATGTGTAGCTGACAAATATCAGTCTATGGACTACCGTGCTTTTATATTTGAGGATGACCTTCCTAATTTCTATCGGAAAGAACGTTTTCTACATGAAATCATGGGCTAATGATTCACGCTTTAAAGGTAACAAACTGCGTTCACCAACCGCCTGCCCATAGCGAGGGCCCATAATATATCTTAGCGCTAACTATTTACCGATAAGTAGCCTTTATTTATCCATTGAACTGTCTCATATAGCGGCAGTTTAAACGTTCACAAGATGCCTCAGGATATTTAGAGGTTCCTAGTATATCAAAATAAATGGCTTTAACTTTAACTCGGAAACGTTAACAGCTCTTTAATAAGTAATGGTTCACGGTGAAACGTTAACAGCCCTTTAATGAAAAAACCGGCCAAGTGCGAGTCGGACTCGTCAAACCTGCAAGGTTTACAAAGTTCGTTCAGCAGTGGACTGCAATAGGCTGACGACGACGACGACTAACGTACCTACATCCTATAATAACATCATGTAGCTTAATTGCTGTTTCTTTTGATTGCGTTGACTAAAGTTTGATTTTGCTACAGCTTAAAGGTATTATAGACTAGATTTGGATGATTTCAATTTAATACCTCTACGCGTTTATGAGGAAATGGGTATAAGTTTAAAATTATTAAAAAAATATATATTATGTGATGTAACAGTTTTCGTAATTTTTTTTATCCTATAAGACTCCTGTATGATTTCATTTTTAAACAATTTGAAAAGGTATAATCAATATACTAAGTACCTACCTATACTATATAAAAGTTCACATGTGAAACACTAAGCAGTCCTTTGAAGAATATAGGTTCAAATGAATCACTAAAGCCCTTTCATAAATAACAGCTGTTTTACATCAATATATATTCTTTACACGCATATCTACCTTTTATATTTAATTATCACTTTCCCAGATGGTTTGCTGGAAGAAATTCTCTTCAGAGATAAGCACGCCTTTGTACATTTTCTTTCATAATTTCTGTCTGTATGTAATTGTATGTGTACAATAAAGAATAAGAATAAGAACCACATTTTAACCTGGAAATATTATATTTACTTTACATTTTTTTATTCCCACACATTTTTCTTGCACTAATAAAGAAAACCGTTCCGTTTACACAAAGGCTCTCATTACGACATGGAATCCTCAATTTTTATTGTATTCAGCGAAACCTCTCAATTTTGATGTACAAAAGACTTCAACGGGATCAATTTTGGGAATTCTTATTATAGGTTCAAAGGACAAGTTTTATTTATTTATTTTAATACATAATTTCTCATGTTTGACGTCTATGTTTATGAAGCCAGAAGAAAGAGTAATTCTATGTAAGTATTAAGCATTTATTTTATTTATATTTACTTACCTTTGACATTTTTATATTCTAGTGTATAGAACCGCGGAAGGAATTCCCGGGATTTAGAAGCGGTAAAAGAACCGGGAATTAAAATACAAGAACCGGGATTTTCTGGGAATTATTTAATCGTAAATTGACATCATAAAAAATTCGTATAAAACCCTTTTTTTAAATATTAGTTGTAATTTATAGTTTATACACACAAATCCGTATACATATATGGTAATACGTGAGCGGTTCGGAGCGGAGCGGGCCACTTTCCCGCCCAAATAGTAACGAAATGTGCAATAAGGTTGTATAACCTTCTAGTCCCCCGTGTCGTAAGGTTATTGAAATAGAAGAGGACTTAGACTAAGGAACCCGTCATTCCTTGAAACGGGTGATCCCTAAGTTTGTTCATGGGTACTAGCAACGGTATATAAATACATAGTCTCCTCTATCTGCTAAACGTGACTACCGCAGGTCGGGCCACTACCAACTACACCAATCGGTCGTCAAATCGAGATGAGTCGAGATGGCAAAAAGACCAAATAGTTCCACTTTATCTGGAAGGCGTAGGGCTCTTGCCACCCCAGCGTTGGCATGATATCTAATACTGCAGACGTGGGATCGACCGGCACTCCTGGCCATGAGAGGTCTGGTGTCCGATTGATCGACGGGTGGAACACACATAGGCGTTTACCTCCAAAAGTTACCGACATTACTTAACCAAAGGCCCGACCCCACTGCCCAAGGCTGTAAGGCGGGCATGCTCTGCGGTACTGGTTGACTATTTAATAGGTTTTTCCGTACCAATTCAAAAGCGGCCCGTCCCACAATTCTGCGAGATTCAAATCCGTTTGGGCAGATCGCCTTCCAGGCGGTTTTGGCACAGCCATACAATGTCGACCTGGCTTTGGCTGTTTTAAATTTTGATGACATGGGAAGTGCTATTGAAGCCAAAAAGCTGAGTGCTACACTAGTAATTTTGCGTAAGTCTCCAAACCTTATCGGTAGGGAGGCTTGGGCCCAGGAACGATCATCTAAGCTGATTTGATAATCGAGGAGAGGGTCTGCTTAATAGCTTGGTCTAAACGAAGAAGAAGATCTGAAATTTCTAGATTTGACTGCAGCGAAGGTATACATAAATCTGGGGCAAAAAAGCAATGGCGTATTATATAGTAGGCCTGTGCGTATTAATTTTGAAAAGGCACCTGAGTGCTGACAAAATTTTGAATTTGTTCATCCACGGAAAGAGGGTATCGACTCGTCTAAGATGGCGAGCCCAAAAGGCGAAAAGAGCTTTTATCCACAACAGACAAATTTGGAGCCAATAGGTTGAAAGCAGAAATTATTTCGTTACGGGATAAGCATATAACTCACATTTTCCCGTTTGAGCTCAAGCCCTATTAATTTTAATTCCTGCTTCAGGAGTTTAAGATGCCCTAGGACGAGCTCGCTTCGCCTCCTAGGGTCCTCTTAGATACCACACGTTTAATTTTGATTGCAGCTTCTCGATTATCGGGTGAATAGCTAGGCTAAATTGGAATAAGTTAATTATTATAGCTATGTTGATGCCCGATGATGATGATTGATCTCATTCAATGACAGACTGAATTTATCTAGATTGTAAGTATTGTATTGATATTAAGTTTGGCTGTAGCTAAAAGCTGATTACTACTCAAATAAAACATTCTTTTATGATTGTATTTGTTTGTACCTACCATACCTTCCGCCCCCGGTACCGAAAATCCCGGTTCCTTGAAACATATCCGGTTCTCTATACCCTATAGAATACGTACCCTTCGTTAAAGGTGGCCACAAAAAAACATCCTGTATAGAGATACACACAAAGGCTCTCATTGCGACATGGAATCCTCAATTTTTATTATACCGAAACCAATTTTAATGTACAAAAGACTTCAACGGGATCAATTTTGGGAATTATTATAGGTTCAAAGGACAAAGTTTTATTTATTTATTTTAATACATAATTTCTCATGTTTGACGTCTATGTTTATGAAGCCAGAAGAAAGAGTAATTCTATGTAAGTATTAAGCATTTATTTTATTTATATTTACTTACCTTTCACATTTTTATATTCAAATCAAATCAAATCAAATCAAATCATTTATTTTGCACAAAATATGAGTAATATTGTTTACAGGTTGTTATAGTTTAGTTTCTAGTTCATACATATTTTGCCATGGGAGACATGCAAAAAACTTATTCTATTTAAAAATTATGATCATTAATTGTAATATTTCTGTACAAATACATATTCTTATTACATAAACATGGTTATTATATTATGTCGGAGCTGCAGTGGCGCCACTCATCAATAATTCCGTAAGTTTTCTTTTAAATATGGATATAGACTTATTTTACAAAGGTCTGCGGGCAGTTTATTGTATATCCTAGGAGCCATTCCAAAAACACTTTTATTATATATTGCAGACTTGCATAGGGGCATGCATATTTTATGTCTGTTACGTTCTCCTTTTAATTTTGTAAATGTCTCCAAATTATTTTGTACATACATTGCCATCTCCAGTATATACAAGCATGGTACTGGCAAATATTTAAGCTCTTAAAGAATGGTTTACAGCTTTCAGTTTGCTTTATGTTTACAATAGCTCTTATACACTTTTTTGTGATCTAAAAATAATGTCCCTATCTGTAGAATTTCCCCAAAATATTATCCCATATCGCAAGGTTGATGCAACGTATGCATGGTATGCTGTCAGTACCGCAGACTGATTACTACTTTTGTTAACATTCGAATAGCATAAGAGAATGAATTAATTTTTTTACTTGTAATGCAATGTGTGCCTTCCAGTTTAAATTACAGTCAATATTTAGTCCTAAAAATTTTGTTAAAGTAATATTGAAAATGTTCTTATTGTCATAATGTATGTCAAGTTTATTACATGGTTTTATCCTATTATAAAATGTCATTATTTGAGTTTTGTCAATATTAATTAAAAGGTTATTTGAATTCATCCAATCCACAATATTTTTTAAAGTATTATTTATGTCGTTTTCAAATGTTTTTGTGTCATTACCAACAAAGATAACTGTGCTATCGTCAGCAAATAGCGATGTTGGGTGACTAGTTATTTTGGGACAAGTAATACGCGATGTAGTCCTCAGACTCCGTTTTACGAGTTGTACGTTGCGTGGTGTATGGTATGGTCTACATAGTCAAACGCTTTAGTAAGGTCCATATACAATGCGCAAACATGCATACGCTTATCCATACCCGTCATTACATGTTTTAAAAAATTAAAGATGGCACCATTTATATTTTATTTTTTCTGCGCTTGTTCATCAGCCAACATATTGAATTTTTCTAAATAGTTATAGAGCTTCTCTCTCAAATATCTTTGAGAATATAGGATTCAACGACATCGTACTACATCGCCGCATCTCCTTCCGTGTCGTAAGAGTCGACTAAGGAACCCGTCATTCTTCGGCACCCGTCACCCTTCGGGTGATTGTTAAAGCTGTCTCCTCTATCTGCTAAACGTGACTACCTACAGGATCTCCTTCATGATCCTGCAGTTCTGGCCATCTTAGCCAAACCTGTTATACTTGGACCTGAACATGCACCTACTACCGAGGAGTTATAAGTAAGTAGGTATTGCAGTTGCTTTTACCTTACCTATAGGTACCTAACCTGAGAGAAATTAAATTAATCCACCAAATCCTCGCCATACCAACTTTCAAAAAGTGACCAACACAGATAAAAATATTCAAAGCAGAAATGTTTTGAAAATATAAAAATAGTAGTAGTGGCGAAGGCGAGTCGAAAAACAAGTAATACGCGATGAGTCCTCGACTCCGTGATGTAAAATGACATCGTTAGAGTAAAGCCAAACATACTACCGGCCGAAATTTCAAAAAGTGACCAACACAGATAAAAATATTCAAAGCAGAAATGTTTTGAGTGATGTAAAAACGTTATAAAGGCCGAAATATCGTGTGTTTAGTGAATGTTTTTATCAATGTTGTGTAGATTGGCTACTGATTTCGTGTTATCTAACAAACACAATAAATTATTTTAGGACATCAAGTTGTAACACTGAAAGAAGGGTCGCGAGCAAATGGCGTTTCTAGATCTGGTGGAGGTGATATAAAACAGGATGTTGTGCTAACGATGACTATTAGCACGAGATTCGGGAAAGGTACCAGTAATAATGTATATTGCTTACCTCTGTCTTACCTTCGTCTTTCTTTCCTTGAGTCCTTCCGTGTCTTTAATTTGTTACATGTAGGTACTACATCAATCGTTTAAGGGTCTGAAGTGCCAAAATCAACTTAATTTTTATTTTATTACCTACATACTTTCTTGGTGCTTACTACTAACTAAACTACCTAACCTCTTAAACCCAATGCTTTATCTTAGTTTTACTTAGTCTATGTTACGTTTTTACCCACCGGTTCAGACAATAGTTACCGAAAGCAACTGCCTAATAGCCTGTATGTAAATACTGCGCTACTTATAAATTTGTACCAGAGGATATTTTAATAGTCAGACCACGTACCTTACGGAGCAAATAAGCCGCCTGGTTAGGAACTTTCCTGTTAATGTCTGTCGAATTATCTATTCTGCGGTTGGTTACTCGTATTAGCTCGTCAGCCTAGCAAGTTCACTTCGAGGCTTCGACATCGCGTATCGTATCGCTCGGCCGTAGTTTCTTTCCACTACATTTAACTAATGTGACATGACGTATCATGCTCGAATCGTACATACATTAACGTCCCTGCACGTTGGGAATGTTTATAATACTTGATTCATTGCTGGCGGATTGCATAATTCCTATACCTAATAATTGATTCAATTTTAAACACGCCATTGTACTTGCCTGCATACACACTGAATAAACTGCAAAGGCAGATCTTTCTTTACAGGCTGACCTTATTGTTAAGGATGGTGTCATGTCATAGTGGCCACGGTAATTACAACGTTATAATTACGAGTAATTCATATCGTTACTCAGTCAGGAAAACTAGAAATTATTTCAACTAGACACATTGAAAGAATTACAAGCTCAACCGGCACTAAATACTTAAGTAGAATACCGTGCTGGTTGTCATAATTAGACATAAACATAATTATCAGTCACATAAGTAAATACACTATTTCCTCTGTTTTCCACCATAACAAAATCGATAGATATCATGCGTCATGCAAACTTAGAGAACTGCTAAGATTCATCGGAAAATGTCTGTACTTTATACTCGTAATTATCAATTCTTAGCTACAAATTGCGATTAGAGCAGGTACACATAAAGATTATCAAATGATTTTTCTCGATGCTCGTTGCACATGCTACTTGGTGCACTCATAGCACATGCTACTTGGTGCACTCATAGCACATGCTACTTGGTGCACTCATAGCACATGCTACTTGGTGCACTCGTTGCACATGCTACTTGGTGCACTCATAGCACATGCTACTTGGTGCACTCATAGCACTCGCTACTTGGTGCACTCATAGCACATGCTACTTGATGTACTCATAGCACATGCTACTCGTATGTGTAGCATTGCGGTGTCCGGCTAAGCTAGATATGTGTTTGTTTTCATAATTAATGCAAAATAGTGCAGAGTAATTATCTCCTGGGACTAAGGCTGGCAAAGTACTTAGGTAGTAACAAAGTAGAAGGCAAGCACAGAAGATGGGTACCACCTACTACATAGGTACCTACTTACTATCTACAATACTTATTTATTTTTAATGACCTAGAACGTAAAGGTTATCTTATCAGAAATTAAAGTCCAAGAACATTACTACCTAATTTAACAATAATGTGCAAATCAGTGTTTTTAAGATAGGTATAAAAAGGCCCTTGGTGCTCTGCCTACCCCGTAAGGGATAAATGAGTGATTATACAGGGTGTTTTTTCGTGGCCACCCATTATCGGAGGGCACGTACTCGTACGTACTCTATACATCAAATAAAGTAAGTTTATGCCAAAAAAATGCTGGAAAACGATGTAAATTTATTCGAAAAAAAATAATTATTAATTGATCAGGCAAAATTTATAGTGTCCAGTGTTTATGCTAGTTTTTTCATAGACAGATATAAATTATTTCACGTGAAAAAAACTTGCTACGTACGCGTGACTATGTGCATTTATGCAGAAAAACGCAGTCTATTTACTCAAATTTGGACCCTAATATCTTGGAAACCAGACACTTCCCAAGTATGCTTCCATGGTAATAAATCAGTTTCTGCGTAAATGCACATTGACGCGTGTAACAATATTTTTCACAATAAATAATATATGTCTGTGAAAAATCTAGTGTAAACACTGGTCACTATAAATTATGCTCGATCAAGTAATTTTTTTTTGTTTAAAAAAAATTACATCGTTTCCCAGCATTTTTTTGGCATAAAATTACTTTATTTGATGTATAGAGTACGTACCCTTCGTTAAGGGTGGCAACGAAAAAACACCTGTATAAGTATAATTGTCTCACTAAGACCTATCCATAACCTAACATTATAAATACTTACTAAGCATTTTTAAACTAGATGAAGCAACGGAAAAAGATAGTTGTTCAGACTCGAGCTCATCATCATCTGAAGTATCTTCCGAGCTGGCCCCTCCCATCAAACGGTACCCTCACGCGGTGCTCTTCGGAGGCACCTGCGGCGGCTCCATCATCAGCCCCAAATGGATATTGACTGCTGGCCACTGGTAATTTGTCATATTACACATACGTTCATGATATAACATAGCTTTTTTGTAAGCAAGTAGCCCGCTACTTTCTGTAGTATAATTTAGGTACATACGGTAGATAT
This sequence comes from Carposina sasakii, assembly GCA_014607495.2. Classification (NCBI taxonomy): domain Eukaryota; kingdom Metazoa; phylum Arthropoda; class Insecta; order Lepidoptera; family Carposinidae; genus Carposina; species Carposina sasakii. The sequence goes on from CP053158.1 coordinate 10,842,884, forward strand.
TTAAATATTTCTCAAGTGATCTTTTGGTCTACTTTGTATGTTTTCAAAAACAAGTAGATAGCAGCATATCTACAGTCCACATATATCTGGTAGTGGTATTATTATAAGGAATATTAAAATGTTTTGCCCTCGTGTTATTTATAAACAACCTGCTGAGCGACTCATGCGCAGCGCGTTTGGGTTTTCCCTCATTTTGTATACCTATGCCATTACAAAACGAGTTTCTTCAAACTGTAGGTATACAGGATGTTTTTTTGTAGCAACCATTAACGAAGGGTACGTACTCTATACATAAAATGAAGTAAGTTTATGCCAAAAAAAATGCTGGGAAAAAATATATTTTTTTATGATTTTTTTTTTAAATTACTTGATCGGGCGAAATTTATAGTGTCTAGTGTTTATGTTAGTTTTTTTATAGACAGATATTAATTATTTCTCGTGAAAAAATCTAGCTACGCGCGTCTATGTGCATTTATGCAGAAAAACGCAGTCTATTTACTCAACTTTGGACCCTAATATTTTGGAAACCAGACACTTCCCAGGTATGCTTCCATGGAGAAAAATGATCGTGATGATGAGGAGATTCCGTAGTTTTTGGGAACGTTGACGACCAAAAATCACCTGTATAACAGATAATTAACTGGACAATTAGGTAGGTACCTTACCAATGACGAAGTTAAGCTTTAACATTTAAATAGTAGCTAAACACTTCTGAATTATGTTATGATACATTTTATTATTTTTGAATTATCATTTAAGTACCTACCGTTAGACCCCATAGAATATACAAAATATAATTGTTTTGCCCCCTAGAAAAAACGTAAATAATGTGCCTTTATTGTTAAAAATTCTATTAGGCCCCATATAACACAATCATTCAAGCCACTATGATTGTGGTAGCGCGTAAACTACCCGCAGAAAATATTATTTTGTAGAAACATTGATAATTGGTTGGATGATACACAAATCCTTGAAAAGTCTATCCCTAATAAACATGAAGTAGAGATGAAATTATTATTATTACCTCAGACCGAGGATACTCCGAAATTAAACTTGATTAGTAAATAATTTATTTCCATACGTATGCAAAGGGAGAGATGCTAAGTAAACCTAGTTTAAGTATGTATTTTGCCTATAACTGAATCTCTGTGTTTATTTACGTAATCTCTAAATAAGGAATAATACCTATAAATACTGATGTAAATATATTTAGTAGGTTCTCTTCGGTTGTTTAGTTATTTGAATTCGTCTCGCTCAACTCGCTTGCTATAAAGTCGCACACATAGAAAACAGCCACGTTACGTGTATACCTACTTGTAGACATAAGAACCAGATTTTAATTAATTGCTCATCGAAGCGAAAACTTAGCTAAAACCAATTGCCTATTAAATACCTAGATGGTTACCTTACTAGTATAAGACGTAATAGTAGGACAGTTTGCATAATACAAGTAAACAGCTGTATTATTAACGTATTCTGTAACCCATGTAAACGTTAACCGGGGTAATAGGTATACACCAATCAATAGGGGCAAACTTATCTCAATACCTATTGGTAATCTAATAACAATTGAATTCATTATGAAACAAACCACGAAGTGGCCATAACATAACCAAGTACGCGTATATATTGTAATTATTTGAAAACTGTGGGGTAAGCACGAACCTTTTTACGCGGCGTAACGCTAGCAAAATCTATGTGATTTGACAGTTGGACGATAGCGTTACGGACTATCGAGAGGTTCGTCCTTACCCCTCTGTTACTGTTTCTAGTGAGCCTTTTATACTAGACTAACTTTATTAATGAATGTTAACGTTCACAGCACCCTGTTCACGGCAGGACGGGTCGTGCTGGCCGGCACCGACAACTCGGCCAACGGATCCGGCATCCGGCGCCGGGTGAAGCGCCTCATCATACACCCCAAGTTCAGCGTCGGACCTTACTGGCTCAACACCGAGGAATATAACATTAGACAGGTAGGTACCTACCGATCCTACTTTTTATTATACCTACTCCCAACTTAATTGCTCCGCGACAACCTCTGAATAGGTATAACCTCTAACCTTAATTATTTCAAGAAAAAAAACCGACTACGTAAAAATTTTGTCCCAGTGCCACTCTCACGACGAATCTAACAATACCTCTCAAACTCAAATGTGACAAACCTAAACCTCCAGAGTATGTCAAAGAAATATACCTACATACAGACATACACTCGAAAATGACGCGCCTCTTTCTGGCGCAATCGGGTAAAAATTCAAAATGTCTCCGTTTCAATAGTTTAGTAAAGATTCAAAATAATCGGAACAGGTACTTGTAGAGTGCTGCTTTCCTCGGCGTCAATTACACACATCTTTTACACTGTTTATTTAGGCTATGAGCTGGTTTTGTTAAGTATTGGATACGCTATTTCAGGTAGCAGCCCGCTGGGACTTTCTGCTGGTGGAGCTGGAGGATAAGCTGCCCATCAACAATGTGACCACAGCCATCATCCCGCTGGAGAGCGACATCGACACGCCGTCCTGCCTCAATGTGGGCTATGCTGGCTTCGGAGCTGAGAAACACGGGGTTTGTTTCACCACTCAATAGCTTATGATACTGATATTAAGTATTTACATACAGTGGCAAAAATATTACATGCCTACGAGTACATTAGGGTGTCCCTTATACTATGGCGAAAAAAAAGATTTTTTAAAATTTGAATGCATACCCTCAATTTATTTGTAATTGCTAAAACATACTTAAATATGAAATTTCATATTTCTAGCATGATCGCAAGCCGTGCCGTCAGAGGTTCGAAGTTTATTATTAAAAATTGTGTTTTGTCCTGAACTGCGGTCATCTCTGAAATCAATAAAAAAAATAAACTAATCAAGTGAATAAGAATTAAAAAAAATAAAAAATACATAATAACCTTAATCTTTTTCAAAAAATAAATCAAATACCTAATAATAGTCAGGGTAACTTTTCGAAAGTTCGACATTTTCTACTTTCTGCGTCGGAAATTAGCGTACCTACCGCGGATTTTTTTTGTGAAAAGCGTATCTATAGAACGATAAGCACCGAGGCCTTGCTAGTACTGCTTGTGTATTTCCTATAGACTTAGACTGCAACGTACGTAGGGCATCTTAACTATTTTATCTATACATATAATAAAAATGTAACGGATCGATGTCTGTACATGGAAGATATATGAGTAAAAATATTATAGGAGACCTTTATAAACGCAATAGTACCCAAAAGAATAATTTTTGTCTGTTTGTCGTTTGTCTGTTTGTCTGTGCGTTTGTGCACGCTAATCTAAAAAAAACGGCTGAACAGATTTCGATGCAGTTTTCAGGAATATATTGTGACAGGTCCCACTCAAAATTTAGGCTACTTTTTATCCCGGGAAAATGTTTTTATCCCGGATAATTTCGACATTTTGTTTTTTTTAGTCCACGCGGACGGAGTCGCGGGCGTCCACTAGTCTATATAGGTAGATCTATCTATACATATAATAAAAATGTAACGGGTAGCAGTCTGTACATGGAAGATATATGAGAAAAAATATTATAGGAGACCTTTATCAACGCAATAGTACCCAAAACAATGATTTTTGAAAATTTTGTCTGTCGGTTTGTCTGTGCGTTTGTGCACGCTAATCTCAGAAATGGTGAACCGATTTCGATGCAGTTTTCACGAGTCCCACTTAACATATGTTTTTATCCCGGATAATTTCGACATTTTGTTTTTTCTGTAGTCCACGCGGACGGAGTCGCGGGCGTCCACTAGAAATTAAATAAAAATCTTAAATACCACTTTGTTAAAGCCCGCGATTGGAACTAAAAATTATTTTATAGAAACTTAAACATAAAGATTGAGATAGAACACTCTACAGTAGGGTTGCCAACCGTCCTGTTTTCCCAAGACATGTCCTGCTTTTTGGGGTGTCCTGAGCTGTCCTAGATAGTTTTAAGCATCATCCTGAGTTTTAGAGTCCTGACACATTCGCTATCGGCAGATTTTCTAAGAGTGCTGAAATCAGATCAACGCCTATTGCAACGACGGCTAGTCCTGGCTTTTAATCGAAATGTCCTGGTATTTCTTCTTCAAATCCTGGTTTTCAAAGTTTTGAGATAGCAACCCTACCCTACAGCGCAGTTTTTGACCAGACACGGTAACTTTTGAAGCAAATTGCACTCTATTAATTCTGACACGTTACTGCGATTGTTCCTCCAGTAACGATTGTGTCGTGGAACAAACATCCCATCACATTCATTGGGACTGTGGGCGCTCTGGTCTTCTTCTTCTTCAGCATATTGCAGTCCACTGCTGTACGTAGGCCTCCCCCAGGGCACGCCACAAGGCTACTGCCATAGGGGGGTTTTGCCCATAGTCACCACGCTGGGCAGGCGGGCTCTGGTCTAAATGCATGTATGTAATTTAATGTTTGATCCAATTAAATTAGTCTCCAGACCCATTCTGATTATGATCTTGTCTTATCTAAGGACAATATTCATGCTTTCAAATAATTTTGACATACATATATTATTATTTGAATAATAACTTATACTTAGATAATACCTATAAAAAGTTTTATTTTTCATTTCCACTTCTAAAAATTTCGTTTGAGTTATATATTTTCGTTAAATTCCCAAAATCGGGGTAGCCAGAAATTGCATGATCAGATCCGAAGTATTAAAATAACGGTTTGTGTAGCACGGTGGCTCTTAATGTATCTTATTTGACAGAAAGAAACCTTGGATTCCTTCTGCCATCGAATCTTGTAAATGGAATATTGTTTTCGTTACGGACCTGTACCTTAATTTAGATTTTTTGCTTGTTGCACCTTCAGGAGACGATGCGACCCGATATGCACATAATGGACATGAACACGCTGCCCGACGACATCTGCACGTCTGCCCTCGAGCAGTACGACCCGACGGACATGATGTGCACGCGCGGCCGCCCGCCGCGGTACGACTCTGCGTGCAATGTGAGTATACCTGGCTATTCTCTTTATTGATAGCTATGTAAAATGTCATCATAAGCGCAGGCCAGACGCCGCACGTGTTCTTTCATACAAAATGTAGAACGTGGTGCAAACGGGAATCCATCATTTTATCGCAATTCCTTTCAACCAGTGTTGCCAGATCGTACATTGCGAAATTATCTTATATTTGTTGCAAAATTATCGTGTTTTTATCGCATTATAGAATATATGGACAAGGTATGGAATCCTACCCCGCTCATGAGTTAAAGAAGTTAGAATTTACGCCGAATCAAAGAGACGGAATATAATATATGAAACGCATCCAATCCACGAGTTGGAATTTAGTGGATGTTAGGGGTAAATTTCAAAATTCTTAAGGGTTAAAATTGGATGCTTACAAAATTATCGTAGATTTAACAAAAATATGGTAGAACTTGAACGAATTATCGTGCGATACCTAATTTTAATTTTTATGGCATGGCACTCAAAATTATCATGGATCTACGATAATTATCGTGCATCTGGCAACGCTGCTTTCAACGAATTTCATTACCCATAAAACGATTCAAAAACTTTTAGTACAATATTTAACAAATCCTAGAATTAGGTTACATCGCAATTTCATTTCCTCGAATATACATTATCTAAAAACACAGTTCATCGTTATTTGTTTTCATGTTTTATACATTTTATCGAAATAGTTACATCAAAGTTTTGTTACCCATATTTTTGTTTCATAGTAAGTTTCAGTTTGCAAAATAATTGAAACATCGATTTTTACTTCAATAAATCAATGGACATGCCAAAATACGATTACATGCAGTTAATTAGTTCTTCTTTCTAGAGCATTATTCAAAACAAAAATTGGGATAAATAAAAAAAAGTATTTAAATCGACTCAGTTTACTCCGACTCCACGCAGTCTTGTCTGACCTACCCCTAGAGTGCAATGTAAAAGCGCGTAGGCGCGGAGGGGCGAGGCGGATGCAGCAGGCATGGTTTCTCTCACAGCTCCGGTGCTGCAGGGCCCAGGCGGTCCCACGTGAGCGTCGCAGATGAATGTAACGCTCACCACCGCACCTTCGGCTTGCTGGCCGGCTGCGCCGATACATTCATCTGCGACGACAAGCTCGCGTGGGACCGCCTGGGCCCCGCAGCGCCGGAGCCGTGACAGAAACCATGCTTGCTGCATGCTGTATATTTGCTTGCATGCTGCATGTTTGCTGCAGTCTGCATGTTTGTTTGCATGCTGCATGCTTTCTTGCATCCTGCATGCTTGCTTGCTTGCTTGCATGCTGCATGCTTGCGTGCATGTTACATTGTAGATTAATACTAAAAAGTTGTTATGTGAAAAAATATTATGGGTTAATCGGAACCCATCGGGTTGCCAATAGAGCTTCCATTACGTAATTACGTAATTACGAAAATACGTAATTACGGACAAGTTCTTAATATTTAAATTATACGTAATTGAAAGATAAAACTCCGTAATTACGTATGTGTAAGAAAATAATAATTCGTTAATATATTTACTTCATTTAAGGACTACGATTAGCTAGATATGGCAACATTAAACAACATTACACCACTAAAATAAAACTGTACATGGGTATTCCCCGTAGTTTATTTTATAAACTCCAATTAAGTTCAATTGGTCATACAATAACATGTTTTCCACTGAAGCAATAGAAAACATTTTTGAATACTCGTGAGTCAAAGGGTAATCCCCTGTTGGTACCTAATCTGATATTGTTTAGAAATGTTATTAAAGAAATAATATTGAGTTGTGAGTTGTGACACACAGCAAATAGAGTTTGTAGGAATAGGATTGGACATGATAAGATAGTAAATGAGAACTCAACAATAAAGTGGTAATAACTATATATATAGTGGTAATTAATATATTTCAAATCAGTACAGAATCTAATCAGTAATCAGTACAGTGTATTATACAAAATACGAGTATGTCTAATATAAGCTAGGTACATATGTAGAGGATATGCCAAGAAACGCACAGCAAGTGTACTCGACCGAGTCTCTGACGAGACTGCCGCTCCCCGCAAAGTGACCGGCTTTATATTCGCTGCGCGCTGGTGGGGAGCGACGTCATCGGGTGCACGTGCTTGTTCACAACAAGTTCTTCTTGGAATATCTTCTCATTTTAACACGTTCCGACCACGACGCCGTCACGGCCATGCTGACGTGCGCACGTCCTCGGGCGCGTTGTACTACCAAGTTTAATCTGAAAGAAACAGAGCAGCTCAATGTTCGATCATCCTGACAGTTTTTACTTATTAACTTTAACAAATCTGGACCGGCTAATGCCCTTTCAGTTTCAGAGTAATGTTTATTCCCTTCAGTTATGACTGGTCCGAATTCATACGAATTCCTTCAGCGCATACTGGACCGGAGAACGGCATTCCTTCGGCCAAACTGGACCGGATTCATTAGAACCCCTACAGTATTCTGCCGGACCGAATCTTGTAATTCCCTTCAGTTATGACTGGTCCGAATTTCATACAAATTCCTACAGTGCACACCGGACCGGATTAATCTAGTTTTAATTATTTATAAAAGAAAGATGAGTTGCTATTCTACTTATCACTAGTATGTACAAAAGCCTTCGTAACAATCTGACAAGACTCTGGCACTTGTGACAGTGAATCTTGACTATCTATAGATATAGTACGGGAATCACTACGATCACTTGCTCTTTCCGCTGTCAAAGTACGAGAGTCCACAGATTGGGTTTTCCTCACTGTCAATTGAGGCAGTGTCAAAAGTAGGGGCAGTTTCATGACCAGTATTAATCTCATCTACACTTAACGCCGTCACGTCATCACTGGTATTTTCCGCTATTTCTATTAGACCTGATGTTCCACGAGGCACCGCACGCAATTTTTCATGAGAATATTTAAATAATCTATTTGAGCCATTAATATGTCGCATTTCATACCGGTCATTATGTAAAACAGCTGTGATCCTATAAGGTCCTTTATACTTTTGATCTAATTTTGTCTGGTGTCTTTCATCATTCTTAGCAAAGACAAAATCGCCTACGACAAAAGGTCGAATTTTAGCTTTGCCTCTATTGAAACGTATGGTATCATCCTGTGCTGCCCTTTGAATGCTAGTAGATGCTTTGGAGCGAGCTGTATCAAGATCAAGCCTAGTTGTATCTTGTAAGTCAATTGAAATTCTAGATAATTCCAATGAATTACCTTGTACTCCAAACATTAATTCTAAAGGAGTAAAACCTGTCACCCTAGATCGCGTACTATTCAGTGCTAATTGAATATCTCCCAAATTTTCCTGCCATGAGCCTTCCGTAGTACTTTCCACAACAGTTAACAAATTTTTAAGAGTTCGCATAATGCGTTCGACCTGTCCGTTAGCTCTACATGACCCCGTTGCAATAAGATGTAACTCGATATTATGCTGCCTACAAAATTCTTTGAATTCTGAGTTGTCGTAAGAACGACCTCGATCTGCTATTATACGTTTTGGAGCTCCAAACAACTGCACAGCACGTTGCAAGGATCTAATTGCATTGGAAGCATTTAATGAAAGCGTATGCTCTAAAATTACAAATTTAGTAAAAGCGTCTATGATCACTGCGCAATATTCCTTCTGCTCACTTTTGCCGCTAAGTTTTCCTGACAAATCCATATGTAACGTATGCCAAGGAACGGGAGCTTTAGGAATACTGTGCAGCCGAACTTGCTGTGCACAGATGGACCCTTAGAAGCTTTACATATGACACAGGAGTCAACAAACTTTTTTACAAACTTAGACATACTAGGAAACCAATATAAATCGTATAGCTTATCGAGAGTTTTTTCATAACCGAGATGTTTAATTTCGTTGTGGACATGACTTATCAAGGACCATACGAGTGATCGCGGTATTATGGGCAGCCATTTAGAAGTTCTATGACGGTCAATTTTTCGATATAGTATACCTTCTCTAATGTCATAAGTGTGAGCGATTTCAGTTGGTAAGTCATGAGCACGCAATTTTTCTATAATATCTAAAAGTTCAGAGTCACGCTGTTGTTCTACGATCAACCAACCCTTCTCTAATTCAGAAAAGTTAACAGTTTTACAATTTGGAATTTCGTTAATTGGATTACGCGAAAGGAAATCTGCGTGGGCCATATTCTTTCCTTCTTTGTAAATGATATCGAAATCATAAGACTGTAAAATAGCCCACCACCTATGAACACGCGGAGTTAGATCCTTTTTTGAATGAGAAGCCTTCAAAGCATTGCAATCGGTGAGAACAGTAAATTTTCGACCATATAAATAGTGTCTAAAGTGTTGTACGGCCTTCACTACGGCTAAAGTTTCTAACTCATAAGAGTGATAACGGCTTTCAGGATCGGTCGTTTTATGACTAAAATAAGAGACTACGTGTGGAACATTGTTTTCCTTTTGAATAAGTACTGCCCCATAACCTTCGCAACTCGCATCTGTATGGAGTTCGACGGGTAAGGAAGGGTCGAAGATTCTTAACACTGGTTCCGAAGTCAGATAATTATTATTTTCTTTATGGATTTCATCATGTTCAGAAGTCCACGAGATTTTGCCTTTTGCTACAGAAGTCAAAGGATACAGAGGTTTAATCAATTTTGAGAAATTTGGAATAAATTGTCTAAAATATGTAGCCAAACCAATAAACTGCCTAACTTGGGTAACAGTGGAAGGTGCTGGAATATTCTTTAAAGCCTGAATTTTAGTGGGATTTGGTCGGACTTGCCCCGCAGATATCACGAAACCTAAATACTCGGTCTTTCTTTTCAAGAACGAACACTTATTGAAATTGAAGGAAAATCCTGATTTAGAGAGAGTATTTAGCAATTTATCAAGGCGTTGCAAACCTTCCGAGACAGTTTTTGAAGCAACCAAAACATCATCCATGTAAACGAGGATCCTATCATCTTTTAATGGCTTTATCGCATTATTGATCGATCTTTGAAAGACCTGCGGTGCGTTTTTTAAACCAAATGGCATTTTTAAATATTCGTACTGACCTTTAGGTGTTACGAAAGCGGTCTTTTCGATAGAATCCTCGTGTACCTGAATTTGGTGAAAACCAGAGGCCATATCAACGGTAGAAAAGTAATTTGCTCCATGTAACTTATCTATCTGGTCATTGATCAATGGTAGAGGATAGTTATCTGAACAAGTGTTACTATTTAGTTCTCTATAATCTACACATAACCTATCACTTCCGTTTTTCTTTTTGACTAACAAGATCGGACTCGCAAAAGGAGAATAACTTTCACGTATGATGTTGGCATCTAACAACTCTTTTATTTTGCTATCTACTATTTCTTGTTCACTTGGGGATAATCTATAAGGTCTTCTATGAACAGTTTTATTAGGATCAATCAATTCGATTTTGAGTTCACCAGTAGTAACGTGCGTGGTAGGGAGATTATTTATAAAACTTGTGGAGTATGCCCTTAAAATTTTAAACAGGTCATCTTTATCTTTACCTTCCAAATCTGTGTCAACCGAATAATTTAAAAAAGCTTCGTTATTACTTACGCAAAAGTTTGTATTTTTGATTTGAGAGAAAATTAAATTTTCTGCGCTGATTTTAACGGAAATATCATTATTTAAAATATCACAACCTAATAAAATGTTCTCGCTAAGACAATCATCAGGAATGACGTGAAAGATAACCTCGAAATAGATGTCTTGCACAATAATCGGACATTTGACTTGTAACCCACATATTACGTTACTACCCCCAACGCCTTTTAAAGTTACTTGGTCATGAAACTGCTCACCAATTAACAAATGAGAGTAACAATTTTTTATAAGGCTACACTCTGCACCAGAATCAAAAACAAAAGGTAAATTTGTACCACTTATCTGCAACGTTCCACGCGCGGTCTTCGAACACAGGTTAACTTGTTTACTGCCACTGTCATTACTGTTCGCCTTGCCGCCACCTATCGTCCAGGTGCTGCTTGTTGCGCTGTCCTCTTTCTTCTTGTATCTCATGGGGCAAGCGGTAGCTACGTGTCTAGAATCAGAACAAATGTAGCAAGCCACACCTGGCTTTCGTTGGTCTGGTTTCGTTGTAATGAATCCAGTTTTAGTAAAAGATCGTAATCGGTCACGGCATTCGTTTCCTCGATGACCGGTCCTGCCGCAGAAGTGACAGTTACCTCGAAAAACTGTGCTACCTCTAAACCGCTTTATGTCAATGTCCTGCGGACTTGTATCCTCATTACGTCGTTTCAATGAGAAGCCTCGCAATGTACGAAAAAGGGAATTCTTGTTGTGTATTATCACAGAGTTTAATTCACGCCGAATTTTATCATCGCACTGAGATAGAACTGAAATAGATAATCCGGTGGCTACTTCATCAGCAAAATTTCCATTAGGTATTTTTTCTATAAGTTGCCAAAGACGCATGCCTGCTTCAGCTGGAGTTTCTTTAGGTTCAAGTTGAAATTTAATAATTTGGTCAAAGTAATCCTGCATCATCATCGGTTTTGAAAACTGGGACAGTAAAAGTTCTTTGATAGATGCCCAGGACATATTCTCTGGTTGTACTTTAGTCAGACACAAGGCAGCGCGACCCTTTAGGGACTGGGTCAGGGCTAACACTAAATCTACGCCAGTCACTTTCTTTTTATCTATAATTATCTCGGTCAATTTACACCAGTTATCAATATCCGAGTCGGGAATATCGGGGTCAAATGGGACCAGTTTAACCTGGGGGCTCGGCACAACTTGATGGTTCATCATGGCTTTGGCGATTCTTTCGAATATGGCTTCCATGCCAGAAGAGAATAATGTTGCTTGTTGCAGGATGGTATTATCGGCCGAAACTAGTGGGGGGTCTGAATCCGGCGCTTCTGATGTAGGAATAGGATTGGACATGATAAGATAGTAAATGAGAACTCAACAATAAAGTGGTAATAACTATATATATAGTGGTAATTAATATATTTCAAATCAGTACAGAATCTAATCAGTAATCAGTACAGTGTATTATACAAAATACGAGTATGTCTAATATAAGCTAGGTACATATGTAGAGGATATGCCAAGAAACGCACAGCAAGTGTACTCGACCGAGTCTCTGACGAGACTGCCGCTCCCCGCAAAGTGACCGGCTTTATATTCGCTGCGCGCTGGTGGGGAGCGACGTCATCGGGTGCACGTGCTTGTTCACAACAAGTTCTTCTTGGAATATCTTCTCATTTTAACACGTTCCGACCACGACGCCGTCAAGTTTAATATTGTATTATGAAGCAGCATAAACTTAGGCTTGTTTGTTTATATTTTACTTTCTTGAATTAAGTGAAACGAGATTCACTTGAAGTCTCAGTCTCATTACTTGCTAGTCGGCGATTGTGTGAAGTACAGTGCCTAACCTGATCAAAGTTTTGAGTATTTGCCCCTGTGTCCGGTCTCGCTATTTTATAATTTGATTTGGAGATTTTTTGCACCAGTACAGGAATTATCTACCTTGATGGAAATGTGAGTATTACCATTGTTTTGTTTATTTGCTTTTTAAAGACAATTTTTTCTTACATATTCATTTGAAAATTATTTTATACAATTTTGACGATGGCAAATAGTCTTTATTTAATATATCTACGTCCGATTTTCAAGTGATAGGAATTAGGATGTAATGGTTTTTTTTATAAAAAACTGTTGTAATTTTATGTAACACTTTTAACTGCAATTTGTAATATAATTAGCTTTTATATATAATAATAACTGACATTATATTTTATCATTACATATCTACTTTGTAACATTTTAAGTGAGTAAGTTATTATGTACTAACCGACCCGCCCGCAGCTTTTCGCGCGTTAATATCGTCTGAAATCTGAACGATTGAACACAATATGTTTATAAATTATAGCATTAGCGTTATTCTGATGTATGAGCTATATTATTCTAAAGTATCATTCAAATTCATTCCGTAGTTTGCGTGAAATAGTAACAAACATCCATTCTCACAAACTTTCGCCTTTATAATATTAATATATTTTATACATTTTAAATTGTTTTAGGTCTGCAACAAGGAAGACAGTATACAAGGAGTTTTCTAAACAAACGCACACAATCTTCTATCTGGGAACACTACTTACGGGCTGATAATGGACAAAGTGTCCAATGTAAGCATTGCAGCAAAATTTTAAAAACTCCTGGTGGTGCGACTGGAGCATTACACACTCATATGCGTGCTAAGCATATTGGTGAGATGTCTCAAGGACAAGATCCGCAAAAAGCAAGTACTTCGATGTTAAGTAACACTCAACTACAGTCAAGTAAAGATTTTGATAAGCCTCCACCCAAGAAAACTAAACTCACAGATTACTTTTCTAGTGACTTTTGCATGGAAGTTCGAGTAACTAGAATGGCAGCATTAGACGGGATCCCCCTAAGCAAATTTTTGTACATCTGAAGACCTTAGGTATGTTTTCAAAAAATCAGGCTACGATCTACCAAAATCTCCATCAACAGTAACCAAAATAGTCCTGGAACAAAGTAATGCCATAAAGAACCAACTTAAGAATCAATTCAAAGAGATGAAGTCGCAGAATAAACGATTTACTATTACATTTGATGAATGGACGTCTACTCGAAACCGAAGATACATGAATATAAATATCCACAATAAAGATCTAGCGTCGAATAATTTTAGAAATTTGGGCTTGGTAAGAATAAAGGTTCCATGCCAGCTAATGTAGGAACTCGATTATTGGAACAACATTTAAGCGAATTTGATTTAAATCTGGAAGACATAATTGCTTTCACAACAGATGGGGCTAGTGTAATGGTCAAAATGGGCAAAAATTTTGATGGCCACCATCAGTTGTGTTTTGCCCATGGAATACAACTTGCAGTACTCGAGGTATTATATAAATCACGAAAAATTATAAATACTGAACCAGTACTAGAGGATGTTGCATCAGATAGTGATATTGAAGAATTTGAAGATAATGATGGTGGACTTTTCATAGAAGTACCTAGAGTTCCAGAATCAGAGTTTCTGTACAAAGATACTATAGACAAAGTAAGAAAACTTGTTAGATCCTTTAAAAAATCGCCCTTGAAGAGTGACATGCTAAGAAAATATTCTTTGGAAGAGAACGGCAAGAGCCTTGATCTAATATTAGATTGCAAAACCCGATGGAACAGTTTGTCAGATATGATTGGACGATTTCTGCTACTGAAATCATGTGTTTTTAAGGCACAGCTGGATTTTAAAAGTTATATTAATTTCACTGATAAAGAAATTCAAGACCTATATAACATTCATCATAGCTTAGATGTAATTAAAACTACTGTCATGGCATTGTGTCGCCGTGATTCAAATTTGCTAACAGCAGATGCTGCGCTTCAGTTTATGTTAGATAAACTTGAACTTCAGTCCAACGAGCTCAGTGCAAAGCTGGCCATATCTCTTAGGAAAAGAATTAAAGAAAGGCGATCGGACGTGTCTGGTATTTTGCAGTATTTACATAATAATGAGGAATTTTTCAATACCACGCCATCAGAAGCTTTCTCAAAACCTACATCTGATTACATACGAACATATATTACAAACTTACTGCAAAGGCTCAAATTAACATCACTTACAACTCCTATAAGTACAGAAATAAGCTCAAATTCGGAAGAAATACACAATAGTAACGATTCTATTGTTTGTGACCAAGAATCTGTAGCACAGCAACTGGATAAAAAAATTACAAAGGTTATGGCAAATGTAAACAAATGTGGAGAATCTGGAGCAAACAAAACAGATCTTGAATCCATCATAAGAGTAGAAATGTGCATCTACGACAGCGCTGGCGGTGGTCGTGAAGTTTTCCTCACAGCAGCCTATAATTATTTACTTTCGATAACACCCACCAGTGTCGAAGCTGAACGAGCTTTTTCTTCTGTCGGCTACTTATGTAGTAAACTTAGGAGTACTCTGGGTGACAAAACATTGCATGCTTTGTCATTCATGAGATCATACTACCAAGAACAGAAATTAAATAAGTAACTATTATAAAATAAAAATAAAATAAAAATAAATAAACTAATTACCTAATATCTTTCTTTTTTACATATGATAGTATTGTAAATTTATGTAATATTAAATAGTGTTCATTTTATTAAAATAAAGGCAAGTACATATAAAATCCTAGTAATATTATTTTACCTTATCACTATAATAACTTAAGTAAATTATATATTTGAAGATATTTAAATATTCATTTTAATTCACTTCAAAAAAAGACTGAAAGAATACTTAAAGGACGAATGGGCGCTTGCCTTAAAAAAACATTTAGGAAATTTACGTAATTACGTAATTACGTAATTGGTGGATGAAAATGCGTAATCAGTTCCGTAATTAACATATCCGTAATTTTGGAAGCCCTAGTTGCCAACCGTCCCGCGTGGCGCGGGACGTTCCGTTTTCAGGGTCTAAATAACGCGTCCCGTTTTAAGGGTCTGCGGGACGCCAAATGTCCCGTTTTCCGGTGGATTCTCCCCAGTTGATAAAAAATCCCATCTTCAAAATTATAATCGCGAAGAGCACGCGATACCCAAATCTTGAACTTTGAATTTTCAATCAGAACACAAATCTTTAAGTTTAATATACCTATACTTGTTACCTACTCATTCATCCATCATCAATGAAACATCAGAATTTATAAGTAGTATTCAGTGAAACCACCCAATATTTTTTTTTAAATAAAGGTCCTTGGAAGAAGGCGAAATAATTTCGCGCTCGCTCCGCTCGCGATTATCTTAAATGACTAAGAATATCATGCGATGGACGTATGCTGATCCAATAAAAACAATGTTTTTTTTTTATAAAGTTCTTTAGAAGGTGAAAAAATTTCGAGCTCGCCCCGCTCGCGTTTATTTATTTATTTTATCTTAAATGGGTAAGAGTATCATACAAAGGACGTATACTGACCCAATAAAAACAATGATTTTTTTAATAAAGTCCTTGGAAGAAGGTGAAAAAATTTCGCGCTCGCTTCGCTTGCGTTTCTATGTTTGCACTGCAAGATAAAGAGTAACAAACAAAATAGTTATACCTACTATCGGTTGAGTATACAGGGTGTAACAAAAAGGGTATGTTAAGCGAAAAGCAATGTAAATAGCCCACTATAGAGAACCTATCTACAAAATTTGAGACTCGAAATCACATGTTTATTTTTCCCGATAGTATGGAGAATTTTTAAATATCTCAGGAACTTTCATACAGTCTTAAAAAATAAAAATGTGATTTCGAGTCTCAAATTTTGTAGATAAGTTCTCTACAGTGGGCTATTTACATAGCTTTTCGCTTAACATACCCTTTTTGTTACACCCTGTATATATCGGATGCGCCTCCATTCGCAATGGAATATCACGAAATATTTTATTTCTCTATAAAAATTTACAGAAATTGGCTATTTGTAGTGGTGTCCCGTTTTTCTTGCTCTGGTCCCGCATATTTAACCCCGATGTCACGCAAATCTGTGTATAAGAGTTGGCAACCCTAGTTCCGATACACATTATAACGTGTTTTTACGAATAGTTTCATCGATAACTTAATACTTTTATGAAATGTAAGTTCGATGTTACGTTCATGTTCGATGTATCGTGTTTCTGGTAATCATAACAACTTTAAAAGATTTTTTTTTTTTGAAACGTTTTTCGATGATATGAAATAGCGATGATTAACTATTCGATGAAATGAAAAAAAATATATATTAAAAATCGTGGAATAGTTTTCAATAAAATGAAATTCGATATAAAAAAATCTGTATTCTAATAGACACCCGGTGCAAACAGATAGAAAATGTGCGCTGATGGCGCGCCCGCTCCCGCGCATTTTCTATCTGACCTGCATCACATAAGATTGTGACCTATAGGCAGGCGGAAAACAATAGGAAACCGCTTGAATGACCATACCGCTCGATTGTGGGCCAGAAATCAGGCCTTACATACAATATATGACCTGACATTACCGTATACCTACTTATGTGACATGAAATGTATCTAATGATTTTTTATTTGTTTAACCTGATCTTCATGCCGAGTCCCCAACTGTCGAACCCCATCATGTAAACTTCAGCATCTCAACATCCTCTCTGTCTCCGCCCCGTAGCTGTTAGACCTACCTATGAATTCCTTCTACAATAGGTAGACCGTAGTTATAGTCAGTCCCCATGTATGCCCTATACTCCTAATCTTTCCCTGAACGATGTAGACTACCTAATAAGCTATGATACCAGAATACTAGGGATTGGGAATGTACCTTCTCGTATGGAATGCACTGACTAATACATAAAATATTACTAACCGTCGCAATGTTTCGTTCCAGGGAGATAGTGGCAGCGGTCTCGTAGGAAACGGTAAACTTTTGGGAGTAGCGTCATGGGTTCAGGACGACGCCCTCGAGTGTCGCAACAAGACCCTGGTGGTGTTCTCGAGGGTCGCCGCCGTACGCGAGTGGATCCGAGAGATGACAAACATCTAACGTGTCGACTGCAGAGCGCTGTGAACATCTTACTTGAATAGGAATCTATATTAGTTACCTACATCCGTTACATAAATTACATACAAACGCGTGTATGTACAAGTTTGGCTACAAAATTAAATTTTAAAGTTTTGATAAAATTTATGATTTTATGCGTGCCATATTACAATTAGATCTTTAGTGAAACAGACTGGTATGGTATGGTAGAACGGGCTTGTTTCCGCAACTCGACGACTGTGCGCCTATTTTGCGTAAGCGAAACAGACTATTATGTACGTACTTATAGGTACATAACTCTCCTACCTAACAAATTCCAATTATTTTCTAAAATTTTCTAAGTTTAAAAGTAAGTAAGCACTTACTTACATAATAAGTATACCTAACTTACTTATTAGACTTTTATTTTGGGTTACCTTTCTTGCATATTTCTTTGTAATGTTATAAGTATGTATGTATAGAAAACAGAATAATTATATTTCCTGAATATAAAAGTGGATATACTTACTTAGATATAAGGCTATTGACATTGCAAGTAGAAATTTAAATCTATTACTACTAATATACCTAGGTATTAGGTCCCTAAATAGATGCTTAGTACCTAACATTTTGGTACTATGTACCTACTTGCATACAACAGACTTATCTGTACGGTGATATTTCAAGGAACCTTAAATCTTGTTACTATAATTTACCTGTTAAATAAAATGTATCCATGACTTAGGTTTTAAATTTTAATTATCTACTTAAATATATAAGTTTAAATAAAAAAATTGATTTATTTCTATCTCCATCTACGTCATAAGCCCGCTACGATAACCATTATGTAATCTGTGCCGCTACATCTTGACGGGATCAAGCAGTGTGTTCAGGGAGGTCAACCAATGCCCCGCCGCCATAGGTTGTACTTAGATAATGCCTACGCTAACAACCACACTATAATAAACACAATAAATATCTTTTTATATAGTAATGTATAAATAGATAAATAAATAATATTTGGAATATTAGGTACACCCGCCATCGTCAGACTTAGATGAACGTCACTGCGCCATCCTGATGTCAGGCCGCGGGTGTACAGTGCACCAAGTTACATTATTGGTTAAGTACATTTGGTACCTCTTGTGTACCTCATGAAAATACTGTATAGGTACTTCCTGAGAAATAAAAAAAAAAAAACTTGTCCGTCAGGATGACTGTACAAACTAACCGATGTACTACCAATATTTACTACCTAATTGCTACTATTTAGTACCTATAGGGTCATATTTGGTACCTAAGTAATAATAAAGATATTTAATTAAAGAAGTGGCCAGCCATCCTGCCGCACACAAAATATTTTTTTAAATATCTCAGAAAATACCGTATTTTATTTGTTTAATACTTGTTTCATGAGGTACACAAGAGGTACCAAATGCACTTAACCAATAATGTAACTTGGTACACTGTTTAACAGTACACCCGCGGTCTGACCACGCATCGTGGATATCGTATCGTACGATATCGTATCGTCTCTATACAATATTCAACATGGCGGCTATATTTATCGTAATTTTGATAGGCTTATCGTCGATAAGTCGGTTTATCATATAGCGTGTTTCGCAGGTCATGCTACTAGAGCAGGATGGCGGGTGTACCTAATATTCTAAATATCATTGTACGGACGCAGGTACACAGAATTTTTCAGGAGAGGTACGTAAAAGTACACAGAAGGTACCAAATAACTGCAATACCTATAAACTTAGGCCAAGACGAGAACGGCTCCGACAAACTGCTGGCAGTTTGGCAATGGTTATATAAGAGAAATTGTATTTTACACCCGCGGTCCTGATATTCATTATTTTTGGGCCATTTCTCTATTGCCTGTCTATGTCACTGCCCTAAATGCACAATAGTTACCTAGATACACATACATTTTGAATCTAACATTATATTCCGGAAGGTGTAAACAGACACGTAAGGGGCGCATTATTAAAATGATGACAGTCAAATTGAACTTAATATTAATAAAAAGATGTCTAGAAGCATCTCGTCATGGCTCAGGAAGTTGGCATTGTGAGAAATTGTCATTCTAAGTTGACATTTTTCGAAGTTGGTATTATCATATGAAACGATTGTATGATCGCGGGCGAGTGAATTAAGTAGGCGGAGTCTATTCATTTAGCATATTGCTCATTTTGATTATTCCGCGCTGAAGGATCCTTTTACGACCGGACAAATGCCGGATGAAGAACACATTTGTTGGATACAAAATTCTCTAAAAGCTAACATCAATGAACTCATGACAATGAAGCGAGAGATGCGACGGACGGACCGAATAATGTTAACCCGTGATGTCTGCCTACCTCTCTGAAAGGCGAAGATGTCACGTAATAAATATAATATAAAATAAATATAATATAAATATAATAAAATAAAAAAATAAATAGTCCACAAATAGGTAGACGAGTTTTACCTTGCAAACAGTCCGGTAGTTCTGATTTTTTTATATGTTGTCTAGGATGGTTAGTGAGTGTTCAAAATGCACAAATTCCCTCCCCCCCTCCGCGCCCGCCGCCACATTGAAAAAACCGACAGTTTTTTTAATTTTTGCTCATAATTTTGCTTAGGTGCATTTTAGCTAGAAAAGAGTTATGGACATGTTGTAGATTATGAAATTTCCTTTAACTTATTCTTAAATTTTATCTCTAGGACTAATATTTACAGAGATATTCACCTGTTAAAAAAAAAAATCAAAAAACCGACTGCTTAAAAAAGAACCAAATAATGTACATAATAAAAAAAACTGAAAAGAAAAAAAACAAGCACTTAGATGTCCGGTGGTCTAGAATTCTATAATATTATTATGGAATTAATACATACTATTGAAGAATATAAAATATTTTCTAATGATCATTTTCTAATATTATTAGCTTGGCTGTCGGATAATGCATCCCGACTGTTCAGTTGTTATGTTATGTTGTTATGTTACGATCATTAGAATACATTTTATGTTCTTCAATAGTATTCATTCCATAATAATATTATAGAATTCTAGACCACCGGTGTTATATTATAATTAATATCTTTTGGCATAAAATTACTTTATCTTATGTATAGAGGCAACGAAAAAACATCTGTATATTTTGTTTAGACAAACTAGTTTTGCTATATCGACTGGTGCACCATATTGTATGAAAAAATACCAGATTTTTCTAGTTTTGGCTAGAATCAGGAATTCACGCGAATCCTATAAGAGTTTCTTACACGATACAGTGTGTCATTGATTCTTTTTAACTAGTTTACCAAGACATTTAACTTAAATATATAATGAATTATACAGGGTGTAACAAAAAGGGTATGTTAAGCGAAAAGCTATGTAAATAGCCCACTGTAGAGAACCTGTCCACAAAATTTGAGACCCGAAATCACATGTTTATTTTTCCCGATAGTATGGAGAATTTTTAAATATCTCAGGAACTTTCATAGTCTTAAAAAATAAAAATGTGATTTCGAGTCTCAAATTTTGGAAATAGATTCTCTATAGTAGGCTATTTACATAGCTTTTCGCTTAACATACCCTTTTTGTTACATCCTGTATTAATCTCTTTCTTCAGATATGCTCATATTTTGCAGATTCCTCAGTTCAGATATTCATGAACTGAGAGTCCAAGCAAAACCGCTATAAATCTGTATTGTTATTTCTAAGATTTGGGAATATCTTAATCTCTTTAAGAAATTCTTAACTAAATCCTCAAATAAACATTATTATCCCAGTGAGATTTAGACAATGCGACTTTATGCAAGCGTCAGGATTGAGGGCCCAATTTATTTAACTGTGACAGTTTTGTTTCAAGTTTAAGAAATTTAAGAATCTTGGGCTTTACAAATTTTTAACTAATTCCCCAGCAAGTATCATTTCGTATCGCAATTATTTGAAAAATGGGCTCTCAATCCAGATGCACATGTATAAGGCTCATGAGGCAGGTCATGCATATTACCATAGAATGAAGACCATCAAGAGTATTAACATAAAATGGACATTTAACTAGTTGGCAGAAAGCATTGAAACGGTTAGGTTTCACCAGTGGTTCTTCAAGATATGAGTTTAGGGCAAGACAACACCAACATAGTATTTCCCAAAATTGATACAAAGTTTCAAGTAGAATGTACCAAATAATCGTGTTTGTCCCACCTTTTAACCCTCTTAGGGGTGTAATTTCGAAAAATCCCTTCTTATCGGATGCCTAGTTCATACAAGGAACACACCCTCCAAGTTTCAGGTGTCTACGATCAGCGGTTTAGGCTGTGCGTTGATTCGTGTCGGTCATTTAGGATAAAGGATTTTGTATATTACCTATAGATCGATGTTTTACTTAATTGATACTGTCAGAAGGAATGATAGGATCTTGGTCTTGCAGCAGCTAGGACAGCGTGAAGTGGCCACTCATTTTTTGTTCCATTTCTTCAGAGATCACGGTTGTCAAGGAAGTGAGCTAAGTTTGTGGAATGACTGGATTTTTTATTCCAAATTTTAAATTTCAACAACATATTGAATACGGCGGCGGACGCGGAGGGGGGGGATTGTGCAAATTGCATTTTAAACACTCACTGGCTCACCCCTTTTTTAGTCTCTATTCACTGTGTTATATACAGGGTGTTTTTTGTGGCCACCTTTAACGAAGGGTACGTATTCTATACATGAAATAAAGTAAGTTTATGCCAAAAAAAATGCTGGGATTTTTTTTTTTTTTTTTTTAATTTTAATTCCTTGATCGTGCGAAATTTATAGTGTCTAGTGTTTATGTTAGTTTTTTTATAGACAGATATTAATTATTTTTCGTGAAAAAATCCTGCTGCGCGCGTCTATGAGCATTTATGCAGAAAAACGCAGTCTATTTACTCAACTTTGGACCCTAATATTTTGGAAACCAGACACTTCCCAGGTATGCTTCCATGGAGAAAAATGATCGTGATGATGAGGAGATTCCGTAGTTTTCGGGAACGTTGACGACCAAAAATCACCTGTATAATATAGGTATGTAGTTGTACAATGGCAGAAGCAAGAAAAAATAAAAACCAGTTCATGTTCCTGAAAATTTAATGACTTTAATAGAAGAATAACTAAATTAAAACAGCAAGATAGAAGAAAATTATTCATTATTAACATCATCTTTACCTGATTATGTTCAAGCAAAAGGACCAAAATTAATCAATGACCTAACAAAATATACAACAAAAGTCATTAAATAATTTGTGTCCAACCAATCCGTTAGTCTACTGTGACAGTGACTAAAGCGATACATAGGTATAAATTGATTCAACTTCACCACTAAATGAACAAGATACATCATAATACAACTTACAATTTTGAATAATATTGTGATTAAAAGAAAAAAAGCTAAATAAATCTTTCCTACTTATATAATGCGTAATAATAATTATAAAGTGTCGACTACTTATAATATGTATAACTAACCATATGCTTACTTTAAATTTTCACACAAAGAGCGAAGCGTGAGGTGAGCGGAGGCTTTCCTCCGCCGCCCGCCCCAGCCGAGAACACACCACAATCTCGCTAAATACTATGTCTCTTACGCCGAATGTTAGACAACAGAAAGCGACCACTTCCCAAACCAAAGTTACAGTACTAACAATTTGAAGATGATGTTAAACAGAGTGTGGGACGGCGCGAGCGCTGCAGTCGTTCCCCACTTGAGTTGAGCTTCAGCGTACAATGTTACTCCGATAAAGTCGAGCGCGGCGCGCTCTCCGTTATTGTCCCAACAATGTAGCTTTTTTTGGAGTTTTAGTTTTTTACAATATATAGGATTTCTTTCTATAATTAATTATATCTAATATTTACAATGGAGGTGAATGGACAATGTTCATACTCTACTTATCTCAGAAAAATAATCCTGAAAGTCCTACATACCCGAAACAAATATTATCTACAATTTTTAATAAAAAAATTCAAAGTATACTTTCGCCACAAATAAATCTAGAACGTAAATCGAGTCTGCGTTTCCGACCTGCCGATTTAGTCCAACACAATATCATTTGCGGTTTGCAAACTAGTCTGTGCGTCGTCGCCGCGGTACGGCCGACGGCACAACGTCACTTAGGCCGAGGCGGGCGGGGGCCGCCGCCGTCATACTGAGCGCAAATAAGAAACACAGACTCGATATATAGTTTTATTTAGACAAAATTAATAGGGTAATGTATAATAGAGGCGTCGCACTCATATCTTGTGTATCTTCTGCGAGACGACGACGGGGTTATTGCGGCGGATCTCCTGCGCGCCCAGCTCCCGGTAGTCGAACGAGCAGTCGTGCTTGTCGCTGTACCGGTGCACGCCGCAGAACAGCCCGCCGCAGCGGCACTCGAACCCTGCGCACCACATGCGTGAGCCAAGAGCCACGAGCCGTGAGCCACGTGCCATGGACCACGAGTAATGAGCCACGAGCCATGAGCCACAGGCAACCGACACTCCACCATACTACTTGTACCCAATCAACGCAACCGACACTCCACCATACTACTTGTATCCAATCAACGCAACCATCAGCTATGATTTTGGACACTGCTACACTCTTTATTGGAATATATTTCATAAGAGTGCCAATAAATGGTATGGCTTTCGGATCACTTATTAATGCATAATATTGTACTTTTGCTACATTTTCAATGTACTTTATACAATCATCAGAAATTCCTTGATATATTGCAGAATTAAACCAGAAAGCTGTGTAACGCTATAATGGTGTCGACTTAATTGTCCTTTGAACCTCCATAGTTTATTCAGGCAGTTGTAAAGTATTTTACCAATCTATGGTATCAAAACTAAATTAATTTATTTATTTACAACAAATATAAATTAACACACCTATACATACATACAAGGCTATGTTCTCGATAAGGTGTAATCAGAACTGCAGGATCATAAAAGAAATCCCATAGCAAGGTTTAGCACAGCGGAGACAGATGTAAATTATCAATGACAAGTTGCAAAACCCTTACGACTAGAACAGAAGGAGATGCAGCTTATGTATTCTAGTGAAGCCCCGAATCAGCACAGGGATTAAAATGTTCGCAATTCTAACAATTATAGAATATGGTCCAACTAAGTTGAAAGTAAATTTTCAAGTCAATTTATATTCGTAATCATAATCGTAATTACCTGTAAGTCCAACCTTCTTACGGCATACAGCACATCTATTCTTTTTCTTTTTATCCTTGCTAGGGTCTTTGTCGTCCGCATCGTTGTCGGATGTACCCGTACTCGCTCCACTTGTCCCTGCCGTGCTCTCTTCCTCAAATTTCTGAAACCAAATTTAAGCATATTATTATACAATAAGTAGACAAAAGGTATAGTCTACAGTTCTACACAATAACACGCAACGGTTCACCAATGAAAAGTTGTGTTCTTAACCAAATAGCAATATTTTTATGACCTTGTGGAATTCAACAAACAAACCCTTTTAAGGTTCTTTTTTTCACCATCTGGTTCTTGATTGAACACATTTTGTTTGTCTGAAGTCGGCGAAGTTTTCAACCTCAATTCCTTTGATGCCGTGGCTTTATCTTCAAAAACTTCATTGCGACTCTCTTGTATATCAACCATCTTCTTCTTTGTCTTATCGGGGACAGGTGTTTTTGAGGAATCATGTTCTGGCACCTCTTCTATTTTATTTTGCGAAGTCTCACTGCGTTCCACTGTTTCCTTGGAGCCATCTGGAGTTGGTAAAGGAGTACTATCATTAATGCCAAGCGAAGAGCGTTTACTTTCAAAACTTTTAGAACGAGTTACACCAGCACCTTGCTCCGCACCACTGTGTTGACTGTTATTACTTGATTTACTGCTACGACGTAATGCTTTCTTGAAAATCCTTTTGCCTTTCGACTCTTTTTTACTAGGGTCATTTTCCATTATTCAGATTTTTGGTTACTTTCAGCATTTTGACTGGAAATACATATTTTTTAAACATTTCTACATGATAAACATACATACATACATAATAATCACGCCTCTTTCCCGGAGGGGTAGGCAGAGATCACGGATCTCCATTTGCTACGATTCTGACACACCTCTTTCGCTTCATCTACTTTCATGATATTCATATTATATGATAAACACTAGAAAATAAAATGCTTTCATAACATATTTTACCTCATTTCATATTATTTATGCCCCCATTGCAAGTCTTCGAGACTTGAGAGGACATAAACTATAAAAAATATTACATTGTAATTGTATAGAAAAACTGTAATAAATAATTAAAAATCAAGTTTGAAATGCAGTATAAATAAATATGTCAAAATATTTTTTAAGTTTCTTTTGATGTCAGAATAAATGTCTTATTGACAATTCTTATTTCAAAGTCTAATTTAAAAAGAGGTAACGTATTAAAATAAACGATATTATGATATTTAAAAAGTTGAAGTTGATATTATTATGTTCACTCGATGCGATTTACGTGCGATTTTCTTTCTGTGAATACTCTAGTCAAAATAGGCCCCAAAATTGCCATAGGTTCTAGTCACGCATCTGGAATGTGACATCAGGGCAAATGATCCTTATTTATCCATCCAGTCTTCCAGTGCATTGTCCACGTCAAGGAGAGATGCCGTCAGTTCCCTTCATCACATCATACAAATATGTCATGGAAATCTATCTGTGTTAAGCTTGTTTTCGGGGTTGACAAGAACTCTAGCTTTTTTTGTTTTTGTTTTATGTAACTTGAAGAGTTCGTGTGTATCTTTTTGTCTATAAATCCTTTCCTATTTAGAAATTCGCACAAAATGTAGTATAACATGAGAATGATCACGTCCATGTGTCGACCGGCGCTTTCCGCAACACCGACACGAAGCTGTGAGAACAGGTTACCAATCGAGGATTAGTGAATATTAACGGCCAATTTCAATACGAAAAGTTTAAAGGAATCTCGGATTTTTTTATTCCTTATTTGAAATTTTGTATGAAAACAATTAAAGATTAAATCTGAGATATGCAAAAAATCTCTTAAGATAAATTATTATAGAAATGAAACTGAACCACGAAACTAGTAGACATGTGGAATGAATATGTGAAATATATGTAACCTATTAAACCATAGTTTTGAAGAGCCAACTAACAATCAGTTCCAAATGAGCCAAGAGGGCAATCGCGGTATTGTTGAACGTATTTATATTTACCAAAACTAAACCACAACCAAAAACGTGTGAACATTGAAAATGTTATGCACATTTCGTATCGCACTAAATTTTGACAATATTTAAAGCAAAATAAAGACATTGATAAGGTCTAAAAAATCTATCAAATGGACATCACTAAACCAAATCTAAACCATAAACCAACAACGTCCTGTCGAACGAAAAAAATGTTGTTACTAGTATTTAGCGCGATTGTCGTCCAGTAGACAACATTTAAGCAACATTTTAAAAACAATTATTACGAGCCGCTGTTATCTACCTAAACGGGAATGAATAACCCCAGCGATCACCAGATCACTAGGTACCTCTCGAGTCTTTCCCCTGTATGGTCCCTTATATTAAGAGGCAGTTGTAAAGGACAAATATAGTGCAGGAAGTGGACGCTTTTTAACGTCATAGTAAAGCTTCTATGCTGTAGTTCAAATTGCAGAAACTACGCTCTGACAATTAGAACTGATTGCTTGGAAGCGGCACAGAGACGTTTAAAGGGTCCACTTCCCTGTCGGTAAACTTACGTCTTCCGTGTGCAGCGGCTGCACGGGCAACGCGGGCACGGTGGGCGCGGCGGCGGCCAGCGGCGTGGGCGCGGCCGGCACGAAGGGGGTCGCCACGCTTGGCGTACTCGCCGGGGGCTGCTGCTTCTTCTTTAAAGCCTCCTGGAAATCAAAACCCCCAGTTTCAGGATCATCATTATAGCACGCAGCTAAGGGAAGGACAATGGGTAGACCAAGGAGATTTTACTAGATTTAAATACGGAGCACTATATTCCTTCCTGAAAAAGTTCGGATTTTATCGATTTGAACCCAACAAGGAATTAGCCGTTATATTTGAAGTAAGTACCATAATTCTTTATGCGCCACACGTTTTCCTGTTTGTGTACCTATGTTCAGATACCGAATTATTTCTATTTTGTGCGATAAAATGTTGCTCTACTCTGCCCTACTCATAGCGACCACGTCTTACATCCACAATGGACACAATCTTGCTTTGAGTTCATGTTAACCTCCAGACGTCGAAGACGTGTTAGGGTATCGTCACCGCAACCTAGCGTGATCATCGTGATCGATTCAAGTTGAAGTGATGACATCACAATTTCGTGACGCGATGATAAGTACTTTTTCTCTAATCTCTTTAGCAGTCTATGATATGAACTATGTTCGCTAACTAAAATTTTCGTTGAAATTTGAGAATACTATTGTATGGCGTCATTTACATTGTACCGTCTACTGTAATTTCAAACTAAACGTATCTTATCTACAAAATAAGTCTCTTCAATCAATAGGAAAAATTTGCTTGCTGTGTTCTTCATCTAGGATGTAGGATATCACACAATTTCAGTTTAGAAATACCCGAGTCCAAATATCTATTATCGAGATAAAATATAAATAAGTCATTAATATTAAATAAAGCACTGGATAACAATAAACATCACCACAACACACTTCCGTGCAAGGACACAAAGGACTGGTCTGCTTATCACGGTTTAATCCGCTCTGAGAAAGTCTTTTTTATACCAGCAAGGTTACTCTTTAGTCAAAGTAAGCCAGCCAGATTGTCTGGTCTTACTTCTTCGTACTGAGAACTAGGATATGTGCTAACTCTTTAGAAACATGTCAATTCTATAATAGATAGCCTATGATATACGATCTAGTATTTTATTTATCTCAAATCACAAATTACTCAAGGTTAGGGGTTACATAAACTACCAAGGGTAAGCTTACTTTTTTATACTACAGGCTTTCCTATGGACAAATACCCCCCATGGCAGTCTCTTGTGGCGTGCCCTTAGGCCTACGTTCAGCAGTGGACTGTAATAGGCTGATGACGAAATCATTTTGTTTCTCCTTAGAAATTTACGGAAGAAGGTCCCAGACCTTTGAGTAGCGTGCAATGCTTGCATGGCCATAACTTAGATGTAAGAGTTTTTAAAAGAACAGCAGATGCATCACCGAACGCACAACATGATATACCTGACTAGACTACGTCTGCAATGGAGAACTAAGGTCATAAGGAGTTGTAAATGGGATGTATGGACAAATGTGCTATTGAAGGAAACCAACGGAAGTAACGGACGCCTGCCTTTGCAATCCAATCTTGAAATATTTCGTAGGCAGGTGTCGACTTTTTTGTCCATAAAGTGGATGCAGTGTATGGGCCTGTCTCGAGCGCATACGTCACTAGATGGCACGACAGTCAGTGTCAGGCTGATGAGTGGTGCGGACGTGCGGGTGTTGTGTGCGTTGACGAGCCAGGTATTAGAGTGGAATACTGCGATATTACAGTGGACTTCCTAAAAGTGATGCATGCTGGGTTGAGGGTCAAAAATAGTAATTTAAATATATTAATAATAACTACTAATGTTCCAATTTACAAACTTGAAAATTGCCGTTTGAGGACAAAACTATTTGAGTGCTAATATGCTAACTAACATTAGGACGAGATTATATGGATATTATGCGTGTGTAGCTTAAACACTACACATTTAGGTGTCATCACAACAATATGGGGCAATGTCAAGTTCAAGAACGATGAGCAAAATTCATATCATTAGCAATCACCTACTGAGAAAGTACTGCACCAGTTCCTTTTAATAAGTGAAGTACATACATAGGTAGGTATTTACTTTGTCTCGTTATAACACTGTATTATCTCCCAAATGTGAAATATCTCCCATATACCATACCATATATCTGTCCATAGTACGGGCAGTGGTTACAGGTGTATGTAACCTACTGCACTATGACTATACTCGTACATGTATATGTCTGGTGCTTGCACACAGCCTGCGAGGAAAACTTTTGTGTACACCACAAATGGTTTGACATTTGACGTGGACACTCACGCGCGGCTGAGCCTCATCCTTGGCCACACCACTTGACATATGAATAGTTATAGTAAGAACGTGCAATAACAAAAAAACATAGTTACCTTAAAACATACTGAACAAAGTCCATCTGTCGATGGATTTCCATAAAATCCACAACCCGACCGGCATAAAGCCTCCATAGGGTTTGATTCTCGCTCCATATTTGTAGATTAAAATTCACTTTAACAACAATAAAGTCTGACACGTCACTTTCTTGATTGCACTAACAGTATGTATATTGCACTTGCGTGACGCGAAAAGTCTCACAGTCACAAACTATTCAGCACTTAGAACGTTCAATTTAGTTGATTTCGTTATTACACACGCGGTGAATGGTGTTTCCTCGCCAATTAACTGTAAATCTTCACTGTCAGGATCGTAGGGGCCCCTGGAACCAAAAAAAGTTACTTGTTATTAACACACTAAGTCACATGTAAGGTAAGTTACAATTCTTGTGGATATGTTAATAAACGATTGACTGTATTGACATATTAGGAGGTTATTAGGTAAAATAACTCAAAGTAACTAACTAAAACAGTGCAGGCACTGCAAACTTAAATGAATTTATGACAAAAAAAAACCATCTGCGTATAAATTTTGACTCGATGTCACTCTCATGGTCATGACAAATCTAACGATACCTCTTAAGCTAAAATACGACAATTTGTTTAGGCGCTAGAGCGAGCCAAAGAAATATGCATACCAGAAGCGAATCGCCATAACTAAGTTATTTAAAGATACTTCTCCATACTATGTCCGTATAATCCGTTAGTTAGCATATGGTTGATCGTTTCATCAAAAACATTGTGCTGAGGGATTCAGCTTTGTTTGACGAGATTTGGCTAGGGTATAGCTATCGGGATGAAAAATAACGTTGCCAATAATGTAAAAAATTTAACATGTAAAGAGATGGTCAAATTCGTCATCCGAGTTAATTCACCCGGCTCAGTTGGTTAGAGCGAAGCACGGAATGCGAGAGGTCGTGAGTTCAAGTCTCACACGGGTGAAAAACATTTTCATTTCTTAATATTATTTCTAAAGTTATTTTTATTCAATATTTTATTGGCACCCTATTTATACGATTCGGCCAAACGTGGCTGACAAAATCGTCGTTACTGTACTAGCTGACTGACTACCTATTTCATTTCAAATTCAAAATGGTGTCAAATGATAGAAAGTACGATTCGTGGAGGCGAGCAAAACATAATATGCAATACGAACGACAGGTTTGCGTAACAAGAGAGAGCTAAGGCTAAGTAGAACGCGCCCGCGAAACGGATCACCCTCGCTCTGCAAGGTCACGACACGACCTAGCATTACCTGATTGTTGGGACTACGCTCATGGGCCATCCGATCAAAAAGGAACCATTTAGTCATTTTTATATGCTTACGTATGTCGTGTTAATAGATGAGTAATACCCAATGGGTCGTCAAACTGTCAAACTGGCGGGATGGTAAGAGTGAGGGAGTCATCGACCGGCACGCACTAGGGTGGCCGGCCAGCACTCGAGCACGCCACCTAATTATCTACCGCTTCACTTCACTGCACTGCAATTTTTTCGTCTGGTAGGTCTCTGACCAAACATTATTGGAAATATACATATATACAATATGTGTGTTGCATAAATATAAAAAAAAATGTGATTTAATAATTTACCGACCAACAAGAGATGGTTATAGTATGCAGTGACAAAAAATGTGGTCATACACATAGTAATTAGCGTCATCACCATCGGAACTACTTTATGAAACGGACAATTAGCTGTACTCCTAAAAAAATTCTGCCCCTAAAAGTTCCCTAAAATTTATCTTTTTCCCCCTTTTAGGGGCAAAACCCCTAAGTTGTCACCACTGAGTTCTTGTACCGAAATGGTCAAAACACGATATGAGGGATTAAAATTCTATGGTAAGTTTTATTCATTCGTGTAAAAAGTATTGTGGCAAGATTTAGTATGTGCGCGTTAAAGGCTTGTGAAAACTGGACTACTTTATTACACGCAAAGATACCAAATTCGCAAAAATTTAAGTTAAGTATTGTAATATTGAAACGAAGTAACTGTGCCAAGGTAACCAGCGCCCAACTCAACTAGTCGGAAACGTGATGTTCAAATATAGCATTACAATGATGATGGCGATATACAGATACGGTTGCCAAATTTGACAGTGCTAAACATAAATGATGCTACGCTAACTGGTAGTTTATTAACAGCACCGGTAACGCGAATGCTTATAATAATTAGCTCCCAAATTCAGTTCTAAATAAAAAAGCCTACCTACTAAAAATTGTGCCAGTCCCATTTAGAATTATCTGGGTGGAACGTATCTAAATCGGTACAGAGATAAACAGCAATAATTGACCTCATTAGGATTCGTTCCAATTCTAAACCAAAAGACCGAAAGAGTTTAATGTTCTTTGTGTGGATAGTTTATTGAATTAACATTTGTCGAGGTAGTTTAGTATCAATCTGCGCTTAGTCAGTCAGTGCGCGTTAGGTCGCGGCGACGACACGGGCGCGGCGCGGCGCTCATGTGCGCCGTGCCCCGCTGACCCACTTGCGAATGCTCGCTAGTCGCTACGCAATTCGTGCGCGACCTGCTTCTCCGCTGCACTACCACATGTCAGTTCGGTGTGCCATTCCTCACGCCACCACTTCACCCCTATGGCAGTAACCACTCAAACCAATATGTAACGTTGAAACCATTAAAAACCGAGAGAATTTACACGCAAAATGTATTATCTTATCTTTTTGTGGCCATTGGATGGTAAATAAGGCAAGACTACTCGGATAAGATTTGAATACATATAAGGTACACAAAATATAAGCCAGTTATAGATAGAACAAACTTATCTATTTATTTTATTCAATTATTGTATTACTTGAATAATTTAAAATTCAATCATTCAAAATACAAAAGGCCGCGGCTGGTCTAAATATGTACTTAAGTTACGAATTAGATACATTAGTATTCAGTAACGTTACTTGGTTAAGTAATAAAAGTCAGGGTGTAATCATAACATTTGACTATCACCGGCAGTTGCGGCGTCTACCTGATAGTCTACCTGATAAATAGACGACTGATATTGTTCGAAATGAGATAAAGTGCATCAGGGCCTAGCACTTATAATTTTCTTTTTAAATTTAAAAATAAGTTTAATAAAGCCTTAACGTATTCCAATGACAAAACACTGAGTATAAGCGATTAAAATAGAAACGAAGAAACAAACTACTCTACGCCCTCGTGTTATCGTCTGCAAATTCCAACTAGAGATGATACAAAGGAATATGAAAGTATGTGCGACTGTGCGTGTATTATGATCGTATGCAGCCGTCGAGCTACTGGAATTGATGTTCGTTTACTGAATCCGATAATCTGATTTAAAGTTGGAAGACCATAAGATGCTAAGGCAAAATTCATCTTGCCAACTCTTATCAGGACTATCGCGATATCAGGATTATCTCAATTTTCGCTTTCGCATTTCTATCGCTCGGCTTCTGCAAGTTACGTAAGCGGGGGGCAGGGGGAGGGAAATACGTCGAGAGCTTCTGCCAGATTTCCGATCGCCTCACCGACTGATTGACCTTTTCTCCTCAGAAGTTTGAGGTCAGTCTACTAAAAAAAAATGGTACTATGAACGTTCTATCCCTATCAGACATAAGAGCAATCGCAATTTAATTGCAATTAGCATTACAAATAGTTACCGTTTTGAAAAAACGTAATCAGACCACCAAATATTACTGGTTACAGTTTACTGTTTCAGATGATTATGTACTTAAAAGTAATTGTTAAGGTCATAGAGAATTTTGCTACTGTAGTGTTCATGATAGCCTAGACGTTTTGAACTAGTGATTAGGTTTCGGGTGTAAACTTTTTATATCTGATTGTATTTATATTTAGTCTTTTCTTTAGTTATTCATTTTTAAATACCTATATTAAACATTAAATTAAAGCCTTACTGGTAGTTTTATTTTACGTGGCACAGACTGCACTGTAGAGACCATCTTTATAGAACGGCTAAATGTAAGGGTAACAGTTTGTTCGCTGTCAATAGCAGGTAAACCATTTCTTGCGCCATAAACAGTTTTTTTATTTTACAATACGTTCCTTTTAACATTTTCTAAATATTAGTAAATGTGAAGTAGCCTGAGCACAGAACGCGAAATACGCTATGTTAAGTAAGTATTTAATTTAACTGAAATATTAAATTTACAACAAACAAGAATTTTTGGAAAAAATGTGCAACGCTTATCTACTGCTGTGAAGAAAATCTCAAAATTGATTCACAAAGGGAAATAATATTTGAGTAGGCACGAATCTCTAACGTTTACTCTTAGATACATAGAGGTTTACGCATTGCTGCATTTAGTTATATTATGTCCAACTCACATAATTTAAATGGTTGGATAAAATACAGGTCTAACAACTCGATCAACGGTAACAGTAACGGTGAAAGGCACAAAAATCAACCGAAGTGTAGAACTCTGTTAAATGGGAAATCAATAAGTTTAATTTCCAAAAATATTAAACAACACTTTTTACGAAATTTATTGAACTCTGGCAATTTTTTTTTGAATGAAGCAGAATAATAAATAATAATAAAGTTTGGCCGCGAAGGGTAGCCTAATATCTGCCTACCTACAAGTAAGACATATATCAAGACTTTATTATTACATTAGTCCCGGCGCCGACCATGCATTGAGTTAGGAAGAGCTCCCACAAATCCGTAGGTAGGTACAGCGGAAATGATCTTATCTGACCAAAAATAGCATACCCAGGGTCTTCCTGAAATCTTCCGTGTAGAGTTAGCAATGTTGACGACAAGGTTATATTTAACAAAGGATGTATGTAAAGTTTCTCTCGTATGTTGATTTGAACAAGGGTGAGAACACAACAATGACATTAGCATTTTAAGAAATACTAAAAATGCGTCACAAACATGGACATGACGCGGCGACAATCGAACACGCATGGCAAGATGGCTGACACGCAGCGTCAGCTGATCGCGCACAGGCAGCCAGCTGTGTCTGTGCTGTAGTGAGTGCGATGCCGTTTTGTTCGACAAAACACACACATGTCGTTGTCCCTCTCTAGCGCGTCTTTACACAATGGATGTGCTCGTTCATTGTTAAGAACACAACAATACTGAATTGCGAACTACACTCTGGCATCGATATAAGTCGGACAGTTTTAAAGTAAAATGTTTGAGATATTTGCGAATGCTCCCATATAAATTTGAGTTGAAAATAATATTACCTAATTTTAAACTTGAGTAAGCATAAAAGTAAGTAAAAGTTTAGTAACAATGGACGAGGTAGCTTGCTTCTATGCATAGCAACGGATGACGATGTTAATTCGTTTTCCGCAAATCTTCTTGCATTTATCACCACTTCAAATTAATGTGAGAGTAAAATTGCAAGGAAAGTTTAGAACACGTGAGGACGTTGACCTTGTAGTCCCAAGGTCGGGCCAGCGGCCTTCAAACAACCTCGTCTAGTTCAGTCAGACTGAGGACCAATAAACATGTTTCGCAGCGACGTTTTAACGCAAACAAAAACCTCTTAACCATAACAGATCTTACCTTCAAATAAGAACGTAATCCCATGGTCACGGAGGAATTGCACTTGAAATCACAAAAACTGTATCACCGACACATAAGTAGGTAAAGTAGAAACAATAACTAGTACACTAATTGACATTATTATCTTGCTAGATAAGTCGTTAGTCACACTGCTGTGGAAACTATTGAAAGTGAATTACGTTGCTCGAATAATTTGGCCTCGTACGTACGAGCTCCAAACGTTCGAGTCCAACGCGCGCGGCGACTCGCTGAGAACTGACTGAGAACAACATTGAGCAATAATCTGCACGAACAGCACTTGGTCACGCCGCCGCCGCCGCCGCCGCCGCCGCTGCCGCGCTTGCACCTATTCGCGTCACTCAACCGAACTCACACGCACTCGTCACATCACTGACACACACACCTGAGAACCTGGACTAACCATTTACAAATCCAAGTCAATCAACAAAATTGTAGGCAATATTTAGACACTGTGAAATTTACACATGAAATTTTTTATATCTACGTCTTACTTGTGCTCGAACGTTCATGTGAATCACTGTTTTTGCATCTACACCTATTTGTGAGTCATGATTTTAAATACGAAGAAAAATTTCCTAAATAAGTACAACGTGCATAATGTGACTTACTTTGACTGAAGTATTTTACTAATGAGGCCATCAAGACAAAGTACATATTTAAATTAATAAGTAATGGATATTTAATTTTATAATGTAAGTAATACAACAATAAGCCAACTTGCAAGACGAGCCAGACTTTATTTCAAAGTGATGTCTACTTAAACGCAATCTTATCAAGAATATTGTTCTTTGCACAGTTCAGTTCAATGAAAAATTACATATACATATGTAATTCAAATACCTATCAAACAGTGCACCAAGACATAAAGAAACAGCCGATGCAAATATGATAAAATAAAGTCCATCAAACAATAAAAACGTGTCAACTGAGGTGCGTAGTACCATAGAGGAACAGTAGTACAGACAAACAGTTCAGATCAGACGCAGACAAAGCCCTGCCGACGACGCTGCCTGGCGCGAGTCGTCGATCTCCCCAAATTAGTCGTGGGCCAGGCCGCCGACCCCGCGCCGCGCCATCCACATGCGCCCGACAGCTACTACGCGCCTGTTTCATAAACCCCAGGTCTACGAACTGTGCAAAAACAAAGCCCTGGCATCAAAACAGAAGCTTCCAGCACAAAGTGCTGCTTTGCTACCATGATTATAATTAATGTAACTACGTTGTTGTAAAATGTAAATAATGCATAACGCAAAATTAAATTATTGGCAGTTGATCTTAAGAATAATGCAACGATGAATTTAACCAAGAAGCATAGTTTAGTTACATGATTCTTTATAACATAAGTTTTAATTGATTAAACAGGGACTACAGGAAGCGAGAATCTCTGACCTAAGGAAAACCATAGTCTTTCACTAGATATCTATCTGACAAAGCAATATGTATTTCAAAATATAATTATCACTAGTGGACGCCCGCGACTCCGTCGTTGTGGACTACAGAAAAATAAAACAAAATATCGAAATTATCCAGGATAAAAAGTAGCCTGTATGTTAAGTGGGACCTATCACAATATATTCCTGAAAACTGCATCGAAATCGGTTCAGCCGTTTCTGATATTAGCGTGTACAAACGCACAGACAAACAGACGAAAATTCAAAAAATCATTGTTTTGGGTACTATTGCGTTGTTTTTTCTTATATATCTTCCATGTACAGACGGCGATTCGTTACATTTTTATTATATGTATAGATATATAGATAGATTAAATCTGAGAAATGCAAAACATCTTTCAAGATCGTTTATTGAAATTGGTTGTTGGAATCAAAAAGTCTGAGATTGAAATTAGACATTAATGGTTATGTGTGGTTGAAATTGGCCATTAATGGCCAGACAAAAATTCAAAAAATCATTGTTTTGAGTACTATTGCGTTGATAAAGGTATTCTATAATATTTTTTCTTATATATCTTCCATGCTCTGGGGAAGGACAACGTCCAGCAGTGGACTGCAATAGGCTGACGACGACGATGCATTTGACCACTGTCTACTAAACTGATGGAAAATGACGAAGCCATCAAAGGTATTAGTATTACATATAAAGATGGGTGCAGTATTACACACATAGGTGTACCTCAAGTTTTCATATGCTCACAATCTAGGACGATTATGGTTTCATGCCCTTGATTGACTTTAGTTAGACATTAATTACTCACACACACCCAGATTCATACCAGTTAAACATTGTATTTAATTACAGACCTTCGATTTTTGACATCAAATGAAGCGGCCCACTAAGTTGAATATTTTTTGTAAAGGCAGTGTGTCGATCTCTAATCTAGTTTGGTTGGGCTCTTGTGTTTTCTAATCAGGGTCACCAGGTACTCCAGATCTTCGATTATCCTAGTTTTTATAGTTTTCCCTTTATGTGGCCATTAAACCCGAACTCTGTACCAAATTTCAGCTCTCTGAGTTTATGGAAAGTACTAATTCTATTTTGACGATCATGAGTGAGTGAGCGAGTGTCTGTCATAAATGCGAAATTTTGCTTTCGCTTAACATCGGAACTAAATGACCTAGACTTGAAATTTTGGATTTTAAGTATGTGATTATAGCTTACTGGTTGACGAAAATTTCTGCGTTCTAGTCTTATCCAGAGGTTCTCAAATAGGGGCCTGAAAATGCGGCGAAATGGTTCCAGTAAAGGATGGTACGGCAGTGTTTGCTTCGCGCTCGACTTGGCGGGGGCACTGCCGTGCACCCCGATCATAAAATTTTACTGTGACTTTTTTTTCTTAATGTCATTTTACTTTGACAGAAATTCTTAACCTTTTTTATCATAAATACAGAAAAATGTTTTCTTTGAGTTATAATTTTCGGGTATACCTATTATAGTAGAACTTTTTAAGTAATAATTTTATATTGCATAACAACTAATAGCATAAACCTCTTTTCGCAGAATATCGTTTGGCATTAACTCATTTAGCATACATTGAAACCCATATTTCTGTAAGTCAGAATTATCTGTACGCATAATTTTGGTATCCATAATAATCACAATGTATAATCATCACATCGCAGAAAGTTCAAAACCAGATTCATCTTTTGGCATATATTTCTTATCCATAACTATTTAAAAGTAGAAAAAATAAAACAAATCGTCTTCAAAATATTATAAATAATCAGTCTGATTACACAGAATGTGGGTACCTTAAAGCAATAGGAGCTAATATAAGATTAGTATAATTTTATTTTCTGATTAATTTAATTGTTTTTTTTTCTAATAATTGTAATAAATAAAAGTTGATTTAATGATAATTATTTGGTTTTTATATCCTTGCCCATGAGAGCATGTTCGTTTCTGGCACTCGCCGGCCGCTGCCGCGGCACGCTCGCTTCGCTCGCTCGGCTCGTGCATAAGAGGTCACAGTTCTAACCTAACCTAACCTACGCATTTTTAAAGAAGAAAGTAACCCAATCTATATTATTCTAATTGAAATTCTATGATCTTCATAGTATGCCTAGTTAAATTATGCCAAATAATCTGTACTCTAAATGAACGTTATGCTAAATGATATTATACAAAATTATAACTATGCCAAAGGTAAATATGCCAATAAAAATTCTACTATCTTAAATGTATGCCATTCTAAATTCGGTCATAAGCACATTATACCTAAAAATATTTATGTCAAATATTTTTTATGCCTAATAAATGATCGACTAAAGAAGTTTCTGCGAAGTCAGTTATCCCAAATAGGTTTCGGAGTATCAAGTTTCTACCAAATAGACCGCCCCCATAATTTTCATTTTCAGTTAGTACTAATTTCCCTACTTCTGGGGTAATTTCCCCAAACAACAAATAACGTTTTCAATTTTAAAAACTATTAGTAATTTTTATCTAAAAAGACTGCAATTGGGATAAATAATTACATTCTTGCCTACGAAATGCTATCGCTTCACTTTTATTGATGTAACTGCTAGTATTATATTTCAACAGATTTTAACTACGCACGACGGCATTATTTATATTTTATTGCACTGCGAAAACAAACTTCACATTGTCTTTGATATGTCAGTAGCTAAATGAGGTCGATTGTCATACTTTAAAAACTGTCATATTAGAGGTGTCACACTTTTTGTTTAATAGGACTCTCTCCAGTATTTTTTATTACCTCCATGGTGACTAGTTTTGGATTTTCCTAAATGTATTGAAGGGCAAATATTCTATAAGATTTATATTCATTTCGTTGATTGGTAAATATAACATGACATATCAAACTGCTCTAATTATGTCTTTGTAACTAACTACATACTAAAAAGATGAAACAAAGAATCATCATTTGCCCAAACATTATCCCTGCTACTAATAAACTGCATGCAATGTTACAACCTAACATAATATTCATATTATTTATGTAATTATAAATGTGGTTTGTTAATAATCCATTTGTCACATCTGTTGTATATATGAATAATTAAATACTGCATACATTAAACTGAAAAGTAGATACAAAGACCAATAACTATAATAGTTCTAGCCAGTGGGTTAAAATGTTGGTATGTTAGTCATAAATAAGTATTTAAGCAGAAAATAAGACTTCTCACTAAGAAGTGAAGGTAGTGTATTAGCACAAGCCCCAAAATATAAAAAGTTCATACTCTTCTAGAACACTCAGTAAATGTATATAATTAATATTAGTGGATATAATAATAATAATTCCATCAATAAATACCTGGTGTTGGAAAAGTGAATTTCGAACCAAACAAAGATCTTTCCAAGTTCGCAGGCCCTTCAGCTCACAAACAGAGGACACCACGACTGCACAGTTCTGGTCAGCATCCACCGGCATCACAGTGAATGATTACACCACCTGAAAATTATGCCAAGCTTATAAACCATAAAAACCATGTTTTAGGCTGTAGTGTTGCCCACAGCTGGCAAAGGCCCAGCCTTTTACCCCACTGCAAGACTACTAATAGGGGACCATTGGACCACCGCAAACAAACTTCTTAAAAACCTTGATCAATGTTTAGTATAATTTTCTGTACATACTACATCAGTTCTTAAACTATCGCCTGGGGTAGCCTAAATTAATTGGCATTGGATATAGCACTTTTTCACTATGGGTGCGCCCACCACCGGGCCCTACACCCTCCACTGACCCTCGGATCTGATAACTCATAATTGCGACAACAGGCACTTGCACTAACTACAATCGCCATGAGAAACCAGACCCGAGCACCTAGCATGCAAGACGATACATTGCACCATTCCGAAATCAAAAACTAGATAAATAATCTACATATGTTTCGCCAACAACCGTGGCATCCTCAGGATTATAGAAATTAATAAATTAGTAAACCACTAATTATTATAAACCTCTAAAACCCAACACATTACTTATAACCCATAGTGAATGTTTGAACTTCCGAATTGTAACGCCTAATACAATTTCATTTATAGCACTTTTTTATATTTTTATAAACATTTATTTAGAGTTATTAGAATGACAGTGTGTATGCCTATTGCCTATCTCAATGGTAATTAATAGCATTTTACTTCAAATTGTTGTTATTTCAGTTTAATTCATTTCTATACAAACAATTATTCTTCTAATTTTTTTTACATAGATAATTTAGATAGCCAAAATAGAATAACCTAATTAGGATACCAAGTATGTTGTTTACTTCCTGAGAATGAACTTAGAACCTACAGCTCAGCAGAGAGACACTTCCAAACACACCAAACAAATTCATTATCAAACAATACAAATATACCTAAATAAAGTTAAGAACAACTTTTACATAAAATAATTTCTCTGGATTTTTTCTACTAGAACTATTTACCTACTATAACTATTTGAGAATTTTACTAGATCAAATTACAAATATTATTGAGTTAAGCTCTGTTCAACATAACGAGTATGATAAATAATATAATATAATAATATAATATTCACACACTTCACAACACATTAACTTAGTCCCACATTAAGATCCATAAGGTCTTGTGTCGTGGGTACTAAGCAACGGTATATAAATACATTGATAAGTATAGAAACATCCATGACTCGGAAACAAACATCAATATTCATACTATCAACGTTTGCACCTACCGGGATTCGAACCCAGAACCTATGGTGCTGCAGGCAGGGCCACTACCTACTACACCAATCGGCCGTAAATATGTAATAATGTTATCAGTTAGAAATAAACTTTCATCAAATTTTGGAAATCTATAGGCAAAAAGACTCTGAAAGCTTATTTGACAGAACACACTATCAACTTGCCCAAAGATTGTAATCTGTAGAGGACTGTAGTCTTGCAAATGACCTTGAACATTAAATCTGACAAATCTGAAATTACCTCAACTTGGCTTTTTTTAATGTGCATTTTTGTTCTTTTCAATTAAAAAAAAATGCATTTACAAATGCTATGTAGGTGTGTTAGGTTTAAAAAAAAGAAAAAAAAAATGTTGGCTTTTTGGTTGGTTAAAAGAAAAAAAGGATGTTGAGGGTAGTTCTTGCTGGGGCATCGGTCTGGGTCGTCGCGTCTCTCTTGTCTGGTGGCTTCAGTGCGGTACATACGTACAAAAGATAAGTGTGAATTCATATTATAATGAATATTAGAATAATAAAAATTGCAAAACAAAAAAGGCATGTATTACCTGCAAAAAATTTTTATGTACGGAACATGCTTTTACTTTATGTGATGCATCGTAAAGCTCGCACACATGATGAAGATTAATAATGTGTAATTTTTTATATTTTTGTTTGTAATTAAGTCACTTTTTTTTGTTCATACCAAAAGTGCAATTAATGAATGCCAATTTAGTTACTGTTCTTATTAAAATTTCATAGTATAACATTATGTTGTATACTTAAAATAAATATTAGACTTGATATGCTCTATGCGCGAGCGCTCATGTAATTTTTATAGGCGCGAGTTCTCCCGGGTTAAGATAAAAAATTATCAACCAAAATGAAAAAATCTGTTTTTATTTTATTGCACAGTGAAATCAGCCCTGTTTTGAAGTCCACATCATGTATCCTTTGGTGGACAACACACACTTTTCCAGTCCTTAAAATTGAAATAACCAAAGAAATCTATCTAAACATTGGGTACAATTTTTCGTTGATTACGTTTGAAAAGTGGGATATTTTATAGGAATAATATTAGTAAGGTGGTTTACATGGAAAATAACAATAACAAATATTAAGTGATACCTTCATTTGTGGCAAACCTGAGCTTCACGGAAGTATCGCTAATCAAAAACATGCTCTGATTAAACAAAAAAAAACATTAAACTGCACAAAGCAGCGCTGATATAGAAACAGAAGATCAAAATTACGACGAATTTTACTACAAAGCTAAATATTATCAACACTACCTACGCTACGATTTCATCAAAGCTGATATCGTTAAAAAATGCGTAGGTACCTTCGTGGAACTGCATCTGCATATCTTCAAATCCCACAAATATATCAACATGTATATTGATTCAAAACATATAATAAGTACCACGTTAAAGTTCTTGCTGTTAGTAATAACCGATAAAGCACAGAAACAAAGAAAATATTGAAGATCACTGTTAATTGGCATTCACGAAGAAAATGGCGTCATATCACATATCACGGAACAAGACACAGTTTCATCATAACGAAAATGGACGTGAAACCCACAAATTAAAAACACAAAATACATTAAAAAGAAAACCAATGTAGTTTTACTAAAAATAACTCACTTATAATAGTAATTCCAAAGAAAATCATCCAAAAATTCAAAGGATTGATGACAAGGCACTCCATTCACCCGTTTGCAAAACTCAATTTTTTTTCTTAATGGTGTGGTTGGTTGTGGTGGCTGCCCTGGCTCATGGCACTGGGTATTTTTCTTTTCACCTCGTTTTATCAAAGGCCCGTCTAGACGACACGATTTGATTTTCCAATTCGGTAATCAGAGTCGGTCAGTCTTGCGCAGTGAGATATAGGTCTTGCGACAAGACTTTTTTTTTTTTAATCTTTATTTTATAGAGGCTTTTATTTATTACAAATATGTCAGCCTCATCGTAGCCTAAACTAAATAAACTTACCTTACAAACAAAAAAACTTAAATCCACCTACTTATCTACATAACTCTCTATAAACTTATTTACAAATTTACACACAAACAAAGCATCGTTTGAACTGGGAGAAGATAGAATCGTTTGGAATGCCCCTATATTTACAATATTTATACCTAAATCTAAAATTAATTGCCGCCTATGCTCCTCACCTCGCAAACACTCGACCAGTATGTAATGTACGTCTTCAATATGCGACAAGACTCTTGCCTGAAATAACCATGCATGCATGCATGCATGATAAAATCTTATCTGTGAGCCACCTATCGGACGCAAGACAGGACCACAGTCCAATACAAATCCTAGAACGCGATATTGAAGTTTCTATTCATCATCATTTTCATCCATCATAAATCCAGAAATCATTAGCACTAAAGAAAATGGCTGTATGGGCATAGATAGTTTCCCTTGCCCTTCCTTCGGTATAAACGTATAAACAAACTATAGTGCTTTGACGGCTTTGAGACAATGGCTGTATGGGCTTAGTGTCGTGAAGCACAGTTATGAAGAAGTTGTAGCCTACCTAATAAATATATACCTAACGAAATAAAAAGAAAATATGCGTTACACGAATTTATTTACAACACAAAATAACACAATATATAAGAGAGATCACTATGAATAATGCGTGAAGGTGAGTGAGGGTGAGTAGAGCGTGGATGAAGGATTGTAGAGTGTAAAAGTGTAGGAAGTCGGTGAGCAGAGTCTTCTTGAGGGTCCTGGGTCGACGGCGTTCCAGGAGTCACGCCCCCGGGTGTAGTAGTTGCGGCCAGGAGTTGAAGGTACTGGATCCGACGGACGGGTCGGTTGTAGATACAGGTGCAGAAGTTGTAGGTACCGGACCAGACAGCCGGGTCACTGTTGTAGATGCAGGTGTAGAAATTGCAGGTAGGAGTTGCAGGTACCAGACCCGACGGACGGGTCACAGTTGTAGATGCAGGTGCAGACGTTGTAGGTACTGGA
Source organism: Carposina sasakii (assembly GCA_014607495.2). Lineage (NCBI taxonomy): Eukaryota > Metazoa > Arthropoda > Insecta > Lepidoptera > Carposinidae > Carposina > Carposina sasakii. The sequence goes on from CP053158.1 coordinate 10,887,103, forward strand.
TCGGACAGAAGAATCTTCTCGGTCGCGGATTACTGAACGCGACGCGGGCGCGGATTGTTCGCGCTGTATAGGTCCGTGGACGCGGGCGCGGTTTGTTCGCGCTGTAGAAGTCCGGCGAAGTGCAGCAAGGGTCCCGGGGCAGGCGGCCCCGGGACAAGGCCTTATAATTCCGTTCTTCACTCTGGCTGAGTAGCCGACGGAATGCTTGACTTTTTCCCGTTTGTATGGCTTATATACGAATTTTTGTCTCCATTTTCAAATTCTTGAATTTGAAATGAATTCTTTTTCTTCATGAAGTTTTGTAAAGATTTGAGTGTACGAAAAGAGTAATATAATGAAAAAGTGACATGACAAGAGCTTGCCAAAAGGATGACTTTTCGTTTCAAAATAAACCAATTTCTGTGTTTTGGCTTGAATTTGTTGGATAAATTTGTGATTTAAATATAAAATCAAAAGGGAAACTGTATAATATTATGCATCTGAATAGCGCATCCTCAAGGAATGATCAGGTGATGAGATAAAGTGAAAATGAAATATGTTGTGATAAACTAAAAAGTCTTTGGATTGAGCTCCTAGGGCTTCTATAAGGTCCTCAAGGTTAGTAAATCCTACATTTCCCCCACAACCCCGGAAAATTTTCGACTCAGAGAAAATTTTGTAGAAGGTTCGAGAGAGTCTAGGGAACATTACCTTGCAAAAACATTCATCATCAAATAATCGGCAATCATTCGTCTAGTATTCAATCATCTTCATTCAGGTAAGGGTGGAGTTCACGGTCAATGACTACCACTCTAAAGGTATGCTCCAACATGACCTGAGGCTTGTTTAAGGAGTAGTCGACCGCTCCATGATGGAAAAAGAATTTGACCTAAGGCTTATTTAAAGAGTAGTCAGCCGCTCTGAAGTTAAAGAAGAAGAAGAATTTGACCTAAGGCTTATTTAACGAGTAGTCTACCGCTCGATAACGCAATGGGTACTCCCGTGGTAATGGTTGCTAGCCATATTTGAATCGACCAAGCAAGACAGGTCGATCGCATAAGCGACCGCCGAAGTATCCAAAGGTTTAGTCTAGTAGTAGGGGTTTAGAGTCCCTAAGTGAAGATAGATAAGTCAAAATAGAACAATTAGTAGGTACCCTGGTGGTAATGGTTGCTAACCATCTTTGAACGAGCCCAGCAAGACGAGCCGACCGCATAGCATAGCAGCATAGCGACCACTAAAGACCTAGTAATAGTGAAGATACGACCAAAAAGTTCAGCATAAACAAAAAAAATTAGAGGTAAAAGAAAGAGCATCAAGCTCCTAGAGTATTATGTAGAGGGAAATCTTGAGCTTCTCTGTAGGATGGGTTACCTAGATGTCACCGAATAAAGGACGGTGATGAAGAGACGAGAGACGAAGATGATTATGTAGTTAAAACAAAAAAATAAGATTCGGTCAAGCAAAGTTTAGAAGATATAGGTAGCTGTGTGCCAAACCGTGACCGACATGAAGTTGAAGAAGATAAGTGTAGCTTATACGAGTAGATGATAAGACGAGAAATTGTAAAAGTAAATATTGAAATCCAAAAATTTTTTCTTTGTAGTTATATAGTTGAATAAAATTTCAGAATCTAAAAGTTGCACAAAATCTAGCAATAAAAAATAAAGTTTGAAAGGGTAAAGGTAGCAAAAACTCTAGCAAAATTAGTAGTAGAGGATATTGTAGTAAAGGTATAGTAGCAAAAGATTCATTCCGTTCAAGCTGCCGAGAACTAGCCTAAGGAAGTCCAGAAAACCTATACCTAAAGAAGTCCAGCAAACCTAAGTCCAGAAAACCTATACTTAAATTCCAGAAAACCTATACTTAAAGAAGTCCAGAAAACCTATACTTAAATTCCAGAAAACCTATACTTAAAGAAGTCCAGAAAACCTATACCTAAAGAGTTAACCAAAAAGACCTAGACACTAGAAAAAGTGTTATTTTAGAATTTAGAGAAGTAACGTTGAGATAGTTTAGAAGATAGAGTCGGGCGCCAAACTGTCGTGAAGCACAGTTATGAAGAAGTTGTAGCCTACCTAATAAATATATACCTAACGAAATAAAAAGAAAATATGCGTTACACGAATTTATTTACAACACAAAATAACACAATATATAAGAGAGATCACTATGAATAATGCGTGAAGGTGAGTGAGGGTGAGTAGAGCGTGGATGAAGGATTGTAGAGTGTAAAAGTGTAGGAAGTCGGTGAGCAGAGTCTTCTTGAGGGTCCTGGGTCGACGGCGTTCCAGGAGTCACGCCCCCGGGTGTAGTAGTTGCGGCCAGGAGTTGAAGGTACTGGATCCGACGGACGGGTCGGTTGTAGATACAGGTGCAGAAGTTGTAGGTACCGGACCAGACAGCCGGGTCACTGTTGTAGATGCAGGTGTAGAAATTGCAGGTAGGAGTTGCAGGTACCAGACCCGACGGACGGGTCACAGTTGTAGATGCAGGTGCAGACGTTGTAGGTACTGGATCGGACAGAAGAATCTTCTCGGTCGCGGATTACTGAACGCGACGCGGGCGCGGATTGTTCGCGCTGTATAGGTCCGTGGACGCGGAGCGCGGTTACTGAACGCGACGCGGGCGCGGTTTGTTCGCGCTGTAGAAGTCCGGCGAAGTGCAGCAAGGGTCCCGGGGCAGGCGGCCCCGGGACAAGGCCTTATAATTCCGTTCTTCACTCTGGCTGAGTAGCCGACGGAATGCTTGACTTTTTCCCGTTTGTATGGCTTATATACGAATTTTTGTCTCCATTTTCAAATTCTTGAATTTGAAATGAATTCTTTTTCTTCATGAAGTTTTGTAAAGATTTGAGTGTACGAAAAGAGTAATATAATGAAAAAGTGACATGACAAGAGCTTGCCAAAAGGATGACTTTTCGTTTCAAAATAAACCAATTTCTGTGTTTTGGCTTGAATTTGTTGGATAAATTTGTGATTTAAATATAAAATCAAAAGGGAAACTGTATAATATTATGCATCTGAATAGCGCATCCTCAAGGAATGATCAGGTGATGAGATAAAGTGAAAATGAAATATGTTGTGATAAACTAAAAAGTCTTTGGATTGAGCTCCTAGGGCTTCTATAAGGTCCTCAAGGTTAGTAAATCCTACATTAGTTCCCCTTGCCTTTCCTCCGGGATAAACTAAACAAACAAAAAAAATTGACGGCTTTGACAAAGGCTTTGACCGACGCTTTGACTATCTTTCTACCCTCATTTCTACCTTACCCCGGCGCCAGACATAGCTTCAAAAAATTTGCGCACTTCTTTGAAGACTTTGCAAAGCTTTGAAAACACATTTGAACACATATTTAGGCAACCTGCCACACATGCTTTGCAAAGACTTTTCTCCACAGTATGCACATAAACAAGATGGACGACGATTTTGTGGATGCAGTTTGTCTTCTACTTAAATTATTTATGTGCATGTAATAATTTTTTACGTGTGCAATAAATTTAAGGAAACATCCGAGAACAAGACGCGAATGGATGTGTGAAATGTACCGTAATAGAAAAAGGCACTATGTATATTTGATGAATTTTAACTACCTACTATTTCAATACAGTCTCACACAACCGTTTCGCTCAAAAATGCTCGCGCAAATGGTCTTTGCGCAAGTGTGGCAGGCTACGAAAACATTTGAACGCATACGACTTTGAACGCTTTGATGTGCGCTAAAAAACCGACTCCGCATGGCAAAGTGCAAATCTTTGTCCAAACTTTCGACACATATTCAAAGTCTCGTGCCACACATGGCAATCAAACAAGTGTTCACTCAAGTGAAGCTATGTCTGGCGCCGGGGTTATATGCAGGTAAGCTAAGTACAACTTTATAGTCGGAATGCGATCTCTTCATGGGCTCATGTAAGTTGTTTATGCAATTATTTTTGATCTTTACTAATTTTACACCCATTCTTGAGGAGCGTCTCATATCTGGAGCGCATATTAATTCGCGTATGCGGCCACTAGATGTCGCTTAGTCCGAGTTAGAACGCGATATGGTTGTCTTTAATGTGTTTTATTAGGTCATCTGAATTTTAATAAGAGTGAGGTCATCCTTTATTTAGTCCCACAAGCGACAAAGCCCCAGCCGTATCTAAGGTGCACTGGTCGCGTAGATTTAAACCATTCGGTTGTGCGCCTTCAGCGCACGCCAAGTAGCCCGGTGAAGATGACAAAGCCCTTCGGGCTATCATCATTTAAAAAAAAGAGTGAAGTTGCACTTGCGTCATCTCACTCGATAAAGGAGTGAACGTGCGCGGCGTTTCCGAACTGTAATTTTGCATGCGCTCATATAAAAAAAAGTGAACCCTCATCTTAAAATACAGCAGCTGCCAGTGGTCATCAATATCATCTTCTATCTATACATATAATAAAAATGTAACGCAATAGTACCCAAAAGAATGATTTTCGGAATTTCTGTCTGTTTGTCGGTTTGTCTGTGCGTTTGTGCACGCTGAACCGATTGCGATGCAGTTTTCAGGAATATATTGTGACAGGTCCCACTTAATATATAGGCTACTTTTTATCCCGGGAAAATGTTTTTATCCCGGATAATTTCGACATTTTGTTTTTTCTGTAGTCCACGCGGACGGAGTTGCAGGAGTCCACTAGTTCATCAAAAATTCAGAAATCTTTAAGCTTAGCTCCCCTTGCCTTTCCTTCGGGATAAATCAAACAAAAAAAAAAGAGATTCGGCGGGAAAAGCTGGAAGGGTGTAGATGTAATTTTCTTGTATGGGTTTAGTTCCCCTTGCCTTTCCTTCGGGATAAACTAAACAAAACAAAAAAGTAATTTTCTTGTGAAAATGAAACATTATTTGTAAATGGCTTGCATGTGTCCGTAAAGTGATGTTTTCTGGTAGATAAGTTATATTTTGATTACTTGTGATGTGAATCTAGTGCGTGTGCATGGTTTTATACATAGGTAAGCTGAGTAAAACTTTAGCCGGAATACGATCTCTTCATGGGCCCATGTAAGTTGTTTCTGCAATAATTTTTCATTTTGACTAACTTAACACTTGTTCTTGAGGATTTTCCCGACGTTTCCATTCATCACCATCATCATTATCATCCCATAAATTCAGTGCCTTGAGTGTGAGTTTTTCTAACTCTACTACAGCGTCTACGTTTGGTAAAAATTGTATGAAAACTAAAAAAGCGCCCCTAGCGGACGAATTGTAAAACTTAGCATGCGAGTGTGAGTTTGACGTCATTACGCCGTTAACTCAACGCAACTTTTTTAGTCGAGTAATTACGGCGTTTCTGTCTTGTTGCGAGTGTAAGCACCTAATTTGACAGTTGGATAGGTAAACTACGGTTGACGCGATAGTTACGTCTCTCACTTCTAAATTGAGTAGTGACATTGAGTGAATACGTTCCGTGCGCGTCACTGATTGGCTTAGAGAGTAAGTATATTATTTGGATTGGCTAGAAAAGATTGCGCTTGACGCCAAAGTACCTACTTAAAACTATTACACGCCATTTTGCTGCTGCTGCAAAAATAAAAAGTTGACTGGTTTTGTGAATTTTAAAATGTCTAAACGACTGTTTTTGCTTGGAGGATGCTTTACCTATCTCAAGCCTAACAAGAACGCGATAATTTAAGGAAATTGCGGCTAAAACAAAGAGTTTTATGTCGTCCACTGGATCTTCCGGACCAAGAGTTCCAAAAAAATAGATATCGAATATCAAAGGACGTATTTATTCTCTTATGTCGAGATCTAAGACAATAAGTAAGAAGCTAGAGATAAGGTATGATGTGATTATTAAGTACTTACCTATCTGACATAAAATTTATATTGTCTTAATATTATGTTTATATGCAGGTACTCGTTGCACTATATTTCTTCGCACATGGGTCGTATCAGAGGCCTACAGGAGTCGCCCAGAATATATCTCAAAAGATGTGCAGTGGATACATAGAGGAAGTGACCCAAGCACTCATACATCCTCGTATGTTAGACAAATATATTAATTTCCCAAATACTCCTTCACCCCGGCAACAAGTTAGTCGCAAGTAAGTAAAAGTGTAATATTCAGGACTTTTCAGTAAAAGAGCCAATAATTATTCAAAATACCTACTTTAATTCTAGATTTTACACACAATTTGGATTGCCAGGTGTAGTTGGATGCATCGACGGTAGTCATTTTTACAAATTTCTCCCCTAAGGAAGAGGAACATTTATACATTAAACTCTAAGCTCAATTTTTACAATAATAAAATAATATAAGTACCCAAATATATAATATTAAAAATAGTACTTAGATATTGTTATGGACATAACAACTTACCTATTAATTTACATTTAGGTAGGTACTTATAAAGTTTTATATTGTTTCAGGGGATTGTGAAAGTGAAATTCATAGAGAGCCTGGAGGAAGTGCCACTACAGATTTAATCAGAGGTAGAGCTGTAAAAGACCAATTAGTAAGGAGGATTATATAAGTATATATGTATAGGGGTGATTATAAAAAAAAATGTTTCCACTTTGTTATTTTGTTATATTGTACAAAAATAAAATTTTGTGATATTTGTGAAATTTTTATTCCTTAAATTAAATACAGTTTTACATGAAAAGTAAGGATAAGAATTAATTATAAGTTCTACCTGTATTTATAAACAACTAAAGATAGTAGGTAATTAAATTATATGAAGTGTAAGGTGAGGAATTTTTTCCATTTATTAATAATTTTATAAACACTTTATTGACAATTGGAAGTTCTTGCCCTTACATAAACATTGTCCACTATCCATCAGTTCTACGACAGATGTGGCCTGCCCACTGTCTCAAAATGTAGCAGACTGCCACTTCAGTGTGCTACATTTTGAGACTATGTCTCACTTTGGTCTTCTGCTGGATAATCTCGTTTCGGACTTTGTCCATTAGCGAGATTCCGAGCCCTGAGGGTAGCACTGGGTGGTGCGTCTGTCATGTGGTTTTCTCCTGTGAAATCATTAAATATATTAATATAATAAATAAACTTTAGTTCAGGCATAATTTATTGAAATAGTGATATGCAGAAAATACTAAGTAGGTAGGTACTTTGCTAGATCCACTGAAACCCATAAAACAAAGGGAAAAAGTGGGCTTGGGGTGTCACAAAAGAGGCGCTAAGGAAAAGGGGATTAATTGTTTGATACATTTTGCACAGAAAATATGGAAGATGTAAAGTATGTATTATGCAAAATACCTGTGTTAAGCCAGCCTCAATTACACCTACTAAGCCAGTTGCTGCCTGTACATAACCCTTTCCTCCATGTCAGTAAGCCGAGCCAAATTAGCAGGATCACCACCAGTACCACTTAGTGTTTTATGTAAGCGAGCAGCTTTTCTTTTTGTGTTGTTTTTTAGATCACTCCACACCTTTCCACAAACAAAATAAAGTATTATAATAGGTATAGCGAACTTTTTCCATAATTAACAAGAAATAAACCTTTATTGAGTTACCACTTACCTTTTTCCATCTTTCTACAACTTTTGTGCCTCCTGTGCCATGAGCTCCTCCCATTTATTGAGCCTGGACTCTTCCTCTTGCATTGCATGAGGGTTTGGAGAGGTTTCTTTATTTAGTTTTAAATATAGGTAAGTACTGCCATTAATTTAGGTTCCTACGTACTCCTCCATAAAAGTCACCATCATTTCAAATTGAGTGTAGCTCGTTCTTTTCATGATAACGTATCTATATAGTTTCGACTTGAACAAAAAACACTAAGGTTATGTATGTAACAAAAGTTTTGATTGTTTGTTTAGTTTATCCCGAAGGAAAGGCAAGGGGAACTAAGCCCATACAGCCATTGTCTTTAGTAAATGATTTCTGAATTTATGATGGATGATAATGATGATGAATGGAAACGTCGGAAAAATCCTCAAGAACAAGTGTAAAGTTAGTCAAAATGGAAAATTATTGCAGAAACAACTTACATGCGCCCATGAAGAGATCGTATTCCGGCTAAAGTTTTACTCAGCTTACCTGCGTATAAAACCATGCACACGCACTAGATTCACATCACAAGTAATCAAAATATAACTTATCTACCAGAAAACATCACCTTACGGACACATGCAACCCATTTACAAATAATTTTTGATTTTTACAAGAAAATTACACCTGCACCCTTCCAGCTTTTCCCGCCGAATCCTCCAAAAGTTTTGATTTTTTAAGTTAGGTAGGTTTTTATTTAAACATGTTTTTAGTATTTTCCAAAGAAAACTATGTCCATACAGCCATCGAAAACCGTGACTAAACGAGAACGTGTAAGTAAACATAAGTCGGCACTCACACTCGCACACTTACTCTTTACTAGCAGTTTGTCGTTAACTCGTCTAACGTTGTAGTAAAGTTAAAGCAGTTTACGAATGTAACTCACACTCGAGGTACAGAAATCATTTACTAAAGACAATGGCTGTATGGGCTTAGTTCCCCTTGCCTTTCCTTCGGGATAAACAAAACAAAAAAAAAGTATTGTGTTGGCATGTATGTACATATTTAAAATTATTTTTATTTCCTGATTTCAAGCACAGAACACAATTGATTTCAAGCGTTGAACTAACACTATGTGTTGAATAGATAAGTGAAAAACTGTATATTGAGAGAATATTTAGAAATAATAATAGGCAATTTAATTAGTCTTAATATGCCAACTATATCGGTTAAACGCGATGCGCTTTTTAAAGCTCTTGGAAAAAGTTATAGTAAGTATAGTATTGTATTAATGCTTTTATTACCGTATCTTAACTACGAAACAACTTCATTTTTATTTATCTAAACCTGAGTTTCATTTACATTTTTAATTTTTTACATGCACATACATTTTAGGTTAGATTTGAATAGGTACCTACCTGTCGTCAATGTCCCCCGCCAGCTGAGCGTCGTCCCTAGGTTTGAATCCTAGTAGTGTTTGTTATATCTGTTGCTTTAACAATAGCTAGCAGTGTCAGTACATACCTATGTTCATAAGCATGTAAGTATGGTAGTTGACTTAATGGATTGAAGAATATCTGCTTATTTAAATTATTTTTTTTCCAGCGGATGAAGAATTCCAAGATCTATGTTTTGAGTTTGGTTTAGAGCTGGATGAAATTGTAAGTATTATTTTGGTAAGGTGGGAATTACAAATGATTTTCAAACTTCATATATTCTTGGATGGAAGGTTTACTTTTTGATCTGACACATTAAAAAAGCGGCCAAATGCGAGTCAAACTTGCCTATGTAGGGTTCCATAGACTAGATAATGTACCTATATGTGTATATCAAAAACAGCACTTAGCCAAATTACTATAATCAATTTTCAGCACCAAACATTTCTCCATTCAATTTTCAAAGACCTGTCTATTCTATGTTCTAATTTTTCAAGTTACAGTTTTATGTATGGGATGCACTTCCTTAACTTATACATATATTTTTATACATAAATTGTAAAGTGGTTCACAGAATACATCCTACCTAGCAAGTATGTAGTCCTTATGCTTTCTGATTAAAGTGGCCATGACATATGGGCAGATGGACAAACAGACAGACCAACATACATGACAAATCAATATGAATGCAATAAATTATTGAGTATTGAAATCTATAAGGGTTCCATTTTTTGCCATTTGGCTATAGAACCTTAAAAATAATGAATAGGCCATAAACATAGATTTGTTTGAAATTGACCCTTGCGCGAGCCCCCATAGCCCGTCACTCAGGTACTGCTACTCAGGTACTCAGATAAAAGTGGGCAGTTAGACCCCCACATGGGGGTGTTTTATCGATAAAATGAAGTATACAACACACCCTTAAAATATCACTAACTATCCTGGACACACTGTATACATCACACTGTATAAATCTTCTGTTCGTTTGTTTGTAATTGATTTTCCTCCAAATGGCTAGACTGATTTTGATTCAATTTTTGTGTGTGTTCAAGTGAGTTCGAGAATGGTTTATATTCACAATTCAGTCATGACATTTTGTTTTTTTTCAGTCCATGTGGACGGAGTCCAAAAAAATTATTAAGTTGACCGTATAGGGAATATGCATGTGATTCAAATAACTGTGATTATTTTTATATGTAATCTCTATTCATTGAGATGTACGTACATATTAATATTTTTTTATTTAATTGCGTTTTTATATAAGAAATATATATAATTTTATAAGGAAATAATGATTGAAAAGTGCATTAATTAAGAGGCAAATTCAAAAAACTTGGCGTCGAGTTGCGGAAACAAGTCCGTTATACCATACCATACCATACCAACAATCTCTGAATATTTTTATCTTTCTCTTGTCAATCGGTCAAACTAATAAATAATAATAATAATAATCTTTATTTTAACCTTAAATTTTACCACTATTACATAGTTATTATATTTATGCAAATAGGTACATGTGGGTAGTTTTATAATAACGTTCACTAACAACTAAACTAGGCTGAGCCTGTATCTTAGATGCTAGTTACTTCCATACATTTAAATTAAAAAGAATGTTACCGCGCTCGGTTTGACTACATAAATTGTGGAGTTAGGCAACTTTTTGTGGCAGTTAACCAACCTTAGGTACTTATACAAATTAATTATCTTTAACAATACTGGTTATACTTATATACTAATAATAGATCAATAACATAAAGAAGGAAATAGTTTGTCTGTCCGTCCGTCTGTCACGCAGGACTATTTAACTTTTTGTGATAATTCCATAGGTATTACAAATACAAATTAATTTCTTATCCCAACACTAGTTTTACATATTAATATAGACCAATAACGTGAAAAATGATATACTTTGTTTGTCCGTCCGTCTGACAACGCGAGGCTATCTAACTTAAGAGAGTAATGCCACATAGGCATATATGCAAATACATTCATTTTATTTATCTATGTGAAATAAATGTTCAGTCTCGTCATAACTTAAACCCAACAACCACACCGTCAAAAGCATTTTACATTTATTTACGGTTAATTTATATAACGTCAATTTTTTATTTGCCCTATTGTATAATAGTGGACACAAATAGTATTGGAACCTTGAAAAATATTATATAGCCACATAACATGTGGATCGCGTGTTAACAGTGTGTCGTAACCATTTTCTGTGTATCTTTTTTAGAAAAGTTTTTCCAAACAAATGTTCGTATTGATAAAACGAGTATACAGAATAAAACCAACCCGATTCACGGGAGCTTCAATCTGCAATCCCCTTTTTTTTATAACCTAGCCCACTGCGCGATGACGACGAATGCGAAATTGGATCGTGAGTAGCCAGCTTTACTTACTTGATGGATGTTTGATCACGGTGTTTGACTGTAGACTTTAACGTCGCGTTAAGCGCGCCTAAATGGAAGTTGTTTACTAACCTGTTTTTAGCCCACTATTTTAAAACAATTTATTTATACTTAATATTGTATTTGAGGCCACCAGAACCAGAGTGGCCCAAATACAAAATACGAATATGTGGATATATGCCAAAATACTATGCTCTATTAATATTTTAATAAGAATCAAGATGCCACAACATATTTTTTTTATGTCATCTATGATTGTTTACTGAAATTACCTTTGAGCTAGTGTATAGAACCGGGAAATCCCGGTACCGAAATTCCCGGGAATTCCCGGGATTTAGAAGCGGTAAAAGAACCGGGAATAAAAATACAAGAACCGGGATTTTCGGTACTTTCGGGAATTATTGAAATCGTAAATTGATATCATAAAAAATTCGTATAAAAGCCTTTTTTTTCATATTAGCTGTAATTTATAGTTTATACATATAAATCCGTATACATATATAGTAATTGGCAACACTGACGCTACGCGTGAGCGGTGCAGGATTGGAGCGGCCACTTTCCCGCCCAAATAGTAACGAAATGTGCAATAAGATTTGTATTACCTACTACTAAAACGTACTAGTCCCCCGCCATCAACAACAACCTAACATTCACACGCTCATCAGGTTATTGAAATAGAAGAGGACTTAGAATCCGCAGATCAACGAAGAATGGCGACTTTGAAACAAATATAAGAGTCGAGATGGCAAAAAGACCAAATAGTTCCACTTTATCTGTGAAGGCGTAGATTTTATTTGATTGTTATCTATTTGAATTCAATTTATTCTAGCCTAATACCCTCTCCCACCTCTTATGGTGGATTCTTATTAATCTTATTGCGTTAATTACGAGTACTTTCAATAATAGTTTGATTTTAACTATATTTTAATTACAAGCTTTTATTTAACTTGCAATGTATATTTGTTCGGGTGAAATCTTACAACTCAATTTTAAGGCACTTGCCCTCAACCGATTGGGCTGAAATTTGGTGAGCACGTTCAGTTCGGATGACAATGCATGATTAACAGTGTGACGTCATTCTAAATCCAACATGGCGGCATACCCACAATGGCGGACCAATTATTTTTAATGCATTCCTACAATATGGGTATCAAATTAAAGGGCTAGCTGAGAGTAACTCGAAAAAAATGTGACGTCACTCTTAATCCAATATGGCGGACTTCTAAAACTTGAAAATCTATTTTGAAACAGATATTTTTAAGCAATTGAGTTGAAATTTTAAGGGCTCCTCATTGAAGAGCTGGACTGTTCAAAATTAACTGGCAAACGACCTTGCAATAATGATGCGTTGAATGAGATGAACAGACTTAGGAATTTACCAGGTGAAAACTAAAAAGTATAAAATAAAATTTAGGTAAAAAAACCTTTTTAAAAACAAGCTTTTATTTAAATGCGCTAAAAAGAAAAAATAAACTTTTACACTAAAACTTTTACTGTTAATTTATAACGTCATTTCAAATTTAACACATTTGACACAATTTATATGTTATAAAAGCTTGTCGCGACATTTAAGTACTCGTATTTACTTTCTTAGTTTTAAATTTTTAATAAGTCAAGGTGAGGCCGTGCCGAGGACTGAGTGGCATGATGACATGATGTCGTGAACATACTACCTCGGGGCACCGGGGCGAACCCTGTTGTATATTACTCTCTTACTCTTCTACACGAAGCTCTGGAAGGGTCGACGGATATTTCTTCGATATGCGTGGGAACAATATGGGAAAATCTGAAACATCAACACAAAGATGCTGCCTAATAAACATTTAAAAGTAAGAACGTAAATACGAATACTTAAATGTCGCGACAAGCTTTTATAACATATAAATTGTGTCAAATGTGTTAAATTTGAAATGACGTTATAAATTAACAGTAAAAGTTTTAGTGTAAAAGTTTATTTTTTCTTTTTAGCGCATTTAAATAAAAGCTTGTTTTTAAAAAGGTTTTTTTACCTAAATTTTTAATATTAAGTTTGATTGTCATTAATCATATTTAAAAAGCCTCGATCAGTCTTTTCGAAATGCAATTTTTAAAAAGGGCATGGGATTCCGGGCCCCTTGGTTTCAACCCCAAACGGCTCAAATATGTAGTCTCCACTGAGGTTTACATATTTGCGCCGTTTGAGATTTTCCGCTGTGGCGGCCGCAGAGCCAATTCTTATGGCTGTGCCTGGGGCATGGGACGCTGCCAAAGTATCGACGCATGTAGCGTCTCATACTAGAGAGCGCGCCATCTCCCAGGGCACGAGGGTCATGCCGTCCGGTCTCTTGCCATCGTCACGCACCAAACCAACAGGTTCTAAAACAGATGGTGCCCCGGCGGTGGCAAGATTCCGGCGGATGATATCTAATACTAGCATGACGTAGGATGCGAACGACACTTCTGGCACATGAGAGGCCATGGTGTCCGAATTGATCGACGGCGTCGCCACATCGGCATCGGTGGGGGACATTGCACGGCGCACCAAGGCGTAGGCGTGTGGCAATGCAGAAAGTGGTTCGGTCCAAAAGCGTACCGACATTGGCTGACGGCAGTGCCTGTAACCAAAGGCCCGACTCCCACTCGCCCAAGGCTGTAAGGCGGGCACGCTCTGCGGTACTGGTTGACGTGTTTAATAGGTTTTTCCGTACTAATTCACAAAGCGGCCCGTCCCACAGCCTCTGCGACGATGGGGTAGACGGTTCAACTCCGTTTGGGCAGACCGCCTTCCAGGCGGTTTTAGCTTCAGCCATATGTGCAATTCCGACCTGGCTTTGGCTGTTTAAAATTTTGATGACTAGTGGGAGAGTGCTATGGGCTGAAGCCAAAAAGGCTGGGAGTGCTACACTAGTAATTTTGCGTACACCCAGACCTCCAAACCTTATCGGTAGGGAGGCTTGGGCCCAGGAACGATCATCTAAACTGATATTGATAGTCGAGGAGAGGGTCTGCTATTAGCTTGGTCTAAACGAAGAAGAACATCCTGAAATTTCCAGATTTGACTGCAGCGGAGGTAGTACATAAATCTGGGGGCAAAAAGGCAATGGCGTAATATATAGTAGGCCATGTGCGTATTAATTTTGAAAAGGCGATCTGAGGTGCTGACAAAATTTTGAATTTGTTCATCCACGAAAGAGGGTATCGACTTGTCTAAGATGGGCGAGCCCAAAAGGCGAAAAGAGCTTTTATCCACAACAGACAAATTTGGAGCCAATAGGTTGAAAGCAGAAATTATTTCGTTATGGGATGGGGTGGAAGCGGGGACATATAACTCACATTTTCCCGTGTTGAGCTCAAGCCCTATTAATTTTAAATCCTGCTTCAGGAGTTTAAGATCCCCTAGGACAGAGCTCGTTTCGCCTCCTAGGGTTCCATCGTCTAGATACCACACGTTTAATTTTGATTGCAGCTTCTCGATTATCGGGTGAATAGCTAGGCTAAGTTGGAATCAGTTAATTATTGTAGCTAATGTTGATGCCCGATGATGATGATTGATCTCATTCAATGACAGACTGAATTTATCTAGATTGTAAGTATTGTATTGATATTAAGTTTGGCTGTAGCTAAAAGCTGATTACTACTCAAATAAAACATTCTTTTATGATTTTTATTTGTAGATTTATTCTTGAGACCGTCAGAATTTAAATTTATCAATTAGAATCATATTGTTGAAAAAAAAACCGAAATTACCGAAAATCCCGGTAATTCCCGGTTCCAGCAAGGTCCGGTACCGAAAATCCCGGTTCCTTGAAACATATCCGGTTCTCGATACCCTACTTTGAGCCACTCTGGCTTTAAGCTTGGCTTGGGGGTTTGAAAGGGGCATTGTCGTGCTTAACTAATATTTTCACAAATTGTGGTTTGGGCCACTCTGGTTCTGGTGGCCTCATTTATGGTGCCGATATTTTTTTTACACATGTAATAATGTAATTTTTTGAAAAAAGTTTAGTTGTTCTGTAAAGAGAAATTTATTTTATGAATTTTACAACCATTTTACACAGGATATTTTTATCAAAGATTTATACACTTATGTACTAAGTAATTTATTAATCACTAACCTATAAAGAGAAACAACATTAAAAGCTATTGCATCAAAAATGATGACATTGTTTCCTTTAAAATCCACGTTAATGTTTTACTGTAAAAAAGGCCAGTCACCATTTTGCATTTTTAGCAAAGACATAGGTCATGCAAACTGCCAACATAGATGTTATAATATTTTGATGTAAAACGTCTACGCAAGTAATTCTAATGAAATGAAGAGTACAATAGCTTCATTTACACACATTTGTAATGGTGTAAATAATCATTTAAAATCATAAATATTCCCTATTGTGAATCTAAACTAAACCAATCTCGAACCCACTTGAACACACACACAAAATTTCATCAAAATCAGTCCAGCCGTTTGTTCTTATGGAGAGAAAAATTTTAAAAATTGCCTGAAAAAGTCTAAAAACAACACTTTTCTTTTGTGGCTGCCCACGACTTTTTCCACATGAAAGGGCATTACACCCGTGCAAAGCCGGGGCGTATCCCTAGTATTATATAATTTTTCTTCCTCTGCACACAATAACATGTTCCTACCTTGTCCTTTTTGATTAAGCCAAAAAGCTAAAATGTTAATTTATTCTCGATATTGTTTAAAGGTGTGTCAGGCAGGACCGTGGCAAGTGGAGATCTATGACCTCTGGAAAATATGATGATTTTATGTACATATACAATACATACATGTATCATTTAAGATGTATTTTCAATTGAGGGCATTATTTTCATGTTTCAGACAACTGAAAAACAGATGTTAGTGAAGGAACAAGGTGAATCTGCAGGTGCTAACTTGTCAGAGGAGATTCTATACAGAATTGACATCCCGGCCAACAGATATGACCTGCTCTGTCTTGAAGGACTTGTGGAGGGTCTACTCATTTTTCAATCCAAGTAATTATTTGCTTATCTTCTAAAATTTTCATGTGAGAACAATAACAATAGTACCTATATATAATATAAATATAGTACTTTTTACCCAACTATCAAGGAGAATTTGTCTCACATACATAATTGCATTTAATTTTAAATATTTTGTAATAGATAAGTGTATTTGTATCTAAGTACCTAACTGAAAGTGTTCAAGTAGTCATTTCTGTTGTAATGGCTTAACTAAATTCAAAATAATTTGGTACCTAAGGTATAAAGAGATTTCTAAAATATATTTCTGTATAATATTTATAATTAATAAATATTTATACATTTTAGAAAAAGTCCTCCATCTTATAAAATAGAACAATATGAAGATTGTTATTCAATGCATGTGAAGCCAGACACTGCTCAAATTCGACCATATGTTGTAGCAGCAATACTTAAGGATATTACATTTACTAAGGAATCCTATGATAGTTTCATTGATTTACAGGTATTTTATTTTTATTTTATTTTACAATTTCAGGAAGACCAACAGCTATTTATAATTATAGTTAAAATTGTAGATACATAAGATTGTAGGTATAAAAATTGTAGGTATAAATATATAAAAATGTCTTACTAAATGGCTTGTGGTTCTGGTGATGAATGATGTTTAGTTTCTTTAATTTATTAACATATATTAATTCAATAGTACCTACTTCTCTCTTATTAACAAATGGCTGGACCAACTTTGGTGCTTTATCCCTAAAAAGCCAATTATTACCTATGTATTATGAAAAATATAGTTGTGGAAATTTCTGTAGTCATGTAACACTAGTCCTACTAATATTATAAACGCGAAAGTTTGTGAGTATGGATGAATGGATGTTTGTTACTCTTTCAAATAAAAACAGCTGTAGCGATTTTAATAAAATTTGGTATGGAGTTAGCTGACACCCTGGATTTTTTTTATTTATTTAATTATTTACACGTACACAATACAGAGTACAGTTAACGTTTAACACAACACCATTTCAATAAATTATATTACTAAACTGCACTCCAACACATAGGCTGCTTTTATCCCGGATAATTCGACATTTTGTTTTGTAGGCGATGGGTTGACCTCCTGTCACTACTAACCGAACTTGTACATCTCAGCTGTACCCTAGAAATTAGTCAGAAGTGGCACCATGTGGTTCTATCGGCCCTTAGTGCTCTGCCTACCCCGTAAGGGATAAAGGCGTGATTATATGTATGATTATACAGGGTGTAACAGAAAGGGTATGTTAAGCGAAAAGCTATGTCAATAGCCCACTATAGAGAACCTATTTCCAAAATTTGAGACTCGAAATCACATTTTTTATTTTTCAAGATTGTATGAAAATTCCTGAGATATTAAAAAAATCTCCATACTATCGGGAAAAATAAACATGTGATTTCGTGTCTCAAATTTTGTAGATAGGTTCTCTACAGTGGGTAATTTACATAGGTTTTTGCTTAACATACCCTTTTTGTTACACTCTGTATATGTTGTTTTTTCTGCAGTCCACGCGGACGAAGTCGCGCGCGTCCACTAGTTGTTAATATTTGTTAAACATTAAGTACCATAACCATAGGATTGTTTTTGATAAAATAAAATTTATATTATAGGATAAGTTACACCAGAACCTGTGCAGGAAAAGGACACTAGTTGCCATTGGAACTCATGACCTAGACTCCATCCAAGGTCCCTTTGTGTATGATGCACTGCCTCCTGATGAAATATACTTCAATCCACTGAATGAAACTACCAAAATGACTGGAACACAAATCATGGAGTTCTATTCTGTAAGTACAGTTTGTACTAATATTGTAAATGCGAAATTAACTCCGTCAGTCTGTCGCGCTTTCACGCCAATACTACTGAACCGATTTTAATGAAATTTGATACAGAGATAGCTTAGTTAGAGCTTGAGTACCAGCATAAACAATTTTTTTCCACAAAAAACGATATTAAGTTTTTTGCTACAGTTAACGCGGAAGGAGTCCACGCCAGGTTAAAACTCGGGTATTAGAAAGTTTAGCAGCATTAAAAAAGTTTAAAAAAATCTTTGGATGCTCATGATCTATAACATTTTTCCAGAATCATCAGCAACTTAAGCAGTACCTGGACATAATCCGGTCGAGTACTGTGTACCCGGTCATCAAGGACTCTAATGGAGTGGTGCTGTCCATGCCACCCATCATCAATGGAGACCACTCTAAAATCACACTTAAAACTAAGAATGTTTTTATTGAGTGCACTGCCACAGACTTGACTAAGGTACCTACTCTATTGTTTAGGAAAACAATGTTACTTACTGAATTATTAAAACTGAGCATTAGTATACAGTAGGAGTTACTTAGTTAAAAAAATATTTTAGTACCATAAGCCATGCTCCATACTCGTATTTGACGACCGATTAACATAGTTGGCAGTGACTGCCTGCCACGTCATAGGTCCTAAGTTAGAATCCTTAAGAAACATTAATAATGATGAATGAGCCTATGTCCCTTAGAGATAGGTATTCCATACATATCTGAATAGATAGAGGCAAAATTGCCTCGACCACATGCATAAATGTGTACAATAAAGCATAAGATAAAAACAGGGTACATATTTGAACACCTAAAATTTGAATATCTAAAGTTAAAACCCCGATGTCCAAAACCCCTAAAACTATATTACCTAATGGTTCTAATAACCTTTTTTTCTAATTTAATCTGCAATCAGCTCTAGCTATAAGTAGGTTTGTTGAAGAAAGTTTTCAGTTGGAGGGTGTCCTTCAGTAAAGACATCTCATCGTACACAAGTGTAGCCTATATTGCCAATGAAATAAATTCATTGGTACAGGCCCGTATTTATTTCATGTACAGAATTTAATGTTGCAAAATCATCACTTAGCTCGTGCCTCTGAAAGCACGTAAAACCGTTGGTCCTGCGCCTGATCTCTTTCCCGTCGTGTCGGCTTTCCGTCCCATCGGACTATGAGAGTAACGGAATAGAATGCATCTGTGTATGCGCACACACTTGTGCACTATAATACCTCCTGCGTACCTAGCCAATCTCCATAGAGATTGGTCGCCTTGGCCGAAATACGGTCGGAGATCATCATATTGCCAATATGTACTTTCGCTTCAGCCTTTTCTTGTAGCTTCGAGTTCCAGCCTCCCCTGATATGTCTCTGTTGACTTTAGAATTTCCTGCCTCAAAGTGGTCATTTCAAGGTGATGGTGTATCTCTGTATTTGTAGTGAACCATGGGGAATTGCATAAGTTTCCAAGTATCATGTTTTGCATTCGTTGTAGTATTGTGATATTGGAGTTGCTTGCGCTGCCCCATAGCTGTATGCCATACATCTAGACAGGGTATACTCTTATTTACGGGGTGATTTTTGTTCGTCAACGTTCCCGAAAACTACGGAATCTCCTCATCATCACGATCATTTTTCTCCATGGAAGCATACCTGGGAAGTGTCTGGTTCCCAAGATATTAGGGTCCAAAGTTGAGTAAATATACTCCGTTTTTCTGCATAAATGCACATTGACGCAAATAGCAAGATTTTTTCACGAGAAATAATTAATATCTGTCATATGAAAAAACTAGCATAAACACTGGACACTATAAATTTCACCCAATCAAGTAATTAAAAAAAAATTAACATCGTTTCACAGCATTTTTTTTGTCATAAAATTACTTAATTTGATGTATAGAGTACGTACCCTTCGCACAGTGTTCCGAAGACCCCGAAAAATGGACATCTCTAGCTGTTCCCGTATATCGACGTAGTTTGACGAGAGAAACAATTCGCTAGAACAAACCACCTACCAATTATTGATAGTTTCAGAGAAAAAAAAATTAAAGTAGCAAGTTTATGGTGGGTTTATTTATCCCATAACATTTCATCGTATTGCGCATATATCAGTCTAAATTACGATCATCTAGGTCAGTGGTTCCCAATTAGTTTTTTCTACGTACCACTCTAAGAGTCTTTCACTCACTCTTTAACTTATGTCAACGATATTAGTAAATGCATTAAAAGTCTGCTAGCTACCTGGTCCCTAGGTTAATAAACAAACTTGCTATCGACTTACGTGACAGTATTACTGTAACGAACATTAAAAATAAACTAAAATCCAATTTTCTTAGCAATATGGAAACCTATATGCAATACAATATATAACTATTTCCCTAGCTTCTAGTTTACAAAAAAGTTATTTCCGCAAGTAATCATGTGTAATAAGTAATAATTAAGTATATATAATCTAGATGTGTAAAGGAATAACGATGTGAACTGTGTAGCACTATCAAACAAACCTCGTTGGTTTTACAAAGTGCTATTGTAACTAAGTTTTTTTTTGTATAACCATTGAAAAGATTTAAAAAACAGACCTCAAACCCGCGTACCCCTTATTGCAGGAACGATAAATAAGAGATGAAATCAGATATAAGTATTAACTATCAAAATACAATACAAGATGATAGAGTGACAGAGAACACCAGTTTTATTAATGTGACAAATGGGTACATTTTACTATGCACAAATCTGAAAAATCTGCTTGTATAAATATTTCTTGGTAATTTTAGTAAATTTTTTTTTGGTACGCGCCGCGTACCCCTTGATGCAACCTTGCGTCCCCCTGAGGGTACGTGTAATTGGGAACCACTGATCTAGGTACATGCTAGGTGATATAAAGAAATTTAAAAAAAAACAAATTTTAGGTAATATTTTTTAAAGGAAAAATACACAATTTCAGCACGTAATTTTTATACTAATAATTACTCGCTATTATTTCTATCTACAGAAAAAAATCAGCACCGTACCTCGTTGATAACTAGAGATATTTGCGATTTTATATATCAGTACCTAGGTGCCTGTTAAAAACTAAAAGAAAAATTCATTGCCGCATCAGCGGCCGGTGAAGTGCCAGAAGCGAATCACTCTTGTTAAAGGAATCAAACTAGCATTAGGGTAGGGATTATATCTTCGATATAATAATCGT
Source organism: Carposina sasakii (assembly GCA_014607495.2). Taxonomy (NCBI): domain Eukaryota; kingdom Metazoa; phylum Arthropoda; class Insecta; order Lepidoptera; family Carposinidae; genus Carposina; species Carposina sasakii. Next base: position 10,908,354 of record CP053158.1, read on the forward strand.
TCGATATTTAAACTTTCATTATTTTGAATTTAGGTCAACCAACCATTAGGTATTGTAATTTTAGGGGTTTTAACATCGCGGGATTTTAACTTCAGATATTTTAATTTTAGGTGTTCAAATACGTACCCTAAAAACATGGTGAAAGGTATAAAACATGACATGACGTGTGTAGGCTAGCATCGTGCTGGACACGCTGGTGTGCGCGTTCGGTGCGCGCGCGCGCATACAGCGAGTGCGGGTGGTGCCGGGGCAGGGGGCGGGGCGGGGGGCGGCGCGGGCCGAGGCGGAGACGTGGCCCGCGATGCGCAGCCGCGAGGAACTAGTGCGGGTGGCAGACGTCAATCGGTACATTGGCATCGAGTGAGTATGAGTCATGTGCAGAGTGCAGTGGGGTAAGCACGAACCTTTTTACGCGGCGTAACGCTAGCGACTCGTTAGCAAAATCTATGTGATTTGACAATTGGACGATAGCGTTCCGGACTATCAGAGGTTCGTGCTTACCCCTATGAGCCGAAGCAATGCTAAAGCGGAAATTGAGAATGTGTAAGTGCGCGGGGCGAGGTGCGGGGCGCGGGAGAACGCCTCGCGCTAGGCCCGCGCCCCGAGCAACATACACATTCTCAATTATTGCTATCGCTATGCTTTTGCAAGTTACGTAATCTCATCCTACTGAACTAGAGTGCGTTTCCAAATAGTTATTTTCAACGATGACGCTAGTTGCTATGTGTACCTATTAGTGATGTGCTGGAGATCCGTATCCGTATCCGCGGATATCCGAGGCAAAAGAAAGATCCGTATCCGTTACTTTTTTGGCGGATCTTTTACGGATCTTTTTACCTTATTAATTTTAGATTTTTAAATGATATTCTTTAAATAGGTGATTAGGTAGCAATAAAAAACTATTAAATTCAATCCAGATATTTTTTATTTGCTAAATTCAATAGTTGGTTTCTTTATGTTGCAAACTTATCATATTATAATATAATCTATACTAATATACTAATCTATACTTATAATATTATAAAGCTGAAGAGTTTGTTTGTTTGTTTGTTTGTTTGTTTGTTTGAACGCGCTAATCTCAGGAACTACTGGTCTGATTTGAAAAATTCTTTCAGTGTTAGATAGCCCATTTACCAAGGAAGGCTACAGTCTATACAACGAAGTCGTGGGCGGCTGCTAGTAATATAATATTATAAAGCTGAAGAGTTTGTTTGTTTGTTTGATTGAACGCGCTAATCTCCGGAACTACTGGGATGAATTAAAAAATTCTTGTGTTGGATAGTCCATTTATCGAGGAAGGCTTTAGGCTATATATCATCACAGTGCGACCAATAGGGACGAAGAATAAGAGGAAAATGTGGAAAAAACGGGGAAAATTATTCAACTTTGGAGACTTCCGTTGCGTGCGCTGCGTAAACGGTTCAAGTTATCCAAAAAATATGTATGAAAGAATAAAATGACGTAGAAATGATATGAAAGAAAAAAATTGAAGGTCTAGAATGCCTGATGCAGAACCCTTAGCAGCCCAGCTAAACTTTGAGAGATATGAAAATACCGTCTTAGGAAAATTTATTCAACATTTTAAAAGAATTCAATTCCCTGTTAAGTTATCTTTTGCTGTAACAATTAATAAATCACAGGGGCAAACGTTTAAACACGTTGGAATTGACTTACGTCAAGACTGCTTTTCACACGGCCAATTATATGTCGCGTTGTCAAGATCGGGTTGCGGAGAAAATCAGTATGTTCTTCTGCCACAAGAAAATAAAACAAAAAATATAATTTACGCAGAAGTACTTTAAAATATTTTATTCTGTTTGTTGACGCGGACGAAGTCGCAGGCAACAGCTAGTAAATTATAAATATAATATAATAATAATAATTGTTTATTGGTACCAAATTACAGACACTAGAAAAAATAGAGGCCCTGTAGCCTATGCTAGTTAGTTATAACTGTGTTACAGGCCACAGTGATCCCCTTAATGTCATCATTGTGTATACAGGCACTAGAAAATGAAATTAACTTTTTTTAAATGGGAAAATAATAAATGTGTGTGTCTGTTTGTCCGTCTTTTAAGGCAAAACGGAGCGACAAATTGACGTGATTTTTTAAGTGGAGATATTTGAAAAGAGTGACATAGGCTATTTTTTGTCTCTTTCTAACCCCTCACTTTACTAAAATGTGGTGCATGTTATTTTTATTATTTTGATTAGTTTGTATGGAGCATTCCGCAATTTTCAAGGTAGAAAGCTAAAAATTGGTGTGCGGACTATTATTTGACTAAAAACAATCATGCATATTTTTTTTATATTTGCCTGGGGGCAAATAACCTAACCCTTAAAAGAGTGGGTGTAATTTTATATGGGACGTTTTGCAGTTTTCAAGGTAGGAAGTTACAAATAAAAAATGGAATGTCGTGTTAGTTACACTATTTATAACCCAAGAACGGCTGTACCGATTTGGCTGAAAATTGGTAGGGAGGTAGCTTAGAACCAGGGGACGGACATATAGGTTTAATTTTTTGTTTTGTCGCGGGCGTCCACCAGTAGTACCTAATATAACTCAAAGGTACCTACTCAATTAACTATCTTCTTAATGAGATCAACATCATAAAAAGTTATAAGATCACCTTTTACTAAGAAATCAAAACTTAGATCTTCCTAATATTTTAAATTTGAATTAAATGATTTTTGAAATTAAGTATTTGTCGCGCGCACCGACACTGACTGCGTAAGAAAGTTAAGATCCGTATCCGCGGTTATTGACACCAAATATCCGTATCCGCGGATATACATTTTTAACGTTCCGGCTCATCATTAGTACCTATACATTATCCTACCTATACAAACATATAGGCATACAATGTCTATACATATAAGCATACAAAAAATGTCAGTTTCGAAATCATGCATAGGAGTTCTATGAAACGGGCTCTAGCTTCCCACGGTCCGTGATAGACTTATGGATGACAATGGACACGGTTTGACCCTCTTATAAACAAATCGGAGAAGAAAGTTTAATCTGTTCCCCAATTGGTGAGGCGACAGGGGGGCAGTTGATTTTTTCTGATCTGTCCTTCTAAGGCAGGGGTTCCCAAACTTATTTTGTCTACTGCCCACTTTGAGAATAAATAATTTTTTTGCGCCCCCATTTTTTCACCTACTTAAAAACTACTATAACTCCCAAGCCTCTACACAACGCCCCAATTTTTTTTCTGTTTCTCTTACCGCCCCCCCTTTAGGCCTGCAGCGCCCATAAGCCACTTTGGAAAAGGCTGCTCTAAGAGGATAAAGCAGGGTGATAGATCGGAATAATTCGTTGGCACTGCCAACGTTGCGTGGCATTTTCTATGTGTCTCTTATTCCAAAATCACCACCCCTTTAAAGTAACCGACTCGCAACACAGTTAGTGACCGACCGGACGCACAGTGACGGGACGTGTCACAGACGATAGGTGGGGGCTGGTCCGTCCTCAATGTCACGCTCACGGACCGTTTGAGACCAGAATTATAAGAATGACAGTGTGCTTTGTTTTCGACAGTGTGACTTTCTGTACCTGTTTGACGTTTTGTAATTTAATAAAATAAAACACGAACAGGAAATGTAGCTTTGCAAGACACTATCTACACACATCAATATCTCTTCTGGTTGTGAAAATGGAATAAGGCTGACCCCACATTAAATGTGTGAACGCGACGAAGTGATTATTTACTTCGTTGCCTTGCTGTACAATCACGCACAGCGCCCACCAGCATTCTGGTAGGCGTCAATTTGATTATCGAATGTGGGGTCATCAACAACACAACTATCACGTGACTGGCTGTACGTCCGCAGCTGCACCGGCGAGGAGATCGCGTCGCTGCTGACGCGCATGTGCCTGCCGGCGCGGGCGGAGGCGGGCGCGGGCGCGGAGGCGGGCGCGGGCACGGAGGCGGGCGGCGCCGTGCGCGTGCTCGTGCCACCCAGCCGGCGCGACGTGCTGCACGCCTGCGACATCTACGAGGACGTCGCAATCGCGTACGGGTGCGTTACCTCTGTCGTATCTATTTGTACATGGTTTGTCCTGAATTACTGAGAATAAACCCACTCAGAGCACGTGATCGACTCATGAGCGGTGCGTGTCGCGTTGTGTTCTATGTTCTGCAGGTACACAGAGCAGTAGTAACGCTCATGACCCGTTCACATGCCGCACACGCACTTTGTGTGGTGAAGTCCTTAAACCGCTGTTCTTGGAAGGTCTATTCTTAGTATGGCGTAGGCATCCGATGGTAAAGGATTTATCGAAATTCTTCGAATTTATCGTAAACGGAAATTACGTGACGACGATTTTTAGAGTTTACACAGACGAAATGACTGATGGCCGATGAAGTCGGAAAGTTCTAGAGTGAATAACACGTATCAGCAAACGCAGCGTGGGAAGGCCACCCGCGAGGTGGACGGACGACCTGACCCAAAATTTATTTATCCCATAATATTTCATCATATGGCGCATATTTCAGTCTAAATTACAATAATCTATATGCAGGTGATTTAAAGAAATTTTTTAAAAATCAAATTTTAGGTAATATTTTTTTAAAAGAAAAGTGCACATTCAGAACCGTACCTCGTGGATAACTGGAGATATTTGCGATTTCATATGTCAGTACCTAAGGTGCCTAATAAAAACGAATAGCAAAGTTCATATTTCTTTGAAACGCTTTGCAGTTAAAACGGAAAAGACGGTGTCCCCACTCAGACAGATCCCATCATAGCATACATAGCGTGTTTCTACCATAAGTGATTATCAGGTAAATGAACGTTTCTTTAAGTTTTTAACAGGCACCTAGGTACTGATATATGAAATATCTCTAGTTATCCACGAGGTACGGTGCTAATTTTTTTTCTGTATATAGACATACTCGTAATAGTGAGTAATTATTTGTATAAAAAATTACGTGTTGAAATTGTGCACTTTTCTTTAAAAAAATATTACCTAAAATTTGATTTTTTAAAAATTTATTTAAATCACTTATAAGTATATAGATGATTGTAATTTAGATTGAAATATGAGCAATACGATGAAATATTATAGTATAAATAAATTTTGTGTCAAACTCCATTAAAAAAAGTACAATATAATTTTTTAAATTTTTTGACCCACCATAAACTGGCTACTTAAATAATTTTTCTCGGTAACTATCAATAATTGATAGGTGGTTTGTTCTAGCGAATTGTTTCTCTCGTCGAATTATGTCGATATACGTAAACAGCTAGAGATGTCCATTTTTCGGGATCTTCGGAACACTGTGCAGGGCTGTAAATGATGATGATGATGACACAAACGAAGTGGCAGGCAGGCGTCCACTTGTACACAACTGTAGGATAAGGACCAACTTTTTTATGTTCCTCCTAACGATATAATCGCGCAAGCAAATACTTTGGGATTTGATTATATGACGATTAAGTAGGTACGTTACGTTACGTTCCGGTTACGTTACTATCTATAAAAAAAAAACTGTTTGCCGAAACTTTTGATGACAATTTATGATGAATATCTAGTAGGTGCATTTTGATATAATATTGCATTTCTCTATGGCTACAGGGGTTGTAAATCCCGCGGTAGGTAATGATTAGCCAGTGTGTCCGTAGCTACAACCGCATCCCGCGGCGGGCGTGCCTTGTGGCGACGGTGGGCTCGCAGCAGCCCGCCAACAAGCTGTGCGAGCAGCTGCGCCACGAGTGCGCGCGCGCAGGCTACACCGAGGCGCTCACCTTCGCACTGGTAACTATACATCTGGCCTATTACATTTGCAAACTATCGATTAACTTCCTTCCATAATGGGTAGGTTACAACTTATAAGTTAATACACTGTTCGTTTGCTTAGCAAATCTACTTTGACACGTAAGATTGCTGGTAGCTGTGCCCACTTTGTTGTTAGATATTGTATTATAAAACGGCTAGGCATTTTGAAAATTAGAAACATTAAATTGCGAGAATAAGTACGCTCGCTTCGCTCGCTCTCCACACACTACCCTCCCCCTGATTACCTAATTCATGAGAAACTTCGAGAATGGAACTTGTGTTATTGGGTTGTGATTCTGTCTTGTGTCCGCTACAGGCTAGCTGGTAAAAAGTGGGTGTGTCATTTGTTTCACCACTTCTGCCCAACCTCTTTGGTAGACAATAGACGTGACTATACATATGTGTGTGTGTAACCACGCTTCTGTAACACAGTGCTCGCTGGAGGACGCGTCCAGCAAGCTGGGCGCGCCGGCGTCGGAGCTGGTGGCCGTGCGCGTGGCCAACCCGCGCTCGGTCGAGTGCGCGCTGGCCCGACCGCGCCTGCTGCCCGGCCTGCTGCGCACGCTAGCCGCCGCCAAGCGCCTGCCGCTGCCGCTGAGGCTGTTCGAGATTAGTGACGTCGTTGTCAAGGATCCTACTGCGCGTGAGTATCGCAGCCTGCATGAATGTTGTTTTATTCTTGTTTATCTTGTAAAAATTAGAGAAATTATTTCTTTGAAAAATTCATTCTATACCTGCCTATGTACCTACCTAGCTAGGTATTGTAGAACAAATTTAATGTTTACTCAATATCTTTTTTTAACTAAAGCAGGCTTATTAAACCTTGGAATGACATATCTTAAGTTAAACCGATTTGGATTTACAGCGATTAAAAAATACGAGCCGGCAAAATATTTTTGATACGCTCCGTTTGCTCCATACTAAAATGGCATAGACTTCGACGTCATAGGACACAACAGTCTCAAATTAGTATGGGAAAAAATGCAATCTTATTTTATAAACGTAATATAACTTATTTGTGTATAGTTCACAATAAAAATTGTTTATTAATAGGTACAGATATTAATAAAGTATGTATTTATTAAATCAATGACATAATTCAAAATATGGGTAAAATTCAGTGTAACCACTAATTCCCTACTTTAACTCATAAAGGGGGGGGGAGTAGGATTGCATACCTTGTCCGTTTCATAGTATGCAGTGAGTGACACGGAAAATGTGGTCATACACATAGTAATTAGCGTCATCAACTCATCACCATAGAAACTATTCTATGAAATGGATAATACACGTTTGAGTCGTTGTACCCCTAAAAAAAACCGTAAAAAATTCTGCCAAAAATTAAAAGTCCCCCATAGTTATCTTTTTTTCCCCTAAATTTAGGGGTAAACTTCCCTAAGTTGTCACCACTGGAAAAATTGTATGTTTTACTCCTTTCATATTGTTAAATTTTTTCTTTCAATTTTATTTAACTTTTAAACACCTGTAACTTTGGTATTTACCAACCGATTGATGCTATTCGGTTTGTATTAGCATAGAGGAATAAGATTAATAGAGTGCTAATGTCATACTAAGTGTCTCGATGAGCTTAATTACCCTGAGACTAGCCGATACATCAACGTTCCTTCCAATTGTCGATAGATGACATTACTGTCCATATGTACTCAGCTCCATCTTTATAACATTTTCTAAACCTTAAATATTGTTACGACCGGGTAGTTTACCCATTGACTCACTAGATGTCGCTAGTAGCAGAGTAGAGTAATCAGTCTTAGTTCAGTCTTTGAATAAGATTGGAACCTAAACAAGCGAAGAAAAACGATACCAGCGATAGTGAAGGAAGTGATAGTGCTGTGTTTAGAGTTAAAGTGTGTTATAGTGCTGTAATTTTGTAATCTCCTCCACCCAATAAAGTGTTTTAAACCTACACCTACCTTTTAATCGACAGCTCCGAATCACCCGAACCCAGTACGTAACAATATTCAAGAAAGTGACCTCTATTGAAAGTTTACAAAATCACTAACTGCACTCTAATACTGTCAATGCATGGCTAACTGAATAAGATAATTAATTTCAACAGTCTACGCGAAGCCATGATAGTTTTGCGGTACATAGTGAGATTAACGATCATTATGGAGTTGGATCAAAACTAGGTTTCGGGTTTTTTCCAACTTTGTTATTTAGTTATTATATATTTTTTTATAGCTCCGTGTATCTGTCGTGGCCATATTGTTAAATTGATCATTTCATGAAATGGTCGAGCATTTCATGAAGTGGTCGCATTTCATGAAGTGGCCAATTCAATTTGACCAGATCGTTAAATCGTCTACATTTCACGATTTTGTCATCCACGTTTGGCCAAATCGTATTAACAGGGTGTCCATAAAATCCGAATGTGGTAAGCTTACACCATATATAAGTATACCATAAGGTATGATGGTATGATTTTTTTGCTATTATTTATGTGATATTTTCACAATATAATATTTAAAAACATAAAAGACTTTACAAAAGCGATTCGCATCTGGCACATCGCCGGACGCTGCCTGGGCACGCTCGCTCCGCTCGCTCGGCTCGTGCGTCATTTGTCATAGTCTAACCTAACCTAACCTAACCTATCGTAATCTAAGGTTTTTGTTTAACAATATTATTATAAACCACCATTAAGTCTAATATACATTATACAATATAACACACTATCCGTGAACTTCTTCTGCATAGTCACCCTACTCTTTTTAATTTGTTTTATAACCTAAAAAGAAAAATCCGCCATCTTCACACATAAATAAAACGCGCGCAGCGCCTCTACCGGTGATTCATGTAACTATTTTACGATATGATCAATAATCTTGACCACTTCATGAAATGATCGGGCGTTTAGTTGCCCATATCGAGAAACGATTTTTAATCATCGATCTGCCCAAACCATATCATGATGTGGCCAATAGACAGTTGAACTTTTCATGAAATGCGACCATTTCATGAAATGCTCGACCATTTCATGAAATGATCAATTCTACGATATGGCCACGACATATCCACTAGGCTGTCCGTGTATCCAATGCGATGCAAATGCCGCTCATTGTGTCGAGCATCTGCGCGTCACTTTTGTCATCTCTTCTTTTATTCGTCTATGCCTACGTAGAAAGAATAGTTGTGGAAATAGAAAATATCGTGATTAGCGAAATGCGCTTTTTATATTAGGTTAATTTTTTATATTTAGTTGAATTGTTTTTAGTCTGTCACATATTTTGTTTAAATAAAGTATTTTAATTTTGTAAAAAAAAGGAAAAATACATATAATAAAAATGTAACGGATTTCTGTCTGTACATGGAAGATATACCTATGAGAAAAAATATTATAGGAGACCTTTATCAACGCAATAGTACCCAAAAGAATGATTTTTATATTTTTTGTCTGTGTGTCTGTGCGTTTGTGCACGCTAATCTCAGAAACTACTGAATCAATTTCGTTACAGTTTTCAGGGATATATTGTGACAGATCCCACTTAACATATCTAATAGGCTACTTTTTGTCCCGGGAAAATGTTTTTATCCCGGATAATATCAACATTTTGTTTTTCTGTAGTTCACGCGGACGGAGTCGCGGGCGGCCACTAGTCCTCAATATGTCACCAATTCGCTAAATGATTTAGTTTCATGTTTGCGGCAATGTAAAAAAGGTGAAAAACATTGTTGCCCGAACGTAAAGAACTACTAAGAGTAGCATCTGTACATAATTATTACATGTACACTAATATTATAAAGATAAAAGATTTGTATTTATGTGTGTGTTTGTAATGAATTAAATCAAAACTACTGTGCCGATTTCAAAAATTCTTGGACCTGGATGAACATAGGCTATAATACAAAGAATGTGGTCATGCACATAGTAACGGGTGCCATCTTCCATGGGAGCTATACGGTGAAACGCACTCTAGTACATATAGTACCTATTTAATATTAATCACGGATCCCACAGTCAAACGGCGCAAGCAGTTTTGTGGGATGTTGTACCTAATTTTAAGTTCTAGAATATTTAAAGAATAATAAATAAATAATAATAAGGGTTTTTCAAAATTCTCCGGGAAATTCGTTCTTAGTGCTTGCTTCCTCGCAGTCCATAATGAACATAATATACCTATGCCAGTATTCAGCTTCATATGTATAACTATGTTTGGCCTTCATATTATTATGTACCTACAGCGGTTTAGTTAAGAGCCGGATTCCAAAATCGACATCTGAGGTTCCTTGCAGTTCCCAAACACATTTCCGATGTCAAAAATAGTAAAAGTGGCCGCCATTTTGAACTTTTTACTTCAGTGCCGGATTGCTTCCAAAATCGATATCTGAGGTTCTTTGCATTTCCCAAACTCATATCCGATGTCAAAAAAAGTAAAAGTGGCCGCCATTTTGAACTTTTTAGTTAAGGGTCGGATTGCCTTCAATTTCGATACCTGAGGTTCCTTGCAGTTTCTAAACACATTTCCAACGTCAAAAATAGTAAAAGTGGCCGCCATTTTGAACTTTTTAGTTAAGGGTCGGATTGCCTTCAATTTCGATACCTGAGGTTCCTTGCAGTTTCTAAACACATTTCCAACGTCAAAAATAGTAAAAGTGGCCGCCATTTTGAACTTTTTAGTTAAGGGTCGGATTGCCTTCAATTTCGATACCTGAGGTTCCTTGCAGTTTCTAAACACATTTCCAACGTCAAAAATAGTAAAAGTGGCCGCCATTTTGAACTTTTTACTTCAGTGCCGGATTGCTTCCAAAATCGATATCTGAAGTTCTTTGCATTTCCCAAACTCATATCCGATGTCAAAAATAGTAAAAGTGGCCGCCATTTTGAACTTTTTACTTCAGTGCCGGATTGCTTCCAAAATCGATATCTGAGGTCGAAAATAATATAAGTGGCCGCCATTTTGAACATTTTAGCTAAGAGCCGGATTGCTTCCAATATCGACATCTGAGGATCCTTGCAGTTACCAAACACATTTTCGATGTCAAAAATATTAAAAGTGGCCGCCATTTTGAACTTTTTAATTAAGGGCCGGATTGCTTCCAAAATTGATATCTGAGGTTCCTTGCAGTTCTTAAACACATATCCGATGTCAAAAAATAATAAAAGTGGCCGCCATTTTGAACTTTTTAGTTAAGGGTCGGATTGCCTTCAATTTCGAAAAAATGAATATGATAAAAGTGGGCGCCATTTTGAACTTTTCAGGTTTGAGCCGGATTGCCTTCAAACGGCTCTTAGCTAAAATGTTCAAAATGGCGGCCACTTATATTATTTTCGACATCGGATATGACGTATTTAGGAACTGTAAGGAACCTCAGATATCGATTTTGGAAGCAATTCGGCTCTTAACTAAAAAATTCTAAATGGCGGCAACTTTAAATATTTTTGACATCGGAAATGTGTTTGGGAACTGCAAGGAACCTCAGGTATCGAAATTGAAGGCAATCCGACCCTTAACTAAAAAGTTCAAAATGGCGGCCACTTTTACTTTTTTTGACATCGGATATGAGTTTGGGAAATGCAAAGAACTTCAGATATCGATTTTGGAAGCAATCCGGCACTGAAGTAAAAAGTTCAAAATGGCGGCCACTTTTACTATTTTTGACGTTGGAAATGTGTTTAGAAACTGCAAGGAACTTCAGATGTCGATTTTGGAAGCAATCCGGCTCTTAACTAAAAAGTTAAAAATGGCGGCCACTTTTAATATTTTTGACATCGGAAATGTGTTTGGGAACTGCAAGGAACCTCAGATGTCAATTTTGGAAGCAATCCGGCTCTTAACTAAAAAGTTCAAAATGGCTGCCACTTTTATCATTCATATTTTAAAATTCCATGAGAAATATACTGGGCTTTGTGCTAAATAACAATATATGTACATACTAGTGGACGCCCGCGACTCCGTCCGCGTGAACTACAGAAAAAACAATATGTCGAAATTAACCGGGATAAAAACATTTTCCCGGGATAAAAAGTAGCCTATATGTTAAGTGGGACCTGTCACAATATATATTACTGAAAACTGCATCGAAATCGGTTCAGCCGTTTCTGAGATTAGCGTGCACAAACGCACAGACAAACCGACAAACAGACAAAAATTCCAAAAATCATTGTTTTGGGTACTATTGCGTTGATAAAGGTATTCTGTAATATTTTTTCTTATATATCTTCCATGTACAGACAGCGATCCGTTACATTTTTATTATATCTAAAGATAGATAGATAATTTTTTTAAAACGAAAAACCGACTTCCTCCCAAAACTCGAGCTTACTAAAGTAAAATTTAACTAAAGGGCAAATATATATTGCGTTAAGCCGTGTACGAAGTTTAGGAGGCATAATATTGTCAGATTTATATAATTTTTATATAAAATAGGCCACATGACAAGAGAAAAAGGACTAGGCTTCGAAACTTTACGTCTGATAATATGATGATAATGATGACCTCCGACCAATTTCGGTCATGGCGACCACTTCTACTCCGAGATATTACTAAGTTGGCGTTCATGCGCTCGGAGATGGCTTACATTTACATAGCCAATCTTCGCCCTGAACGCCCGCGCACACAGAGGACAGGTTAGTGCGCCATTATTGTATTATAGACCAGTGCTTCCTCGGGGTCCCAAATAAACATATATGCTCAACTTCAGATTCACATGTTTAACCGTTTTCGTAAAAAAATAAATAATTCCCGTTGGTCTCCTTCCCGTGGGAATTTCGGGAAATCCGTTCTAGTGTTTCCTCGCAGTCCCTAATGAACATATATGCCCAATTTCAGCTTCATATGTATAGCGGTTTTCGTAAAAACTATGAATTCCCGTTTGTCCCCTTCCCGTGGGAATTTCGGGAAATCCGTTTTTAGTCCTCCCTCGCTGTCCCCAATGAACATATATGCCCGATTTCAGCTTCATATGTATAGCGGTTTTCGTAAAAACTATGAATTCCCGTTTGTCCCCTTCCCGTGGGAATTTCGGGAAATCCGTTTTTAGTCCTCCCTCGCTGTCCCCAATGAACATATATGCCCGATTTCAGCTTCATATGTATAGCGGTTTTCGTAAAAAATATAGAATTCCCGTTGGTCGCCTTCCCGTGGGAATATCGGGAAATTCTTATAGCCTATGTTCATCCAGGTCCAATAAGGATTCTAACGGTGAAAGAATTTTTGAAATCGGTCCAGTAGTTTTTGAGCCTATTCATTACAACCAAACAAACAAAGTTTTCCTCTTTATAATATTAGTGTAGATAATGGCAGCAGGAGGACGAGTCTTTAGTTCATCACGTTTAGCGTCAAGATCAGCTTGACGCTGCTCCTCGAACTCGTGTACTTGCTTTATCACCGTCCTGCGCCACTCTGGTCGTTGTGCTGACAAAACTTCCCATTTAGATGGATCTATATTCCATCTCTTCATGTCTTTTCTGAACATCTTTGTATGTGAGGAGTTGCCCGCCGCGTTTCCGCTTGCCCTCCTCTAGTTCAGAAAAGAAGATGCTCTTAGCCAATCTCTCCTCCGCCATACGAGACACATGACCGCACCACCGAAGCTGCCGACGCATTAAGTAGGCCTCAATGGCACTTACATTGGCTCTTCGCAATACTTCGGTATTACGCACTCGGTTGGACCATCTGATTCTCATGATGGATCGGAGGCACTTGAGGTGGAATCGATCCAGAGTGCGTATGTGGCGACGGTACATGCACCACGCCTCGGAGGAATATAAGAGATTTGGCAGCACAACAGCCATGTACACACTTATTTAAGCAACATATAATTACACTCCTTCTTCCTGCCCTTCCAATCATTTGGGGTCGGTGCAATATGTAGGTACTCTTTTTTCATTCATCCCTATTATCCGTCATCTCGTTATTCTCATGTCTACCTCTTCCTCTATAACCATCTTACTTCGGACACGGCTTAACGCAACATATAATTTAATGACTTAACACAATTATCTTCATCTTCATAAGCCTATTGCAGTCCATTACTGGACGTAGGCTCCCCCCCTGCCATAGGGGGATTTTGTTACTAAAAAGTTCCACTATCTGTTTTTCGGCGGCTCCATCATCAGACCCTCGTTTCCTTTATATTATGTGTAGCTGACCAAAATTCTCTATAAAAATCTAAAAACGGACTACTCGTGCCTTTTATATTTGAGGATATCCCTAGATTCCTTAGAGATTCCATCATCAGATGTTATGTTTTATATGTAGGTGATCAAAACGCTCAGTAAAAGTATAAAAACACTACATGTGCCTACAATATTCGAGGATTACCCTCGATTTCTCCAAGATCCCATCATCAGATCCTGATATGGTGAATATGGGACCAACCTGGAAGTATACCATGACCAACTATAAAAAAAAATTTGAAATCGGTTCATAAATGACGGAGTTCTGAGGTAACACACATAAAAAAAAAAAAAATAAAAAAAAAAAAAAAAAAAAACATACAGACGAATTGATAACCTCTCTTTTTGAAGTCGGTTAAAAATAGATAGGTATCATTTATTTTAATTAACAGATATTTTTATATTTTTCCAAATTAACTAGGTAATATGCCATAAGCTGGCATCCCTTTGCACCAATACATTGGCAACTTCATTAAGTAATAATTAAGTTTTAAAAGTCGTATTAGTACGTGTTATGCTGTTAAATTTTAATTTTAATCATATAAATAAATAAATAAATGTGATGAATCAGTGCAGTTTCTTGTTGAATAAAGCAATATTTTACAGTCAAAAAATAAAAATGAACCAAGTGACTCCATCTATGATGATTTTTACTCCTCTGCTTTGGCTTACAAGGAAAGAACACTCTTGTCTTTTATTCCTCCATCTATGGTATTAGTAATATCTTCATTATGTATAGAGTTTATTTGTAATATCTATTTAAAAAATCCGTTTTCGTGACAGACGCATATTCCCTATTCGCTTATCGAAATGTACGAGTATACCTTCTTGTGCAGACTCCGTTTCATAGAATATCTTCTACGTTTGATTTTGGAAAAAATATTTTTGTATCCAGTGACATAGATAATGTAGTCATACAAGTAATTAGCGCCAACGTCAGCATCGGGTCCCTTTGTAAACTGCCCCTTACAAAAGCAAACCTGTCCTCTGTTGCAGCGTGCGGCGCGCGCAACGTGCGGCGACTGTGCGCGGTGCACTGCGCGCGCGCGGCCGGCTTCCAGCACGTGCACGGCCTGCTGGACCGCGTGCTGCAGCAGCTGCGCCGGGCCTGGCCCGCGCACTACCGCCTGCGCGCCGCCGCGGGTGAGTACGGTCCTCTGCAGCAAGAGAGCTGGACCAATGACCGACTGCGAAAACGAGTGTGCGTGTTCGTCCCCCGCACATTCTTAATTTCCGCTGTCGCATTGCTTCGCCTTTGTTACTGCAAATTACATAATACCTAGTGCTACCGGTTTCCACAACACAGTGAGCTACTCGTATCGTGTAAACATCTAAACTAAACCGAGCGTACCTATACTGTGAAAACCCAGCTTTACTACATACTTCCACCTGGATATTTGTATAGCGACGCGTACCCAAACACAATCTACACACACAGTCAGTCAAATGTCAATGCAACTGTCAAGGAAGCAGCGCTGGAGCAGAACAAGAGAGCAGCGTTATTCCCCACCCCGCCAATTCTACTTGAAGTTCCAACCCCCAAATATACCCACTTGTCCGTCTATTCGAAGGCGCGCGTCGGTCGCGTATAATGTAGAATGCATTCTTCGCGAGTATAATGACATCTAGTCACACCTTTACAGTGCGCCTTCTTACCCTACGGGCTAGTCTTGAACTCTTAAAACTAGATGGACTTGTGTACATCGCTTTTAGTAGCGATATTTCCATTGTGGAAAGGAGACTATGACATGTCTCCCTTCCACAATGGAAACATCGTGCTTTTAGAATAATTCACGAATAGTCAGTAATATCTGCTACTTATTAAGTATTCTATGGGGCAAATACGAAGCTTTCGACAGTCCGTTACGCTATCGTCACATTGTCAAATCTCATAGCTTGCGCGAGTCGATAGCATTAAGGATGATTCACGCTACACCGTGTCACGACCAGGCCGTGGATATTTTGACTTTTGGACATTCTAAACATAGACTAAACCTTCATGTTTACCCTCCTATACCATGACAAAGCGTATCCTTGCAGACCCGGCGTACTTCCCGGGGCGCTGCGCGGACGTGTTGCTGCGGGGCGAGGGCGGGGCGGACGGCGAGGCGCCGCTGGGGCGCGCCGGCGTGCTGCACCCGGCCACGCTGGCCGCCTTCGACCTCACCAACCCGGTGGCCGCGCTCGAGATCGACCTCGACCCGTTCGTCTAAGAGCGCCTTTAAGCGACAGATATGTGCCACTTTGCCCCAATTTGATAACGCATGGCTCGCATACATCGTAGGCAAAGGCTGTAAGACGCAACGGAGAAACTCTGGAACCCTAGGTTACATTTTGCAGAATGTATTTTGCTCGATAAAGTTCAAATAATTATTTAGGGTTACACCACCAAGCTGATACCATACACCATACGATGAAAAACAAGTGATACATATCTGGTACCTACCCGCATTTTCATTTAGCTATGTTAAGGAAAGACAACGACTCGTGATATTGTAAATAAACTTTCAAGGATTAGAAAAACATAAATCTGGTTTTTAAAACTTTCTGAAACATCAGTTCGCGCAACAAGACTGATATGTTGGTCCAATTTTGGGTCCATAAAATGACCATGAAGGCTTTCCACAAAGTGGCACAAAGGTTTTGTTACTTGTTATGGTCTAGTCTAGGCCTGTAAACATATTGCAAATAAATTATTTATTCAAAACAATTATTTTTTCAATTCCACACAACATGAAATATAAAGATTGAGAATACAGTCAAAACTGTTTACGACGACATCGTTTAGAACAACATACTGGTTATATTGACCAAAATTAAAGGTCCCGGCTGGATCGCCTTATAAAAAACACTGCATTTTACGACATTGCTTATTACAACATATCTCTTTAAGCGACTTCATTTGAGTGATATTTTCGGAGAATCATATGTGTTTAGAACGATGTGCAGCTGTATTGTAAACATTTGAATAGAAGGCGGCTCGTCCTAAGGAGCGCTGGTGCAGTGCACTCCCACCTACGAAGATTACATCTATAGGCAATCTATATTTCTCTATATCTATAATTATCTTTCAATTCTACTATGTTTATATAAGAGTGTCTACGCGTTCGTCTCAAGTAAGTTGTAATCTTATGTATCGAGTGGAGCGCTAACGATCGCGCTCCAATGAAACGAAATTTGGTACAATTCCTAGTACTGTATTCAATGAGTGCGAAAGAGACATACCGACATAGGCCGGCGTGTGAAACAGAAGATTTCGTATGATAAATTAGCGTAACCTGGAGCGCCGCTAGATGTCGCTTAGTCCGAGTTAGACCGCGATATAGTTGTCCTTAATGTGTTTCTATAGGTCATCTGAATTTTGATAGAGTGATGTTGCATTACTTCATTCAGTAAGGGGGTGAAAAAAAAATTTAACACGCGCGGCGTTTCCAAACTATAATTTTGCATGCGCTCATAATAAAAAATTAGTAAATAGTATTCAGTACGTAGTCTAAGTCGCAAAAGTAAACAAAAACGTGTCGAGTTTAGGGTATATTGTAATTCTCAAAAAAAAAAACACGTGTATGCAGTATAATCGAAGCCCAAAGCCCGCTTTCTTAATTCTCTTCAGTCAGTTTGTTACTTATCTGAACACAAGACGCGCCAAAACCATATTGTTGAGTTATTTGTGAAAGTTTCAATTTAACATGTCACAATTTAAAAAAAAGAAATCAAATCACATACTAAATATAGAAGAAAAACGCGTACTAAAGCTTGAGAGTGGAATACCAAACAAAAACATTTTATGCATGAGTATATTACATATTCAATGATAGGTACTTAATAACAACATTATTGGCTGTTACGACTATCGGTTTTTACGACCAAATATGAGTATCTAGTCCCTTCGATGTCACTTTAAAAGATTTTGACTGTATACCTATCCTATAGGTATACATACATTTGCATGTCATAATGGTTAATTCCCGTTCGTCCCACCAGATTTCGTCCCACCAGTGGGACGAACGGGAAATTAATAAAATATTAAAATTTTATCGGACGGGAAGGATATTTTATATGATACCCGTTGGTCCCACTAATACCTAGTCGGTGCTTAAATTTTGTCACAAACAAAATTGGCTATAAAATGAAAACTAGTCATGATATTAAAAAAAGTATTTTTTAAAAAAAAGGTAATTTTCCCACTGTTTTTTCGGTATGCTCATAGTCCCAGGTCTTCATTGAGTACTTTTTTTACGGTACTTCTGTTTAATCCCATTTCCAAAACCATCAGTTTCTGTTTGCGGACGGGATTTCTTGCAATACGCGCCTTGATTGCTTTGATGACCCCTGGAGTCCTAACGGAACGAGGTCTGCCGTTTCTTTTCTTGTCATCGACACTAGAGGACTCTCCTAGCTAAGTATATTATTTCCATGGTAAATTCATAAATAAATACATAGGTAAAGATTTTAAACTATTTTTTCACTCATCTATCTTAATATGTATGTATATATATGGTGTTTTCAAAATTAGTGATTTGCTTTTGACACGAATCTAGGTAGGTAAAAAGAAACAACTTTCACTATGGATTGGGTTGGTCCCATAGTGAAAATTGTTTCTTTTTACCTAAGTACCTAGTTTCGTGGCAAAAGCAAATCACTAATATTGAAAACACCTTATACAGGGTGTAACAGAAAGGGTATGTTAAGCGAAAAGCTGTATAAATAGCCTACTATAGAGAACCTATTCCCAAAATTTGAGACTCGAAATCACATTTTTAATTTTTAAGATTGTATGAAAATTCCTGAGATATTTAAAAATTCTCCATACAATCGGGAAAAATAAACATGTGATTTCGGATCTCAAATTTTGTGGATAGGTTCTCTATAGTGGGCTATTTACATAGCTTTTCGCTTAACATACCCTTTTTGTTACACGCTGTATAGATAGGTATATTATATAAATTATAGGTACTTACTACATAATATTTTAGATCACATTTAATTTGTTAAATCATTTTTCGTGATACCTGCTTACTTAATTTAAATACATAGGTTTTCCTAATGTGTTAATCAACATTACAAAGAACAAAGCCCATTTATGACCTGTCAAATTGAAAAATACATGTTGTCGTGTATATTAATGAGACTAAAATAAAATCAAAATAAAAAACTATAATGTAGAAAAAAAGCAAATATGTATTTTGTGTTTCGATATGTTTTGCTTGAATTTAATCATTACAAACGCAGCCATTGTGAACGTATCAATAAAGGAATGTATTGTCAACTTCATGTTCATATTCTCCGTTTTATAGAATGGTTCTGATGAATGATAGCGCTAGTTACTATGTGCATGACCACATTTTCTGTGTCACTGTATATGAAAAATGTTAGTTCCGAAATTAGTCACAGGAATTATCGCATGAAATGGACTGTACTTTTTTTTTTTATTTTTTATTTGGTTTATCCCAAAGGAAAGGCAAAGGGAAATATGCCCATACAGCCATTGTCTTTAGTGTAAATGGTTTCTGATTTCATGATGTATGATAATGATAATAAAAGGAAACGTTGAGAAAATCCTCAAGAATGAGTTAAAAATTAGTCAAATAATTAACTTTTCAAAAAAAAATTAAAACCGACTTCAAATGCGTGAACACAAAAAAAACTAAAAATTAAAAAATAATTCCTAATATCTATTACCTAATACTATAATTTTCCTAAACTATGTCAAAGTAATTAAAAAGTTAAACCAGTTAAATATCTTACAATAGTTATACTATTGTTTTTTGGAGTCGGTGCCAGCCGTATTAAGTTTAGCCGCGAACAAGAGACGTGCGGCGCGGTGGCGGGGGACGCAAGGCGCGAGGCGGGGCCGCGCGGTGCGGCGGGGGACGCGGGCGCGCGTGGCGGGGCGCGCGCGGCTCTTGCTCGAGTGAGCGAACCCGAAAGCGGGCAGACGCCTGAGGGCAGACTATGTTGACGCTCGTGTCAAAAATACTGAATTTTCGGATGCGCAAATTTTCAAATTATTGCTTTCTTTTTTGTTTGTTTTATTCTATTGTATTTGTTATTCTTAGTTGGTATAGGTTTTGTTGTACCAGGCTTAACATACAACTTATTTCTTATATTTTTTTGTTTCATTGGGTACTTTTTTCTTATTTCATTAGGTTTAATATTCATTTATTACTGGCACCGACTCCAAAAAACAATAGGTATATAAGTATAACTATTGTAAGATATTTAGCTGGTTTAACTTTAATTACTTTGACATAGTTTAGGAAAATTATAGTATTAGGTAATAGATATTAGGAATTATTTTTTAATTTTTAGTTTTTTTGTTTTCACGCATTTGAAGTCGGTTTTTTTTTTTAAAGTTAATTATTTTATTAGTTTTTTTTTGTGTTCACGCATTTGAAGTCGGTTTTATTTATTTTTTAAAGTTAATTATTTTATTATTAAATTTAAACGGGACCACCCTTGAGGTATTACCTATACGCCGAAAAAAGATTTGTTCAAATCGGTTCATAATTGGCGGAGTTATCGCGTAACAAACATAGAAAAACATACGGGTCGAATTGAGAACCTCCTTTTTTTGAAGTCTGTTGAAAATGGATTCCACATATATGTCATCCATCTTGGCCATTGTGCGTTTCACCGCACCGTATACAGGATGTTTTTTGGTGGCCAACCTTAACGAAGGGTACGTACTCTATACATCAAATAAAGTAAGTTTATGACAAAAAAAATGCTGGGAAACGATGTAAATTAAAAAAAAATGAATTACTTGTTCGGGTGGAATTTATAGTGTCCAGTGTTTATGCTAGTTTTTTCATGGACAGATAATAATTATTTCTCGTGAAAAAATCTTGCTACGCGCGTCAATGTGCATTTATGCAGAAAAACGCAGTCTATTTACTCAACTTTGGACCCTAATAACTTGGAAACCAGACACTTCCCAGGTATGCTTCCATGGAGAAAAATGATCGTGATGATGAGGAGATGCCAGTTTTCGGGAACGTTGACGACTGAAAATCACTCTGTGTAGTTCGTTTCATAGAATAATTCTCGTGCTTGATTTTGGAACTATCATTTCTTGTATTCAGTGACAGATAATGTGGTAATGGACATAGTAACTAGCGCCATCCTTCATCGGATTATTCTATGAAGAAACAGACAATACCTACTTGGCTACATAACCTCAAATATTAATTTTGCTATAAATTTTCCTGACTTACAAATGAAGCCAAATTGAAAATATAGGCTTAAGAAATAGTCAAGATCATAATACATCTCTCATATTTAATATACATTGCCAAATAAAAAAGTAGAATGACAGGTCATCACATGTATTTGTATTTTTTGTCAATGTTATTCGTTTTTATTGTACGGCCCTAAGCTTTTCTCCAGTAATTGGGTTAACTGGTAGAAAATGCTATATTGCATTAAGTTCGCCCATGTACCAAAATTTTTTGTGTGTACAATAAAGTATTTTATTATTATTATGTATGGACAATGGGCATCCTTCTTTGTATACATATCCAAATCCTGGATTTATTTATTTTCTCCCATGATTCAAATGTAAAAATGACATGTGTGATTTGTTCCTCATTTACCAATTATTTTACAAAACTTAATACATGTTAAGAGATAAAATGAACGTAAGCAGATATAAGTTTACTTACAATAAAGTAAGACACCTACATATTAAATGAGGATAGATTCAGAGCGTTTATACGAAACAACCTACATGGGCCCATGAAGAGATCGTATTCCGGATAAAGTTTTACTCAGCTTACCTGCGTATAAAACCATGTACACGCACTAGATTCACATCACAAGTAATCAAAATATAACTTATCTAAAGTTATCTACCAGAAAACATCACTTTACGGACACATGCAAGCCATTTACAAATAATTTTTGATTTTCACAAGAAAATTACACCTGCACCCTTCCAGCTTTTCCCGCCGAATCCTTCACCTCCTCCTTTACGTGTCCAATGACAAAACAGAATTTCGGGATGGTGATGCAGTTTTACTTTTAATAGTTGTCAGAAAATCCCTCATTCAAACTCAGAAAGAAAAATAAAAAACTTGACAGTTGTGTACTAACTAACCATGGAAAAGAAATAAAAGAGGAGTAGCGGCTAAGTGTATATTTTCAAAAATAGTGTGCCGTGGAGCGGGGGTAAAGTATGGGACGAGGGGAGCACTGTTAACACTGTAGCCCTGCTCATTTACATGGAAACCACCTTTTAGTGACTAGTCAAACTACTTGCTCATTATCAATATGGTTCTTGTTTTACTAGTAGAATTACTCATAGCTCATGGCAATATACTATGTTTTAGTAAAAAAGTACCCTGATACGAGTAAAAGCTAGCGCTTTTAAATAAATTTTCTAAAGACACCTAGCTGTCTTTATAATTTTAATATGGTTACAGCTACTACGTTACACTGGCGCTGAAGCTCCGCTCCTATCATGACTTCATGGCCTCATGATTGCCACACGACTCACTTCATAGTCCCACCTCCTTTTTTATACCTTCTTCATGGTAACTTTCTTTCCATAAACCATCAAACCATCCATAAACTGACTGGTTGATTCTTACTGCCAAAAATTCCCTCTCCAATCTTAATGTAAATAGAGTGAGTCTGGGTGTAATGAGGCAGAAAGGGACAGGTAGAACATCTTTCTAGTTTAAGATCAAGTGTAGACAAATAGATCATATTTGTCACAAGCAAATATCGAAAAAATACTAGCATTCAACAATACATTAAAAATTATCCAAACATGCTAAACAAAACCAAAAAAACCTATATCTCAAGATAGGGTCAACTAGCCTTTCAAGAAAGAAATGAATTAAGAGCCGATTTTTCCTGTGGTCAGCAGGCCTATTGCCTATCTTTTTTGACAGTTCATTGTTATCATCACTCAATTGAAACTCAACAACTGGAAATGGCATTATCTGAAGAAAATATTGACAACACACACATACATGTCACTTCCAGTTCAATAAATTTCAATTAATGATTATGACTATGAACTGTCAAAAAAGATAGCCTATCTGAAGGATAAATCTGTCTTTCTCTAAATGTTGATCAAGATAGAGACAGCATCATCTTTAGATAGGCTATCTAACCATTACAAAAATCAGCCCTAAAAGAAATTAATGAAATTAACAATAAAATTGTTCTTTTTACTTAACTGTTACTGTAGCTACACTGTTTGTTTTCCTACTATTACATCTTAATCTTATTGTCAGTTGTCATTATATAACTTACTGTTCTGTAGCATTTGTATAGTTTTTTTTACCAGTATGGACGGAAAACAAACAATCTGTTGTATATAAATTCTAATCAAGTAATACTTGTATTTCAAACATCTTTTCTATTTCTAATCTATTGAAATCACGACTTAATATGAATGGACACAAATAAAATGATAATTCTTTAAGATTTGGTGCACTAGTTTTGATAACTTTAGCAACTTGAGTAGTGACATGAAGGCATCTTGATAAACTCAAATATTTTAAATTTGGAAATAAATTATTTGAGAAGTATGCAAGTAAAGCAGTAGTTGAGAAATATCCATGACGCAATTTTAAGGATTGTAAATTTTTTAGTCTATAAAAATGAAGGAGACTTGAATCAAATAATGTTTTACATGTCATAATGTGCAAAATTTGCAAAATTTTACAGTTAGCTATATATCTCACAATATCATCATTCAAGGTGTCACCATATATGTGAAGAGCTCTTAATGTTAATTGCTTACTTCGTAATAATGATTCCAAAAAGTCTGCAGGTATATTTTTCATCTTCTCCATATTAATACTCACTAAATTAGGACATTGTAACATGCTGAAGAGGCTGTTTTGAGTAAGTGCAAAGTTTGATAGTATTAGTGTCTCCAAATTTTTCAACTTTTCAAAGGGTAAATGGTAAACAAAATTTCCATTACTATTTTCTGAAGTTTGTACTATTAAAGAATTTCGGAAACTCAAGAATTTTAGATTAGGCCAATGTCCTAAATCATCAAATATACAACTATCCACTTGAGATATACTTATTTCTAAATAGGTCAAGTTAGGGCAATGACTAATTAAAGATGCCCTGACCTGAGAATACAATTTAAAATACTGCAATTTTACATTTTTTAAGTACTTCGATACAAAAGGCACAACACTTTCACTGACTCTCACATAGTTTTTCATACAAACTGTGAGGCGAGTATTGTCCCAGACACATGAAGTAAGACAAAGCTGTTGCCACCTGGTACACACTTTAGCTACAGCTAAAAGGGACTCAAAGTCAATCATAGAAAATATGTAAATAAGTAATTCATTTGGCAGATCATTTATCGTAAGAGTATTATTTAAGAGTTGAAGGCCTGTCATTTCAAGGTGAACCATTTTTGATCACATTTGAAGTCCTGAAAAAATATTTATCAAATATAGTGCAATTTAACGAAATTATGACAAGAGTAGATATAGTAGTACTGGTACATATGTATTAACTAATATTTAATACGTAAGCAGATCATACCTTAGATTTACTTTCCTCCTTATTCGAAAGTATTTTAGTCTGCTGTAACAGAATCATAGTTTAGTTATAGTAGATGTGTAGCTATAAATAATGGTTCCACTATGCTATTAATTCTCTTGTAGATGAAGACTTCATTATTGCGGTCAAGCCCTTTAATATAGAATCATAAAAATTAATAAACAAATAAAAATAACTTTAATTTCTTTTTTTTTAATAGTTTATCCCGAAAGAAAAGCAAGGAGAACTAAGCCCATACAGCCATTGTCTTTAGTAAATGATTTCTGAAAGAAGAAAGTCGAAATTTTTGTTGACTTAAATACTTAGCGTATTACATTCTTACTATTAGGTATGTACTTATTTTAATTTAAATAGATTTTTCAAACTTATTATTAAGTTCGGACACGGGTCCGGGAAAACAAATCATTAATAAGTATTTTTAAAGGTAAAAAGCGGTCCCTCGACGCGACAAAATTAAATAAAAAATTTCATACGTACGGTCAACAGCAGGCCAAGATAACCATTTGCAGTTCAAAATTAGCGGTTATGCCTCCGACATAAAGGTGGCACAAAGTCCCGAGTAGATAGTCTGACATGCTTTAGTTGGTACTTACGTAGTGTTAAAAGTTATTTTTTGCTTTTTATAGGGTTTAGCATTTTAAACCTTTTGTCATAATGATTGCGTACTTTTTTTGGGTCGGGGGTTTTTTAATTTTCAATTTAATTTTCATCCGCCACATCCCATTTCCAGCATCAGGTCCTCGTCAATTAGAAACATGAAGAGAACCAGTCAAGACAAATTCAACGAGCCTAAACTCGATGGGTTTACTAAAAGGTAGACCAGGGTTACGTCTCCTACCTTCGAGCCCTATCATCAGACCAGCTCAGAGGTTCCAGATTTCCAGCATCAGGTCCTCGTCAATTAGAAACATAAAGAGAACTAGTTAAGACAAATCCAACGAGCCCAAACTCGATGGGTTTACTAAAAGGCAGTCCAGGGTTACGTCTCCTATCTTCGAGCCCTAACAGCAGACCGGCTCAGTGGTTTCAAATGTCAGATCCCACATATGCTTGCAAGCATTCCTTAGTCGTAACTGGTTAAGTAGCTCATTATTAGTATAAATAGAACGTTTTGTTTTAATCGGGCCATTACTATTTGAATTATCGTCGATCAAACAACTCAGTTGGGAAGAACATTGTGAAAAATGGAGAAAATCGAGCACCGCGCTGTCATAAAGTTTCCTTACCAAGCAAGGTAAATTCGGTTCAAAACCATACTAGAAGAGATGTCATCCGTTTACGGGGAGTCCTGCCCCGGTAAAACCATGGTTTATAGGTGGCATACCCTTTTTAAGCAAGGCAGGGCCTCACTTGAAGATGATCCTCGGCCAGGACGGCCCGATCGAGGGTGACCACTCCGGAAATAATTCAAAAAGTGGAAAAATTAATACTGGAAGATGCTAGACTAAAGAAGAAACAGCTCGCAGAAATGGTTGGAGTATCCGACACAACCATATTTAAAATTCTTCACGATCATCTCGGCATGACCAAAGTCAGTGCAAGGTGGGTGCCGAGAATGCTCACGCCGCCTCAAAACAACAGCGCGTAGAGTGTTCTCGCGCGTTTTTGGATCTCTGTAAATGAAAGACCAGGATGGAGTATTGACTCGAATTGTTACTGGGATGAAACTTGGGTTCATCATTATGAACCTGAGTCCAAACAAGATTCTATGCAGTGGCACAAAAAAGGTACACCACCACCAAAGAAATTTAAGGTGTCAAGTCGGCGGGAAAAATCATGGCGACAATCTTTTGTCACAGGAAAAATCTCAGAAGGAATCTTGTTGACTCCATAACCGGAGAATACTACCATATCTTAGAGCGATTAAAGGAAGCAATCAAGGCAAAAAGAAGGGAAAATTAACCAAAGGTGTCCTCCTTCTGCACGACAACGCGCCTGTAACCAAAGCACAAGTGTCCTCCTTCTGCACGACAACGCGCCTGTGCACAAGGGCCGTGTTGCATAAGGTGGGCTTCGATATTTTGGTTCATCCACCCTACAGTCCTGACCTGGCTCCCAGACCGAAAAAAGAACTTCGTCTCAAGCGATGAGTGGAGCAGTTTCAGCTTATTTTTCAGACAAAGAAAAAACATTTTTTTTCGAGGGTTGGGATCTGAAAAATGTATTAGGGTTGCAGGAGAATATATTGAAAAGGAAAAATAAACTTGTATTTTTATTTCCACGTATTCCGCGAACTTAAAAACGCCCCCTCGTAGCAATGTAATTTATGTGTTGTTCAAATTTTAATTTATTGTCTAATACTCGCTGCATTAAGGAGACAATAGAGCTAAACTCAGGTTCGCAAGAGAATTATCTATTGGGCAGAGCCAGTTGACGAAGCTGAAGACAGAGGACGGCAGTGTAGCGTGATGAAGGGAGATTGAGAGGTTCTATGGACAGCTATATACCTCGGTCGCTAAACCTGTTAGATTAGGCAAAGACCCAAGAGCCAAGCTCACCCGACACTATACTGAAGACATCCCGGATGACGAGATTAGGAGAATTTACAACATAGCTTCTAAGAGCGGTGGAACTAACAAAGGCTCTTCAATTCCGTCCTGCTCGAAGGCGTAACGCCGGAAGCATGGAATAGAAGTGTGGTGGTGCTGTTCGATAAAGCCTTGCTGAAGAACTATAGACCCATCTCGAGTCTACAAGACACGAATCGTCTTGCTCGCATATGACTTCCAGCCTCCCGCAAGACGGTTTCCGAAAAGGGTTTAGTACCATAGATCATATCCACACGCAAACGTTCCAACATTGTGGACTATGAGAAGGCTACATGGGCATTTGGACATGGGCAGTGTTGTTGCGGTCTCTCCAGCGGTGCCATATTGACCATCGATATATCGAAGTGCTGAAGTGTTTATACAGCAATGCCACCATGTCGGTACGAGCCATCCAACAGAGGGGAGTGAGACAAGGAGATGTTATTTCTCCGAAGCTCTTCACCGTCAGTTGCTAGGCATCTTTGCTCTGGTTCGCAGACGACATCGTGGTGATGGCAGAATTCGCAGCTCGATGGCCTCAATCGAGTCTCCCAACAGGTGGGCCTGACTCGTCATGGTGATGGCAGAATGCTGACGGGACAGACGGTCAAACTAGGTAGGCTCGAATCCAACTCGGCTGGGCAGCAAACTACGAAGCTGCTCGAAAGACGAAGGTATTCCGTGCTGCCGGTCCTACGGTGCCGAGACGTTCTCTAACTATGTCTCCCAAGGTGGAAAGAGCTATGCTTGGCCTCTGATCGAATAGTTCCGCAGACGTACAAAGATCACCGGGACAAGACGATATGGGCAGGGCACATAGCTCGATGTTGGAGTCGAGTACATGTGCCTAAATCCTGTTGTTGGACTATTTTGTTGGGGGAGGCTCGATTACGGCAGGGCTGTAAATGATGATGATGAATGATGACACCTAGAAATTTATAATAAGAAGTTTGTTGAACGGCATACAACCGTTCCAACATTGAGGCAAACTATTACTCTCTGCTCTGAGTCCAAAAGTTGCCGCTATAGTTGTGGCAGCTATACGAGTACATTGCCTACATCGTCACGGCATGCTGGCAGAAGGCGGCATGACATCCGTTCACAGAACTGACGGTTGGATGGCCAACCGTCGGAACGTCTGTAGCAATGTTGGAACGGTTGCTCCGTCGGCCGCAATATGGTCGGCTCCAGCCAAATCGGAACGTCTGTTAATAGCTTAAATGTGTTCTGTGCAACGGATACTGAGGAGCGAAAAAAGTTGTTAGGATGAATAGTTCTCACTCCTGTTTAGGGACGTATTGGTAGACGTAAGCCTCAATCTGAGAATTTTATATAATCAAAGCTTACCTATACATATTT
Source organism: Carposina sasakii (assembly GCA_014607495.2). NCBI lineage: Eukaryota > Metazoa > Arthropoda > Insecta > Lepidoptera > Carposinidae > Carposina > Carposina sasakii. The sequence goes on from CP053158.1 coordinate 10,936,711, forward strand.
ATTAGATATACCTTTTTTCTTGATCTGAGGTGATGACTCCACAGTTACACGGAGAAAACACACGGGGCGCGGGGCGGCGGCGCGGCGAGCTTAAGGTATCTTACTCTATTATTTCTTTCAGCAAACCAAAAAACACAATAAAGGTGAAATTTCACTTTTTATCATCACTTTAATTAATTCTGTTAAATATTAAATACTTATGCCATTCCATTCACTACAAAATACTTTTATTATTGTACAACTCAAACGATTATTGTACTAAGTAGTTACATTTAAAAGTTTGGTGGCAAGTAAGTGACTGCCGGCGTTGATATTGTTCCTAAGGTTTGAACACCCGATGTCTTTCCAAAAGGAGGTAAATAGCCCTCGGTCAATCGCGTTACGACAGAACTAGACGGTGTTATTGATGGAGCACTGGTAGCCAATGAACTTATACTGCCAGATGAAGTCAATGCCGACGGGATCATTGTTGATGGATTAGGTTGCAAATAACCGGTATTAAGAGCGGGACCTTTTGTCATACTATCCTGTGTCGGTAGGTTAAACATGGTGCTGGCAACCTTAGTGGGTAATGTTACTGATAAATCGGAACCAGTACTAGAATAAGAGCTGCTGTCACTAGAGATTTGATGGTTGTCTCTGCTGCTCCCTATATCCTCTCCGACAGTCACTCCACTTGCAGATCTACCGGCAGTTGTTGGTGGCAAATATTTCGGAGCATTAGTCGACACAGCTTCTTGAAGATTCGTCGGTTGATTATAATTATATCCGGAATTAACATTGCTGCTGCTTGCCGTATTTGCTGTAGACGAATAACTGTCTACGGCGTTAATGGAATTAGATGAAATAGCCTCTGTAGAAGACTGTACAGTGCCAGAAGTAGACGGTATACCCGTAGAGGAATAACCGATGTTGATTGTTTCACTAGCCGGGGACGCCGGGACCGCTGGTGCAGGATAAGCGTAATACATTTGCTGCCTTTGCGAACTTGCATCTTGAGCTCGTGGTGTTGTTACTGTCTCCAACGACGGACGTGTCGGTAAATCGAATGCGACATTAGGTCTGTAATACACGTAGCCATCTTGACGCTTTATTCGCTCTGCCAATGAGTTAAAATTTTCTAACGATTTCTTTAGATGAACCGAAACTATTAACTTGAACATTAATATCTGTATTAGAATACTCACAATATATTTTGTATAATGTAACATCTTGTACCGAAATAATTACTGGAAATAATATTTAAGTTGCTTCACTTCATAGTAGTTTATAGCAACTTGGCAAAGACTATCATAGGCCATAGGTTTATAACAAGATGATAAACGTTTTGCGGTTTATATCATTTCAAATAAATTACCTACATAAAGGTGTTCTCATATCGATGCGTGTTTACGAATGTTGTAGTTGCTATCATGAATGTATAAAGAATAACGGACAGAGTGTTGTCAACACAGAATGAAGCATTCATAGTAAGCTCGGTAACGATATACCATTGAGTAGGGATGTGTATTGACGCCTTATCCACCCACATATACAAACCATAGTAAGCTCGGCGCTTACTAGAAAATACGCATATATGCGCAACGCGCCGCCATTACGGTGCTTCAATCTGTGCATTAACAGTATTACGTCCGTTGTTATTTACATAGTGCTGCAAAGGACTTTAGGCATTTAGCCCTTTTTTTAGGACTAGCCTATTAAATGGAAGCCTAGTGGACTAAAAACCTAAAAAGCCATTTAGTTTTTGAGGCTAGCCTATTGAAGCCTTTTGGTTATAAGCCTAAAGACCTTAAAAAGGCCTAAGCTTTTTTTAAGATTAATTTAATAAAAAAAGGCGCTCAAAAAGTTATAGAGCTATAAAGCTTATGAAGCTCTTAGGCCTTAAGGCTATTTAGACTACATCTACAACCAGTCAAGTAAGTCTGACTAATATAATATTATTTAAGTAATTTCAGTTGTTTTTTTACTTAACATCTAATATATAAAATTCTCGTGTCACGGTGTTAGAAGTTAAACTCCTCCGAAACGGCTCGACCGATTTTCGTAAATCTTAGCATGCATATCGGTTAGGGTGGAGAATCGGACAACATCTATTTTTCATTCCCCTAAATGTTAAGGGTGGTCCACCCCAATTTTTTTTTGACAATTTTTATTTTTTATTTTTTTATGATACAGCATACAAAAATACATACAACCATGAATTTTCACCCCTCTAGGATCAACCCCTTTTACATGGCAAAACAACGTTTGCCGGGTCAGCTAGTATTAAAATAAATTTTAAAATTTAACAAGATTGTTGTTTCATTTATAATAAAACTAGCTACCCGACTGAGTTATTTATTTCCGTCATATTTCCTAAATGACAGTGAAAACCGCATTTAAATTCATTCATTGATTTAGAACAAATAAGCGCACGAAGAATCACGCACGCAGACACACATAACATAAGTGACTATGCATTAAATAATAAAATTACTGAGTAAGAAGCTTAAATAAAAAGTAATTCAAGATAATTTAATCATAGGTAGTCAAACTGACAATAGTTGGTTGTATAGAAGACCATAGAACGTTTCGGGCTTACCAAGTAGGTAGTACCTACGTCCATAGAAAGTGGTGCTTTTATTTCTCCAATTTGCTCTAAATTGCATCTAGTATGACAATTTTGGCCTATACAGTTGATGTAACAGTAATGCAATTTCCTTTTGGTGATTTACAAGCCACCGCAACGCTACTAAAGTACCCTTTTATAGTGTAAAAGAGTTCATGATTCCATTATGACACTAACATTTATGATTCATTCGTTCATTTTACGTTCGTTCACTGCTGTATCGCAGTGTTATTTAAGAGAGATTTTAAGATGTTACAACTTATAAGGAACAATGAGAAATGTTTTATTTCTATATTAACCCTTTTATTTTAGATAGGTATCTTTTACATTTTCATGGAGCTTATGAACGACAGAACACAACAAATAGACTGTCATCTTTTTAAAACTTTTTATAGTGTTGTGCACTTTAACTGGGGACGTGCCCACCAACAAAAGAAACACCAAGGAAAACTTACAAGTATTTGAAACAAAAAGAATACAAAATGACTACGAAAATATTATGGGTGATTTCGATTGATGTTTATTAGGAAAATATTCATCTCTTACGGGGAAAATGACTTGGGATTGAGATTTTACTAATAAACTTTCCATGGGTTAAAGACAATATTTTAATACCCCCCTCAAATAATTAAGCATTAACTAAAATAATTACAAATTTTAAGTCATAAAAATTCTTCAAGTGTTCAGAACACTACTATAGCACTTGTCATGACAGATCCCAGCCACCATTATACAGGTTGTAACAAAAAGGGTATGTTAAGCGAAAAGCTATGTAAATAGCCCACTATAGTGAACCTATCCACAAAATTTGAGATCCGAAATCACATGTTTATTTTTCCCGATAGTATGGAGAATTTTTAAATATCTCAGGAATTTTCATACAATCTTGAAAAATAAAAATGTGATTTCGAGTTTCAAATTTTGGAAATAGGTTCTCTATAGTGGGCTATTTATACTGCTTTTCGCTTAACATACCCTTTCTATTACACCCTGTATAAAATTAGGGTTTCTTCGAAATGTTCCTTGAGCCATAAATGAAATTATCTTATTGTATTTTTAATAAATATAATGTTATTGGGTAAGACAGGTTTAGATCCGGACTTCTAGAACATTACGGTCATACTAATTATTAATTAACATACATAGTTTTTGTAATAAAATTGCTTATTTGCTCAGAAGGATAATAACAGAACCCTTTTTTATAATTGATTGTTCAACTTGATTTTTACTTATTCAATATTGTTATGAAGTACATACAAAAATGAGATAGAGTTAGAGATAGAGAGGTCATTACAACTCCTATCTATAACAGCTACATAAATTATTGAAGTAAACGTTTACATAAATTATTTATGTGTCGGTTTTGCTCTATAATATACAACAACCGCCAAAACATTTACACATCGTTTACCGAGCTTTTTGAAGATTTAACCTTAGGTTATATGACAAAATTGTTAGTTGGGTAAGTACCTAATGCTTTTTGCTGGCACCACCGGCCGCAAAAACATAGTAGGTCCTTAATTTTAAATAAGTACTTAAGTTCTACTTAATATATTATTAATAATAACTACTTAAGCGTTAATATTGGAGTAAAATAATTTTAAGTGTATTTTTGAAAACAACAGAATTATCTTAGAATAAATATTCGCCCCGCTTCGCTCGCGAAGGCCTATCATTAATCTAAGTAAATTATTTTTAATTACTTTTTATTTCATACTTTTTAGTCTTAATCGAAAACGCCCCATTTCCTTCCCGCTGTTATTCCTCTATGCCGCTGGTGATTGTAAGAAGGCGACTGAAGGAGGGACTACAGTGATACACAATTTCAGACAGTCCCTTATTATTTGTCAAACGTGGCGAAAACAAACATTTTTCATGGCCGATATCATATGTGATTTTATGCAGTTCCAATAATATTACATACATGGGTATCGAATTGATAACCTCATATTTTTGAAGTCGGTAAAAGGCTTTTACAAAAAAAGACCATAGGTAGGTATTACTACCAAGTTCCTGATAAAGACTCCAGTCCCAAAAAGCCTCCTACTTTTAATTAAAAAAGGCTATAGGCTTTTTTAAAGCCTAGTAATGTTGCCGCTCGATAGTCCACTATCGATAGTCTATCGATAGTTGGGCAAAAACAATACTATCGTTAGTCCTATCGATAGTATCGATAGTGAGGGGCAATACTATTGACACACAGCAATACTATCCATACTATCGAAGCTCAATAACGTATGTACCTACTATCGATAGTATCGATACTATTGCTACTGAATATTGCAATAGCAATCGATACTATCGATAGTTTTATCCCATCGATAGTGACCTTTTCCTCAATAGTATTGCTAATACCATAATTGTCTACCTAGTGGCTGACAGGATATGAGATGGTTTTAAGGTTTTTAAACATTTGCGTCTTAGATGAAAACAAAATAGCGGAAGATAGGGCACGTCCTTAAAATCGTCAACTAGAAATTAGGCATGCTACATAACTACACGCACGAGCACACACACAGCTGTAATTCTATTTAACGTTGTACACTACTGAGCAATAGAGACAAACCTATTTATTTCGACAGTAGCGCGAGCGAGACAAGCGCGTTTCAATAGAGCATCATCGGAATAATTTCGGGTTGAGTCGTGTCAGCTCGTGTCCCAGACAATAACTATGGTAAGAAGCTACTGCAAAAACGAAACACAGCGGGCGCATTCGCACACGCACGGCACGTTTTTGCTTGTTTAACTTGTCGCACATAGATGTATCATATATTTTTATCTCGCTCTGCAAAATGGCGATCAAAACAATAAGTGAATTTACAATTATTAACCTAAGAATTTAAAGTTTTCGTGTACTTATGCGTGAAAAGTGACTCCATGTGATTTGTTTTTTTTTTAGTGATAACTTATCACTGATAAGTACAACGCACAAAAGCACATGAAGGCATTTTGATAACTTTCACCCCTGCTTCAAATAAAAAAAGAATTTCTTCCGTCACACGAGCGCGCTATTGCTACTCTCAACTGCAAATGAGTAAAATCAGGCGACGTTGGCCTAATTTAAGCGGTCCACGCGCTGGAGACGAGTCAGTATCTTCTATTTTGTTTTCTTCTAAGATTTGCGTACAATTTATTTTTGCGTCATTTAAGGTGACAACAATAATAATAATAAAATGTTTATTTTATATTTTTATGTGTAATATATTCATATTTAAAAATGTAAAAAAAATAAGAAAAATAATAATAAATAAAGGGAATAATAATAAAAATGGCGAGCTGTTCGGAGGTAGCGTTCCCACGGACCTGAAGTGCTCCCGGGGAAGGCCCTGTTCCTCATCTCCGGTGCTGGAGTGAGGTCTGACGAGGAACAGTTCCCCCACCTCTGCCTTGCCTTCGCCGGCCGGGCAGAGTGGAGTCGCGAGAGCTATGACAGCTCGAGGGTGGTCGTGCCCGTCCGTGAGTGGCGAGTTGGCTTCGGTTTAAAGTTCAGGGGCACCCCTCCACCCTAGCCGCTCACCAAGTATTGCCCCCTTTGTCGCTCCATGCGTGCGGCCGTTTCAGGGGGCCCATGAAATGAGTCGGCGAGTCACCGCCTGCCACCTTTGCAATTTTGAGACTTGGTTGTAATGGCAGACGTCCGTTAGTCTCCTTTAAATAGCCCGATTATCTAACTCCACCCAACAAGCACCCCCATAGCCCATGAACTTATTTTCCTACGCACGACATAGATCTGCACTCCAATTGTCTTGCACATAGCGGGGACCATCGCCGGGTGGATCATATTGTGCGGTCGGCGATGGTATCCCACACCATATTAAAGTTCTCTAAAAAGGGCCTCTACATCTTGGCCACGGCCTGATGCACGCCTCTCAAAGGATCGGGACTCTGTAGTCCCGAGAATTTAAACAGAGATACAATAATAATAATAAATAAGCCCGCAGAGCAGTGATGTGTGTGTTCATCTTTGTGGTGAAGCTGTTGGTGATTGGCGTCACCACGGACCCGAGTTCAGAGGGCCACTTTACCATCTTTGGCCCTCGACTCTTAGCTTGCCTTCATTGGCCGGCTAGGAGGGAACAGTGCAAGAGCGGAACCTTTGCTCCAGGGTGGAAGTGTAAAATGTCATAACGCCGGGGGTAACTGACGTCCACGCCCTGCATTCTCACCTCTCTGCACCCTTAGCCGCCTGCCGGTGTCGCCTCTCCGGCATGCGCCACTTATGGCCTTAAGGCGCTCCAATAGACGAATTTTAGGTATTTGAGGGGGTTGAGGTAGACGTAACTGCGGGGCGCCCCCCGCAACCAGCGCAATCTGCCGCGGACGTCCTTATTCTGTCGCCATCCGTATTGTGGTTGATTTCGGGATTAATTGCCGGGATTTTAATTTCTTTCCTGTATAATCAATTTTGTAACTGGGTTGCTTACTGCGTAAATTGTAAATATAATTAAAAAAATTACAGGGTGTAGGTGACAGCCAGGCAAATACTGGAATGCTGAACAAGTACTATAGGGTTGAGTTACACGACAATATTATAACTCGCAGGAAATGCATTTTTATTTTGATTATCCGTACCTAATGTTTGTTTTCCGCGCCAATTGTATCGGGCGATATCGACTAGTTAAATGGGCTTATTGGTTATTGTGTGATACATAGCTGTTTTTTGGATCACTTGTGACTCTCTATTAAGGTTGATCAGGTTTTTGAACTTTTTGAGCGTAACTGGTTTTTTTTTAAATCGTCTATTGGTAAAATGTTTGTTTTTAAGCCATTTTCTAAGGCCGAATTAAATAAACAAAACATAACATAATGAGTGAGATCAACACTAAAATATCGTTTCATTAATTCGATTCTGAAACTTCGCCGGCAGTTCCGCTCGCTCGGCTCGTGCGTTGTTTGTCATACTCTAACCTAACCTAACTTATTATTTTTATCATTGTATGAAAAGGGAACTGTCACACCGACAAAACGTCATTCGCCTTATACTAGTTGTGCGCTAAGGTTAATTTGATGTGCAGTCAGTATTTATGATGAGATTGTAGTATTTTTGCACCAAAAGGTATTAATTTGTCTTGCATTCGAGGAAAACAGTTTATGTTGGGCTGATATTATGTATTTTCGAATTATCTGCTGTAATTGTTTTGTAAAACATTGAGTTTATTTGTACTAAAATAATTTAATTGCTGTAATAAAGTATATAAAGGGCATACTGTACAAGTCAGTAGAGGAACAAGAGGGTCTTGATGTTTCGTAGGCGATGGGCTGACCATCTGTCACTACTAACCGAACTTGTATATCTCAACTATACCCTCAAAATTGGTCAGAAGTGGCACCATGTGGTTCTATCGGCCCTTGGTACTCTGCCTATCCCGTAAGGGATAAAGGCGTGATTATATGTATGTATGTATATAATAAAGTATATAAAAGATGAGATTAAATTGATGGGCGATTATTTATTTGATGTACAATTAAAAATATCTCCTAAACAAATAACTATGATCGGTTATAGGTTGCAGTTGCTGGATAATACACATTATTATTTATAACTCTTCTACACCAAAGTGGTATTAAAGTATGATCTTCAAATTCTTCCTTCGGATTATAAATGCGAAAGTAACTCTGTCTGTCTGTGTGTTACGCAATCACGCCTAAACTACTGAACCGATTTAAATTAAATTTAATTTGGTACAGAGATAGTCTAGAGCCTGAGAAAGGACATAGGCTACTTTTTAATGCAAAAAAGAGATGTAAGTGGTTGAAATAGTGGATGAAAGTTTGTATGGAAATTATGTCATTTTTTAAGCTAGAAGCTTAAAACTTATTTTTTAGGCTTTTCATTAGATATAAATAAATACGACATTCAAAGTTTGTAAAAGAATACCCTAAAGGAGCTAAAAATAGGGGGTGAAAAATTTAATTTTGTGTGACATCGGAAAAAAAGCTTAGGGCTCAGAAAATAAAAATATAGAACAGAACAATACAGAGAATTAAGTAAGAAACTTGCCAAACACTGCGCGCCATATGCAAAAAAGGGATGTAAGATGAAAGTTTGTATGGAAATTACGTCATTTTTAAAAGTTTTGTCTCACTACAAATATGCGAGTACAACTTCATAATGATTATCAAGTAGGACAATATGCAACAAACAGCTCTTTTAAAAATCGTAAAAATCGTACTAAAAACGTCGCATATAAAAATGTACTTAAATAAGCTTAATAACTTATTTTAATGTACATGTGTTTTACTTGCAAAATAATTAGCCTAAAAAAATTTAAAAGTGCTGCCGAAAGTCACTACTTCACGCGGACGAAGTCGCGGGACAGCTAGGGATTCGCGGGCAACTTAGGGATTTATGTTCGAAACAATTTGAAATCATATACATACAGAGTGTTTTTTTGTGGCCACCTTTAACGAAGGGTACGTATTCTTTACATGAAATAAAGTAAGTTTATGCCAAAAAAAAAATGCTGGGATTTTTTTTTTAATTTTTAAATTCCTTGATCGTGCGAATTTTATAGTGTCCAGTGTTTATGTTAGTTTTTTTTTATAGACAGATATTAATTATTTTTCGTGAAAAACCCTGTATACAGGGTGATTTTTGGTCGTCAACGTTCCCGAAAACTACGGAATCTCCTCATCATCACGATCATTTTTTTCCATGGAAGCATACCTGGGAAGTGTCTGGTTTCCAAAATATTAGGGTCCAAAGTTAAGTAAATAGACTGCGTTTTTCTGCATAAATGCACATAGACGCGCGTAGCAGGATTTTTTCACGAAAAATAATTAATATCTGTCTATAAAAAAACTAACATAAACACTAGACACTATATTTCGTACGATCAAGGAATTTAAATAAAAAAAAAATTTCCCAGCATTTTTTTTGGCATAAACTTACTTTATTTCATGTATAGAATACGTACCCTTCGTTAAAGGTGGCCACAAAAAAACATCCTGTATGCATAATAGTCACGCCCATTATCCCCCAAAGTGGTGTATATACAGGATGTAACAAAAGGGTTTTTTTTTTTTACACAACACATTAACCTAGTCCCACACTAAGAACCCTAAGGTCTTGTGTCGTGGGTACTAAGCAACGGTATATAAATACATAGATAAATATAGAAACATCCATGACTCGGAAACAAACATCGATATTCATCATATCAATGTTTGCACCTACCGGGATTCGAACCCAGGACCTATGGCGTCGCAGGCAGGGTTACTACCCACTAGACCAATCGGCCGTTGTTAATGTTAACCGAAAAGCTATGAATATAACCCACTATAAAGAACCTATCACCAAAATTTGAGACTAAAAATCACATATTTATTTGTCCAGATAGTATGGAGAACACCTAACCCACTCAGGAATATTATGAACATACAATCTTGAAAAATAAACCTGCGATTACTAGTCTAAAAATTTCGGGATATGTTATCTACAGTGGGTTGTTTATGTGTTAATATTTCGCTTATCATACCCTTTTTGTTACACCCTGTATATACTGCTACTTGTTATATTTGCTATTGGTACTAAGTTATTTGCAGTTTAATGTCATAAAGAGGACTATACTAACACACGTAAACTTTTGCACAAAATGTTCGGAAAAATCCCGGATTTTTTCCCCGGGATTTTGTGGATCTAAAAAAAACTAAGTAGATAAATAAAATTATACTAGGTAGAAATGGTCAAATAGACACGTAACATAATTACCTACTTATGAATATCATTTTTAAATACGAAATCACTACATATTATAAAACAAAGTCGCTTTCTGATGTCTGTCTCTATGTATAGGTATGCTTAGATCTTTCAAACTAGGGAACGGATTTTTTAATAGATAAAGTGATTCACAAGGAAGGTTTATAATGTAACTAGGGACCCGCCTCGGCTTCGCACGGGAGTAATGCACTCTCACGCGGGCAAAGCCATGGGCGGGCGTTAGTACAATCTAAAACATACTATAAAGTATCTATGTAGGTAGGTACTTAACGTTTTCTATAAGTCTTTTTTACGTAAGGTCTCTCTTTTTTGTAACTTTTGTTACACTACGATTTCCCAAGTCTACTTACTAAATAAATATAGTATTTTATATTATGTATTTGCGCGCGAAAAAACAAGCACAGAACCGGCGTTGACAGTGGTCACGGCGGTACTGAATGTTCCGAGCGAGACTGGCCAGTGCAAGGATTAGAACACAGCGTAGTTGTAGATGTGTTTTTTATTAATTGTTAATTATCTACAAAATTTACAAAAAATGTACTTTGGCCATAAACTAGATCTGATAAAGCGCTATACAACTATGCAAGTTTCGTTTTGATATTCACAATAGTTTTCAAGATATATCGCTTATAAAAACGTAAAAAAGGTAATTTTCAAATCGAAATTCTATCGAGAATTTTTTAAGTAATTAAGTTTCCACGTTGGCCACAAACTTGATAAAGATTTAAATAATAACATATAAAAAAATTAGAACTGTGGTAATCGGACAAGTATTTAAAAAATCGATTCTAAAATGCCTCTTTTGTCTGATCACACCGCCTTAAATTACGGGCGGCAAGTCGCCTGTTGTCTCACAATTTTGAGACTAAGTTGTAATGGCAGACGTCCGATAGTCTCCCTTTATAAAATAGCCCTTATCCAGCCACCCAACATTCAACCCCATAGGCTTGTTGACCCATGACCTTAGTTTTCCATCGAACGACGTAGATCTGCACTCCAATAGTCTTTGTACATGGCGGGGACCATCACCGGATGTATCATATTGTGCGCTAGGTGATGATATCCGCCATGTGCATCCCTCACCATATTAAAGTTCTCTTAAAAGGGCCTCTACATCTTGGCTACGGCCCGATGCACGCCTCTCAAAGGACCGGGACTCTGTAGTCCCGTGAATTTCGGAAGAGATACAATAATAAATAATATAAATAGACAATAATAAATTACAAGTAAATTTATAAAATCCTCCTTAAATACTGTTGCACTATTTTACATTAAGCATACCGTTTTATTTTTAACATTTGCCGTTTTTTTTACATTTAGTATATACAGGTCACATCACATAAAATAGTTACATCAAGATTACAGCCTCAAAATATTTACTAGCTACATCAACCAATATTCATACATAATACAATTGAATCACAGCCTACTATCGACCGCGCAAACATATCGATAGTATCGATTATTATTACAATAGTTATGGCCGATACTATCGATGGTGATGTCAATATTGAGCGTATCTATAGTATTGCTGTGTGTCAATAGTATTGCCCCTCACGGGGCTATCGATACCTACTATCGATAGTATCTATAGGCCTATCTAGTATATCGAGGTCAACTTCTACTACTTTAAAAAAGGCTAGGTATAAGGTTTTTATAATGACAAGGCCTATTTACTGGTCTAGTCCTAAAAAAGACTCGATAGGCTGAAATTTAAGCCTAAAAGCCTAAAGTCCTTTGCAGCACTATCTTTATACGTTCATGGTTGCTATAAAATAAAAGTAAGTATAAAGTTGTTGTATAATACCTACCTACATATAAATCATTTTATCTGAAATGTTCACAGGGAATGTATTTGTACTATTGTCAATTAGACACTCTGATGGATTATTAAATAGGTTTATCAACAAATGTGTAGTCCGGATCGGTATAGGCCCACCTTTAGTAGGTACCTACTCAGATGAAGGTAACTAACCTACACCAACTAGCTATTGCAAAATAGGTATTTTCCTCTTAAGTAGATACTAAACCCTAGAACAAACAGCAAACTTTTGGCTTTTTAGCAATTTATTTCGAACATAATTTATTTGTCTCGAAAATCAGAAGAGTAGGAATAAATAACATGAGTTCGTGGAACAGGTTCATCCATTTTTTTCATGTGTTGGTGATGAAGGCATAAAAAGGTGAAGTTATAGGAAAATAACCTATTTCTTGCGAAAGAATAAGCGGACTCCTGCTAGTACCTAAGAAAGGGAATAGGAATAAATGCCTAGAGTTAAAAAAAAGGCGGCCAAGTGCGAGTTGGACTCGACTCGACTTCCATATGAAAGGTAAATTGCAGTTTACGATTTATGACCATCGATTTAGAATACCTACTATTTAGGGTAAGTATTCTAAATCGATGTTTAAGACGTATTAAAAAAAACTACTTACTAGATCTCGTTCAAACCAATTTTCGGTGGAAGTTTGCATGGTATTGTACATCATATACATATTTTTTTGTTTTATCATTCTCTTATTTTAGAAGTTAAAGGGAGGGGAGACACACATTTTACCACTTTGGAAGTGTCTCTCGCGCAAACTGTTCGGTTTAGAAAAAAAAATGATATTAGAAAGAAACCTCAATACTTATCATTTTTAAAGACCTATCCATAGACACCCCACACATATGGGTTTGATGAAAAGAATTTTTTTGAGTTCTCTGCTGAGATTGGCTCCTGGACAGAAAAACATAAAGTCTGGGCGACATTTCTCTGATAAACTGTTAATTATAGTTCACCCCTATTTTTACTTTGGCTTATTAACCTATACAATCAATAATTTAAAAAATCCAAAAACCCGACTGCTTAAAAAAGAACCAAACAAATACATAATAAAAAAACTGAAAATAAAAAACAAGCACTTAGATGTCCGGTGGTCTAGAATCCTATAATATTATATTTCAATAGTAGGTACATATTCATTCCATAATAATATTATAGGATTCTGACCACCGGACATCTAAGTGCTTGTTTTTTTATTATGTACATTATTTAGTTCTTTTTTAAGCTGTCGGGTTTTGGGATTTCTTAAATTATGTTTTTTTATTTTATACTTTTTTGTTATAAGTACCTAGTTACTAATAGGTACGCTTCAAGAAACATGCTCAATATGCTCGGCAGCAAGAAGTTTTCGTCTTGCTACGTTGCTACTTAGAACGGTTGTTACGCAACTTTCAATCGATATAGATCCTAAACGGTTAGTCGAATCGAAAAATGTTGAGAGAAACCTAAAATGATTTTTAAATACCTATTCAACGATACCCCACTCGATATAGTTTGTCGACTTTATTTTTTTTTCATTTTCACAAAATGGCGTCCAGTAGTCGCCATATTGGATTTTCACTAACGTCATGTCTTTAGTGACACTCGCCGGACTAAGAGGAATCGATTGGCGTATGAATCATAAAAATCGGCCGAAGCGGTTGGTCTGTGTAGTGCTTCAAAGGAACATACAAACATACATACATAAAACGTGTGTTGTGTTAAACACAATACCACTCCTTTGCATCGCGCAGTCGAGTAAAAAAGTGGCTGTGAAATTCGGACGGACAGACTGACAGACAGACATGACGAAACTATAAGGGTTCCGTTTTTTGCCATATGGCTACGGAACCCTAAAAATGTAACTCAAACTGAATTAACAGTAGCTAGCTAATATTTAAATTTTGTGAAGCAAGTAGTGTTTCAGTTGTAGGGCATGTAATATCAGAAGGTTTTGAATTCCGATACTGAATTTCGATATTAGATCGGAATTCCGATATTAATATCGGAATTGCAAATATTTTTTATTAGTTGCACATATTCATTAATAAAAATTAATAAAAAATATTTAAAAATCAAATTGTGTAATATTCACAGACTTTCCTCTATAATTATTTTAAATAACTCTCTTATAATTAATAATATCAAGCAAAATCAACAATCATAAAAGAAATTCACGAGCGCAACTGATTTTTGTGCGTACGTACTACGTAGGTACACATAGGGCTGCCATCAGGGTTTCCAACCGTCCGGTTTTCGACCGGTCTGTTGGGTTTTAGAAGGAATTGTTGGGGTCAGGTCGCTAACCTCCGACCGGCTGCAATTTGTCCGGTCATACAAAATTGTGAACGCGACGTTGCTAATTCGCCGGCGGCGGCGGTGTGTAAGTAGTCAGTTAGTTGCAAGTCGCGACGCGAGGGGCTCGCGGGTGGCGGGCGCGGGGTGGAGTAGGAGTGAGGCGCGGGCGGCCAGCACGGCATTAGTTCGTTTCGGTCAGTCAAGTTTAGTGTACGCCTGCTTTTAACAGAAATAAAACGCCAAATTAAAGTAATTAATATAGTAGTACTGTGTTAATACTTAATAGATATTAACTGCCTGTGCGTGTGTGATATATTGACTGCCAAAATGAGTGAAACTCCTCCAAAAGTTAAAAAACGGTATTGTTGTTTTCATGACGAATGGCTAACCGACGAAAGTTTTTCTCAATGGCTTAGCAAAGAAGACGATACAACGGCTTTTTGTAAAATGTGCAGAACCACTTTTACTATTAAACACGATGGAGTGAAAGCCATTAAACACCATCAGCAGACTACGGGACATGTTCGAAAGTGCCAATCAGCCAGTCAGTCGTCACTTCTAAGTAAATTCTTTATTAAAATTGGTAGTGCAGAAGAAGAAAAAGTCTCGTTTGCTGAGCTGATGTTAACCTATCACGGTGTAAAGCACCATCATAGCTATTTATCGCAAGATTGTGGAAATAAGCTTTTATCACGTATATTTCCTGACTCTAAAATCTCTACGAAAATTCATTGCGGTCGTACAAAGGCCGAAGCGATCGTTGAAAATGTACTTGCACCTCACGCACTATCGTTGGTTTTAAAAGATGTAGATCAAGCGCCGTATTCGATAGCTTGCGACGCTTCAAACAAGGGCAACTGCAAATTATATCCAGTTGTAATTCGGTTCTTCAACGCAGACAAAGGTACGACATCTTCTATAATCGACTTCTACGAAGATTCAGATGAGACTTCCGCTGCAATAGCCGAAAATATGATAAAGTGCATCAAGAAAGTTGACCTTAACCCAAGTAATTTAGTTTCGTATGGAGCTGATAATTGTTCGGTAAACTATGGAAAAAACAAATCTGTATTTGTCAACCTAAAGAATACGTTGAATCTATCAGAGCTTGTGGCTGGACATTGTCAGATGCATATTTTGCATAACACCGCTAAGTTTGCGCTAAGGATGCTGTCTTATGACGTTGAATCATTCGTCATAAAAGTGTTTAATGAGTTTTCATCAAGTGCGAAGAAGTTGGCGCACTTTAAGCAAATATTCGAGTTTTTAGATGTGGAATACAAAAATCTACTCCGTCATGTTCCGACAAGATTCTGCACTCTATTCCCCGCTGTAGATAGACTTTTGTTAGACTGGCCGGCGGTAAAAACATACTTCTTAGAGCAAGGAAAAGACGAAGTCAATCCTCTGATCTGGATGTTCCTTTCTCAAGAATCGGCGGCGGAAGATAATCTTCATCAGCTTTCTAACGAACTTTCGCTCCCTGAAATATACTTATATTTTGTCCACAGCATAATGGGACTCATAACCAAGTATATAAATATCATACAAAGTAACCATGTCCAAATAACAGAAGTATATACGATCTTCGAAAACTTACGAAGCGAAATCACCGCCAGATAAGAAAAACAATTCTACGGATTCAAGATACAGCAATTATTGTCGAAACTTTCGCCCGGAGATCGCATCAAGTTTATAGACGACGCGCAGAATGTGTATAATCGGGTATTACAATATTTGACGAAGTGGTTTGATTACAGCGACACGTCTTTTTATAAACTGTGTACTCCATTCAATTTGAACGAAGAGCTGCAATTCACGGACGTAGTTATGGTTGCGGATAAACTAGGTGTTAAATTTGATGGCGACCATCTATTCTCAGAAACTTGTTTGCTGAATACAGTAGTTCAGGAGCTAAAAAACGACCAAAAAACTGTAGAACCTGGACCAAGTACTAGTAATAGCACGGATCAACGGAGTCAGGAAACAAATCCAAAGAGAGCTGATTTATTGTGGGTTGAATTTTTCAAAAAAACTAAAGCTCCAAATCTTCTGAGAATAGTACAGACAATATTTGCGGTTCCACCTTCAAATGCGTTTGTAGAACGCATATTTAGCGTCATGAAAAATATTTGGCAGGACGAAAGAAATCGTCTTAAAGTCGAAATGGTGAAGGCGGAATTGATGGTGATGTTCAACTATAATTTAACCTGTTCAGAGTTTGAAGAATTTCTAAGAACAGATGCAGGAAAATTACTTGTCAAAAATGTTAAAAGCGGGAGCAAGTACAATTTTAAGAGAAAATTATTATCCTACACTTACATAATGTTTAGTTTATTTTTTAGATTTTGAAAAAATGTGACCAGATTTAATAATTGACTGATTAAGGTACAATTTTAAGAATAAATAATTTTCCCACAATATTTCGTTTTATTTTTTAATTTTGACCAAGTGTGGCCAGATTAAATTTATTGTCCGGTTATGGCGGCTGGAAAAGTTGGCAACCCTGGCTGCCATCCGTCCAGGTTTCCCCGGATTTGTCCTAGTTTAGAGGGCGTCCGGGCGGGGTTTTTAAATAGTGTCTATCTAGTCTTTATCTCAGGGGAAATCTGATTAACTAGATAGAATGGAATGTTTTGCAATAAATTACGCCATTTCATAGTAAAAAATATAAGCGCCCCGCTCTGCGCATCCTGCTCTATGTATCAGAGATGTAGTTACCTCCGCAGTAAACAAAAATATAAATTCTCGTGTGAGAATAATAAAATACCAAAGTGTTCGCAAGAGAATTATCTATTGGGCAGAGCCAGTTGACGAAGCTGAAGACAGAGGACGGCAGTGTAGCGTCTACGATACCAGCCCGGCTAGCACGGCCAACAAATCACCATATGATAAGTCAAGTTATCGATACCTAGCTGTCAAAATACGATAAATATAGCCGCCATGTTGAATTTTATCGATACAGCGAACATAACCATGCCGGTAACGTTACACGGCACAATACGATATAATAGATAAAATGCGAGCATGTCAATAGGTTACTATCGATAGCGCCGAACATAACCGTATTTTGATGTCAAAAATATCGAATTTTGACATCAATTCAAGATATTGTTATCGATGAACATTGTAGTCCGCGATAAGCGTAGATAGGTTAGAGAAATCGAAAATACCTATTATATTCTTTGGTTCGATAGGTTTTCAGTGATATGCTCCAAACTTAATATTTTTAATTTAGAGTTTTAGTTTACTCGTTTTTAGTTTACATAGATAGGTCAAAGGTAAAATTAAATGATTAGTAATTGGTATCGATAACATTCAACATGGCGGCTAATATCTATCGTATTTTGACAGCTAGTCGATAAATAGGTTTATCGTATCGTGTTTCGCTGGTCATGTTAGAGCAGTTAACATGACATCTGATGTCAAAAAGGAAAAAAAGAAAAAAAAAAGAATGAACGACAATTGAAAGGATTCGGCGGGAAAAGCTGGAAGGGTGCAGGTGTAATTTTCTTGTGAAAATCAAAATTTATTTGTAAATGGCTTGCATGTGTCCGTAAAGTGATGTTTTCTGGTAGATAAGTTATATTTTGATTACTTGTGTTGTGAATCTAGTGCGTGTGCATGGTTTTATACGCAGGTAAGCCGAGTAAAACTTTAGCCGGATTACGATCTCTTCATGGGCGCATGTAAGTTGTTTCTGCAATAATTTTTCATTTTGACTAACTTTACACTTGTTCTTGAGGATTTTCCCGACGTTTCCAATCATCATCATTGTCATTCATCATAAATTCAGAATACATTTTACTAAACAATGATTAGGCTGTATGGGCTTAGTTCCCCTTGCCTTTCCTTCGGGATAAACTAAAAAAAAAAAAAAAAACGACAATTGAAAAAAAAGAAAAAATATTTTTTACTCTAGAAACATTTGTTTAACTTATCTCACGCCTTATCGTATCATAACACGGGATAAATCTTAACATAACGTAACGTTCCATTGGTCATGTTCGCGAAATCGATAATTAGGGTGGTAAAGATACGATACGAAATCCTTTATCGTATATCTACTTATCGTGGTCGTGCTAGCCCGGCAGAGGTACTAAGAGAGATTGAGAGGTTCTACGGACAGCTGGATCATTCTTCGGGACTCGTTTTTTAAGTGGCTTCGCTGAGAAACAATGGAAATCGAAAAGCCAGCAAGCAAATTTTTTTTCGTGCTGACCTGTAATCCTCTTTTAACTGGGTCATTGATAATTATTCAATTATCTTTACATTAATAAAAAAAATAAAACACCCCCTTTCTTTGATTTTCGTGGAGTGTCTCAAACTCCGATCTGGTTATTTATTAAATTATATTTCAGAAAGTAAACGCCATATGCTTACCAAAAAAAATACACTAAATCCTGAGAAGTCGACAATGCTATGAAAAATAAGAACAAAGTTCTAAAAGCATTACATTAGCTAAAAAAAAAAAAATTAACTGTCTCGAGGTAGGCACTGATTTGCGTGGATCATTGTAAATTCACTCGCACATACCTAATTTCGCGTCCTATGTTGCGGTCATCCTAATTCAAGTTAAAACTAGTCGTGCTACGGCGGCCGAGCAGAGTGGGTATGTGGCGTTGCGTCGAGTTTGCGAAATATAAAGGTAAGAACCACATTGCGTGGATATGGTTTCTCAAAACATTGATTTCCGTGGTACAATTTTTTCGATAATTGTGACCATATTTATCAAAGAAAATATTGTACCGAACAAATATAAGGAAACGTAACTTCTGTTCAAAACACAGTTAATTAGCTCTAAATGTTTTTACAATAGAATTATAACCTATAGAAGTATAGTCCGAAGGCCGATTTTAGGAATTTTTATGGGTGCAAATTTGAACCAATCGCGGCTCTGTCATTCAGTGCTCAGCGGTCAGTGGCTACGTGTGTATGTCAACCTAAAGGACTTACCATGACGAAATGTGCACTGAGATCCTGCCAAAACTATGCTCAAAAACATAAGAAAATAAATAACATCACATTTCACCGGTAAATATTTGATGTTTTTACGTAATTTCATTGATAAAACAATAAATACACAATCAAATTTTCATATTTTTTTATCTGTCATTGAAAACAAAATGTTGCCATAAGTGTGAAATTTTACCCTATTTTTAAACATGCAGATTGTAGGTAAAAGTAGTTGGATCTACTTTGTCTTTGATTGATTGTGGAATTACCTGCAAGCTCTCTCACCGAATTATTTAAAACTATACATATTGTTACTATAATATTATGTTTAAACATTAGATCTTTAAAATGGGCATCGTTCTTTCCTTTATTGAATGAAATAAAACCACGGAGAATGGCCTCACAGCTTTGTTGACATAATGACAAATTATTCAGAGGGACAATTTTTAACAGAATATTGTATTTTTTTGTCACACTTTTGGACCAATGATGTGGAAAAGTCCGATCATCTCCTTTTAATATATTTAAATTTCACGATAATTCTACAAGAGTGTGCAAATCAGTATACTTCTCAGCATCAATAATAATTTTATCGACTATTTCCCCACATCTAGGAAAAAACATTTTTAAGGCATGCATACGTCAAGTCGATATTTTATGCCTATTTTTTCGCCTTGCGTTTGGTTGGAACACACTTTCTATAGGTTATAATTCTATTGTTTTTACATATTATTATTATAAATGATTTATTTTGATTTTCGTGGTAGTGATTTGCGTGCTTTAAGTGGTAGTTTTAGCCACTCAGATAATTTTTTTTTCAATTCGTTATAGTTTCGTATACTGTTTTTAATATCGCAGTTGGTCTCCTGATTTTATAAATACCTAATAATAATAAAATATAGTGATAGATTAGGTACCATTATTAAATTATTTTACTATTACTACCTACATACTACTGAAATGATGATGATGTGCCAAAAACCATAAAAATTTCAATCATGCTACAATTTCCCCTAATGTGCTTCAAGCAAAAATACTACTTCTCATTAGCGTCTATATACATTTTAAGAAGTAATCTAAGCTTTTACAGTAAAAAGTGGCCAAAGATTTCCATTCGCTTCGCCTGCATCACCATTATCGTAATGCATTAGCGATCATCACAAATTCTCCATAGAGTCTGCATTTTCCAGAGGTAAATGGCGACTTGTGTGCCAAAAAACCGTAAAAGGGACTAGGGTGCTGCAGGTCGACAGGGAGCGAAAATATAGTTATTATTTACCCAATTTTATTGCACAATCGTACATTTTAACATTTTATAGAATAGTATAGGTTTATTAAGAGTTATGGCGCGCTTACATTTTTAATCTCAAACTCTATACAAACATTTTGTATGATTCCGATATTACGATATTGCACCACTCAGTATCGGAATTGTAATATCGGATCTCGCGGTCCGAGATTCCGATATTCATGCCCTACTCAGTCACAGTTAGATGGTTAACACGGCAGTTACTGTTGGTTGATTGCATTGCGCGACAAGTGACAACCCATTACCTACGTTGAACTACACCGCATGGCATCAGCCAAGTGAACCACCGACATGAATACCACGTCTAAAATTCTACGGAATAAATAATCAAAGGTCGTGGGTTCGATTCCCACCCGGGTGAGGAATTTTTTCCATTTCTTTATTAATAATTTTATAATCAAAGTATAGTTGAAACCTTAGATGAAATCTATTTACTTCCTTCGTAACTAGCTACCTAACTGCAAATAACTGGCAGGATATCAATCAACAACCTATTGGCAGCAACTGCGACGAATATGTCATTCTATCTCTATCTAGATAGATAGTTTCTCGTACGGTCCGAGATCGAGAACGAGATGTCCATTTTGAACTCTGATCATACTGAGATGCTTTTGTTGTTGTTTAACTTTCTTTGAACTCTATGTCACATGGAGAATTTCACGATCTCTTTTGAAATCTTTTCAAACATGTCGGAAGGATATTTTATTAATAGTCTCAATTTAGCCTTTATCAAAACGAAGTTAACATATTTAGGTTTAAATTTTTTGTATATTTATTATATTGTGTGACCTAAAATACCCGTTGAAAGTAATATGCCTTACCTACCTATGATTAGAAAATCTTTATCAAAGGTCGTCTTGTAATTCTTTCTGTCTTTTGATCTTTTGCTTCACTGATCCCAGAAGAAATTGATTCAAGTATTGGTATTTTGTTATTATCCTTTGAATTTGTTATCACTGGTAATGTTATAGGAAGTGGTAAGTCGACAACTTTCAATAGATTACCAAGAATATTTTTGCAATGGACTCCAGTAACTTTCTCAACCATGTTACCCCAAAGTCCCATTTGGCAATACCTGAAATAACCAAATATAGGTAAATATGAGTTTCATATTTGTAGAACTGTCTTACTCGTCATTACGAAGTTAGTCTATATCAGTATAAAGAGTTAGGTAGGAAGTAAAAGGTCTTTTTTGGCTTGATAGAGAGATTTCAGTGAAACATAAAATATACCATCCGAAAGAACTTCCGTACGGCAAACTTCCGTTAGGTTAGGTAAACAAACATTTTGAGGTCCACGCACAAACAAATTCGATAAAACACTAGCTATCTATAAGATAAATTGGTAACCTAATAATAATAATAGATACTTATCAGAATCAACAAAACGACAAACCTGAAATCCTTCTCTACTGCTACTTCTTCTCCAATTTTTATAAACTGATTGTTTTTTTCAGAAAATGGCATAAAATTTGCGAATTTGGGTTTTTTTGTTTCAAGTGGATTAAGATCGTGTGCAAACTTCGCTATTATGTTCACGAAGTTTTCTCGTACTCGGGCATCGGTTTCCGACGTTTCTTCATTTAGCGGATTGCTTTCATCATCCAAAGGTTCAAATATGTACGCCAATTCATCTCCGTGAGCTGGACCTTTTGATTCTTCGATAGATTCATCGCTTTTTTCTGTAAAAATACCTATGTTCATAAGAATTCAGTTCATTTAATTTACGCTCGCACATCTCTTACAGTTAATTTGTACCTATTCCAAAATAGCGGTTGCCTCTTCTCTTTATTTGCCTTTGACACAGTGACGAATCTTACAAGTACCTAACAGGATGTATACATGTTGTTTTTTCGTTGCCACGCTTAACGAACGGTACGTACTCTATACATCAAATAAAGTAAGTTTATGCCAAAAAAATGCTGGGTAACGATGTCAATTTTTTTGTTTTTTTTTTAAATTACTTGATCGGGCGAAATGTAGTGTCCAGTGTTTATGCTAGTTTTTTCATAGACAGAAATTAATTATTTCCCGTGAAAAAATCTTGCTACACGCGTCAATGTGCATTTATGCAGAAAAACGCAGTCTATTTACTCAACTTTGGACCCTAATATTTCGGAAACCAGACACTTCTCAGGTATGTTTCCATTGAGAAAAATGATCGTGATGATGAGGAGATTTCGTAGTTTTCGGGAACGTTGACGACCAAAAATCACCCTGTAGATAGGGTAATGGTAGCTGATTAGAATTAAAGAATATACCTACCTACTTAGGTAGGTATTTTTAAACTAATTAGAATGGTTGGACCACGGATTTTAAATTATACCTGCAAGTGATACTCCGCGTAAGAAGTGTGATCCTTTACTTAAATTACCGACATGTTCGAAGCTGTAAAGGTAGGCATGTCCTCCTGCACTCCAAGATTTTACCGTTTGATAAGCTGGGAAATTAAATAACGCATCCCCTGCAAAACAGTAAATATGTATGTAGTAGGTACATACCTACCTAATTATGTAATTATTATTTTTATTAAGTATGTTAGAAAGAAATCTTATTAGCGAGCCATAGATGGAATTAACTTAGTTGAAGAATATAAGTTGTTGAAATTATTATTATTCAGTGTGTATTTCTGAATTAGGTAAATATATTTTGTGACATCACCATAGAGTCACTTTACCTGTAGCTTCCACAATTTGTTTTAATCCGTCAGAAGCTTTTAAAGAATTGTCGAAGATTGATTGGTAATATTCAGCTAACGGTAGTATTGTGTGGTTTTTCGGTAATTTAATTGGTACAAGTCCGTGGACATCTTTGATTATCGCTTGAAGGCCACCAACCAATTCTTCTTTTATAAAATTCTTAACATTTTTCAGTCGATCCACGAGGAACGTAGAGAATTTTCCTGTAAATAAGGTGCGGCGTACTAAGGAAGGACTGATATTGATGAACCTACTTAGAGTCAATTCTAAAATATTATACGTAAGATTAAAATAATATACATAAGATCAATTTAATTATTAGAAATAATAACACCTCCTCATGAAACGTTATCCTGAGAAACGAGAAATCTACTTACCAAAAACAGCTCTCGAAGTTTCAGCGGAAGTGACGCCTGTGAGTAGAGGTATCCTATTGGCTTTCTTGTCAAGTGCGTCTGTCGGGCTCTCCACGACCATCGGCGGAAGACCACGCTTGTCATCGGCACCTTCTACTCGAGCCCCGGCTCCTTCAGACGTTTCGCCGAAAAAATACGTAATTTCATTTTTATCAAAATGTAAGGAATATAAACCTGCAACCCTTTAGGCACTACCATATTTTTCCTTCTATTACTTATATTTTATTATTTCAATTTACATGGTTAGGTGGATAACATTATCTTACTAATATTATAAACGCGAAAGTTTGTGAGTATGGATGGATGGATGGATGTTTGTTACTCTTTCACGTAAAAATGGCTGGAGCTATTTTTATAAAATTTAGTATGGAGTTAGCCGACACCTTGGATTAACACAAAGGCTACTTTTTATCCTGGGAAAATAATTTTATCCTGGATAACTTCGACATTTTGTTTTTTCTGCAGTCCACGCGGACAAAGTCGCGGGCGTCCACTACCCTACTAACAATTTTATTAGTAGTCCTATTACCTAAGGTTAAATCTCCAAAAAGCTCGGTAAACGATGTGTAAAGGTTTTGGTGGTGACCTATTGTTGTATAAAAGTGTTTTATTTCATAACATGTATTGGCTCTATACGCTTATAGAGCAAAACTGACACAAATAATTGATGTAAAGATTTACTTCGCTAATTTATGTAGCTGTTATAGATAGGAGTAATGACCTCTAAAGTGATCAGTATGCAACCATAGAACTCTATAGCAGTGTTCACAATAAATTTCCCTTACGTCTCTGATTTACACAATAAAGGTTCCACACGAACTTTAATGGGTCTTTGTTATTGTAGAAATTTAACATCAATTATGATAATGTGGGTTTGTAGGTCGTCGTTACAGGGCTGTAGTAATATAGTGGGAGCAAAAACTCTACAACAGAGCTATATTGGGATGTAGCTAAGTTTTAAAATACCCTTAGATAACTCAATAGCTCTTAAAAAGTTTGCAAAGGCTCGTTATAGTTCTAGTGATAAACCTGTCACAATGACACTATTTTAGGACTGTATAGTTTTCTTTGCAACTATTATAGTTCTTCCATTAAAGATAGTACTGTAACGGAGTCCATATCTCTTCTTAAACCAAATTACGGTTTCTAATGGTAGGCCAATATTGCTTTTCTATACTAATATTATAAAGAGGTAAACTTTGATTGTTTGTTTGTATGTTTGTTTGTTTATTTTTGCAGCGAATAGGCTCTGAAACTACCGGACCGATTTTAAAACTTGTTTCACCGTTAGAATCCTTATTGGACCCGGATGAACATAGGCTATAGGGTTTCGCATAATTTCCTCTGGGATGGAAGAAATATTATATTTTTTTTGTATTATAAATTAAATACAAAAAAATATACCATTTGACGCATGGAGGTATAAGTTTGACACACCATAGAATAACAAGTCCCCAGAAGGACAGATGTATTCCGGATAGTAAAGCAAAAAATTAAATTTAAAATTTAAAAAACCCCCGACCCAAAAAAGTACGCCATCATTATGACAAAAGGTTTAAAATGCTAAACCCTATAAAAAACAAAAAATAACTTTTAACACTACGTGAGTATCAACTAAAGCATGTCAGACTATCTACTCGGGACTTTGTGCCACCTTTATGTCGGAGGCATAACCGCTAATTTTGAACTGCAAATGGTTATCTTGGCGTGCTGTCACAGATTACCCCCTAAAGATACCGCATTATTGCTGTTTTGCACTAGACAAAAGTCACCAAATTAGGCGGTAGGAAGAGCTGGGGGGGTACCTTACAACAGTGCTGTGATTGGTTCTTTCAAGGTCAGTAATATCCTATAGTGATGTAGTCGAGTCAATTTGCCGTGCAGATAAATATGTCGATGAAATTATTGTTTGATGAAATAATATAATATTATAGTAAATACAAAAAACCATGCTTTTTTCTACTTACAATTTTTTTGTGTTTTAATAAATACTAATATTATAAAGCTAAAGAGTTTGTTTAAACGCGATGATCTTAGGAATAGTACTAATCAAACTGATTTTTTTTAATACGAGGGCTGTTTGATAAGTCCTTTTAAAAACTATTTGTAAAACCTTTTTTCTGGTAAATGGCGTTAACACTGGCAGGCACAATCTTTCAAATGAAGACTGTCAAAAATTCAGCAAAAAAAAACAAGTTTTTGTCAGTATAACCATTGTTTAACTGTGATCACTCGTAAATATTCAACAACTATGGAAAAAACTGAATTTCGTGCCGTTATAAAACATTTTTTTATGAAGGGTTGCAGTGCTGCCACAATAAAAACTGAACTTGATTCTGTTCATGGCACTAACGCACCAACGTTGCAGACTGTTTATAACTGGATAAATGATTTTAAACGTGGTCGGTCAAGCACATCTGATGCTCCACGCTCTGGACGCCCAATCTAAGTCACTACTGAGGATGTTGTTGAAGAAGTCCATAATATTGTACTCGACGACCGCCGAGTGAAGGTGCGTGAAATAGCTGAGAACACAGGCATCTCCACTGAGCGAGTACATAAAATCCTGCATGAAGATTTGGGTATGACAAAGCTGTCTGCACGATGGGTGCCACGTTTGTTGACAATCGAACAAAAACACGAAAGAAAGCGAATTTCAAAACTGTGTTTGGATATGATGAAGCGTAATCCTCGGAATTTTTTGAGTCGATTTGTCACTGTGGACGAAACTTGGGTCCATCATTATACACCTGAATCAAAACAGCAATCAAAACAATGGATGGCGACTGGTGAACGTGCCCCAAAGAAGGCCAAGACTGTTTTGTCGGCTGGAAAGGTCATGGCGACAGTCTTCTGGGATGGCGAATGAATCATTATGATTGATTACTTGGAAAAGGGAAAGACTATCACTGGCCGTTATTACGCAGAGTTATTGGACCGTTTTAATGCCGAATTGTTGGAAAAACGACCAAAATTGTCCCCCAAGAAAGTCCTCTTTCATCAAGACAGTGCCCCAGTGCACACGTCAACTATTGCAATGGCCAAAATCCACGAGTTGGGCTTCGAACTGGTTCCGCATGCTCCGTATTCGCCGGATCTAGCTCCGTGCGATTATTACCTATTCCCAAATCTGAAAAGATGGCTTGGAGGGCAAAAATTTTTGACAAATGAGGACTGCATCGCTGGTGTAAACGCCTATTTTGAAGACCTCGACAAAACGTATTTTTTGGAGGGGATAAAAAAAATTGGAAACTCGCTGGAACAAGTGTTTGGCCCTCAAAGGAGACTATGTTGAGAAATAAATGTAAATTGTTTAAAAAAAAAAAAAAAAAACTTTTTAAAACGACTTATCAAACAGCCCTCGTATGTCTATGTTAAATAGTCCGCTTATCATATAATTTATATAATATGTTACGGCAAAAGTCCGAAGTGTGTAAGTAGGTTAGGTCAGGTTAGAATTATGTTAAAGTTAAGTTTGGCCGAAATAATACCGGCTAAGTTTAGCCGGAATTATTATACACTTATCATTTAGGTATACTAATCATATAATTTATATGTTACGGCTAAAGTCCGAAGTGTGTAATAACATTCTGCAAATTATTGATTACTAGCGGTTCCTCGCGACTTCATTCGCGTAAACTACCGAAAAAATAGAAAATTGATGTTCATCCCAAAAATCATTCTGGGATTTTTCCTTAGAATAAAAAGAAGCCTATGTTACTCCCTATTACATCAACTGTCAGTGAAAGTCCCGTCAAAATCGGTCCAGCTGATTCAGAGATTTGCGTGAACAAACAGACAGCCAATAGATGTCGATGGCGTCAAGAGTGAACGCGATATCGTTTGCAGTTCCTAATAACATGACCTCAGTTAGAACATTTTTCTTTCTTATTGTGTTACAAACAGACACTTCAATTTATTTATTTGTATAGACTAGCTGTACCTATTCCGCGACTCCGTTAGCGTAAAGTACTAAAAAACCTAGCTTTCTTCGATTAATTAATAACTATCCTCGATAGATTAATGAACTATCCAACACAAAAATATTTTTTCAAATCGAACCAGTAGTTCCTGAGATAAGCGTGTTAAGCTAAACAAACTGCCTAGCTTTGTATATTAGTAAGAATACTCGTAAGTATACATTATTAATTTCTTATTTATAATCAGTATAAAATAACAAACGTAACTAATTTATGATTTTTTTGTTAAAAATCATTACTTATAAAGATACGTTCAATTTCTTGAATTCGTCACAACACTAGTTCTGTCAACGTCAAACACTGAAGAAACAAAAAGAGATAAACATACTCATTATTATAATGAGAGAAAGGGACTTTTCCAAAAGACATAAACGGGAGCTCTCATTTTTCGGAGCAACATTTTTTTGCCTAGTTAAGACAAATCCAACGAGCCCGTACTCGATGGGTTTACTAAAAGGCAGTCCAGGGTTACGTCTCCTATCTTCGAGCCCTATCATCAGATCAGCTCAGAGGTTCCAGATTTCCAGCATCAGGTCCTCGTCAATTAGAAACATAAAGAGAACTAGTTAAGATAAATCCAACGACCCCAAACTCGATGGGTGTACTAAAAGGCAGTCCAGGGTTACGTCTCCTATCTTCGAGCCCTAACAGCAGACCAGCTCAGTGTTTCCAGAAGACATTATTGTTTCAAATGTCAGATCCCACATATGCTTGCAAGCAAACTGAGCGTGTAACATTCCTATCACACCTAACAAACGACCTGATGACCTTAAAGACCTGAACCGATTTCCACCAAACATAGCTAAGAACACTCTCGACTGATATACCTTTGAAACAAAAAAAACCACATTAAAATCGGATCATCCGTTTGGGAGCTACGATGCCGAATGTAAAATGAACGAATGAATCATAAATGTTAGTGTCATAATGGAATCATGACCTCTTTTACAGTATAAAAGAGTACTTTAGTAGCGTTGCGGTGGCTTGTAAATCACCGTAAGGGAATTGAATTACTGTTACATCAACTGTATAGGTATACTAGATTGTCATACTAGATACTTCTATATATTGTAACAGAAAGGGTATGTTAAGCGAAAAGGTATGTAAATAGCCCATTATTGAGAACCTATTCCCAAAATTTGAGACTCGAAATCACATGTTTATTTTTCAAGATTGCATGAACATTGCTGAGTCGTTTAGGAATTCTCCATACTATCTGGAAAAATAAACATACAATTTCGACTCTCAAATTTTGTGGGTAGGTTCCTTTTAGTGGGCTATTTACATAGCTTTTCGCTTAACATACCCTTTCTGTTGCACCCTGTAGATGCAATTTAGAGCAAATTGGAGAAATAAATGCGCTACTTCCTATGGACGTACTACCTTCTTTGGCTAATTATAGAACCCCGATTGGTAAGCCCGAAACGTTCTATGATCTTATATACAACCAACTATTGTTAGTTGGGCTAGTACAGAATAAAAAGCTTAAATCTAGTGATCTGTGGTTTTACACCAATTCCATTCCATGTAACATTTACTTAGAAGTACTGTAACATTAACTTTCACTTAGAAGCATAAGCACTTCTATTGAGTAACTCTACCTACTTATAAAACATATTCGAGTTCAAATACATACCCGATTTACCAGAGATCTGTTCTAGAAACTTAGCAGAATCGACAAGTCCCTCACTATTTTTCATGTCAGCCTGTGAATAATTAATCAAAATAAGAAAAACTGTGTGTGTATAATATCTACCTAGTAATAGAGTCACCTAGATGGGTAGGTGCTTTTAAATAACATTTAAATAAACACTTTAGGTAAATTAAATCCTGTACTTAAATCCTATCTATCTATACATATTATAATAAAAATGTAACGGATCGCTGTCTGTATATGGAAGATAAAATACAGGATGATTTTTGGTCGTCAACGTTCCCGAAAACTACGGAATCTCCTCATCATCACGATCATTTTTCTCCATGGAAGCATACCTGGGAAGTGTGTGGTTTCCAAAATATTAGGGTCCAAAGTTGAGTAAATAGACTGCGTTTTCTGCATAAATGCACATAAACGCATGTAGCAAGATTTTTTCACGAGAAATAATTAATATCTGTCTATAAATAAACTAGCATAAACACTAGACACTATAAATTTCGCCAGATCAAGTAATTTCCCAGCATTTTTTTTGGCATAAACTTACTTTATTTTATGTATAGAGTACGCACCCTTCGTTAAAGGTGGCCACAAAAAAACATCCTGTATTATAGAATACCTTTATCAACGCAATAGTACCCAAAACAATGATTTTTGGAATTTTTGACTGTTTGTCTGTGCGTTTGTGCACGCTAATCTCAGAAACGGCTAAACCGATTTCGATGCAGTTTTCAGGAATATATTGTGACAGGTCCCACTTAACATATAGGCTATTTTTATTCCGGGAAAATGTTTTTATCCCGGAAAATTTTGACTTTTTGTTTTTTCTGTAGTCCACACGGACGGAGTCGCGGCCGTCCACTAGTACTTAAATATGTTTCTAGGTGTGCTGCTGTCATAAGCTGCTGTTGATAAATATACTGTTGTTGTATCTTGTTGTTACTGCGCATCCAAAATGCATGTGGCGTTTCATTTTCATACCTTAACTATAGTTTCAGCT
This sequence comes from Carposina sasakii, assembly GCA_014607495.2. Classification (NCBI taxonomy): domain Eukaryota; kingdom Metazoa; phylum Arthropoda; class Insecta; order Lepidoptera; family Carposinidae; genus Carposina; species Carposina sasakii. The sequence continues at coordinate 10,967,152 of CP053158.1, forward strand.
GGAAGTTGCTTAAGACAGAGGAGTAATCTCTCAGGCGAATCAGAGGGGCAAGCGGTACGTGCGGCTAGCTCGCGGGCAAAACGGCCGGCGTCCTTGCGGACGGCGCCGGGAGACAGAGCCACGCCGGACAGCGCCGCCACGCCACACGCTCGGCCCGCCACCGGCGACTTCGGCACTGCCAGCGCCATCAGCGACGCAGCGCTAGCGCCAGATCCTTGTCCCATCACTACAACACGCGAAGGGTCTCCACCGAAGAATTCTATATAGTCTTGAATCTGAAATAAGCACCTACATACAAAATCAGCTGACTTTGTGTCTTTTGTACATGTTTATTACATCTTTCGCATAATGTAAGTGACGTGATCATCTAAGTCGCGTAGTACCGGCAGAGTAGTTTGTACCACCCCATGCCTGCCCCTGAATATCGTACGAAACAATTAAGGGTTTCCGGAAGGTGGGCAGCAGCGAGTCTGGCATTCATTTTTGGACTAAGTATGTTGTCAATAGTCTAAAAATGAATGCCAGACGGCGGTCACCAACCCGCCTGCCCAGCGTGGTAACTATGGGCAAAAAACTCTCTATGGCAGTAGCCTTGTGGTGTGGTGCGACGGTGAAAATTGTGAGTGCAATACTCATTGGTGTAGTACAATTTATTCAATACAATTCATTATTCTAAGCTGATCCCGTATATTGACGTAGTTTGACGAGAGAAACAATTCGCTAGAAAAACCACCTTCAATTGGACCCTGTTAAGCAGAAAAGATCCAACTGGTGTTTTAATACTTTTGAGTAAATGCAGTTTTAAATTTGACAGCGAATTTTAAAATAGTATTACGCAGTAACTAATTGAAAATTTGTTAGGTAATGAAATGAAACACGGCATAAACATTATATTGAACGTAAAATATAATGTATTTTCATATGAAGGAGTTCTGTAATTAGGTACTGAAAATAAACCTGTGGATCTTTTATGCAAAATACTAAAATATTTGGTGTGTAAATATCTATAATAAATAAATAAAATAAATATCTGTAATAAATACCTATCTACTAGGATGAAATAAATTTAAATCTAAAAATGCCAATGAATAGCAGTTATCGAAACAATTAGAATTTCCGTTTCGTTCCCGTGAGAATTTCGGAAAATCCGTTCTATGTGCTTCCTCGCAGTCCCTAATGAACATACATCTTCGATTTCAGTATAGCGGTTTTCTTAAAAAAATTTAACTCCAGTTTGTTCCGTTCCGGTGGGAATTTCGGGAAATATGTTCTCAGTGCTTCCTTACACTCCCTACTGAATATACCAGTCATATTTCATCTCGATATGTGGTTTATGGTCATATGTGGTTTTCATAAAAACTTGAAATTCCTGTTTGTGCTGTTTCCATGGAAATTTTATTATTATTATTATTATTTGTATCTCTTTTGAAATTCTCGGGACTACAGAGTCCCGGTCCTTTGAGAGGCGTGCATCGGGCCGTAGCCAAGATGTAGAGGCCCTTTTAAGAGAACTTTAATATCGTGTTGGATACACATGACGGATACCATCGCCGAACGCACAATATGATACACCCGGCGATGGTCTCCGCCATGTGCAAGACTATTGGAGTGCAGAGCTCTGTCATGCGATGGGAAACAAGGTCATGGGCTATGGGGCTGAATTTTGGGTGGGGTTGGAAAATCGGGCTATTGAAGGAGACTAACGGACACCTGCCATTACAACCAAGTCTCATAATTGTTAGGTGGCAGGCGGTGACTCGCCAACTCATTTCATGGGCCCCCTGAAACGGCCGCACGTACGGAGCGACAAAGGGGGCAACATTTGGTGAGCGGCTAGGGTGGAGGGGTGCCCCTGGACTTTAAACCGAAGCCAACTCGCCACTTACTGACGGGCACGTCCACCCTCGAGCTGTCATAGCTCTCGCGACTCCACTCTGCCCGGCCGGCAAAGGCAAGGCAGAGGTGGGGGAACTGTTCCTCGTCAGATCTCACTCCGGCGCCGGAGATGAGGAACAGGGTCTTCCCCCGGGAGCACTTCAGGTCCGTGGGAACGCTACCTCCCAACAGCTCGCCACAAGCTGCCCTGCGGGCTTATTATTATTATTATTATGCTTTATTGTACACAGTAAAGTTTTCACAAATAAAGTTTATGACAAAGAAAATGTACAAAGGCGTGCTTATCTCTAAAAGAGATTTCTTCCAGCAAACCAACCGTGAAAGAGAAATTAACATAAGAGGTAGGTATGTGTGCACACAAACAGACCAATAAACTAAATAATTAAATAAAAGAAAAGACATAAACCTAAAATAAACAAAAATATCTAAATAGACTACATAAACATAAATACCTAAATAAAACGCATAAACATAGATAAGCATAGATAAATAGTATACAAACTAAAGGATAAAAATAACATCAAATGTAATTATTTTTATTTTATTTATTTATTTATCAAGAAGATGGGAGAGATAAATAATGGACCTTCAATCTTTTCCTAAAAACATCAACTGATGGACAGTCTCTCACAGAGTTCCATAGCTTTACCGCATAGACAGTGAAAGAGAAGATAAAAGCAACTGAATTGTGACGAGGAGTTTTTAGTAAGGAAGCTGTAAGACCTCAAAGGATGGTCTCTTGAGAAGAGATACTCAAATCTTTCACGTAAATACAGGGGAGAGGATCGATCATAAAGAATTTTAAATAAAAGAGTTAAAATGTGCGCATTCCGGCGAAGTCTGATTGGGAGCCATCTTAGCTCTTTACGAAATTGAGAAACGTGATCATATTTGCGTAAACCATATATGTAACGGATACCCAGATTCTGGAGTCGTTCCAGTTTATTGAGCAGCTCCTCATTGGCATCAAGATAGCAAACATCAGCATAGTCTAGCAAGGGAAGAAGAAGTGATTGGGTCAGAGAGATTTTTGTTTTGAAGGGGAGAAAGTTCTGAAGTCGTTTAAGAGCATGAAAAGCAGAATGCACCTTCCTACTTACCTCGTTGACCTGAAATGACCAGGAGAGATTATTGTCAAAGATAACCCCAAGATTTTTAGCTTTGTCCGTATAATGAATAGCAGTCCCATTATAGTATAGTTGATATAATTTCATTTGATTATATAAAATTCTCAGATTGAGGCTTACGTTTACCAATACGTCCCTAAACAGGAGTGAGAACTATTCATCCTAACAACTTTTTTCGCTCCTCAGTATCCGTTGTGTTAGGCAAGGGTACGCACACGTCACGTGACAAATATATTAAAAAATGAAAAAGAATTGCAAAAACAACGTACCTATATGAGCCCACGAATGTAAGTAGTATTGATAACAAGAAAAGCAAAATAGATCCACGCGTCATGCATCTTATGAAAAAAAATTTTTTTTAAGAAACATGCTACCAAGCAACCTGATGAACTATTTTGCATTTTTCATATTTTTTATACTTTTCTATTAGTTTTTAACAGGCACTTAGGCTGATATATGAAATTGCAAATATCTCCAGTTGTTCACGAGGTACAGTGCTGATTTGTTTTCTGTAAATATACATAATAGTAAGTAATTATTAGTATAAAAAATTACGTGCTGAAATTGTTCACCTTTCTTTAAAAAAAATATTACTCATTATTATGTATATCTACAGAAAACAAATCAGCGCTGTACCTCGTGAACAACTGTTAAAATTGTAGATACATAAAGCCAATAACAGGTCAACACTTATAGAAGCATTATGAGAGCTATTTAGGCACTAATGCACACACAATTTTCATCAGAGTTCCACAAAACCTAACAAGATTATCAATAACAAACATTAAAAAAAAATTAATTCTAGGTACCTACTAACTTATTGACGGAAAAAAAATTCACTAAGCACACGCCTCGCTATGTTAAAACTGGTATTGAAGAGATAAAGCTCTACCTACGCCTTTACAAAGTTCATTGAAGTTATTACCCGCTCGCAAAAGGAATGTATTCTGACGATATTTCGTCGATGCAAGAGGAACAGAAAGTGTATTGTTGTGTCGAAGAGTTTTCCAAGGTACTCTAAGAATAATATGTGACAATAGCTCAGGACAGTCTATAGCGCTGGAGGCAATCTTCAGAAGAAAAACGATATCAGAAATTCCGATAAATTTTGAGCAAATGTATTTCTATAATTATCAATAAGGTTATAAATTTTGTTGATTTCATCAGTTGACAAATTATTGTTTACATTAATTTCTTGTCTAGGAATTGGTTCAATGCTAGTTTGTACTCTCATACATCGGTGGTCTAAAGACCCATTATTATGTTGGGTAGAATTATCATCCTCTACTTTCTGCCCTCTAACTAATAAAGTGCCTTTTTTAGTCTAAGATTATTTGAACAAACTGAAAGCTATATAGTACACATTTTATCCTTAATTCCATGAATACCTTCCGGAATAGAATATTCGAAATTTAAACATTGGCGATAACTTCCTGGAATGAATATAGTATAATTTTCAGATTCAGTACTGCAGCTAACACTACACGTCTCAGATATGTCAACATCATATTTTACGTAAAGTTTAACAATATTATTTACTTCAATGACCTCAGGCATTTCCGGTGGAGGAGCACGATTAAGTATTTCAAAAGAATTGCTCGTCTTTATGACTAAAATATGAGGGAGCTCAGTAAAATTTTGCCCAGTTAATAAAGGTACATGTAAATATTCATTTGCAACTACATAAGCTACTACATCAGCTTCCACATACCCCACGCGCAAAGAAACTTTAATTTTTCCCAAGGGAGCGAATTTGGACTCCCCAACCCCAGTAATAACCGGTAAACAGGTAGATTCAAGTGTTAAGTTTAGATTTTCAAACACATTATATCTTAACAATGTACACTCACTTCCTAGATCAACAAAACATGCAGGAATCATTTTACCATTAAGACACACATTTTAATAAAATTTTGATTGAGGATTAGAAATCTCAGTTGCAAGTACACGTTTTTCCACAATTGAATTTGTATCCTTATTTTTCTGATAACAGTTTTCAGACTTATGGCCATATTTTTACAGTGTTCACACTTAATTATTGGTTTAGGACATTGATGAGCTCTATGACCTGGCTGTTTACAATTAAAACATAAAAACGTTCTAGATTTACATTGTTTACCCTAGTTTATTGCATATGGTACATGATATAGTTGACTGAATGGATTGACTACTCTTGAAATTCCTGAATTCTTTATGTTCGCGACAGTTAATATCCTTGAGATATCTAAGTAAATCTCCCGGGTGTGTAAAACGACCAGACGAAGCGCTGCGCTAGCTCTTAAGTTCTTATCGTCTACTATACCATGTATTATGCAATCTACCGCCCTTTTGTTAGATATATCACATGAATTGAGCAAAAGCATTTTCTCATAATAGTACTCGTCTAATGATTCACCTAATTAAATCGTTTCTCTAACATAGTTAGGTAACGCAAAATGAGGAATTTGTTGATAAGTCCAATTGTATATTTGGGCACACTCATTCACTTTTCCTATCCATCATTCAATTTTATGATTTTTGATATTGAGGGGTCAAAATCGGGAATTATATTTTTATCGTAATGCAACTTGGACTGATCAGATTTTGTCAATGAGTTGACTAATTTAAAAAGATCATTAAAAGTTAAATTACAATTAACATTACTTACAGTTTTAACCACCTCACTACCTATGTCACCACTCCTACTCATTTCGCTAATGCCTTGGTGCTGCGCGGAATTGCTTGGATTATCCGTCAACGGTTCTCTAATAGAATGATCCTGGCTGCTTACTGTGGGTGCCAATGGTGGTGTGTTGGATGTTTCAATGGGTATTTGACGGTTCAATATTGATTCTGATGGTGTACCACTCACTGGTCGATCCCTGCGAGGACGTAATCTCTTGTGTTTATTTCGTTTTCTCGGTTTTCTGGAAAGACGACTTCTAGATCGGCGGTGTTTATCTTTACGTCGCTTTTTAGAATGGTGACGCACAGTGGTTCCAATGTATGGGAGGTGCTGGACATTCGCATCCAAAAAATAAAATTGGTGAATCTTGAGAAACTAATTATGCCATCTTGTTTGGTAGATCAATGTCTTTGAAAGTTATTATTTAAAGTTTTTTTGTAACTGTTATATTTGAGGAGATAATTGAGAAATAGTATCTTCTTACTATGGAAATGGTCAAACTTACTTACATATCTCTTGATTCCGGCCTCGTTTCAAGTTGCGGTCTTCGGTATTGTGTTTATATTTGAGAGAACTACAATTAATGCTAACACACATAGTGCGCCAAACGTGCACTTTCTGCGGTACATAGAGATGTCTATTTTTATATACGAAAAAGTTCCATACTGAACACTACAATGAAAGTGATCTTGTAATTTTGATTTTTGACATGTCCAAAATGTAGGTCAAATGGTTTGAGAACTAAATTACACTAAAATTGTTAGTGGTAGTATTTATTTAATAAAATTCAAAAAATACGAAAAGCACAACATGCATTATAAATCTATAAAATAGTACAGATAAATTTAACTAAAAATGTCTATAAACACAGAGAGAAAGACCCTAGTTACACGAATGAGATCTTTTTATTAAACTGTAATAAAAAAATTATTTATTTATATTTATTTTAATTAAAATTTTAATTTATTTATGAATCGTCTTCACAATCATCATCGATCAATTCTGATGCGGAGTCTATTTCGATTAACTCGTTTATATCGACAAAATTAAATTTACCTGTCTCGGATATAATCAGTTCATAAAATTCTGAGAAACAAGATTTTTTAATAAATTTGTTATACATTGGGCGAATACTTGTAAGAACCGGATCAGAAGATAATAAAAGATTGTGTAGTACATCTTCATTACACGAGACACTGCTATGTTTTCTTGAATGTCCTTCGCGGTACTTTCTAAATTCTTTATTTCGTGCCTCCGAGGCTTCTTCGGACAAAAAGCCGATAGGCATCATTGAAAAGTTCTCAATGACATCTGGCCCATGGACCAGCAATTTGTGGAGACTAGACGGCATATAAAACCATGGATATAATTCCACGTAGAGCAAAGTAGTGTCATTACAGAACATACGAAATTTGTCAATGTCGAGTTTCTCTCCTGAAGATATACACTGTAAAATGACAGCTAGCCTTCTTAAAAGTCTCGCATCTAATCCGGTTAATTCAGCAGATTTTTCTGGGTTTTCAAAAAACCTTCTAGCACAATTACCGGTGTTGGTGGTTCCACTCCCTTGCTTGACAACATCAAGACGCATTCCAGTTTCTTTTTTGAAGTTTTCTTGAATTGCTGATTTTCTTTCAGCAACATTCTTCTTTGCTTCATCACCTCTAGCTTGCCATGATTTTATGTCTAATCTGTATGCGATGTGAAGACAACACTCCATGGTCCGGATCCATGCATGGAGCGAGCTAAGTCCGTATTTAAACATGTCTTCGTGCACTGGTTTGCTTCTTACTTTACTAATGTCGTTCATCTCATTTGGACGCGCTTTGCAAATGTCGCACACTGATGCTGCTGTGCCTGATATGTATGAGTGAATCTTACCATCTATCATCGTCAAATGCAACTGGTGCTTTACACTTACGTCATCGCTCTTAGTAGGTTGCAGAAGCTTAATCTCTTCTTCGAATTCAGACATCTCCATTTGAACATTTTCTTTTGTTTCTTTGATGAACTTGATTAGGATTGGTCGACAAAGAGATGTTGACGAGGGCCGCTCATTTTCCCAAATTATTTGGCCAGTTTCGGATGTGAGCCGGATTGGTACAAGACTTGCAACAAATACACTGGCGAAATTCGTTTCCTCAGTTTCACTTGTTTTCTGGTGGTAAACACTTTGATCCGAAGCACCGTCAAAGCCCCATTTGCTCACGAGCACCAGGTTTTTCTCCTCAGTGGTAGAGAGGTTTTGGGTTTGTAGAAGTCTTGTCGTAGTAAGGTCTAGCAACGCTTGCAATTTGATTTTAGCAGAGTGTTCAGTAATTGTAACGTCTTCTTGTTTTGGGTAACATTTCTTTTTTTCTTTCAGAAGCATGTAATAACTGGGATATTGAGCTACTCCTTCTTTAGCATGAAAATCCCGTAAAGTCATATAACGCCATTTTGAAAGGTTCATCGACACAAACAAAGCTAGGGCCTTTAGTGGAGATATACATTTATCTGAATCTGTGGTACTCCGTCCGCCAATGAAATCTTTGATCTTAGAAGCTTCTGTAGGATTTTCCATTAAAAACTTCATAATATCAGCTACATCATTTTCCCCTGCAGCCCTAAGACTGCTTTGTGCAGAAAACATAATCTCGTCAGTGCTGCTAGATGCCCTAAGTACTTCAGTGCGTCTTTTCTTTTGACGAGGACTTAAATCTTCAAAGGGCTTACGAGGAGAGACATGAGTACACGTAGAGGCATCGGATTTAGAAGGTAAATTCGTCTGCTCAGTAGTTTCTTCTTCTATTGCGTTCGTAGGTAATACTTGTAAAGGCAAATTATTTTCCTTTAGGGAATCCGGCCACTGGACTTCAGACTGCAACCACTCTGAGTGTTTATTTAGAAACTTTCCTTCGCTTCTTCCAGCTTGAGACCATTTAGGATAGATCCGGTAGCAAAATCGACGACACCAGTTCTTTAAGTCTTCTTCGGCACCTTCACAAAGAGAAACGTTGCAATTCGTTTTAAGGACACCGAATAGATGATCAAAGTGACGTAGATCATTGTGTTTGCGTAAAGCGCAATAAAGGTCAAGATTTGTAACAAATCCACGGAAAGACATATTTATTAGAACGAAATAGAAATCAAAACTGATGTAAAATAAAGGATTACCAACCAATTTATACTACACTACCCTCATTACTGCGTACTGCGTACAATTGTTATTCTTGTAATGTTTTAGTACTAATGATTTCAATTAATAATCACCTGCATCAAATAATTGTTGAAAATGCTAAAAATTACTCTAAGAATGACATCTGTAATTGATAGAAATGCTAATGACTACTGTCTTAATGATAATGCAATAATTTCATTAATTAATTATTTAAAAGTCTAAGACCGTCTGTGGATCGATCGTTGCCCTCGTTTGCAAATTAATTAATTAAATTATTATTTTTTTATTTCTGCAACATCATTTATCGATACGCATATTTAGAGGGGCCCTTATTCCTCTATGATTTTAACAGAAAATTGTAAGATCCTTGTCATTGTAGTATATTATAATATAAAAATCAAACATTTCTATGTACCGCAGAAAGTGCACGTTTGGCGCACTATGTGTGTTAGCATTAATTGTAGTTCTCTCAAATATAAACACAATACCGAAGACCGCAACTTGAAACGAGGCCGGAATCAAGAGATATGTAAGTAAGTTTGACCATTTCCATAGTAAGAAGATACTATTTCTCAATTATCTCCTCAAATATAACAGTTACAAAAAAACTTTAAATAATAACTTTCAAAGACATTGATCTACCAAACAAGATGGCATAATTAGTTTCTCAAGATTCACCAATTTTATTTTTTGGATGCGAATGTCCAGCACCTCCCATACATTGGAACCACTGTGTGACGTGAAGATTTTGGCAAGTCACTTGATGAAGATAATGAGTCTGTACTGTCGTTACGCCTTGCGCGACAACGTTTTTGATAGTTACTCGTATCTGTACTGTCGCTCATTTTTGCACTGCACTTATGTATTTTACTTTGGATTGCACCACTTCTGATAATAAATTAATTCAGTATTAATTAAAAGACTTCTGTACTGTAGAAATTCTGTATTCCAAGTGTTCGTTTTTACAATCCGTTCATACTAATATACCCTCACCTTATTTTTATTGTCCTGACAGTTCAATATAAAGTTGGACTATTCACTAACATTAATAACTCTGTATAATCTATGTCATCACAAGTTTTTGCAAAAATGAATAATAGAAGTGATCTAACAAATAGTGATATCTAACACAATGCAACATAATGTAGCCGCAATTTCAAAACGAAGTTCGGTTTCGCGAGTCATATCCGTGCACACGCACGCCAGAAACTGACAAGGTGTCGCCGCCGACCACAGAGATCTATAGAGTGGCCGTGGGGGCGTGGGCGGTGTAATTGAACTATGAACAAAATAGGCAAACATCGCGAAAACGCAATCAGTCGGGACTTGATTGCCTAACGCGTCACACGGGAGTGTTTTTTTATAATGCCTGCTTGTTCAGTGGTTGTGTGCAAGAATCGAAGTGACCATAAACTTGAAGGGGTCACTTTTCATAGGTAAGTACAATAACAATTTTGTTTTCTAGCATTTATACCCAAATTTCATTTTATTTCGTTAAAATAATTTTCACTGAGTGACATATGTAACCTAACGATTGAACCTAATACATTGCTCGCTAAGTGTAGCGTGCCTGGTGTTGAAATCAGTTTGACCGAGTGATGATAATTGCGCATATTGAATCGGCCGCTCTCGCGCACGGCCGCTGCTAAGCGCTTTGACATAGAGTTGTACCTGTCATTTCTTGTTGTCGATACGTCACGTTGCCGCGAATAGTACCTACGAGTAATAACTAATGTTAAGTAGATAATTTTGAGAGTTTAAAAAATATTATGTTTATGTAAAACAATGGTGAATTACTTATTATTATTAGTGTAACAAAGTACCTAAATTAATGTAGATGTGTGCAAAATCAACTTTCTTTATTTTTGTGTTTCTTATTAATAAATATTTTTTTAAATTATAATATAAAAAAATATTATTTAACTGTAAAATAGTTACTATAACCTACTTTGTGTTATCGAGTCTTAAATATTTCAGAATATTTTGTTAAATGTAGATAATAAATGACTACCAATAAGCATATTATTATAGTTTTTTATTTCCATCGAACATTTACATACCGTACTAATTTATTAAAGATTCCGCTACGAATTTACTTTATTCTTTATCCCTTCAAGAAAAATAACCTTTTATTTGTGACCTCATACTTTTGTGACTGTGATGCAACTCAAAATCTAAGCTCAATCGGACAACGAGAAGTAGAAAAAGTAGGTTGAATTTTAAGATGAAGCTAAGTAAAAACATGTTTAAAATTGTATTGTGACCAGCTACTAAAGCCTAAAGTGTTCGCGATGTGCAACAACGCAAGTGCTCGATAACAAATTTATCGACAGTCAATCACTAGCGTACGTGTGAAATTTGTTGAATGTATTTGCTATACTGAGGCGCGTACTTACACAGTAGATAGCAATGTGTGCGCGCCAATGAGAGTACCGCCTTAAATGTGTGAGTGTCAGAGATTTATCAATGTGGGTGTAATTTGTGTTATTATTTAGATGTCAATGTAAGTGTGGCTTATAGCCGCTTACATCAGAACTCAAACTAAGTGCGCTTAGCGGCCCATCTCCTGTGTTTCTGTTATCTATGCCGCCGACGGACATGTCGTGGAGGACATCATCATCATTTATATCGGAAGATCATAAAATAAAAGAAATCATTTGCGAAAGAAAAACTTCGCTAGCGTAAAAACTTTCCGGTATATAACAATTTCAAAATCACAACTTTAGACTTGCCAAAAAACGCTCCATACAAACGGATACCACATTATGACGTCACATTTTGAGTACAAATGTAATTTGTATGCGCGTTAAAGAACTTTTGTTCGACAGCTATAACAAATGTTGCGTTTATAAATATGGTCACAAATAAAGAGTTGCTATAAATGAGGCAGGTGGTCATGTGATGTTGTAATTTTCAATTAATTTCATATATGAACGTAATCTAATTTCACATTTGAAAAATGGACTTGCCCACTTAACTTTGAAGGCTAATTTTAATGACATTTTATGCTTAATCAGAATAAATCTTGATTAAGTGTCCAAATCAATAATAATAATAATAAACTACCTGATTTGGACACTTAATCAAGATTTATTCTGATTAAGCATAAAATGTCATTAAAATTCAACCAAAGTCAACATCCCAATTGTAGTAGGAAGCTACTATTGCTAGCTAAGTAGGTATACTACTCGTAAAAGTACACGCTGTTGATTGTTAAGTGACAAGTGCAAGCACCATGTACGCCGGGTAACGTTACACGGCACGATACGATATGATATGGTGATCTACTTATCGTGGTCGTGCTAGCCGGCTGGTATTTTTAGATGAGAGTTCACATTATTTTCATTATGAGCAAAACCCTCACTAATAGAAATATAACCTATAGAAAGTATGTTTCAACCAAACGCAAGGCGAAAAAATTGGCATAAAATATAGAGTTGACGTATGCATGACATAAAATTAATGTTGCCATAAAAATTTTATTTGCCTAGATGTGGGGAAATAGTCGATAAATTTATTATTGATACTGAGAAGTATAAAGATTTTCAAAATCTTATTGATTATCGTGAAATTTATAAAATACAGTAATACCCCACTTTACGCGACCCCGTTATGCGCGGTTTCACTATAACGCGAATATTAAAATTCACGTTTAAATGCTTCGCATAATGCGAAAGAATGTGTATAAATATAATTTAGTCATTAACTCCCCTTTGGTCGCGGGAATCCTCGCGTCCTCTGAACATTCTGATTGAAGAACTGGGGATTCCCCGTACTACGACTTTGTTCTATGGCAAAGATTAAATTTTGAATATGTTTAATCATAAACCTTGATATACGCGAATTTCAGTTAACGCGATTTTTTCCGGAACGTATCCCTCGCGTAAAGCGGGGTATTACTGTATATTAAAAGGAGATGATAGGCCTTTTATACATTATTGGTCCAAAAGTGCTGGATAAAAAAGTAAAAAATTGTCCTTCTTAATAATTTGTCATTATGTCAACAAAGCTGTGGGGCCATTCTCCGTGGTTTTATTTCATTCAATAAAGGAAAGGACGATGCCCATTTTTAAGATTTAATTTGAATAGAATATAAATATTGTAGTAACGGTGAACATCGTTTTAATTAACACAGTAAGTGAGAGCCTGTACGTAATTCCACAATCAGTCAATCAAAGATAAAAAAGGTCCAACTACTAGTTCCGCCACTGTTTAAAGTTCAGAGAATAATTATCACAAAAATATTATTAAAATATTTATTTAAATTATTTATTTTTATCTCTATGAGCTAAATGAACCTGAATTTAAAGTGTATAGTGGTGCTAGTAAATTGATTTATTTTGCCTTAAAACAAAAATATATTTTCATTATGGTCCCGCCCCAGGGTTAATAATAAAATGAGTACATATGTCAATCTTTTTTATTTTCAAATTACTTTTAAAAAATGCCTTGCCAATTATAAAAGTATGTAAAAATAAAATTGGTCTGAACGATGTACAGTCAGTAGTATTTTTAAATACAGTATATTTACCAAAACGGAAAACTTAACTTAATTATCATAAAAACAACATGAAATTCATGCATAGTTATTTTTTAGTATAAAACGATAGTTATTATATTAGAATTATTATTTTGCAATTTTTATCTAATTGTCAGCAGTTATTGAGTTAGCAGGAAATCTAAAATTCCATAGTAATGAAAGAATCTGTATTTATTCCTATCTTCTTTTTCTTCTTTAAATATAGAAGATCATAATTTGATATTTCTTATAACAAGAAGACTGTAGATAAGTATAACCGGGGAGTATTCATAGTTGCGATAGGTACTCGTAGTTACCTCCACTTTTACCTACAATCTGCATGTTTAAAAATAGGGTAAATTCTCACACACATGGCAACTTTTTGTTCTCAATGACAATTTTAAAAAATATGAACATTTTATTCTGTATTTATTGTTTTATTAATGAAATTGCATAAAAACATCAAATATCTACCGGTGAAATGTGATGTTGTTTATTTTCATATGTTTTTGAGAATACTTTTGGCAGGATATCAGCACACATTTCGTCATGGTAAGTCATTGGTAAGTCCTTTAGGTTCACATACACTCGTAGCCACTGATCGCTGAATGACAGAACCGCGTTTGGTGCAAACCTGAACCCATAAAAATTCCTCAAATCGGCCTTCGGACTATACTTCTATAGGTTATATTTCTATTCCCTCACTCTTGTTAAAATTCAGAGGACTTAATGAAACACATTAAAGGCAACCATATCGCGTTCTAACTCGGACTAAGCGACATCTAGTGGCCGCATACGTACACTACGAATTAATGTGAGCGGCGCTCCAGATAAGGCTAATTTTTCATACGAAATCTTCTGTTTCACGCGCCGGCCTATGTCGGTATGTCTCTTTCGCACTCATTGAATACTGTACTAGGAATCGTACCAAATTACGTTTCATTGCTAGTAGGTACTTAATTACTTACCCATACCATTGCAGCCCGTAAGTCAAACAACCCCGCGTTTCCAGACGCATCTCTGTGGCCACTACTAAAATATCCTAGGGAGCCAAGACGATACTGCGCAGTGACTAGGATTGTGTCTTTCATTGTAAGGTACCGACCCTAAAATCAAAGATAAAAATAAATAAAACAAAACTGAGTTCCAAATGTAACATTCTACTTATTTAGAGAAACTTACGCCATAGTTTGCCGTTGAACCACTTCGATAGTTGCCGCCATGAATAAAGAATACCACCGGTGAACCTAAAGAAAATGAAATACCTACTTAACTAGGTACATAATAATTTTTTTAAATCCAATTCAACCCAACTTTACAGGTTTAAAAAAAAAAATTATTGACATTAATGTTTATAAAAATCGGCACGATATAGGTATAATATAAACTTAAATAAGTTTTGCTATACACCTACAATAGCAATAATACCTAGACAAGTTTTACGTTTGTACCTTAGATGAAAACAAAATAGAAGATAGTGACTCGTCTCCAGCGCGTGGACCGCTTAAATTAGGCCAACGTCGCCTGATTTTACTCATTTGCAGTTGAGAGTAGCAATAGCGCGCTCGTGTGACGGAAGAAATTCTTTTTTTATTTTAAGCGGGGTAAAAGTTATCAAAATGCCTTCATGTGCTTTTGTGCGTTGTACTTATCACTCAAAAAAAAACAAATCACATGGAATCACTTTTCACGCATAAGTACACGAAAACTTTAAATTCTTAGGTTAATAATTGTAAATTCACTTATTGTTTTCATCGCCATTTTGCAGAGCGAGATAAAAATATATGATACATCTATGTGCGACAAGTTAAACAAGCAAACACGTGCCGTGCGTGTGCGAATGCGCCCGCTGTGTTTCGTTTTTGCAGTAGCTTCTTACCATAGTTATTGTCTGGGACACGAGCTGACACGACTCAACCCGAAATTATTCCGATGATGCTCTATTGAAACGCGCTTGTCTCGCTCGCGCTACTGGCGAAATAAATAGGTTTGTCTCTATCGCTCAGTAGTGAACAACGTTAAATACAATTACAGCTGTTTGTGTTTTCGTGCGTGTAGTTGTGTAGCATGCCTAATTTCTAGTTGACGATTTTAAGGACGTGCCCTATCTTCCGCTATTTTGTTTTCATCTAAGGTTTTACAAATCTAATGCAGCATAAAACTAAGTAAACTTACTAATACGTAATATAATTTCAATAAGCCAAACAATTCAAAACAAAACCTTCCGTCTCGTACCAAAGTACATACCATCCAACCAACTTAAGCTCACCATACCACGACTTAAACCAGTTTAAGTGTATCTACTGTCGTTCTTTACGTACCTTTCGTACACACGGATAGTCACTTCTAGTTACAAGCGAAAGTATAGCAAGAGGATATCTCAGCGTTTGGATGGTGTACTCAGGTAAGAAAAGGTCTGCACAAAAAAAAACTGCACCTCCTAGTGCAGCATGTTTTAATTTCCGTCAGTGATATTTTTTAAATAGTAGATTTTAATCAAAGACAATTATACTTAGACTGCTAATCTCCATATAAATGAGCGACCGCCGCAGTTTTGTAACTTTTTTTTTCCAAAGAATTTGCTTGTCTCTGTCCTCTAAAAATCGATTTCGCGCAAACACTTTTTGACGTGATGAACACCAACTCAGATAAGTTTCCTACATACGCCGAATATGCGCGGCGTGCATTATTACGCTTACGCATCATACAAGGGCTTAGTGAGGAACTCATGGTTGCAATAGTGATACGCGGCATTACGGATGCACAAGTTCACGCGGCAGCCGTCAACGGCAACTTAACTGTAAATAACTTAGATTCATTCTTAGCAATTTATGTTAAGCCTGGCAGCAGCAATAGTAAAAATCGTACAACAACCAATAAAGTAAATTCAAATCGCCCGGAAGCAAGATGCTTCAACTGCCGCCAGACTGGACATAAATATGTCAATTGTCCAAAAAAACGAAAGACTGATGAAGTTAAACATGAAGTCACGTGTACGTTTTGTTAGAAGGAAGGACACATGGAAAGCGTTTGTTTTGCCGAAATCCGGTCGCAAGGTCAGGTACAAAAAGATATGCTTGGTAAACAAAAAAGTGTCAATCTGTGTAACGAATTAAGTACTAAAATGCGTAACAATGATATCAGCATTGCTGTCATCCAAGGGGTGCCTATAGACGTTTTGATAGACAGCAGAGCACTTGATATCTCTTTGATTTCGTCTGCGGTTCTCAAATATTTTACTTGCCAGCCAAAACCACACTCTGTGTTTTAAAGGGTATCAGTGACAGCGAAAATGTTGCTCGCGAAATTGTCACACTCACTGTGGAGTTTAGCAAAATTTCAATTGAGGTAGATTTTGTCGTAGTACCCGCATCATGTATGAATACCCCCATAATTATCGGAACTGATGTTCTCAACAGAGACGGTGTGACATTTGTCCACACAAAGCACAGTCAATATCTCACGCACCAACCTGACACTGTTTCTAAGGTAAATTCGATTGATAACGTTAGTTCCGATGATCTAAAAGTAAACACGCTTGTCCTAGGTGATGAATTAAACTCGTTGATGTCCATTATAAATGAATTTTCGCCATTCTTAATATCGGGTACTGCCACTACCACGGTCAAAACTGGTTCAATGCAGATAAATTTGACTAGTGATGTCCCGGTAGCTTACCATCCATACCGCTTATCTTACCAGGAACAACTTAAAGTACGTGACATGTTTAAAGATTTACTTGATAAAGAAATAATCAGGGAATCAAACTCTGAATACGCGAGCCCTATTATCTTAGTAAAAAAGAAAGACGGTACGGATAGAATGTGCGTGGACTTCCGGGCACTCAATCGGATCACTGTCAAAGACAGATACCCGTTACCGTTAATAGAAGATCACATTGATCGTTTGGGAGCCTCAAAGTATTTTTCCAGCTTAGACATGGCATCGGGTTTTCATCAAATCCCAATTGATGAGAGTCCGGGAGTAACAAATTCATAAAACTGGATTTGTTACTCCAGAATCTCACTATGAGTACGTAACGTACGCCTTTTGGGTTATGCAATTCGCCAGTAGTTTACCAGCGTATTATCAATAATACTCTCCGAAGATTAATCGAATCAGGAAAGGTCCTTGTGTACATTGACGACGTTTTGATACTGAGCATGACAGTTGGTGAGGGCTTAAGTATTTTGAGAGAGGTGCTGAGAACCCTTACTACCGCAGGTTTCTCGATCAATCTTCGAAAATGTACGTTCCTTAGTACCGAGGTGGAGTACTTAGGGCGAGTAATTAGCCATGGTCAGGTGAGACCGAGCCCGCGGAAGATCGAAGCATTGGTGGACACTCCACCTCCCGGTAACGTAAAACAGGTGCGTCAATTGCTAGGTCTCGGTGGGTACTTTCGTCGATACAAAGAGAATTATGCGACGAAAACTGCAAGTATCTCGCGACTCACAAAGAAAAATGTTAAGTTCCATTGGGGACATGAACAAGAACAGGCCCGTAGATATTTAATAGAACGTTTAACCAGTGAACCAATACTTGCAATTTTCGACCCATCTCTCTCTACGGAGCTTCACACTAGCAGTGCTGGATATGGAGCCATTCTCATGCAGACCCATACACATGGCAGCAAATGCGTGGTAGCCTACTTTAGTAAAGTAACATTAGGTGCGGAAAGTAGATACCATTCGTATGAATTGGAAACGCTAGCGGTCGTCAGGGCATTACAACATTTCCGGCATTACTTGGTTGTTTAGAATTTTAAATAGTAACCGATTGTAATGCCCTGAAGGCCACTGAGCGCAAGAAGGACCTGCTGCCAAGAGTTGCACGCTGGTGGATTTATTTGCAAGATTTCCAATTTACAATGGAATATAGAAAAGGTGTAATGATGAGCCATGCAGACTATCTGAGCAGAAATCCACCAGCGGCACAAGTCAATCACATTGATAGACCTCTCAACTGGGCACAAATTGCGCAGTCTGCTGATAACGAGACACAGGACCTAATTCAAAAATTACGAGATGGTCAGTTAGATTCGAGGAGATATATTTGTCAAAATGATATTACCGATATACTCCAGTAGGTGAGGGTTCACGATTATTATGCTATGTCCCTAAAGGTCACCGGCTTAGCTTATTGCGAAACTTCCACGATGAGCATAACCATATCGGCGGACAAGACGTTAGACTTAATTGTAAAACATTTTTGGTTTCCTGGCCTTAAGTCTTTCGTTCAGAAGTATACTTCGCACTGTCTCATATGCATTTAAAAAAAACGGGTGCCTAGAGCCCCTCATCAGCCGATTACTTCTTGGCAAAAGTCTGATGTTCCCTTCGTTACAGTTCATGCGGACGCTTTAGGACCTTTGCCTGAATCAGAGGGTTACAAGTTTGTATTTGTACTGGTGGATTCATTTACGAAATTCTGTTTGCTATATCCAATGTATAGACTAGACTCGAGTAAACTAAGACGTGTATTTGAGAATTCCATATCCTTATTTAGTACTCCTAAGTTGTTAATTTGTGACAGAGGTCGTATGTTCGAAGCCTCTAGCTTTACAAACTGGATACGCGAACTGGGTTGCGACATCCATTACATAACGCCTGAGATGCATCATTCAAACGGCCAGGCAGAACGTTATGTACGGACAGTTCTCAACCTTATTCGCTTTGAAAGTTACAATAGTAATACGTCGTGGTCCAATGTTTTGTGTAAGATTCAGTTAGTACTTAATATAACAAAACAAAAAACCACGCAACATTCTGCCTTACAATTGCTAACTGGTACTGAAGCAACCACCCCTGTCATACGTGCACTAATCCGAGACGTAGCCATTGAAACTACAAGCCCTAAACGTGAGGCTATGAGGGAAATCTCCAGGAGTCGCGCTAGATACTTGCTTAAGAGAAACGAAGGCCACCAAAACTCTTACGTGAATCGTCATCGACACACTCCCCGAATTTTTAAAGTTAACGACCTATCATTTGTGATAAAATATTCGCAATCGATGGGAAAATTGGACCCTGGTATGAGAGGCCCTTATCGTTTGACCAAGGTTCTGCCTAGCGACCGATATGAGCTTAAGCTACTTAGTGGAGCCCGTGGAAAAACAACACAGGCTGCAGCATAGTATATGGTGCCTTGGAATGGTGTCCCGAGAGTTGTGCAGCATTTTTCGAAAGTAAGCATAACAGACCTTTTATGTTGCAGGTACAATTTCGTCCTTTGGCCCTGGTGTGACCATTCGTGAATGAATGTTAAGGCTGATTTTGTCACTATAGTGACTGGCCATGAGGATCTGTGTAACTATGGGGCCTGGCCTTGCAGACGTATTTTTTTTAATACGTAAGGGCTTTTGCCCTGCAGACGCGTTTTTCTAAATGCGTGAGGGCTTTTGCCCTGCAGACGTATTTTTCAATACATAAAGGCTTTGCCCTGCAGACGTATTTTTCAATACGTAAGGGCTTTGCCCTGCAGACGTATTTTTCAATACGTAAGGGCTTTGCCCTGCAGATACATTTTCAATGAGTAAGGGATGCCCTGCTCACGCATTACCAATGCGTGAGGGCCCAGCCCTGCAGACGTATTTCACAATACGTAGAATAGACTTTCCTAAGTTGCTGGGAGGCTTGAATCTTCCAGACGTGTTTCTAGTAGCCACAGTATGCAAAGAAAATCGCGTCTGATGAAGGATGTCACTGTGAGATATGTGTGTCTGTCAATGAGGGCCTTGACTCTGTGATGAATGAATGTTTAGGGCGTAGCCTTTGGCCTGGTATTAACATAATTATTTTCTATGTAGATTCTGATGATGACGACGAAGATAGACCTGGACCCTCATCTGCCTTTGTTCAATCAGAGGCTTCTGAACAATGCGCGTGGTGGCTCTGGGGACGTAGCAAAGTCAGGAGAAGCCGTATAAGCTAAAATAAATTGACAACCTGCTGCAACTCGCAATAACTACGAGTACCCTCCAACCTATAAATACACGCAGTTGTTACACTGACGGGGCATTTCTTTTGGGTCTTTCACGGAGTAAGATTGTTGTGTGAGTGGTTGGTGCGATTTGCAGTAAGTTCTATCTTTAATGTTTATCTCTTTATCTTTATGTTTATTTGCTTTAGTTAATGTTGTTAAAATTAACGGCTGTTTAAAATGATTTTGTAAAGTATGTGAAATTGTTTTATGAAGTAAATCTTTTTTTGTTGTTGTGTTCTACAAATAGTTCTTTTTTTTTAAATAACTTTCCTTTATTTCCCAAAAATAGGCATATTTTGCCTATAATTTTCTCGCATTCTAAAAACTTGATGGTCTTCGGTGCACATGGACTGCTCATCTAATGCCGACCGAATAGCCTCTGGCAAGCTATTAAACGTTTTCGAAGCTGAGATAATACTTAAACTCTGGTTGTTCGTTAAGGCGGTGTGATCAGACAAAAGAGGCATTTTAGAATCGATTTTTTAAATACTTGTCCGATTACCACAGCTCTAATTTTTTTTATATGTTATTATTTAAATCTTTATCAAGTTTGTGGCCAACGTGGAAACTCAATTACTTAAAAAATTCTCGATAGAATTTCGATTTGAAAATTACCTTTTTTACGTTCTTATAAGCGAAATATCTTGAAAACTATTGTGAATATCAACACGAAACTTGCATAGTTGTATAGCGCTTTATCAGATCTAGTTTATGGCCAAAGTACATTTTTTGTAAATTTTGTAGATAATTAACAATTAATAAAAAACACATCTACAACTACGCTGTGTTCTAATCCTTGCACTGGCCAGTCTCGCTCGGAACATTCAGTACCGCCGTGACCACTGTCAACGCCGGTTCTGTGCTTGTTTTTTCGCGCGCAAATACATAATATAAAATACTATATTTATTTAGTAAGTAGACTTGGGAAATCGTAGTGTAACAAAAGTTAAAAAAAGAGAGACCTTACGTAAAAAAGACTTGCGTAGAAAACGTTAAGTACCTACCTATATAGATACTTTATAGTATGTTTTAAATTGTACTAGCGCCCGCCCACGGCTTTGCCCGCGTGAGAGTGCATTACTCCCGTGCGAAGCCGAGGCGGGTCCCTAGTTACATTATAAACCTTCCTTGTGAATCACTCTATCTATTAAAAAAACCGCATCAAAAAAATCCGTTCCCTAGTTTGAAAGACCTAAGGACATAACATATTAACATAGGGACAGACATCAGAAAGCGACTTTGTTTTATAATATGCAGTGATTTCGTATTTGGAAATGATATTCATAAGTAGGTAATTATGTTACGTGTCTATTTTACCATTTCTATGACCTAGTATAATTTTATATATCTACTTAGTTTTTTTAGATCCACAAAATCCCGGGGAAAAAATCCGGGATTTTTCCGAACATTTTGTGCAAAAGTTTACGTGTGTTAGTATAGTCCTCTTTATGACATTAAACTGCAAATAACTTAGTATCAATAGCAAATATAACAAGTAGCAGTATATACAGGGTGTAACAAAAGGATATGGTAAGCGAAATACTATAAAAACAACCCACTGTAGATAACATATCCCGAAATTTTTAGACTAGTAATCGCATGTTTATTTTTCAAGATTGTATGTTCATAATATTCCTGAGTGGGTTAGGTGTTCTCCATACTATCTGGACAAATAAATATGTGATTTTTAGTCTCAAATTTTGGTGATAGGTGGGTATATTCATAGCTTTTCGGTTAACATACCCCTTTTGTTACACCCTGTATATACACCACTTTGGGGGATAATGGGCGTGACTATTATGTATATATGTATATGATTTCAAATTGTTTCGAACATAAATCCCTAAGTTGCCCGCGAATCCCTAGCTGTCCCGCGACTTCGTCCGCGTGAAATAGTGACTTTCGGCAGCATTTTAAATTTTTTTAGGCTAATTATTTTGCAAGTAAAACACATGTACATTAAAATAAGTTATGACGCTTATTTAAGTACATTTTTATATACGACGTTTTTAGTACGACTTTTACGATTTTTAAAAGAGCTGTTTGTTGCATATTGTCCTGCTTGATAATCATTATGAAGTTGTACTCGCATATTTGTAGTGAGAAAAAACTTTAAAAAATGACGTAATTTCCATACAAACTTTCATCCCCTATTTAAACCCCTTACATCCCTTTTTTGCATATGGCGCGCAGTGCTTGGCAAGTTTCTTACTTAATTCTCTGTATTGTTCTGTTCTATATTTTTATTTTCTGAGCCCTAACCTTTTTTCCGATGTCATCACACAAAATTATTCACCCCCTATTTTTAGCCCCTTTAGGGTATTCTTTTACAAACTTTGAATGTCATATTTATTTATATCTAATGAAAAGCCTAAAAAATAAATTTTAAGCTTCTAGCTTAAAAAATGACGTAATTTTCATACAAACTTTCATCCACTATTTCAACCCCTTACATCTCTTTTTTGCATTAAAAAGTAGCCTATATCCTTTTTCAGGCTCTAGACTATCTTTGTACCAAATTTCATTTAAATCGGTTCAGTAGTTTAGGCGTGATTGCGTAACACACAGAAAGACAGAGTTACTTTCGCATTTATAATCCGAAGGAAGAATTTGAAGATCATACTTTAATACCACTTTGGGGTAGAAGAGTTATAAATAATAATGTGTATTATCCAGCAACTACAACCTATAACCGATCATAGTTATTTGTTTAGGAGATATTTTTAATTGCACATCAAATAAATAATCGCCCATCAATTTAATCTCATCTTTTATATACCTTATTACATACATACATACATATAATCACGCCTTTATACCTTACGGGTTAGGCAGAGTACCAAGGGCCGATAGAACCACATGGTGCCACTTCTGACCAATTTTGAGGGTATAGTTGAGATATAGAAGTTCGGTTAGTAGTGACAGATGGTCAGCCCATCGCCTACAAAACATCAAGACCCTCTTGTTCCTCTACTGACTTGTACAGTATGCCCTTTATATACTTTATTACAGCAATTAAATTATTTTAATACAAATAAACTCAATGTTTTACAAAACAACTACAGCAGATAATTCGAAAATACATAATATCAGCCCAACATAAACTGTTTTCCTCGAATGCAAAACAAATTACCTTTTGGTACAAAAATACTACAATCTTATCATAAATACTGACTGCACATCAAATTAACCTTAGCGCACAACTAGTATAAGACGAATGACGTTTTGTCGGTATAACAGTTCCCTTTTCATACAATGATAAAAATAATAAGTTAGGTTAGGTTAGAGTATGACAAACAACGCACGAGCCGAGCGAGCAGAACGAGCGTGCCGCGGCAGCTGCCGGCGACGTTTCAGAATCGAATTGATGAAACGATATTTTAGTGTTGATCTCACTCATTATGTTATGTTTTGTTTATTTAATTCGGCCTTAGAAAATGGCTTGAAAATAAAAATTTTACCAATAGACGATTTAAAAATAAACCAGTTACGCTCAAAAAGTTCAAAAACCTGATCAACCCTAATAGAGAGTCACAAGTGATCCAAAAAACAGCTATGTATCACACAATAACCAATAAGCCCATTTAACTAGTCGATATCGCCCGATACAATTGTCGCGGAAAACAAACATTAGGTACGGATAATCAAAATAAAAATGCATTTCCTGCGAGTTATAATATTGTCGTGTAACTCAACCCTAGGCTGCCACCTATGTGCCTGGCTGTCACCTACACCCTGTAATTTTTTTAATTATATTTACAAACTGGTCATACCCTCAACCTCATGGCGGAAAGGCGCGCAATGTCTCTGCAGTCCTCTGATGACGCTGAAGCATATCGGCAGCTCAATAGACGTATCTCCAAGTCTCTGCGACACGACATCCGCAGCTTTAATACTCGCTGCATTAAGGAGACAATAGAGCGAAACCAAGGCTCCAAAGTGTTCGCAAGAGAAACATCTATTGGGCAGAGCCAGTTGACGAAGCTGAAGACAGAGGACGGCAGTGTAGCGTCTACCATACCAGAGGTGCTAAGGGAGATCGAGAGGTTCTATGGACAGCTATATACCTCGGTCGCTAAACCTGTTAGATTAGACAAAGACCCAAGAGCCAAGCTCACCCGACACTATACTGAAGACATCCCGGAGATCAGCCTGTACGAGATTAGGACTGCCCTTAAACAACTCAAAAACAACAAAGCGCCGGGCGACGATGGAATTACATTAGAGCTTCTAAGAGCGGGTGGAACTCCGGTACTGAAGGTCCTCCAAAGGCTCTTCAATTCCGTCTTGCTCGAAGGCGTAACGCCGGAAGCATGGAACAGAAGTGTGGTGGTGCTGTTCTTTAAAAAAGGCGATAAAGCCTTGCTGAAGAACTATAGACCCATCTCGCTTCTGAGCCATGTCTACAAGTTGTTTTCAAGGGTAATCACGAATCGTCTTGCTCGCAGGTTTGATGACTTCCAGCCTCCCGAACAAGCCGGTTTCCGAAAAGGGTTTAGTACCATAGATCATATCCACACGCTACGGCAGATCATACAAAAAACGGAAGAGTATAATCGGCCACTATGCCTAGCGTTCGTGGACTATGAGAAGGCCTTTGATTCGATCGAGACATGGGCAGTGTTGCGGTCTTTCCAGCGGTGCCATATTGACCATCGATATATCGAAGTGCTGAAGTGTTTATACAGCAATGCCACCATGTCGGTACGAGTACAGGAGCGGAGCACTGAGCCGATTTCTTTGCAGAGGGGAGTGAGACAAGGAGATGTTATTTCTCCGAAGCTCTTCACCAATGCAGTGGAAGACGCCTTTAAGCTTCTCGAATGGAAAGGACTCGGCATCAATATCAATGGCGAATACATCACTCACCTTCGGTTCGCAGACGACATCGTGGTCATGGTAGAATCGCTGAAGGATCTAAGCACAATGCTCGATGGCCTCAATCGAGTCTCCCAACAGGTGGGCCTGAAGATGAACATGGACAAGACGAAGATCATGTCGAACGTCCATGTGCCGCCCACTCCTGTACTGGTTGGGAGCTCGATGCTTGAAGTTGTTGACGAGTGGGACAGACGGTCAAACTAGGTAAGTCCAACTTTGAGAAGGAGGTAACTCGGCGAATCCAACTCGGCTGGGCAGCGTTTGGGAAACTACGAAGCTTATTTGTGTCCAAGATACCCCAGTCCTTAAAGACGAAGGTATTCAACCAGTGCGTGCTGCCGGTGATGACCTACGGTGCCGAGACGTGATCTCTAACTATGTGCCTCATAAAAAAGCTCAGGATCGCACAGCGAGCGATGGAGAGAGCTATGCTTGGGATCTCTCTGCGTGATCGAATCAGAAATGAGGAGATCTGCAGACGTTCAAAGATCACCGACATAGCTGAACGGTCCAGCAAGCTGAAGTGGCAATGGGCAGGGCACATAGCTCGAAGAACTGATGGCCGATGGAGTCGGAAAGTTCTAGAGTGGATACCACGTATCGGCAAGCGCAGCGTGGGAAGGCCACCCGCGAGGTGGACGGATGACCTGGTCAAGGTTGCGGGCGTCGGTTGGATGCAGGCTGCTTCCGACCGGTCGGAGTGGAGGTTGTTGGGGGAGGCCTATGTCCAACAGTGGACTTCTCAGGGCTGTGAATGATGATGATGATGATTTACAATTTACGCAGTAAGCAACCCAGTTACAAAATTGATTATACAGGAAAGAAATTAAAATCCCGAAAATTAATCCCGAAATCAACCAGAATACGGATGGCGACAGAATAAGGACGTCCGCGGCAGATTGCGCTGGTTGCGGGGGGCGCCCCGCAGTTACGTCTACCTCAACCCCCTCAAATACCTAAAATTCGTCTATTGGAGCGCCTTAATAGGACGCAATACCTCAAACTTATTAGCATCGCCGTCAGCTTGGCTTATAGTAAGATTAACAAATAAGTCTTCTAACTCAGAGCCAAAGGCCTGTATAGACCTATTACCTTATGTAGACCTTTGCAATTGAGACTGAAGATACAAATTTGATTTTTTAGGAAGCAAATATTGTCTCATATCTGTTATTAAAGATATTACTGAAGCATATGAAGATTTCATTCGCAACTTACCCCCTTCAGACAATCTAGTTTTCAAGATAAGTCCTATTAAAAGTGGTACTGGCTTCATTTATCATTTTTGTATACAACTCTATTCCGTCTATTAACTGCTTAGTCACACTTTCTTGACCAGTCATCACGGGAAGCAAAGAAATTGCCGTTCGTAAGTCAAATTTACTATCACCGTCCATCGTGCTTTCTAAATTAGCTAGCATCAAAATAGAATTATATAAGATATGAATAGCTCCTATCAACTTATTTACTTTAAATGTATATGAATGAATGAATGATACAATATTAATAAAAATAGTGTCCGGACTTATCAAATTGCCCGTAACATGTATATTTAAATCTGCAGAACACAGCCATTTCACTCGGTCGGTTTTGGTAATAACCAGTGATCGGAATAGGTAGCAATTTGGCGGGATTGCGTGACGAAATCTTAACATGGACATGCCAACCGCGCGGTATTACTATTTCGATACGAGCTGGTCACAATAAAGATTATTAGGGTTTAAAAATGTTATATTACATAAAATTATTATGCAATTTAACGCGACTTAACTTAATTGACCGCCATATTTTTCCTTATTTCAAACTCAACTAAAATTCTTAGAAAAAGTATTGTACGTATACAAAGGAATTGCACTCTTGTACGAGTAGCGATAAGATGCCAATTTGAAATGAATGCAGTGCTCTATGTTTTTTTTTTGTTGGCGGCATTTGCCTTTCAAGTGGCGGCGGCATGCGCTAAACAATAAAATAGTGAAACTTCTTTACTTATTATTGTTTTTGCTTAACAAAGGCAACGACTGATAAGAGTACTAACATAAAGTGTAAATGGGAGAAAGAGACAATAAATCCCATATTTCTGTCTCTTTTTTGCAAAAGGGATGATGAGGTGATACGGCGGTGTTTGTTCACTCCTGTTCTTCGGTTCATTGAGTGCATACGTTGTGAGTTCGAGTTACTTATTTGGTTATCTTGACGACATCTTGGCTTGTTTTATGGACTGACGAACCTCTGCATTTGTGATAATTTGGCTCGTGTATACCGGACTTCTGATTTTTGCGTGACTGAATTGGATTTGTTTATGAAAAGGACCATTTTTGGGTGAAAACCGGTAAGTACTAACATTCATATTTAAATGTGTAAGGTTTTGTTTGATTGTAACCTAGAAAATTACAATTAGAAATAGTTTTAGTCTATCAATGTTACTTCGTTGATATTGGTTTTATACTTGAATCATATTTAAGTTCTCTTGATTTGTCTCTATTGCTTTTGCATCCTTAAAATGAATGTTTCATATCGTGGTAATGTGAACGTTTTTGTAAGGGGATGTCGGGGATATCTATAGGGGACAGTTATGTTGATAGCGTTAACAAGCTCAGTACATTTTAATTTATTATTTAAAATTTTGTGTAAAAATATAAGGTCTGCAATTGGCTATTTATACAACAGGACTAACTTTTTATAAGCATGTACTTCATGTTTACATAATAGTCTAAACGATTTTTTTATTTTCAGATTACTCAGCTCAGACAACATGAGTTGGCGAGCAAAGGAAGAGACTCTTCAACGCTGGATTGAATCCTATCCTGAACTGATGTACGAGTCCACAAATCATACAATTTACTGTACGAAATGTGAGACTAACATCGGATGTCGAAAGAGCACCATCAAGAGACATGTTGAGGGAGTTATGCATAAGGGAACACCGTCGACGTCTCCAAATGATTTTTTATTTGATTTTATAGAGTTCCTTATTCTCTGTAATATTCCGTGGGCACAAGTTGAAAACCCATCTTTTAAAAACTTTTTTGAAAAATACATGTGCTGCGCTTGTTCTAATCGAAAAAAGCTGCCCGGTGAATCAATACTCAGAAAAAAATATTTGGAAGAAATTTATGCAAAGAAGCTTGCTACAATACACAGCGAGATTGTGAACGAAAAAATATGGATTTCATTGGATGAAACTACTGATTTCTTAGGAAGATATGTAGTGCACTTTTTGGTCAAACCTTTGAACTCTACAGCATCAAAAAAAGTTTACCTAATAGCTTGTACGGTATTAGAAAATGTTAATGGAAAAACAATTTCTCAGTTTGTCATTGATTGTTTGAAAAATCTGTGGGGTGACTCCTATGAAGATAAAGTGGAAAGTGTTCTTTTGTTATGTACAGACAGTGTTGCGTACATGTTGACAGCGGGGCGAGTTTTAAAACAACATTTTCCGAACATGAAGCATGTCACTTGTTTAGCTCATGCTCTCCATCGAGTAGCAGAAAAAATACGTTCTGAATATCCGGATGTAGACACACTGATTGCCAACGGAAAGAAAATTTTTTTGAAGTCTCCCATTAGAGTAAAACTGTTAAAAGACATGTATCCCAATTTACCGTTGCCACCTCAACCAATAATAACGCGGTGGGGCACTTGGCTTGCAGCGGCCTCTTATTAAGTGAAATATTTCGACGAAATTAAACATATTTTGACATATTTGAGAAGTTCAGAAGCAGTCTCAATAAAAAATGCGAAAAATATTATTAATAAAGACAATATTCGAAATGATTTAAATTTCATCGACGAAAGTTTTAAAATAATACAAATAGCGTTGACAAATTTACAAAAACGCGATACATCCATAGTCGAAGCATTTCAAATATTTGATGAAGTAAGGTCAGTAGTAAATTGGAGTATGAGTTCACCTATACAAAATAAATTAGAAGCAGTCATGGCTCGCAATCCGGATATTGATATTATCAGGACGTTTTCAGAACAAATCGCAAGCGGTTCAGCAACTGACGATATTTTAATTTTGAAATTTGCCCCGCTGACATCAGTAGAGGTTGAATGGACGTTTTCGACATATAAATGGATATTAAATGTTAAAAGAAATAGATTAAAGTTGGCAAATATGGAAAAGATTATCGTAATTTATTTCAATTCCACAGAAAACGAAAATGCAATTTCAAATGTTGAAGAAATTGATAGTGAGAACGAAGATGACGATTGAAGGAAATAAACTTTTTAATTGTGAAAAATCACAATTAAAAAGTTTGTTTCCTTCAATCGTTCGTTCGTTCGTTTTCTGTCGAATTGAAATAAATTACGATGATAACTGTTTTTATTTAATGCAAAGGTTAAATTAAATATTAATCAACAATGTTAAATTTCATTATGATTATCATGTGCCCATAATTGGTGCGCGATAAATGGCAATAGGCTCGCGACTCAAACATAGCTGGCGAGGAGTGGGTATTTTATACTTCTGCCTACCCCTTCGGGGTTACAGGCGTGATGCTATGATTATTAATGGTATTTCTCTGATTAAGTTGTTAATTAACAAACGATTATTTTAACTTGTTGTTTACATTGTATGAAAACTTTTATTCGTAACTGAATGCTTACACGTTTTACAATAATAAAAAAATATTTAAAGGACCAATGTTTTTTATTTCTTCCCTACTTTTCACTTTAGAAATGATAAACATTTAAAATATATTACTTATTAAATAATTGTTTTCTTTTATAATACCAGTATAGATAGAAAATATCCGAAATCCCGCAATCCCGCCGGGCGTATCCACACTAATATAATGTTTGAGGTCGTTGACCCTAAATTGCACTACCTATTCCAATCATTGGTAATAACCTATAGTACTAATATTCACAATATTTAATTCTGCATAAAACGACTACGTAGATGGTCGCTTTCTTCGATTTAGGTTTTCCGTTCGTCCCGTAATTTGGTCGTATTTTGCTTATAATATTAGTAATCCACATAGAACTTTGTTGTCATTCCATGTTCGGCTTGTACCTATACTAGAACTATATGGTCACGACAATTTAAGATTGTCAAATTCCAATTAAATATTAATGTCTTGTATTTTTTCCTTTTTAGCTAAGTATTTTGGTGAGTTTTTTAAGCTGACAGGTTTGTTAATTACTAAATGTATTTTTTATCGGACGCCCCGATCATAACCGTTTCAATAAAAATAAAATTTGTGAAATCATATTCAGCAGAAAACGACTACAGTTTTGGTCGTTTTCATTTGGTCATGGTATTATAAGTATGTTATATTCTGCAGGAAACGACTACTTGTTTTTAAACCAAGATTATTACATGAAAAATAACTGTAATCTCCGTAAAACCTATTTAATATTCTGCACGAAGTTTAGTTCTACCAAATGACATAAATAACTTTCAGGAAAAACGTAAGGGAACTTTAAAAAAAAAAGAAACTTTAAACGTCAATATCTCGAACCTCGTTTTTTATTGTTGGTCTCTTTCTGCAGAACTACGGCCAATTATGTTTTGTGAAATAAATTATTATTACTAGATCGTGGTCCGCAACTTCGTTTGCATCACATGCTGTGGTCAGCATAAACATAAAGGACAGCTTAGCACACTGCTTCATGTGGTCAAGGGCGGATCCAGCTTTGGCGTCAGGAGGGGGTCACATAGTCGTGGTCAAGTCAAGAACTTATAATTTGATTTTGATAACAATAAATACAAGTAAAAAGTAGGTATTTTATTAATGTACTTAAAAAAAATATTCTTTACTTGAAAAACTTAACACATAACTTGTACATATACACGTACATATTGCCATCTTCTCTTGAACATCCAGAGAAGCACTATCACGCACGGAATGAGGCAGCCGAATTTATATTCCATAACCGTGGTGAATGATTTGAATGATCTAGAGGTATGTCGAGGGGTATGACGCAAAACTCCACAAAGGTGGTACGACAAGGGTTTCTAACAGAGTCTAGCTATACCGGCCCCCTGATTACGTAAAAGCAATAGCAAAGCGATAGCAAAAATTATACAATATTCGCCTTGAAATGTCAAAGTTCCTTTGTAATTCATTTTACGTAATACGAATTTGACAAGCAATGAGCGATTTTTGTACAATTTTCGTTATCGCTTTGCATTTATTAGTTAGGTAGGTAATAAGGGGGCAGGGCTGCCAGCAAATAAATCGCGGGAATACAGTTTGGTATCTGAAATTATACGAAATTTGGTCGCATTATACATTAAATTTATTTATGTACAATTAGCTGTTGCCCGCGACTCCGTCCACTATTAAAATCGCTCCATCCGTTTGTAGACATAAAAAAGTAAGAAACATACACATGTAATAAGTAGTCGGCGGCACTGAATGTGTTAAAAAATATATAAAGAAAATATTATAGCGCGAGCGGAGCGAGCGCGATATTTTTAGGGGTTTTTTCGCACACTGTTGTCATTTATTTCTCGATAATCCATGCTCTATCGAGAATTTGTGACGATCGCTAATGCATCATGGTAATGCTGATGCAGGTGAAGCGAACGATAATTATTAGCCTTTTTCTACTGTTGAAGCTTCGATTATTTCTTTGTAAAAAATAGCATTTTTACTATTATATTTTATTATTCTCACACATGAATTTTGTGTTAGGTCTGAAGCCCCGTATCATTCTTAGGTAGGTATGGCTGATGCGGCACAGCTACGTCCCTAATACATAGAGCAGGATGCGCGGAGCAGGGCGGCTACATTTGTTCCACCAAATTTTTTGGCATTTTATAAATGGCGTAATTGCAAAACATATCATTATATCAAGTTAATTAGATTTCCCCTGACATAAAAAGTGTCCGGGTTTTATAGATGGCAGCCTTCTGCGGGCGTCACATCTAAGTTTATCCTACTAGAGTGAGCGAACAACTTCGAGAAAAGCAAGAAACGAACTCACGTTCCATTTCATGGCGTATGTGTTTGTATCGTATTATACGAAATGATCAAGGATACAATATACTGTCTGACTATACATATTTTGTATCCAATTATACGATCTGGCAGCCCCGAACTAGACGTTACGTAGTCGACAAGTGCGCGCAAGTGTGGCGCGGTAAAATTAAAATTTTTTGTTTGCCATCATACAAAATTCATCATTTACAGCCCTGAGAAGTCCACTGTTGGACATAGGCTTTCCCCAACAACCTCCACTCCGACCGGTCGGAAGCAGCCTGCATCCAACCGACGCCCGCGACCTTGGCCAGGTCGTCCGTCCACCTCGCGGTTGGCCTTCCCAAGCTGCGCTTGCCGATACGTGGTATCCACTCTAACTTTCCAACTCCATCGGCCATCAGTTCTTCGAGCTATGTGCTCATTGCCACTTCAGCTTGCTAGACCGTTGAGCTATGTCGGTGATCTTTGTACAAAGTTATTACACTATATTAAATTAATTAAATATTGAAGGTACCTATGTAGTTAAATAAAATCTGTACGCTGACAAAATATATAAATAAAATTATCATGTTCAATTAGTGGTCCACCTAAGTCCTGGAACCAGCTCAGGGGGGGGTCATGACCCCCATGACCCCCCCCCTGGATCCGCCGTTGCATGTGGTACACACGTGCGGGCGCCCGCGCCACTTACCAGCTAAACCTTACCTGCTTCATCACCGGGCATTTTAGGGGTGAAAACATTAAGGCAAAGGCAATCTTCGTGACCAAGTACGTATCCAGGATTTGAGGTGTCCGGTTGAATGCATGGCCAACAACGTTTGCCGGCTGCTATGTCCCCCGCTAGGTACCGCCGCTCGGGTCTTTGGAACCGGCGGAAACCAACAGGAGGTTCAGCGTATCTAAATAAATGAATAATGTACAATGTACATATATTTAAAACAATAATTTACACATTGTTCGGAATAAGTAAACAAATGAAAAAATGGTAATTACACGAGCACGAGTTGCTGGCACTACGTTATTAACTGTTGACAAACGTTGTGGAATCAGTCGAAAATTATACCTAAAAAACTACCAATTATCATCGTAACAAAATAGATTAACAAAAAAAAAATTTATGACATAATCTGGTACCGAATAATTATTTATTTGTAAATTATTCAAAAAAATATTACACAGTATAAATAGACTAAACCAGGGATTCCCAAACTTTTCTTTCTCATAGACCCCTTTTAAAAGTTAACTGGTTCTCGTGGACCCCCTACAGGCCTACTACAAATTAATTGTAAAGCCCCTTCGATCAAATATATGGTAGATACACAATATACGCACGAAAAGTGGCACCGCCAAAAGAAGGCATAAATCAAAATTTGGCACTCTTTTAGCGTCAGTCACAATAAGCCTCGCTAGCGTTCAATCGTCTCGCGATGCCAAAGTATGCCGTGAAAAACTATAAAAACTACATATTAAAAATGAAAAAAAAAGATGGATGTTATATTTTCAGTAAGTACTGTTTTGTAATCAATATTAATAATAATTTGTTCATGGAAACATGTCTTTTTTCCTGATTACTGAATATTTTATATCAATTACAAATACTTCTTACTTCGCAACTATCCCTTTCGCACACCGGTGCGCTTCGTGTAGGTAAATGAAAACGACACCGAACTTACATAGATAGAACAAGGTTGGTATGGAAAGATGTGGAGACGTCATTGTTTTGACATCCGATTTATAGTACATGCATGCACAATTTCAGCTCAATCGGAAGCCAGGAACTGGATCAAATTTAACTTGCACGATTTGATTACAGACAACGGGAAATGTCAGACTAAATAAAAGCTTGTAAAAAGCTTAATATTTTTTATGCATAAGTATACATTTATTTTTTATATATATTTATTTTTTTAAACCTAAGAATTTTGTGTTATTTCGTAGGCTCATTTCATAAATTTGTTCAATTTCCTGGTCTAAATATGGAAATAAAATTACTAAAATTTCACGGTGTATAAAAATATTTATATGCGATTGCGACTCCATTATTCCTATGTTCCTAGCGGCAGCGATAAGGTAAGCGCGAAACAAAAGTAACAAGTCGAGTATTAATTCTTACAATTTTATACTTTATTTAAATAGCATTAGAGTTATTTTTCTTGATAAATATTTTTAGTTGTGTTTGGTAATAAACTGAACTGTGTGATTGGTTTATTGCTTTAACGCAAATGGCTATATGTCAGAATCAGGTGCAAATATGTTACAACTTTATTACTAAGATATAAGGTTTAACTTAACATACTTATGACCCAACATAAGTCTTTCTAATTATGAGCAACTCCAACAGTTTAGATCTGTATAAGTACGTATAAAGTGTTGATGCGGCGCCATCGTTTATGCTTGATTTAGTATGAGACTGTGCATCTGTCGTGGCCATATTATTAAATTGATCATTTCATGAAATGGTCGAGCATTTCATGAAGTGGTCGCATTTCATGAAGTGGCCAATTCCATTTGACCAGATCGTTAAATCGTCTACATTTCACGATTTTGTCTTCCACGTTTGGCCAAATCGTATTAACAGGGTGTCCATAAAATCCGAATGTGGTAAGAGCTTACACCATATATAAGTATACCATAAGGTATGATGGTATGATTTTTTTTTGCTATTATTTATGTGATATTTTCACAATATAATATTTAAAAACATAAAAGACTTTACAAAAGCGATTCGCATCTGGCACATCGCCGGACGCTGCCTGGGCACGCTCGCTCCGCTCGCTCGGCTCGTGCGTCATTTGTCATAGTCTAACCTAACCTAACCTAACCTATCGTAATCTAAGGTTTTTGTTTAACAATATTATTATAAACCACCATTAAGTCTAATATACATTATACAATATAACACACTATCCGTGAACTTCTTCTGCATAGTCACCCTACTCTCTTTAATTTGTTTTATAACCTAAAAAGAAAAATCCGCCATCTTCACACATAAATAAAACGCGCGCAGCGCCTCTACCGGTGATTCATGTAACTATTTTACGATATGATCAATAATCTTGACCACTTCATGAAATGATCGGGCGTTTAGTTGCCCATATCGAGAAACGATTTTTAATCATCGATCTGCCCAAACCATATCATGATGTGGCCAATAGACAGTTGAACTTTTCATGAAATGCGACCATTTCATGAAATGCTCGACCATTTCATGAAATGATCAATTCTACGATATGGCCACGACACATCTACCATTATATTTGATCGAAGTAAAGCCCCGTTATTTCACGCCAACGTAGACCCCCATCAAGTCTCCTGTGGACCCCTGGGGGTCCACCTGGACTACTTTGGGAACCACTGAACTAAACCACAACTGATGTTAATAAATAACAGCTTAAAATAAATAAATAATATATTATATTACAAACATAGACTCTTTTGTAACGCAGGACTCATGAGGGACAAACATATTTATATGGGAAAAATATTAAGTTTTTAACAAAAAAAGGGACATTTTAAAATATAGTTGCTTAATAAATGGTTAAAATGAATGTTATTCAGTCATTGGAATATACCATCAGCATAGTGATAATATTTTAAAATATATTCATTCATATAAAATGGCCAGAATTGAGCATGGACATGGAAATGTACAATTTTTTTTTATATTACCCAGGTACATATATACTGTGATCGGTGGGTGAAAGAGTTCGGCTCATACATTCATAATTAACCTACTTACCTTATACCAAAAAAAGAGTAATATGCGCTATTATTATGTTTGATTCCTTCAACACGGGCCGCAAATCCGTATTTTTGAACGAAAACCACTGCCGTGTCCGGTTCGGGAGCTGCTGCGGGCGCACCCCCCATCACCGCCTCCGCTGGGGCGCAGGCCCCTGACAGCACGACGACGGCGCTCCACCACCAGACTGCAGACATTGCGATTTTAGACTCGATCAGCAAAACACTGATCACATTGCTAGGACCATAACATTTATCGAAACCGGAACATCCCACATTTGTATTGATAAGTGTTTGTGTTAAATTTAATGTATAAAAAATCGTAAGTGCTGTATTTCTGTATTTACAATTGAGGGGTATAGAAGCAAAAACGCCTCTGTCCATTGGCCGTCCAAATGGACAGAGGCGTTTTTGCTTCTATACCCCTCAATTGTAAAGTACGGCCTAATTCTATTTCACTATGTGATCGAGGGCCACTAGGCCGGTACCGAAGCGAAGCGAGTGCGTGCCTAGTTCTTAAGTATAATAAAAATAAATTTTCTACTAACAAAAATGTTTATTATGTCAAGCAGTTTTCAAAATTTACACTCTGACGAACATAACTATCTAACTAATTTTATATTT
This sequence comes from Carposina sasakii, assembly GCA_014607495.2. Taxonomy (NCBI): domain Eukaryota; kingdom Metazoa; phylum Arthropoda; class Insecta; order Lepidoptera; family Carposinidae; genus Carposina; species Carposina sasakii. The sequence continues at coordinate 11,003,687 of CP053158.1, forward strand.
AGAGGCCACTATTTTGAGCGTTTGTGAAGGATTTGAGCTTGTGGGCGCTTGCCAAGTCACGGACGCGTGTAAACGTAGCATAAAGTGCTTATTGCCTACACTATTGCTCCGGCCACATTGTCGCGACAAGTTTCGTGTTGCGTTGTCGCGACAAAACTTCGTGTTCGACTTTACGACGAAGCGCTTGGCCACATTATAAAAAACTTCGCTCTGTCGCGACAACCTCGAACCGTAGAGGTGTGGCATAAATATTGGAATAGGTATGTGGATTAGGTATTTTTTCAATACTAGTCGGTAATACAACTATCGAGTATTAGGTATCGCATAAAATATCATCTCATTAAGAGAAATCAACCGTAAGGCTTAGACTATAAGTTTCAATTTTATTATTTAGCAAAAATACTACAATATACTGTTATCATTAAATGAAATTGTATTAGACGTTACTATTCGGAAGTTCAAACACCCACCCATAATGAATGGTGAATATAATATCAGTAGAATACGAAGGTTAATTTCGCCACCTCTAACAAATTTATAATAGACCAGATGGCAAATCGGGCGAACTCGAAACCAAATATTCCTGGTTAGAATCCGGGTTCAAACCGATTTTTGCCGTTTTATTTATACAAAATTAAAATACTTTATTTATACAAAATATGTGACACAAACTAAAAATAATTTAACTAAATATTAAAAATTTTACCTAATATAAAAAGCGCATTTCGCTATTAACACGATATTTTTTGGAACGAAGTTCCTTACGGCAGGCTTGGAGGAGATAGGGATTTTGCTGCGCGACCGAACTGAAAAAAATGTGATAGTAAAACCGTAAGAAAAAGTGCGTGGAATAAAACCGTTATGGGACGTGCGCAGGCGCGACAGTCGTATACACAAGCGAGTAGTGTATAATACCTTTCTCTTTCTCCCTCTTTCTTTTCGTTCTCTCATCCCTTCTCTCTCTATTACTACTCCACCCCGCCAATGCATAGTATATACTCATGAATTCATGGACAAGCACGTGGCGAATACTCACATTATAGATACATTTTACTCGTGAGTAGCCAGTAAATTTTATGTTGTCAAACAAAAATAAAGAGACATATTTTGTTATTTTAGTTGATAATTTGAATTACGATTTTTTATTTTATTTTACGTAATTTATTATTTCCTAAAATACTGAATTTCCTAACTACTTTCCTGTACTTAAATAAAAACTAAAGAAAAATCAAGAAAACCTACATAAAATTGAGCACATTTTTTTTTGCAAATTGTGTCGATTCTACATTAGCCGAAGGAACTTCGTTCCTACCTGGTGTCCCACGACACCACATTTTTTATTTTCACAGCTATTCTTTCTACGTAGGTTATTTATTAGGTAATGGATCAGTCACCGAAAACTAATGGATCACTTAATAGTAATGGAACGGCCATACTGCATAAATATTAGGAGCAGGTATTTTTAAATATTAGTATTGGGTGGAACAGGTACGATTTTTACCTAAGCCGACCTATCTCTACTCAAGCTCGCAAAGTGTGGCCAACGACACGAACTTTTTCGCGATAAAACCCTTTGATGTGCGGCATTTTACCGACATTGGCGCGAAGTACATTTTGTGTCGCGATGATGTGGCCGGAGCATATGTAGTATTCAAGCATATGTAGAATTAAATGATTCATACTATAACCACAAATAGGTTCTTCGTGCGTGCCTAAACCAGTAACAGTATAAAAGTGAAGTACATACATGAGATTTAATCTATATACATATGTATTGGTTGGGTATCCTGCCCGGCTAGCACGGCCAACGATACACGATATGATAAGTCAAGTTAAACCTAACCTAGCTGTCAAAATACGATAAATATAGCCGCCATGTTGAATTTTATCGATACAGCGAACATAACCATGCCCTTAACGTTACACGGCACGATATGATATGATAGATAAAAATGCGAGCATGTCCATCGATTACAATCGATAGCGCCGAGCATGATTGTATTTTGATGTTAAAAATATCGAATTTTGACATCAATTCAAGATATTGTTAGCGATGAACATTGTAGTGCGCGATAAGCGTAGATAGTTTAGAGAAATCGAGAATACCTATTTTATTTATATTTTTAGTTATATATTTGAAAAAAAAAAAATTACTTGATCGGGTGAAATTTATAGTGTCTAGTGTTTATGTTAGTTTTTTTTATAGACAGATATTAATTATTTCTCGTGAAAAAATCTTGCTACGCGCGTCTATGTGCATTTATGCAGAAAAACGCAGTCTATTTACTCAACTTTGGACCCCAATATTTTGGAAACCTGACACTTCCCAGGTATGCTTCCATGGAGAAAAATGATCGTGATGATGAGGAGATTCCGTAGTTTTCGGGAACGTTGACGACCAAAAATCATCCTGTATAGAAAGAATAGTTGTGGAAATAAAAAATATCGTGATAATAGCGAAATGCGCTTTTTATATTAGGTCAAATTTTTAATATTTAGTTAAATTGTTTTCAGTTTGTGTCTCACTTTTGACTGTTTTGACGTTGCCAAAATTTAGCGCGATACGAAATGTGCATAATCCCGGCGCCAGACATAGTGTTTAGGATGTTAAGGTTCACTTTCGATTGATGGACTAACGCGAAATAATTAGACGTGCTCTCTCTTTAAAATCTGTATTGGTACTAAGTTACATGGGAAACAAAATTAACTGGACATACCGCCCACCAAAAACAATAGTTTTTTAACAAATTACATACATATTTCCTACGAATAAATGGACTCTATAATAGGATACATATTTTGAACAATATCAAAATTAGGCTTTGTTTAACTTAATCACTTCACTTCACTCATGCACATAATTATTACATTATAAATATAATCAACCGCCCACCATAACTCAATCATTTTCTGTCACCTTTGGGAGAATAATTAACTTTGAAAGAGGTCTTTTTAATTCATGATTACCCTTACACTGCACTGTCACTACTCTGACCAGGTTATCAACTCCAGGATGAAGTAACTTGATTCTTCCTAGTAACCATTTTGTCGGAGGCATATCCTCCTCCTTTATAATTACCATATCTCTCGACAGCAGGCGATGGTACAGGCACTTGCTACTTATACCTTTGTTGCAAGGTATGTAGATATTCTATTTTCCATCTGCGCCAGAAATCCTGAGTCATGGTTTGAATCAATTGCCATCTAGTTAGGGGACTAATTTTCTTTTTTCGTAGTTCAAATCAGGTACACTTATAAGGGCCTCACCTACCAGAAAATGTCCTGGCGTCAATGGGGTATCTGTAGTGTTGTCTATCAATTTGGGCGAGAAGGGTAGACATCTCTTCATAAGTTAGCTTCGTATCTTTATTTACTCTCGAAAGATGTCGTTAAGCTGATTGAACCCCAGCTTCCCATAAACCCTTCACATGTCGGCATTCTTGGCGGTATAAAATGCCAGGTAGTGCCATCATTTGCTAAAACCTCTGCTATTTCTCTGGGTAAGGTATTCTTGCCTACATCAAATAGTTTTTTCAGTTCCTTAGAGGCCCCAATAAAGTTGGAGCCTATGTCACTCCATAAATGTAAGCAGCGGCCTCCTTTCGCAGCCACAAATCTGCCGAAACGGTGCTATAAATGCCACTGTGAAGTTAAATCAGTTACTGCCTCTAAGTGAATTGCACGTGTACTCATACATATAAACAGGCAATTATATCCTTTGGTGGCATGATGACCACGCCCTTTGTGGGTCTTGATGAAAATAGGCCCAGCATAATCAACTCCACTGTTAATAAATGCTCTATGTGGATTAACTCTGACTGCAGGTAGTTGACCCATGAACTGTTGCCAAGTGGCCGCCTTATCGATCACACATGTTTTACTTTACATTGACGAATGCATTTTCTAACAGCTGACTTCAGTCCTATAACCCAATACTTTGTTCGAATGTAAGCCATCATAGCTTGAATGCCACCATGAAGAGTTCTTATGTGGGCTTCATTAATTATCAATTTGGTTACATGTTGATCTCGTGGTATAACGATAGGATGTTTAGTTGTTTCAGCTATTTCGGCATTCTGTAATCGGCCTCCTACTCTAATTATCTCTTTGTCATCCAGGTAAGGAGATAATGTGATTAATGTACTTCCTTAATTTATTTTTCCAATCTTTTTCAGTTCTTCAACTTCCATTCGATAAGATATAAATTGATAGTACTGTATGCAATTTACTAGCACTTTCTATTTCTTCCGATGTTATGTATCTTTCTCTATAATCTTTCCTTACACATTTTATAAATCTTTTGCAGTAGGCTAATACTCTTTTCATTCTTGTCATAGTTGAAAATCTCTCCCATATTGGTGTGTCTTCTATAATGGTGCGATATGAACTCTTCATTTCATGTTCAGTCTGTGGAACATGACATTTCTCTAACTCAAATTTTGCTTGCCTTGACCAGTTTGGTCCAATCCACCAAATCTCTTTGGTAGCTAAATCACATGCTTGAATGCCTCTCGTTGCTATATCTGCGGGGTTGTCGGCAGATTGGACATGTCTCCAATTGTCACTGTCTAAAATTCGTGTAACCTCTGCTACTCTATTTGCGACGAATGGTTTCCAGCGACTAGATGGAGATTGTAGCCATGACAGTACAACCATCGAATCTGTCCATGCAAATGTCTCTATTTTGGATATGTGTAGAAGCTCGGAAAGGTCATTTATTAACTCCGACAATAGTACTGCAGCGCAAAGCTCTAATTTAGGTACTGACAACTGGTCAATGGTGCGACCTTTGTACGAGATGCAATCATTGCTACGTGCACTTCATCGTCATCGACAATTTTGAGGTAAGTCACAGCAGCATATGCTTGAGTGGAGGCATCTGCAAAACCATGCAGCTGCATAATTTTTTTGTTGTTTTGCGTAATTTTGAACCATCGTGGTATTTGAATGGTTTGCAAATGTGTCAACTCATGCCTATAATACGTCCACTCGTCTCTCAATTCTATGGGCAGTTCATCATCCTAATCTAAACCGCTGTTCCATAATTTTTGTATAAAGATCTTTGCTATGATAACCACCGGAGCCAGCTAACCAAATGGATCGAATAGACGTGCATCAGAGAGAACGGATCTCTTCGTGATTGGGTATTTTATCTCACGTAAGTTTACTGTAATTTTGAAAGTGTCATCTTTTCTATCCCATGATAGTCCCAGAATCCTTATGACCTTGTCTAACTTTATTTCTATTGTATCCTTTCTTACTCCCTTCAAATATTCTAATATTTCCTCAGAGTTGCTCAACCATTTCTGCATTGTAAATCCACCTTTCTTTAGTACAGACTTGATATTTTTACACATTTTCTTTGTTTCTTCTATATTATCATTTCCCGTCATCAAATCGAATCAAATGTGGAGGTAAATCAGACAGGGATCTAGACGATGTCATAAGACATATCAAAGAAACGGATCCAGAAATATTGCCCATATTCGTGGCACGAGAACTTCACAAGCTTCCTCCAATAACATTTGACCATGTAGACGTAACCAGACTACTGAGAGACATAATGACAGTACAAAGGGAGTTAAGAGAAATACAGGAGAACTATACTAACGAAGCTCAATATGCTACGATAAGCGATTTTGAACAGTTAAAATTGGAAATCGATATCCTCAAAACTCGTGCACCTTTTATGGTAGACAATAATGCACCATATATCAACATGAGGAGAGGTGGTTATTGCATGCAAGACAGCTTCAACTATGACAGTGGCCCGTGCGGACTATCTCACAGTGCAAATACATCATCTATGCCCGAGACCATAGTAACAGAACAGGTCAATACACCCGAACAACAGGCAAATATACTTGCTGCGTCCGAGCCTGAGAGTGTGACATCTTCTTCGCCATCCCGCTCTTGTCCGAGGGCCGTGCAATCAAAGTCGGTCTCTTTCGCACAATCACCTGTTCACTCGCAACAGGCGAATATACCCGAATCTGTGCCCGAACATGAGAGTGTCCCGTTTCCCTCCTACGCGAGAGTTACACAATCTACGTCGTCGATCTCCCTCGCACAGTCACCTATTCAGAGTCAAGCGCCACTACGGCTGCCGCCCGTTGAGGTGCGCGTGGAGGCCACTGGTTTAAATACTATGGTTTCGCACGAGTCGAAACCGCAGTGCGCCTCAAGCAGATCAACTTCAACGACCCCTCGGGTGAGCGCGGGGGGAAGCGGAGGTCACTGGATCGTAGTCAATAGACACAAGCAACAAAAATCCGCGCAATTTGTAGGAAAACAAGGAAAAGCACCGGTAAATAATAACTCAAAGTTTAAGGCGGCGGATATCAGAATACCTATCTATATATAAATGTATCTAAAGAGACGACGTCCGAGCATATAACGGAGTATATATATGAAAAGACGAACATATCTGTCCTACCTGAAAAAATGAATATGAAGGAGTCCAAGGAATATGATTCGTATAAAATATATGTACCCAGAAAAAATTACATTTGTTTGAAAACGATGACCTTTGGCCATGTGATATATTTTTCCGTAAATATATATTTTTCAATAAAAGATATACGAAAAAATCGGGTGTGTTGAGAGACGATATAAACCTATAAAATCATGGATCTTAACGGTAACAATAATAAGCTGCCGAGTACTTTTATTAGTTACAACTGTAAGAACGTGAAGCGTTCTATAAACTACCTGCAGATTTTATGTCGTGACGCGGACTTACTCGCACTTCAGGAGACGTGGCTGGCGGAAGAAGACCTACAATATCTTGGTACTATCGATGATGCCTTTGGATTTACGGCAAAGTCCGCAATGGATACGTCGGCGGGAATATTGAGAGGAAGACCGTATGGTGGAGTTGCGATTTTGTGGCCTAAAAGTGTCTTCAATCACGTACAAGTGCTAAGCTGTCGTAGTGTGCGTATAACCGGTGTGAAACTAGTCATGGGAGATCAATCTGCCCTGGTTTTCTGTGTATATATGCCCACAGAATAGAATTATAACCTATAGAAGTATAGTCCGAAGGCCGATTTTAGGAATTTTTATGGGTGCAAATTTGAACCAATCGCGGCTCTGTCATTCAGTGCTCAGCGGTCAGTGGCTACGTGTGTATGTCAACCTAAAGGACTTACCATGACGAAATGTGCACTGAGATCCTGCCAAAACTATGCTCAAAAACATAAGAAAATAAATAACTTCACATTTCACCGGTAAATATTTGATGTTTTTACGTAATTTCATTGATAAAACAATAAATACACAATCAAATTTTCATATTTTTTTATCTGTCATTGAAAACAAAATGTTGCCATAAGTGTGAAATTTTACCCTATTTTTAAACATGCAGATTGTAGGTAAAAGTAGTTGGATCTACTTTGTCTTTGATTGATTGTGGAATTACCTGCAAGCTCTCTCACCGAATTATTTAAAACTATACTTATTGTTACTATAATATTATGTTTAAACATTAGATCTTTAAAATGGGCATCGTTCTTTCCTTTATTGAATGAAATAAAACCACGGAGAATGGCCTCACAGCTTTGTTGACATAATGACAAATTATTCAGAGGGACAATTTTTAACAGAATATTGTATTTTTTTGTCACACTTTTGGACCAATGATGTGGAAAAGTCCGATCATCTCCTTTTAATATATTTAAATTTCACGATAACTCTAGAAGAGTGTGCAAATCAGTATACTTCTCAGCATCAATAATAATTTTATCGACTATTTCCCTACATCTAGGGAAAAAACATTTTTAAGGCAACATTAATTTTATGTCATGCATACGTCAAGTCGATATTTTATGCCTATTTTTTCGCCTTGCGTTTGGTTGGAACACACTTTCTATAGGTTATAATTCTATTGCCCACAGACTGCAAAGAAAACCTAGCGGAATTTATAGAGTGCCTTAGTGAATTAAATGCAATAATAGAAACTAGTGGCGTGGAGTCTGTTTACATCTTAGGGGATTTTAATGCTAATCCTCACAAGCTATTCGGAAGAAATATGTTGAGCTTTTGTAGAGAACAAGAATGGATATGTGCTGATATAGAGTTATTAGGTAATAATTCAGATACATATACTTTTTTAGACGAATTCCATGGTACGAGAAGTTGGTTAGATCACTGCCTAGTGACGCGAGCAGCACACAGCACGATTGCTGGTATAAAGGTTTATAACGATGTGCAGTGGTCTGACCATTTTCCTATTGTAATCCAATGTAAATTAAATCTTATTAAAAGAAAAACTGAATGTCAAGTTAACTATCTGAAGAATAACAAAATACTGTGGGGTAACAGAAAACCGGAGGGTGTACAAAAATATTTAGATGTAAGCCACTGTAAATTAAGGGATATTGACTTTCCAGTTGAGTTAAGCCACTGCTGTGATAATTATTGTGATAACATAGAACATAGAAGGGTGTTAGATGGTTTATATAATAACATTGTTGTAGCGTTAAGTGAGGCGGCTATATGTAGTCGTAGTAGTAGTAGCAATAAACAGTCAGGCAAGAAAGCAAAAGTCACAGGGTGGAATATGCATGTTGGGGAGGCACATAACCTAGCAAGACAAAAATTTAAATTATGGGTTAGTTATGGTAAGCCTAGCTCGGGTACCGTATATGACGAAATGTACGAAAGTAGGAAAATTTTTAAATCTAGACTTAAATGGTGCCAGAACAACCAAGAACAAATAGTAATGGATATGATAGCCTCGCACAGAAAAAATAATGACTAAAAATTTTTGGAAATGCACTAAAAAACTTAGTAACAAAGTTAGTCTTCCAGTGTCAATAGGTGGGGCAGCAGAGCCTAAGTCCATTGCAAATTTGTTCTCTGAACAGTTTAGAGTGAAATCTCCGTTGGGTCCTTTGCAGCAGGTGATCGATGGTGAAATATATGGTAAACATATTATCAGATTTACTGCCAAAGAGGTGGTTATTTCGTTAAAAATATGACGCGGGGTAAATCTCCTGGTCATGATGGACTTAGCATAGAGCACCTGCAATATGCGGGGGTTCATCTCCCGAGGGTTCTATCTATGTTTTACACACTGTGTGTTGGACATGGGTATCTTCCGCGGGATATGATGGAGACCATTGTGGTGCCGATTTTAAAAAATAGGACAGGCGACATATCGGATATAAATAATTATAGACCGATTTCGCTAGCCACTATAATAGCCAAGGTGTTTGATGGTTTGTTGGATACTCAGCTCAATAAATACCTCCAACTACATGATGGACAGTTCGGCTTTCGATCCGGGCTGTCCACTGAGAGTGCAATTCTGGGTCTCAAGCATACAATTGTATACTATACGGAAAGAAGAACAAACATATATGCCTGTTTTTTGGATCTCTCCAAGGCTTTTGATTTGGTCTCCTATGATATCCTGTGGAGGAAGTGTCGTGAAATGAATATACCACCGGAAATAACTAATATTTTTAAGTTTTGGTACAGACCCGTATATACTAGAGTGTGGGGTAAGACAGGGGGGATTGACTTCTCCTAAACTGTTCAATCTCTATGTAAATGAGCTGATTGGTGAGCTTAGTAGCATGCATGCCGGATGTTATATAGATGGTCAAAGCTGCAATAACATAAGCTATGCAGACGATATGGTGCTGCTGAGCCCATCAGTCAGTGGTCTGAGAAAAATGTTAGGTGTATGCGAGCGGTATGCGGGTGAGCATGGCTTATCATACAATACCGGAAAAAGCGAGTGGATGGTCTTCCGGACAGGTAACAAGCTGCCTAGCTATGTGCCTCCCATAACATTGTATGGGAAGGAGCTCTGCAGAACCAGTTCTTTTAAATATCTTGGTCATATTATCACGGAAGATCTGAATGATGACTTAGACATTGATAGGGAACGCAGGGCCCTGGCGGTCCGGGTGAATATGTTGGCGCGCAGGTTTGCTCGCTGTTCAAAACAAGTAAAAATCACGTTGTTTAAGGCTTATTGCCAATCATTTTACACGAGCAGCCTGTGGGTCAGGTATTCGCAGAGGGCCATTAGGGCCCTGCAGGTCCAATACAACAATGCTTTTAGGATGCTGATGGGGCTGCCTCGCTTTTGCAGTGCATCGGGTATGTTCGCCGAGGCTCACACGGATGGCTTCCAAGCGATAAGGCGAAAAAGGGTCGCCTCCTTGATGCACAGGCTGCGGGGTAGCCCGGACAGCATTCTATCGGTAATTGCCAAGCGGGTCGATGGTTCCATTTTGAATTTTTGGATGAAAATAGTCTCAGGAATCCCACCGGCAAATAGAGGCTTTAAGGGCAGTTACATGAATTAGAGCCGCTCATGTATCTGCCTGCTAATTTATATTTTAATTTATTTACAATTAAGTTTTATATTATCATTTACCAACTAACATAGACTAAGTAATTTGTAACTAACAACCTAACAAAATATGGATCTCGTTATCTGAAATAAATGTTTATTATTATTATTATTATAAATCATCTATAGGTACATAAAATGAGCTTTTTATTACATGTGCAGCATCTGGATATTCATGTGCTTCATCATCTGCTAATTGACTTTACGTTCTTACAGCGAGGTAGGGCGCTGCTGCTGTACCGAATGTAACAGTCTCCAGATTGTATATTTCAAGATCAATATTAGGATTATCAAGCCAAACAATGCGTTGCAAATTTGTGTCGTTGCTTGTCATTTTGATCATTCTATACATTTTAACAATGTCGCCAACAACATATATTTTGTGTGTACACCATTTCACCACAAGACTACGAAGATCAGGTTGTATCACAGGTCCATTCATCATTGTATCGTTTAACGAGTGTCCTTACTCGGACCTTGCTGGTATCTTTGTCGTCTCGTATTACCGCGTGTTGTGGTAAATAGACTGTATTTCGGTTATCGGGTGATGTTGATCTTTTCATATGACCCATCTCTATGTAATCTTTAATGACCTTCGTATATTCCTCTTTAAATTTATTATCTCTTCCAAATTTCTTTTCTAAATAGTAAAATCTTTTTACAGCTTGCTGCTTTGTATCACCACATATTTTAACTGTTTCATCAATACTTTATTTTAACGGGAAGTGTACTATATATCTTCCGTTGTCGTCTCTTTTAGTTGTAGTTTTGTAAATATCTTCACATTTCTCTACTTCCCTTGTCATGTGATTCTTCTTCTTGTACGTCTCTGTTTCTATTTCCCAGAACTTTCTTAACATATCATTGTCTTTCTTAACAATCCGTGTGATATGTAGTGTGATTACTCTGTGTTTGTTATTAAATGCTTTGTCTGTTCTCTGACCCGACAATATCCATCCCAATTTAGTCTTCTGGGCCACTATACCATCAGGAATTTTCAGCAAACCCTCTTCTATGATTCTACAAATACGTCAGCACCAAGTAAAATATCAACTTTACCCGGTGTGCAATAGGTAGGGTCAGCCAAATCCAATGTTTCTAACCCTGGCCAGTTAATCTTGATGTGCTTTGATGGTAAACTTGTAGATATTGTTTTCAAAACGTAGGCTTGAACTCGTATAACTTCCTGTCTATTATATCGCGATGTAACTGACAAGTCAACTGTGTGTTTTATGGGTATCTGTTTCTTCTCCCACTCTAGAGACTACGCCGTTGATTCTTGTTCTCTTCAGTCCCAATAGCTCAACTGCTCTTGCGGACACGAATGTAGCCTCTGAACCTTGGTCAATCAAAGCACGAAGTATGTGTGTATTTCCATTTATCGATGTAACTTCTACTTGTACTGTCGCTAACAATACATCATGACCAGGTTGTTCTTTTGAGAAGTGTGCTGTTATGATTTTCTGTTCTGGTTGTGGTTGTGTATCATTCTCTTGAGTACGCTGTCTTATTTCATGTAAGAGAGAGTGTCTTCTACTGCAGACTCGACACGACGATCTTTGTCTACATGTGTAAACATTGTGATTTGGTATTAGGCAGTTGTAACACAGGCGATTATTCTTTACAAAGTCTTTTCTTTGCTCCACAGATTGTTTTGCGGATTCCTTGCAATTATAAATAAAGTGATTCTCATTGCAATAGACGCAAGTTGGTTCAGAGTACTACTTGCGTGTGAAGATTTCACAATATTGTCTTCTTTATCTGTGGCTGTGGAGTGGAATGATTTCTGAACCTGCCTTTCCTTAAAAGACGTCGAAGTTGGCGCCACAAGTTCAAGAGTGCGAAACTTGGATTCTAGAAACCTTTTTTATTTCTTCCCATGTAGACATCTGATCACTTTTATCCTTATGAGCATGCTCTTCCCAGTCTTTTAACGTCTCTGTATCCAATGTCTGTGACACCAGAAATGCAATTACTAGATCCCAAGAGTCGGTGTTTATTTTCAAATTTCTCAAGCTATAAATACATTCTGTTGTAGTGTCGAGAATCGCTTTAATTTGATGAGGTGACTGGTTGAGTATTTTTCGCTGATTAAATAATCTTTTAAAGAGCGAGTTTACTATCATCTTTGTATTTCCGAAACGACCTTTTTTTCCCATGCCTGTGCGTAATAATTACTGTCTGTAATTTTAATGTGCCGTAATAACATCTCAGCTTCTCCAGCAACGCTTGTTTTCAAATAATGTAACTTTTGCACGTTGCTAAGGGACGTGTTGTGGACCAGCGCATTGAATAAATCTTCATATGTGGGAAAATCTTCATATCGACCAGTAAAAGTGGGAAGTTGTATGCGAGGAAGTCTGGCTAGAGAAAGTTGGCCATCGTTTGAGGAAGTTGACGTATTCGAAACATCTTTACTTATTCTGTGTACCTTTATATTTGATAAAAGGTCATTTAGATCACCTAGTAAACAGATGTACAAATCCTCGAACGAAAAAAATTCCTCATTAAAAAAATACGGCAAAATTCCCCTTTGTTCTCGTGGTGTATACATAAGGAGTTTGTTATGTGTTTGTTTGAAACTTTCCCAATAAACATTAATAGTGTGTAATCGTGTCTTCACGTAACCTTCTGTTAGTCGTGTTTTAGGGCACTTTTTCATGTTTATTTGGGCCTTTTGTAACATATTAGCCAAATCTTCAAGTTAAGTTATAAGTCCACTTTGTTCTGCGTTCGGGGTCGTCATTTTTATAACGAAAACACTGTAGTTTATTCACTTAAAAAGTCAATTTTAAAGTTAATATTCACATAAATAATTATAAAGTCACATAAAACTGCTTCTTAGATGTACACAAGTCCTCGCGTTATCTAAGGAATGCGGGCTCCATTGTATTGAGTACTCGAGTCTGCCGGCCGTCCTATTCAATCGATCCGTCTCGTTTGGACCATTAAGTTTAGGATGTTAAGGTTCACTTTCGATTGATGGATTAACGCGAAATAATTAGACGTGCTCTCTCTTTAAAATCTGTATTGGTACTAAGTTACATGGGAAACAAAATTAACTGGACACATAGCTTCAAAGATTTGCGCACTTCTTCGAATACTTTGCAAAGCTTTGAAAACACATTTGAACACATATTGAGGCAACCTGCCACACATGCTTTGCAAAGATTTTTCTCCACAGTATGCACATAGACAACAAACAAGATGGACGACGATTTCGTGGATGCAGTTTGTCTATCTTTATATTGTTACGGACTAGGGATCGATCATTTCGAACCGTCGATTAAAAGAGGAGAATATAAAAGAGCACTTTTTATTTAGTTCACAAACTCACTAAAACACAATACTTCTATTGATCACTATCGATTCCTTATCACTTGTTTAGCTTCTCAATCTTATAACAAGACTGAACTAAGACTGACCGCGTTGGCCAAACTCGCCGCTTATATACACCATGCGGTGCGCTCCTGCATATTCAGGAATATTCGCTTGGAGAAAGGTAGGCAAGGACAATCGGACACATTCTCGAGAAGTCCGTCTACCGTCTTAGTCCTAGCTAGCTAGTCTAGAACGTTCCCGACCACAGATACGCAAATACACCGAGATTATTCTAAGAACCCGGAAAAAGTAATCGATGCTGCGATCTATTTTTACCAGTAGCGACATCTAGTTGATCGTGGCGTAACTACATAGCGGGGTTCTAACACTGTCCAAAGGAATCGATGTTGCGGACTACTTTTACCAGTAGCGACATCTAGTTTATTATCGCGTAACTATACAGCCCGATTGTAACAATATCTACTTATATTATTTATGTGCATGTAATAATTTTTTACGTGTGCAATAAATTTAAGGAGACATCTGAGAACAAGACGCGAATGGATGTGTGAAATGTACCGTAATAGAAAAAGGCACTATGTATATTTGATGAATTTTAACTACCTACTATTTCAATACAGTCTCACGCAACCGTTTCGCTCAACAATACTCGCGCAAATGGTCTTTGCGCAAATGTGGCAGGCTACGCAAACATTTGAACACATTCGACTTTGAACGCTTTGATGTGCGCTAAAAAACTAACACCGCATGGCAAAGTGCAATGTCCAAACTTTGGACAAATATTCAAAGTCTCGCGCCACACATGGTTCAATCTTCAAACAAGTGTTCAATCGAGTAAAGCTATGTCTGGCGCCGGCCTTGGATACCAAATCCCTGATGCATGTAACCCCGGCGCCAGACATAGCTTCAAAGATTTGCACACTTCTTTGTATATTTTGCAATGCTTTGAAAACACATTTGAACACATATTGGCGCAACCTGCCTGTTTAAATAAAAGCATATATTTAATATTTTGGGCTTTTATTTATAATAAAGTTTATTAAATCAAACAAATACAAGTAAAGTCTGCTAGACGCCATGTCGCAATCCCACATGCGCATCGCCGACCACCTAGGCAAAGGCTGTACGTAAACATACAGCCAACACGTTCTCTTTTCTTAAAATTAATACAATGAACATATGTTTTTCTAAATCTAGCTAAGTAAAATTAAGTAACACAACATGTAATGACATGTTCACAGTATACAAATGGTAAATTCTGCACCTGTATATTAATTAGCAATATTTTAAAAGAATTAGGTGCAGTCATAGTCATTTAGATATTTAGGTCTACAAATTGTTCTCTTAGATCTAGTAATTTGAACAGGTGTAGGTGTACCAGGTATGAAAGGTAAGTTAGGTGAACCTGTTAATGTAGGTGACACATCAGGAGACAATAATGTTGATTTCATTGAGGGACCACTAGAATTTGTGCGACAATTGCTTGTTGTAGTTGGAATGGGAGACGGAGGAGCTATTGGCGAAACATCGCTCTGTCCAACGTTTACATATTGTGTATCATCACAAATATTATTCTGGCAAGTCCCATCTGAAGGGTTTGGTTCAGGGTTACTGAATGCTGGTCTAATGTGAGACAGATTTCTTCTATAAATTGCATCATCAACATTAACGAGGAAAGATCTATCTGATAAGATATCTTCCACTACCCCAAGTGACCATTCCTTATTAACTGAGGGATGAAGTTGCACTGATATAGGCTGACCAATTTCTAGGGATATTGGCTTTTTAGAATTTTTATCATACCAGCATTTTGTTCTCTCTTTGTTTTGAATTATATCATGGGTCACATTCTCAATCACTTTGGGATATAATAGATCTGGTATCATAGGCACATTTCCTCTGGTCCTTCTAGAAAATATCCATTGGACTGGGCTAGATTTTAACTTATTGGGTGTATTTCTTAAACAAAGCATACCATACCAAAAATCTTCCTTGTTTTCAGTTGTTTTGAGTAATAGTCTTTTTGCAATTTTTACAGTAGCTTCTGCTTTGCCATTACCTTGCGGATGATGAGGAGATGAAGTGACATGAGAGAATCCCCATTTGCTGGAAAATTCCTTAAAGTGCTGGTTTATAAAATTTGTTCCTCCATCAGTCAATACCATTTCAGGAATTCCATGGCGAGCAAAATTCTTTTTACAAATATCTATGACTGATTTAGCAGACATATCCTTAAGGCAATCTAATTCAAAAAAGTCTGAATAATGATCAACAGTAATTAGGTATTTTTGTTGTTTTCCATTTTCTGTAAAAAAAAATGCATCCATGGAAATTATCTGGAATGGGTATTCAGGAGTTTGAATACTTTTCATTGGGAATTTTTGTTGGCTAGGAGTGTATTTTGAACAAATGGAGCAATATTTTATCATCTTAACATCAGCTGACAATGTTGGCCAAAAGATTGCATCCCTAGCTAAAGTTAAGGTGTTCTCTAAACCTGAATGACCTCTATGCAGTTTATGCAACATTGATTAACGTAGATTTTCAGGAATCAGAATTGCTTGTCTTTTCAATATTAAATCATTGTAAACTGTCAACTCATCTCTAAAACTAAAAAAATATTTTAAAGCATCAGGTATATCTCTAATAAATTTTGGCCATCCTTTACATATAAATTCTTTCAATTTACTATAGTTATCATCTAAATTTGCTACTAGTAATATCTCTTTTAAGCAACTATCAGAGATTGGCAGATTTTTAATTGGGTTGACCTTTTCAACAATTTTGAAAATTCTTGTACTTCTATCCATAGCTCCATTACACTCAACATAAAATCTAGATAAAGCATCTGCAACTACATTATCCTTGCCCGAGACAAATTCTAAAACAATGTTATAGCGTTGTAACAATAATAACATAGCTTGCAAACGTTTGGGAGCCTTTAATAATGGTTTTTTAAAAATGTTAAGAAGAGGTTTGTGGTCAGTTTTAATTATAGTCTTAGTATTACCTACAATAAATTGATCAAATCTAGTACATGCAAATACTACAGCTAAAAGTTCCTTCTCTATTTGAGCATATTTCTTTTCTGTTTTTGTTAGAACTCTCGATGCATATGCTATAGGATGATTATTTTGAAACATAGCCACACCTAAAGCTGCCTCACTGGCATCACACTCTATTACTACTGGTTTACACCTTTCAAAATATTTTAAGATTTTTAAGTCACTTATGATAGATTTTAACCTATGAAACTCTTTATCTGCCTCATTATTCCAGTTCCAACTAACAGAAATGTGAGTTAACTGCCTAAGATGAATTGTTTCAGAACTAAGATTTGGTATGAATCTACTTAAATAGGTGATCATACCCAAGAATCTTTCCAACTCCTTTTTGTTAGATGGGGTTGGTATGCCTAGTATTGCCTCCACTTTGCTTGGGTCAGGTTGTAATCCTTGATTAGTAAGGACATGGCCATAGTACTTAACAGAAGTTTGAAGAATATTCATTTTGGATTTATTTAACTTGCAGTTATGTTTTATTATTTTTTTAAATAAACCTTCTAGATTGTTATTGTGATCTTTAGTTGCTGCAGCAATTGAATCACCTACCCCATATATTAAGATATCATCCGCTAGCAATTCTATTCCTGGTAACCCTTGAATAATTTCATACATTTTCATTTGAAAATAATCAGGTGCAGAGGAAATACCAAAAGGTAAAACTTTCCATCTATATTTGCCAAATGGAGTCCAAAATGTGGTAAGCTTACTACTTCTCTCTGTTAATTTTAAATGCCAGAATCCTTTTTTAACATCCATGGTAGAAAACACCTTAGCCCTATCTAATTCTGGAAGAACTTCATCAATTGTGCAAAATTGATAATTTGGTCTTTTAATAGCTTTATTTAATGGGATGGGGTCTAGACAAATTCTGAAGCTATCATTTTTCTTAACTAAAAGTATGTTGCTTACCCAATCTGTATGCCTTTCTTCCTTTTCTATTATGCCTTCCTCTTCCAATTTAGCGATTTCTTTTTGCAGAGGCTTACGCAGGCTTACCGGTATGCGTCGAGGTTTCTGCACGACCGGTTTCACATCTGGATCTACTTCTAAGTCTATTTCACCTTCGAAACATCCACGTCCCTCAAAAACAGATCCAAATCTTTCTATGATTTTGTCAGTTTCTGTAAAATAGTTTTTCACTTCTTTGCAGAATTGTACCAAGCCCATCTCGACGCAAACTTTGCATGATAATAAAGGAATGTGAGGGGTGTGTACCACCTGGAATGTTACTCTGTATAATTTAGAGTTTTTTGAAACTTTCAGACACATGTTTATTTCACTATGGATCTTGATGCTGTTTCCACCAAAACTGTACAGACATTTTCTTGATGGTTTCAGATTTTTATTTAGATAGACTTCTCCAAACATTTTCTTTAAATTGGATAATCCAACTAAACATTCATCTGCCGCTGTGTCTAACAGACATTTGGTGTCTACCCAATTAGAACCATTCTTGAACTGAATGCTGCATTCTGCCAAATTTTTATTTCTTTCGTCTGTAATTTTATTAATTATAAATTCTTCAGAATCACTAGAGTATGTTTCTTCAATTAATAAGGAGCTTTTTTAAATATTTTGTTTAGGTTTCTTCTTGCATACCTTCTCTGTATGGTTTCTACCATTGCATGTTGAACATGTCTTGCCCCATGCCTGACATGCACCTTTTATAAATGGATGTAGGTCTCCACAAAATCAACACTTTTTCTTCTTTATGGAGTATTATCATTCTTGAGTTTTTTTATTATTTGACCATCAGTATTTTCAAATGTTTTTAATTGTTTATCAGTAGCTTCATATGATTTACAAATGTTAATTGCATCTTTCAATGTTAGGTTATCTCTTTTAAGTAACTCTTTCTTTATCTTTATGTTGTTAACACCAAACACTATTTTATCTCTTAACATTTCTTCTTCTGTGTCAATGTCTCTGTACTTACATTGTTTAACTAGCTTTGATATTTCTGCAAAATATAAGTCAAATGATTCATATTCTTGGTTTTTAGAGTGAAAAATATATCTGCTGTGTATAATATTTTTCTTGGAAACCATTTTTTCGCCTATTATTTTCAGTACGCCTTCACATGTAACTGTGTTGTCATTAATTTGTATTCCAAACCTGTTGTATTTTCTAATGGCTTCTTCACCAATGGCACTGAATAGTATGGAGACTTTTCTAACTTCTTGATCTTTTTTCCAAGAATCCATTTCTGTGGCCTTGCAATAATTTTTCCATGAGGATTCAAATGTATGGAATGCCTCATCTGGGTCGATATTTATGTCGAGGGGCGTAGGCCACGGTATATTAAGATTTGCCGTGTTTTCATTACCGTTTTTCTTAGTGCCAACTACAGAAAGCACTGCCAGTTGTTGCTGTAGTGCCGCCAAAATGTTAGATTGCTGCCGCACCACGACTTCAAGTGAGACAGCCATTTTCAATACGGATCACTTATTACCAATACTGATTACTGACTTTGAAGCTTACACCGCTGCCACCATGTTTAAATAAAAGCATATATTTTATATTTTGGGCTTTTATTTATAATAAAGTTTATTAAATCAAACAAATACAAGTAAAGTCTGCTAGACGCCATGTCGCAATCCCACATGCGCATCGCCGACCACCTAGGCAAAGGCTGTACGTAAACATACAGCCAACCAGTGTTGGCAACCTAGAATGATGCGCTGATCGTACCAGGGGCGTAAAATTATCGTACCTGACGAAAAATTATCGTATACTTTTGAACGACATAAAAAAAAACGTTAATTATTAATAAAAATAGATATTATGACGAACTTATATTGCGCTCAGCCGCTCGTCATGTCCTTTTTCGAATTTTATGATTTTCACATGGGTACATTGCGTACAAATGGCGCGAAAATTTGTGT
Organism: Carposina sasakii; assembly: GCA_014607495.2. Taxonomy (NCBI): domain Eukaryota; kingdom Metazoa; phylum Arthropoda; class Insecta; order Lepidoptera; family Carposinidae; genus Carposina; species Carposina sasakii. The sequence continues at coordinate 11,023,348 of CP053158.1, forward strand.
GTTTCAAAAGTTTTACAAAAATAAAATGGCTCCAAAGTTGATCAGTCGATTATTAAATTTATTCATGAACACATAAAATTGACAAAATATGTAATATTCAACGAGATATATATTTATATATTTCTTATCTATATATGAGTGAACGAAACTATCGAAATCCATTACAATTCGAAAATTATCGTACATTTGTGTACGATAATGAATCGCAATCGTACATCGTACGCTGGTATCAAATTATCGTGCATGTACGATAATTATCGTACGGTTGCCAACACTGCAGCCAACACTGCCAGACATGTTTCGCAAAGACTTTTCTCCACAGTACCTACGCTGGTAGACAACAAACAAGATGGACGACGATTTTATTATTTATGTGCATGTAATAATTTTTTACGTGTGTAATAAATTTAAGGAAACATCCGAGAACAAGACGCGAATGGATGTGTGAAATGTACCATGTAATAGAAAAAGGCACTATGTAGGTATATTTGATGAATTTTACCTACCTACTATTTCAATACAGTCTCACACAACCGTTTCGCTCAACAATGTTCGCGCTAATGGTCTTTGCGCAAGTGTGGCAGGCTACGCAAACATTTGAACACATATGACTTTGAACGACTAAAATTTTGGGCACATATTCAAAGTCTCGTGCCACACAGGGCAATCAAACAAGTGTTCGTTTGATTTGTTCGCATCTCTAAAATTAAACTTTCTACTATTATCAGGATAATTCAAACAGCTAGCAATACTGCCGAAAATTACTGTAATTATGCTCCGGCCACATTGTCGCGACAAGATTCGTATTGCGTTGTCGCGATAAAACTACGTGTTCGACTTTACGACGAAGCGCTTGGCCACATTATAAAAATTTCGTGTTGTCGCGACAACCTCGAACTGTAGAGGTGAGGCATAAATATTGGAATAGGTATGTGGATTAGGTATTTTTCAATACTAGTCGGTAACTAATACAAGGTATCGAGTATTAGGTATTGCATAAAATATCAACTCATTCATTGACTGGTTTCATTTTTTCGTCTATTGGAATTTCAATCATGATGTCTTTGAACTTAGGAAATGCTTTTGTTTCTACGTGGTTAATTCCCACTCCTACTCTTAAAACTCCCAACTCCGTAGCTGTATCTTTTCCCAGCAAATCTCCTGTTCCTCCATTTATAACGTAAAATGTGCTATTTGTTTCTCCAAATCCTGTTTTAATCTTTGCTTCAAATGACCCTTCTATAGTCAAAGGTGTTTCACTTCCGTATGGAACCAATCTCTTATTCGGTTGTTTAATTTGATTAAAAACATTAATATTCTTCTTTTTAAACTATCCCACGTCTTGTCTGATATTAAATTAACTTTACACCCGGAGTCAACTAGCATGTTTATATCTACTCCTCCCACTATACCTTTTACTAAAGTATCAGTATCATCATATATGTATATTAAAAACATACTCAACGGTTTCATCTACGCAATTTATCCTTACATCTTTCTTTGCCTTCTTGTTTCCTTTATAGTCTATTCATTCTTCTCTTGTTTTATTTTCGGAATCTTCTTTTCTTACTTTCTCTATTTCTGCAAAACCTTGCGAAATGTCCTATCTTTCCACAGTAATGACATTTCTGATTTTTCGCTAAGCAAGAACTATCTTGTGAAGTGTGATTCCTATTTCCACATCTTTTACATATCTTGTAATTATTTTTATTCACTTCACTGTTATTTTTCTGAGTATTTTGTTCTTTATTACTAATCTGATTTACTTCATTTTTTTAGTTCTATCTTCATAGCCTTCCAATTGTTGTTTAACTACTTCCAAAGTGTTTGCTTCTGTCACTATTTTTTCAAGTGTAATGTCATCGCCTATAATTAATATCTTCTTTCTTAATTCAACTGATGCACATTTTTCTGTTATTTGATCGATTAAATGGTCATCCATTTTATCAAACTTGCATTTGGCCGCTTGCTTTCTGAGCCTTACCAGAAATGTTTCGAACTTCTCAGTTTCTTTTTGTTTTAATAGCCGGAATACATGCCTTTCATAAACACGACTTTGTTTCGGCAGGAAATAGTCATCTAAGTTACTAATTGCAATTTTAAAAACATCAACTTATCAGAAGTTGTAGTAAACCTCTTGTAATGCAGAACCTCCTAAAAGTAGCAATCTTGCCCGTTTCTTTATGGGTGTTTGAATTTCTGCAGCTTCTAAGTAAATTTCTAGTGATCTTTTCCATTTCTCCCACCTTTGGCCTATTGACGCATTGTTTCCCTCAAAATCCAATCTTTCAGGAGGTGATAGGTTATTTGCCATTTTCGCTTATTATTTGGAGACAGATGGGGTGACCATAGTCCTCGTCGCCAAATGTAGGACTCCGTCCTAAACAGTGCCTCAAACTGAGTCGCCAACACACGCACGCACAGCAGTAACCTCGTCCACTCCCGCCACCGGCTCTCGTGTTACTAACTCGGCTAGTGTTGAGTAGGACATACAAGAGGCACTTCATTTGTCCCGGACATGACGTCAAAATGTAAGAGTGCCTCGAAATTTTAAATTGTACTACTTCAATTTTCTTGTCGCGGTCGAGCTTGAACGGTCGAGCGAGGCAGGCAGACAAACGACAAGCACGTCACGTGATCACGTCACGGTCGTCGCGTCTGACATTTTGAGCGAGAGAGAAATATATTGTCTTCCATGCGAGGCGAGGCGCCAGCCAGGAGGCGCGTAGGTAATAGGTATTTAAAATTCAAATAATAATAATAATCTAACGTTGTTTAGAGAGTCAGTGCCATTTAATTTGTATTTTTTTGATATTTCGGATTTTGAAGTAGATATATTAAGAATCGTAATTTAAAAAAAGATTAAGAGTCTTAATTTAAGATACTCAGGTAAGTCTTTGTAATTATGATTTATAAATGACTATAAATAACAAAGCAGTAGGAACAGGTATAGGTTATAACCTAATATAACCCATCTCTACTACAAACACATAAAATTAATTTTTTATACTACAAGTATACTACAAGTAAGTAGATTTATAATTAAAAATATTTCTACTAAACAAACAAATGACATGACAAAAGCACGTCGCGTCTGACATTTGAGGCGTCAGGAGGCGCGCATATTTCGTACTATAATAACTTCAAATGGTTCAGTCAGTAGGTACGCCTCGCCTCATTTGAAGTGGGACATTGTACTGGCTCAGGACAAAAAAGAGGCTACTCTTACAAACTCTTTTTCAAGTCGTGTCCTACTCAACACTAAACTCGGCAACCCGTGCGACGTGCGCCCGAGACAACGTGTATCTACTTGTATATATAGATACTATGCAAACACTACAAATATTCTACGTATTTATCTAATAAGTAATGGATCACTTAAGAGCTAGCGCGCACTGGTGACTTTTGTCAGCGTGACAATAAAGTTTTTGTCATTGTCACGTCACGTTACCAAAGTGGAGTGCGCACACGAAAGGTGACAGTGACAAATTTTTTCTGAAATCGAAGTGTCATTTGCCGATATGGATTTCGAAGAGACGGTCATTCTCTGTGAACTCATGAGAATCTTGTATGTTTGTTGTACCCTAAAAGACAATAATAAGTAATATATTTTGAAATAAAAATGTGATTCTTACCAGCTTCAGTTTTTTGTTGTTGCGACAAGTTGCCCCAAGCATTGGAAAATATTGTTCTGCTTATTTCTGAATACTCTTTCAACTTTTTATCATAAAGAGCAAGTCTCTTTTCCACTTCTTCTATAAGAATATCCTTATCAATATCGTCTTCACGAATGTTTACATTTTGCGTTGGTGGTGACGCCATTTTGCGCGCGCCAAAGTCGGTAGTCAGAATGCAAATGGCGAACGACCGACGACGAGTGACAATTTTGTCACCAGTGCGCGCACCGCTATGAAAACCTAACGGCGCGGTGACAGTTTCATCACGGGCTTGTTCGCCGGTCAGCGTACACAAATGTCACCCAGTTGTCACGACGTAACATGCGCGCATCTCCATACATATCCACGGACTTGATTAGAGTGACAAAACAGTCACGCTGACAAAAGTCACCAATGCGCGCTAGCTCTAATAGTAATGGAAAGGCCATACTGCATAAATATTAGGAACAGGTATTTTTCAATATTAGTATTAGGTGTAACAGGTACGATTTTTACCTAATCCGACCTATCTCTACTCAAGCGCGCAAAGTGTGGCCAACAACACGAACTTTGTCGCGAAAAAACCCTTTGATGTGCGGCAATTTACCGACATAGACGCGAAGGACGCGAAGTACATTTTGTGTCGCGATGATGATTCGCGACAGGACGAACTCTTTGGCCAGACAATGTGGCCGGAGCAAAACTGCGGCCGGAATGTGGCCGGAGCATAAATGAAATATCTATCTTAACGTATGAGCATAGCGTACAGAATAGCTCGTAGAAATGAAAATATTTTTCCTCTATACTTAGCACACAATATGGAGTGGTTATTCAATAGTGGATTTACGGCGATGGTTGCTGTACCCTAAAAATAAAATAAAGGAGTCTGAAACGCTTAGAATTAATAATTGGTCTTCGCTCCGCTTTGACTAGATGGAGTACTATCAATAAACAATAGCTCCGTGAATGCGGCAACTTTATCATGATTGATGTCATGACTGACATCGTGGAGGTAATAAAAATAGCGGAGGTAGCCTTCAAGAACAAATATCTGTTATGTAGAAATGGCGGCGGTCTGTCATAATAGCGTTGCCCGCATTTATCTTTGACGTGAAATTTACCCCATTTAATAGAAATATAACCTATAGAACGATAGTCCCGAAGGCCAATTTGAAGGACATTTTGTTTTTTCTGTAGTCCACGCGGACGGATTCGCAGGCGTCCACTAGTAAGAAATATAATCAAATTATGACATTTTATGACAACTAAATTAAAAAAGGGGAATGATAATAATAACCTTTTAATTCCGGTTAATTTAGCTCCCATAGATAAATATAAATAATTTAAATAAATATTAATTATGGTAAGTTAATCTTTTCGTAATAATTATTCTCTGAACTTTAAACAGTGGCGGAATTAGTAGTTGGACCTATTTGAGGAGCTGGCGAACAGAACCGGACTTGTCCACTACTATTCAAAAGATGTTTTTTTTTCGAATCGTGATGTCTTGACCTAGTTTCGTCGATCCCTGTTAATATTTTCACCCAAAACCGGCTAGAAGTAGGCTAAAAAAGGCTTAAAAAACTAAATTTTCATACAAAACCGGACTAGTCCAATATCCAACACAAAGATTTTAAAAAAATATATTTTTTCATTCTAAAGCGAACTTGTCCTGTAATGTATTTATTTCATCAACACATTTTCAATCAAATTCTACTTCGAAGAATGCCTTCAGTAAACGAGATTAAACCTCAAAAGAAGAAAGACGTTGAGCGTATTTTGGTAACGCAGTTTGGTGATGACTGGGCTGAGCATCCAGAAATAGAATGGTATAAAGAGATAATACAGACTGCGTCTAGATCTACAGATACCATTGAGATTGATGAAGAAGGTGAACGTGATGACGTTGACAATTGCGAATGTCTGGAAGTAGATTTAACGGAAGTTGTTATCTGATTTTTTTTTGGAAAAAAAAATACAATAAACCTTTTAGATCTATAATTTTGTTTTAATTTTAAATTCCTCTTTTATACAAAACCGGATTTGTCCGATACTAACAAAACCGAACTTGTCACACGTTTGCAGTCACAACCGGATAAGTCCACCTTTTTCAAACAAAACCGGTTTAGTCCATTTTTATTTCTTGAATAAGTTCCAGAATATAGAAGTAAATTAAAAATAGGTACCTCATGCAATAATAGAACTAATCCACCGACATATCCTAATGCAATGTAATACTATTAGTCTCCTTCATATACTGATATTAGTTTTTTAGCTACCGTGTAAAATTTATTTTCGTGGACTAATCCGGTTTTGTTCGCCAGCTCCTCATTTTATCTTTGATTGATTGATTGTGGAATTACGAACATACTCTCACTCACTGAATTAATTAAAACGATGTTTACCGTTACTACAATAAATATTATGTTCTGTTCAAATTAAATCTTAAAAATGGGCATCGTCCTTTCCTGTATTGAATGAAATAAAACTACGGAAAATGGCCCCACACCTTTCTTGATATAATGACAAATTATTCAGAGGGACAGAAGATTTTTAACAGAATTAGTCCAGCACTTTTGGACCAATAATATAAAAAGGCCATCATCTCCTTTTAATATATTTTATATTTAAATTTCGCGATAATTCTATAAGATTTTGCATATCATTATACTTCACAGCATCAATAATAAATGTATCGACTATTTCGTCACATCTGGGGAAAAAACATTTTTATGGCAACATTAATGTTATGTCATACATAACGTATGTGTTTTATTGTAAACTATTAATAGTAATTTATTAATAATTGACTACTATATTTTATTCGTTTTATACAACAGCTGCTTTTTATGTTTATCAACCTATAAAATTAACTTAGAACTACTTAGATCTATGGTGTACCTGTGGGAGGTCGGTTGACCATCCAAATTTTTACAGGATGGTCAGCCGATCTACCTGATAGCGTGCCCAAAATGCTGGCTGCGTTGCCGCGCTGAATGGCTATGCTTATTCTTTGGCCTAAGTAGCAGCCAGCATTTTGGTCACGTGTGGACTCTACGAGCCGCCCGGCCAGGTCCCTGTATGTTTTGAGCGCCGCCGGTCCCCAAGGGCCCAGGGTCTCCACGCCGAACGGCGCAAATAAGTAGCCTCTGTCGAGACTGGAATATTTGCGCCGTTTGAGGGATTCCGCAGCTTCAGCAGCGCCGCCTGCTTTTTGCGACGTATGTCGATATTTTAGGCATGTTCTTTCGCCTTGTGTTTGGTTGGAACACACCTTTTATAGGTTATATTTCTATTCCCCATTAAAAAAAATTACCTTTAGATACCTGGATCTATTCTCATGAAGAAAAAATAGTTGATAATTAATTATTTGAAAGTTCTCGTGTTACTTCACAAAACTTTTGTATAAAGTACGATTTCTAAATTATAAAAATTAATGTAAAATTGTGTCAAGAAAATCCTTTCCGGTTTAATGGCAGTTTAGAACCTAGGTGTAACCGTTAATAGATATTGGAAAGATTGAATATATTGTACTTAAATAAATATTTATATCGACGTAAATAGCAGTAGGTACCTACTTTATTTACGCGAAACAAACGAGTAAAATCTTTTTCGTTTTATTTCGCGTACATAAAATTATATCTAGAGACATAAATGAAATAAGTTTTTTAAGCAATAAGATTTATTTGCCAGAGTAAAACTTTCCATCAAGAATTTGTGTGCAAAATATATACTGCAAATCACATTAGACATAAATGGCGTCCAATCATGGTCATTTTTACACTGTCTTATTGTTGTAATCCATTCTTCCACGCGTTATTTGCAGATGGGAACCTGTAAAATTTATCATAAAATTTTACCGTGACTATTTTTCTTCATGTCATTTTACTTTGACATAGAAATTAACCTTTTCTATCATAAATACAGAAATGTTTTCTTTGAGTTATAATTTTCATTTTCAGTTAGTACTAATTCCCCTACTTCTGGAGTAATTTCCCCATTTTTTAAATGACAACACAGGTTGGTACAAACAACGTTTTCAATTTTAAAAACGATTAATATTTTTTATCTATCTATATAAAGACTGCAATTGAGATAAATAATTACATTCTTGCCTATGAAATGCTATCCCTTCACTTTTATTGATGTAACTGCTATTGTTTCAACAGATTTTAACTACGCACGGCGGCATTATTTATATTTTATTGCACTGCGAAAACGAACTTCATACATCAAACGTTAGTAGCTAAATGAGGTCGACTGTCATACTTTGAAAAACTGTCACCTCAGCGCCAGACATAGCTTCAAAGATTTGCGCACTTCTTTAACACATTTGAACACATATTGAGGTTACCTGCCACACATGCTTTGCAAAGACTTTTTTCCACAGTATGCATATAGACAACAAACAAGATGGACGACGATTTTGTGGATGCTATATTTTACGTGTGCAATAAATTTAAGGAAACATCCGAGAACAAGACGCGAATGGATGTGTGAAATGTACCGTAATAGAAAAAAGCACTATGTATATTTGATGAATTTTAACTACCTACTATTTCAATACAGTCTCACACAACCGTTTTGCTCAACAATGCTCGCGCAAATGTTCTTTGCGCAAGTGTGGCAAGCTACGCAAACATTTGAACACATACAACTTTGAACGCTTTGATGTGCGCTAAAAAACCGACACCGCACCGAAAGCTACGCTTCGATGGTTTGGTAATTTGGAGAAGATGGATGGAAGGCAATTAACGAAAGAGTACCTTACTTTACTGACAATGAAACAATAATTAATATTACTTTTTTTTAAATTATATAATAAACATTAACTATTAATAAATGCATCCTCGTCGAGATTAGATCCCATAACTTCGTTTTTCTGATTTCCACTAACTTTCTTCTCGACTAATCTGTACCTACTACAGTAGTCCAACGATCAGAAATAATTGAATGAGCAGGAAATCTGCACCAAGCAAAGAAATTTTGGATGATTGTTGCTCAGTTATTTGTTTATGCAAAAACTAACAAATTTAGATAAAAGGAGGATCTAAACTCATACATTTACTTTGGCACTAATTTAAGTTTAAGTTTCAGTATTCAATTTTTTCGATGAATTTAGTATGTGACCCTGCGTCTACCTATGATCAAGTCACTGTCGAAACCCAAATAAAATAACTTCACGGAACCCAACGAACGTTACTCGAGTCCTTAATCTTCCTCACATGTTACAATTTTTTTATAGTTTGATGTATTTTAAAATTTGTTTACTGATATATCTGTACAATTTCATACTATTGTGGAATACATTTCTGAGCATCATCATGTTAAAATTATATAATTTTATAATTGCAGTTGCTCATAATAATTAATTGAAAAATTGTGCAAAATCACGTCGCGTGCTGGTTATTGTGACGACACAGCACTCGCCATTTTTGCGTCATCAATCCAATCTCAGCATTCAAACGGGGAGGACGTACACTTTTACTACGTTAGAAACTTATATTTATTTCAATGTTTCTAATAAGAGAATCGACTACTAAGTACAAAGTATAGGATTAGTTAGGTAAGTTGATTGTGTGATTTATCTGTGGTTTACCTTTAGCTTGAATTAGTTTACATTTTGCAGATTGTTATTCATTAGTTTTGTAATTTTCAGATATTTAGGTCTTCGCCAATATGGCGTCTGACGAACAATTTTCATTATGTTGGAACAATTTCCACGCCAACATGTCGGCAGGCTTCCATGGCCTGCTGTCTCGTGGGGATTTAGTTGACGTAACATTAGCTGCTGAAGGCAGATTATTACAAGCACACAAATTAGTTTTATCAGTATGTTCTCCCTATTTTCAAGAAATGTTCAAAATGAACCCTACTCAACATCCCATAGGTAAGCATATTATTTCAATGTACCTATAGTGTAAATGTTTTCATGCATTGCTGACCAATTAATATTTGTTTCAGTATTTTTAAAAGATGTTAGTCATTCGGCGTTAAGAGATTTATTACAGTTTATGTATCAAGGGGAAGTTAATGTTAAGCAAGAAGAATTAGCGTCTTTTATTAGTACAGCGGAACAACTTCAAGTGAAAGGTTTAACCGGTAATCAAAATGAAGAAAGTTCCACGCCATCAAAACCAAAGCCGACCTCAAGGCCAGGCCCGAGGTCGTCACAGCAAAGACAAGTAATGACTAAGTTAGAGACTGATTTAGATTCTAAGCCCTCCTCAACTCCAGTAGCAATTAAGAGACCAAATAGGCCATCGATAGCATCAAATAATTCATCCTCTTCACAAAGTGGACCTGCAAAACGGAAATGTGTGGACCCGCTAGAAGCAGGGCCATCTGGATCGGCTAAAGAAGAATTTGTGACGATACCAGACGAAGATGAAAACAATGCTGTTGCTCCCAAAATGGAACCTGAATTTGTTAATGAAAGTATGTGGGATGATGACGAAGATGGCGCTAATAATGATGAGACTAATTTCGGCGAAGATGATTCTAATATGGACATGACGGGTAAGTAGAATTTGTTGTGCGTGGATAATACTTCATAGTAATTCGTATTCTACAAAATTATTATTTACAGGTTTTGATGGTTCGGCTACTGGAGATGGTAATGTTACTGGCGGTGAAGGAGGCGCTGTTGGTGATGCACAAGGTAGGTTTTCATTGTGCTTAGGACTTTCCTTGCTTGCAGGGGAAGTCACTTGTTGGTTTATACATTACCAAGCTTTATTTCAAGCTTATTGGTTTTGTATATACCTGCAATAGTAGGTTAGAATGAAATTTGTAAGTTAGATTTAATGCTTTAGTTAAGTTTAGTTAATTGCCTGTTTAGACTTCTAGTTTAGGTTTTCTTAATTTGGTAAGGTTATGTGGAATTCACGAGGTAACGTAGAGTGGGTAAGGTTAATTTGGTAATGTGAATCGTTACAAAAAAGAGTTATTACGATGGTAATGGTATTCTAGGATTGAATACGTAAGCTAGTATTCTAGTATGAATACTAGGCGGTGGTAACGCATGGCTGCAAAGCTGATGGTAACCTTAAAGGGGATTGTAACGTATGATTTCGAAGGCGATGGTAACGTATGATATCGAAGGCGATGGTAACGTATGATATCGAAGGCGATGGTAATGTATGACTTCGAAGGCGATGGTAACGTATGACTTCGAAGGCGATGGTAATGTATGACTTCGAAGGCGATGGTAAGGAAAGTTTTAGTTAGCAATGGCTTCACACAAATTAAAACGGAGAAATGTGTTTATACCAAAAATAAGGTCATTATAGCCTTATATGTAGACGACTTCTTCATATTCAGTTCTAATGAACATGAAAAGAAACAGCTTTACAAATTGCTAAGTTCCAACTTCCAAATAAAAATACTTGGACCTGTAAAACAAGCCTTAGGTATGAAGGTGGAAAGGAACCGAAAGCAAGGCACTTTGAAGCTAAGTCAATCTGAATATGTGAGAAATCTTTTAGTCAAGTTTGGTATGAACGATTGTTATAGCTTAGCGACTCCAATGGAAGTTAATTTTAACGTTCCAAAAGCAGATACCATAGATCCAAGGTTCCCATATCAAGAATTAATAGGAAGCTTGATGTATCTCGCTGTTTGCACTCGTCCAGATATAGCGTTTGCGTGCAGTAAACTCAGTCAATACAACACCTGTTATAATGAGTCACACTGGATCGCTGCTAAACGAGTTCTGCGGTATCTTTCGGGTACAACTGACTACGGACTCAATTTTAAAAGGAAGTAATGAAGTCATTATTTCATCCGACGCAGATTGGGCGGGGGATACTTGTGATAGAAAATCTTATTCTGGTTTTGTAAGTAGGTTCGGTGATTCAATTATAAACTGGCATAGCCACAAACAACAAAATGTCGCCTGTTCTAGTACAGAAGCCGAATACTACGCCCTTGGCAATGCTGTAAAGGAGGCGAAATTTATTCGCAATTTTTTGCAGGAACTAAATTTTATGAATCCATTAAATTCAAAGGTCATCACCATTTACAATGATAATCGTAGTACATTAAAAATGGTGGAAAATGAATGTTTTCGTAGAACTAAACACATAGACGTACATCATCACTTCATACGAGAATGTGTTGATCGGAAACTAATTCGTTTAGATTATAAGCCTTCTTCTGAGTTAGAGGCAGACCTGTTTACAAAAGCTTTACCCAAAGTAAAACACAAATATTTTGTTAAGTGCTTATGTTTAATTTAATAATATACTTTTGTTTATTCGGTCACTAAGATACTGTACTCTCGCATTATGCTTGTAGCTCTTTCAGAGTCTCAGTACATAGTTTGCTAGAGTAAGGGGCAGTGTTAAAACCTCTTACAATCACTTAGGTTTTATAAATTCAAAATGTTTTTTTTGTGGCATGTTCCTTTGTGTGTCAATTTGTCACTTGAACAAATACATTTACTTGAGTATTTTACAGAAAACAATAAATGTTTTGAGACGGTTATATTATTGTTATTCATTGTACTAACATTTATAACCGTCTCAAAACATTTATTGTTTTCTGTAAAAAACTCAAATAAAATATATTTGTTCAAGTGACAAATTGACACACAAAGGAACATGCCACAAAAAAAACATTTTGAATTTATAAAACCTAAGTGATTGTAAGAGGTTTTAACACTGCCCCTTACTCTAGCAAACTATGTACTGAGACTCTGAAAGAGCTACAAGCATAATGCGAGAGTACAGTATCTTAGTGACCGAATAAACAAAAGTATATTATTAAATTAAACATAAGCACTTAACAAAATATTTGTGTTTTACTTTGGGTAAAGCTTTTGTAAACAGGTCTGCCTCTAACTCAGAAGAAGGCTTATAATCTAAACGAATTAGTTTCCGATCAACACATTCTCGTATGAAGTGATGATGTACGTCTATGTGTTTAGTTCTACGAAAACATTCATTTTCCACCATTTTTAATGTACTACGATTATCATTGTAAATGGTGATGACCTTTGAATTTAATGGATTCATAAAATTTAGTTCCTACAAAAAATTGCGAATAAATTTCGCCTCCTTTACAGCATTGCCAAGGGCGTAGTATTCGGCTTCTGTACTAGAACAGGCGACATTTTGTTGTTTGTGGCTATGCCAGTTTATAATTGAATCACCGAACCTACTTACAAAACCAGAATAAGATTTTCTATCACAAGTATCCGTATGATATCGAAGGCGATGGTAATGTATGACTTCGAAGGGGATGAAGTATTAAAGCTAGTAGACCGCTCCAGTCACAAATTGAGGTCCTGAACCTCTAGTTCTATTTGTGTGCTTTTAGGATTTGTCAGATTAATAAAAATACTACCTAATTGTTTATTGAAAAGAGCAATGTAATGTTCTAACAAAGCGCTAGACTTTTTTTTTTAAATGACTGCTCCACTGTACGCATCGTTTCTCCCAAACAAAAGATATGACTGAAGGACAGCTTGAAGTATCGTGCGGCCGCTTTTTAATGTTCATTCGAATTTGGTCGGGTAATCTGGCAAAAATCTCATTAAAATTGGTATACATACATGATTTTTTGCATACGTATTAAAATGGCGCTCAAATTGTAGAAGCATGTAATAAGCTAGCTGACAGAAAACTAGTGTTTTCGTATTCTAAGTTATTTCACTCAAAATAACCTATAAAAAAACCAATGATATGTAGTAGGCCGGCGAAATTACAGGTTTGTGTGAATATATAATGGGTACCAATCCGGATTAACGCGAAGTCTGGTCTTGTTCGTTTGAGAGTCAGAGCATTTTTCCATTTTCTAGGAAATAAAGTAATAGCTCCTGAACCATGCTAGTCACGTTAATGAAAATTGCGGCACAAATATGCACAAATTTACAGTATCTGTAAACAAAAAATCACGACTGTAGGATTAACCATTTCCAAAATATAGCAATCGCCAAAACGTTCGCCCAGCTAAAAACTAAATATCTGAAATGTTCAGAGGCACAAATTTGGCTTTCACGGCACATTTATGCTCGTATTTAAGCTATCTTTTTGCATATTTAATATACCGCTAGACCCATTATTTAAAAAAAAATTGCTGGGCGAACGTTCGTGCAGCAGAATCGGTTTTTCTTGAATAACTCTGAAGCCGTTGGATGCACAAATTTAAAATTTCGGGCACATTTACACGATATAATGCACTAATTATCTTGCATCATTCAATTCTTGAAAAGGCGATACTTTTTGCTGTTTGATTACAACTACCTATAAAAACTTTAACCATGCATAAGATACCATCGCATAATGATCATTTATGAAAAATGCAAAATAGTATCGGCTGCTTGGTAAGATGTTTGTTAAAAAAAAAATTAAATAAGATTCATGACGCGTGGATCTATTTTGCTTTTCTTGTTATCAATACTACTTACATTCGTGAGCTCATATAGGTATGTTGTTTTTGCAATTCTTTTAGATTTTGACTAATTTTACACTCGTTTTTAAGGATTTTCCCGACGTTTCCATTCATCATAAATTCAGAAATCATCAGAAGTGATCCGAAAAACAGCACTGTCACACAATAACCAATAAGCCCATTTAATTAGTCACAGGATCGCCCGATACAATTGGCGCGGAAAGCAAAGATTAGTGATAATCAAATCAAAAATACATTTCCTGCGAGTAATAATACTGTCATATAGTTGAGTTCAATACAATGGTACCTACTTGATCAGCATTTCAGTATTTGCCTGGCTGTCACCCACACCCTGTTTACCTCCATGCGTCAAATGGTTAAAAAAAATTATTTAATTAATCAGTGGAAATTATGCGAAATCCTATAGCCTATTATCATCCGGGTCCAATAAGGATTGTAACGGTGAAAGAATTTTTGAAATCGGTCTAGTAGATTCGGAGCCTGTTCGCTGCAAATAAACAAAGTAAGAGAGCACTAAGAACGGATTTCCCGAAATTCCCATGGGAACGGGGCAGACAGGAATTCCAAATTTTTGCTGAAATATCCACTGTACTGGAACAAAAAGCTTATTCAATGAGTATACAAATAAACCGTTTGTCGTACACAGATGAAATTTGGTGTGTATATTTGTTAGGGGGTGTAAAAGACCATTATGAACGGGTTTCCCGAAATTCCCATGGGAACGGCACAAACAGGAATTTCAAGTTTTTACGAAAACCACATGACATATAGAGATGAAATATGACAGGTATATTCATTCGGTAGAAAGTGTAAGGAAGCACTGAGAATATATTTCCTGAAATTCCCACCGGAACGGAACAAACTGGAATTCTTAATTTTAAAGAAAACCGTTATACCTATGAATTTGAAATCGAAGATGTATGTTCATTAGGGACTGCGAGGAAGCACATAAAACGGATTTTCCCAAATTCCCATGCGAACAGGACAAACGGAAATTCTTAATTTTTACGATAACTGCTATTCATTGGCATTTTTTAGATTTAAATTTATTTCATCCTAGTAGATAGGTATTTATTATAGATATTTAATTATAGATAGGTACCACATCCACACAAACATTTACACACCAAATATTTTAGTATTTTGCATAAAAGATCCACAGGTATATTTTCAGTTATTACAGAACTCCTTCATATGAAAATAAATTATATTTTATGTTCAATATAATGTTTATGCCATGTTTCATCACCTAAGTTTCAATTAGTTACTGCGTAATACTATTTTAAAATTCGCTGTCAAACTTAAAACTGCATTTACTCAAGTCTCAAAACACCAGTTGGATCTTTTCTATTTAATAGGGTCCAAATGTGCCGTGAAAGCCAAATTTATGCCTCTGAACATTTCCGAGATATTTCGTTTTTTGCTGCTTGAACGTTTTGGCGATTGTTATATTTTGGAAACGGTTAACCGCACAATGTCGATTTTTTGCATACAGATATTGTAAATTTGTGCATATTTGTGCCGCAATTTTCATTAACGTGACTAGCATTGTTCAGGATATTTCCTAGAAAATGGAAAAATGCTCTGGCTCTTGAACGAACAAGACCAAAGATTTCGCATTAGTTCCGACTGGTACCCACTATATATTCACACGATCATGTAAAGTTTCGCCGGCCTACTACATATCATTGGCGAGACTTAACGATTTTGTCTTTTTTTTGAGGTTATCTTGAGTGAAATTACTTAGAATACGAAAACACATGTAGAAGCATGTAATAAGCTAGCTCACAGAAAACTAGTGTTCTCGTATTCTAAGTAATTTCACTCAAAATAACCTCAAAAAAAAAGATAAAATCCTTAAGAACTCGCCAATGATATGTAGTAGGCCGGCGAAACTTTACAGGATCGTGTGAATATATAATGGGTACTAGTCGGTACTAACGCGAAGTCTTTGGTCTTGTTCGTTCGAGAGCCAGAGCATTTTTCCATTTTATAGGAAATAAAGTAATAGCTCCTGAGCGATGCTAGTCACGTTAATGAAAATTGCGGCACAAATATGCACAAATTTACAGTATCTGTATGCAAAAAATCATCACTGTGCGGTTAACCGTTTCCAAAATATAACAATCGCCAAAACGTTCGCCCAGCAAAAAACTAAATATCTCTGAAATGTTCAGAGGCACAAATTTGGCTTTCACGGCACATTTATGCTCGTATTAAAGCTATATTTTTGCATATTTAACATACAGCTAGACCCATCTGTAGTGTATGCCTTATTCTCTCTCTCTCTCTCTAGCACATTGTCTCGTACGCACCATATCAGTTTACGAGAGCCATAGGCGAGAGTAGATGTGTCGGTAGTCTGTCCGTTAAGTGTGTGGGCGAGCCTGTGATATATCCCGCTATTAGTTTGGTCTTACACCATCAATTTAAAAAGGTTTTGCTGGGCGAACGTTCGTGCAGCAGAATCAGTTTTTCTTAAATAACTCTGAAGCCGTTGGATGCACAAATTTAAAATTTCGGGCACATTTACACGATATAAGGCACTAATTATCTGCATCATTCAATTCTTGAAAAGGCGATACTTTTTGCTGGTCACACGATGGTCGTGTGCGTTCGCGCAGCACAAAGCGGCTTCAGAGTTATTTAAAAAAAACTGATTCTGCTGCACGAACGTTCGCCCAGCAAAACTTTTTTTAAATCAATGGGTCTAGCTGTATGTTAAATATGCAAAAATATAGCTTTAATACGAGCATAAATGTGCCGTGAAAGCCAAATTTGTGCCTCTGAACATTTCAGAGATATATATTTTTTTTGCTGGGCGAACGTTTTGGCGATTGCTATATTTTGGAAACTGTTAACCGCACAGTCGTGATTTTTTGCATACAGATACTGTAAATTTATAAGGGCCAATTATCAGAGGCTAGAGCTACAATCAATCGACCTATTGTTGTGGTTACTTGTAAATAAGCAAACACGCCAGATTGACAATTTCAGAAAAACAGTTAAACGTAGAACTATTATTTATTATTTACAGTTTTTACATTCCTGTTCCAGCACTCATTTAACTTTTCTTATTTACAGATACTTCCTTTAACATCAGAAGGCACAAACCACACGTCGATAATTGGTACCGCTAAACGACATCTTTTTTTAGAACAGCCACTAATACATCTATTGGTATATATTCAAATTCCATTTCAGTTATATTTTGTGTTATATTGTTATTATTATGCTTTATTGTACACAGTAGTTTTCACAAATAAAGTTTCTTTATTGTGTTTAATTTATTTACCTACATTCTCATTGCAATATCTGTTGTGAATATTACATTCCATCCAATAATTTAATTCTTTTAAGGGTATTTTACTCATAGTATGGAAACACCGCTGTCAAAACTACTGCTATCTAAAAGGGGCACGTTGGCACTACCATAGAAATGTATACGAGGAGATACCAAATCCCTGGTTTTTTTTTGTTTAGTTTATCCCGAAGGAAAGGCAAGGGGAACTAAGCCCATACAGCCATTTTCTTTAGTAAATGATTTCTGAATTTATGGGATGATAATGATGATGGTGATGAATGGAAACGTCGGGAAAATCCTCAAGAACAAGTGTAAAGTTAGTCAAAATGAAAAATTATTGCAGAAACAACTTCCATGCGCCCATGAAGACATCGCAATCCGGCTAAAATTTTATTCTGCTTACCTGCGTATAAAACCATGCACACGCACTAGATTCACATCACAAGTAATCAAAATATAACTTATCTACAAGAAAAATCACTTTACGGACACATGCAAGCCATTTACAAATAATTTTTGATTTTCACAAGAAAATTACACCTGCACCCTTCCAGCTTTTCCCGCCGACACTACATAATGAGCTCAAACATAGTTTGGCTGTCAAAACCAGATATTAGCCATAGATTTATGATATTGGCCAACTAACCATAGATTTATAACATAAATCTATGCAACTTATAAACAAATCTCGAAGATTTTCTTTGGTTGGTAATATCCCAGCGTTACATGAATTAAAATGTAAAAAAATAATATAATGGAAGTGAAAACTGATGGTTTGTAATCCTTGTGAAGATGCATGTACAATACCCACGAAATATCAATATTTCGTGAAAATAGCCATAGATGAAAACGCGTGTACCCAGGCCAAAATATAGACTCGTTTGTTTTCTTTCCACACAAAATGCCGATCCCGTTGCTGTGGATCATCTATGGTTTTGGTTTTTCACTTCACATGAATTTGTGTCATTCGTTCATGTTGCTGTTTATACTTACCTACTTATATATGTATTGGGAATTATTTACAATAAAATTAATTGTTACGTTGAAGTTATGCTAATTTATCATAGTGAAACGTGTATCTGACCAATAAAATGTGTTTAGATGAGTAAAATTTATTGAAAGAACATCCATTACATTATTTCGTTCGTCGAGTGTTTACGTTATTTATGTTTTCATGAAGTGCTACGTGTTTCTGTTTATTATGTGAAAGTGTTCTACAATTTCCATGAAATCTTGATTTTAATAGGTATTTGTGTAACAAATATGTGCTGTTCATTGGATTTATCATTTAAAACCCTAGCCAAGGTGAAAGTATGTGGTAAGTAGAAGCATAAGTAAAACATTGAAAGCTATTTGGTAAACAAATGTTTAAAGTTAATTATCTGCCCTTCATGAATTAGTATCATTTATGTTGTGATAATCGCTTTTTAGCCTCAAAAAAATGTATCGCATGAGAGAGTTTGGTAAACATAACCTAAAATTTTCTAAAACTTCCTTTATGGACCTCTGTAGGTTTCTTCTTTATCTTTACCTAGTACATACATACTTACTTTCTATTTTTAATTTGTTGAAATGAATGTTAACTGAAATTACTTTATCAATCTTTGAAATTTATTCATATTTTGATATGCATTCTTATATATGAGCCGTATAGTTTCAAAGGTGGCAATCTGCATTTTGATGAAATATTGACAAATCAATAAAATTGTTTTATTTATTTTGCTTGACAAATGACGTTACTCCAATATGAAAATTAGTTACCTTTATGTTATAAAAATACGCTATGTGCATCATTTTGGGATTAAGTTAGACTACATTACCAGGAATTTAGTTAAAATTCTGCAGAATGCCAGTTTTGCTACTAAAATATAAAGAATGCCGTGTTTGTTACCAATCATCATGCAGAATGCTGTCTTTGATCCCAAATGATTGCTACATTGCCGTATTTGAATTTAACAAAATAAAAATGGATTCAGGGGTGTGACAAGACTTAAAAAAACCATTGTAGGAAAATATTTTAATATGAAATTAATACTTAAACTACGTCACGTTGTGCTTATAGGGTGTAACAAAAAGGGTATGTTTAGCGAAAAGCTATGTAAATAGCCCACTATAGAGAACCTATCCACAAAATTTGAGACCCGAAATAACATGTTAATTTTTTTCCGATAGTATGGAGAATTTTTAAATATCTCAGAAATTTTCATACGATCTTGAAAAATAAAAATGTGATTTCGAGTCTCAAATTTTGTAGATAGGTTCTCTATAGTGGGCTATTTACATAGCTTTTCGCTTAACATACCCTTTTTGTTACACCCTGTATACGAAGATAAAGTACATCGTCTAAGGCCTCTTCACAGTAGACATTTTCTTCGTTGATATTCAAATCTGAGTAAAGATATTTTCGCCACACTGAAACTTTTTTCTATCAACATGCACATAACATCTAACGGTAGTTTGTTTTTTTCCTTTGAATTTTTTCTAAGCTTTACCGGCTCAATTGAACAAAATTTTAATGACATGCTATCCTGGTCTTGTTTTTTTTGTAAAGGGATATAATTTTTGGTGTAATTTTAAAATTTCAGACATTTTTAGCGAAGCACGCTGTAGCGATTTAGTATTATGGGTGTATGCTCTTTCTGGAGCATTTTTTGAAGAATATCTAGAATGAACACAAAAAAAAACTTAGTACCAAACCGAAACCAAAATGCACAAACCATGTGAATAGTGACAGCCCTGAGGCTAGCTGTGGACAAGAAGTTCAGGTACGAACTTCTTGTCCACATTCCGCTTCCATTTTTCGGGGTTTTTAAGTCGTTTACGTGCAAACTTATTAGTTGTTGGCGTAACATTAGTATCCATTATTTGTTTTTTCGCTAAATCCAGTTAATCACACCATTAAAACAATTATACATCATTAAAAATTCACGGACAAAATTGTATGAGTAATGCAACTGACGCCATTAAATCACGTGACCTAATGGGCATCGTTGATTGGTTGTTTGAGCATGATGGCCGGGTTTGAATCTAAACCTACTACAGATTACCGTATATGAAACTAACCTGCAATTTAAATTTAAATTTCTATAGCATATTGAGTCTTTGAGTCTGAAAAGTTAAATGTATTTGCCGTTATTTTAAATTCCCTTTAAAGCTGTATCATTAACTTATTTTTCAATAATTGAGCAGATTGCCGCCTTTGATTCTATACGACTCATATAACAGAATTTTCACATAGAATAGAATAGACCGTATTGCCAACATGGGGTAGCCTGAACTGTAGGATCATAAAGGAAATCCCACAACAATATTTAACATAGTGGAGACAGATGTTAATGATTCAGTTACAAGTTGCTAGCTTATTGCCTTAGAAAATGTGTTTTTGAGTTAGTATTAATGAATGAATGACCAAAATGAAGATAGGTAATTATTTTATTTCCTGTTAACTAGCATTATTGAATGAAAATTAATTTGCATTATTTTCTAACAAATTGACTGATGAGGCAGTCAAGTTAGTAGACAATATGGTTGATCCTGGCAGTCACACTTAAACCTAAAATTAGTCCTACCTGTCCTTTTCTCTTTCAGCCATTTATGTTAAGAACGGAGAGAGATAGACCTGACTAAGATTAGGTTTATGTTTAAGTGTGACTACAGGAATCGACGCAAATATTGTCAATTTCGATCTTCACTCTCTCTCTCTCTAGTCGGTCCCTCATTACTGAGGATCATGGTCACTGGAGCTTTTCAAGTAAACGATTCTTCTCCATCGATTCCGGTCAGAAGCAGCCTTCACCACCTCGTAGAATCCAGGTAGGGATGAGACCCCTTTCACTTGGTCAGATCATCGTGTTGGTGACCGGCCTCATGATCTCTTTCCTTCGGTATTGCCAACAATGACCAATTTTTCAAGGCTATCATCTCCTCTCCGCATTACGTGACCGAAATAGGAAAGTATGCGTTGCAGACATAGCTTGACAATCGAGTTTCTATGCCAAGTTGGGAGAGAATAGATACATTTGTGTGTTTAGCTGTCCACGGTATTCGGAGCATTCGCCTCCAGCACCACATTTCGAATGCATCTATTCTCTGTCTCTCTCTTTCTCAGATTGTCCACGTCTCCACTCCATACAGGCAAATCGGAAATATTAGGGCCCTAACCCAAACGTGTCTTTGTCCTGAAGCTTATTTCCCGGTTTTTCCAAATGTTCTGAAGACGTGTCATCGCGTCTTTGGCCATATCTATTCTGCGTTTGATCTCTGGGACACAGCTTCCTTCGTTATTTATGGTGGATCCCAGATATATGAAGTTGTCCACAATATCGATACCCTGTAAGTCTTGAGTATCTGGCAGTATTCCCGCACGATCCACCACCATCAATTTGGTTTTGCTCCGGTTTATGACTAATCCCACTTTCTACCTCCAACCTATACAGTAATTCCTTCATATCACTAAAGGATGAAGTGAGGAGAACTGTGTCATCTGCATAGCGTAGGTTACAGATACGCCTACCACCAACAGTAAATCCTTTATCCCAGTCTTCTATGGATTTGCGGATTATGTATTCACCATATATGTTGAAGAGTAGAGGCGACAAGATGCATCCCTGTCTAACGCCTTTCTTGACGTAAAACACATTCGAACAGTCGGTGTCTATTCTGACGAAAGAGCGTTTGTTAATATACAGGTCGCGGATCAGTTCAATAAGGAGTTCAGGAGCTCCCATTTCACTCAGCACTTCCCACAATTTATCCCACTGCACGCAATCGAAGGCCTTTGCATAGTCGATAAAGCAGAGTATCACAGGGGTATTAACACTTCTCTTCACACTTAAACCTAAACTTAAAGTTAGTTACCTGTCCCTTTCTGTTGCAGTCATTTATGTTAAGATTGAAGAGAGACAGACCTGTCTAATTTTAGGTGTATTCTACTTTTGTTAAGCACCTTATCTTACCTTTTTTCCTAAACTGGACTGAACACTTGTCCACATTATAGCAACTTGAGCTTTGCATCGGGGCAGTGACCCCTCCAAGTCGAGCGCGAAGCAAACACTGCCGTACCATCCTTTACTGGAACCATTTCGCCGCATTTTCAGGCCCCTATTTGAAAACCTCTGGATAAGACTAGAACGCAGAAATTTTCGTCATCCAGTAAGCTATAATCACATACTTAAAATCCAAAATTTCAAGTCTGTAGGTCATTTAGTTCCGAAGTTAAGCGAAAGCAAAATTTCGCATTTATGATACACTCATGATCATCAAAATAGAACTAGTACTTCCCATAAACTCAGAGAGCTGAAATTTGGTACAGAAGATAATCGAAGATCTGGAGAGTACCTGGTGACCCTGATTAGAAAACACAAGAGCCCAACCAAACTAGATTAGAGATCGAAATACCGCCTTTACAAAAAATATTAAAACGGATTATACCAATGGAGAAGTGTTTTTATAAAATTATCTTAGTCAAGATATTATAAAATTATTTATAAAGAAAATGGAAAAAAATTCTTCACCCGAGTGGGAATCGAACCCACGACTACTGCAAACCGTGCCAGCAGCTATAACCACTAAGCCACCGGGTTAATTACTCGGATGACGAATTTTACCATCTCTTTTCTAAATTACATATTGGGAACGTTATTCTTCATCCCGATAGCTTTACACTAGCCAAATCTCGGCAAACAAAGCTGAATCCCTCAGCACAATGTTTAAAGATAAAACGAGTAATTGACCCGGTGGCTTAGTGGTTATAGCGGCTGGCACGGTTTGCAGTGGTCGTGGGTTCGATTCCCACTCGGGTGAAGAATTTTTTCCATTTTCTTTATTAATAATTTTATGAAAAATATTCAACTTGGTGGGCCGCTTCATTTGATGTCAAAAATCGAAGGTCTGAAATATCTGATGAAGAACCCTCAGCTGTATTAGAGATATGGTAATGCCCCCTTCTACTAATGGTAACGTGTATTCGCCGCGTGGTGTCGGCAGAGTAGAATTCGTACTACCCCATGTCTGCCCATGGGTATCGTACGAGGCGATTAAGGGTTTCCGGGAGGTGGGCAGCAGCGCCACCCGTGTTGACAACATAGTCCAAAATACAAACTGCCTTCACCAACCCTCCTGCCCAGCGTGGTGACTATGGGCAAATACCCCCCATGGCAGTCTTGTGGCGTGTCCTGGGGGAGGCCTTCGTTCAGCAGCAATAGGCTGATGATGATGATGATTATTGGTACATAAAAAATCGACTGTCATTGCAAAAATCCAGCGTAGTGGGACACATCTTCTAATTTAATCTAGCCTATAGCGTCCCACTGCTGGGCGAATGCCTCCCCTTCTGCTTTTAATACGCATATAAATAAAATTAAAGTAAAGAAATCAATATGCTCACGTTTCTACAAAAAGAAGTGAAATCCCACCAAAAACATTATGTAAAAAACTAGCCAAGCCTCGATGGAACTGCTTGTTTATTTCTAAAAAGTAATGAAATCTAGACGAAGTCGTGCCAAGTGTAAGGTTCCTTCCTGCGATTTCTTTATTATTATAGTTAATGTTGTGTGACTTGGCCGTTGAATACACAAGGGTACAAAACGGCGAGCCTGAAACAAAAAGTATAAAAAATTATTTCCAGTACAGACGGACTTCTAATCATTGATAGAAGTCCGTCTGTACGTCTATTTTATGTTAGATCGGTGGTCGATTTGACGCTCCAAAAGGAAGAGAGCAAACAAAGCCTAAACAATTGGTAGTAAAATTCGCTAATAATTTGATTCACGAATTATTGCCTATTAAGTTAAAATTTGAGATCATACCCCGGGCATATGTGTACAGAGAACAATTCCCAATCTGTGTGGCCATATTATCTATATTTCATATTATATATGTTCAACGGCCAAGTCACACAACATTAACTATAATAATAAAGAAATCGCAGGAAGGAACCTTACACTTGGCACGACTTCGTCTAGATTTCATTACTTTTTAGAGATAAACAAGCAGCTCCATCGAGGCTTGGCTAGTTTTTTACAGAATGTTTTTGGTGAGATTGCATTTATAGAATAAAACTTTGTTAGCTTTAAAAGTTCACAAAAAATAATTCTGAAACCAAAACATTATGTGCATACTGCATAACTATGTATTTAAATTTTGTTTATTTTGTCACAAACATTTAAATATATTTCTAAACCACTATGGAATCCGTAAAAAAATAAGCATTGGAATCTATTCATTGCAATCAGTGAGATAATTAATCACCATACAATTAAATTAAAAGTATAAATATAAAGTATAAAACTGTAATCTGTAAGAAATCTGAAGTTTCTAATAAACTACTGTACTAACTCATGTGCCCGTAGCATTGGTTGGGTGAGAGAGATATAAACACTTACTTTGTTTATTTAGTTATTATATTACATAGATCTGTCAATTAGACATTTAAATATGAGATATCTCAGCTATATGACTTTCACCAATTTCAAGTCGCCTTTTGACTATCGGATGTATATTACATCTAGAGAATACAATCCATATCATAATAAACAATTATAAAGTTCCATACACGGAACAATTAGAGTTCGAGTTGTGCTGGTAACTGATTCTGTGCTACAGCTATTTGTCTAGCGCATGTTAAATACGAACTATCTCACTTTTTCTATTAGATGACATATCTAAGGAGAGATGCGAAAAATCTTATCGATACATCGATTACGATAAGTTTAAATTGGTACCTAATATACCTATTATAATTTAATTGCTTTATTTTTTGTGTTAACTATTATATTTAATTATTACTTATTTAAGCTTACAACTTATGACTATGATGATATAATGACCAGGGATCGAGTAGCTGGATCCTAGTCAACATCGCGTTTAAGGTTTAAAATTAATAACAAAATAAGTCTCTCGTCATTAGAGTTTTATAAATATCTGAAATGCTAGATATTTGTAAACCTCTAATGACGAGGGAATCCTTGAGAAGATAATAATATGACTCATTGATATAATTATCGATATGAGCACATCACTTTTATTACCTGCGACTGACCTGAACAGATTTTTTTAAATGAAAATTCTTTGCTTTAATTCAATTTATTTTTTTATTTATGGCAATGAGGGATTTTCTATATCAATTCTGACAAGTTAAAATAACAGTCAAAAATAGATGGCGTGAGCGCATCACCTGCCCTAATCCCCCACCTCACCTCTCCCAGTTTGATGGATAGTAATAGTTCCGTGAATAGACTGTGCGCTGATGACTAAAGCTGGCTACACACCCAGACTGTGTACTGCCGACAATAAATAATCCGGTCGGTTTTCTAAAGACTGTGTAGCATACGAGTAACAGACATAGCAAGTAACAAGTTGGATTTTGCTACATGGGGTTAATAGTACAGATTATAATCTTAATACGAGATGATACCTACTTAAATTTTTTTTAACAAACTTAAATTTATGAAGGACTACTGTTGCCCATGACTTCATATGCGTGAACTACAGAATGTAGTCTATGTCCTTCTCCGTACTCCTGTATATGCCTTTCATCCCATGTTTTTCCTAGCGGACCGATTTTTAGTCGGACGTGTACAGCACACTATAGTCTGCTTCGTCTATCTATAGTGCTTAGGAACTATTGATGCCTTTGGTTGAGGAGTGAGGTGGGGGGGATTAGGGTAGGTGATGCGCTCTCGCCATCTATCCAGGTGATTTGAACTATTTTTTTTACTTTTAATAGTTAAATATTGAATTGTATCAGGCGTCACTATTCGGAGGTTCAAATCTCTATTGAGTGATCGCTCACCACCGGGCCCTATACCCTCCGCTGACCCTCGGATCTGCCGACTCATGATCATCTCTCTTCTCGTTGCGACTGTAGTGTCTTGTGTTCGTGATCATGAGTCGGCAGATCCGAGGGTCAGCGGAGGGTATAGGGCCCGGTGGTGGGTGATCCCTCAATAGAGATTTTAATAGTTGTCAGAAAATCCCTCATTAGAAAATCGCAATCATTTCTCTGCTTTGTGTGGTCTGTGGTTTCGATAAGGAACGTGATGACGTTTCAAAACGAAAATGAAGAAGTGGTTTTGGCACCAAGTGTCAATAATTTCAAAAACAAACTTGACAAACACATTAAAGAACATAGAAAAACCTAAGAAGTGAACATTCAGATACAGGCAAAATCAGTTGCCTCAACTGCCTGCCTGTTTACATATAATAACAATAATAATAATAAAATATACATTGTTGTTGTTGGGGGAGGCCTATGTCCAACAGTGGACTTCTCAGGGCTGTAAATGATGATGATGATGATACATTTCACAGTGTAAACGGGCCAAAAAATGTGATTCGTCGCTGTAAATGTAAAAATATATATTACCTTTCGTAGTGAAAAGGCGACTTGGGCTACAGGTGATGATAGCTTAACAAATTCAGCACAAGTAGCATGACCTGTGAAACACGATATGATAAACCGATTTATCGTCATATTGCCTGTACATACGATAAATATAGCCGCCATGTTGAATTTTGTATAGAGACGATACAATATCGTACAATACGATATCCACGATGCGTGGTCATGCTAGGGGGGGCAGGTAGTTTAACTTTCTGGAGTTTATCATTAAATCAAATACTGTACCTATATGTCTGTAGTGTGTATCGTCGACTTTTATGTTTAACACTCAATCACAACTTTTTAATGAAATACCTACCTTATAACATTGTGAATGGTCTGAAATCTTCAACATTATTTCGCTGTCACTCATGGTTATTTCCTTAGTTGGGTTACTTTTAAGGAGTCTGTATCTTAATAGTTCTAGATGAGACACTATTATTTTCCTTATATAGTACTAGTTATCCATCTGTCCATCCATTGTCTATCACAGGGCTGTATATCATGAACCGTGATAGATAGCTAGATTTTCACAGATAATGTAATAAAACATAGGTAATTAAAAAAATATTTTCCATAAGGCAGACATGATTTTTTGCCTTTTTTTATAGAGATATCGGCTTATAGAGATATAGGATTATAGAAGATCAGAACCGTTCGTGCACGAGACCGATTCGTAGTTTGCCGGTTTTTACTTTCAATAACTATATTACTTTTAGAATGAATTTCCTTTTTCCTTTACACCCTTTCTAACTCATATGTATTTAATAATGGGATATATGGACAGATGGCGCTAGCTGTACCATAACACTATGTACAAAATTACTAGGTTGGTTTTGTATGTATTATGGATTTATTTTATATATTTAAAAATTTAGAATTATATTGTGTATAATAAAATTTAACGTCTCAAACGATAGCACAAGCACAAATTCATAAAATATGTAGTATTTTTTACAAATTTAGCCTGTTGGGAGCATGGTACAAAAAACGGTTCCCAAAATATCACATCGCAAACTATTTTAGGCAAATTTTCATTTGGAAAAAAACATTCGTCAAATAATCTATTGCAAATTTTTATTTAGCAAATCTCTTTTGGCATACTAGTTTAACAAATTATTTATTAGTTTGGAAATGTTTTTTGGTTAAATTAATACATATTTTGTCACTTTTTAGAGGGCCAGAGTAAATACACCAGGCAGGGTAGAGACATGAAGTTCAGAGTAGATATGTGTATAGATAATAAACAAAGAATAAAATTTTAGTAATCATCTTTTGTTAAATATTGTACCTTAAACTTATAATCAGCAAAACATTTCTTATCATATTTATTTATTCATTAATGAGACTAGGTATCATATTAATCATAAATTAGACTTTCAATAACAATTTATCTTTAATTTTATACTACTTTCAAGACAGTCTTTTTTCAAATCACAATAAAAAATAAATGACTATATTATCTTTATACACGTAAATCTTCTGTTCGTGTGTTTGTAATTGAACTAAATTTATGGACCGATTTTGATGAAATTTTTTGTGTGTGTTCAAGTGGGTTTGAGAATAGTTTAGATTCATAATCGGTCAACTGGATGATGTTTTTATAACGGTCCAGATTGTGACATCTTATATCTGAAAGTTTGTATTTAAGCGTGGGATAAGACAACGTCTGTCGGTTCCGATAGTTATAAAATAAAAATGTAACAAATTAAAATTAAAGGCATGAACAAAAAAAATTAAGCTTTCTCAGACACATTGACAGACTTTTTGAAGGAGTAGAACATCCTCTTTTTTTTTGTTTTGGGGGGGGGAAAATGCATTACGCATACCACCCGGGCGCAGGGGGTACCCGAGTGGTTATGTGGGACTCCCGTATAGGCTAATGAGACCCACGGTATACCCACTAAAGACTCCCCCCGAGTCTGCTACTGGGAGGCCATGGATACCAGATAACTGGTACCCGGTGGCAGATCAGGTCTGTGGTTCTGCCACCGACCACACCTCGGCCGTAGAGGATAGGGCAAGAGGCGCACCGCAATACCGACATGCCTCTTCGTCTGCGGCCCCACCAGTGCCGTTTCGACGGAACGGCCCCGCCAGCTCGCAGGGGGAAGGGAGAGTGGCGCACCGTAATACCAACACGCCTCTCCCCCTGCGATCCCTCCACGGCCGCAGAAGATAGGGAGAACGGCGCACCGTAATACCGGCACTCCTCTTCTTCTGCGGTCCCACCTCCACGCGCGTCTGCAGCCGACTTGTTCAGTCCTCTGCCTTAACAATGTTTGGTGTAGATGGTGTTTTAACAACCTGAGTTGAATCTCATATTTCTTTCATTAACTTTAAATAATTCTTTAGTTTTTAAGCCAGAATATTTGGAAAATAAATAATTTACAATTATGAACTTTAAAATGACGTGTATTTTTATAAACAAGATGACAGTACAATGCTAGAGCTACAATAGTCTGTAAGTTGCACGCGCACAGGTCTTCTACGCATTCAGTCACTATATGAAGACATTTATCACATACGATCTTTCGCAACATTGCCTAAAGACAGACGACTTTTAGAGGGTACATATTATAGGAACCTTATGAGCAGTCACTACACCACTCCCCTCCAGAGACCGTCAAGGGCGATAATAACTGGGTTGTTTTACCATTCGACCAGAGCGTGTTTTCTTTATCATACTATCTTTTTCAGGTGGTATTGTTTGTTCTTCCTCGCCTGGGTTGTTAGTATCGCTTAATAAATACGCTGGCTTAAGTCTATCAATTGTGACTGTCACTGCCTTTCCTTTTATGAGAAGAGTATATACTTTATCGTTCCTTTCTAGGACTTCATGTGGACCTTTGTACGCTGGTTGTAGGGACCCTATCATGGTGAGGTCGTAGGAAGGTCTTTGAATACAAAAGTTGCCCTTTTGCCATGACGTGAAGCAGGTTGTGGTTTTAACTTCTTGATGAACCATCGGAGCCGCGTCGTAAAATCTGTCAGGTCAGTGCTGAAGTTAGAGGATGGATCTAATAACTCACCAGGCAATCGTAATGGCTCACCATACAGTACACTCATCTGATGACGCTTGAATATCTGCCTTGAAGGCGCTTCGAATGCCTAATAATACGAATGGCAGTGCTTCTGTCCAATTATATTGAGAGTGACATACTATTGCTGCTTTAAGTTGTCTGTGAAATCTTTCTATCATCCCATTACACGCGGGATGGTATGCTGTCGTGTGTTTATGTTGGAATCCAATCATTTAGACAGACACTTAAACAGAGAGGACTCGAATTGTCTTCCTTGATCGGTTAAAATGTTAGTGGGGCAACCGAAGCGCGCTATCCATCGGGAAAACAACGCCTTGGCGACTGTTTCTGCTGACATATCCTGAATTGGAATGACTTCAGGCCATCTTGTAAAACGATCCACCGCAGTTAAACAATATCTATAACCTTCTGATACCGGAAGCGAACCGATCAGATCAATGTGGATAAATTGAAATCTTGCAGGTGGTCATTTAAATGTACTTAATGGAGAATATACGTGACGCGTTACCTTTGATCGTTGACATGCGTGACATGTTTTTGCCCATCTCTACAATCCTTATTCATATTAGGCCAGATGTATCGTTGTCCGATCATTTAATGGATGCATTAGCCCCTGGATGGCTTAGGGAATAAAGACTTTCAAATACTTGCTTCCTCAGCTTCCTGGGCACGTATGGTCTTAGATATTTTGTGCTATGGTCACAGTGCATTTGTATATCGCTTCCAGGTAGTGCAATTTTTTTCAATCTTAGTGATGTATTACCTTCTAGAAAAAGCGTTAATTCCGGGTCATTACATTGTGCTTGCAATATTGCCTCTGGTGAGATTGGATGTACAATTTCTTCAACCCTAGATAGCGTGTCAGCCACGACGTTATCCTGTCCTGAGATATGACGTATGTCTTTTGTGAACTGACTAATGTAATCCAGTTGGCGATATTGACGGGGAGAGCAATTATCCTTTCTTGAGCAATAGGCAAAACTTATTGGTTTGTGATCTGTATATACAGTAAAATGACGCGCTTCCAACATGTATCTGAAATAACGGAGCTCTCTGTCGTAAGGCGAGTATTTTTGCTGAGCAGGGGTGAGTTTTCGACTGAAGAAGGCAAGGGGCTCCCAACATCCATTCTTGAGTTGTTGCAGGCCTGCTCCAATTGCTGTATCTGATGCATCTGTGATAAGAGCCAATTTTGCGTCTGAATCGGGATGAGCAAGAAGTGCAGCATTGCATAAGCTTTTTTTGCAATTTTCAAATGCCAGCAGAGTATCATCACATATATACTAACAGGATGTGATCCTTTTACGGAATTAGTTAAAAGTGCATGTCCCCCGACGCGACAAAATTTAATCAAAAATTTCATACGTACGGTCAACAGCAGGCCAAGATAACCATTTGCAGTTCAAAATTAGCGGTTATGCCTCCCGACATAAAGGTGGCACAAAGTCCCGAGTAGATAGTCTGACATGCTTTAGTTGGTACTTACGTAGTGTTAAAAGTAATTTTTTGCCTTTTATAGGGTTTTACATTTTAAACCTTTTGTCATAATAATTGCGTACTTTTTTGGGTCGGGGGTTTTTTAAATTTTAAATTTAATCTAAATTACATATTGGCAACGTTATTCTTCTATACACTAGCCAAATCTCAGCAAAAAAGCTGAATCCCTCAGCACAATGTTTAAAGATGAAACGATCAACCATATCCTAACGGATTATATTAATGGAGAAGTATTTTTATAAATTTATCTTTATTTATCAAGATATTATATATTTTAAAATTATTAATAAAGAAAATGGAAAAAATTCTTCACCCGAGTGGGAATCGAATCCACGACCACTGCAAACCGTGCCAGCCGCTATAACTACTAAGCCACCGGGTCAATTATTCGGATGACGAATTTTACCATATCTTTTCTAAATTACATATTGGCAACGTTATTCTTCATCCCGATAGCTATACACTAGCCAAATCTCGGCAAACAAAGCTGAATCCCTCAGCACAATGTTTAAAGATGAAACGATCAATCATATCCTAACGGATTATATTAATGGAGAAGTGTTTTTATAAATTTATCTTAGTCAAGATATTATACGAGTATATTATAAAATTATTAATAAAGAAAGTGGAAAAAGTTCTTCACCCGAGTGGGAATCGAACCCACGACCACTGCAAACCGTGCCAGCCGCTATAACCACTAAGGGAGCGTTCAAGTATTACGTAACGCAATTTTTGAAGATTTTTGACTCCCCCCTCCCCCCTAATAACGCACCGTAACGTTTTTCTGTACCCCCTCCCCCTCTCTAAACGTTACGTAACACTCAAGTGATAATTTTTACCATATAGTCGCAAAAAGTTATGTATACTTTTTATCCTTGATATAGTTTTAATTGCCTTTGCGGTAATAATACTAAATAAAACAAGAGATTTTTAATCCGCAACTCCTGCATATTTTGTTAAATTTTTTATAAATTTTTGGCTTTACACACAATTGTTTTTCTCCTTCATTCTCCTAAGTATTTAAGCTATTTTTACTAATAAACTCTTAAAATAAAATAACATATTTATTTTAACCCTTGTAAATGCAATTATAAACAGAAACCCAACTTCAATTAAACATTTTACTCAAAATAAAATCGTATTCTTAACAAAATTAAAAAATAATCAACTATTAACCAAGTATCCAAGTAGGTCTTTAAAAACTATTTAAAAAGAGAAACAAAGACCCCCCTTTCCCCCAAATTGCGTTACGTAATACTTGAACGCCCCCTAAGCCACCGGGTCAATTACTCGGATGACGAATTTTACCATCTCTTTTCTAAATTACATATGGCAACGTTATTCTTCATCCCGATAGCTATACACTAGCCAAATCTCGGCAAACAAAGCTGAATCCCTCAGCACAATGTTTAAAGATGAAACGATCAACTATATCCTAACGGATTATATTAATCATAGAGGAATAAGATGTAGACATAGAGTGCTAATGTCATACTAACAGTTTTGATGCACCATTAGACTTTTCGGTGCCTCACAATTCCAGTCTTTGATACTTAGATTGCATTACTATACGTTACAATTCATTAGTAATGTACTACATTACACTAATAGAATCTAAGTGTCAAGGACTGGAATTGTGAGGCACCAAAAAGTCTAATGGTGCATTGAAACTGTTAGTATGACATTAGCACTCTATTTCTACATCTTATTCCTCTATGATATTAATGGAGAAGTGTTTTTATAAATTTATCTTAGTCAAGATATCATATATTATAAAATTATTAATAAAGAAAATGGAAAAATTCTTCACCCGAGTGGGAATCGAACCCACGACCACTGCAAACCGTGCCATTAGATAGATGATTGTAGTGATTGTATATTGACATCTCATATTCCCAATTACCCAATTGCGGGCTGGTGTTTCTGTGATGTAGTAATTTTCAATTAATTTCACATTTGATAAATGGACTTGTCCGTTTAACTTTGAAGGCTTATTACTACCTCATGAAATTTGGACACTTGATCAAATTGTAATATTACAGATAGGTATGATTTTGATGATTTATTCTGATAAGCATAAAATGTCATTAAAATTCAACCATAGTAAACATCCTTATTGTATTGGGAGATCCGTCACCGTATCAATATTTGCCTGGCAGTACAGTGATGAATTATAAAACGAAATCTAAAGATCGCAAGCGAATTGGCCAGGTTTGGCGCTTACTACTGAAATCGGATATCTTGAAATCAGAAATCGGATAAATATCAGGGTCATTTTCATATACAAATGCAAAAGTGTTACTGGATCATTTTTATTTGCTTTGACTAAGACCTTTCTAAAAAAACGTTTTTAGGTATTAAAATGTGTATTTTATCCAAGCATGCATATTTCAACTCTTATTTATCTATACATTTATAATAAAAATGTAACGGATCGCTGTCTGTACATGGAAGATATATGAGAAAAAATATTATAGGAGACCTTTATCAACGCAATAGAACACAAAACGATGATTTTTGGAATTTTTGTCTGTTTGTCTGTGCGTTTGTGCACGCTAATCTCAGAAACGGCTGAACCGATTTCGATGCAGTTTTCAGGTATACGTATATATACAAGTCCCACTTAACATATAGGCTACTTTTTATCTCGGGAAAATGTTTTTATCCTGCATAATTTCGACATTTTGTTTTTTCTGTAGTCCACGCGGACGGAGTCGCGGGCGTCCACTATAAATAATATATATAGAATAATAATTTAATTCAGTTCAAGAAAATCACGCGACGTGGTATACCACCAACCCCGTTTCGAGAATATTCGGGACAATCATTTGAAAATTGGCGCGTTTTCGGTACTTTTGTTTAATTCCCTACATGTACAAATACATATTGGGTCTAATATCTAAATCGTCATCGTCATCGTCATCAGCCTATTGCAATCCACTGCTGGACGTAGGCCTCCCCCAGGGCACGCCACAAGGCTGTGCACTGCTATAGGGGGTTTTTGCCCTTACGCTGGGCAGGCGAGTTGGTGACCGCAGTTTGTAGGTACATGTGACGCACTGTAAGGGCACGGCAAACAATAAGACCAAGTAGTGGCCACGTTACTTAAGAATATAATTTTGTTACAATAGGTACCTATACTTGTTATTCCAATCCAATTCAATTTTCTGTGAATACCTATTTCAATAGCAATTGTCACCGATGATTACTCGTTGGCGCAGCAGTATATTCAGGATGCGGAGTCAAACATCGTAGTTGCTATGTAGAACTATTATTTATCACTTATACAGTTAAAGCTGCTTCAGGCGATATAACATTCGGGGAAAGAAGCAGCAAGAAACCCGATTCGCCGTAAATAGATTATCGTTGCAATGTTTTAAATAGAACAGAGATCGAGCAGAGTAAGTCTTACAAACTCAACAGTCAAGAATAAAGTGCCACCATTAGTTCTACCCTGCTATTTATACAACTATCGCAACCTCCCAGAACAATATTGCAGGAGTCATAATAGCTACTTTTATAAAATATAGCCTTTAAATCAATTGACTTATATAATAATAATAATAATTAAATATTATAAGGTACGCTATATATTCATATGTATGATGTGGTGCTGACTGTAAACTGTAACACTCGGCCATCCTGCATAAGCCGTGTCACACGGCGCTCACTTTAGTGGGTTGACGAGGTCTGTAAATAAAATTCACGCAGATTCAGCTGTTCCCAATAGTATAATATCACACACAAAAAAAAGAACATTAAATCACATAGACAGTGCCACATAGACAGCGTCATATAGACAGCGTCACATAGACAGTGTCACATAGGACAGCGTCACATAGACAGGGTCACATAGACAGCGTCACATAGACAGCGTCACATAGACAGCGTCACATAGACAGCGTCACATAGACAGCGTCACATAGACAGCGTCACATAGACAGCGAGGGTCACATAGACAGGGCACATAGACAGCGTCACATAGAACAAACGTTATAATAATTATGGAAGCACACTGTCATTATAATGGCAGACCTGACAGTAAACTGCATATTCTTTGTCTTCATTTTTGCAAAGGTAGTAGGTAGTAGATTTCTTCGTTTTGATTCGGGTACTTAAGTCTATTCATTTTTAACGTGTGTACTAAAAGTATTTATTTATCTAATTATTTGTAGAGTCAATTATTATAATCATGCATCTAAGTAGAGAAGTAGTAGCTGATCAATTATAGTGGGCGAACGAATCGCTTAAGTTGGAGGGTTCACATAGTACATTTTTTTTTTGGACAGAAGTTGCTAACTATATTGGGCTTATAAGTTCATTGTATTAACTTTCTGAAGCTTGTAAAAGTACCTATGTATAATATTTAAGTATTATCCTACACTGAAATTATTTATTGTTTTGTTTATTCTATTTCCCCTTATTTTTTAAAAAATATCATCGGTAAGCGTAGCGTTGCACGCGCTCCAGCCAGATAGACTGATGAGATAAAGAATGGGGCTGGCAGTGATTTGATGACAAAATGGGAGATCAAGTAGTGGACGTGCTCTGGTGGAGGCGCATCCCGCAGTGGACTGCAATTAGCTGAAAACGATGACGATTCCCCTTTTTGTACCTAACTAGAAGTATAATAATTGCAATAAATAGGAGATAATCATCCCTTTTTCTATGATAATTCAGACACAACATCGTCATATGATCATACGTCACAAAGACACTTAATATTATTATTTTCGGTACAAGCATAGAGGAGAATAGCTGGAACAAGTCGAAAACTCTAGGTGTTTCCATTTCTTAAGTAGGAGTAGATTCTTGTTTAGGAGACATAGATTGAATACATCACAATGTGGTTATGTCACAGAGACTAAGCACATATACAACATCAAGACAAGTTCTACAGGTTCAGTAAAGCTCAGTGATAGACTTTACTTAGTTCTAGGCACTATCATATCATGTGTAATATACTTTCTCAAACATAGCCTTAAACCAGTATGTTTTAACATTCCCCGTAATTTTTCCTAATTATTTTTAAAATTTTACTAGCTTCACATTGAATAATATTAGAAACTAGAACTCAATTGAATAACCTTAATAAAAATTTCTTACTAGCAGTATCTACAACTTGTTAAAGACATGAATCGTAGGTACCTACTTCTCATATGGTACGTTATTATTCTAAGTGATCTACATTAATCGAACTGGTTATTTTATTGAAACTGCATCAGACTTTTGCAGAGGTACATTAAATTTGCTAAATATTTTCACGATGTTTTATTTATATTTATTATGCTATTAGTGTTAGCATTATTATGTTAACTTCCTGTGTATTATATCTATCATCGCAAAGTATTTCTATACTGTAATATGAATATTAATTAAACTACTAAGTTACAGTTCAGGTCTACACTGTTTACATTCATTGTAAAATTTGGATTATTAAACCATATTACTAAACTGTATTTATTGCTAACCGTTGTGATTCAAACATATTCTTAAACTGCCTGCTCATCTGGATTGTTAAAATGATTTGTGAAACTTGATTCATAAACTTGTATTCAAAATTGGTCAGAAGTGGCACCATGTGGTTCTAACGGCCCTTGGTGCTCTGCCTACCCCGTAAGGGATAAAGGCGTGATTATATGTATGTTATATGTATGATTCATAAACTTTCTATACATTGCGGGTTTTATTAGTATTGCTAACCTGTCTATAGGTTGCTAGGTTGCTTTTCTAAACAGTATTCCTAATCTGTAAACTTTAAATGCATTGCATTGTTTAACAGCATTGCTAACTACTTTGTATTTCTAAGGAACATCGCTTAATGTATTTCTGAACTGCCAACACTAAGTTACAGTGCTACACTTTATTTTATTTAATTTATATCTTTTTATTTTATATTTATTTATCTTATATTATTTTATTTAAATTTTGTATTTAAATTTATTTATTTATTTAAGTTTATTATAAATTATATTACTTAAATTTATTTTAGGTTAACCCATTTAATGTTTTAAAGTCATTTATTTAAATTTATTTATGTTTAAATTTATTTATTTAAATTATTTTAAATAATTTATTTAAAGTTATTTATTTATTAAAATTTACTTATTAAAGTTTATTTATTAAAATTTATTTATTTAAATTTATTTATTTAGATTCATTTATTAAATTCATTTATTTAAATTTATTTATTTATTTAATTATTTTAAATGATTTATTATTGATTTATTCTTCACTCAATTGTTTAAACTGTACAGTTATCGCATCTTTACTGTATAGTTAAGTTCACCTGCATCTCTAGACTGTTTGTTAACTGTATCTCAAAATATGTACTTATTGCATCCTAAACTGTATAGTTAACTGCATTTTCAAACTATGGTTAAAGCATCTCTAAACTTGTATAGTTAACTGCAACTCTAAATTATAATTAATTGTATGTCTAAACTGTATAGAAGTGCATCTCTAAACGGTATAGTTACTTGCATGCTAACTGTTATAGTTAACTGTGTAGTTAACTGTATCTCTAAACTATATAAATAACTGCAACTTGAACTCTATAATTAACTGCAAGTCTAAACTGTGTAGATTAACTGCATCTCTAAACTGTAAAGTTAACTGCAAACTCCAAACTGTATAGTTACTACAACCCTAAATGTATAGTTAAACTGCAACTCTAAACTGTAAAGTTAACTGCAAACTCAAACTGTATAGTTACTACAACCCTAAATTGTATAGTTAACTTCAACTCTAAACTGTTTGGTTTACTGCATGTTGGTTAACTGCAACTCTAAAATGTATAGTTAACTGCAACTCTAAAATGTATAGTTAACTGCACTCTAAAATGTATAGTTAACTGCAACTCTAAAATGTATAGTAACTGCAACTCTAAGCTGTATAGGTATAGTTAGCTGTAAATCTAAGCTGACCTATATAGTTAACTGCAACTCTAAAATGTATAGTTAACTGCAACTCTGAAAATGTATAGTTTAACTGCAACTCTAAGCTGTATAGTTAGCTGTAACTCTAAGCTGTATAGTTAACTGCAAATCTAAAACTGTATAGTTAACTGCTACTTTAAACCTAATCTGTATAATCAACTGCAACTTTAAACTGTATAGTCAGCTGCAACTCTAAAACTGTATATTTAACTGAAACTCTAACTGTATTGTTAGTATAAGTCTTAACTGTATAGTTAACTAAAACTTTTACTATATTAGTTAACTGCACTTCTAATCGTAGTTAACCGCACTCTAACTATAGTTAATTGTACTTCTAACTGTATCTTATAGGTATATTGTTTAGTCAACTGCATTTCTACCTAAAGAGTGAACTGCATCTCTAGATAGTTTACAAAACTTTATACCATATAAACCGCATTGCTCAATGCATAGCTAACTACACTGCTATTGCATTGTTAAACTGCACTCAAAAATTTAATAGGAAAACTGCATATCTAAACTAATAATTTCTAACCAACACTGTTGTGAACTTCAGAAACTCTAATGTTTTAACGCATTGTTAAAGTGCATTATGAAACTGCATCGTTAAATTGTATCCAAAATGCACTAGCAAAAACTGTATTACCAATGCATGGCATTATTACGAGTGTACACTAATTTATCTATATACCTACTATAGGAAACTAGGGTATCGTATTGCTATGCCGCATTACCTTCCATTTCCTATTTATCACGATTGCTAATAACGGCATACCCGCTAAAATATAAGGATGAAATAATTATATTGTAGTTGCAATGATATACTAAATAATACTTTCGTGTGGCAGTACACATACTCAATATCATATTTTCTCAAAAGTCTCTTATCACCTTCCCAAATACTAAGCATGGCGTAGCAAGAAGATGCCAACAATCAAGCCCAGAAACATAAAGCCCAGACAAAAGTCTCGCATTTATGTACTACAACCCATGGTTTGAATCTATTGTAAGGTGAATATATTCGTATCATATCTACACATAATATAATAAAAAGGGTCGTAACTTATTATGAAAACGCATGGATACACGAAAGCCGTATCTTGAAAAACTGTCATAAAACTATTAGATTAAAGTTGCAAACTTCACACAGCATATTAAACAAATTACATGTTTCGATCTTACCCAGAATAAAGCAGCTCCTGATACGCCAGGTGCTCTTCTGTACGGCCCACAGATTACCCGTACGGGCCCAAGCGGTGGCGACGTCTTCGAAAAATAACATGAACAACCGATGCATGTTAGATCATGAAACAAGAGAAATATTAGAACCAAATTATCTTAACGATATTACCCTAGTGTGGGTAGATTTCAAAGTACCTATATTTTAAATAGCTGTAGTAAATTACTACAAACTCCACGTAATAAAAACGTGTGTGGTTTGCTGACAAAAATCTTATTTTTCCACAGAACAAACACCAATACAATCTACTTATGCATTTATAGTTTACATATTTTTAGTATAACAAATATTACCGATATGGACTGACATTATTGTTTAAATTAACTAAATAAATTTGCTAGTCAAACATACTGCAGTGGTAATTAAAAACTTAAACGGAAACATTATTTGAAATATTAGGTACCCCCAATAAGTCAAACGCATAATAGATACATTTGTGCAACCGAGATTTTGTAAAAAATTGATACGAATATTCTTTACGTACTGTTTGTGCAACTAAACATAGTTTTTCTTTCTGGTAGTAACGACATTACGTACAGTAACCTACGCTTACCGTAACTACTACTAAAACAAAAATAGTACACAACAACGGTTTACGGTAGGAAGCAAGGATTTTGGTATAATATCCAAAAAGCAGAGCTAACACAACAAATTATATCTAACCTTTAAGTTGTGATGCGGATCGGCTCCCACTGCAGATGGACATTAAAAGATCTTGACACTGGCGCTCTTAACAGCAACAGCAACAGCATGGGAATTTAGGTAGTACAGCAGCATCATTGATTGGGTTCTAGTAATACATTGTTTCATCTTCTTTGTTCTTCCAGTTTTCTTGGTTCATGTGAATATATCCAGTTGTCCATAAAAAAAAAATCTCCATATTTTGTGTACATTCTTCACCGATTTGCCATGTTTCGCAATCTTTTCTTGCAGTCGTCAACCCGGGCAGGGCGGTTATTTTCCGATTCCCACTTCTGAAGGTTCCACGATGATTACTCGTTGGCGCAGCAGTATATTCAGGATGCGGAGTCAAACATCGTAGTTGTCTATGTAGAACTATTTAATTTATCATTATACAGTTAAAGCTTCAGCGATAAACATTCGGTTTCGAAAGAAGCAGCAAGAAACCGTTCGCCGTAATAGATTATCGTTGCAAGGTATTTAAAAGAAACAGAGATCGAGCAGAGTAACGTCTACAACTCAAACGTCAAGAATAAAGTGCACCATTTTTTCTAGTCTACTTGCTATTATACAACTATCGCACCTCCCAGAACAATATTGCAGAGTTCATAATAGCTACTTTTATAAAATATAGCCTTTAATCAATTGACGTTTATATAATAATAATAATAATTAATATTATAAGGTACCTATATTGTTATTCCAATATGTCATTTGGTGCTGTGAATAAACTGTAACACAATACAATTCTCAAATAAAAATGTCAATCTTCAAGTCTGTCTATTAGGTTATTACTTAATGATTTATATAAATAATTTCAATTTCTCTATTCAGAAAAATGTATGTATGTATTCAGAAAAATGTATTTTGGACTATGTTGTCAACACGGGAGGCGCTCCTGCCCACCTCCCGGAAACCCTTAATCGCCTCGTTCGATACCCACGGGCAGACATGGGGTGTACGAATTCTACTCTGCCGGCAACACGCGGCACGTTTAATTTAAAATTAAGTATCTAAAAATTAAATATTAAACATTAACGGTGTTATTACAAAACAATTAGACGGCTGTCGAACGCGCGATTTAAAAAATCTCTATTACAAAAACGTTTTTAGCCATCATATGCCATTTAGACTTTGTTTAAAAACTGACACACGACAATGCTTAGCCTGTTTAACCTAAGTTTTGTCATTACAAAACAGTTGGAACACAATTGAACGCTTGTTTTAAAAAATATCTATTACAAAAACGTATTTAGGCGTCAGCTAGAGTGAGACGCTGTATAGACATGGTTTAAATATAGTCAAATAAAAAGGGTAGTTTTAAGATGGTTTTAAGCCTGATTAACGTCACATATCTGAGAATTTGTTTGACTTTTTTCAAAAAAGTTTCCATAACAACAAAAAAGAGAAAACGAGGGATTATAGTAGCAATATCTTGCAGAGCTTTTGGAATATCTGAACTATAATTTAGCACCTTTACTATACCATAGAATAGATTACGCTAACGTATCACCGTCACTCTGCGAGTGTATGACGAACCCGCCAATGAATTTACAGGTATTGCACCCATTTTTAATTAAGAAACCCTTATATATATTATTATACGTCATGTTCTTGTTTCATAATATCTAACACACGCATATCGGTTATACAGATATCAGTATACCCGCCCAAAACAATTTACCCTGAAATGATTAGTTATCCTGGTATCCTCAACTAAATATGTGACAAATGTGACAAATATTTTCAAATATGTTTTTTCATTACCTGACAAGCAATGATTACAAAATAAATACTCAGTGCTGACAAAATTTACAAAAGATTTGCATAGAAAGGAACGTTCAGGAATGAACTAAACGCAGATGAACGAATGTTTCTTCCAAACATGATTTTAACAAGGCACGGTCCTAAATATGTTTTGTAATAGAGGATCTTTAGACGGTGCTTAAAACGTTAGGCATTATAAAGAAAAACACGTGTTAGATCTGTGTGATATTGCTTAGCGTTTCTTTTGTAATGAAATGAGGTCGCGTTTTCACTAGGGGACATTTGTTCCGCGACTTCGTCGCTCGACACGAAATTAACGTGCCCAGCGCGATGTCGCCGGACGTCGGGCGATTTACTTACGGGTTGCACAACTGGTCGCTAGTCGATGATCTGCGAATGTCGACACACGCGACCATCGTGTCCCTTAACAGTCACCAGATAGGCTTTGAGCAGTCAGAACGTATGTCGCTTTGTGATCTGAAAATCGCAGTAGTGTGGTGGTGGCAGAGAACAACACCATCTCCTTCAAATTTTACAGCGACTAATACGTGAATGTCGAGCGATAAGACTCTGCGACATGTCGCCTAATTCAAAAGCACCTTTGTACTAAATATTTGATTTATTGCAAGATATGTTAAAAACAGTGTTTCAGGCATGAGTGATATAATATAAATGCTTATTACTTAATATTACTGGTATATATTAACAGAAAAAATACTAAATCTAATTTTATTTCAGTTTATTTTTAATATTCATAAAACTATGCTTGGAAAGGAACGGTAATGAATGAATGGAACAAATGTTCCTTCTCAACATGATTTTAGGCCTGGTTGTTTGGGTCGATTTAATTATAGTTATTTCAACAATTTGTCAGTTCAACTAATAGTTGTAACGGAAACACGTTGTTCGAAATATTATTTGAGTATAGTAAAATACAACCAATCCTACTGATATTACAAACGCGAAATTTTGTGAAGATGGTAATTGTATATAAATTTAACAAAAAGTCAGAATCTGTGACATATTTTTACCAATAGTAAGCTTGACTACTGATTAAACAACTGGGCCTTTGATATGACAAACTGTCAATTCTCTCTCCGTTCTTAGCATAAATGGCTGAGAGAGAAAGGCACAGGTAGGACAAATTTTATGTTTAGGTTTAAGTGCCACTGTCAAAATCGAATGGGTCTTAAATGTGTTTTCTATAGATGTTGTTTAGACGATGCTTAAAACGTTAGACCTTGTCTCACAAAACGGGTGTTTAGACATTGCTTCGCGATTCTTTTGTATTAACACCGTAAATTTTTTAAAACTATACTCTCAAAATTGGCAATGTGGTTCTATCGTCCCTTGGTGCTCTGCCTACCCCGTAAGGGATAAAGGCGTGATTATATGTATGTATGTATTTTTTAAAAATTGGGTTATGTCATACTTATTTGTTTCGTTAATATTCATGGTGTAACTAGGTACTTTTATTTTCCACTATTGGCAACAGTTTCTGTAGACGTCAAACCGCCGCCATATTCACTTGACGGCTCAGGAAGGGTTTCTACAATTCAATTTTGTTTAATGGCCACCATTGTGTCGGGCACAATAATTCTGCAAAGGTTTTCTTCATTAGTTGACTAGTTGACATTTTAATGGCGGTTTCAAATGTCAATTAAAATAGATGAACGTTACATTTAAAATAATATGAATCTTCTTATCAACAAATTATTATTCTAACATGCGAATGGAAACTTAATAAATTCAAAGAAACTATTATTAAATTATGTAACAAAAAGATTAAAGCAATGAATAGCGATTCGTCGCAGACGTGGTGCGCTGACGACCTCTCTTGGACCACCCCAATGAAGATGTCCGTCCCGCTTCCATCGACACGGCGCTCCGCTAGAGTGACATTGACAGCTTGTCACTTTTGACGTTGACATTTGCACGACGCGCCGACACACTTATTCCTGTCCGTCGGAGTCAGCGATAAAGAAGAAAGGTAAGACATATTTTTATTTTTATGGTTTTAATTGTATAAAACTGACGCATCAACAACGTGCTTATGATTTAAAAAAATTGGTGTAACGTAATAATCTATTATTTTGTTTAGAAGTTGTTAAAACTGGATGAAATGCCTCTCGTCAATTATGACCAGTGGTCGGAGTAGGTATATTGATTTTACATACTTGCGTCATGATATCATAACATGGACATGCATTTTTTCCGGAATGTACCGGAGTTTCCAAAAATAGCAGCATAGCGTTGAGAGTATTGATACATTTTTAACTAGTTTCATGTAATAATTTCTAAGTTTCGGTATTTTTATTTTATTTTTATCAATAATCCGGAAACTCGGAGGCGTATCCATATTAACATATACGTTTGATGTCAATGACCTTAATTCAATATACCTACTCCGACCACTGATTATGACACTGATTGATGTGTTTTACGTTAGATTTTACGCGGCACGTTTCAAAAAATTCACAAATGTGGACATCTTAATCGTAGCTATTTTGACCATGTTGATACACTGACCACGTTTTGTATTAAACACTTCGGTTTTTTACAGAAAAAATACAAATTAAGATGAAGCCTGAAGAACGCAAAAAATGGAAAAGGGAAGCCGAACAAAGAAGAAGAGATAGGATAAAAGCTGACCCAGATAAATGTGAACTACATAAGGATAAAGAAAAACAGCGTCAACAAAAGAGAAAAGAACAAAAAAGACTAAATATAAATGACCTGACGCCTAGACAACAAAGATTATGTAGGAGAGTGTGCGAACGTGCAAAAAAATACAGAGATAATAAATACAGCCCACACGTGGGCGGGCACCACTTTTTTTAAACCGATTTTTCAGGCAAAGT
Organism: Carposina sasakii; assembly: GCA_014607495.2. Lineage (NCBI taxonomy): Eukaryota > Metazoa > Arthropoda > Insecta > Lepidoptera > Carposinidae > Carposina > Carposina sasakii. The sequence continues at coordinate 11,068,131 of CP053158.1, forward strand.
AAACACTGCCAAGCACATAAAATTATAAAACAAACAAAATAAAATAAAAATGTGAAAAATACCGAAAATGAAAATTACCAATCAGTTTGCGGTTTGAACCAAAATCGCTCATGTCTACAGGTTGATAGATTAAGACGAGTGACGGCGATGCTATAAATTTAGTACATTTGGTACCTACTTTTTATAGAAATTTGGTACAGCTACAAAAAAATCAACTTTACTAAGTACCACTGGCGGCTTGTCCTAAGGAGCGCTGGTGCGGTGCACTCCCACCCACGAAGATTACATAGGCAATCTATATTTCTCTATATTTATAATTATCTTTCAATTCTACTATGTTTATACAATAGTGTCTACGCGTTTGTCTCAAGTAAGTTGTAATCTTATGTATCTAGTGGAGCTCTAGCGATCGCGCTCCAATGAAACGAAATTTGGTACGATTCCTAGTACTGTATTCAATGAGTGCGAAAGAGACATACCGACATAGGCCGGCGCGAGAAACAGAAGATTTCGTATGAAAATTAGCCTTATCTGGATATTTGCTCACTTTAATTCGCGTATGCGGCCACTAGAGATCGCTTAATCCGAGTTAGAACGCGATTGTCTTTTCATTAGGTGAGTGAACACCCGTCTAAAAATGTCAGCAGCCGCCTCTGCTAAGTACCTTACCTAAATTTAAATTATGACCCTAACTTCACAGCACACAGATCAACTTTGGAAAGTGATCGTAATAGTATCGCCTTTAATTGAAATTACGGTTATAATTCGGATTAGTATGCGTTGTACTTAGATGAAAACAAAATAGAAGATAGGTGACTCGTCTCCAGCGCGTGGGCCGCTTAAATTAGACCAACGTCGTCTGATTTTACTCATTTGCAGTTGAGAGTAGCAATAGCGCACTCGTGTGACGGAAGAAATTCTTTTTTATTTTAAGCGGGGTAAAAGTTATTAAAATGCCTTCATGTGCTTTTGTGCGTTGTACTAATCACTCAAAAAAAAAACAAATCACATGGAATCACTTTTCACGCATAAGTACACGAAAACTTTAAATTCTTAGGTTAGGTTAGGTTAGTTAGCCATTTTGCAGAGCGAGATAAAAATATATGATACATCTATGTGCGACAAGTTAAACAAGCAAACACGTGCCGTGCGTGTGCGAATGCGCCCGCTGTGTTTCGTTTTTGCAGTAGCTTCTTACCATAGTTATTGTCTCGGACACGAGCTGACACGACTCAACCCGAAATTATTCCGATGATGCTCTATTGAAACGCGCTTGTCTCGCTCGCGCTACTGTCGAAATAAATAGGTTTGTCTCTATCGCTCAGTAGTGTACAACGTTAAATACAATTACAGCTGTGTGTGTGTTCGTGCGTGTAGTTGTGTAGCATGCCTAATTTCTAGTTGACGATTTTAAGGACGTGCCCTATCTTCCGCTATTTTGTTTTCATCTAAGGCGTTGTAGTAAGAAGTTTTATACCAAGAATACTGGAACTAGCTCTAGTTGATATGGTGATGACGACCCCTTTCCGAGTTGATATGTGCTGCCTGAGTCCCCCATATATTTGGAAAAGTCTCAAAAAATGGAACAAAAATACGGTGCAAATAAAAAAAAAACTATTTTGTTTATTAGCTACTGTAGTTTTGTGTGTGTAAAAGAAAAGTGAAGTAAAAAAGTATTAACCATTTCCAAAATATACTTACATCGTGTAAATAAATACTTCTATGTATCATCATCATTATCGTTCCTACATTAATTTAGTTATCATTGACGCTCTCATCTTTTTAAAATAAATTACCTATTCTAATAAGCATAGTATTTTTCATTAGGTATATTATTGATTTTATCAAAATATATCTGTAATACATCTTTCTTATTAGAGTGATTTTTAAGATTGGTCTCATCGTGTAGAGCTGTTAATTCCCATGTAAAACTAGATATTATTTATCAGTTCTAGGTGCTGTAAATAGTAATATAAAGAATGAACTCCATTTTGTTCAGACAAAAAGTGGGCACCTGCAGTTAATTTATGAACCCTACATATTTGTGACAGACAGTGTACGAAGTGGCCGGACGTTTTGGAGGTGCATGGATTATGGAAAACGATGTAGAGCAAGAATAACATCAAAAAATAACGTACTACGAATAACTAATCCCGTGCATAACCATATAGAGAATCATATGGAGAAAATTGCACGTAAATATGAACTAGGAGAAGTCGTAACTTGCCCTACTGTTTAAGTTTAAACCATGATTTAGATGGTAATGCTGGTTTATTCCGAATCGTTTTGACATTTAGGGTCAAGACAAGACACACATTTAACACGCCGAAAATGTATTGCGCGAGTTATTGCATGGGGTGTTAACAGTGTTTCCATCAAATTTGAAAAATGATGGAAATTTGAACTTCCGAATAGTAACGCTACAATTAAATATGTTAACAGTGTGTCATGGACCTATAAAATGTATTTGATTGATATGTACTAACACGGGTGTTATCGCAGGGCGTGTTAAATGTGTGTCTTGACCCTTATTTTATAGTAATAACTGGTGTTATGAAATTAAGAGGAGTAGTGCTGTGGCCTCAGTGACAGCCCTATTGAGATAATGTTTGGTATGCTTAGCTGGAGTACCTACTTTTTAGTGCACCTTTAATTGCAAATAAAAAATGGGTAACTTTCAATGTTTTTTCGTTTCTGTAACAATTTTAGCGATTTTTTGTTGCTTTAGTTCTCATTTTCATCACGTTGATGACTTGTCGTAGACTTATGTAATATTATATGTACATGTTTTTTGTATTCTTTGTGAAACAATCTACCGTTTGTACATTAATAAAATAACTGAAACTGTAATGTCTATTTTGTGTTGCACAACTTCTAACATCACGGGTAATTTGTTATACTCTCTACAGGGTATGTGAACCTTTATGCATCAATGTGCCAATTTTTCTAATGAAATGTTTACCTAATTAACAGAGGTCGGAATTAGGTAGAGTCATTTATGTACTTGCATCGAAATGTTAATATTAATGTGGACCTTCCCAGGATTTCTAATGGACAATCCCGTGTGGCCAACATTATTACAAATAAATAATAATAAAACCCTCAGAGATAGACAAATAAAACAAAGATAATTAACATAAAATTTCTGCTCTTTAAAATTAATACCGGAATTTGAGGCATATCCACTTTATTCTTTCGCTGTATGAAATCAGTGCAAGTACATAAATGACTCTACCTAATTCCGACCTCTGCTAATTAATCACACTAATATTATAAAGACGAAAGTGTGTGAGTATGTATGTTTGTTACTAGGGGTCTAAACGGCTGGAGCGATTTTAATAAAATTTGATATGGAGTTAGCTGACACCTTGAATTACCACATAGTACTAAGCACATTACTTTTTATTTCTGAAAAATATTTTTATCCCGGATAATTTCGACACATTGTTTTTTCTGCAGTCCATGCATAATGAATTTCGTGATCAGTCACCTGCTTAAAATGTTGTGTCTTGTGCCACCATTGGTTCGCCATTCCTGCTTTTAACTTATTGCAATACTACCAGTACTACTGGGTAGCCGGATGGTCATGTACATCTATTAAATTTTGTATAGTATTCGGTAGGTTTATTAATACCACTGTCATAAATCTTTAAAGTATAGAAAAAGTGGCTTATTTTATATGCCTATCGGGGATAGCAAATTATCCGTGATTTTTGTTGCTATATCTACCTAGTGGTCATAAGACTGGTATACCTTGTACCTAAGTACTGTGTAATTATAATTACATATATAACAATCTACATATATTAATTGACATGGTAGGTAGGTACTTGGTAATGACATTATTGTGTACCTATGATATGATATAGATGATCGAACGACCTACCCCCGTATCGGCTATTTTTTTTGACAATTCATAGAAACAACAAATGAAAGTGATATTATTATTGCCTTGGTTGAAGAAAATTTTTGCAACTCTGCGTGTGTTTGTGTTGACAAATCAATCAGTTTCAATGAGTGAATCATCACTATGAACTATTAAAAATGTAGATGATGCGATACGGGGGTTAGTGAGGACCGCGGCGATCTGTTGGATGCAGGTCGCTTCCAACAGGTCGCAGTGGAGGTTGTTTGAGATGGGATGTTCAGCAGTGGACTTAAGGCCGGTATAGACTATACAGTCGTGAATAACCTTGGCCACACATACTAATACTAATCGGGACGATTGATCTCTTGACCTTTATTAACGCTAGAAATTGACGTCTTTTTATATTTTCAATAAAAAAAATGTTGACTTACTAAAGCTATTAGGGTCTGAAAAACATCAAACTCTTTATTTTATTACAATTAATTATATATTTCCAAGGGCCTAAGGAGCAGTAGCGATTTATTTATTTATTTAGAACACCAAAACCACCTAAATATATTTAAATTTTAACCCAAAACACCATTCGGTAGATATATTTTTTCAAAATAGAAATTATGCTGATATTTAAATAACCTATGATACAAAATGTTGTATTAAAACTGATTGTTCATAATATATTTTTAATGTTTTGGTTTAGCCATAACATAAATGAGGAGAAGGCTTTAAAAGTACACAATTGCGCTACTCACCTTAACATTGACAAATATAGACCGTGATATATTTTTTACTAATTACCGCCGCGCCGGTGGGACAGCAAAGTATTTTATGCAATCCCTAGCAATTGTTTACTTTACATGAACAAACAATATTTCATAGATTGGATGGACGTTTCAGATATTGCTTAGGTATTGCACGTATACATTATGTACCTAAATTAGTGATATACAGATTACCGGTAAAATATGTGCGAGTAATCAATATGAGTCTTGGCTACATTTTTGGTCAGATGTATTAAATATCTATATTTTCTACTAGCTGTTGCCCCGATTCCGTCCGCGTGGACTACAGAAAAATATGCCAACTGGATTAATCGTTGACAATTTTTACAAACTTTGAATACCGTACTTATTTATTTATCAAAACTTTATTCTTTTATGATATAGTATACTATAACGAGTATACCTGACTACCTACTTACGAGTATGTAATAGAGGCATCTAGGTGTCGCCGTGACTTCATCTCTAAAGATTGCCGAAAGTGAGGTTAATTAAATAATAAATAAATAAATATTAACACACTTCACAACACATTGACTTAGTCCCACACTAAGATCCCTAAGGTCTTGTGTCGTGGGTACTAAGTAACGGTATATAAATACATAGATAAGTATATAAACAACCATGACTCGGTCTTGTGTCGTGGGTAAACAAATATAAATACATAGATAAGTATATAAACAACCATGATAAACAAACATTCATCACATCAATGTTTGCACCTACCGGGATTCGAACCCAGGACCTATGGCGTCGCAGGCAGGGCCACTACCAACTACACCAATCGGCCGTCAAAAATTTTGTAAAAAAATATAATTTTCGTTATTTTACCTACCAATTTGTAGCCAATTAAAATGACATTACTATTACAATAATTTTCTATTTTTAATAATATTATAGGTACAATAAAATAATATCTAATTTTTTTTCCATGAAGTAAAAGCCTATCCATTACAATAATTTTCTATTTTTAATAATATTATACAATACAATTATATCTAAATCCATGAAGTAAAAAAGCCTATCTGTCTATTCCTTCTTATCCTACTTCTACTGCGAAATTTTTGATGTCCCTATAAGTTTTTTTGCATAATCAAGCGGATAAATTAATGAAATATTTTAAATCTTCTTGCCGTCATGTAATTTTATATTTTATTATATAATATACGTACCTCTACATAGCTCCACCGCGCGACTCCTCTTTCAATCTTACAACATTTTTGTGTAAATTCTACGGATCCAGGTCAATTCCTAAAAAGTTGGGATCTATGCCAAATAATAGATATCTATTGTAATCATTGAGTAGGTTCTGCGGAAATCCATTGTTAAAGATTGAAAAGTCACATAATTTGCAATTTTCAATATCGTGTAGGTACTGTACAAAATTGTGTTAGGCCCTTTTCTGATTTCTCGGCGCGGTATCGGTGCGACATCAGCATGCTCGGTATACGCGATACCGAAAGCTTACTGAGCGCCTATAGTATAAGGTCTATCCAAAATTAGTAATTATCTTTTGACACGAAACTAGGTAGGTAAAAAGAAACAACTTTCACTACGGGACCAACTCCGAAATATTGAAAAAAAATAAAAAAATCAGCTGTACCATACAATCTCGCATAATTACTGCACTGAACAGATGATTTTTTTTTCAATATTTCGGAGTTGGTCCCATAGTGAAAGTTGTTTGTTTTTATAAAATATTCATAAGAAAATGAAAAAAAATTTCACCCGAGTGGGATTTGAACTCACGACCACTTGCATTCCGTGCATTCTTTTTACCTACCTAGTTTCGTGTCAAAAGATAATCACAGACCTTATATAAATGGAGCGTTCCTGAATGGTGCGGTAAGCGCGGCACACATTCAGCTTACCGCGGCTCTGTATGCATGTTTAGTAGCCGCTCTGCTTTTTATCGCGTTGAACGCGTTTGCCCCTTGCCAAATGGAGGATAATAATGTTGCCTTAGTACTGGAAGAATTCTAGCTGTTGATATGTTTCCTTTTTTTATTCTGTAAGCCAAAAACGTTTTTTTTTCACGTAAACGAGTATAAATGATATATAACAACATGAACGTATAAAAAATAACGGACAGAGTGTTGTCACTACACAGAGTGAAGCATTCATAGTAAGCTCGGTAACGATATTCCATGGAGTAGGGATGTGTATTGACGCGTTATCCACCCATACACACACTTGACACTTACGGTGCTTCAATCTGTACGGTGACAGCATGACGTCCGTGTTTCTTTATACGTTCATGTGTGTGTGTGTTAAAATATCTTCATCATTCGAACTGAAAGACAACGTTATTTTACGACGGCACAAGCGGCTCTGCAGAAATATTTGCAGACCTGTGCGAAAGCGTCGCAGTATGCTCTCGGCATACCGACGTGTTGATGTCGCACCGATGCCGCGCCGACATATCAGAAAAGACCCTTACTTGTATAGTTAGTAAAATAAAAATTTATTAAATACAGATTACTAAAATCTGTATCATTTGCTCTGTGCCTAGGTATTACGTGTAGGCATGTTTCAGATTAACCCAAAAACTCTTTTAAAAATATATTTATTGCCTTATGATATTGAGAAGACAACTTTTTGGTTTTGGGTTAGTTAATCCAGAATTATTAAAAATTGAACTATGTAGGTAATTTAGTCGCCTACAAACGCGATGTAATAATTTTATATTAAAAAGATTGTGATCAGTAGTGTGTAAGAGCTGAATAAATTTGTGAGATTGTAAAATATGTTTGATTTCGATAATAAATGTTTAATGTAGTAGAGTGTTTTGATACTGAAACGCATGATGGCACAGGCACGAGACACGTGAGATACACGATGACGCAGCGAGGCGCGCCATCGCTGGTGGTGGGCGGGTTCGGGTTCGTGGCGCGCAAGCGGCGCGGCGCGCGTGTGTACTGGTCGTGCCGGCAGCGGCGAGCGCTGGCGTGTCCGGCGCGCGCGCTCACAGCGCACGGCCTGCTCGCGCGATGCCCCGACCCGCTCGCGCTGCACAACCACAAGCCCGACGCCGCCCCACTGCGACATCGAACTATCGAGAGCTTAATCGAGACTATTGCTGTCCAGTGATGGGGTTCATTAAATTGTTTTTTTTTCGAAAGAATATTAAACGTTTTATTTTATTTCCCCAAAGCAAGGTATAGCTGTCATTTGATGAGTACGAACAAAGTGGCAGCAATAATTTCGTGGTTTGAACTGAACATGTGCAAAGCTCTACAAGATGATTTTGCAACAAAATAAGGCACGGCCATGCTTGCCTGCTTTCTAAATTGCTCTTTACTTGTATAACGTTCGTAATCTTTGGTATGTTATGATGATATAGAACTAACATGGTTTATTTGGGTGTTTGAAGTTTGGGAAGACTGGATTTATGGCGTGACGTGACGTGCATGTTATTATATATTCCCGCGTTGGTACGTACATATTTTGTACGTACCTACGCGTATGTATATATTCTTACAGATATCATTATCTACAACTTGTGTTCGTGTGCTGTGCACGTCACGCACGAAATGCCATGCATCCAGTGTACTACTCCGGCCTTAAAAGTATTTTATTTACTGCATGCAAATTAATAACACATTCTTATTAATATAAGACTGTATTGTCTGTGATGGCAATCATGAGTCGTCAGATTCGAGGGTCAGTCAGAGAAGGTTGTAGGGCTTGGATGGGGATGAACACCATTTGCAAATTATGTTATAACAATAGTATAGTAGGTAGTGATCAGGTAGAGCGTGCATGCTGCATCGGTAACGAATGTAGATTAGGCAGTTATAGGGGAAATGAAGGCCAAAGGAGATGTGTCGGATAACCTGTTAAAGATGATAATATTTTAAATACCTGATTACAATAGGAGTAACCCCAAATAAAATGTTAAGAGACGATTAAATAATGATCTAACTTTTGTATTAATTATTTCCTACAGACATGAAAATTACATTAAGTGTTTTTCGAAACCCACGTACGACTAACGACGCCGAGGTGTAAGTAAACTACAAGAATGTACTCCAATAGGAAACCTAGCTAAAATATTGAGTTGTTCAGTTGTTAAAATTATGCCATGAACTGTTAGGTAAATAATTAATGTGTGACTACTAAATGAACCTGCTTTTTGTCGTCCTGATGTCATACGTATAAAAATGAGGAGCAGTAGTGGCCCTATTTACCCAATCTAACCCAAATATTTAATTACCATTTTGGGAGCATTGGGTCTTGGTATCTAGATGACAAGAAATATGGCCTGAAGTTTAACTGACAAAGACAACATTTTACAGTCGAGTTCGTGATATCGAATAGGGGTCGTCGCCATATGCGGCTCGGTGGATTTTCGTTTTACGCGGAAAAGGTGTTCCCGGAGAAAAGCAAGGTCCGGTGGCGCTGCACCCGGCGCACGTGCCGCGCCTATGCGCACACGCTGCACGATCGCATCTTCGCGCTCAGCAACGTGCACACGCATGCGCCGCCCGCGCCCGCCGCCACTGCGCCACTTGCCGGGTACATCTACTGCTCTAATCTGCCACAACAATGATTGCCCACCATAATTAGATATTTTATAAATGTGATTAGATGATTGCATTGATCCGCGCAATGCAGGTGGCTATAAAAGATTTAATATTGAAACAAAAAAATGTGCGTGGCAGTCTTTAGTCATGTATCTATTTCTAATAACTTTACATTTTTTGTTAGACGCAAAACGAAAAACTTTAAAATCACACCGTTGTTGATACTATTTAATTATTACCTACATATTTTCTAATTAAATGAATATGTCGAATTGGGTCCTAAAATTTTGAGATTTAGTATTATTAAAATTGAAGACTATTATTAGTTAATTTATATTTATTAACTTTACTCCCAGGCTGTTTGAATTGACAAAGTCTGAGTTTAAAGTCGGGCGCGCGGACTAAGATTACATTTGTTTATGTTTACAACGGCAAACTTTGCTTCATTTTTATTGAACGTTAACTTACTAGATAGATTAAGTTAGGTATTTATTATAAATACGAGTACTCGAACTTCTAGTCATTGATGTACCTTAATAAATAAAGTTGTTAGTTAATAAATATTGCATATACTGATGTACATATTATGTGGGTAATAGTAAAAGTAATTATACCTATGTATATTCCATAAGAAATCTCATTTTGTATGTGTCTAAAATTGTTTTTATCAGAACAGTAAATAACTTGACGAGTTGTCTGTGCCTGTAAATTATATACTCACATATACTAATTCTAATTCATAGATTGCATGTCGGTGTACGGTATGGGTCTGTAATGTTGGGCGTGTGTCGCTAGCTGCATGTAATGGTGACGGGTGCCTAACGTTTGTTTTGTTGGTATAGAGAAGTACGTGAAGATGTGCGTGGGCCCGGGCGGGCGGCCGCGGCTGTGGGTGCGCGGGCGCAGCTTCTACGCGGCGCACACGATGCGCTCGGGCGTGGTGCGCTGGCGCTGCACGATGGGCGGCTGCGGCTGCAAGGCTTACACGCAGAAGGGCACGCTGCACAAGCTGGTGGGCGAGCACAACCACGCGGGCCGCTGCGGCCGGCGCCAGGCCAAGCCGCCTCCGCTGACGCCGCCGACGCCGCTGCTGCTGCCCCGGTTGCCGAGATTTGACTTTGACAACTTTGATCCTAGCCCGTGGCTGGTTAAATATTAGCGTGCGTCTCACTATACGTGGGTGCATAGCTAATAGGTGCATCATATGATTGAGGTACCCAATTAAATGGTCCTATTTTTGTTATAAATAATAAAATTATACCAAAGGAAAATGCCAAAATGCTATAAAAAGTTCTCATGCAGAGTCAATACTTACTTATAGGGAAAACTGTGTTTATATATTCTTTTATGATAGTTTTATGCAATTACCTACTTACTGGAATTCGAAGCTTAATTTAAGGTAGCTCAATTTTCAATTGGGATTATACGGAATTTTGAAAAAAAAAAATCTTTTTTCCGGTCTACCTAATAGTATACCTAATAATTGTGCCATAAGTAGGTATACCTTTTAATATGTGTAAATTAAATTACTCATTAAGTATTATTACTAGTATTTATGCAATGAAGGTATATAAAGATCAAAACTTTTAACATCAATTCGTAGAGTGACTTTTAATTTTATTAATGTATATGTCGGAGTATTTAAATTGTTTTTTAAATAAAAATGGGCAGAATCGTTGGCCTTGGACATGGCCACCGATTCTGCCAAGCAAACTAAGTACCTACCTAGTTACATTACTAGCAAGGGATATTTAAAGAATTGTTTTAAATCTTTACAAATAAAATTATTTATTAATTATAATTAACTCATTACCTAAGTAACAAAACAAGTGAGTATCCGTACAAGTGAGTATCTATACAGGGTGTAACAGAAAGGGTATGTTAAGCGAAAAGCTATGTAAATAGCCCACTATAGAGAACCTATTTCCAAAATTTGAGACTCGAAATCACATTTTTATTTTTCAAGATTGTATGAAAATTCCTGAGATATTAAAAATTCTCCATACTATCGGGAAAAATAAACATGTGATTTCGGGTCTCAAATTTTGTGGATAGGTTCTCTACAGTGGGCTATTTACATAGCTTTTCGCTTAACATACCCTTTTTGTTACATCCTGTATACTTAACTAATTACCTGTGGAAGCAATACACAGTTTGGCATCACAATGTTTTCAGCTTCAGGACCAAATACAGAATGCCCTATTTCTAATTCTCTATTGCTTGCCACGCCATCCTTACCGCCAAAATAGTTTATATCTAAACTGCGAGTATTCTTACTCATCGACTCGTTACGTCATCGACTACGAGTAACTAATAGATTGATCAAAACAAGTACTAGACAAATAATGCTTAATGAAAATCTTGACTTAATTTGTTAATATCATCCAATTTATTATTTTGAAATTATTAGAATGACTTTTCCTTGATTATTATTTAATAATGTTGTAAACAAAATAAATAGTTGCTACTTTGGTGCAATGCGCAAAGTTAAAATCAAAACAGCGCCTTATTGATTAAAAATGTGATTACAACGAGATAATAAATCCCTGATTACAACTAATAAATTAATCAAAATAGTATACAGCTATTTTTCAGGACAGATAAATTCTAAATCAATTAGAAAAGTTGGTAATCAAGCTTGAGTTCATGGTTGCGGCGACATATATAATGATTATATTTATATAAAATTATAAGATATAAGATTAATATAAAACCAGGCCGTTTGAGATTTTGATGCAGTCACAATGGAATTATTAGCCTTTCTCAATATGAAAACGGAAACACGCTTTTATCCGTTACGGGGTAGGCAGATAGGTAGGGGGTTAAACATGTATAGGTATTTAATAACTTATATACAGGATGTTTTTTCGTTGCCACCATTAACGAAGGGTACGTACTCTATACATCAAATAAAGTAAGTTTATGCCAAAAAAATGCTGGGAAACGATATACTTAATTTTTTTTTTAATTACTTGATAGGGTGAAATTTATAGTGTCCAGTGTTTATGCTAGGTCATAGACAGATATTAATTATTACTCACGTTTACTCACTCATGTTTTTTTTAAATAAAAAAATAAAAATCTTGCTACACGCGTCAATGTGCATTTATGCAGAAAAACGCAGTCCATTTACTCAACTTTGGACCCTAATATTTTGGAAACCAGACACGTCCCAGGTATGCTTCCATGGAGAAAAATGATCGTGATGATGAGGAGATTCCGTAGTTTTCGGGAACGTTGACGACCAAAAATCACCTGTATTGTTATGAAGATATACATGTATCTACCTATTTATTATGTGAACGAAAGGTGTAGATTGCTCAAAATTGACAAATTCTATGTCTAAATTGAATGTAAGAGAGGCCGGGGTTTACGGCTTACTAGTAGGTATATTTAAATTGCAAGTTTTATCTTATTTTGGTAACTTAAGTTTGTACCTATATGTACATAAAATTTCCAGTTTTATAAATTATTATTTTTGTGTGTGGTGTTATAGATAGTAGTGATGTGGATGAAATGCTCTATAGCAGTGGTTCCCAATTAGTTTTTTCTAGGTACCACTCTAAGAAAGACCTCAAACTCGCGTACCCCTTATTGCAGGAACGATAAATAAGAGATGAAATCAGATGTAAGTATTTAGAATGTATTACTATCAAAATACAATACAAGATGACAGAGAACACCAGTTTTATTAATGTAACAAATGGCCACGTTTTTCTTTGCACAACTCTGAAAAATCTGGTTGTATAAATATTTCTTGATAATTTTAGTAATTCTGTTTTTATTGGTACGCGCCGCGTACCCCTTGATGCAACCTTGCGTACCCCTAGGGGTACGTGTACCACTAATTGGGAACCACTGCTCTATAGTATTTATAAGATGAACCTAGGCCTGTACGTATATGATATCTGCCTACGTCATAGTCTAAACTATTCATGTATTAGTGAAATTATAAACAATATTTACGTGGATTCTGTTGAAGAGCATATTATGTACCTACCTACTGTGATTTAATTAGGAAATATTTTACATTTTATTTTATAATTGTGTCTCTTAAAATTTTGCTCATTATAGTATATTTGCCAAATTAAACTATTGTGCCAAATAATTTTTTGCTCATAAGTAGTAGAATTTTTAGGATTGATACTAATTAACTACATATATTATTAGAAATGTACACTTTCCTAGTCTGTTTTGTTGTAAATGTGAAAGTTATATTTTTTTGTGTACGTATGTATGTATCTAGTTAAGTAATTGTAAATTACCAAATGTATGTTACGAATTTCAATATGATCTTATTATTTGTTACAAAGATTCGGTATGTAAAGTTTTTTAGGATTATTTTTATGTAGATGTTAGTTACATTTTTCTTGCTTCCTTTTTAAGGAATCGCTATTTTATAAATAATATGTTTTTTTCTATATTCGTATAGGATATTTCATTTTATTATGATCATGCCATAATTAATATTAAAAGACAATATTCATCCTTGCCAGTCGGGTAAAGTCACTAAATTGACAAGACGCGAAGCTTTCCTTTACATGCCGAATTGTGTTCCCGAAACCCAATATAGAAGTGATGATTGAGATGGGCTGCAATTGTTCGCAGCATCAGGTAAGTATTATCCGTCGAACCGTTGTCCATTGACCGTGTGTTCCGCAGCTCGCTTCATCCGCGCGGGCAAGGGCCGCCTGCTGCTGCACCGCGGGTACACTTTCCGGTTAAAGAACCTGCTGGCGCACGGCCGCAAGCAGTGGTACTGCTCCTCGCGCCTGTCCGTGCGCTGCCTGGCCGACGTGAACACGGACGGGCCCGAGGGCCGCGAGCGCATCGTGCGCTGCCGGTTCGCGCACAACCACGCGCCGCCCGACGTCCGCCGGTTCGCCGACGGCCGCTGCGTCGTGCGCTCGGCGCCGCAGAGTGGGCGACGATGTCTGCTCTATCTGTTCTACCATCCCGTGCAGAAGGTGACGGCGACAAGCACCGTCCAAAATAAGCCAACTGCTGAGTAAACCAGTGCAAAGGTTGTATATTGGATGGATTCCAGTCACTTTATGCTTGATCTATTTTAATGAATCTACGGCCAAATACTATAATCGATCTTGAGTTAATAACCTTTACAGCAGTAAGTGCTGAATATACTTCTAAAAAGTTTTGTAACAATGGGTTAAGTAAAATCTGAAGAAAGATCGATTATTGTAATTATTATCACTATAAGTACCTATACTTGTTGATATACTTCCACATTATGTATCAGAACTGACATACAGATGCAGTGCTGACTCTACTTTTGACGTTTTAGCTGTCTCTAACTTTTTTGTGATGTTTTAACAACTATTTACATAGTTGTAAAATTGTTATATATTTTAATAAAATTGTTATAATTTTATTAGCATGTTTAGGAACCTAAAAGATCTCTAAAATTACTGAAATGATTATATAAGTTAATCTTGTTTACCTTTACTATGTAACAAGATAAGGACATGTTTTATTTAACATGTCTAGAACTATGCCTTAAAACTTTTGCCAAAAATGACGGGTATTTTTTCTAATATTTTTTTTATACTATATGTATTTCAGTTGTTAGAATTTTGTGGTCGTTAGACACTCTTACTCTTAAAATTTATGCAATTTATATAATACTACATACCTACTTATAAATGAAATACTCTTGTAAATTTTGGGATATAGGTAATCTTGTCTACACACAACTGAATAAACTAAAATTTTCATGAATATAGTACATAAGAATAATATTATATTTATAACACTTTATCAATGGAATTATTAACTGTAAGTTATACGTATGCATAACTATATAGGTATAAATGTTCCGTGCATTACGTCTGCTTGCCCCTTGCCTAGCGTTCGCGGCAAAGTTATGGAGCAAATATAAGGCATGTTCAGCTTCCGTTACTGTGATCTCAGTGATATCTTTACTTCGTAGTTTTATTGTGATAAACTGTATTTGATTATCAATGTTTATACTTACTGTGATTTTTATTATTAAGACATTGTCATATTCTCAGATAATTTTAGATAATTGGTATTTTATTCGAGTTCAATTACTTACGTATTTTGAAATAGATCATAATTTATAGATATTCTCTATTATGTCTCTATCTTCTACAGTAGAACTATAATTATGTGCCATAAATGTTTTACAAATAAAATATATTAAATATTTAAATAGTGTAGTCCATGTGTAAAATAAAAATATTAAATTATTTTCGTTCGTATTAGGTGTAGTGTCAGATCAACTCTAGTCGATTTTCTGTGATTTTTGTATAAAACTTAGATAGTAAAAGTAAATAACACAATATTAAGAAAGTATTGAAGTCTTTTCATTTTAAAGTAATTTATGGGACTTAAATATACTTGTGACAATTTATAATATGTATTTTTATTTCAATCATGAACTATTTACAGGCCCTAATTAACTGCCTACGTTGTTGTAACTATGTACTTAACAGTAAGTTATCTAGTTAAGGTAATAATATCGTCTGTTTCCTTAGTTCATAAGTATGTCTAGTTTTAATTTTGTCGTCTCTATTGTTGACTGAATATTAACTAGAATCCTTATTCGACAGCTCGCTTCATTCGTGCCGGAAAAGGTCGCTTACTTCTACATCGCGGGTACACATTTCGTTTGAAGAACAACCTGGCGCACGGCCGCAAGCAGTGGTACTGCTCGTCGCGACTGACGTCCCGCTGCCTGGCCGACGTCAACACGGAGGGCCCCGAGGGTCACGAGCGCATCGTGCGCTCCCGCTACGCGCACAACCATGCGCCGCCCAACGTGCGGCGGTTCGCGGACGGGCGCTACGTGGTGCGCACGCCGCACCAGAGCGGGCACCGCGCGCCCGCGCCGCTCGACCCGCACCACCAGCTGCTGCAGCTACAGCACGCGCTGGCGCTGTACGCTGCCACCGCGCACGCCACCGCCACCGCCACCGCCAACGCCAGCGCCGCCGCCGGCGCCGCGCCCGCCTCGCCGCCCGCACTGCCCGCCGCCGCCAAGCCGCTGCTGGTCGACACGCCCTGCAAGGAGGAGGACTGAAGCCGAGCCCCCGTATCGATTCGACGCCCGATATTTTATTAAGTAGACATAATAGCGGCAGGGCGAATAATAATATCACGAAATTAATTATTGGAAATGCCTCTTGGCACCAAATTATAGTGTTAATAATTATGTATTTAGGATAATTAATTGTTAAGTAAAGGTTTAATGGTGTCGTTTTCAGAAATTTCAGCGATGGTTAATGTTGGTATTCTATTGGGTAATGTGAATGTATTACGTAAAGCTCATTTAATGGCAGGATTCGATGTCGTGTTTGGAATATATGTTTCGGTGACATCCGCTACTGCGGTGGGAAGCGAATCGGTACTTATGGAGAACTTTCTACTTCTTTTAGATAGTTGTAGAATACTTCGTTCCTAGACGAATGTACCTACTCTTATAAGTATTGATTGTTGAAGATGGATCGAATAGAAAAGTAAGAATTTTAAATGTAGGTAAGGATTGATGTCAGCTAGTGTTGTTTTAAAAGCATAGGAAGACGGTTATTATCAGGATCAGGATACAGTATGGTTTGTCGGTTTGAGTGTATTGTCGGCTGGGAGCGGTGGGCGGTGCGCTGAGTGTAGGCAGCCAGGACCGGGAGCGTAGGAACGGTCGCCGGGCCCGCGGGCGCGGCGACGACGCGTCGGCGACTGATTACGGAGTACTCGTTTTGAAATAAGCAATACGAAGTCTCTGGCCTGTACTTAGAAATATTTAATTTATTTTGGGAATTTTAACTTTTACATAATCAGATATACATTTAAAGACTACTTAGACATTTAGATATCCGCCTCTTTAATCTATAAGAATCAGCAGTAGTCTAGACTGAATACTAAATGATAACGTTAGTCGGTGTAAGCTCGGCACTCGCGCAAGTCGGGGCGCACTAACCGCAGTCGATGTTGTGCTCTTTAGGAATCATTTTTAAGTACTTAAGCTCAATCAACTACCTCTTCTCTTTTTATACGGGTTTTACAACTAGTTTAATTATACAATTTTATATACACGAACAAATACTCAGAAGCTTTACTCGGGTAAGGTGTCTTAGTTTAGGTTTAGGCTGAGCTAGGCTAGGCAGCGGCCGGGCGGCTCGCCGCGTAGGGTCCGGCCGCTCTATCGTAAGTTATCTACCTCTAATGGAAACTCAACTACCTCTTTACTTAGGTTTAACTTTATTCGATCGTTCCCTGTTGACGACTTTAATTTTAAAGACTGTTGTCTGAGTAAATTTTTATTAATTGTTTATGTAAAGTAATGATTAGTTACTCGTCTTCTGTAATTAATCAATGAAGCTGAGGAGGGACGTAATTCTAGTAATGTATCTACGACCCTGAATTTAGTACAAATTTTGCTAATTTAAAATTGTTATTTAGATTTAGTTACTACGGCCTCTTTTTATGTGTGAAATAATAATAATTATCTACTTATTAAGTGGCTTAAACTTAATGCGTGACCTCTGAAAGTTATTTAGAATATGTAATAATAATTTCCAATCTGAAAATGGTGCGTTAAGAGTCTTTGTTTTTAATATTTGCGTATGTACAGTTCAGACCAAATGAGAACTGTAAACGAAATTTTTCGTTCTTTTTCGGCCTGTACAGTCACGGATGTACAATACGTGTAAAGTCGTTTACCAGATGAGTAACTTGTACGGTGTTTGGATCGTAACCATCCTTAGTTTGTAACCGATTTTAAAAACACTGGTGGCTTAGTGAATAAAATTGCATTTTATCAATATACTTAGAAAATCTTATCTTGATCTTTTTTTAAGTCTATTATGATCTGCATAGGCACTTTATATGTATAGGTACCTACCTACATGAATATTATTTGTGTACGCTCAACAAAGTGACGTCGAAATTATTTTGAATAGCTATTTGATGATTTCTAAAACTTATTTAATTTACGTCTACGTTATATAAAGTATACATAATTTGTCAAAAAAACATATCGCACAAAACCACTTCACATCACATTAGGTATATCTAAATATTAATGCAATTTTGTTCATAAGTCAACGTAAGATCATTAAGTCTGATAGTATAAGTTATAATGACACGTGTAGATAATAAAAGGTCCAATTATTGGTGACATTTATAACCTGTACTGGGTCCACACCCACAACCATCACAATACTCGTAGATGTGGTCTTGACGAGGCTCTTTGGCCCACTTGCAATTTCTTAACCCAGGATAAATTTTATTCTAAGTGATGTTTGTTAATGCATAAAAACAAAGTTTACATTTTAACGTAAATTATATGACATTAATTTACTAAATAAAATTGTCCAAGATTATGCACTTGTTGCATGTGGGCCTTAATCGCACCAACTTTGGATCAAAATAAACTCTTAAGGCAGTACAATTTAATCCTAATTATAAAACGAACTAAACACATTAAAATTTGAAAATACGCTGCCACAATCTTAAGTTTTTTTAAATTTTCCGACTTAATTAAGATAATAATATTTATATGCGGCTCGTTTGTTTGCACCTATATAAATGATAATATAAATTATTTAAAGGAAGTCGTGGGGATATCTCCAGATATTCTATGTATATTTTAGTCTTGACAATATAAGTCAATTATTTAAATAGGAAACAAAGCCGAAGATAGAATGCAAATTTTACGCTAATGATTAATTCTATACTTACACGTTTAATTATTATTTTAAATTATTTAATGTAACAATTTTATCTATAGATTTGACGATTAATTATTTTTATCCAATGTACCCTCTGTTAATTTTATTATTTACTTGTATACCAACAAAATGTACCTATAAATCTAATTTTAACAGTAGGATTTCTGTATTAATAGGGGAGATGCAGTGTCAGCAACTAAATTTAAACAGTGCATAGAGGATACTAAATAAACCTACGATAACTATCCTGAAGTAATGTGATTTCTCATACGATTTAAACGTAAATATTTCACGTAGAGAATGTGCAATTTTTCTTCCCTATTGTTTTTTTATTAAAAATAATAGTGATTTTATTTTGGTACAGAAAAAACACAAAAAACCGAATGTTTTAGGAAACATTATTAAATGTATTGATGTTATTTTATATTTTGTAAGTCACTGGTATTGATGTTATACGTATTTGCTCATGTTAAACTTTTAAGAATCTCGTGTAAGTGTTATGTATGTATGTATGTATGTACTATGTGTACCTCTGTGTGTATGGTGTGTCGTCGTTAAGCTATCCTCACGACTCCTTCGTTGTTTTACTAAGGCATAACATTTTCTACTTCAGTCGCTAACTTATATTGATAGTGTAACTTATTATTATACTTATATATTTAAGATTTTTGATTTATATACGGGGTACGTTTGTGAATTTATATTAAATTGTACTTATAAAACCGCTAGTCTTCTTTACCGCAACTAAAATACTATGTTATGTTTCTCTCTTTTTCATATTATGGTTTTGAAAATAAACAAAACTTTCGACTTAAGACCATATTAATCGGTTAGTATGCTTACAGGTATAAAATTTTTGAAATCCCGACGTGGTAAAATCATAATGATGGTGAACACGTTCCCGTTTTGCGAGGAGTCGAAACTGCGTGACAAGGTGATATGGCGCTGTACTTCAAAGAAGACAAATTGTAAGGCGAGGATCCACATGGTTGGGGTGGATGTGGTGGCGGTGAAGGGCATGCATAACCACGCGCCGAGGGCAAGCGCAGCCCCCGCGGTGCAGCGACGGCCGCCCGTACGCAAGGCTCCGCCCAGCCCGCCGCTGCCAGCTGCGCCCTTGCTCACCGCCGCCGTCGCCACCTCGCTCGACTCGCTCACTATGAAGACTGGTTACCTTGACTGACGAGGGAATGCAGCAGAGCAAGTGGACTAAAAGATAGAGCTCTTTAAATTATAGCTGTATTGACACAAGAGAGGTACTTAGACATAAGATTGTTTCGCATTGATGTTCGTTGTAGTAAAATTCCCACCAATTTGACGATTTGACGAACGAGCGAATGAAGGCTTTCTATTGGAGCAAACAATTCGATATCGATTCGATCGGAACATAACGTTGCTTTGTTTAAGTCCTCAGTTTCTTGGCAGACTGTCACAATTCTATCTTTACACCTTCAATGCTGCTATCCCTTAGTCTAAACTGACTTTTGATGCAATACTCCCGACCCATTGTGTCCATTGATGTGATCCCTTGTACTGCTTTAAAGCAATAATATGGTGGCAGGCTTTTGTTGATCCGAAACATAAAAGTATTAACTTATAGGAATTAAAATTAAAAATGAGGCGAAGGTAGTCGTGGTCATGTGGTGTAGTCCACATGCTGAAAGATTTTGACATTGCAATATATCCGAAATCAGTGTACCTACTCTGCTTGCTCCCGGGGGTAGTCTTTAAACATATAAACGGAAAAAGTGGTTTGGATTAGGAATAGAATAATTCGGATTATCAAAGTCCTTCTGTCTTATGAAGGAATTTATCATTCACAGGTAAAACAAATCCTTCAAAGCATTTCCTATAACCGTCCGTATGACGGTCTTAGATATTAGGTATATATCATGCACTGTAGAGAGCGGCTGGTAACCAGCTTTTTGATGTTAATGTATCACTGAAAAATATATTAATTTTTAGATAATTTAAGGCCCATTTTTCCAATGCTCCGATAGCTTTCTGAAACAAAGTTGATGCTGTCTCTATCTTGATTGAGTTTTAGAGAAAGACAGCATCAAATTAATTTTTTATATAAGCCATCGGACAATTAATAAAACCACTAAGGTGTAATGGAAGACCAATTTACAATAAGAGTAGATAGGTAGGTACTTATAATAAACTATTCTGCAATACTACATTCTATTCTACCTATAGGTACATTGTCTATATGCCTTTTTCACTTTTTGCATTTCAATAGTAGCATTTTACTTGAACTTTGGTTATTTCCTGATATTTAGGTAACTTGAAATAATGCTCAAATAATTCATGGATCTATACGAATTGAATTCAATCTCCTAAATTATTGTTATACATTTTATATCTTATTCTATACACATGTTACACGTACACGTTAAATTGTCCTAGTTTTTAATAACTTCTATTTGTTAATGTTAAACTTAAATGTGCCTTGTATTGAACTGTTATGGGACCAACGTCAATTAAATAAACTGAACATTCCTTTTCTAAAGTATATAATGTAAGAATATCGTTTCATATTTTATATTGTAACTAGATAGGTGTTTTTATATCAATTTAACAATGAATTAAGACATTTTATTAGATAAGTACCTAAAGATATAAATAAATAAATATGTTTATATTCTTAAAGATGCTTTTTAAAGTTACCTATATAGATAAATCCTGAAATGTCTTTTTTCGATAAAATTATTAATTAAGCTTTACATACGCGATAACTTTAACGCATCGACAACATACGCCTTATCAAAACTTTTTGTTTGTGGGTATATTAGGTATTTTATTACATTTACTACGCGAACTAGTTTCGTAGCAATACCACCTAGTCCTAGGTAGAAACATTGAAAAATTTTATATCGAAAGATGAACGCTGTCATATAAAAAGAAATCATCAGCAAGTCAAAATATTTTTAGGAGAGAGAAAGAGAGAACTGAAAGCTGCTTACATACCAACGGGCCGGGGCGGAAAAATGTTAGTATTAGATGGATATTCGTTTTCAAATAGAAGCGGAGCGGCCGGGTATTGGCTGTGCTCACGGGTGAAGACGCTGAAGTGTGAAGCCAAGGCGCGCACGGACGAGCGCGGATACGTCATCACCGTCCACAACCAACACAACCACGAGAAGCCCAAGTTCTACTCCAAAACACTCAAAAAGTTGATTTATTTGTAACCAATAAACAATTCAATATTAAAACTATCATGACGTCTATTGAACACCTTTATTGCAAATGTTTCACTGATAGTGTATCAAATCTCAAAGTAAAATTTAAAGTATCTAGTCATCTACCATTAATTGGCCGTAGTTCTGCAGAAAGCGACCAAAGCCATTTTTGGTCAAAATGAGTTAGCTATGCCATCACAAACTAGATTTTTTTATCTATATTCTGGTAAGATCGCCTGTTTTTAGCACAATTTTTTTATAAATTGCTGAAAACGATTAACAAGAAAAACAAGTATTAAATAAGTTAAAAGCAGCCTTGGTCGAGTTGGTCTGTTTGAAGAACTATTGTTCAACTAAAATATGTATCTTAAAATCTGCAGAACACAGTCATTTTACTCGGTCGGTTTTGGTAATAACCTATAGTACTAATGTTCACAATATTTTGTTCTGCATAAAACGACTACGTAGATGGTCGCTTTCTTCGGTTTAGGTTTTCCGTTCGTCCCGAAATTTGGTCGTATTTTGCTTTTAATATTTAGTAATCCACATACGTAGAACTTTATTGTCATTCCATGTTCGGCTCGTACCCTCGTTAGAGAGTAAGTATATTCTTTGCTCGTACCTTTACTAGGTATAACTCTATGGTCACGACAATTTAAGATTGTAAAATTTCAATAAGTAAAGAGTAAAATGTCTTGTTTTTTTCCTTTTTAGCTAAGTATTTTGGTAAGTTTTTTAGGTTGACGGGTTTGTTAATTACTAAATGTAATTTTTATCGGACGCCCCGTTCATAACAGTTTCAATAAAAATAAATTTTGTGATATCATATTTAGCAGAAAACGACTACAGTTTTGGTCGTTTTCATTTGGTCATGGTATTATAAGTATGTTATATTCTGCAGGAAACGGCTACTTATTTTTAAACCAAGATTATTACATGAAAAATAACTGTAATCTCTGTAAAACCTATTTAATATTCTGCACGAAGTTTATTTCTACCAAATGACATAAATAACTTCCAGGAAAAACGTAAGGGAACTTTTTAAAAAAATGAAGAAACTTTAAACGCCAATATCTCTAAACTCGTTTTTCATTGTTGGTCTCTTTCTGCAGAACTACGGCCAATTAAAGGTACCTCTAGTAAGTATGTCATGGAAATGACAAAAATTGACAAAATGTTGACGATAAGTATATTTTTCAGAGGCGTTTTTCCTGCCATCTCGCGCTGGAAAGTCGATACTAATATTCCGCGCCAACAAGTTCTGGGTGAACAACCAGTATCGGGACAAGTTGAACTGGGCCTGCCGCGACAAAGACACGACCGGTTGCCTGTGTCGGGTGCAGACCTCCCGGGAGGGCCGGTTCATCCGCGTCAAGGGCAATCACAACCATGCTCCTAATTTTACCCCAGAAAACTTTCAAGCTCCCACGCCTTCCCCGGCGGAAAAGAAAGTGGGCGAATGGAAAATTTCTTCTAAAACTTTGTAAACAGCCTTTTCGTCAGCACCTGCTTCTTCTTGGACATCTCGCTGAGAAGCAGGTGGAAGGTTTTCAAACAAGTCTGGAATATTGTTACCGTTTTCCTTAGAGTTTGTCCTGCATAGTGTGGGGCTTACATTGAAGGTATTTAGAAAAATATAGTCAAACGTACCTATAAAGTAAAGGTGCATCACAAAATTATTGCCACAAAGACTGATCGATCATGTTTCGGAAAAAAATTAAGAGCCCCCGTATTCGAGAGCTCGCTATTGCTTATGCATAAAAATATATTTAACAAACTCGTATTTTTGGATTAGCATATACTTACTTACCTAGTTATTTTCAAGAACTATCCTTACCATATAACCTAAAATTTACCTTTGATTAGTAACATTTAAGGGCTGTGATGATGTAAATCATGAAATATATTTTGCATATTGTCATGTTTTGGATGAACATTCCTAAGTAGATACGTAATATTTTTTCTCTCCTTATACCACCGCTACATTTCGGTAAAATAAATACTTGCTACAGTAGGTATTATTCATATTTGATGTTTAAACTCACAGTCATTATTAAGATTTGTAGGTTAACATAATAGGTATCTAATTATTTCCTGAACCCTGAGCGTACATGTATTACGTGTCTTGATGCTGTTTATGTTTATTTTGATAACCTAAACACATTCGTGTATAATTATAAATCTAGTTCTAAAGACCAATGTGAATCGTAAATACTTTAATATGAGCTTTTAAAGATTAAGATTAGTATAGCGTAAAAAGTATGAATAAATATTGTGACCAGCCTGGCTGTCTGTCTGTGTCTCTTCATGTTATATTATATGTATAGTTATGACACAATCGATAGATCATTAAATCTATATTTCTTGATTTAGTTAGCCCGTCTGGTTATGAAAGAGATCTCCATTAGAGATAAGCTCACCGTTCTAGATTATAGGTACTTTATCTGATCAATTATTATTTATTATGCAACGTGTATGTTTATTTACAATAAGTAAAAAATGTGGACTTACTTACTCTGGATTAGTTTAATTGATTTTATTATGGATTCCCATTTATG
The DNA here is from genome assembly GCA_014607495.2 of Carposina sasakii. Taxonomy (NCBI): domain Eukaryota; kingdom Metazoa; phylum Arthropoda; class Insecta; order Lepidoptera; family Carposinidae; genus Carposina; species Carposina sasakii. The sequence goes on from CP053158.1 coordinate 11,092,748, forward strand.
TATTTGGAAGAATGAAGTTCAAAGAAGATTTTAACCAGTTTTTTTCAAAATATTGTGTGTGTGTATTTTTAATGAGTTGCGAATACTGTACAGATGTTGTTACCATGCCATAAAAAAGCCTTAATTATGTAAGTTTTAATCTTTCATCGCTATTATTCTGCCGGTGACGATACCATAAAATGTCACTCGATCTTACTAACGAATCCTTAACAGCGTTTATTTTTCCTTCATCACTTAAAGAGAGTTTCTGATCCATGGGTACCTAAACTTGAATTGACAACACGAACCGGTGGGTGCCTATCACCATGTGAAAACGCCATCTTACGGTGGACAGAGTTCTAAGCAACATAACATAAAAGTTTTGAGGGGCGGGAAAATGCAACGCTGCACTTGTCGGCAGTTTGAAGGCGTCCTTAAATACCACCTAGTAGGTAAATAATAAACCTTAGAACTTTGCTTGCTCTATGAATAGGACGACTAAATGCTATCAGAAATTTCTTGGGTATTTTTTGTATGGTGATAGAGCTCTCGTTATCATTAATGAGGGATTTTTTGACAACTATTAAAAGTAAAAAAATTGTACAAATCACCTGGATAGATGGCGTGAGCGCATCACCATCCCGAAAACAAAAGACATCAACTGACTATTACAAATATCCTTCGAGCTGGGGGAGGTGAGGTGGGGGCGATTAAGGTAGGAGATACACTCACGCCATCTATTTTTGTCAGTTTTTAGGGTTCCGTACCTCAAAAGGTATAAACGAAACCCTTATAGGATCAGTTTATTGTCCGTCCGTCCGTCAGTCTGTCCGTCCGTCTGTTAAGACCATTTTTCTCGGGAACGCGTGGAGGTATCATGCTGAAATTTATATCAAATGATGATGATGATGATCTCCGACCGTATTTCGGCCAAGGCGACTAATCTCTACGGTGATTGGCCAGGTACGCAGGAGATATTTTAGTGCACAAGTGTGTGTGCAAACACAGATGCACTCTATTCCGTTACTCTCATAGTCCGATGAGACGGAAAGCCGATACGACCGGAGAGAGTTCAGGCGCAGGACCAACCGTTTTACGTGCTTTCCGAGGCACGAGATAAGTGTCAATTTTTGCAACATTAAAATCTGTACATGAAATAAATTCATTGGTGCAGGCCCGTGACTGGGATCGAACTTACGCCTCCCGCTTGGAAGGTGCACGTCTTTACCACTGGGCTATCACCGCTTAATAATACTCAAATACTCAGGTCTACTGTCCCTTAGAGCTGTAAAAAAATCTAACTTGTAAGCCAACGCAATCAAAAGATACAGCCGTTTATGCCGCAAATTTTCGAGTTTCGCAAGGGAATCAAAACCTACGGGGTACTTCCCGTGAACCCAGAATCTTAAAATTTGGTATGAATGAAGCAACGTCATATAGCACAGATAAAGTAAAAATTGCGAAAACCGTAAATTTAGTTACCTACATCAAATAAGAAAACAGGTTTGTACGGCCCCCTGATAATGTAAAAGCAATAGCAAAGCCGAAGCAAAACGATAGCGAAAATTGTACAATATTCGCATTGAAATGTCAAAGTTCCTTTGAAATTCATTTTACGTAAGTAATACGAATTTGACAAGCAACAGCGACTTTTGTACAATTTTCGCTATCGCTTTGCTTTTGCTAGTTAGGTAATAAGGGGGCGGAACCCTCGGGGCCCGAATTTGACTCGCACTTTTCGGAAAATCCCTCATTGTTCTAACTAAATTTTTTAAAAACCTGATCTATAATTTTGCTTTAATAAGCCTACAGATAGATGCGTACCCAATATTAAAGGATTGCACTGAAATGTTAGTTTCGAGACTTGTTGGTGAACCATTTTCCTTTATATTTTGTGATTTAAAGTAAGTATATGATATATGAATGTACCTAGTTTTTTCTCTTCATGTTACCGAATATAGCGTATTTGAAACTTTAATTGTATTTTATTTCTACACTCGTAACCATCTAGTTTGACATCTCAGCCCGGTGTTTCATGTAAAATACCAAATTAAAGTACGCATTCTTATATTATGCCACTTGCTCAGCCTGTAAAAAGAATGTTGCCCAACTTGATTAAGGGATGTACGCAGTTGGCAACAGACTATAAAATATGTACACATCAGCCTATTGCAGTCCACTGCTGGACATAGGCCGGAGCACGCCATAAGGCCATTGACAGATTTTGCCCATAGTTACTTCGCTGGGCAGTGTGATTTTCGGACTATGTTGTTCACACGGGTGGTACTGCTGCCCAGCATATATACAGGGTTTGGGTGACAGCCAGGCAAATATTGAAACGCTGATAAAGTACCTACCATTATGTTGAGTTATACGACAGTGTTATTACTTGCAGGAAATGTATTTTTGATTTAATTATCAGTAATCTTTGCTCTCCGCGCCAATCGTATCGGGCGATCCTGTGACTAATTAAATGGACTTATTGGTTATCGTGTGACACATTGCTGTTTTTTGATCACCAGTAACTCTCCATTAGGGTTATATGAGTTATATGAACTTTTTTAACGGCAACTTTTTTTTAGAAAATCATTTTTTGGTTAAAATTTTATTTTCAAGTTATTATCTAAGGGCTAATTAAACGAACTAAACTATTTTTTTTCTGTAAATATGAAAAAAATGTCGGAAAACTTGGAATTTTCCTGCGAAAATTTTCAGTGTTTTCCGCCTCAGAATCATGGCCTAAAGTCAATATTTGCCTGGCTGTTTAAAAACAAACAAACAAACAAACATCCTGTATAAAATTCCTGCATATTGATTCCTATAAGTACTACGTTGTTGGTCATTACTATAATATGGGGCAGGTTTTCTGTCCAATAGTTAGGTGGAGTGTGTGTTGCAGTGTACTGGAGCTCGTCGCGTTACGGGAACCCGGTGCTGGTGGTGCAAGGGCAGAGGTTCCGGCGGGCGGGGGGAAGGCGTGCCCGCGGTCCTCGGACCACGTGGCTTTGCATCAAGTCGGATACCGGCTGCCGTTGCTACGCCGTCACCAATCAAGGCCGCGTCGTCGCCATGGGCTACCAGCACGACCACGACAACGTGCGCCCGCGCAAGCGTCGCCCGCCGCGCCCTAAGGGGAAGAAGGCTCTCAAGAAGAAGGCGCTGCTCAATCCGTTCTTAAATGGCATGATTCCGGCTGACTTTTTTACTTAGTTATGGGATTGTTGTTGATACAAAGCTGTCGGTAGTTCATTTGTTTTTAGAATTTCTGTAATTAATTGTCCGCATCTTTGTTACCTTAAAATTACCTAAAAATGAATTAATTAAAAGAAGAAATTTTAAAATTTCGTTGTGTAAAATTTGGTGCTCATCTATTTTTAGTTCGCACAGACATGAATATTCCAGTTTCTGTAGCTCTTTTCTTGACCTAGATACGAGTACATAGTTACTAGATGTAGGCTGAATCGTTGTTTTCGGCACTCTATAGGAATTCTCAACTGCATTCTATGTGAATTGAGATTTTAAACTAACTTGAAAATGTTAATAGTGCACATACTGGTGTAATATTTACATATTCGGAATATGTCTTGGTTATATTTACCCGACTGCGTCAATAGGGTTATGTTTTTATCTGTATAAAATTTGTTAAAGTAATACTTTGCGAATAAATTAAAATGCCAGTTAGAGGTACGCTTCACGTTGGAAGAAGTTGTAGGTATTTAATTGTTGAGCCTTTGGAACATTTTACAACCATTTGGAAAATGATAATAAATTGCGGCAAGTTGTAAGTGATTCAGTTTAAAAATTTATTGATTGAGTGTTTGTGTTTATAAAACAATCTTCTATAGGTAAATGTACAAAATATTATATTTACCGAACATTTTACATGTTTGGTATGTGTCAATATTTTCTAGTCTAAAAAGAACTATTTTAAAATAAAAGACTCAAATAAATTCCTTAATTGTTTTTTCTCTGGATTAATAACCTTGAGTGTAATGTATACCTAATAGTCATCAATGGGCTTTTAGACAGGTTTCTCACACGTAACCTTCAGTTGCAGAAACAGACGCTGCGCCCGCGCCGGCCGAGCCGCCTCCCACGCTGGGGCTGCCGTTTCCGTTCCCGTGCTTCCCAGGGCAGTTCCGCTACTGCCTGAGCAAGCGAGGCAAGCCGGCCATCGAGGTGGGCGCGCACCGGTTCTGCTTCAACGGCCGTGCGGCCAGCGGCAAGGTGTGGTGGCGGTGCTCCAGGAACCCACGCTGTCGGGCCGCGGTGCACACTTTCGGCCTACGAGTGGTGCAGATGAACAGCGCACATACGTGTGGAGTGCGCGCCACGCCAATGCGACCCATGTTCTAAGTTATCCTTCGCAGGTTTTGCAAATTACTTACATCTCGAATGGGGTCTTGAAATAACGAAATATTACGGGTTTGGAAACAGGCTTTAGATCGATGGTCCAGCCATGAGTCTGCGAAGTAGCTGTGGCTTATCCGCTGTTCATGTCGTTCACTCATTCCTGATCAAAAGGGAGGCGAACAGTACTGTTGCTTTCAATCCCATGATTTATGTGCGAGAAGGCCTTCTGTGACCAATCGTTAAAATCGAAACTCTGATGTTAAATAACATGATATGCACCTTGACTGTAGGTTCCTACTTGGATCTGTCTGTTTATAAAACTGCGGGATCGAGCCGTGCTGAGCTTTACCGTCGATCAGGGACTTGAAATGCGGACTAGACCTACGCGTATCTACATTGCGTTTAATTGTAAAAATGTTTCTAAAAGTCAATTTAAAATATTTCAACCACCGGTCACTGAAAAGTTGTTGGCACGTATCTATCATACATATTATTTTCAAGGAAAGTTGATTTGATGGACTTTTGGTATCTCGTAAGGTATGCAAAAAATTTGCTCTCGTGCCTTTAAACCGGTGGTATTCGTACAACTTATATAATCACGTGTTTAAACTTCGCTTGTCGTAAACTCCAGGCCTGATACTCGTACCTGGATATTATAATAATTAAATGTGAAGATTGTAAAAGCAAAAAAAAGTTCAATTCACATTGTCAAATTTGTATATTCTCCAAAGAGATTGTGTATTACGTAGATCTTAATGTATTTTTTACATCCTAAACCGACATAACAGTATGATGTATTGTACTATAGATTTTTGCGCTGTGTAAAGTATACGATTCATGTATGTTAGATGGCCGTTTGCGTTATATCTTGAGACTTCCAATGATTGGTTTATCACTATAGTTCGGCACTAGCGAGGCATGCTGCGCACGCGCACGCTAGTGTTCCAACCTCGATGTCTGTGATAGAACACCTGTCTCTGTTCTGATCTTCCGCACGCAACGGCCCTAGTTGTAGATTGATGTACAAAGTGATAGCTCTCTTATGATATTCTAAGTATTTTTATACATTCTTTTATATTATATTTTTACAATTTTATTCGTGTAATGTACATAAAGTAATGGTTGTTGGAGTGGAGGCCGACTGCCGCGGGATTGGTTTCGGTTGCGACACTTGGAATGTTACCGTTTTGTTGTGTTTACGAATTAAAGAAGATACGACTTGTATACGATTAGAGATATTCATACTGAAATAGCATTTATTAAAAATACTCATTTTATGATTATCTTAGAGCTTTAAGTTTTTTTCGCCAGTGAGATCAGTTGTAAGAGTTTTATCTATATTTTTTATTTTATATGGATTATGATTATGTACTTAAATAATTTATTAGATGCTTTACTCATCTAGCCTTGGCTGTTCTAATACAAAGAATTATATTATGATTACCGTCTACGTTCACCGTGCTCATCTGCTGAAAGATATAAACTATGTATTTATTGAATCGAAGAGCATGGTGAACTTGTTTTTTTTTTAACTTAGGTTATCTCTCATTTAGGTTTTTGTATACGATTTTTTATAACTATCCAGTATTATTTGTATCGTGATGATTAAGTTACGAGTATTGCGGATGGCGATGTTGAATGAGGGTAGCTGTAAGAGGCGGCTTCGAGAGCGCCGCGCTGTGTAGTGACTGTGGTAGTGGAGACGCGCTCTCTATGTATACGTACAAAGAAATGAATAATCAGTGGCTCATATAATAAACAGACTTTTATTCACCTCTATTATTTCAGATAATGTTTTTCTATCAATTATTTTATGTTTATTTTGGCTATCACTGTTATATTTTAACCAGGATTTACGAATGCTTACTGTAGAAAAATTGATAAGATTACATTTTTGTTCATCCAACCAAGTAGTATATTGGAACATTGATAGTCGACCTTCATTTATAGAACGAAGATGTATAGTACAGTAGGTCAATTCTAGCATTGGTACTTGAATTGTCTGAGAATCTAGTTGGCTTATGTTCTAGACACGAACGGGTAATTCTAGATGGTTCAGTCAGATAAAGCGCTAATGGTGAAGTCGAAAGCAGTTTGTAGTTTGTTTGTGAGTTTGTGGTGGTGGTGTAACGGCGTGTATTGTTCTAGGCGTGGTAGCGGGGTGGTTCTACATCCGCTCGGCGCGCGGCGGGCTACACCTGGTGGCAGACGGACACATCTTCTACGAGGACGGCGGGTCGCACCCGCGACGCGTCACGTGGCGCTGCGCCAGATCCTACCAGAAAGCCGAGCGGTGTCAAGTCGCGCTGTGCTTACGAGACGGTCGCTTAGTGTACTTCCGTGGGGCGCATAACCACGCGTCTACGTATAATCCGGCGAAGCACGAGTCGCGTCGCTTCGAAGTGGATCCAATGGGCAAGTACAAGATAGTGTCTCGGGCGCCGCCCGCGCTGCCGCCGGCCGCGCTGTTGCTGTAGGCCTGGCGCGACCTCCTGGTGCGCGGGCTGCTGCAGCGCACCGCCGCGCCGCACTGACCGCCCGGGAGCGTCGCATCGTCGCCAGAGCCCCGCCGTTTGGTTACTGTTTGTGTTCATACACATATTGCTTATCCCTGGTTCCTGTCGCTAAAAACTGCCGATACAATCAAAGGTTTTAGCTAATGTTTGGTAATAATCTTAATCTGTGTGCATAGTCGGTAACCCAAAATTTGATCATTTTGAAAAATATGGCAAAGATACAAAATTGTACCTCCTCGAGTGAAATGAAAGATATTTTTGAAAGTCATACGACAGTGACAGAAACCGGCCTTGAGGGACTCTTATGATCTTTAATATGCAGTCTTACGATCTGAACATTAGTTTCCCATATTGTGATAAGTACTCTATTTAACAACGCCTGGTTTTCAGACGGTTACAACTAAACGGTTGGCTCGGGCAGGATAAAGTTAAATACGAGTTGAAGCGATGTAAACTTCCAGCAAGGCATCAATTATTTTCTAAGATGTTGCTTATGTGGCAGAGCAGGTACCATTGAAATTGTTGCTATTTTTTCACTTGGTAAAGTTTAAAACTTAAAAGTACTACTACTACTACTTAAATGTATTACATTACAGTTTGATATGGTATTTAATGGTTGCCAAAGAGCCCTATAGACTAGGTAGAGTGTCGATGTAGAGCTGGCTGGGGAGCCCGAGGTAGGTGTCTTAAGGATGCTTTAACGTCGCCTTGTACTCATGCCTTTAGTGGCTAGCCTCTAGTGGTAATAAAAAATATACGCTCATTGTATACACTTTAATGTGCAATATTCTCATACCAAATATTTAGAAATTATGTATACAAAATTATATAGCTTTAATATAGTGTAGCTGTCTTGTTAAAGCTTTTTTATAAAATTCTATTTATAGCCCGCGCTGTAGACTGCGGAACGACTGATAGAAATGTTACGAAATACTCCAATGTTTAGGGATAATACTGTAACAAATAGATGTAGATGTAGCGTAGAACGGCAACAGAACTATACGAGCTTCTTGTCTTATTTAGGTACACGTTTACTGCAGTATGGTCACTGACAGTATGTCATAGAGTTAAGTACTAGTTTCAGTTTAGCCTCGTGTTTGTAAACATCTATTTTACTTTCGTAGCAGATCTTATTTATATTGTTTGGATGTATCTATCTTATCAATATTTTTACAAAAATTATATACTTAATTTAATATATATCTCGTGTGATTTTTCTTCCGACTCCTACTTGGGTGATCTTTGTCGGCGTGTAATATAGCGTGTATGTTTTGGGCAACAGTAATATCGGAGTTGAGTGGGCCGCTGCTGAAGATGGGCGGCTTCTGGTACTCGCTGGACGGCAGCTACCGCGGCAAGCGGCGCTGGACCTGCGCGCGCGGCTGCCCAGCGCGCCTGCACACGGAGGGGAAACGGCTGGTGTTCTCGCATCTTGGACACTACTGCAACAAGAAAAACAATACCTTCTGAGCAGCTAAGCGATTTCTCTATTAGGGTTCATAACGCCTGAACTATTCGCAGCGGTATATTTAAGCTACTCTTAATGGGACCATAACTTTTGATATTGGAGCAGGCTCTGATTCGCTGGTATTTCTGCAGATCTGTCTTCGGCGGTAAAGTCTAAATTCTCAACATGCCTACGAAATAAAATATCGTTTGCAATTTACAATATCGTTAGCCTAGTTTATTTAGATCGACTTGCTAGGTAAAATCAAATCATTTATTCGACATGAAAGCATATACAAGCTTGTTTGTCTGTAGTCATTTTTATGTAGGTATGTTACTTTCTATGTTCGCACCTTAAAATGAAACCGCTACCAGACATGTGCGCCCGCTAATCTTAATTTGCTATTTGTTTTATTTCGTTACTTTTTAGGTTTTATCGTTTTATTTTTTTTCTTTTATTTAGATACTTATATGGATCAAAAAATCCCACCTTTTAAACATAGTTTTATATTTAATATCTCCATATCCGCATACAATGTGCAGTACAATCTAGTAGAGAGGTATTTTACCTTACAATAGAATACTGACCACTCATATAAAAATGGTACAAGTTTTTAATCAAGTATGTAAAGATCGTTACCCAAAAAATATAAGTAAAAAATACACGCAGTCGTTTAATTTCCCAACCTAGGTAAGTAGAGTAGAGTAAGTTGTTTGGTAGCTAGGCCTTGTGGCGCAGAGGGTTACATCTGATGTTTGCCGCAGTGCCGGCCGTTTACGTGCCGTCGCGGACGGGCAAGTCGCTGCTGCTGCACGACGGCTACACGTTCTACCTGAAGAACCTGCAGGCGCACGGCCGCAAGCAGTGGTACTGCTCGTCGCGCGACATGGCCGGCTGCCGCGCCGACATTATTACCGCGCCGGCGGCGGCGGGTGACGGCGACTGCCTGTTTCTGGTGCGCGGGCGCCACATCCACCAGCCCCCGAGCTACTACTTCACGCCGGACGGCAAGTATGTGCGCAGGAAAGATGTCTACCATCGGTATAGGTAGCCGGGAGTGCACTGCCCAGTGTTACGGCAAAGCAAATGTTTGACTGATTTTTTTTTACAAAATTTTATTATTTTACGTTTTTTTTCCTATGAATCTGGTTTAACATTTTTAGATCGCTCGTGATTTCTATTTGTATTTATAATTGTTTAATCAGTTTTTATTTAGTATTTTTTATCATGTTTTTTTTAGATCGCAAATCAAAGACTTATTTCCTATATTTATTATTATATTCAGTCACTTTAAGGTCACAACTATGAAAGGGATTGTAACCACATCGCCTTATTTTCGTTTCGATGCGCGGCGTTACGATTCCGATTATTGTGCGCTTCATACTCGAGTTTTATAGCGACGATCCCTTTCCGAATTTATATGTGCTGTGTCCCTTTGTTAACTGTAATCACGTCAATTTACGTATATTTTTTAAAGAACATTTGGTAAATATATAACCAGGTATTTTGCTTATTTAATCAACGATCGATCGAATATTTTTTCTTGCAAACATTTCAGCTTTATGTAGTGCGTGTTGACGAAAGTATCGACATTTATATGTCGTCAATAACAAGCGTTTCTTTGTATCTATACCTAATTAAAGACAGGGATTTTAGACACATCTAAATGACTAAAAGGCTCTATTGATGCAAGATTACATCCAATCTTTACCCTTGTCCGTAACGACCCGAAATTGTATTAGAATTTAGTTCAAAGTATTTGTTAAAAATACATTTTATGTGTTATGAATTGAATTTAGTTGACTTAGTTATCTGATAAGAGACTATTTTGTAAAAAAAAATGCTAGGTAAGTATTACAAATTATGTAGGCTTTGTCTACAAATTACGGATATTAAATTTGTAATTTTTTAAGTAGAAGTTTTATTCTTTTCAGTTAGTTTTTATGAAGTAAATCTTTTTTGTAACAAACATCAGAAATATTCACCTAACATCACAAACTGTAACTACGATCACAAGTGAGAAGGATTAGGTACCTACTCACACTCATCCAATCATTTATTTAGTGTGCGATAAGTAGGTATAAAATAAATAAAGGTAGAGAAAGACTAATAAATATATCTGTTGATCACGAAAGCTTGGATTGAATACTAAATTCGAAAACGTTGTTATCGTCATCAATAGTCAAATACTCGTTTTTTCGTTGAGAATGGTTTCAAAACTTTTTAAGGCTTTTCCAGGTTTTCTCAACAAAAAAATAATTTTATATTTCGCAACAACTTGCCGGGACTTATTTAAACAATTACAAAACATTCAGCAAAGAATAAGTTGGTCATAAGGCTCACTTCCTTAAAGATGCTAAATTAATAGCATACCTTAAGTACGTTGGTTTTGGTTGTAACGTTAGGGTATTATTAATAGGAGGTTTTAAAAAATTCTAGCAAAGCTTTGAACATCTCTGCTCTACCTCCTGCCTTTATGAGAAAAAGAGACAGATGTTCTATACATATTCTATAAAGCTGTAATTGCGCGTTGCTGTACTAGATTTGAGCAGGCAGTGAACGATAACGATTTTGTGCCTATATTACGTACCTACGTTAATGTTAATACGCAGTTTGTGTTGTCTTAACAACTGCGGAGTAGACGTGGGGGGGGAGGGCGCCCAACGCACGCTATCTATGATCACTTTCATTACATATTGGTGTAATATTGAGATAAGTTCTGTGAATTCTATTTTTAGAGTTGTTATGGGATGATAGGGACCTTGCGACTGATTCTATAGAACCCTGTTTTAGTATCGTAGCAACGCGTCTTTCCCGCCCTCAGTGTCTGCCCTGCCTTATTCCTCTATGGCCCTGCGAACATTGAGTTATTACTGCGAAGTACAAGTATCTACTTATTGCGTCGCAGGTATTTTTATTTATTTAATGTACATATGTACCTGATTTTATTGATTTTGTATTATATTTTGTGTTGTGTGCTGTTATTGCATATAATTTTGATTATGTTAATTTGGATACTGTATACTAGTTGCTAATATTTACATTATGATTAAGTATGGCCTAGACAAGAACAGATCTATACCTATTCGACTGGTTTATATGACTACATACTCTACATTTCATTTCCTATGCTTAAGAAAATCATACTTCTTTTTCGTATAATGAAAACCTAGAGAGTTTATTTACAATCAAGAAACAGCGCTGCACACAATTTATAAATTTAGAACAGTAAGTTATTTTAGTTTTTCCTGATACCGTTGTTGCAATATCGGATGTATCCGGAAGGGATATGAATTGCGCAGTTGTGACGGATCAATACTACCTACAAAGTTATGAAAGAAGAAAGTTCGGCAGGGCACGGGGATGGCTGCGCCCCCATCTCCCGGTAAGGCCTAGTTTCACCCTGTATGTCCTAATTTTGATGTGCGTCGGCTTTGTTTGGCCCGTGCATGTGTGCGTGCAATCCGCGGAGGGAAACGCCATTTCGAATGCTTTGAAATACAATATGAAAGTGCTTTTATTTTCTATATAGGTAGGTGTACATATCTATATAAGTAATTTGGCGCTAGATTTTAAATTGAAGTGCCAGTTTTGTACCTATAATTCATAGATTCTAAGAGATGATTTAGTACATGACTTGGTCTTAATTTTAAACACGGGATTTTTTATGAGTTCCGTTCCACGTGGAAAACCTGAATGTGAATTTGATGGAACGGTCACTTAATTAATATTCAATAAAAGGTAATTTCTACATCAATATCAGAAATCAATATCAGAAATGGTTCGGCCCTTGGTACTCTGTCTACTCCGTAAGGGATAAAGGCGTGATTATATGTATGCATGAACGTATAAAGAATAACGGACAGAGTGTTGTCAATACACCCACACATACAAATCATAGTAAGCTCGGCGCCTACTAGAAAATACGCATACATGCGCAACGCGCCGCCATTATGGTGCTTCAATCTGTACATTGACAGCATTACGTCCGTTGTTCTTTATACGTTCATGTATATGTGTATATCAGATATCAGAGCATGTATCAAAGTCTTTAGAATACATAATACCTATTTAATTATAAACTTAAGTGAGTCCATTGAATACTAAAAAACAACATTTCTCATCTATTTCGATCAACTTCAACAGGCGTATAAATAAAAATGACGTATTACTACTTATAGGTAATCCCGGGGAGGTAACGATCTGTTGTAGATTGGCGCGAGTATTTTGGAACGTAGTACGCAGTGTTTACCAACCTACGCCTTGCGTACCTCGCCAGGCTGGGCCGCCATTCACTCAAGTTGACGCCTGCGCGCTGGCGCCGCCCACGCACGTAGGCTTAGGTGTTGATCAAACCACTTCTTGGAGACTACTTTTCACTGGTTCTAGTCATCCTGCCCTTATCTAATTATTTTTCGGGTTAATGAAATATTTGTGTCTGAAAAGACATCTGCTAAAGATTGGTATTTGTTACCTAGGTATGTGGGAGACCTAATTTGGTAATAATTTATTTTAGGTATCATTTTTCCCTGTTTATATTAAAAGGTTTTTTTCAACTTATTCACGGTGCTAACGATTTTTCAAGTCATTGTACAAATATTCTACGTAATTTCTTTAATATTTCCATCCATGTTCCATCCATAGGTACGCATTATCCTACTATCCGTCATATTTTGAGGTTATGACGGCATGACATTAGCCTGTCACGTGGTCCGCGCTGCAGCTACAGCCGTGTGACGTCAGTAGAGCTGCGTGGCTATGGCCGGGGCGTCGGGGGGCTGCAGCCAGGTCGCGGGACATGCGCGCCCACAAGCGCTGGTGATGGGACCACCAATCGATAAAGCCCCAGAATCTCACTCCGGGAACCCCTCTCACTTCTCTCCCTATGCCCTAACTGCGTATAACCTAACGAAATACAACATCCCCGAGCAGTAATAAGGTCCCTTTTACTCTATGCCTATGGATGCGTGCCGAGTTATGTAAGCGGCTTTACGAGACTTATGACGTTGAAATTGTTTTCGCATTTTATTTCGAGCGTAGGCATCCAAGATCGTTATTTATAGATACGCATTTATGATTTTTGTTTACTAGGGAATGTTGGTACTACGTTACGTTAGGACGAGTCTAGCCAAACTAGAGTAGGTTTATAACAGGGAAGGGCCTACAAATTATTTATTTTAGTTGGTTCGTACATCTGTAGGATAATACCTATTTAAGTTTAAAATTATGCTTGGATATAGACGCAAAGTGCAAATCGTAGTAGACTGTTAAAGAAATAATTTCTCTAGTGAAGTAAGTGCTAATCTAATAATACTTAGATACCGCTCATCCTGCATCAATGATCACTCATATCAATCATGGCTGCATCATCAGAGCGTTCAATCATTGGTGGTTGTAGCTCGGCGCTGGGACGAGTGGGTACGCGTGCGCAGGTGGGTGCACGCTCGCAGCGTGCTGCAGCGCCACGCTCCTGGGTGTACCTTGGCGGCTGCGCTGCCCTGCAACTGTCTCCTGACCATCAAGAACTTTTCACATATTTAGTCACCAAGCAAGTAAATGCTCCGGATTTCAAGAAATATTTTTTTAAAATAACAAATAAAGCATGAGCATTATAAGAATACGTGTACTTAAGGCATATGAATGATAGGCATATTTCGTAGTTATGTAGGTTCCAAGAAAAAGTAACATATTTTTGAGGTATCTCACAAGAAGCGTCAAAATAGGTATTAATGGAACACGGCTTTTTGTAGATTAGTTAATATGCACCAAGCCGATAGGGCACAAATGAATGTTCCTCTTGCATACATTACTTGTACCGTAGGTATCTACCTACTAACTATTGTACTTAAACCTATTCTAACTTTAAAATGTAGGGATCAGAACTGTACAAATAATAATTATTCCGTCCGTTTTAAACGGTTTTCTCATGGATAAGCATTCAGGGTTTGCTATAAGTATAGTATGTCTGTGATTATAATTTTGGGTGATATTGGATAGAACGACAAAGTTGTATTAACAAAGCAGACGTGATACATACCATAAATTATCAAATAAAAGTTAAGCAAAAACAAGGTTTCTTCTTAATAGCTACTGTAGTTGAGGCATGTGGCTGTTTGTATGGTGATGCAATGATGATAACAGCGTACTTTATCGTGTATTCCTTAGGTGGACAGGCCCGTTACATCAAGACGGGGCGCGGCTGCGGACGGCTGCTATACTACCACGGCAACACATACTTTATGAACAGCCGTAAGAGGCAGGGGCAGCGGCGTCAGCTGTGGTACTGCTCGTCACGTAAGTCCCGTCACTGCCTCGCCTCGCTGCTGACGCTGAACGACAGGGTTGCCGGCCCGGAGCCCGAGCACACCCATCCGCCTAGGCTGACCACCATCAGCGGGACTGCCCCCAGCATCATTGAGAGGTTCCTCAAAACTATAATTGAGAATTAACGGGGTTTGTTCTCTTTAACTTCTCAGAGCCTAAACTCATATCTTGTTACTAATAAACCGCGCGTAAAGTTACAACCTCATTAAGTATAGGTACCTATTTACTTGGATTTTGTCAGTAAAATATATGGAGTATCTTTGAACTTAAACTGTGTATAGCTTATACCCAGTTTAAAGCCATTCACATCTCTGAATGTAAAGTTATTGAACTCTTCTCTGTTACATACTACAATATTGTTTGCGAAATTATTAGTTCCCTCGTCTGTCAAGTCAAAGTAAATCTGAAATAAATCTGTTTCGACCGCAATTATTATTTCCGGAATGTTTAGTTAGTGCGGTTTCGTTAGGATAATGTAAGCTTTATTGTTCTCTGTGACAGCTTATAGTTATTTTCGGGTGAAGAATTTTTTCCATTTGTTTATTAATAATTTTATGATTAAGTATAACTAAATTATGATTATAAATAAATTGTTGATGTGAAACTTATTACTTCATAAAGACAGTGTCTAATATTTATTAACTTAGTATTATAATGCCAAAGTAAATGTATTTTGATATAAAACCCGAATTTATATTTTAATTTTATGTTTAAACTTATCGATGTCGGTAATTACTCTGATTGTGATATTATTAATATTATTACTCTTGTAGTTGTGCCAAATTTATTTTAAATTATTAGTAACATGTTTTAAATATGTAATGCCAAAGCAATTGTAATAAGCTGTACCTAAGTACCTATTTGCAATGTATTTTTATCACGTGATAGTTGTTTTATTTTATTGTTATCTAAACATAGTTATTTATATTGTACTTAGTTTAATGTTTGATCTCGGCCTGATCTCAAAATATCAAGTAAGCTATCATTACCAATATCGATTTGATTGCTAAAGTATTTGATACCTTTGGAGAGTATGATGAAATGGAATTAAGTATATCCATCTGATATACATATTTTATTTATTAAATGGAAAATTCAATTTATTAATTAATGAAATCACTGTGTTTTTATTACGTAGGTATCTACTTATGTGATTTTTTTTTGTGTTGTTACTAATTAGGAATTGTTATTAATTGAATTGGTAGTCATGATAAGTATCTACTAAGTTTAATTTGTGAACTAGCAGAGTGTAAATAAGCAGATAATACTAAATAAATGTATTTCAAAAAAATGTTCCCGTGTTTGTACAATAACGAATGCTATCAATTCTCAAGATAGCTTTCAAAATCATGGTATTTCTAAGTTCTCTACCTGCATGTTCTGTAAAATAACAAAAAAACAACGTCTAGACATTCTGCTTTTGACGCTTCTTTCCATTTGAAAGGTTTTTTTGTGAAGTACTTTGATTCTAGGGCCAGCTGCAGGTAGTGGCTCGATGGGCTTATTATCCGAGCTCGCGGCTGGATGCACTGTATTTTGTACCGTTCTATAACGACCTAAAGTAATTTTTTGTAGCCAGCTAGATAGATTTAGGGTAGAAATTGTATCTGTGTGTGTTCGCGTCGACGCCCCGGGGAATTCTTTAGCGATCCAGCCAGCTTACCGAGTTGTAGGGATTTTACGTTTGAATACTTACGACCAGTTTTAAGATTGAATACACTACCGAAGATCTAACGGACATTGAACTTTGTTAGAAGGCTAATACTGAGTAATACTGCACATTAGGCAACATTAAAGGATTGATTGGGTTTTTATTTTGTTTTCCAAAATGAGTCCAGCTTTCATTGCTTGAATAAACAAATTACTTATCTACTTTATTTCTTCTTGTTATTTTATGGTATTTAGGACTGATGATTCCAATTTTTTGAAAGCTTGGTTCAATATAGTTAATTATATTGGCATAGAATTAAATAGCGAACTTGTTTACTTGTAGAGAGGTCAATCGCAATCCACGTGTATTGGAGACTGACGTCACGGCCCTGTGGCCGGCCGGCGGCACCTGCAGCCCGTAGTACTGTCCCGTTACGGTTAACAAACTCTACATCTTCCTAGCTATTCAAATACATTAGTTAGGTACCTACATTAATATCTACTTTTATTCTTGATCGGTTAGTTTTTGGAATTCCTATGGATATTTTGAGCCATTTTATTTTTTGCCTTTTCCGGTAAAATCTCGACACAGGCAATTTAAAACATTTTTTTCAATTATGTGTATGTCAATTTTTTATTTTAATGTATCTAGATTATCCCAACAAACCCTTTAGCAATAACAACCTTGGATTTGTTTACTTGGATGATATAATATAGGTGGCTCTAGGTCTGCTAATAATTTCCTGTTTAAGACCATGTGGAGTGTGTAGGTAGGTAGGTACACCAAATTGTAGGTAGGTAACATCCTTAATGATACAATTCCTATAAATAACTCAATTATTTCGTGAGAATTACTTATAAAACGTGAAATAAAGTTCTAAATAGTCTACAAAATCCTTTAGATCTTGTTTATATCACGTTTATTTGTGAAACGGCGCGTGTATCTGGTCTCCTATCTGTACTCATGTGGTTAAGAATATGCTCTTAACTGCCAAGAGCTTCTCTGACATCGTATGCTGTTTCTTCTAGGTCACGGGAGCAAATGTTTCACTTGAATCGACAACGTTATTGCCGACATCGCATGTTACTTTATGAATTTATCGACGAGCAGAAGATACATAATCTTGCTGATTACATTTCTAGACTGTATTATTTGAGGCAAAAGCACGAGTTTGTACAGTTCGTGGTATTGACTTCGAATTGAGTGCACGAGCTTCAAGAATGCCTAAAATGTTCGCAGCTATTCTTGGAATACTTTCATTCAGGTAGGCGATCGATGCCCTTCAGGCAAAGCGAAGTTTTTTTTAGGTTACCTCACCGTATTTACTACTCAATAAGTAGGATACCTGCCTATCTACTAAAGTCTAGTGTTGTGTATTTGGGATAGCAAGTTCATTTTTTTTATAATTTTAAAGAGATGAAGATGAAACATTTTAAGCAATGTTTGTTGCCATTTCACCACAAAACCATCTTGACGTTAATTTTCTACGTAGATAGAGATATCCAGAAATGACATAAAGAAACAATTACAACATCTACAGGTAGTTCTAAATTAGTAGTAATTATAACTGATATATGAGGGAGAACAGTCATAGAAACTACACTAGTTATATTTAGTTAGGGAAGCGGGCAGAACTACCATGCTAGAATCGGTTATACATTACGAATTCGTTACCCTTTTTCTATTTGATAAGATATCTTATTTACCTGTCTGAGACCGGTAGCTTATAAATATTTGGTTCTTCAATACCTATAGTAGCTTACCACCGACTAACTCAATTGATAATACTTAATTATTTCTTAGGGCCCCTTGCAGAAAATGCGTAGGCATATATTCATTAATGTTTAGCACAATTTTAAACAGATAAAGACATCGTGTGTGTGTGATAGACGTAATTAAAAAATGTATGAATATGTACCAACGCATTTGCTGCAAGGAGTGAGCAATGAGATGACGGATAATAGGGATGAATGGAAGAAAAGTAAGTACATATTGCGCCGACCCCAAATAAATGGGAACAGGGCAGGAAGATGATGTATGCATAAGCTTGCAAGTGGGCTTTAGATTCATATTATACATAATTTATGAATCATTGCTGGTTTTAGGTGGTGGCTAACACTTAAGTTTTTAACTAGCTAACGAGCAATGTTTTACGAATTTATGTTATACGACGTAATCCACCATTGTCAGTAGAGTTATCGGTTAATTACAGGTCGATTTTAGGTTTCAACTGTAACAATAATAGAAATCATGTAGATGAGAAATAATTAGAATTGTGAGATGTGTGTATCGTTCCATGAGAACGGACTCGAGTTATTATAGTGATGTAGCGCATTACGGTCCGTTAGCCATTGTTATAGGTACCTAACTACGTACCTACCTATGAAGGTACCTAACGTTTTTACTACTGCTCACTGAGTCTCAATCCTCGGGGGTACCTGGTGGGTGAGCTTTATTGGTCGTTTCCAAGAAACTAGCAAAATTTATAGAAAAAATCCGATCAACAACGCCTTGTTTATAGATCTTGTATCTATAAAACTATAAATATGAGCAATATACACGTGATGTCCAAGCTGAGTCGAGTTAGTATTTTGGTTTCAGCATCTGTTTAGTGTAGCAACTAGAATACCTAGTAGGTACACCTACATAGTAATAGACATAGGTACCTACACCTAAGGTACTCCATGCCATATGGCTACAGATTTATTATTGAATGATAAAAGCTATATGGTGGGTGCTTAAGTTAAACCTGCTATTAATGGAGTTAAGTTCGTACTACACATTTAAGTTTTAAACAAATTTAATATCATAGTTAATCCTTTCTATAATTATGTAGGCGAAATATAAGTATCTATTAGGTACGCACATAGTTTGTAACTGAAATGTCTGAAGTAGGTAACGTTACTGATAAAACCTAGCTAGGTGTCGATAGCTTTGTATCTGCGAGTATGTTTTGTAAAGTGAAATTGAATCGTAAATTGCTACTAACGACATCTATTATAGTAGTACGGTGCCAGGGGAACGACAAGATTACTTGCTTTACCACTTACATGACGTTTCATGTTTAGGTATCGAGCTATGCAACAGATGGCGCTAACAGTTGGTTTAGTTGAAGATTATGCTGTTATCTTTCTTGGCCATCTACTTAGTGTAAGTCTAAAATGCATAATTATTTTTTTATGACTGATTATTTCAATTATATAATCGTACTTCGTAATTGAATGTGAGTTACTAAGGATTTTTACGTTTATTATTTCTTAAACATTGTAGTTATTTACGATAGATGGCAGCACTTGTATCGTTCAAAAAATAAATTACAGTAGGTACTTGGAAATCTGTAGAGGCAAATGGCCCGGAAGCGCGGTTTGGGTTTAAGATCCGTGTTAGGTAGGATCGACCTTCACCGAACTTACAAGTGAAAAGCGTATAACATACATACATACATATAATCACACCTTTATCCCTTACGGGGTAGGCAGAGCACCAAGGGCCGATAGAACCACATGGTGCCACTTCTGACCAATTTTGAGAGTATAGTTGAGATGTACAAGTAAAGCGTATACACTTGTGTAATATAACTTTCTGGCGCAGTCGGATATAAAATAAGGGTATCAATATTGCCGCAGTCCTGAATTTCAGGTTCCCTGTCAGTTTTGTAGATAAGATAACGAGCAGACGATAGAAAATAGAACGGAAAGACCAACATCATAAAATTGCTGCCTTAGAGCTTGGTCCCGTTTACATCCATCAATATGAAGTTATTAAATTAGTGATATAAATTTATTTGATATTATGAAGAAGGACCCTTAAGGTCGCGTCCCCATTAGGCGAACAGCGAGCGGCTAACAGTTTGCTTCTAGTTTACCTCCCTATACATTTTAAATGGAGTGTCCATACAGCGCGAAATGGTTCCACTTCCAGCAAGCGTAGCACGAGAACAGAGATAGGTACTCGTACCTAGCATTTTTGTGGGACGATGTTTCCCGAGGAAACCACTTCCATAATTTAATAATATGTATCATGTTTGTTCTTTCAGGTAAAGGAAAGGTCATCGCCTCCGACCGAGGGACATTGTTCACGTTCCATGATCTGGAAATAGCTCTACATTATTTTTCTAGTGACTAATTGGTTGTTTTATTGGTGGAAATTTCCGGTTTCCATGACAATTTCGGGGATAAAAGTAGCCTAAATAAATCCTAACATTAGGTATCTTCCAGTGAAAGTCCCATCATCAAAATAGATCCATCTGTTTCAGACATTACCCGGAACAGACAAAAATTGTAAAAAAGAAATATCTGTGTTTTCTTGCATGTAATAAGGAATATTATCTACAAAAAGACGCTCTGTTTTTATTATTCTGTATAACTAGATGTATTAAATATGTGATTTTGAAACGACAATAATTAAATCATAATAGATGTATGTATAAAGATTCATGTGCCGCGGCGGCACTAAGAGGAATACATTTTTTTGCCATAATAATAGGTGCTAATGACAGAAGTTTATTGTATTAATAAAGTAGGTACCTATTTGTGTTATTAACCTAGTCATGTTAACATGTATCATGGAATATTAGCAAACGCTACCTCTTTCTATTTAGTTTGTCTATTGAGTCTAGTCGTCTTCAAATTGATTGTTTCCTATTAATAGTAAAATTTGATAATTATTTGGGTGCAGGCCATAAAATGTATAAGTATACTTGTATGATTGACCCGGTAGCTCTGTGGTAAGAGCGCTGGCACGTAATGCAGAGGTCGTTCCCACTCGGGTGAAGATTTTTTTCCATTTCTTTATTATTAATTTTATAATATACTTACTAGTAAATGGTGAGTATCCATAGTACCTAAATTATATTTAAACTAAGGTATATTTTAACTATATTTTACTTATTGACAATAATATGATATATTGTGTGAAATGTTCCTTTTTTTATAATTAGATAGGCAAACATTTGACCGTCATCGTACCTGATGTTAAGCAAGATGTGGTCTAAGGTGGTACTAATATAATAATAAATAATATAATATGTAATGCCAAAATTTTTACGTAAGTAGATACTATTCATATGTAGTTTTTATAATTCTTAATTTCACTTGACGTAATATACGAGTAGGTTAATGTGTAAGTAGACTTGTATTTGGATATTCTTCCATTGTTATCCATAACTAAATCGTTTTTAGATATTTAGATTAGGTATGTACTTCATTTAAATCATGTTTTTTTGACTAAATACACTGTGTGCGCCTTATGAATTGTATTTTATTTGATATTCTTCCTTTATTTTAACGGAATCATTACTTGATTTCAAAATATTTTTGTATTTTATTTTTATCGAATAGAAAAAAAACATTAGTTCTTGAACATTACTTCGAAAGCAAAAACTATAGCTAATAAAACTACACATTAGGTATATGGTCAATTACAAGTAAGAAGGTACATTATGGATTCAAATGGTAGAAACTAACAACGGTAAAGGTAAAATCCGGTGATTACCTAATAAATCTTTTCAGGAAGTGGATCACAAACAGGTATGTCCAATAATAGAGATGACCATGATATAATCACTTCCTAAAGAGGAAGGTCAGTACTCCTTCGTGCTGGATACAAATATAATAAAGAACGGGAAACAAAGAATGGCACCTGTGCCTGGAGGTGTAAAAAGCCATGACTGTATTCTTCTGTAAGCACACCTGTCTACCAGATTTTACGTCAAACCATTCGGAGCGTTATTTTTTCGCTTTACCTGTAAAATAACAAGAATATATTTGCGATCCTTATAACGAGACCTTTCATTTTATATGAATACAGTACGGTTTGAAAACTTTTTTTATAACTTGCCCTGCGAAAGTATTTTCAAAAAATAATTATTTATTTTACACATCTGTGGTCACAGGATTGAATTTCTGTACTGTATTTCACATTTTGGTCCAATAGATTCGGAGTAAATTGGCTGTGATAGACGGACGAACAGACAGGCAGACAGGCGCACGAGAATTCCTATAAGGGTTCTTTATTTTTTGTACGGAACCCTAAAAATTCTATAGCATTCTATAGAATCGAACGTAAAAACTTTATTTGAGACTAGTGGACGCCCGCGACTCCGTCCCCGTGGACTGCAGAAAAAACAAAATGTCGAAATTATCCGGGATAAAAAATATTTTCCCGGGATATAAAGCACCCTATATGTTAAGTGGGACTTGTCACAATATATTCCTGAAAACTGCATCGAAATCGGTCCAGCCGTTTCTGGGATTAGCGTGCACAAACATCAATCCGTTACAATTTTATTATATTTATAGGTAGATATAGATGAACAGAACACATGAAAAACATGATACATGATTGTAGCTACTACTCATATACCAAAAGCATTTCGAGAGTCAGTTTAAACACTAAAAGATAAAGGAATCGATTGCTCTGATGCAAGATCTAGTTCTATCATAGCTATTATTATCATGTTACCGGTGACAACCCATCGCAATGATTTATTTCCTATACATCGTCGGCCTATTGCAGTCCACTACTGGACGTAGGTCTCCCCCAGAGTACGCCACATGGCTCGTTCTCCCGTTTTTGCCATCCAGTCACTACCAGCCGCCCTCTTTAAGTCATAGGTTCATCTGGCCGGAGGGCGCCCAAAGCTACGCTTGCCGAGGCGCGGTCTCCATTCGAGAACCCGCTCTTCTGCTGGATAATCTCGTTTCGGACTTTGTCCATTAGCGTGATTCCGAGCATTGTCCTTTCCATAGTTCTCTGAGTGACATGCAATCGGTGAGCCAGCCCCACCGTCAGGTTCCACGTCTCGGCTCCGTAAGTCATGGCTGGTAAAACAGCTGGTAGTAGTATATTGCCTACTGAAAATGTATTCTTATTTACCTCTAGCAATCCTGGTTAACCGGAAGAGAATACTATGAAGTATTAAGCTCACCTTTGTAATATTTTTTATTGTCCAATAAAGAATATATTTTCATATCTTAATTTATTTCTTCAGAATGTGATGCAATCCAAATATTCCGGGCTGATCGCAGGCACCTGCTCATGGTAGATGGCTACACCTACTCACATAAGTACCGGTACACGTGGGTGTGTTCAGCCAAGAAGCGTAACTGCAAAGCGCAACTGCATGCGCTTGACAACGACCGCGTGCTGCTCAACGGCGTTATGCACTCTCATGACCCGCCTCAATATATCTATAAGAATGGAACTTATATTAAGGTTTCTCCATGACCTGTCATTGTGTCAAATTATAGTAAAATGTGAAGATTTTGTAACCTACAAAATCAGTTCAAAGTAAAACGAGGACGACCTTTAACTCTAGCGTCTATAACAGTGGCGCTTTGGCTCTTAGGGACTGCGTACGATTCTAACCTAGACCAGGTTTGTTTTTATTGTATTAGAACGCATCGCATTCGAGATTATGATTGAGAAAAGTATACGTACATCTTCTATACATATAATAAAAATGTAACGGATCGCTGTCTGTACATGGAAGATTTATGAGAAAAAATATTATAGGAGACCTTTACCAACGCAATTCTCGTAGTAGGTACCCAAAATAATGTTTTTTGGAATTTTTGTCTGTTTGTCGGTTTGTCTGTCTGTGCACGCTAATCTCAGAAACGGCTGAACCGATTTCAATGCAGTTTTCAGGAATATATTGTGACAGGTCCCACTTAACATATAGGCTATTTTTTATCCCGGGAAAATGTTTTTATCCTTGATAATTTCGACATTTTGTTTATTTCACTAATACACACATATAATCACGCCTTTATCCCTTACGGGGTAGGCAGAGCACCAAGGGCCGATAGAACCACATGGTGCCACTTCTGACCAATTTTGAGGGTATAATTGAGATGTACAAGTTCGGTTAGTAGTGACAGGTGGTCAGCCCATCGCCTACAAAACACCAAGACCCTTTGAGAAAAGTATACTGGTTACACCGTGTTTCACATTGGTTTTTTAATTGAATTTTCTAAACCTAACTGGAAAATATCGTAATTTACGTAAGAGGAAATTGAAAGTGTGCGTAGCGTATGTTTTATGATCATCCTAAAGGTGCAGTTTCGGGCCAAGCGAAACTAACGCCGAATTAATATAGCTGTGTCAGTTAAAATCCCAACTAATCCCAACTATCCCAACTAATATTATAAATGCGAAAGTAACTCTGTCTGTCTGTCTGTCTGTCTGTCTGTTACGCTTTCCCGCTTAAACCTCGCAACCGATTTTGATGAAATTTGGTACAGACAATCTTTAGACCCTGAGACAGAACATAGGCTACTTTTTATTTCGAAAAAAAGGGATGAAGGGGTTGAAATAGAGGTTGAAAGTTTGTATGGGATTTCTTAATTTTAAAAGATAAAACCATGAAACTTTATATTTAAGCACTTGATAAGAAATCATTAAACATTTGTTCTAGCATTTTTGAAATTTCGACCAGCTAAGGGGTGAAATAAGGGTTGAAAGTTAGTATGCAAGTTCGTCAAATATCATAATATTATAAAGGCGAAAGTTTGTTAGTATGTATGGATGGATGTTTGTTACTCTTTCACGTAAAAGCGGCAGGAGCGATTTTAACAAAATTCGGTATGGAGCTAGCTGACACCCTGAATTAACACATAGGCTACTTTTTTATCCCGGGATAATATAAATTTTTGATAATATTTGTTTTTCCGCAGTACACGCGGGCGAAGTCGCGGGCGTCCACTAGTTATATATATATTCAACGTATTTGATGTTAAACAAAAAAAAATCATTAGGTACTTCACATATTTTTGGTATTTGTGTGTTGACAATTCGGAAAACACAAATAAATGTGTCTAGTTATATCCTGACCTGCTCGTTTCTGGCAGACGACAGTACCTACCTACTCGATGGATGCAGTACCTATGACAAATCGCAGTGTCCGACATTGCTTGTTCGACATGCAAATTGCACTTCCACATTTTCAGTTGTCGTCACTAGCTAACACCTTGTAATGTAATTTCAGGAAGTGTAGTGCCTATCCGAATCCCGACCCGGTCTGGGCGCAAATTTCTGTATATGGTCGACGGGTTCACTTTCTCGCAGATCAACTACAGCGCTTACTGGGTGTGCTCCTCTAAAAGGCAATACCATTGCGGCGTCCGACTGCGCTCGGTGGGTGATGGCCGCGTCGTCGTTGTCGGCGATGCGCACACGCACGACCCTCCCAGTTACCTGTACAGGAATGGAACTTACATTAAATGTTAGATCAGGTTCTTAACCAAGCACTATGAGCTGGACATCGGTGTGCTTTGTGACGGTACCTCAGATTTTATAATTGTGTTACTCTTGGTTAATAATGTGGTTTGGAGTACTTTGAGTAATAAAATGGCAGCATTTCGCAAAAGGTCCAAATAAATGGCAATGATATGAGCCGGTGTGTTCTCTCAATTGCCCTGTCGACTTACTGCAAACTGTACTCGTATTTAACTATGTATTTGTTTTTATTTCAAGCCTCTTAAATATGCATTAATAGTGAAAATGATACTGACTCGTTGATTCAGGATTAGATTAGAATGCGAGTTCCTGTTTCAGATGTACAGTTCATTCCGACGGAAAAAGGGAAGTACATCCTGGTGCTGGGTGGGTTCACGTACTCGCAGGTGGGCGGGCGGTTCTTCTATTGCTCGTCGAAGCACATGGGCTGCAGGGCGCGCGTGCGCATGGCCGACGGGCGCCTGGTGCCGTCCGGCGACGCGCATAACCACGCGCCTCCGTCGCACGCGCGTTGCGGCAACGGAGCGTTCGTGCAGCTGCGTCCGCGCACCGCCCCCCCAGCGCCTGTGCTCTCTCCTCGACTGCCCCCCTCGCTCCTACTCAACTTTAATTTCCCGAGAATAATGCCAAAAACTAATCTGTGGTCTCCATTGCCTGCTCCAGATCAGAAGAAAGATTAGCATCAAACCATAATTACTATAACGACAGCGAGATATTTAAATTAAGGCCTTTTGTTTCCTGAAAATGAGAAAAAGCAGCTAATGCTTTCAAACTATAGTTATTTTAATAATATTAATTATTGTATGATAGACAATCAATGATTAAAAATAGATTATTGTAAATATGGATGCTTGTGTAACTGCTTGTCGCAGTTAGAGACACAATATTGTACATAAGGATGTTAGTTGTACTAGAAGACTAGAATCGTGATGACTTTGGATTTTTATAATTAATGTTATGAAATCGTTGATCTCTAAGTGTTGGTTTATTGGAAAGGAGCGAACTACATGATTTAGGAAGCACTGCTTTCAGTGATATTTGAACATGATACGTAATTTGGTGATATACTTACATTGTAATAAATTATGAGCCTTATAGATATTTAATTTTTACGTTTTTAAAGTTAAGTAATCTTTATTATACTATATTTTATATATTTTTATTTTTGCATATTATAGTAAGAATCCTTAGAACACATATCATTCATGAGAACATGGTCAAACAACATGTCGAATTGACAAGGTTTAATTTAAAGAATAGTCAATTCACGTTATAATTATACTTATGCATTGCACTTTCCATCATCTTCAGTAACTTTTTGAACGTCATATGTGAGGGTTTTTTTCAATTCAAAAGAAAGGTTATTAATCATTGCTATTTTAATGACTATCTGCACCTAAACGTTGTGTTAGACCGGGGTTGTACTCTCTCTTATTACAACCATGCTTATAAAAACCCGTTTTACTTACCTATTGAGATTGATACTTTTATATATCGCTAATATTAAGGAATGTAAGTGACGTGATGTACGTTGTGATCAGATTTTAGATCATAGGTTTATGGGATTTTGTGGTACGTTAATTATTAAATCGTATATGCTTAATTTTTGTCTTTAATTATACATTTATTCGAGTTACAGCGAGAATTTATAGTCTAAACTATGATTTACCTTTGAGCTCAGTCATAAGTTGTTGGAATATCGAGCTCTAGTAGGTGTAACTTTATCTGATCATTTACATTTTTATTTATTTTTAGAAACTATGGATTACCATTTTGGGAAAAGTAAGTATGGAAATCCCGTGTTGATAATGGGAAGTAACCGATATAAGCTGATGAAGAGGAACGGCACCAGGGAAAGGTGGATTTGCATAAAGACCGGCAACCGATGTAGTGCATTTGTGGTCACAGATAATGAGATCCCCATTAGGATGAGCGACAACCATACACATACATAAGACACCAAGACTTACGAATATTAAATGTTTGTTTACGAGTAACAGGTTCGATGTCACGCGGACGTATCAAATGTATCAAAACGAGGGACCGATGTAGCTACTTCGTTGTTACTGTTACTGAAAATAGGCTGAAATGCGTCAAAACATGTCTAAACCATAAACATTACGTTAAATAAAAATATTTTTTTTAAGCTTCCTTGTTTTTGTAACTTTATTCAGTTTTAACTGAATAATACGTATACGTATAAGTAAGATTGTTAAAATAAAAGGGACCCTAAAATACACAGACAGACTGTACAGAAAACTTTTCAAATACAGTATTTAACAGTTAATTTGTATTAATTGTAGAGCCAAAGTTCGGGTTGTCTCAGCGCGGAAACCTCGTGGTGCAGATAGGGGAGTGGCGGTTTAACAAACACGCCTCCTGGGGTACCAAGGTGCGCTGGACTTGCATCAAGAAGAAGTCGGGCTGCACCGCCTCTATCACCACTGTAGACAACATCATCGTCAAGACCCTGGGGAAGCATAACCATTGAGCATGTTCCTTGGCGATAGGTTGAAGAATGGAGGGATACTATTAAAAACTTATCTTACCTTTGGTTAAATTGAGGTAAAATATGGGATACATCTATGCATATAATTAAATATGTAACGGATCGCTGTCTGTACATGGAAGATATAGAAAAAAAAATATTATAGCAGACCTTTATTAACGTAATAGTACCCAAAAGAATTATTTTTGGAATTTTTGTCTGTTTGTCTGTTTGTTTGTGCACGCTATTCTCAGAAACGGCTGAACCGATTCCGATGCAGTTTTTAGTTATATTTTATATTACATAACTTTTAATCCCGGGAAAATGTTTTTATACCGGATAATTTCGACATTTGTTTTTTTCTGTAGTCCACGCGGACGGAGTCGCGGGTGTCCACTAGTAAGAAATATTTTTGAACTATAGTCGTTTAATGTGTTTAATGCTAGATAGTTTTGTTGTGTTACATTATTGTTATATTACAAAAAAAGGTATACTCGTATGTTGTATGTGACAATTATATAAATGTACGAATTTTAATATATTGCCATGATAAAAAATAAGATTTGCATCGCCATTACTAGTATTAGGTACCTATTAGGTTTTATAGATATAGCCTAACCAACTGCACTGGTGTGTCAGAGGTAATCTTAAGTTAGTAATTAGAAATTTTCTCTTCTTTTATGTAGAAAACTTAATCTATTTCCGTATGTTTAAAAAAGAAATGAGCGTGGAGTGGAAATGACTATGCAAGCAAGTTATGATCGTATAGTAAAATACCTGGTAATAAGAGATGGGCCGGATTAGGTAAAAATCGTACCTAATCCACCTAATACTAATATTTAAAAATACCAAATCTAAATACCTGCTCCTAATATTCATGCAGCATGGCCGTTCCATTACTATTAAGTGATCCATTACGTATTAGATAAATACGTAGAATATTTAATCAGTGAATATTTAGTATCGGTATTCGGTGAATGATCCATTACCTAATAAATACCTACGTAGAAAGAATAGTTGTGGAAATTGAAAATATCGTGATAATAGCGAAATATGCTTTTTATTAAGGTTAAATTTTTAATATTTAGTTAAATTGTTTTTAGTTTGTGTCACATATTTTGTGTTGAAAATTTGTGTTTTGAAAAAAAAAAGGAAAAAAGTCGTTCTGAACCCGGATTTAAACTAGTTTTGAGTTCGCCGATTTGCCATTTGGGCTATTATAAATTTATTAGAGATGGTGAAATTTACCTTCATAAATGTACCGACTACTACTCATGGGGGGGGGGCCTCAATCGAGTCTCCCAACAGGTGGGCCTGAAGATGAACATGGACAAGACGAAGATCATGTCGAACGTCCATGTGCCGCCCACTCCTGTACTAGTTGGGAGCTCGATGCTTGAAGTTGTTGACGAGTATGTTTACCTGGGACAGACGGTCAAACTAGGTTAGTCCAACTTTGAGAACGAGGTAACTCGGCGAATCCAACTCGGCTGGGCAGCGTTCGGGAAACTACGAAGCTTATTTGTGTCCAAGATACCCCAGTCCTTAAAGACATAGGTATTCAACCAGTGCGTGCTGCCGGTGATGACCTACGGTGCCGAGACGTGGTCTCTAACTATGTACCTCATAAAAAAGCTCAGGATCGCACAGCGAGCGATGGAGAGAGCTATGCTTGGGATCTCTCTGCGTGATCGAATCAGAAATGAGGAGATCCGCAGACGTACAAAGATCACCGACATAGCTGAAGTGGCAATGGGCAGGGCACATAGCTCGAAGAACTGATGGCCGATGGAGTCGGAAAGTTCTAGAGTGGATACCACGTATCGGCAAGCGCAGCGTGGGAAGGCCACCCGCGAGGTGGACGGATGACCTGGCCAAGGTTGCGGGCGTCGGTTGGATGCAGGCTGCTTCCGACCGGTCGGAGTGGAGGTTGTTGGGGGAGGCCTATGTCCAACAGTGGACTTCTCAGGGCTGTAAATGATGATGAAATGTACCGACTAGTATGGAAAAATACCTATTCCAATATGTATGCCTCACCTCTACTGGTAATTGATGGGGTAAAAATCTGGGTTTGTTTATTTATGTTTTTATAAATGTCTTGCGATTAAAATGATGTTTTTGTCTTTGCATTTACTATAGATATTTTATGATTTATGTAAGTTGTTTTATCTTTTTTTTTATAATTTTTGTACGTGACATTCGATTTTTAGGATTTTTGCGTTAGTTTCATTTTTAATATACCTATAGGTATGTCATATCTCATATATCATAAACTATCATAGATTTGAATCTCATTTAGATAAAAAAACTATATGCGTGTGGAATTATCAATAGCAATAAAATTAGGTAATTATGTCACATGGGCTAGAAGTTTGTTTCCAGGAAACAGATACCTATATATTTTGGTTGTCTGTTTTTCAAGTGTCAGAAGAGATGTAAATCTCTTATTTGCGTATGTTAAGGGTAAACTTTTTAAAAGCAGTTGCAGTCAAAATTACTGTTAAGTAATAGCTACATTATTATTATACTTGTATTCTCTATATTCTAAAAGAAAATAATATATTTGCCTATTAATAGTTTATTATTTATACCATAACAATCCATTAGGTAAGTCATAGAACAAAGATAAGCGATATTTAGCATGACTGTACGTACACACTCGAATAGTTTAACTGATGTCTACTCGAACAGTTTAACTAACGTATTTTGGTAATTACAGCTTTGAATCCTGTGTTCGCCCAATCTCAACGCGGGAATCCGGTGATATTGATCGGACAGTACCGCTTCAACCGCGTGAGCAAGCATGGTGACCGTATTCGCTGGATCTGCGTGAAGGCGAAGAGCGGATGTAGAGCGTCTCTGCACACGGAGAACAACTCTATAGTGCGCGTGTACGGCTTGCATGATGCGGTTGCGCATACCACAGCTAATAGGTTCTAAGGCCCGCAAAACCGCCAGGTTTTTTTTTAATCCCCGTTCCCATGGGAATTTCGGAAATATAAATAGTCTAAATTATTCCTAATTACATCAGCTATCTGTCAGTGAAAATCGTGACAACATCGGTCCAGCTTTTCCAGAGATTAGCCGGCACAAACAAATAAAGATAGAGACGATGATTTTGGTATATGTAGCAGTGTGCATTTATTTAAAAGTAGTTATTTAAATATACTACAAATAGATACTCCAATTTTTTTATCTGTAATGTTTAGAAATACGTAGTTTACGAGGCTAGATTTTAATCTAAGTATAATGTCTGCTTTGAAGTCATTTGACTTTTGACTTATCAAAAGTGATTTGTTAAATGAATGATTGAAACCGCGGCCGGTGTGGTGTCGAATCCATGATGGTTCCATTATGGTTTTCAAGTGGTTCATACCTATTTTATACAAACGTAAAGTAAGTTAATTCAACATATTTATAGGTATATTACTTACTTGCATGATATTGAGAATACGAGCATATCTTTGAAATGTTATCAATTAAAATACTTAAGTACATTAGTATCACTATGTAATAATCAAACGTATCATTGTATTGTTATTAGTTTAGTGCTTTATTCATATTATTAGTTAAGAATAGGTATAATATAAAGACAGTGCTTAGTTAACCTTGTTACGTAGGTAGTTTTATGATTCTGGTTTATTTTAATTTTACACTATATTATCATTTAAGCAAATTTATACAATTTTATTAAAGATATTTTACGTACTGAATTAATTGGCCACCTATAATTAATTTGGTGATGGATTTATTGTTATAATAACATATTATCATAATGGTGCTTAAGCCAATAAAGTATTTTCTAGAATATTTCAAGCATTTGATGTTTTATTTCAATAAACACTTTGCTTCGTAATCTACAAGAAAATTACATTATACACACTGGGTGGTTATATAAAATGTCATTGCCTGATTTTTTAGTGATTTTCAAGAAGAGCAGATCCGGCAGGTCTGTTATAAAGGTTGGTCCGTACCGGTTTTATAAAGGGAAGAGACGTGACGGGTCCAAGACACGCTGGCACTGCCGGAATGAGTCCACCGGGTGCCTCGCCGCCCTGGTCACTGCTAACGACATCATCGTCAGAACTGAGAACGAGCATAACCATGACAAGTGACGAGACGATCATAACCATGATAAGTGAAGAGACTAGCATAATCATGACAAGTGACGAGGAAAATTATCTAAGATGCTATGCTGAAATTAGGACTTGTTTTGGATAAAGCGCATAGAATAATTATATTCTTTAGAATGTATTTTAACGAGAATTTAAATTATGGTGTTAAATTTAATGTCGCTGTTTTAATGCTGAATGTGAATGGGAAGACTTGTAGTGAACATATCGTTTCATAGCAGTTAATGTAAAAAAAAGTAAATTTTCATAAACACCGAAATTAGCTTTTCTTTAATTGTATCAGGCATTACTATTCGGAAGTTAAAATTTCAATCGAGGGTTCGCCCACGAACATAATATCGATTTACATGTTTAATTGATTTTCGGATTAGCAGCTATGTATTTATGGTTGTATGCTAGGTGCTTCTCGTTGCGACTGTAGTGGCTTGTGTTCGTGACCACGAGTCGTCAGATCCGAGGGCCAGCGGAGGGTGTGGGGCCCGGTGGTGGGCGAGCCCTCGATGGAAATAAGCTCTTCTTTATGTAAACTATATATTTGCATTATTTGCGTTTGCAAGGACCTTTATTTTACAATGAAATAACTTTGAAACTAATTTTGGTAACATGTCGCGAACTGAAATAGCCTGAATTTGGAGTTTTTCAAATTTTGTTGAAATTCTTAAAATATATTTTTATTATCTAACGTAGAAAATGATTATTATTTTACTTATTATTACCACCACTAGCGGCAAAATTAGACAGGTACATAGGCAATATTTAAAAAAAAATCTGGCGTAGGTGTAGCTATATTACATGGTTAGGTAAGAGGTATGTATGATATTTAGTTATTTTGTAGTAAAATAAATAATATTGAGCACAAAACATAACAACTAAAACCAAAGGCAAGCAGTAGATACTGGTAGAGTAGGTATGTTAACAATGTATCTAGTAAAATGTAGTTAAATGTAGTAAGAAGATCAATAAGAATTTCCCATCTGACGTATAAAACTTGAACAGTTATGTGCACAACGACTCGATTCGGCAACCCCGTGGTAGAGGTGGGTCCGTACCGGTTCACGAGGCTGAAGAGCAGCGTCGACGGGCGGCGCGTGCGCTGGCTCTGCAGTAAGGCGTACAAGGGCTGCCGGGCGGCCATCGCTACGCTGGATGACGTCATTGTGCGCTCCGTGAATGAACATAAACATTAGTTTGGCGATGTGTTTTTTCTTTTCCGTCTTTATACTTCTCGTGTTAGATATGCTATTTTGATTTGTATTTGTTATCGTTATGTAGCTAACTACGATAGTTACATTTGTTGAAAAGTTCTGAAAATTCTAAAAACAGAGAATAGAAAATGTGATTTTTTGGTAATCAATAGTTAGTTTTTGGTTTTTAACTTTAAAAAAACAGGTAATTATCGTTTATTGCATTACCAAAACATTTTTATTAAGTACCTACATAGTTGAATTCTAAAATATTATCTTTCTTATCATTATTGCTATATTTCTAAATACTATCTTCATATTCGTTTAATTCAATTCTCAATAATACAATTTTGTACGATCTTCTATTATAAATAAATAAATCGTTTGATAGATCGATATATCTATGAATAAATAGTTTGATACATGACATAATAATAGGTATGTTATTAGAAGCTTCTTTGTCACAATACCGAGTAAGTAAGTTTACTTTGTACTGCGAATTATAATGCGACTTAATAAATATAAGTTCATTTATTTTGCTTTCTTTATTTTCTTCATTTTACAACGCAGCTACATTGGTAATTTTAATATTTGATTTCTTTGTATTTTAGCGCAGTTTATGGAATCTCGCTGTGGCGAAAGAATACTTATACTTGGAAATGAGAAGTACTATAAACACCGGTTTTCCGGTGGTAAAATCGCCTGGAGATGCTGGAGGTATCGCTTTGGCTGCCCCTCTCGAGTTACCACAATCGAAGACTGTATTGTCAAAGTGAACGAAACTCATCGACATTGATTCTTGGTTCTAAACACCAAATTAAGACCTTATTTTGTGCAAATAAAGTGTTTTGAATTTGAATGTTTCTATTAGTAGGTTTCCTATCTCTCTACTACTCTAAAATTATTATTCCTGCGTAGGCCGTGTGTAATATCTGCTGAGATTGGCTCCTGGACAGAAAAACATAAAGTCTGGGCGACATTTCTCTGATAAACTGTTAATTATAGTTCACCCCTATTTTTACTTTGACTTATTAACCTATGCAATCAATAATTTAAAAAATCCAAAAACCCGACTGCTTAAAAAAGAACCAAACAAGTACATAATAAAAAATCTGAAAAGAAAAAAAACAAGCACTTAGATGTCCGGTGGTCTAGAATTATATAATATTATTATGGAATGAATACTATTGAAGAACATAAAATATTTTCTAGACCACCAGACATCTAAGCGCTTGTTTTTTTTCTTTTCAGTTTTTTATTATGTACATTATTTGGTTCTTTTTTAA
Source organism: Carposina sasakii (assembly GCA_014607495.2). Taxonomy (NCBI): domain Eukaryota; kingdom Metazoa; phylum Arthropoda; class Insecta; order Lepidoptera; family Carposinidae; genus Carposina; species Carposina sasakii. The sequence goes on from CP053158.1 coordinate 11,127,349, forward strand.
GCAGTCGGGTGTTTGGATTTTTTAAATTATGTTTTTTATTTTATACTTTTTTGTTATGAGTACCTAGCTACTAATAGGTACGCTTCAAGATAGATGCTAAACATGGTCGGCAGCATGAAGTTTTCGTCTTGCTGCTGTCTAAAAACTTATATGTGAGAATGGTTGTTACGCAACTTTCAATCGATATAGATCCGAAACGGCTGGTCGAATCGAAAAATGTTGTGAGAAATCTAGAAATGATTTTTAAATACCTATTCAACGATACCCCACTCGATATAGTTTGTCGACTTTAATTTTTTTCATTTTCACAAAATGGAGTCGCCATATTGGATTTTCACTAACGTAATGTTTTTAGTGACACTCGCCGGACTAAGAGGAATCGATTGACGTATGAATAGTGTGTAGTGCTTCAAAGGAACATACATACATAGGCTGTTAAACACAATACCACTCCTTTGTGTCGCGCAGTCGGGTAAAAATAGATAAAGATGCCCTTATGAAATCAAATTATTAATAACTATGACTAGTATTTAAGATGCGGTTCATCTTTTGAAAAGTTATAAATTTCAGGAAAGTTTTCCGTTAACCTAAGGGGCAATAGAAATCTGACCTTTAAGGGCTATCAGTTCAACTTGCACTCCTCTTCGCGAGGGCCCAGGGCCAGGTGGATCTGCAACAAAATGAACTACGGCTGCCGAGCTACCATCGTCACCTATGAAGATGAAATCATCAAGTGTCTCAATGATCATAATCACGAATAAATTTTGAACTCATGAGTTATGAAGAAAATCAGTGTAGAATATATTTGGTTATAATTATAATTTGGTTTCAAACATAATTTCATGTTTATTTCTTTCACTATTCGAAAACAATTTATCGCTATCTCCCTAATTACGTAACTTGCAGAAGCAGAGCGATAGCAATGCGACAGCGAAAATTGAGTGTGTGTGTCGCGTTGCTTCGGCTCTGCTATTACAAATTAGGTGACCCTAATATAGCCCTGATATTCTTAGGATACATAACCATAAAATACGGAAGTGACGCTTTCAGATTTCTATTTTTCGAAGAACTCCCGCGGCGCCACCGCGCTGATGATGGGCAGTTACCGCTTTAACCGGCACAGTTCCAGCAAGGAGCCCCGTTCCCGGTGGGTCTGCGTGAAAGCCAGGTTCGGCTGCAGCGCTGTCGTCATCTTTTATGAAGACACCGTCGTCAGGGTCAATAACAATCACAACCACTGATATATTACACGAGTAATGTAGGCCTAGTTATTTGATGATTTGATTGATAGTTAAACTAAAACTAGGTTAAAAATAACGTCAAAAATACCATAGTTTGACAGATGTTTCTGATCAAAAATTGGCCATCAGATAACATGGAAAAAGATAAGCTCTCTGAGAGGAAGAGACTACTTATATTATTGTTATATTAAACCTAATCCCATACTTAAAATACCAAAATACCAATACCAATACTCCATCTGCCCGTCCATCATTATTTGATTGATCTTATTGTTTACATTATTTTTAAAAGGTTTTATTTAACTTGCATGTATTAGGCAATATTTGTTGTTCGGACTTATTAACATGAAGTACCCACAATACCAATTATAGCTTGTATTTACTTATGTAAAAATAAAATACAATTTTTTTTGAAAATTCCATTTTATTTCATTGCAATTGATGCATCTCTTACCAGGTGAAAACAAAAAGTATAAAATAAATTTAGGTAAAAAAACTTTTAAAAACAAGCTTTTATTTAAATGCTTAGCCCTTAGACGTTTAGTTTCATGCTCGTATTTACTTTCTTAGTCAAGGTCCGTGCCGATTTTGACATGATGTCGTGAACATACCAGGGTGTAATTACTCTCTTAACACGAAGCTGGAAGGGTCGACGGATATTTCTTCGATATGCGTGTATAAGAAACATCAACACAAAGATGCGTAAAAGTAAATACGAGTACTTACGTATAACATAGCCCACTGCGCATAGAAAAGACCTAAATTTTTGTTACTTATTTTAGGCAATATAAATCATAAAGTATAATGATAGCTTGTATTTACTCGCTGAGCCCTTAGCGTTTATTACATGCATCCATTTTATATACAGGGTGTTATTTAAACGAAAAGTTACGTAAATAGCCCACTGTATATAAATAAAATATGAGACTCGAAATCACATGGATAGTATGGAGAATTTTTAAATATCTCAGGAATTTTCATACAATCTTGAAAAATAAACATGTGATTTCGAGTCTCAAATTTTGTGTATAGGTTCTCTACAGTGGGCTATTTACATAGCTTTTTGCTTAACATACCCTTTTTGTTACACCCTGTATATTAGGTACTGTTGCTTTTGTTTGGTAGCCACGATACAAGATACCACGATAGCCAACTTAGAGTGGAACTAGATTAATGAGCTTTGAAAGTTTGTTTATTTATGGTTGGAGGTGGTTGTAGGTTATGTTACATTCGAGAGAACGCGTTATGGGAATCCCGTGCTGGTCTATGGGCAGAATCGCTACCATCGCTGGAGCGGCAGTAAGGGAGCCAGGATCCGCTGGACCTGCATCAAGAAGCAGGATGGCTGCAAGTCGATCATCATCACCCAGGAAAACGATATCGTTAAATTTAACAACAAACACGTGCACAAAAAGATTCAAAAGCGTCGGGTTATACGAAAAAATGCTGTATAAACTATAGTGTATTGCTCTGCTTTCGACACCAGTCGCTCAACCTGTTAACTTAAATTTAAAAGTATAATGCCAAGAGTATTTTTTATTATCGTAGTATTTTCTTGACTGGAATTTAAAATATGTGTACTGTTTTAAACAAATCTATAAAAAAAAATTGTTTATAAAAGTTGCAGACTCATTTTGTAACTTGCAACGGCTGTCAAAGATTCTACTGATTTATAATTCAGTGCTCGATCGATGCCGATGTATGATTACTTACATAATTGGATTTAACGAATCAGTATATATTTGGTGCTTACCTATTTTATAGTTAAAAACATATCTTAAGACAAATTGTGATTTAAACTACCATTGTAATTTTTAGAATATTTTTTCACAGAATTAATGATTAAAAAATATATTTGTGCTCTTAACAATGTTCTGAGAATGATGTCCAATGTTTTTGTAATGTTTGTGTAATGTTAACAAGCAAAGTTTAGAATTTTTCTTACTTCAATTTTAAATACTCGTATATATCTATAAGTAGAAAGCTTACCTTTATAATTATGTATCCCATCTTGTTAACCAAAATAACTTGTATTTAATATGTTAGTATATCAATAGATAGATAGATAGACATTTGGTAGGTGCAAACATTGACGACAGTCACATACGGAGTAGACACACAATCATAGAACACAGACAATAGGACAATGGAAATAAATAGGGTGGAAATAGACACAATAGAAAAGAGTAGGCAAATAGGTAGGAACATACATGTAGAAAATAATATTAGTATAGATACCTACTTATTTGAATTTTAAGTAATTATTTTTGTTTGCCTGTGCCTTTAAGTAGTCACTTTGAATACTTCGTTTTATTTGTTAAGTATTATTATTAATATTAATATTTAGTAGAGTAAGAGAACGTTTCTAGTCGTGGATGTGTTCAAAACACATTGATACGTACTCATAGCAGAGGCATTAAACATTGTAAATTGTGTTCGTTGGAACTTTAATATAAGTTTTAAAAATTGATACCAGTATTATAATATAGTATTTTAATAAAAATCTACCGTTTTAATTATGTATAATGCGTTCATCTATAGATAGTTCCCATTTTTACACAGAACTAGGAAACAAAATCTCTAAAATTTTCCGTTGTTGTTACGTTTATTTCTCAGTCTTGTACACTCTGTATCAGTCACTAGGCATACAAAATTTAAATTTACCTTTACCTTTACCACGTGGGATTTAATAGGCTAAGTGGTAAAAGTGGGTGTGTAAATTGCACACTTCTGCCCAATCTTTGGGGGGCATTATGCGCGTGACTCTTACATAATTTTTCTTTAATGCCTAGTTGTTTAACCCGGCAGAGCATCCGATATTCACGCAGACCAGGTCCGGCCGGCCTGCGATCCAGGTGGGGCGCTACCGGTTCAACAAGTGGAGCGGCAGCCGCGGCCTCACCACGCGCTGGATCTGCACCCGCGACCACGCCGGCTGCCGCGCCAAGATCACCACCATCGAAACCACCATCGTCAAATATGATGCCGGACACAATCACTAGGTTCAACAGCTCGATGTAAAAGAAGTCTGAGGATACCCATAGCTTGATGGAGGCCCAATTTGGGCAAGGCGAGCAAGAATTATCTATATACATACATGTATGTTTGATTATTTTATAAATTAATAATGTGACCTATGTATTAGAGTAAGTGGTTACTTCAGCCGTTCTAATAATAATAATAATCACTGGCAGGACTATTAGGTATAGCCAATAAGCCTGACATTGTATTGATAGATCGGGCAGCGCGCCGGACATCTCAACTCCTCGTTGATGTCACCATACCGCATGACGAGAACCTCGTAACAGCCGAAAAAACGAAACAAACAAAATATTTGTTACCGCCATGTGGGATGTGGATTCTACAATTATTGTCCCGATAGTTGTAACAGTCAACGGTTTAATAGCGAAGAGCCTCGACCAACACCTCAAGAGACTCTCGTTAGGCAGCTGGATCAGAAGTCAGACACAGAAGGCGGTACTCCTCGACACGGCACGCATCGTTGGGACCCTGACCGCCGGTAGCATGGAACTTACTCCCGCTGCAGGCGTAGCGCTGGTTTTTTTTATATTTTTAAATGTTTATTTATACTTTTATATGTAAAAATGTAAAAAAATAAGAAAAGTAATAATAAATAAAGGGAATAATAATAAAATACATAAAAATTACGCCTCTTTCCCGGTGGGGTATAATAATATATATCGCGTAAATAATTGGTTAATTCTATCAGAGACGGTCTGGAGACGGTAATTTAATTTATTTGGTCCGAGTATTTGAATACCGATGTATAATAAAGAAATTATTAGGAAAAAATGGGAACACAATGTATGGATTAATGATTACTTTATTTATATAGGTATGTATCTATTATATTCTATAAGCGTTCAATGTTGTTAGTTTTTTTTTTTATAATTTATAATTGGACGCCCGCGACTTCGTCCGCGTGGACAACAGAAAAAACTAAAAATCTGAATTATCTAGGATAAAAATATTTTCCATGGATAAAAAGTAGCCTATGTGTTAATGCAGGGCGTCAGCTAACTCCATACCAAATTTTATTGAAATCGCTCCAGCCGCATTTACGTGAAAGAGTACATCCATCCATACTTACAAACTTTCGCGTTTATAATATTAAGTAGGATTAACTTGCCCATCATCACTCATCGCCATCTAAAGTACCTACTAAAATATTTCGACAAAATGCCTATATTGTATTTATAATTTTCCAGCTTCTTTTACAACATCTCGTTTCGGTCGACCCGTGTTATGCTTAGGCGGGTACCGTTATAACAAGTACCACCGCAGCAGCGGCGCTAAGACCCGCTGGCAGTGCAGCCGGACCGGTGCATGCAAGGCCGCAGTCGTCACTGTGGAGGACCAGCTCGTGCGGGTCCTGAGAGGTCACAACCATGATGCTTGTTAACCGGGCGCATTATACCGAGTATTAGGGAGACCTTCGCTTTATTCTATAGGTAAATATGCCGAAAAGTCATATGGGCATTAGAAATATCGTTATAAACTTTTTTTAAACTTTAATATTTTTTTTCGGGTGTATGCTGTTGTAATTTATGATCATTTTGTAATTTGATTCACTTAATTTAGTATTAAGAGAACCTATTTTTATTAATGCAAATATCATGCAAAAGATTTTTTTAAGTGATTTTTTTATAGTATATTTTTTATATAATTTTTTTTCGAAAATATACAATAAAAAGTTGTCTACTTAAGCGATAACATTCATAACTAGTTAATGAGTACATATTATAAAGGTACATTTAAAAACAATTAAACAATTATATTTAAATAAAGTGATAAGTTAATTAAGCATGTTTGTATACGTTAATTTTTTTTTACTATAACTAACGTAATTTAATTTAATTGTATTTCATCCATAGCAACCTCGCTATTATTAATATTTTCACCTAAAAACAGTTATTTTCATCCTTACTGTAGAATGAGTTAAATCTAATTTAACGCTCCTGTGGATCAAAAACTTACCTAAAACTTTATTTTGGCAGACATGATGTTTTTCACGTCGACGCGCGGTAACCCTATGCTGCTGCTGCACGGCTGCAAGTTCAGCCTGGACTCGAGATCCAAGAACAAAGCCAAGAAGCGCTGGATCTGCACCCGGTGGAACAGTTCCAACTGCCGCGCCTTCGCCATCACCTGCGAGGATGCCGTCATTAGGGACCGACTGATACATACTCATTAGGTAGTGGATTGTAACTACTGTCTCTTTGCCTGCACAAGGTTTAGTATTAGATTATTTGAACGAATACTAACCTACATTTTATTTTGGTACATCTACATCATTTAACATAATGTTCTAGGGCAAAGTAACATTATTTTTCGGATATAAAACAGTCAATTCCTACCAACTGAAATAATTAACAAACAGACTGTAGAGATAGATTAACTGAAGATTCACTGATTGTATTACTTATTATTGAAGTGTAATGGTCAGTTTGGGTCAAGTAGGTATTATTGTATTTCGTACAGTAACATAAATACCCAATACATTTTGGGTATTTCCATTCACCCAAGTGCCTAATGTGTTGTCATTTTCGCGGTACGCAACGTTCGTGAAGATGTATTAAGTCTACAGTTGATAGTATAGTATCGCTGTAAAATGAGAAGAAAGTAACTCTTAGTCTAACTATAAATATGTACCATTTCATGCCAATAAATATTGACAAAACCAGAAAATGTCTTGTCTTCTTGTAGGGCATTATTTTAGGGGTAGTCCACTAGGTAAAACCTCAACAAAATTTGCAACTGTATTATATAAATGAAATTACGTGTTACTTAAAATCGATTTTATTTTTACTAGATGAGAACATGTATTTTTCGACGTCGAGTAGAGGAACCCGATGTGTAAATATGGGGAGCCAGAGGTATCATCTATTCAGTGGATCCAAGAATACGATAAAGAAGCGCTGGGTGTGCCGCCTGTGGCATCGAGGATGTCGCTCCTTTATTGTGACGTTGGAGGACCAGCTGCTGAAAATTGCAAATGAACATAACCATGACTAACAAATTCCCTAAATGAAATTGTATTAGGCGTTACAATTCGGAAGTTCAAACATTTACTATTGGTGCGCCCACCACCGGGCCCTACACCCTCCACTGACCCTCGGATCTGATAACTCATAATTGCGACAACAGGCACTTGCACTAACTACAATCGCCATGAGAAACCAGACCCGAGCACCTAGCATGCAAGACGATACATTGCACCATTCCGAAATCAAAAACTAGATAAACAATCTACATATGTTTCGCCAACAACCGTGGCATCCTCAGGATTATAGAAATTAGTAAATTAGTAAACCACTAATTACTATGAACCTCTAAAACCCAACAACAACGGTGTTGGGTTTTAGAGGTTCGTCTTGCATGCTAGGTGCTCGGGTCTGGTTTCTCAAGGCGATTGTAGTTAGTGCAAGTGCCTGTTGTCGCAATTATGAGTTATCAGATCCGAGGGTCAGTGGAGGGTGTAGGGCCCGGTGGTGGGCGCACCCATAGTAAACAAATTCCCTGTTCGTCGTCATATTTTATTTTACATGAAATAACAGAATCTAGCGAAGGGAAAGACCCAGAAAAAGATGAAGGGACAAACTGGCTAAGTTTCGGAAGGATGCATGATCATAAACACGAATAATTTAAGTATATTTTCGGGATGACCAATTACCATAATTTTAGTCTTTATGGTGGAACGTAAAGTTCGTGAAGATGCACTGGGTCTGCAGTTTGTGGTATCGCTGGAAAATGAGAAGGTGTAACCAATAATATTACTAAAAATGTACCTGGTTTGGATATTTTTAAATTCATGCTTATAAATATGCTAATAAAAAAATTGATTAAACAAAATAAACTAAAATCAAACTTGCCCAGTCCTTAATTCTCCCGATACTAGACTATGCGGATGTTTGCTACCTTGACGCCAGTAAGGAGCTGCTAAATAAACTCGAAAAATCACAAAATCTAGGTATTCGTTTCATATCTTCGAAGAGTTAAATTGGCTTCCAATACGACTTCGCAGAAATACCCATATACTGACTCTAAAGATAATTAATTTTAAGTCTTCTCCCCAGTATCTCTGGGAGCGATTTCAGTTCTTCTTTTCTAGAGACAGACCACTTCAATCCCAAACATAACAGCGGTGCATATGGTAATTTATTCACGGCTCAAGCAGTAAAGCTGTGGAACTCGTTGCCGCACACTGTGAGGTACTGTAGGACCATTGGTCTTTTTAAAAAAAGATTGAAAGAGCACTACTTTTTCATGATTATTATTTAATTTCATTTCTATGTTATCCTTTTTTTTATTTTTGTCTAATTATAATACTGTATGTTTATTGTGTATTTTGTATTTAAGTAAACCTATCAAAGTAGTTTATTATTAATATCTATTTACTGTTATATGTTTAATATTTTGCAAGTACATATATGTTTATGATATTTTATTATAATATAATTGTGTTGCAAAATATGTTTTGGGTTTGCTGGAAGAAATCTCTTGAAGAGATAGGCGCGTTGCATTTGTACATTCTCTTCGCAACTATTTTAAGTCACTATATTGTCCAATGCTTGTTTGTACAATAAATAATACAAATAAATAAATAAATGTCTTGTCCATTTGTAGGGCCTTATCTAGAGAACTACCGCGATTGTAAGCTTTTAGGTAAATAAATGTTTCAAATTTCGAGTTACTAAAACTAATTTATTTTTACTAGATGAGATATATTTTTCGTCATCTACCAGAGGAACCCGGTGTCTAAATATGGGGAGACAGAAGTATCATCTGTTTAGTGGATCTAAGAACTCAATAAAGAAGCGGTGGGTCTGTCGCCTGTGGTGTCGCGGATGTCGCTCCTTCATCGTGACAATCGACGATGAGCTGTTCAAAGTTGCCAATGAACATAACCACGATTAGCTAATAATGAACATTTTTTTAAGTATATAAAAAATAATGCAGTAAATGGAGTACTTACTTGTGGTAATAATCTTGTTACCATACTGGTCCTAACTGTGTTAATTTTCGAGATTAAGGTAATGTTATGTGTTTTTCGCTCTCAGATGAAAGCATATATTACTCAACCTCGACCAAAGGAGTCCGGTGCCTTAATATAGGAAGGCAGAAATACCATCTTTACAGTAAAACCAAGAATTCTATAAGGAAGCGCTGGGTCTGTCGCCTGTGGCAGCGAGGATGCCGCTCCTTGTTCATTGTGACGTTGGAGGACCAGCTGTGTAATATGCAAATAAACATAACCACGACTAACAAATTCCCTGATCGTGGTCATATATTTTTATTTACATGAAATAACAGAATCTGGCGAAGGGGAAGACTCAGAAGAAGATGAAGGGACGACTTGGATAAGTTTGGATAAGTAATTAGAGTATATTTTAGGGATTACAGATTACCACAATTGCAGTCTTTCTAGCGGAAAGTAAAGTTTGTGAAGATTTACTGGGTCTGCAGTTAGTGGTATCGCTGGACAATGAGAAGATAGTGTAACCAATAATATAACATAAATATTATATAAATGTCTTGTGTATTTGTAGGGCTTATAAGAGTTTCAAATTAGGTGTACTAAATACTATTTTTTTTTACTAGATGATACTTATATATTTTGCGTCGTCTAAAAAATCTAGTAAATGGAGTACTTACTTCCACTTATGATCTTGTTTCTAAACTAATTTTTAACTGTGTTAATTTTCGAGATTAAGGTAATGTTGTGCGTTTTTCGCTCTCAGGTGAAAGCATATATTACACGACCTCGACAAAAGGAGTCCAGTGCGTTAATATGGGAAGACAGAAGTATCACCTTTACAGTGGATCCAAGAATTCTATAAAGAAGCGTTGGGTGTGTCGCCTGTGGCAGCGAGGATGTCGCTCCTTTATTGTGACGTTGGAGGACCAGCTGCTAAAAATTGCAAATGAACATAACCATGACTAACAGATTCCCAGATTGCAGGTTAATATTTCATTTGTTTTCATACAATAGTTAAAACAGGAAATGAAATAATCGGATTATCTAGTAGGTATAGCAATTGGCTGTAACACTATTAGAACTAGTATAATCACGTAACAAAATTAAACTATTACTAAATTATTAGACTTTATTATGAATTATTATAAATAAACTAGCTGTAGCCTGCGGCTCCGCTCGCGCGGATACCAGTTATCGCGCGGAAGGGGTATGAAAAAGCAGCGGATTCTCAGACAGAGAGACAGAGATAGATTTTATAAAAATCGGTCGAGCTGTTTCGGAGGAGTTTAGTAACAAACATCTTGATACAAGAATTTTATATAATGGATTATAGTAGTCGTAATGTCTCGTTGCACGCGGAATCATAGAAAATTATACAGGATGTTTTTTTGTGGCCACCTTTAACGAAGGGTACGTATTCTATACATGAAATAAAGTAAGTTTATGCCAAAAAAAATGCTGGGATTTTTTTTTTTTTTTAAATTTTAAATTCCTTGATCGTGCGAAATTTATAGTGTCTAGTGTTTATGTTAGTTTTTTTTATAGACAGATATTAATTATTTTTCGTGAAAAAATCCTGCTACGCGCGTCTATGTGCATTTATGCAGAAAAACGCAGTCAATTTACTCAACTTTGGACCCTAATATTTTGGAAACCAGACACTTCCCAGGTATGCTTCCATGGAGAAAAATGATCGTGATGATGAGGAGATTCCGTAGTTTTCGGGAACGTTGACGACCAAAAATCACCCTGTATTGTCCCGCGTGCAGCGAGACATTGCGGCTACTATAGAAGAAACTATTAATTTATGTTTTCATTCCAATAGCTCTATAGGTAATCTAGTTATACCCCTTGTCTTGTACTCATAGGACGCTTGTATTGCATGTATTTCTTTACAATTTCTTTACAGTCGTGTTTTACCTATTATGTACAAAGAATATAATACGTTCGTATTATCTAACCTAAAAACGTGTTTATGTCTTTTAGGTGAAATAATGTACCTATTACTCATTTTCAACCCGAGAATTCCTCCCTTCCATCAAACTCGGAAATTGACAGTGCCTTCTTTGCTCTAGATACAAGAACAGGATGAAGAAGCGCTGGGTCTGCAGCATGTGCCTACGCGGATGTCGGTCCTTTATTGTAACACTTGAAGATCAGTTGCACAAGGTGCTAATGAACATAACCACTTAACTTAATAGCTGATATAAACATAATAAATCTCGTGCTTAAGACGTTCAGAGATATTATTTATAAAAACACTTCTCCATCAATATAATCCGTTAGGATATGGTTGATCGTTTCATCTTTAAAACATTGTGGGATTCAGCTTTGTTTGCCGAGATTTGGCTAGTGTATAGCTATCTGGATGAAGAATAACGTTGCCAATATGTAATTTAGAAAAGAGATGGTAAAGTTCGTCATCCGAGTAATTGACCCGGTGGCTTAGTGGTTATACCGGCTGGCACGGTTTGCAGTGGTCGTGGGTTCGATTCCCACTCGGGTGAAGAATTTTTTCCATTTTCTTTATTCATAATTTTATATTATTTATTGTACATTTAGCACAACTGAAGAAGGGAAGAGAGGCCTTTGCTCAACTGTGGGCTGCGGGATACATTCAGCATTTAACTTTTATTTATGGCTTAATTTTATTCATATTACAGAACCTAAGTACGTATTATCAGCTCGAGGTAAGCCTGCCATCCTCTGGCGAGGGTTCCGGTATAACATGAGGAGCCCCATCGCCAGCGGGGCCAAGCAGACCTGGCGCTGCTGCAAGTGGACAGCCGGCTGCCGGTCCTTCCTTACCACTGTCAATAAAAGCATCATTTGCACGAGAAATGATCACACCCATCCTCTTTGCAGGAAAGGAAAGTAGGGAAATCTCAAAAAAAAAAACTTTTTTGAGTTTATACAGGGTGTAAAAAGATAACGATGTTTTTTTAATACCTCGTATTCTTTGTAAGGTTACGATAATTTTCTTCTATGGAACCAATCCTGGGAAACGACAAAAAAATTATGAAAAAATACTGTCATTTTATTGTAAGCAATGTATTCGTTTATGGTTAAAGTACAAATGTACCTACAAAACTAACATTAAAACATTTTGACATGGTATCTTTGAAAAAAATGTTTGTTAACCGATTTCAGATGGTATTATGTAAAAAAAAAATGATAATATTAATGTAACTTTGGACCTCAATATCTTGGATATCCGTGGTTTCCCAGGGGTGCTTCTATAGAAAAAAATGATCGTGATGTTACATAGAATACGAGGTATTAAAAGAACAAAGTTGTCTTTTTACACCCAGTATATGCTGCCGTTATAGGTTGCAAGTTTATTTGTACCTAATTAGAGCTTATATGATAGTCAGGTTAGACAGAAATAAGTAAATATTGATCTCTCATGGTAGAAGAAGTTATCAACTTCGAAGAGCTTTTAACTGACATATTTGGTAAAATACGAAGCCTCAGTGTAGCCTCTTTTTATTTGTGATGATAACTGAATGCAGCACAATGTGCATTGCGTGTTTAGGTACTTATAGGGACATACTGAGAAGCAGTTTTTGTCTAATGCGCATCGACTCGACGAGACGAGAGCGGCGGCCGTATTAGAAACTTATTTGGTTTATGTGATGAGCTTTAACTTTTTGTGGCATGATATTTGTTATATTCAGGACCGATTTACTTTCACCGTTAGAATCCTTATTGGACCTGGATGAACATATTCTATTCCCACGGGAAGGCGACCAACGGGAATTCTAAATATACATATGAAGCTAAATATATATGTTCATTGGGGACAGCGAGGGAGGACTAAAAACGGATTTCCCGAAATATATAAACGAAAACCGCTATACATATGAAGCTAAATTGGGCATATATGTTCATAGGGACTGCGAGGAAGCACTAAGAACGGATTTCCAGAAATTCCCATTGAAAACAGTTATACATATGAATAAGTTGGGCATATATATTTATTTGGGACCCCGAGGAAGCACTGAGAACGGATTTCCCGAGGGAAGGGGACCAACGGGATTTTTTTTTTACGAAAACGGCTACACATATGAATCTGAAATTGTATATGTTCACTCCGAGGAAGCACTAGGAACGCATTTCCCGAAATTCCCACGGGAGAAAACGGGAATTCATTTTTTTACGACAACCGCGATACATATGAATTTGAAACAGACCTGTACGTTCATTATTAAGAACGGATACACGGGAAGGTGACTTACGGGAATTTCAAATATTTACTATTTTACGAAGCTAAAATCGGATTAGGGACTACGAGGAAGCTCTAATAAATTCCCACGTTCCAATATGTACCATCATGTACTGATATGTACCGAAGCGAAGCGAGGGCGGGCCACTATAGGTACTTTAATGCTGTGAATATTCTAGTCAAATCAATAATAAATATACTTTTGTATATAAACCTAATAATAACTACATACGAATACATCTATTGTAGATATATACAGGTAGTTAGTGACCCACTAAAGAATGTAACACTTTTGGGAGAAATATCTATCAAAATATTTACATTTTATTCTTCATGTATGTCAATAGTTAATATGTCCATCATATAGGACGAAAATATACATTAATAAATTGAGTTTTTAGTTTCAATACATTTTATTAAAGTAGTAAAATGGATTTGATGTATTTCCTGTATGTACTTAAATACTACAGCTGTGTCTTGTGTCGTTCCACTGTCTCGCAACTATAGATAATGTGATATCAGTAGCTCTTTATACTTTAGAAAAATACTTATGGCACCCAACATAATATGCTGTTCACAGCGATGATCGTAGTCATAAGAGTGGGAAAAGTAGGTATACCTATATATTGAGTTAAATAACTAACAAGTGTGGTTTAATTAAATAGGTACATAAACAGATTTGCTTTTGGTTCTATCATATTTTAGGGTGGTATATCTGGTGCATAATACTTTTGAAGTAATCAAAAAGTTAATTATTCTCACCTGTGTTATTCTTGCAGGCTACCAATTAATACAGTCGCGTTTTGGGCGACCGGTCATGTTGTTCGACCACCAGAAGTTCAACATACACCATGAAAAGGGCCCCAAAAGTATCTGGAGATGCTCTCGATGGAGGAATGGCTTCTGCCGGGTTACTGTCCACACCGTCGACGGGGTCATCGTGAAGATCAGTAATATTCACAACCATGAAGACTTCTTCTAAATTGAATTGATGCTCCTTCAAGACTTTTCCAAGATGACCAAAGAGAAGCTAGAGAATTGCCTTGAACCCTTATAACTAATGTACCTACGTGTGTAAAATTGTAACAAGTCATCTTAGTCAAGGTGGACTTGTGGGGCAATGACGACCAACTTCAGTTCAGTGATTCGAAATGTTTCATCAATATCAAATACTATGTGGCACTTTTACTTATCACGATTAGGTAATTTAATGAATTGTGTGTGAATATTTGTTTATTTATTTTATTTGTGTTTTAATTTAATTTAAAGTGGGTATTTGTTTAACATTCAACTGGCACGTATGATAATGTTTAGTACGTGACAACGTACGTTTCGGATTATTATTAGTTTTAATTTAATTTATTATCATATTACCCATACCGACTAATCGAATTTTAATAGATGAAATGAAATTTTGTTCTTCATATTTAACATACAAATTTAAGGATGTATATTGTATATGGTTAATTTGTAATGAATTATTGTATTAGCAATTGATTGCCAACACCCGTCCTTAACTTAAAAAAAAATTGTAATAAATCTGGATACATGTTAATTCTGCATCTGGATTAAACAAAAACCTAGAGCTAGTGACTGTATTTTCTCATAAATTGACATAAAATTCGCACGTATGTGGACATATAATAATAAATATAAAAAAATAAATAAATATAATAATATCTGATAATAGAATAAATAATAGGTGCTACCTATGTACCTACATTACAAAATGTTCTACATTCGTTATATTCTTAAATTACCTACAATAAAGTTTGTTCTTTTGGCAAAAAAAATTAAAAAATGAAGTAAAAAGAAAATTTTATTTTTATCATTAGGTAATTACTGTTATTTTATTTTAGCTTCAACATTATTATAAAATAAATTCTTCTCTAACGAACTGCAATTGAAGCGCAATTTTTTAGTTACGATATAGATATTATTTTTTATAGTTAATAGGTGCTTGCTTATAAAATTGTCACTTAAATGAATAGTTTTGTATTACTGAACCACAATCAATTTTAATACCTATAAACTTTTATTGGAATAATACCATCGTTAAGTACTAATATTATAAATTCGAAAGTACCTCTGTCTGTCGCACAAAACTGCTAAACCGATTTCAATGATTTGGTACGCAGGTTGTCAAGAGCCTGACAATCATAAAATTTATCCCTGAAAATTTCGAAATTTTGACTATTTTCTGGAGTCTACACGGATTGAGTTACAAAAATCAGTACATTGCTCACTCCAACATAGCACTTACAGATACGAAGTTTTTGTAAAAAAATATACGATTCTTGACTCTTCTGTACTATTTAACAAATTTTTGCTAGATTTAGAGTTATGAAAACCTTTCCGCAAGCAAACGATTTTACTATGTGTAAATGTTAGTATATGTTTATCAGTTTTACCACTCCTGCACCTCTTGTAGTGTCTTGAATGTATGTAAGTGCAGTGCTTATTACATAATGCAGTCTTATCGGCCGGTTTTTAGTTAGAAAATATTTGATTTTTACAGTGTATTTCTCTAAGACACGGTCAGGCAAGCCAGTGTTGCAGGTGGGACCATACCGCTACTACAAGAAGCATAACAGCTCCTCTTCGAAGTCGGTGTGGTACTGCTCCCGGGGCAAATCGACTCCGGGTTGCCACGCCTCGCTGGTCATGGTGGACAACCAGATTGTGGAGCTCAGGAATACTCATAATCATAAATAATCTGTATCTGATTGCAACTTGGTCGTCATTATCAGCCTCTGTCGTCTTACTGCAGCATACGGGTTATTGAAATTGTGCGATGTACAGTTTTCTGATAATCGGATACATATTTACCTAAATTTATTTATTTGTCATTAGTTGTTACAAATATTAGTTATAGTAGAGACTAATAAGAGATGCACTTTTGTATTGTGAAAATATCGGGGTTTAAAAAAAAAATCAAATGATCAAGGACTTATTTCCATGCCCATTTTACCGATTAGTTTTATATTTCCGAATTTTCCGGAATTACGTTTAGGTAAATCGTGTGTAACCGATTATTATCCGATCACTGGTAATGTACCTAAAATACCTATACATACTTCATATTTGTGTACTACCTACTACTATTTGAAAGCATATTGTTAATGCTAAATACTCTCTAAGAACTATATTACGAGTAGTTACCAAAGTTACTTACTTTGTGTAAGCTGTGGTGTAAGTATTACGTACATAGTTTAATTTATGTGTAATGAATCTGATTGATGTATATTTTAAGGACTTCTTAAGGCTCGTCTTTATATGATATACAGCGTTATAATAAGTACATTCCAGGGTATGAGTTTAATTTTATTTATTTTAATTTTATTAGCTTTACTTATTTCTTAAATCAATGAATTTTATGAATGTTTGTATAAATGTTTCGAATATAAAATGTGAAATATATCTTCCCTATGTTTCATTTATGTATATTTAAACAATACTTATACATACATACATAAACTCACGACTGTCTTCGAAAATGAGGTACCCAGAACTGCAGGATATCGATTAAGACACGGTAGCATAGTGAGGTCAGATGTAAATGGTCAGTGATACGTTGCTAGCTCTTCACCTGAGTGAACACCCCTAAATTCCTTAATCGACTCTTTGCGACATGTTGGAGATGCAGCCAATGTATTCTAGTGAAGCCTCGAATCAGTACAGAATTTATTAATGAACTTAAATATTAGGATTTACTTTGCATACCTTAGTTTTCTCTATATTTCTTCTTTCCTTCTAGCTCTACTCCATATGAGTAACAAGGAGAGAGATGAGATCTTTCAAGTGGTCTTAGAGGTAAGGGAGAGAAAGATGAGCCTCCGTAAGGCAGCGAAGAGCATCAGCGTGCCCCGGTCTACTCTGGCCCGGTACGTGAACAGTAGACTCACTCCGCGGGAGATCGCGCGCCGATTGGATAAATATTACATTTTACTGGTCGGTGACTGAGGTCTTGAAAGACTCGACTAAATCGATGATCGAAGTATTTGGGACTTCTTCCGATATTAAATTGAACTTAAAGTTAAGTAAGTTGTCTGACTTAAAGTCTTCCTGCCCTTATCCCGTTGCTTATAGGGTCGACGAAATATGATTTCTTTTAAATCTCATTGCCAAGGAGTTGGCGTTTGTTTTTGTTACACATAATTTATATCAAAACGTATAGGTCCCTAGGGTAATAGTGCATTGTTTGTGCTTAACATATTACTAATGTATCCACAGGGTCAACTCGGGCAGTGTTCACAACGACGCGGTTCGGCCGACCAGCCATACAAATGGGTCCGTACCGCTACAACCGTAACAACCGCAGCCTGGGCCCGCGCGCCCTGTGGGTGTGCGCTAGAGTCTCCACTGGCTGTCGCTCCACCATCATCACCGTCGATGACTATATCGTTAAGGAGAAAACCACGCATAACCATTGACATATAGTTTACCAATTGGGATAGATAAACTAGAACATTTTAATAGGGTATCTTAGAAGAAAGTTGAACGATAGATTCGTTTGATCGAGTATTCTACTATTTCCCAAGACCATGCATTGAAAGAATGAAATAGTGTATAAACTTATTTACTTAGAAAAAAATTAATCATTACAATTAACAATTCATTCACTACTATTTATATAAAATTTCTTAAAATGTGGTCCAAAAGATGTGTGCACCATCTACATCGTCGGTGTTTTACCTTTACGGCGCATATTTTAGATTAAGGTATATTTTTGGTAATATATTATATAATTTTAGTTAGGTATTTGTATAATTTTCTTGCTTTGTTATATAATAAATAGATAAGAAATTCTTTATTGTACTAAAATATTATAAGAACCTAGGCAAACTTAATGATTCCTAGATAGTAGGAATAATAGGCATATTATTATAGCGCTTCGGTTGCTATATGACGGCGCCGTTATCCTATAAAACCGTAGCTTTACGTCATCCCAAAGACATGCGTTCGTTCAGGATATGCCCATACGTTATTTCACAATTAGGTTTTTTTAAAAATTAATTTGGTTAATTTCGTTAATTTATGGTGAAGGTTTTAATTTTCTATGCATATTATTTTTTATTTTATTAGATAAGTATTGGTTTGTTGGTAATTTCTTACGTATAACATATTAGATTTTGTCAGATATTTTGTGTTTTTTTAACTATTAGAGTCAGAAACTCGAGCACGTGTGCTATATGCATCTTTGTAGGTGTATATTTTTTCTATTTTTATTTGTGTAAAGTATATTTATTTGTCTGTTCAAGGGCAATACTGTCCAATATTTTCAAGGACACGTTTCGGCAATCCTCTCATGCTGTTGGACGGGTACCGCTTCAACAAGCGCAGCGATAGCCACGGCCCCACCATCAACTGGGTCTGCACCAAAAAGGACAGGCAGTGCCGCGCCACCGCCACCACTTACAGCAATCAGATCATCAAGATCAAGAACATACACAACCATTGAATCTGTGATCCAGGGATTTGTCGTCTAAAGTGCATTATGATGGCGCTAGTTACTATGTGTATGACTTCAATCTTGGTGATATTAAAATGTTAGTTCCGAAAAAAAAGCATAGGAGTTGTTTTATGAAACGGGTTCTTAACACTGGCTTTCTACTGACCATCATGAATGGTTTTCACGCAATTTTCGCATTATCGTCTTCTTTGTATAAATGAAATGGCGCTACCAAAGAAAGATGAAAGAACATAAATTGATAATTTTTAAAATTTATATTTGCAATTTTTAAGAGTGTTTTTGTTTGTCACTGAAATGTTATGCTTATATGTATTATACCAAAATAAATTATTAAATAGGTACAAATAATTTAAACTAGATAATATATTAGGGTAAACTAAGAACAAAACAAGTTTTTCACTTCCTTATAATTAATTTTAACTTTAGCTTCGCTTTTTTCTGATGCAAGTATTGTGAATACGTAGTAGAATTATATTTTTTTCTCCTTTATATTTATTGAAATAAGAATTACCGTTAACATTGTATCTATTTTCAGGTATCTTCGGGCTGACATCTAAGGGGAAGCAATGTTTGTATATTGGTAAGCACCAGTTTACCATCCACCAGCGCGAGGGTGTGAAGGTTCGCTGGAGGTGCATCAGGAAGATGTATGGCTGTCCTGTGTTTGCTGTCACCATTGGCAACGAAATTATCAAGACGTCTCATGAACATAATCATAATATAAAGGGATATTTTTAATTGCACATCAAATAAGTAATCGCCCATCAATTTAATGTCATCTTTTATATGCTTTTTTACATCAAATAAATCAATTTAGTACAAATAAACTAAATGTTTAACAAAATAACTACAGCAGATAATTCGAAAATATATATCAGCCCAACATAACTGTTTTCCTTGAATGCAAAACAAATTAATACCTTTTGGTACAAAAATACTATAATCTCATCATAAATACTGACTGCACAGCAAATCAACCCTAACGCAAAACAAATACATAGGTTGAATAGTGACAGTTTCCTTTTCATACATTGATATAATGATAAAAATAATAGGTTAGGTTAGAGTATGACAAACAACAAGCGTGCCGGAGCAGCGGCCGGCGATGTGCCAGAATTGAATTGTTGAAACATTTTGAAGTTACTATTTGTATCTGATTTTATATTTTAGTGTTGATCTCATATATCATAATTAGATCAACGCTAAAATATAAATTTAGATACAAATAGTAACTTCAATATGTTAAAATGTTGCAAATAGTAACTTAACAAATAAAAAGATGATTATTAAAATAAAATGCCGTTTTATTTAGGTTAATTGCTGTATGTTAAATAAAAATAGAAGCTGTTTTAAAAAAAAAAAATGTTAACAGGTATAATGTGCATTAGTAAATATTAGCTGTACATTAATAAAAAAGCTTTATTTTAAGATAAATAGCGGTATGCCACAAATATAAATTGCAGTTTGTTTGGCAATATTCTCATTTGAGTATTTTGCTGTGCAATCATTAATTTTGATATGAATTCAGATTATTTGTGACTAAAAAATAATTTTATTTGATGTGCGTTTAAATACTACCCTAATTAAATTAATATTTGCGCCAGAAGAAGAGTTGTGTTTTCCAAGTGTATAATGTATGTACATATCGCTGATTCAATTCAAAAGTACCACAAATATAAAAAAAACAAAAACGTAATCCTTTATACGATTGGTTTTTTGCAATAACTTTTATTTTAACAAATTTTTAATTTGTGGTACTTTTGAATTGAAGCAGCGATATATGTATTTGGCACGCACTAACGCCATAACGGCTTGTCGCATTACAGCTTGAGAGTATCATTAGATTCGTCTTATTAGTCATGAGAGTGATGATACTTTGCGATAAAAGTTTGACATACTTAGTGGTTTTCTTTAAGTAAATGGGGTTGTTAATGTTTAAATTCTAGTCATATATTTGAAAAGTTACGGTGTTGTGTGTAAGTTACAGCTATAATACAGGCTGTTTTTTCGTTGCCACCCTTAACGAAGGGTACGTACTCTATAGATCAAATAAAGTAAGTTTATGCCAAAAAAATGCTGGGAAACGATGCAATTAAAAAAAAAACTTGATCGGGCGAAATTTATAGTGTCCAGTGTTTATGCTAGATTTTTCATAGACCGATATTAATTATTTCTCGAGAAAAAATCTTGCTACGCGCGACTATGTGCATTTATGCAGTAAAACGCAGTCTATTTACTCCACTTTGGACCTTCATATCTTGGGAACCAGACACTTCCCAGGTACGAGTATGCTTCCATAGAGAAAAATGATCGTGATTATGAGGAGATTCCGTAGTTTTCGGGAACGTTGACGACCAAAAATCATCCTGTATATGTACCTAAAGATTGGAGATGAAGTTGATGTTAATTAGAGTTTGTGTATCTGTATATCGTGCATGTATCACCTAATATATAAAGTTATAATTAAAAATCAGTTCATTTGGAAATCTTGGGCTCACGGGCTCTTGGGACAGAATTGCGATTATGAAATTGAGTATATGGGTGTTATTGCAAAAGAGCGCCTAAAGTTAGACTCGATTTAAATATGACATTTGACAGCAAAATGTATGGCATATCTGTCAAATTTAGGGCATGTTTAGCTTAAAAAAAATGTTTAAATTCTTTTGTAATAACACGGTATGAGTCTATAATCGTCACTTAAAATTAGCGGACAAGTAACAAAACTATCATTAGCATAAATGTACTATGTTAACAAGTAAAACCTGTACGTCTATATACAATCAACCACCTCATTATGATAAGTAAATAATGTCTCCGACCGAATGCCAACTGCGCAGGAGTTGGCTTGGCTTATTGTGCACAAGTATGTGCGAAAGCACAGGTGCACTCTCAATTCCATTACTCCATTGTCCGATGAGACGGAAAGCTGACACGACCGGAGATAAATAACTCATTACCCTACTTCTCAACTATTTTGTTGATTGAAGGTATAGAGTTCCGCAAGTCCAAACGGGGCTGCCGCTACCTGCTGCACGCTGGCGCGAAGTACCACCAGGACTGGAAGCGCGAGAGCCGCATCACGTGGCGCTGCGCCCTCCGCAATATCTACAACTGTCGCTCCACCATCATCACGTTCAACGACCGGTTTGTCCGCCAGACCAGACCTCACAGCCATTAATTAGTACATCAAGTTGAGAATCCCAAAGAAGAACGCGACAGGAAAAGTTGTTCCATTGTGTGTATGGGAGTTAAAATTATAATCTAAAGTCTGTGGTAACTATTTTTAAGTGTCCTACCTAAGGTTCTCTCAATCACTGTATGGAGTTTTCCGTTGATTATTTATTATAAAGTAAAAATAAATGTTTTTTTAAATTTTCTTCTATATCTATCTTCTTCTATATCTTCTATTCTATATATCTATACATATAATAAAAATGTAACGGATCGCTGTCTGTACATGGAAGATATATGAGAAAAAATCTTATAGGCGACCTTTATCAACGCAATAGTACCCAAAAGAATGTTTTTTTTTTAATTTTTGTCTATTTGTCGGTTTGTCTGTTTGACTGTGCATTTATGCACGCTAATCTCAGAAATGGCTGAACCGATTTGGATGCAGTTTTCGGGAATATATTGTGACAGGTCCCACTTAACATATAGGCTACTTTTTATCCCGGGAAAATGTTTTTAGCCCGGATAATTTCGACATTTTGTTTTTTCTGTAGTTCACGCGGATGGAGTTGCGGGCGTCCACTAGTTAATGATAAAATTAAACGTGTTTTAAATATTCCCGTAATTAGTAGACTTATATGCTAAAGGGAATTATGCAATGTTTCTATAATATTTAAGTTCCTAATACCCATCTAAACAGCCAAAACATTTTCCAGTGCATTACGGGAATTCCAACCGTGGCAGTCAGGTCCTGTTCATGAATGGGTTCAGGTTCAACATGCAGTCCAATCGGAAACAGAAGGAGAGTCAGAAATGTATGTGGAGATGTGTCAAGAGAAATCAGGGCTGCCGCTGCACGGTGTGGACCTACGAAAATGCTGTCGTCAAAATAAATGGGGATCACAATCATCGACTTCTCAAGCGATTTTGAAATTGGCATTGTATCATCAGCCCTATCTGAAGTGTTTAGGTAGTTTAGTGGTGTACTGTTCGTTTTTCTCTCACACAAACACATGTGAAATTATGAAGTGAAACTACACCAGGCGTTGCTTAACAACCATTACTTTCTACTCACTCTTAGGTTAGCTGATTGTTGTCCTTGCTAATTTTATATTGTAGTCATTATAATATATTACGTAGCTGGTTTTATAGTACCTATATAGGTATATTGCAGTATACCTACCTACTAAACTGTGAAATGTCGATGTAATTACTATACTTACATAGTTTGCGATCGAGATCAAATTCGCTAATGGTAGTTAAATTAATCCTTCCTAAAGCTTTATTTGGAATAAAATATCTCGAGTTTTAGTACATAAATTGGCTGTAAAATAGGTAGTTACAATAAAAAATATAAATAGTGTACCTGATACGAGCACCTAGCGTGCTATATTATGAAAAGCCATTATCTACAGTTAATTGCCATATTGATCTCATTTAAATACTGCTCTAAAATATCTGATTGACGTACCGATTTCAGTGAGAATATGAACGAAATAGCATTTATGTTAGTAATAAAAATATTGTGAGTAAAGCTTTTGCGGATCATTTGATAAATAGATCATGTAAGTATAAAATTAGGACCGATATATTAGGTACCTTAGGACCGACCATGAAATAATATAATATCTTGTATTGATATCTTGTCAAGGTAATTTGTATTAATGTATTTAATTAATTAAACACAATTAATATTAAATTTATATGATTGTATTATCAAAATAATTATTTATTTAGAGCTGACATGTTTATAAATAAAATAAAATTTATCCCAAACACCACAGATATACCTTCTTAGGTATATTTTTATGTATATACTATATATTTGTAAAATTTACATTTTACTTTAAGTACCTATTGATTAATAACGCGTGTGTGAATTTCTACTCTAGACATTTATATGAGGTTTTGAACATCTTACTTACATTTTGATAAGTTGAAGTTTTGTGATGAATTTTTGTTTTATAATATTATTAATAAAGAAACTGGAAAAAATTCTTCACCCGAGTGGGAATCGAACCCACGACCACTGCAAACCGTGCCAGCCGCTATAACCACTAAACTACCGGGTCAATTTTACCATCTCTTTTCTAAATTACATATTGGCAACGTTATTTTTCATCCCGATAGCTATACACTAGCCAAATCTCGGCAAACAAAGCTGAATGAATTTTTGTTTTATAAATGTATTTTTGTTTATGATTTTAGGTTTTTGTTAATTTTATAGGTTTACTTACCTAAATGTATAAGTTTATAAATATATGTTATGGCAAGTGAAATATCACATGGGGCATTTTATTTTGTTTTTAACCCCCGACGCAAAAACGACGGGGTGTTATAAGTTTGATGTGGCTGTGTCTGTGTGTAAATGTGTATGTGTCTGTCTGTGTGGCATCGTAGCTCTCAAACGGATGATCCGATTTTAATGCGGTTTTTTTTGTTTGAAAGGTATATCAATCGAGAGTGTTCGAGAGTATGTTTGGTGGACATCGGTTCAGGTCTTCAAGGTCATCAGGTCGTTTGTTAGGTGTGATAGGAATGTTACACGCTCAGTGTGCTTGCAAGTATATGTGAGATCTGACATTTGAAACACTAATGTCTTCTGGAACCACTGAGCTGGTCTGCTGTTAGGGCTCGAAGATAGGAGACATAATCCTGGACTGCCTTTTAGTAAACCCATCGAGTTTGGGCTCGTTGAATTTGTCTTGATTGGTTCTCTTCATATTTCCAATTGACGAGGCCCTGATGCTGGAAATGGGATGTGGCGGATGAAACCCTGGAATGCCGGAATGAAACGGATAAACCGATTTATATTTTTGCTGAAAATCTAGAATGACCAAAGTTTAATCTTTATTGTTTCTTAATCTCTGCAATTCTCCCAGAGCCAGTTTGTCATGAGGATTGTTAAACAGCTTCCTTTAACCCCATCTACTTTTTACGCGGCGAAAAATAAAAGAAAGAATGAAAAATTAAGGAGCTCCCTCAAAAAGCATGAAAAAAAATTAAATTAAAAATTAAAAAAAAACCCGACCCAAAAAAGTACGCAATCATTATGACAGATATGAGGCATAACCGCAAATTTTGAACTGCAAGTGGTTATCTTGACCTGGTGTTGACCGTACGCTACAAAAGCGTAAACTTTCTACGCCTTATGTTAATCTCTCTCAATAGAAACCAACATACAACAGCAACAATATTCCTATAGCATATGACAAGCCAACTATGGCCATTGCTGGCACCCCAACGTGATTTTGGCCACGTTACTAATCACGAAATTCATTATTCATTAAGAAAGGAGTGCTTTTAATTGAAAAAATCCAAAAAATTTTCTTCAGTGAGGCTATCTGACTTTTGAAAAAATCGGCCATAAAAAATCGTAAAACATAATACTACGTTCCAAATAACTACTTGCCCCGTTTGATACTGTGTATTCCAGAATATAAGCGCAAAAATCCCACTTTGGCATTACAACGTCCAGCAGTAGACTGCTATAGGCTGATGTATGTGTGTACCAGAAACTAATCAAACTCTTAATTTTAGTGATGGTGATAGCACAGTCGCGTTACTCCGGCAAGCAACTGGTGATTTTCGACGACTACACTTACTACTGCAAGAAGCAGTGTAAGAGGACGAAGCTCTTCGACTGGCACTGCTCGACGCACAATTGCCGCGGCTGCAATGCCAAGCTGATCCTCGACGAGGAGTTCCTCATCAAAGCCATGAATACCGAGCACACTCACCCTCCAGCCAAGTATCGTATTATGGACGGAAAATACATCAAGCTTTAGCCAGGCTTGTGTGTTTCTCTCATTTTAGTTAAAATGTCTTTTCTAAAATAGGCTCAATCTAACGTGACTTTAATTTTTTTTTTGTATAAGTCAGTAGAGGGACAAGATGGTCAAGAGGGTCTTGGTGTTTTGTAGGAGATGGGCTGACTGACCACCTGTCACTACTAACCGAACTTGTACATCTCAACTATACCCTTAAAATTTGGTCAGAAGTGGCACCATGTGGTTCTATCGGCCCTTGGTGCTCTGCCTACCCCGTATACCGGGATACAGGCGTGATTGTACCTATGTATTAATGTATGTTAAAATCTAAAATATGACGTCCTCGTGCTTCCTGTAATTGTATTGCTACAGTAACGTTTTCATTCATTATTTTAAAATCATAAACGATTTTGGTATAAAAATACTGTTGTCGCCGTGTCGTCGCCATATCTTTAGTTTTATTTTTATGTTTACAGACAAATTCTAACCCAATTTTGGGTTAGTAAGTTTTATATAATTTTGATAAAATGAATAGGTTTTTTCTTGATTTGATATACTTTAATATTAAAAGACAAATTATGCGTAAAATACATAATAGTTTAGAAATTTTTGAACCTGTTAAAAAAATATTTCGTACAATTGAGATGTTGTAGGTATGGAACATATTGCAAAATATACTTATTTTCTTTATATTCAATTCATAGGATTTATTTAAAGTTAAAGACGTCATATGGAAGTTTAAGGTCGAAAAATCTAATAAGACCGCGCGAGTAAAACAACTCAGCAACATACAGGCTCTTTAGAGTTTGCTATTTTCATAGTTTTTCGTTTAACATACCCCTTATGTTACATCCTGTATTAATATCTCAAAAACCTTGTAAACTTATAAACTTAATGAAAATAGACTTAAATACTACACCTTGCTATACCTCGCTATGCTTAACGTAGCTGTGGGATGATACTGCAGTTCTAGATCTCCGTTATGATACTGCAGCTCTGGATACCCCATTTCGGGAACATTTAGCCACGTGACTATGTACTACACCTTGGTTTTTACCATTTCAACTTCAAGCACATATTCACAACTGTCATTGGTGATTTATTGGTATTGCAGTGAAAGAGGCGCAGTTGGTTTCTTTGAAAAGTGGAGGCTACCTGCTGCGGATCGGGAAAGAGACCTTCCACACCAACAAGCACAACAGCGTGGGACTCTCCAGATACTACTGCTCTAAGCGCATCAGCAAATCCTGCAGGATGCGCGTGCGCGTGTTCAATGGTGAAGTGATTATGACCATCGGCGAGCACAGTCATACGTAGCTATGTTATAAGGTCATACGTAATAGTGAGGTCATGCTTAACAGACTGTACCTATGTAGGTATAGCTACAAAGCTGCGCGTCTAATCCAACGTAATCAAAAAGCCAGGGGCGGAAGAATTTGTTGCTTTGTGTTGATTTCTTTGGTACAGCGTGTAATGGTTCAGCATTTCTGCGCCTGAGACCGGCATTTCGGTGATATGAAATGCTCTGAAAATGACTCTTTATATTATGAACGCACAGGAGATATTATGGTGCACAAGTGTTTATCTTGTTTCATTGTTGCTGTTGTATCTGTGTATGTGTAATTTATACATATAATAAAAAATGTAACGAATTGCTGTCTGTACATGGAAGATATCTGAGAAAAAATACAATAGGAGACCTTTATCAATGCAATAGTAGGTACCCAAATGATTTTTGGAATTTTTGTCTGTTTGTCGGTTTGTCTGTTTGTCTGTGCGTTTGTGCACGCTAATCTCAGGTACGGCTGAACCGATTTCGATGCAGTTTTCAGGAATATATTGTGACAAGTCCCACTTAACATATAGCCTACTTTTTATCCCGGGAAAATGTTTTTATCACGGATAATTTCGCCATTTTGTTTTTTCTGTATTCCACGCGGACGGAGTCGCGGGCGTCCACTAGTCCTCAAATAAAAAGGTTTATTCCCGGTTGTCCCCACACTGTCGTCCCCACTGGGTACGAGTGGGAAAAAAAGTTTCGTTCGTCCCCAGTGGTGACGATTGGAACTTTTTATTTCCCACTCGTTCTTTTTTTGAGTTTGCCCATTTCCTTAGTGTTTTCTTAAATTAGGAAGAATGTCTGTAATACATCACAAAACAGTATAAGAGCCTTTTTATAAATTATCTATTTTTAACTATAATTTTGTGCATCTCAACTATACCCTCAAAATTGGTCACAAGTGGCACCATGTGGTTCTATCCCCCTTTTGAAAACCAGCGCTGCTTGCAAGATAGGCACGCCTATCTTGTCTTAGCAGCATCCAGCTGAAAAGGGACCCATTTGGCGGTTGCACGTACACGGGACTGACGGGCTCCAAATAGGGCACACAGTTCTACTTACTGTTCTTCGTTTCATGTTACTTCTACCTGTCTACTTACTTCTTTTGATCTGTATTTCTACCCTATTTCTATTGTCCTTTTCTATGTTACTTCTGTCCGTGTATGTGTAATTTTCAAATAAAAATCTATTCTATTCTATTCTATTCTATCGGCCCTTGGTGCTCTGCCTACCCCGTAAGGGATAAAGGCGTGATTATATGTATTTATGTATTATTCATTATACTTCAAATTTTAAACATTGACTAATTAGAGACTAACGGATTATATTAATGGAGAAGTGTTTTTATAAATTTATCTTAGTCAAGATATTATATATTATAAAATTATTAATAAAGAAATTGAAAAAATTCCTCACCCGGGTGGGAATCGAACCCACGACCTCTGCATTCCGCGTGTCAGTGCTCTAACCACTGAGCCACCGGGTCAATTACTCGGATGACGAATTTTACCATCTCTTTTCTAAATTACATATTGGCAACGTTATTTTTCATCCCGATAGCCAAATCTAGCCAAATCTCGGCAAACAAAGCTGAATCCCTCAGCACAATGTTCAAAGATGAAACGATCAACCATATCCTAACGGATTATATTAATGGAGAAGTGTTTTTATAAATTTATCTTAGTCAAGATATTATCCCAACTTCCCAACTAATATTATAAATGCGAAAGTAACTCTGTCTGTCTGTCTGTTACGCTTTCCCGCTTAAACCTCGCAACCGATTTGGATGAAATTTGGTACAGACAATCTTTAGACCCTGAGACAGAACATAGGCTACTTTTTATTTCGAAAAAAAGGGATGAAGGGGTTGAAATAGAGGTTGAAAGTTTGTATGGGATTTCTTAATTTTAAAAGATAAAACCATGAAACTTTATATTTAAGCACTTGATAAGAAATCATTAAACATTTGTTCTAGCATTTTTGAAATTTCGACCAGCTAAGGGGTGAAATAAGGGTTGAAAGTTAGTATGCAAGTTCGTCAAATATCACGTCATAAGAAACAAAAAATCGTTTGTTCTAGCATTTTGAAATTTTTACCAGTTTGGGGGTGAAATAGGGGTTGAATTGAAGATAAGACCAAGGCTATACCTATTTTATACTTTTTATAAAGATAAAAGTTTGTTTTTTTCTGCAGTCCACGCGGACGAAGTCGCGGGCGTCCACTAGTACATTATAAAATTATTAATAAAGAAATGGAAAAAATTCCTCACCGGGTGGGAATCGAACCCACGACCTCTGCATTCCGAATTTTTTCAATTTCTTTATTAATAATTTTATAATTAGAGACTACACATATATATTGTAAATAATTTGAAGGAAGAAAAGTCCTGTGCTGAAGCAGAGGGCTTGACTAGAGTGCATCAGCTGCATCGCCTTGCTTGCTTTATGTCGTAAAAGTCGACTGAATAACTCGGGCATTATTACAGGCGATAAGTTCCCGCTATGCTATGCTGAGCGTGGCTTTGGGATCTTTTTTGTGATCCTGAAGTTATGACTAAAATCGCGATCATAAAAAAATATAAATCAAATAATTTATCAAACTTATTTCCAGCAATCATGGAAGCAATTAAAAGGGTAAAGAAAAAAAGGAGGCATATAAATAAAAAACAACTCAATAAAAATGGTATCGCGTACTTACGTTTTAGAGAAAAAGCGAACGCGAGAAAGAAAAGGTTTCTAGACAAGATGACAGATGAACAGAAAGAAGCTAAACGAGCGAGGGACAGGGAGTACTACTACCGGAAAAAAGTATGTTGATTGTAGCACTTTCGTAGAAATTTGTAGTAGTTTCGTAGTAAGTAAAGTTACGACTACGTGTATTATATATTCGTAATAGTAAGTCGTAGTACTTTTGTAGCAATTTGTAGTAATTCGAAGACTATTCACGACACGTTGATAAAAAATACGATCTTATATAAATTCATTATACTATACTTGGTATCATTAACATGGATTTGACTTATTTGTAAACATTTGTTAGTATACCTACCTACCTAGAAATAACGTGCTTATCACTTAAATTATAAATAATTGAACAAAAAAACAAGACCTGTGCTAATTGCGGGGTTTCACAGGACTGCTACATCAGCTGCATCGCCCTCCATGCATGTCGTAAGAGTTGACCAAGGAGCTCGGGCATTCTTTCAGGCAATAAGCCAGCAACTTGTCACTGATCGTTTGTACCTGTTCCAGCTATGCTAAGAGTGGATGATGAAGAGAGAATGAAGTACTGACTAAAGTCGTGATCATATAAAAAAATAATAATTTCATAAATGAAATAACTTATCAAACTTATTTCCAGCAATCATGGAAGCAATTAAAAGAGTAAAGAAGTAAAGGAGGCTCCATGGACTGCGTTTAGATGGAGCGTCTGCAATCCAGTAGACCGACAGCACCGACAACGGATCCCTTTTTGGTTTTTAATGAAGAAAATACAGTTTTATAAGCCTGGGAGGACCCGTTAGTGCTGTAAGTGCGCTAGATTGCAGGCTTCATCTAAACCTGTGGGTATTGCATACAAAATAGTATCTTACGGGGTAGGCAGAGCACTAAGGGCCGATAGAATCACATGGTGCCACTTCTGACCAATTTTTAGTAATAGTCTAGTAACAGCAGCGTTTTTTCTAGTATAGGTAGCCAGCAGTGGCGGCTGTACCTTAAGTGCGCTCGTGCGCTGAACCACCAATTCAAAAGATTAAAAAAATACAAAATATTACTTCATCTTTATTTTTAAATTACCATTTTAATATTTATTTAAACGTACAAAAACGTATAAAAAATTAAATTTACAATTATGGTGAAACAGTTTGAGCGCTATACTAAACTATTAAGACTTATTTTCCCGTAAAGACAA
This sequence comes from Carposina sasakii, assembly GCA_014607495.2. NCBI lineage: Eukaryota > Metazoa > Arthropoda > Insecta > Lepidoptera > Carposinidae > Carposina > Carposina sasakii. The sequence continues at coordinate 11,158,480 of CP053158.1, forward strand.
ATTCTCGTGCGCTTCGGCCAGTGCACGAGGACTGCTAATATAACTTGCATGAGATACGAGTGAATACGCCTGACGCGTGAAACAAAAGTTGTTCATTGTACCGAGTAATGAGTCGGCTCTCGAGCGCCGCACGTGCGAACCGAAGATTGCCGAGAGCACCCGATGATTGACGAATGGGCCGGACGACATGGGCGCGAGACAACGGCAGCTATGCTATGATTGACATTTCGTTTTCAGAATAGTTTCACTGTATGTATGACGCGTTAATTAGTGTTTGATTATATGTATTACTGTATTTGTTTTTAGTTTTTGTTTCGATACTTCGATAATAAAACTTTTATTCTATACTGTGTGTGTGTGTGTGGTGTTAGTGAAAATGAGCATAAACATTGATTATATTAAAGAAAATAACAGAACTTTTGAAAATAAAGTGAACATAAAATTGGCCGGACCGCCACGGCACTTTTTAAATTTAAAACAAGAGTGCAAATCTAGAAATAAAGCATTTACGCGAAGTTTTAAAAGTGAAATGTATATAGAAAGAAATGGTTGTGTGGATGTGAGCGTCTTAATGCATTCTTTTGTTTTCCTTGCATTATTTTTGGCTGAGAATCGATTTGGACAGAAACTGGAATCAAGGATTTGACGCATTTGACATGATTCTTCGCAAGTACAGTAATGAGTTTGTCTGTGTTAGACACTGTCGACATTCGTAATCAGCTAGATTCTGTGTAAAAGCAATATCCAAAAGTATAATGGTTGATAAAAATAGGTATATTTTATCACGTCTTATCGATTGTGTCTTTCATTTGAGTTAGCTTTGCGATGTCACGATGAAACTATTGAGTCTAGTAATGCTGGGGTTTTCGTGGATTAATAGACTTTGTATCAGAGTTGGATATAATCATGAAGGAGCATCTCACGTCGTAAAGTGCACCACCAGTTCGATAACCCACCAGCCGCCACTGGTAGCCAGAATATTTTCTGCGTGCACGGGAACGGGAAAAGTGATAACACTAAAGTTTACGCTAATGAAGTGGCGGGCTACCTCGTTATTCCATACCATTATTCCATCACGGTATTGTTTGATTCGCTATCATTTTGTTTTGCAGATGTTCGAATTCGAATTATTCGCTCGCATAAAGGGAAACCTTTACTCGAAATCTATGGCTATACTTTCTATAAGAAGTGCGTTTTAAGCGGTAAAACGAGGTGGACGTGCTCAACGCATCATAGTAGGGGTTGCCAAGCCTACGTCTACACGCTAGATGATGTAATTGTAAAGATCCAAAATAATCACAGCCATGTTCCTAGAAAATAATTTGCATAAAAATATTATGTAATTTGTTAACACGGCCATGGCCATAGTTGATGACGAAATGTCGTGGTCGTGTCGTTGTCGTGTAGTCTAGTGGAAAAACGCTCCTGTTAAATGAAAATTCTATATACATATAATTTTTCTCCGACTAGGTCGAGATATAAAAGCATTAAAAATGATAGAGCTGTCTAGAGAAATTAATTATTAAATAGAGACTGAAATTCCGATTGTCACTCGATGAGGATACAAATATATAGTAGAGGATGTTGTAAAACGTGGTGATAATGGACGATCGCTTAAACTGCTTGTGAAATCAGCAGCCTGGGATCATTTAAAAATCAATAATATTACAAATATATCGTTCGTTGTCAGCCTATTGCAGTCCACTGCTGGACGTGGCCTACCCCAGTGCACGCCATATGGCTCGATCTCCCGTTTTGGCCATCCAATCACTACCAGCCGTCCTCTTCAAGTTATCGGTCTATCTGGCCGGAGGGCGCTCAACGCTACGTTTGCCGAGACGCGGTCTCCATTCGAGAACCCGTTTACTCCACCATCCATCGGTTCTACGACAGGTGTGGCCTGCCCACTGCCACTACAGACTGCTACATTTCGAGACTATGTCTGTCACCTTGGTCTTCTGCCGGATAATCTCGTTTCGGACTTTGTTCATTAGCGAGATTCCGAGCATTGATCTTTCCATAGCTCTCTGAGTGACATGCAATCGGTGAGCTAGCCCCACTGTCAGGTTCCACGTCTCGGCTCCGTAAGTCATGGCTGGTAGAACGCACTGATCGAACACAAATATATATTTAATAATGGTGATGTCTGGCTGAGAGGATTTATGGGCAGATACGTAAAACGTAAAAATATACAGTGAGCCTTAATCGGAGATGTAGACAAGCTTTTATAAGCATATAAAAAATATGAATAAAGTCAAAATGTGTTAAAAAGTCTTTGAACCTTATTTGAGTTCTGTACACACATTTTAAATTCATCCACAATATTGATTCTCTAACGGCCAATTTCAATACTAGTCATGAAAAGTTTATTTTTTCTAAGTTAGTTATGCGAAACATTTAATCTGAAATGTGCCAAAAATTTCTCGAGATCGGTTATTGAAACTGGCTGTAAGTTTCAACTATTATTTCTTGACGGTTCTCTTGACCGTGAGTCAATAGACATGGATAGGTACATTTAACGTTTCTTACGTACATAAAATATTAGCTATGTTTTACATAATTTGAATCCCACAGGACCACTATAAGTAATAACTTGGATAAAATAAAACTTGCGTTTAAATAAGGAATCTTCGTTCACATAAAAATATGAATAAAGTTTTTGCTTACAAACAGTGTTGCCAACCCATTGAAATTAGCTAGGCAGAGTACTCCCGTCGTTTGTAATCGATTGTATACCTAGTCTAATAGAGCTGTTTCATGGAATTATTCCTATTACTATAATAATGAATATTAATAATAATAATTAGCGCTATCCTCCATCGGAACTATTCTATCAAACTTTTGAGTCGTTGTACCCCTGCCCCTAAAATTCCCCTTATTTATCTTTTTCCCCCTAATTTAGGGGTAAAACCCCTAAGTTGTCAACACTGCTTAGCAAATATCAATGTATTTCAACCTCGAATTGAACTATTGGACCTACCGTGATTGATTCTACTTTCATTTCTTGTACTACCCTCATATAGAATTGCGCACGACTGCACAGACTCAGAACTATTATTCCTGTACTAATAATGTTGAGTCACTTATATCTTTAAATAAATACTGTACCCACAGTAGGTCCTACCTACAGCCCGCGTTGCTCTAAGCAACCTGCGTTTCGCCGAATGGCTCCTGTGAATGATGGCGACTGAGCTACTAGTCTAGTCTCACTAGCCTAGGTACTGAGCCGTGCACGCCCATAGGTACTATCTATGCAGTGTAGTGTATATTATTATATTGTTGTATCTGTGTCTAATAAAAGTGACGGTTGCGAATAGATAAGTGTTTATAAAAAAAAGCGGCAATAGAAGCTATTCGGTGAAACGTATAAATGTGTCCCAGGCTGAGTGTAGGTACTGGATAAATGTAGTAAGTAATTTATAACTAATAGTTATAATAAAAAATAAAAAAAAACTATAGTCATGAGTTCAGTGTACGCATTATATTTATCCACAATATTCTAAGTTTCAATAATTATATCTTAACCGTTTTCTTGACCATGAGCAATGACTTTGATCATTATAATTTTGCATGGATATGTTTGTTATATATTGGATGTTTTTTCGTAATTGACCCACAGGATCACACTTCTATGTAACTCCACGTGGTACTCGGTGCTTGCTAATAGATGGCGTCAGGTTTCGCGTGAACACTACCTCGGGAGACAAAGTCAGATGGCGCTGCGCTACACATGAGCGCTATCGCTGCAAGGCGGTCGTCCACACCGTGGGCAATGAAATCATTTACTACAATGATCTGCATACATTGAACTGTCAGTATCACGTATAGAAACTGTTAGGGTCGATTCATATCTGTCGGAACATGCGTCGAGCGTATTTCCAGGTAGAGGCAAACGTACGCTCAACGCACTAACGTATCATCGGTTGAGGGTGAACGGTCGAGTGTTTTTCTATACATTTTGTCTGTTTTGGCGTTACGCGACCGATAATACGCGACGCATGTTCCGTCAGATACGAACCGACCCATACGACCAAATTGAATTAAATAGGACGTCCTGAAAGCCACCACTAGTGGCTAATTTCAATACCATTTTATTTTTCAAACTTAAAGTTTTGTATGAAAACAATTGAAGATTAAATCTGAAATATACAATAATCTCTCGAGATCGTTTCTTGAAATTAGCTGTAAATGTTGTTTCGAGAATCATAGACATTGCGGTAAATTTATTTGTTTGTTAACTACCTGAAATTTGTTGTTACTTCAGTTACTAGACTACTTACTAAGTTTCAACGAATTTTAAAAAATATAACATAAAAATAAACATATATTTTTAACGTTTTTTAAATAACGGTTTTTCATTTTATCTATACCTATGTTTACAACCAACTTTCACCTACCCGCCTGCCTAACGTGGTGACTATGGGCAAAAACCAACCCATGGCAGTAGCCTTGTTGCGTGCCCTGAGGGAGGCCTACGTCCAGCAGTGGACTTCAATAGGCTAACGACGGCAACATACCTATGTTTATTTTTAAAATATGGATTTCAAATTGGTATACTTATCGAGTTTACGTCTTTAATTTATAGATTACAACAGTAGGTAAACCTAGAATTAAAATTTTTTTAAATTAAATAAATAATGTTATTTTATTTTTTTAAAAAAAAAAATGATAAAACTTTATTGTATTTTTCAGCCTTCGGCGATGACACGGAATTCGAACTTATTTCAAACAAACATGGAGAACCCATGATTCTTCTGGAGGGTTACCGTTTCTCAATCAGGAAGCCGACCCGTCCTAAGAAGCAGGTGGACCCGGATGCGATGGTCCGCTGGCGGTGCACCTCCCATAGCAAAGGCTGTAAGGCTGTGCTGTACACACTGCATGATGTACTGATGTATGCCAGAGGCTGTCACAACCATCTACCCTCCAAAAGAGCATTTACAGATATTAAGAAAGAATGTTGATGGTGCAGTGCATATCTATTTGTACCAGAAAAAAAGAAATAACTGATGTTGCCTTAATTAATTATGTAATGTGATAATTGAAATTTAATATATTTTTATATTTTAAAATGGATTTTCTAATATCCTTCATTCAGAGTAGAGTTTGTACCACCCCTGCCTCTGCAGTCGACTGCAAAAGGCTGAAGAAGAAGAAGAAAAATGTTTCTATAGGTAATGTGTCTACAGCAACTTCGGTTCTATAGTTTTGGTGTGAAAGATTTACAAACATCCTCACAAACTTTATTGTTAGAAGGAACTCATACACCCTAACTAATATTATAAATGTGACAATAAATTAGTTTCCTTATTACATCTGAACGCTTTATCTACTCACCTTATGTTGAAAATGTATAATCAGTTGGAAGTATGTAGAAGAACATAGGCTACATTCTGTGATCCACACGAACGAAGTTGCGGGCAACAGCTTAGTTTTATCTTCTTCTATCTTATCTATTCTATACATATAATAAAAATGTAACAGATCGCTGTCTGTACATGGAAGGTATATGAGAAAAAATATTATAGGAGACCTTCATCCAATATGTGCAAAATGCAATAGTACCCAAAATATTGGTTTTTGGATTTTATGTCTGTTTCAGACAGTGTCTCAGAAACGGCTGAACCGATTTCGATGCAGTTTTCAGGAATATATTGTGACTGGTCCCTCCTAACATATAGGCTACTTTTTTATCCCGGGAAAATGTTTTTATTCCGGATAATATCGACATTTTGTTTTTCTGTAGTCCACGCGGACGGAGTCGCGGGCGTCCACTAGTATATAAATACATACCTGTGTGACAGGTTCATATCAGTCAGATGCTTTCAGATGATCTACCAGTGTTCATCAAATCGCGGAAGGGTAACCCGATCATCGTGTTGAACAAGTACAGATATTCTCTCAAGAGGGAGGTCACGGTAGGAGGCACGGTGAAGCGTCACTACCAATGTTCCACGCACACCGGTCGCCACTGCAATGCCTCGCTTTATACTATAGGAGACGAAATCGTACGCGTCAATAGCAACCATAACCATGAGCCAACCGTCATATGATTTGGAAATAAGTTAAAGTTTTGTTCGGGATTCATAATAAGGGCTTACCCCCTTAATTGACCGCACTTGAATCAAGTAAGTTTGTTCTTAACTCAGTTGAACTGTCGCAAGCTTGAGAAATGTACAGTTGCTCAAGATAAATTGTCAATTAAAATAATGTAAATTCTTTCATGACTTTTTTGATTTCTCCATAGTATTAAGATCCACTTTGCACTATTTCCTCACTCCTTTTTTTATTTATTTCAAACTAGCGACCCGCCCCGGCTTCGCACGGGTGGCATGCTGATACTATACATATAAACCTTCCTATTCAATTACTCTATCTACTAAAAAATCAGGCACGACTTCTCTTTCTGTTAACAAAAATAAAGTAAAAAAACATCTAGAATTACCTACCTACTTGATTTATTTTTCTAGTATGGACATACTTGGCGTGAAACATAAAAATATGAGTTTATTGCATCAACATTTAATTAAAAATTGTTGTAAATGAATGATTACTTTACAGAAATACCAATTTATTTCACATCGAAGAGGGGTAACGAGCAAATTGCATATTCAGGCTACAAGTACTCTTTGAAGAGTACTACAGTGGTCTCTGGTATGGAGAAGAAGCGATTCCACTGTTCTTCCCACCACGCTAAGAAGTGTAACGCCGGTATTTACAGCATCAATGGCGAGATCATCCGCATTAAAGATGATCACAACCATGGACCGGTTTGTTGATAGAAAAAAGCTGCATTAGAATTGTCCCACCTACATACGATGGCACAGACAAATACATTATCATTATCTTCCTGCCCTTTTCACATTAATTTGGGATCATCGGAGTTCCTTTCGAAATCACACACAATTATGTCAAACTTAAAGTCATATATCGTACCTAAACCTGAATTGTCTAATATAATACTTATTCTGGATGGATAAAAAGGAACCTAGTATGTGATATCTATCCAATCAAGAAATTTTACTTACAATGAAATATTACTATATTTCTTAATTTTATTTATGTGGAAAATGTAATTTTTTTTAAACAGACCATTTATTTTTTTATAAGATATTTCCGGTGTATATCTACGCAGATATGCTTCTACCTATGGATTCTGAAGCACTACACGTACCTACTTACAAATAAATATTTTTAGCAAAAAATGGATTTGTTTTTTGACTAAACATTAAAATTTTATAAAATTATTAATAAAGAAATGGAAAAAATTCCTCACCCGGGTGGGAATCGAACCCACGACCTCTGCATTCCGTGCCAGCGCTCTTACCACTGAGCCACCGGGTCAATTACTCGGATGACGAATTTTACCATCTCTTTTTGAAATTACATTATTGGAAACGTTATTTTTCATCCCGATAGCTATACATAAGCCAAATCTCGGCAAACAAAGCTGAATCCCTCAGCACAATGTTTTAATGATGAAACGATCAACCATATCCTAACGGATTATATTATGGAGAAATGTTTTTATCTTAGTCAAGATATATTATAAAATTATTAATAAAGAAATGGAAAAAATCCTCACCCGGGTGGGAATCGAACCCACGACCTCTGCATTCCGTGCCAGCGCTCTTACCACTGAGCCACCGGGTCAATTACTCGGATGACGAATTTTACCATCTCTTTTTGAAATTACATTATTGGAAACGTTATTTTTCATCCCGATAGCTATACATAAGCCAAATCTCGGCAAACAAAGCTGAATCCCTCAGCACAATGTTTTAATCATGAAACGATCAACCATATCCTAACGGATTTTGCTTAAATCCGACAACTCGGTCAGCTAGTAATAGTAATATGTAATATTAAGGTGTAGCTCTACCTATAGGTCATTTAAGAAGTTAATTTTGGACGTTAAAATCTTGTTTTTAACCAGTTTTGTTAAACTTGCAGAGTTAGAAATATCTTCGAGAGGTAAACCACTGATCGTTGATCGCATATATAATGACGAATTGAATGAACCAAATGGGTTGGTTTTACTAATGATGGATGAACAGCAGTTTAAGGAAGAAGGTTTAAATGAATATGATACTAGTTTCTAAAACGACATGAAAAATATTTACAAGGTAATACATTCTGATCTGTATCGTTAAGTAAAATAAGTGAAGTAAGAAGTAAACTTTAAACTTGTGAAAAAACGGAGTTTCATTCAAGTATGGCTTTTTTTGGTTTGGCGTGAAATGCCTGCAGGTCACCAATTTATGTACTTTTTTAGTAAAATTAGAGCTCTCTCATTAATTTATCTTACCTGAGCTCATATAGGTTAGGATAAGTTGACTAAAGACACATTTTGCAGACTGGAGTTTGTCTTTTAAGGTGATCGATTGTTTTACAGTTGAATATATACTGTCGCAGCGTAAGAGACGTATGTTGAAGGTGAACGAGTTTACCTATACCGGTGTCGTAACCTCTTCTAATCGAATCCGATGGACTTGCTCAACAAACCGCCCCGAAGGCTGCCGAGCCGTCGTGTACACCGTCGACGATGTTATAATCTCCATGGACCTTAGACATAATCACGAACGAAAAAAGAAAAAAGCAAAGCCCAAAAAGATGGCAGAGTGAAAATGTCATTAGCGTAGCGGGTCTGCGATTGGCGTAGTTTGTAGTGACCGCCCAACAAACATTTTGGCTGCAAATAGAGCTTACTTTCTAATCTAAAGTGTTATGAAGGTGGTTTGTGACGACAAAAGAGCGTTAATAATAAAATATAACGCTTATAGTGACAAAGCAAGTTTATAAGAGCAATTTATGGAGGTTAAGCGCGTAGAGCTGCTATTATTATCCCTAGAAATCAGACTAAAGCTTCTGTGTTATAGCTTTGAGCGAATCGCTTATGTAAGATCCATATAAGAAATTAACAGTTTCTATTAACTTCTAATGTTTTAAGCAAGCTACCACAAACTCTTTTAGAGCGCTGATAGTTGCACAAAAGGTGCAATTAACGCTACTAGTTCTACAATGGTGTTCATTAAACCTTTTACAACACCAAACTCCTAAAGGGATACAAAACTCCCTTGTATCATTTAGGGCTGAATAGTAGGGATATATCTATTAATAGAACTAATAGTGTCAAGTATAGCCACCATATTATTTAAGGTTGAATTATTGAGTTTATTACTACTTTTGTACCTCTAATTGGTCACGTGTGCGCCAATGGTCAGTAATTGCTTGAAGATGAAGGTTCCGTATATACCAGAAGTGATACCGAAACTGCATGTTTTGATATTTCCCAAGAAGACTAATATTGTTATTACTCATGGAGTAGTGATGAGGAGAATAAACCGAATGAATATACGAGTATTAAGAATCTTCATTTTAGTGAAAAAAATCTCTTCTTCTTTCCTTTACTGTGTAACATTTTAAATTAAACGCAATTAATGTGTGTCAATTTTTTTATTCCTCGTGCAAAATGAACTTGTTATTCTAAAATGAACAATATTAATACGAAAATTAAGACCAGAAATTGTTTAAGTTATTAAATAACGATTACAATCACCCGCGGACATTTCGGCATGTCACAAAAAAATTGCACAACATCGCTTGGCTGTGCATCGCTCGTTGTCCACCACCGCGCCGCTGCCGCGCCGCTATTTTCGAGGGCTGGTCCATTTGATTTTACGCATAAGATCCTGCTGCTCCCGCCGCAGCGTCGCTGCCCGCAAGATTCGAGGTAGAGACCTAGGGAGTTAATGCTGGAAATAAATCCAACCTTGTATTAAAAAAATAACATTAATTTCGTTGCTACAAATATTCAAAAGCTTTAACTGGCAGAATTTTACAGTATATAATAATTATGTAGACAGATAAGGACGTGTAGGTATTTAAATTACAAATCTTTTCAATTTGGCCAATCATACAATAAAATAATTTAGCACTCGTTCAGCTAGGAGATTCGTCTACTAGTCGTGCGTAGGCTAGGTAGTGGTTTTGAGAAATGACAAATCCCCAAATTCATGCACTCACCATATTTGTATTATGAAATTTGGTAAAAACAGTAAAACGTACGAAACGAAAATTTAATAAAAGAAGGCATTTATTTTTCTAGTGTTCTAATACCAGAGTCATGACACTTTTAAGTCAATAGACAAATTTTTGTTACATTCTTAGTAAAAAAAAGTTTTGCTCCATGTAAAACAAAACATTTTTTTAGATAAATACACAACAAAGAGTGGGCCCTTCAATTATTTTTCTAATAATATATAGACATACTCGTATTTACAGTTTACTTACCTTCGCAATGAAAATTCCGCTTCAGCTTCTACTAATAATAAGTTAAAATTTTATCACTCAACTCCGCTATTTATTTTCGTGAACACATGTAGGTATTGTTGTTTTTATAAGGGAATATCATTCAAAATTTCATTTAACAGAGTACCGCATAGCCGGCTATAAAAAAAGTAAAAAGTGATATCATTAGGCGCAAAAATATTCTATTGCAGATCTATACTGCAACTAGTGGAACCTAAGACCATAAGAACTTGTGCCCAATCCCCCCCGGATTGGTAGAGTTGTAGCTCGCTATAACTGCCATGTGATAGTACTTAGTGATGACATTAGGATCTGATTAGCTCTTTTGTATATCTGTTCTAACTCTTATATTAGCGCCTAATGTTAGTTGGGCGGTAGGGTACTGGCTATTACCTAATTTGCAATAGAGGCGTCTTCTCGTGCCCCGCACTTCGCCCCGCGCACTCACACGCGCTCTTAATTTTCGCTGTCGCATTGCTTCGGCTTTGCTACTGCAAGTCAGGTAATACGCCTGTTTGCAGTTCCATGGGTTCAAATACAAACATTAATATGAAAGAATATCGATGTTTCTTTAAGGCATAGATATTTCTATAATAGAGTCGTTTACAGTTTTTTTATTTGTATTTATATCGATTTATTTGCGAAAGAAAAACTTCGCTACCGTAAAAACTTTCCGGGATATAATAATTTCAAATTCACAATTTTAGACTTGCCAAAAAACGCTCCATACAAATGGCTGCCACGATCTGACTACACTCTTTCAGTAACTTGTATGCGCATAAAAGAACTTTTGTTCTACAGCTATATTAAATTTTACGTTTATAAATATGGTCACAAATCAAAAGTTGCTGTAAATGATGCAGGTGGACATTTGATGTTGTAATTCTCAATTAATTTCACATTTGAAAAATAGACATGCCCACTTAACTTTGATGGCTTATTACTATCTCATTTGGACACTTAATGAAATTGTAATTTTACAAATAGGTATGACTTTGATAATTTATTCTGATAAGCATAAAATGTCATTAAAATTCAACCATAGTCAACTACCCTAAGATATGTATTTATATACCTTGCTTAGTTAGTAGGTACTAGTTAGTTAGTTACTAGGTTAGAGTATTGTAAAGTTTGTTAATATTTATTAATGAATTCATTGCGGTAGGAAAGATTAAAATGCATAGATTGCATTGATTATTTCTATGCATTTTAATCTTAATTTAATTCATCAAGGTATAATATCAAATTAATTTATATTGACAATATAACTTAATTTATTTGTCTTGCACTGTCATCAATAAGATAAATAACAAACGTTTATCAATCAGTAAAAAAATATATAATGATATTATGTTATATATTGTTTGTACTATTCATACCCTTACCTCCCTATTTTTAACTAACATCTTAAAATTATGCAAATCATTAGGTAAAACCTCGTCCTTTTTCAGTTGAGTTTATTCTGTCGCAACGCAACAAACGGCTGCTAAAGCTGAACGGGTATACATACTCGTCATCTCCCTCAAAGACCCTGAGAGTCCGCTGGACCTGCTCCACGCACCGCCCCAATGGCTGCCGAGCCTACGTGTACACCGTCGAAGACAGTGTCGTGTCTATGAACCAGAGCCACAACCATGGCGCTAGATATTAAGCAATGCTATGCTTAAGTATTTATTAAGTTGCTGTTGTAGGACCAAGCTTTTCTTCGGGACTATCTGTGCAAATTTCATTTCCGAACACTTAAAACTATAAAAATTATTAATAAAGAAATGAAAAAAAAAATTCACCCGAGTGATATTTGAACTCACGACCTCTCGCAAACCGTGCTTTCGCTCAAACCAACTGAGCTATCGGGTCAATTAACTCGGATGACGAATTTTACCATCTCTTTTACATTACGTTTTTGCAACGTTATTTTTTCATCCCGACTTAAAACTATGTTCTTGTTCGCATAATTTCCTCATTTACTATTGTACTCATACGAGTATATATTATTTACTCATTGGGTTTGATTTATCTCCATAAGATGTTCCTGTTATCAAATTTTATCTGGCTACGTCCAGCTGCCTGCAATTTGCCGTGATGTGGAAAGTACGAAATGTAACACAAATAGGCGCAATTCAAATTTCCTATAAGTAGGTAAACATTACAATATCGTAAGCTGTAGGATGACATTTGTATGATACCAATATATAAGGTCTTCTTCTTCTTCTGCCTATTGCAGTCCACTGCTGGACGTAGGCCTCCCCCAGGGCACGCCACAAGACTGCCACGGGGGGTATTTGCCCATAGTCACCACGCTGGGCATGCGGGTTGGTGACCGTAGTGTTATTTTCGGACTATGTTGTCAGTACGGGAGACGCTGCTGCCCACCTTCCGGAAACCCTTAATCGCCTCGTACGATACCCACGGGCAAATATGGGGTGGTACGAATTCTACTCTGCCGGCACCACGCGGCCTTAGGTTATTAAAACGTTTTTGCCAAAAAAAATATAACCTCGGTTATTTGTTATTTGACATAATTGTGATAGTAATGTTAATATTACTTGTAATTTTATTAATGATAAGTGTATTCCTTATACACTTTTAATATTTATTATGGATTGTATCAGGCGTAACTAAATGAAGTACGCAAACCACCAGGTCCTACACAGAAATTACAAGCGTAAGTATAATAATGTTTAAAAAATTGTCACTTCACTTACTAGCTAAGAAACAAGTTGAGCCTGCAGGCATAATAACAAAGACATGCATGAATTTAAATATATACCTTGTCCTATGGGTAATTTGTTGTTTTTTTTTCAGTATTGTTTATGCGTACACCAAAAGGAAATCGGATGATTAAGCTCAACGGGTTTTCTTACGTTGAGCGCTATACTACTTCAAAAACTAGAATTACCCGCTGGCTCTGCTCCACTCATCAGTTCATAAGCTGCCCCGGCAAATTATATACGAAAGACGACAAAATTATTACTGTAATCGAAAATCATAGTCATAACCCGAAACATTTTATAAAATATAAACCTAAGTGCAGCTTATAGGCACTTTATCATCGGTTATTGTTCCATAATCTCTATGGTGCTGCAGTCCTGGCTACTGGCCCATCTCGGGGATATAGCCGAGTGTGTGTGTGTGTGTGTGTGTGTGTGTGTGTGTGTGTGTGTGTGTGTGTGTGTGTGCGTGTGTGTGTGTGTGTGTGTGTGTGTAGGATGTATGCATGTTGTAAACTCATTATTTATCATCAACAATACTGCTGTAATGTTGTTTATATTACTTATTAATAAAGGACTTTTACTGTGATCTCGCTGTATGGTTAGGCTGTATCTTATAAACGACGAATTTAGATAAGTCCTTTCTTAGTGGTTGCTTACGTCAAAAGAGAAATACGTATGCGAAATGTCACCATCTACATTAGAAAGAGAAAACAATGACACACTGCAATCTAGAGGCCGCCGCTGTGGGCGCAAAAGAAAATATCCGGAATACCTATCGTCTCTCTGAAGAAAAGAATAGGAAATATATGAATTTACCTTATAATGTCAAAGATAAACTAGTAACACCAAAGGAATTTATATTATTATTTATGCAACTGCAAGCAGCACTGTTTCTTAAGTGTTCCAATAGAAACACGAAAACAAGAGTTTTATAATTTTGTGACATTGGGGTCTTATGAAGCTCAGCTCTTATATATTATTAATAATGTGAAAGAGTCAATTAAGGCTAGAACATATACGTCAACTAAAATCAAAACGGATAAGAGGAAACCGAGACAATACAGAAGAAATTATTATATTTGCGGACAAGTCGTTTGTAAGGAAATGTTTTTGAATGATTTCAAATATCATCTAAAAAAGTTAACATATCTGTGGTCAAAAAGTGATCAGGAGAGACTTTTAAAGACAAGAGGGGTCAAAAATAAGGTTGGAATAAGAATAGTGTAGAAGATATATAGATATTCAGTCATTAATAACTTTCATATATAACAAGGATGTTGATGGATACGGGCCAATTATAGATTTAGAATTAGAAGAGGATGAGAAAAAAATGATATTCACATTTATTTTAGCGTTGTTTTACTAAATTTTCCTTCGTTTCCTAATTTTCTTATAATGGTATTTTATGTAAATTTGAAAAAAAATCTAAGAAAATTCTTTCTGAGAAAATAACAAAAATTACATTCTTTCAAACTTACGTATTATGGCATTCGTGCCGGAAAAGCAGCGGGAGCTCTTATTGCGAAGGACTTACTAGGTTTATTAACTGTTGAAAAGTGAGTTTGTCATGTGGAGGATTTTCTCAAACTCTTTGCAACGTGTTTTTTACATTATTGTCGTACCTATTACATTTCAGCTTTTTTTTTCAGCTACATTTGTGATCTCGCGCCGAGGAAAACGTTTGTTAAAGCTAAACGGTTTCACCTACTCTTCGACTTTCTCTTCGACAAATAAGGTGCGCTGGGTTTGCTCCACACACCAGCCTATGGGCTGCCTCGCTAAGATATATACGATGGATGATAACGTCATACATGTTTCGGAAATCCACAAACATCCAGCTCGACAAATGACGGCTTAGCTTGCTTACTTTGTAAGCAAAAAACTTCCAAGAAGTTTTTACGGTATTTTATGCTGTTACAATTGATTCTATGCTGTTTTACGAGTACCTTATAATATTGTTTAGGCTCTATAAGTTAATGTTCGAAAATGTTCAAATAATATAATGTAATGTTTACGCTACGTAAAGGAAAAAATAATAATTTTCAAATGTACATTTAGCATTTTATCTTTCAAATCCGATGTAGGTACGATTTTGGCCTTACTGACAAAAGGACGGAATTTTAATGAAAATGTTTCGAAATTAGTTTCAGTAAATTTTCTATTTATTTTGAGCTAAAGTGATGTGATGTAAGATGTAAATTTATGTGTACTATTTAAATTGCTTAGTAGTATTAATTGATTTATGTAAAACCTAGAACAATAATAAGATTGTTTATAATTAGCTCCACAAAGGGCATTGGAACACCGACCACACGTTAGAGAGTAAGTATATTCTTTGACACCGACCGACGAGGAAGACGGACGTCTCTGCTCTCAGTATTTTTAGTTGAGTGAAATTAAATTTAATTAATAGTTACTTGAGTATTATTTATTCTGCGAGTCCTACGGCTATTCTGTCTACATAATTTTTGCGTAAATGGTCACATAAATTATATTTCAATAAATATCAATGTATTTCCACATGACACGTATATGGCACTTTTTAGGTTTGTTTGATATCAGTGACGTGTTTATTCATCTAAGTTTGATATCTGCTGTAAAATTATCTTATATGCAGTAATTATTTAAGGACGAAATATTCTTGTATTATTTATTGTACACAAAAACATAAGACAATATAGTGATTTAACATAGTTACACAGAAAGTGTAAAAATATTTAGTAGTTCTTTATTTTTCTGTTGTGCCTACTCGAAATATAAAATATTTAATAATTTTCCAGTCAAATTCGTATTGTCTAGAAAAGGAAAATGGCTTATTAAGCACGCAGGTTATGCATACTCCTCTAGTATCTCCAGGTGGAAGTCCTGGCACAACCTGCGCTGGAGGTGTTCCACGCACCAACCCTGCGGCTGTAGGGCATCTATCGTCAGCAGAGCAGGGATTTTCTACGTTCTGAACAACCAGCACAATCATCCGACGACGTTAGATGAAAACATACCTGTTTATGATGAACCTGTTTTCCATCTAAATGGCAATAAAAAATATTATTTTCTCAAGCGTTTTTTTTCTTGTGTTCTACGAAAATCGTAATAATTAAACACTAACTTGTGATTTTTTTATGTAAGTATCTTATATACCTACAAGTAAATTACCCAAACAATATCTTTAATATTTACCTTGAATATTGTAGGATGGAAAATAAGGAAAAAACAAAGTCGGGAAGAGAGGTTAACAAGGAAGAGACTGGCAGAACGGAAGAGAAAAGAGAGAATAAAAAATGATCCAGGAAAATCCGAGGAGTTCAGAAGAAAAGAGAGGGAACGATACTATAAGAAAAAAGCTGAAGGTAAAATTTTACCTCTAAATGAAATGACTCCACATGCTCGCAGATTACGACGATTACAAAATAGAAAAAATAATAGGGCTCACTATATGAGAAAAAAATTACTTAAAGAAATAAACCAAACTAAGTAACAAATTGACCCAGTATCTCAAAACTAAGACGAATTTAATGATATCTTTCAAGTTTCAATGCGGCAAGCCGTTGAGTCGGGTAGAGCCGATAGCTCTAGACTAGGAGTTCCCAAACTTTTTTTTCATAAACCCCTTTCAAAAGTTAACTGGTTCTGGTTAAGGTTATAATTGTCTTTGTTCTGGTGGACCCCCTGCAGGCATACACTACATACGAATTCATTGTAAAACCAACATTTTTTCACGTCAACGTAGACCCCCATCGAATCTCCTGTGGACCCCTGGGGGTCCACCTGGACCACTTTGGGAACCACCTAGAGCGTGCCAAAGACATATACAAACATACACTCAATAAACAACCCTTTTGGCTCAGCCGGGTAAAAATGTATCAACTTAACAATTTGTAACATTTTCATTTCGTGGTTTTTCTGAAGACTATAGACTTCCTATATAAGAAAACTAATTTGTGGTAACTAAATATGATCTAATTATTATCATTTAATTTGTGAAGTTAGTTAATAAAGTATTGTCGGTTGACTAAAATCGTATTGTTTCACTCCTTGCAGGAGGATCTAACATGTAGTTCTTTGTGTATGTGTAAGAAAAATATACATATTGGCTTCCCACTTAAAGAAGAATTCAAGAAAAAAAAAGATATAAGATAGATTACTTTTACTTCACTTCGTTAGGAGATGTGTGGATACTCGTAGAAGCTTATATGTATAGTAAACATGGCATAATGCATGTTTCGTATACTTCTTTTTCTATCATTGGGATATCTTTATCTTTCATGACTTTCCATAAGAGACCAAGTTTCCAAATTTTAGTCACCACTAACACTTGGTGATATTACTATTCCTATATAAATTAATTTATACATGATATAAATATAAAAAATATATAAATATTCACACACTTCACAACACATTGACCTAGTCCCACACTAAGATCCCTAAGGTCTTGTGTCATAGGTACTAAGCAACGGTATATAAATACATAGATAAGTATATAAACATCCATGACTCTGAAACAAATATCGATATTCATCACATCAATGTTTGCACCTACTGGGATTCCAGGACCTATGGCATCGCAGGCAGGGCCACTACCAACTACACCAATCGGCCGTCAACATACTAGTTCATAGCATAGGAGTTTATAATTTACAAATATACCCAGAGAGGGTAAGCATATAAAAGTCGTAATAAAAAATAGCAGATGACAACAATTGAATTTATTATCTGTAGGTAATTTATATAGATATTGCCTGTGCATTCTGTCTGTCTTATTAACGGACACCTTATTAGATAATCTTTACAATACTGCTGTAAGTATGTGACAACGGTAACTGCATTTAGAAGTAGATAGCTTGTTTTATTTTGAATAAATATTTTAAACAGCTAATGAAAACTTTCGTTACATTACTAACATATCATAAACTTACAGTAAAACTACATTACGTGATGTCTAAGCGAGGCAACCCGCTCCTGTTGGTGGCTGGCTACCCGTTCTACCGGCAGACGGTGTACAAGAACCTACGTGTGCGCTGGCTGTGCGCTACGCACCACGGCAAGGGTTGCCGCGCGACGGTGCACACGTACGAGGACATGTTACTGGCTGTGAGGAATCAGCATAATCATGAGCCCAGGAATAACTGGGTCTGATTTACCTACTGTTGCTAATGTATATGTTAAATGAAAGGAAACGAACGATATATTCTAGTGTAGTGGTGAAACTATTACATAAAATTCAAGTTTTACTATAGGTACTAATATAATTTTAAACATGTAAAAAAGCCCGACTGCTACTTACCGACCTACTTACCTAGTGTCACTCATGACTGGGTCGCATCTTATGATACCTATCAAGCTTAAAAGCGACAACCCGTTTAGGCTCTAGGCTAGAGCGTGTCAAAGAAATATAAGGTGTGGTCACTTATTATGACCTACCTTAACTACATATTTTCCTAACTAGAAGCTTTATAAGAAATGACCAGATCGTAAATAAATACATAAATATACTAGAAATCATAACCTTCCTTCTGGCGCAATAGGGTAAAATATGGTAACTCTAAATATTGCTTAGAGACGGCCGTGATATATTTTATCTGTAGGCTAAACGCCGATTTTAATATTGTAGAGCGGTACTGGAAACAATATTGCTTTGAGATTGTAGATTTGTAGTCAGTGGTTACTTCAGCTGTTTTCTACCAAACTATACGAAACATTCATCCCCATAGCCCTTGACATTAGTTTTTTCATCGCATGACATAGTTCTGCACTCCAATAGTCTTGGCACATGATGGGGACCATCGCCGGGTATAGCATATTGTGCGTTCGGTGATGGTATATGCCACGTGTTCTGTGGTATATGCCATGTGTATCCCACACCATATTAAAATTATCTTGAAGAGGCCTATCTTAGTTAGGGCCCGATGCACGCTCTTCAAAGGAACTCTGTAGTCTCCTGAATTTCTAAGGATATAAAAAACGGTAGCCCCGTGGATCATATGACATATTTATATATCTCTTTTGGACAGGAGCTGGTGAATTATCTTATACAATTTGAGTGTTCGACTTTATGTTATAAAATAGTTTTAATAATTCTATGATTGGCCAGACTAGTTTTTAGCGACTGCATTAAGTAGTAAATGAATTAACTGCGATAGTTATCCTATAAGTATTTATCAAATTGGTAGCAAATGGAAATTTTATATGTTGCGAAATGATTTTATAATTATGTTATTTTGATGCTTGATAATATTTTTTATTTATAAGTTTTGACTTGATATATGACGTAAGATTGGATTCTAGTCTGTAATTTATTAATAATAATGATCTCTAATAAACATTTACATGTATTCCAACAAAATAATGTGTGTGTGATTGACTGATTTAATTTACCTTTCAAGTTTTTACCTCTATGATTCCAACTAGCATAATAGCATTCTAAATAGCAATAATAGTTATTAATATTTGTGGCTTAAAGTTTTTGCGGTTTAGTTTAAATATAATATCCACCACCACTTAGCCACCTACGCTTTTTAGACTTCAATTACTTTTTAATCCTAATTGAAATAATTCAGATTCGTGTGTTTGTTTTAAATGAATGCAGGAACAGATAACTAACTACACATATAGTAGAACCAACATATTCTCTCTATTTCAAAATGACTTTGTAACTTGCCATAAATCGAAAACTATGAAATAATCCGACTGTTTCGCTTCATATACTCTTAAATAGATTAATGCTGCTTTAAATATAAAACTATTGGTGTTTTTCAGGACCTGTGATAACGATTAACTATCGCGGAGCTACCGTTTTAATAATAGAAGAATATGAATTTGTTCGACAAAGAACAATTAAATGTAAAACGAGATGGTTTTGTAGAAGCCATCACCATAAAGGATGTGGTGCTGCTATCTTCACCATAGGTGATGAAATTGTGAAGAGCAATAATCATCATACTCATGATGTTGTCAAACCTTCCGTCGTTTGTTTCGATAGAGCCAGGCCCCTTCAGTACATATATTGAATGACAAATCCCTACTTATAGGTATACTACAGACATGGTTTAACATTTTTTTTACATGCATCAAAAACTATAACAATAAATATGTGTAGGTATGATGATGATGATCTCCGACCGTATTTCGGCCAAGGCGACCAATCTCTATGGAGATTGGCCAGGTACGCAGGAGATAATATAGTGCACAAGTGTGTGCGCAAACACAGATGCACTCTATTCCGTTATTCTCATAGTCCGATGAGACGGAAAGCTGACAAGACCGGAGAGAGATCAGGCGCAGGACCAACGGTTTTACGTGCTTCGGAAAGCTAAGTGTGACATATTTTGCAACATTAAAATGTGCACATGAAATAAATTCATTGGTACAGGCCCGTGACTGGGATCGAACTTACACCTCCCGCTTGGAAGGTGCACGTCTTAATCACTGGGCTATCACCGCTATATGTGTAGGTGTAAGTAGTTCGTATACCTATACTTTAATTACTGATGTGACTTCAATTAAAGGTATATATTCATTGGTTTTAATCAAAATATTTACATTTTAAATTAAACTCATCAAATGCTGGTGGAAATCGATTGGCTATCGGTAAGTTGAAGATCTCTCCTCTTTAATCTTGAATCACAAACTCTGGTTTAACAGTTCATAACAAACCTCCAAGTTTCCATCTAGAGGTTTGTTGTGAACTATTAAGCAGGATTATTTTTGTAGTGTAACTACATAGGTCTCACTTAAAAAAAGCTACTACGTTAAGAGTCCAGATTTTATCTTTTCAAATTGGTTCTTATAGTGGGTTATTCTTATAGCATTTAAGTTATCACACCTCTTCTGTTACACACTTTATAAGTGTTATGGGTAGCTTAACGCGTGTAACTTCCTATACCCCATCTTGCATCTTTTAAAATTAACCTTTTTTCAGGTTCGAACCGAAATCGTGTCCGCAATTCAGTAGCTTGGAAACACTTTAAGCGTAGTGCAAGCCGCACGTTTGCCCAGTGTTTGATTTGTACAAAAAAATTGCAAACACCACTAGGGTCCACTTCGGGCCTTCTCAATCACCTGAAATATATCCATAAAATGTATTTGAAAAAATAAAAGGCCTGAAAATTTTATGAACGTGTTTGTGATCCTGTTGTATTAATATTTCCAAATAACAAACATGCTTCTAATATTATAAACGTGACCGTTTGTAAAGATGTTCGGTTGTTTTTTATTAAACATTCGCGCATAAAGATGCGAACGGAACATGTAAACGACATTTTTGACTTCAATTTAAGTAATTTCACTCCATGTTTATTTATAACTAACTGACCCAACAGACTATGTCTTGTCTTAACTTTATGTTAATATACTGATAATTATGTAAAATGAATATTTTCGATCAGTGTTCCCAAATATATCGTTCCTAAAATAATTTACATCACAAAAAATATTTAAAGAAATTGTTCCATCCGTTGAAGCGTGATACGATGACCAAGGAAATTCGGTATTAATTTTTATATACCTATGTAAAGGTATAAAGATCGTTTAGGATAATAATATACGTATATACAAATTAATTTAAGAAGTTGCCAAATATTTGAAGTGAAACTTATATAAAGATTAATAATTTGGCGGTATAGGCAAATAATGTTTACTGAATGAATTTACTTGTCGTGGTTTAGCAATAGGGATCTTGATTGCTTAGTAATACGGATTTATCATAAAATAATTTCAGGTCCTTTAATAATAACAACTCACAGAGGTACGGAAATGTTGACGATGTTCGGCCACAGGTATGGACTGCGACGGAAAGCCTCCAATGGCCTGAAGATGTGGTGGCGCTGTGTGCGGCACTCCCGAGGGTGCAGGTCCGTGGTCATGACCATCAATGGAGAAATCATAAGCATAAAAGATCACAACCATATGGCGGATTAACTTCCCATCTACTAGTGCGATTGATTTTCTAAAAAAATATTTGGTGTGGAATTGAGATACATGTTTTTTAAGAAGTTCAGTTTGTGAATGACTTCATACTTTTGCTATGGTGATAATTTTTACTTAATAAACAGTTATTTGATTAACATCGTTTATTTGTACCTAAGTTAATAATAAAATTGAATTTATACATTAACTATTAGGTGTATATTAATTATGCAAATGAATGTCTCTGCCCATATTATTCCATCAGTTATTTAACGCAATATATTTTCTTCCAAAAGCCTTATTCAAAGTTTAGCATTGTTGCCATGGTCGACGGTACTGACTGATATTTTCCAGTAATGAAAGGAGAAAATGGTCTATGGTAGCATACCTGTAAATAATGCTTTAAAAGATTCATTATAAATAATAGTAACTATAATATATAATAACTATATTACTACTGTTTTAGCTAAAAGTAGTTACACTATTAACCACAAACCTATCCACAACATATGCTACATCACCATGTCTTTTCAGATCTGAAGCCTGTGTTCGCGCAGTCGCAGCGTGGCAACCCAGTGATAATGATTGGCCAATATCGCTTCAACCGAGTCAATAAATATGGCGGCCGAATACGTTGGGTCTGCGTGAAGGCCAAGAACGGTTGTCGAGCCTCCTTGCATACTATGGATAATGCTATCGTTCGCGTGTGGGGTTTCCACGACCCTCTGGCGCATACTACGGCTAACAGATTTTAAGGTTTCTTGCATTTGTGAGCTACGCTTGGTCTCTATACTTCCGTTTTAGCCTTGTTACACGCTTTGGGGCCTTAGAAACGTAACATTACGATCGGATCGATAGAAGATCGTCACCGACACGTTTTCTCCAATGGGAAGCCTTCATTTACGCGCGTTCATCAAGTTACGTGATGAAGTCTAACCGCTATTGGTGGGAGTGATTCGATAACAAACGTCGATGCCAAAAGATGTTACATTGACTAAGAACGGCAGCGAAGGCTAACTCTTGATCGTCTATAATTTACTGACTCCGCCAGAAGGAGGGTTAATTTATTTTACTTTGGATCTGACACATCGTTATCGGTTCTTAGCGTTTACATCTTGAAATTCGACTAGTAAATCTGGAATAGGAGAGATGCCTACGTTTAATTTGTTCAACGTAGCAGAGTTATTTGTGAATTGTCAATTGTTTTTATGAATAGTATGTCAATTTACCGGCTTAGCACTTGTTGATTCTTAGCTCTCTACTTTTACATTTTCAGTAGGTTATTTATATGCGATAACTGCGCGACTGTAGGTACAAAACCGATTAGGCAATAACTTGACAATATCACTGTTTGTAATGCAGATGCACTTTGACACGCCTTTCATTACATAGCCTGCAATGTCCATTGTCCATTCAGTCTAGATTACAGCCTCGTATAATGTATTCGTCTTTTTCCAACAGCTTTAGCATTAGCTTCTAATGGGTAAATTTGATGCCGTCTTTTCTTAAAGCTAAATCAAGAGAGAGAGAGAGAGCATCAACTTTATCCTTCAAATAGTCTATCTGACCATTGAAAACATCAGTCCCAAATTTGTTATTTTTATTTAAAGTTGTATCGCAAACGTGTT
The DNA here is from genome assembly GCA_014607495.2 of Carposina sasakii. Classification (NCBI taxonomy): domain Eukaryota; kingdom Metazoa; phylum Arthropoda; class Insecta; order Lepidoptera; family Carposinidae; genus Carposina; species Carposina sasakii. Next base: position 11,182,037 of record CP053158.1, read on the forward strand.
AGATACAAGCAATGTTGATCAAATCGCAGTGCACTCAGACTAAAATTTACACATAATTTTTATTTTAGGAATAGGAAGTTTTACAAATAGAAAGTAATATTAATGAAGTACTGTCGAGGCTGCCCTTAGATTTTGTAGACAAGATGTATTCGTTATTGTATAGGTTATGGGTATATGATATAGACGGTGAACAGTTTCTAAACGTTGAAATTTGGTGCTTATGCTGATTACGGTCTGATTGGGCTAATGATTAAATTCGAATTGTTACAAAACTAGTTTTAGTAATAATTTATTGTACTTTATCCTTATTATAGAATATGTTAGCAGAAATGCGTTTATTAGAGTTAATAAATTAGGTATTACTACATTATGAAATAATTATACATTAGATTAAGATTATTTTATTGATATTTAAGTTTTTGGTGGTGGTCTATTTATTTTTACTCAATATTATTATCATCAATTACTTAATAAATAAATAATTTTATAATTTTTATGATTAGTGTTTTATTTAACTAGATATTATTAATGTCTATTAATAATACATTTTTTGCTATTAGTGAGCCCATTTTGATAAAGTAGGTACTATACAGGTGATTTTTGGTCGTCAACGTTCCCGAAAACTACGGAATCTCCTCATCATCACGATCATTTTTCTCCATGGAAGCATATCTGGGAAGTGTCTGGTTTCCAAAATATTAGGGTCCAAAGTTGAGTAAATAGACTGCGTTTTTCTGCATAAATGCACATAGACGCGCGTAGCAGGATTTTTTCACGAAAAATAATTAATATCTGTCTATAAAAAAACTAACATAAACACTAGACACTATAAATTTCGCACGATCAAGGAATTTAAAATTTAAAAAAAAAACCAAAAAAAAATTTTCCCGGCATTTTTTTTGGCATAAACTTACTTTATTTCATGTATAGAATACGTACCCTTCGTTAAAGGTGGCCACAAAAAAACATCCTGTAAAGGGTTCTAAAGACGTGTAGCAATTGTAACGTAATTAATAATTTTGTAGCTTGATATAAATCACCGGCAGTATTGTGTCATTTAGTTTACCTTACTGATGTGATTCTAAATGTTTCTTTTAGCGTTATATTTCTGCAAGACAACAAAGGGCAGTATAGCCCTTCAGCAGGGTCGACACCGTTTCTATCGCGACACCAACTCCTTCGGTCTCAAGACTAAGTGGAGATGCAGCCAGACCCGCAATGGATGTCGAGCCGCTCTCTTCACCATCGAAAAGCGAGTCATTAGAGCTCTTAACACCCATAACCATTAACTTCTCTAAATATAGGTAATATGTAACCGGATAGGCGGTAGTGGCGGTTGTAATTGACCGTCAGACCGGGTGGAGACGCAGCTATCTAAACAGATGTATGAATACATGTCTACCTACATAACAATATAGTATCTCAATTTTAATTATATTGGATCTTATGTGGACAGTGTTATATATGTATTTGTTGGAAGAAAACACGTGGATGTTCTATTTAAATTTTACTCTTAAGAAGAGTTTTTACTACCCTTTGCATGTGTGAAATCATTTGTACGGATTTCTAAAGTGGAAGCACAATTTTCTTTATTCGACCTATCTACAATATAGGTTACTATAGTAAACCTTCATAACAACCATATTTATTGATAATATAGAGCTTATTTACAGAAATAACCGTCACACTTTCGAAACGAGGCAAGGAGCTGATCATCATTGATAACTTTAGGTACTATCGACACAGCAGCTACAAGGCAGGGCATCCGAAGTGTTTCTGGGTCTGCTCCAAGTGGTCTGCTGGCTGTAGGGGATCCATGAAGACAATCGATGATGAAATCATCTCGATGAATAATATTCATAACCATCAGTAGATTATTTTGCCATCAGTTAGATATTAAGTTTGTAGTTCATTCAAATAAGACGCGTTTTATGTTTATATGTACCACTAATTATTTATATATTATGTCTAGGTAGGTAGGTATTTTTCTCAGCTATTGAGTGTCTCTATCTGTAGGTAAATTTTATAAACTTTTAATTATTAAAATTAGATTTAGTAAAATACTATAGGTACATACATTTATTAATGAGATACGAGTATGTAGAATGCTTGAAAAAAGAATCCGTAGTAATTTTGTAAAGGACTTTTACTAGTATAAAGTAAGAATGATCTAGATTTTAAATCGTTCTAATATTTTTAAGGTGTTATGGTTCTCATGTCGAAACGTGGCAATCCGCTGCTGGAGATACAAGGAAATAGATTTAACTTGAAGTCTGAGAAGGGAGGGAAGCGCTACTGGTCCTGCAATAAGGCACCATTGGGCTGCAGGATGACTGTAACCACTTTCATGGACGAAATCGTATGCTATAAGAATGAACATAATCACTGAAGATCACTGATTTAATTATTTGTAAGACTAAGGTACTTTTGGATTCAGATTGCTTTTCTTTTGAAAATGATATTAACATAGATTCTAGTTATATAGACATAGACAAATCTTTATTCCCTAATACAACACACACTACACATTACACTAAAATATTGACAAAGTGATGGTACAATTTATTTTTATGTCTGACAAAAGTAATGTGCGATGTGTCACAATAGCAAAAGGGTCCTGACTCAAAGTCTGCAACGCTGACATTCTGCCAGAACCGAAAGAGGAGTGCACGCAACAATAAAACCATGATAACGTATATTATAAGGTGAATTTGTAAATATATTAATAATTTATACACATATAATATGGTGTATGATAGTTCAATAGGGTGAGTATGGAAGGCAAAAACAATTTGTCATGAGACCCACCTAGTTTGGCTACCGTGTAATATTAAAGCTTTGTTTTTGAAGTTTAAGCAGATGTATTTAAGTGAGGCTTTGAAAGAGGACTTCATCCTAAGCCATTTATGATTTATGGTTATGAATTTATGATTTTTGACAAGATTTTTGTGTTGTCTTTATTAGAGTATTTGCATTTTTATTCTTATTCTTATTCATATTCTTTATTGTACACACACATAGATAAAAAATAACACAATTAAAATAAATATTGTACAAAGGCGAGCTTATCTCTATAAGAGATCTCTTCCAGCTAACCCGAACAAATAAAAAAAGACATATCACAGAATAGGTATGTATTTTATGTAGCTTAAAATAAAAATATACCCTACGTACATACATTTTTGATTCCTAAGTCTTTACGTTTGGTTAGCTTGTTAAATTTAAAACAATTATTATATTGTATAGGAAAGTTAGTACTTGCTGTATGCTCTTTAAATAAATAAACGATTGCTTGTTACCTAGCAAAATTCTCTATCTTCATGTTCATGTAGAATCAGAACACTTTTATAACAAGTAAAAATAATTCACACTCCAAATTTTTTCCAGGCTTTGTCTTTCTATTGTCTAAATTTGGTAAGCCGCTATTGCAGATGGAAAATTATAGATTTAACCTGAAGTTAGAAAAAGGTCCAAGGCGCCACTGGTCCTGCAATAAAGCCTTCAGTACAGGTTGCAAGAAAACAATAACGACTATCATGGATGAAATTGTTATTAGTAGGAACGAACATAATCACTGACCAGGAAAATTAAGATCACTGTAGGAATATAGGTAATAAGTTTGTAAAATACAATTACTTATGTCATTTATATCATATTTTGTATTTTAAGTCCTGCTACAAAGACTTTTTATTCGATTGTGCCAGAAGGACGGTTATGTTTTTGAGTGTATACAGAGTGTAACAAAAAGGGTATTTTAAGCGAAAAGCTACGTAAATAGCCCACTGTAGAGAATCTATCCACAAAATTTGAGATTCGAAATCACATGTTTATTTTTCAAGATTGTATGAAAATTCCTGAGATATTTAAAATTTCTCCATACTATCGGGAAAAATAAAAATGTGATGTCGAGTCTCAAATTTTGTGGATAGGTTCTCTACAGTGGGCTATTTACGTAGCTTTTCGCTTAACACACCCTTTTTGTTACACCCTGTATATGTATGTTTATTTCTTTGGCACGCTCTTGATCCTAAACGGCTTGTAGCATTTGATCTTGAGAGGTATCATCTGATTCGTCTTAGCCGTGAGACTGACACTTAGTAATATTTGGTCGAGTTTTTTTATAAGTATCAATTTTCACCATTTTTACAGGTTACAGCTGTGCGCGCGTCTATATGTCAGGCCACGGGAACATCTCCTTTCATGTATTATATAGGTTTACTTCTATTAAAGTTTTGATTTCATTTTAACAAATTATTTATAGCTATGTACAAATAAACGTTATCGTTAGTTATATCAAACAAAATTATTAAATTAAGGCATGTTTTCTATATATTGCACGTTATTTTTATACAAATATCGCATGTTAACGCGGTTTCCAGTCCAGACATACTTATGTCGTTTTGTATATTTCAGAGGTATTTTTTGTTACCTCAAAAGAGGGTCGACCATCACTGATCCTCAATGGTCACCGGTTCAATCAGCAGACGTACTCCTCGGTGACCGGCAAGGTCAAGTGGCGCTGCAACCAGCGGAACCACGGTTGTCGCTGCAGCGTCTGGTCCGTCGACGGCAACATCGTCAAAATATTGAATATACACAACCATGTCTTACTGTATTCAAATAAAGTTATAAAGAAATATTAGCACACAGGTAAGCATATAGGTGACCTTGTTTCTATGTAATAATTTCATAGTAAAATGTAATTTAGTTATTTATTACTACTACCAATTACTACTTAATTACTGACCACCTGTCACTACTAACCGAACTTGTACAATCTCAACTATACCCTCAAAATTGGTCAGAAGTGGCACCATGTGGTTCTATCGGCCCTTGGTGCTCTGCCTACCCCGTAAGGGTTAAAGGCGTGATTATATGTATGTACATTTTCATTACTGAATAATTACTAAATACAATTTGCTACAAAACTGCTTGTGTCGTTCTATGGTTGGATCCATGAGTAAATATAATCTTATTATTCCATAATTAATTTGGTTTTACACGGGTATTAATACAAGAAGTGGATGTGCATTGTAATATTTATAAGGAACTTAGCCTAAAAAATGCGTAATTTTTAAGTAGTCCCTGACTTAAGTACGTGCGTGTCATGTTTGTGTGTCCTTAAATGTGTCTCTTATATCGGATTCAGTAGTATGTGTATATTACAGATGCGTGACTTTGTATTTAACTAGAAATTTTAACTTAACTAGAAGAAAATCAGAGATGATATACATAATGTTTTCTATTCTTTAAGCAGGACAAACCTATTCGTAATAAGGTATTTGTTAACTGTTAAAGTGAAGAAAATTCTATGTATTAACCTAATCAATGATATTTTAGGTAGGTATTTATCATTGTATAGGTGTCTCAAAATATGATTGATTTCCAAAATTTGTTTAAATTTTTGACAAAAGTTTGTTTAACCTTTACTGGTACGATTACGGTACCGATTATTTATAGATATTAGTCGAAACATTTAGTATTTCGAACTAATAAAAGCTGTGTGCTAAAATACTTATGAAAAAGTTTTATTTCTACAATATATCTCATTATTAATTCAAATAAAAAAAAAATCAAACTTTACATGAATTTATGATTGAATTTTATGAAATTAACGGCATTGGAGAGCAGTTACGCCATGTCTGTTTACAAGCGTTACCTACCAGAAGGCCTTGTAGTGGATGAGAAGTAACCAAAAATAAAAACTATTTTTTTTAAACAGTTATTCATAAGCAACCTACATTAGTAATGAATGATCGACTGTGTAGGTATAAATGAACTAATCACAATTTAACAGTATAAAAAATATAGATAATTATAAAAACATCAGATTTGGAAAGAAACATTAAACCACTGGTTTTCGAAAGACCAATGGTGTAGGTATTAGGCTGGATAGCTAGGTATTAACTACGCTAATCGGTTAATTTAGTCACATAGGCATTTTGTCTTTCCAGTGGAAGTAGCCGAAACAAGAAATGGTAACAAAAGATTGATAATAAATGGGTATCCATTTTATTTAAAAAAGAAACATACAAACACGGAGAATTGGACCTGCACCCGATCCAACTGCTGCGCCAGGCTCGTCAGGAACCACTACCAGGTCATCGTTCGGTGCAACCTCCAGCATAACCATTATCCACCACGTTATGTTATTAGAAATGGGATATATATGAACTATAGTTAAGAACTTATAGGTATACCGTCTGAGGTGATGATCAATGTTGAGATATCGCTCTGTCATAGCGGCATCTCGTTTTCACAATGGAAACAGTTCTGCTTCTTAAAGAGTTCACGGTACAGTCTTACCTCGTTAATCCGTCAGCGGGACCACGGATAAAATTATTTATATATTTGCATTAAATAGTAATTTGGCCTTACTAAGTATTAAAATGATCTCTATTATATACCTAATTATAAAATGACTATGTACTGATTATAGTTAATTATTGTGTATTTTATTATCTGCATATTACAATTTTAGATTTTGTATAGTTCCTAAGCATTGAACCGTTTATGGAAAATTTTATTTATTTTACTTCAATAGATAACGATGATGTTATAGCTTTCTTGGCTAGGTGCTAGTGTAGTGTTTGATTAAATTTATTTTAAAAGAACCGAAATTGTTTTAACTAACTTACCCTATATAAAATTAAATATCCTATACAGGTACATGTATACAAAGACGCCGTATACCTAGGGAGGGTGCCTAGAATGCTAGCAGCATTGCCTCCTTGTGTATACGTAACTTTTATATAGGTACTAAACAAACATGCTTAACCGAAAAAAAATAGTTTGTTTTTATCTAACATTGTATACCTTGAAACCATATAGTAAGTATATACTTATATATTATATTATTCTTTATTGCACATACACAAAAAGAAATATTGCATACAACATTAAAGAAATACTTAGTAGCTAATGTTTCAAGTATATATATATACCTATATTAGATACCCACACGGCTGTTTTCCCGAAATGGAGTAGCCAAAACCGCAGGATCATACAGATAAGATCCCATAGCCACGTTAAACATAGGGGGAACCGATTTAGGTCCGAGTTCCTCAGGCGACTCTTACGACATGCACAGATACAGCTGATGTATTCTAGGGAAACGCCGCATCATTAGACATACACGTAATAAAGATTTCCTTTGAACCTCAAGCAAGGTGTATTAAGAGTCTTGTTGTCTTTTTAGGTAAGAAACGGCCTAAAACGGCAGCTGAGAGACAGCGAGCATATAGAGAAAGGTTAAAATATCATCCACAGAAATATAAAACATATCAAGAAATAGAGAAATTTAGACTGAAAAACAAATACATTAAAGTATCGAATATGACTGAATCCCAAAAAATACATCAGCGTGAAATGTGGAGAAACAGTAAAAGACGACGACGTATTCAAGTTATAATTCCTGACAAAAATTCCCTAAGTGTCTCTTGATTTAATCCCATTTTGCAATACAATGTGATCTACAATATTTAAAAAGTACTTATTTTTGTTTTAGAAATACGATTGTGTTAAGAGATAATAAAAATACATTCCTAATTTCTGTTTGAATTGATGTTACATCGTAATTTTTGTTTATTCTTACACAAAATACATTTTTGCCCGACTTTATATGGAACTAGCTTGCCTGCGACTTCGTCTGCTTAGACTGCAGAATGTGGCCTATGTCCTTCTCCGAATTCGCAACTATATAGGCATGTAAGCAAAAATTCAAAGGCGAAGTAGCTGTCACAGCCAGATATATATGACTGTCTCACTTTATAATCTGTCTATGATCATAGATATTAGAATCATACATTTCTGAGTCTATGATAGTTATTGGTTTCTTACAGTGGTGTGGGCATTCAACAAGGAGGGCAAGGAAAAAGTAATAGTCAACGGCTATGGTTTCTATAGATATCGGACGACGGCGAAAACGGACACGTGGAACTGCACGAAGAGGAAGTGCAGGGCCAGGGTCAGCTTCAGCAAGTCCCGGAGTCTAGTGAGGAGTATGCTCCTTCACAATCACACTCCACCTAGTTTTATAATACACGATGGAGTTTTCGTCAACATTTAAAATATGTCAGTGGTCAAGCAGAAAAAAAATGAAACATGATTAAAAATCCTTATTCTTTGTTTTACAATATAGTATGTATACTTACCTATATATACATATATAGTATGTAGCAAAAGGGGTATGTTAAACTATAAGTTATGTATGAGTATAGCCCACTACGAGTAAAAGGAACCTGCTAAGAGGGTGCCCATGAGTTCCTTTTTTGATACGCATGAAAGGAGATGTAGCTGGTGTATTCTAGTAAAGTTTAAATTAGATTTACTGAAATAGTATAAAAACTGATTTTTGGACAGTTGTCTTACAACTTTATTCGGCCTCATTATTTCATACCTAGCTTTACGCCAAAACGGAAGGTATACAAAGCTTGTTCTTTTAAGGTGACACGCGGTTTATAAATCTCCCGTCTGGAAAGTTTCGGTTGACAATCGGAAAGCACACATTTACTGGTAAAACTTCGACGCTGAGTGGGTACAGGTCGTTCTACTGCTCAAAACGGGTGACCAAGAAATGCAAGGTGCGTGTACGCACATTCGACGGAGAAGTCATGAAGGTGCTTGGAGATCACACACATTAGCCGAGATGTCAGTCGTCAAAAATGTGGATGGATTGTTAATGAAAAATAATTCAAAATCATAACATTTAAAATAAATTAGGTTATTGTTTTGTGTAGGTTTGACAATAACAACAGAGTACATACAAAGTCTATGTTATAATCAAATTCTGAGTAAGGAGCCCATTTTGGAATAAACGTTGTTTGACTCCTAAAATTGGCTCTTTATATCCTTTCCGTGGTTAATTCAGATTTAATTCTTTCAGTTAAGTCAAAAACGGCTAGTGTGTTATTGGAGGTATTAAACCTAAAGTTGTATTGTAAACATTATTAATGATGTGGTTGTTTTATGTATGTTGTAGTGGTGACGTTTGAAATGACGAGAGGAGGTCACTACATTCTGGTGTTTGAAGGCCACAAGTACAACTCTAATTGGTCGGGTATCACTGCCAAAGATGACCTGAATCTACTGAGGTCCTGGTACTGCTCCAAGAGACGGATGTTGCGGTGTCACGCCAGCGTCAAAACTTTAAATAAAGAGGTCTTATTAGAAAGTGGTCCACATAATCATGACTAATCATGATCATCTACCCTTATCCCACACATTGCAAAAATCATCTGCCGTTATGGCTTGATCACACGTATCACGTAGAGTGGCGATAGAGTGCCCTTGGCCGAGTGTTGTACTTTGTCACGAATACTTGGTCCATATAATTGTGTATTTATAAGTAGATCTCTTCTCTCTTGAGCAAGTAGCAATTAGCTGTCACCCCACTGTACTCGGTACGTGTGTTCATGGCATTATAAGTTATAACTTACCATTAGAATAATGATGCTGGGTACATCTACCTATGTAATACATGAAGGTTTTACCCAGGGACTGACGTAATATAATATGAACTATATTACATATGTATTAATTTGTATCCTTGTGCACTTTTTGCCAACGAATGATATTGATATTAATAAATATTTTTTTTGTTAACGATTATTTTCCTGTGCAAACGTCTACCAGATTCAAACCACTTATAGTTACCACTTAGCACTTTGGCGCCTTTACCGATGAAACGTAGTAAACTGTCACTTCATGAACCGTTTTTTAATGTTCAAACTACGGTACATAGACATAGAGATGTGTTGAAAGAGTTAAAAAATTAAGCTGCCAAATATCATTGTTGCCGTTATATATAGTTATATCAACATGAAATAAAGTAAAAAAGGGACTATACTGGACTTCCCCTTCACGAAACTATGTTGCTTCTCCATTATGTTGTTTTTCAATGCTTTAATTCTTTCAAACTTTCAAAGGAATGCTAGAAAGTATAGAAATAGGAATAAAGTGTATATGTACATACAGGGTGTTTGTGACAGCCAGGCAAATATTGATATGGTGACTTTAGACCATGATTGATGGTTTAGACCATGGTGAAAACCAGTGAAAATTTTCGCAGGGAAATTGCAAAATTTTACGACTTTTTTTTCATTTTTTCAGAAAAAACAATAGTGTGGCTCGTTTAAGTAGACCTTTAATAATGACTTAAAAACAAAGTTTTAACCTATGGACGATAGTGTATACAAACAAATATAGTGACGTCACACAGGTAATACACAAAGGAGAGCTTGACTCTTACCTACCTACAACCTACTTTATCGCCCTTCTCATATTTTCCAGACTTGAACAACGACTGTCAATTCCTTAAAACTGGTTCCGGTAACTACAAGTTACTCTACAATGATCATACCTTCTGGTGCGCCAAAGCTGGCAACACGCATAATAAGCGAGTCCCGTGGTACTGCTCTAAGAGGAAGAGAAGAAAATGCCCGGCTTCAGTGACCACTTTCAACAACGAGATAATGATAACTAAGGGCGAACATAACCATGACTAAATGACGATGGAAGCATTGACTGTTCTAATGTCTCTGGTATATGTGATCCTGGTGATCCTGCATACGAATATACCAATATTATATAGTGTTCCCCTCTTAATAAATTTACCTAAAATTTAACCTATAGTGTAAATATTATTTCATCACTATCGGCCGGTATCCTATCCTATTCTACTAATATTAAACGCGAAAGTTTTTGAGGAGGTATGTAAGGATGTTTGTTGCTCTTTCACGCAAAAACTACTGAATGGATTTTGATGAAACTTCACAATAATATATCTTACGTATCAGAATAACACATAGGCTAATTTTTATCCCGGGAAAATATTTTTATCCCGGATAATTATGAAATTTAGTTTTTTTCTGCAATCCATGTGGACGAAGTCGCGGGCATCCACTAGTAAAAATAAAAGAGACATTTTTGTGATGCAACTGGATTGACCGCAGGGCATTAGATAACGAACTTCTTTATGTAAAAACAATTATAATTGTGTTTTCGTTTAATCCATAGATTATAATAAAAATTACAATAACTCAATTTATGTGCTGAGACATTATTAGAAAGAATTATTTAAAAATCTTCTATGCTGCTCTGGGAGTGAAAAAAAAAACTTGTAATACTACAACTGCTTCTCTTCCCGAGCATACTGTATAATTCAGTAGAGGGACAAGAGGGTCTTGGAGTTTTGTAGGCGATGGGCTGACCACTTGTCACTTCTAACCGAACTTGTACATCTCAACTATACCCTCAAAATTGGTCAGAAGTGGCACCATGTAGTCCTATCGGCCCTTGGTGCTCTGCTTACCCCGCAAGGGATCAAAGCGTGATTATATGTATATATAGATAGATGTCTTAAATTTTAGGTACAAATAAATGTGTTTTAAAGCAGGCACTTTAAACAAAAATATTCCAAAGCATAAGTAATATAGGTTGTATACAGGGTTTGTGACAGCCAGGCAAATACTGAAATACTGAACAAGTACCATTTTGTTGAAGTTATACGACAGTATTATTACTTACCGGAAATGCATTTTTGATTTGATTATCAGTAATCTCTGCTCTCCGCGCTAATTGTATCGGGCGATCCCGATCCTAGGCTTATTGGTTAATATTTTCTGTTTTTTGGATCGCTTGAGACTCTCCATTAGGGTTGATCTTTTGTAATTTTGGAATCATGGTCTGAAGTCATGGTAGCAATATTTGCCTGGCTGTCACAAACATCCTGTATAATATATTAAGGTAGATTTAATTTATGACGATGTTAATTCGGGACGATTCAAATGACACCTCTCAAGCTCAAATGCGACGAGATGTTTAGGTTATAGAGCGTGCCAAAGAAATAAACACACACTCGAAAAACATCCCAAGTAGCACAGATAGCTGAATAAATACTCACACACAGCTCTGGGCGTATTAAGACACATACAAGAATACACTCGTGGTCCCTTAGCTGCATAATAGCAGTTAGTGATATTTAAACAGCTTAAGGGTAAATAAGAGCTGCATTATGGGTGACAAATATACCCTTAAAACGCAAAGAGTTCTAGAAAGAGCCAAGAGCAATATAAAAAAGTACTTGTGAACTGTTATTGAGCTGACTCATTAAAGGAGCACAAGTTCTCATAATATTAAGCCAATAGACGCATAACGGGACACGTTTGTGGCCCATAATATATCTTAGCGCTGAACATATTTACCGCTAAGCAGTATTTATTTATCCATTGATACTGTCTGCATATAGCGGTAGTTTAAACGTTCACAAGATGCCTCATGGATATTTACTTCACTAGTAGGTTCACTAGTATATCAAAATAAATGGCTTTAACTTTAACTCGTGAAACGCTTAACAGCTCTTTAATAAGTAATGGTTCACATGTGAAACGCTTAACAGCTCTGTAATAAGTAATGGTTCACGCGGGAAACGCTTAACAGCCCTTTAATAAGTAATGGTTCACATGTGAAACACTAAGCAGTCTTTTGATAAATATAGGTTCACAAGTGAATCACTAAACAGCCATTTGATAAAAAAACGGTTTACATAGCTGTTTAACATCAACCAAGGCTGCATACGGAGTTACATATTCAATTCTACTTTGCTCTTGAACTGTTTCACAGTACACAGGTGAATCGCTCAACAGCCCTTTAATAAGTAATGGTTCACGCATGAAACGCTTAACAGCCTTTAATAAGTAATGGTTTACTGAAACGCTTAATGAGTAATGGTTCACATGTGAAACACTAAGCAGTCCTTTGATGAATATAGGTTCACAAGTGAATCATTAAACAGCACTTTGATAAATAACGGTTCACATAGCTGTTTAACATCAACCACCATTTTATTGTGTTTAACCTAGAAATATTATAATTAACTTTTAATTTTTTTATGTTTTGTGCATGAATTACGAATGGACTATATTAGGTATTACTTCTTATATCGTAACAGTCTCTATTTATTTAATAGTTCTGTCCTAACTAATGAAAATCGTTGGGCCAAGATTTTAAAACACATAGCTTATTTACATCATTTATTACTTTATTATTTAAAAACACAATATTTTCGTAGCGCACCAAAATTTTCTTAGATAATATACATATATAATGTCAGTAAACTTGCATTACCCAAACATTTTTCTAGCACTAATAAAGAAAACCGTTCCGTTTACTTAGGTACCAATAAATATATTATGAAACGACACCGCCATTAATATGGCGTTTACGTTTATATTGTCACAAGTTACTACGGTCGTGCACTTTTCAACAATAAGTAAAATGAATATACAAAAATATTATTTTCTTTAGTCACGCGTCACCAACAGGCCCATTGTGATACATTACTTAGGTTTTCAGCTGAATAAAGAGTAACATGGTCTCTCAACCAGTTGATATTCAGCTCTTACAACACCTGTTACCCTTTATAACTCCCTTAAATTTCTGATTCTGCGCTCTTAAGCAGCTTATGTGACATTAGAGCTGAATAATTTGTGCCCATTTAAGTGGTTTAAGGGCTGAATAAGCTCGGAATCAGCTTTTATGCAGCTTTCTTATATCACTCCAAGGGTAATTGTAGTCCAATATTCAGTTGCTATACAGCCTCTTGTAATACTTGGGATACCTAACCCTCTCCGCAGTCGAGTAAAAATATCCAAGAATAGCCTTACACAATATATAAAATGCCTATCTAAATGTTACTTCTAACTGCTTCTGTTCATTATGGAATACGTTACTTCGAGAGCCTAAACAAACCCCTTCTATATTTCAGGCTTGCAAGAAATGCAACTCATTCTTACTAGTACCGGCAAGTACAAGTTGTTGTATGCTGATAATACCTTCTGGTTGTGACGAGACAACCAACAAGCAGGATAGGCTGGTCCACTGGTACTGTTCTAGAAAGAAGAGCATGGAGTGCCCTGCCTCAGTGATCACGTTCAACACGGACATTGTCACCATCGAAGAAGAACATAACCACGAGAAAATTATACTTGCAGAACTTATATCGTAATATAAAAAACATATATAAGTATATGTTAACGTGCCTTTTCTATGATGATGCCTATACAAAAGTTGATTCTTTAAAAAATTAGATGTCAATTTCCACTGTAAATTTCTTAATTATTTTCGAGTCATAGATTTTTCTTAATCACCTATGTATTTGTATATCGTTGCTTCGTATCCACGACACATGACCTTAGGGATCTTATGTGAAGGTTTGTAAAATTTCTGTAAATAGTAAAATTTTGAGCATGTCATACTCGTAATTCAAAATGTTTAACGTAAAAAGACATATTCCGATATTATATTTCAGAGTTGGAATTCATACCAACAGGGTATGGAAACTTCAAGTTGATTTACAACAACGAGTCGTTCTGGTGTAACAAGATATACTTCAAGATGGACAAGAGAGTCACCTGGTACTGCTCTAAGAAGAAAAGCCGGAATTGCCCGGTCATGGTGTTTACTATGAACTCCACATTAATCGCTGTGAAAGGCGAACACATGCATGACAAAATTTGAAAAGCCATAAGTTTGTGCAATGTCTGTGCCATATACTTGTTTTTGAGGATATATGATAGAAGATGCTAATAATGGAAGCTTAACAAAGTAAATATGATAAAGTCCAAACCCAGGACTTAGAAAAAACATATACAGGGTGATTTTTGGTCGTCAACGTTCCCGAAAACTACGGAATCTCCTCATCATCACGATCATTTTTCTCCATGGAAGCATACCTGGGAAGTGTCTGTTTTCCAAAATATTAGGGTCCAAAGTTGAGTAAATAGACTGCGTTTTTCTGCATATAGACGCGCGTAGCAAGATTTTTTCATTAATTAATCTGTCAATAAAAAACTAACATAAACACTAGACACTATAAATTTCGGCGATCATGTAATATAAAAAAAATCAAAAAAACTCAGCATTTTTTTTGGCTTAAACTTACTTTATATGATGTATAGAGTACGTACCCTTCGTAAATGGTGGCTACAAAAAAACGACCTGTATTTGCTTTTCTTAGTAAAAACATTGATATTATTATTTGTTAGTAACAAAATTAAATTGAGGCGTGTTTTTTAAAACTAAATTGCATTTTAAAATTGATTTGTAGTATTGTACGCGTGTTTTGAATGTATTGTGATGCTCATTAGGTTTTAATCTTAATTTACTGCAATTTTGTAGATATAGTATTATAACTGTGTATAGTTTTTGAATAGATTTTATAGTTTAGCTATTTATGCGACCTTTCCTTTATTGAGCGAGTGACAATCGTAGGTATAGTTGAAACTATTAGGCGTAGGAAGTAGTATGAGATCGTTGAGAAAATATTTCTCGAAATACCCATACCCACCAGAACAAAAACACAGGAATGTAATAAAGTCGTGTGCGGGTTTTACACCTTTTCTTTCTTTGAATATATTGTCTAAGTACGAAAAAATACATTGAAAACTTTCTGTAATCCCGAGACTCGGGAACATAGAATTTTCTAACTTATTTATAATGAAAAATGGATTAATCAATTACAATTACGAGTATTATAAGATTGTTGTTATTTAACTGAACAAAATTACAAACATTTATACTACCAATCTCAATATATTATGGTACCTACCTCCTAGAATCAATATATACAGGATGTAACAAAAGGGGTATGTTAAGCAAGAAGCTATGTAAATAGCCCACTAAAAGGAACCTATCTACAAAATTTCAGACTCGAAATCACATGTTTAATTTTGCAGCTTGTATGGAGAATATCTAATCAACTTAAGAATGTTCATACAATTTTGAAAAATAAACCTGTGATTTCGAGTCTCAAATTTTGGAAATAGGTTCTCTATAATGTTCTATTTACATAGCTTTTCGCTTAACATACCCTTTCTGTTACACCCTGTATATAAATCTTCGGTTCGTGTGTTTGTAATAAAATTCCTTCTAAACGGCTGGACCGATTTTAATTTAAAAAAAAAAGTATGTATTCAATTACTTGAATTGTGGGTTCGAGGATGGTTTAGATGCATAATTCGATCAACTAGGTAATGTTGTTTTTATAACGGTCCAAATTGTTACGCTTATTTTAGAAAGTTTGTATTTAAGACGTGGGATAAGACAACGTCTATCGTGGCCGCTAGTGTAATATAAAGATTTTAATAATTGATTGCAGTTAAATTTATAAGAACAGTAAGCGGTAAGCTGCAATTATTATATCAGGGTGTCAAGTACTACCATCATCGTACGATCGGGTTGAAGTCCCGCTGGCGGTGCAGTAAGCGCGGCTGCAATGCTTTCGTCTGGTTCATCAATAACTTAATCTTCAAGGCGCAGGTCGTTCATGAGCATTAATGCCTTGTGTGGAAAAAATTGTGAGATTGTTGAATAAATGTAATTTGCATGCTTCATTTTTTGCCGAAACATATCTCTGATGTAATAATGTGATACTCGTAATAACTTTATTGTTCTATGTTTTAAACGAATAAATTACATTTTCCATAATATTTCGATGCAGATGTAATGTACGGGCATAGAGGAATAAGATGTCATAGAGTGCTAATGTCATACTAACTGTTATGTCATACTAACTATGTCGATGCACCATTAGATTTTCGGTGCCTCACAATTCCAGTCCTTGACACTTAGATTCTATTAGTGTAATGTATAGTAATGTACTACATTACTAATGTATTGTAACGTATAGTAATGCAATCTAAGTGTCAAGAACTGGAATTGTGAGGTACCGAAAAGTCTAATGGTGCATCAAAACTGTTAGTATGACATTAGCACTTTATGTCTACATCTTATTCCTCTATGGTACGGGGTAAACCAAATACAATAATTTTATTCCTTATTAATTTGTGAACTATAGAGGCTAGGTCTACTACCTATCCAGAAACTAAATTACTTAATGTATGTAAATTTCGATGTCTTTGTACTCAATATCTTCACACTTGTATTTCAGATCAATTTGTAACAGCGTATAATGGCAAACGGCAGTTATTATACCAGGGATACAAGTATTACCATCATCGCACCAACGGCATCAAGTCTCGGTGGCAGTGCACTAAGCGAGGGTGTAAAGCTTGCATTTGGTCCATCGATCAAATGATTGTCAAGACGCAGACGGTTCACGAACATTAAACTAGTTCCCCCTTAGATTAATTATAACTAGATTCAGTGACAGCGCTCAAAAATGGCACAACAAATAGCTGCTCATATGCATGGCTGGGCGTCTATTGTCATAAATTGATACAAGCAAAGTCGAGTCTTATGGTAACTACATAAGTTTTAGGTTTAAAAAATCATGGTCTAATGCAGTTATTACGTTTAAACAGATTCACTTGTGCCACTTTTTATAAAGATTTCATTATGAGACCCCGCTCACTAAGTTTCTCAGTTATTGTTTAGGCGTATGTTAGGTTACAAAGCTCGCATTTGATCTGTCGAACAAATTATTGTCAAGGCGTAGACACTAGACAGTTCACGAAAATTAAGCTGGATATCCACTTGTCTTTTAGGCATAGCATCAGATGTGGCTAGTTTAAATTAATTATTGCATTATAAAAACTTTATACAAAGGCGAACTTAATGCTACATAGCATGAGATGGGTGTTAGCAAAATATTAAGTCACATTTTAGCGATAGATAGCGATAATGGTTAGAAAAATTAGGTGTATTTTTTGTAAAAACGGAGTTAGGGAGGATAATAGAGACTTGTTTTTGATTCAGAACCATGGAGGTTTAGGACTGAATTGAAAAAACTGTCTTTTTATTTTACAAAAAAAGTACATGAAATTGCACACGAAGGAAGAAACGTGTCGATTATAACGAATTTTATTATTTTGATTGTTTTATTTATTAACGTAACAGCATTAACAAATATATGACCATGATTTTGAAGAACAAAAGTATTTTTCAATCTGCACAATTTAACCTACAGTTATATAAAAATGGAGCGTCTTACAATTCTGTTTGCCTGTTGGTCTGTCTAGGTGTTTGTTCGGCTAATCTCTAAAACGGGTGAACCGATGTTCACAGGGCTTTGACTGGCAGATAGATGAAAATAAGTCATTTAGGCTTAAATTTTAATCCCGGAATTCCCATGGGAACGTAAAATAACGGAATATCTAAAGTTCACGCTGACGAAGCTTAGCATCTATTGGCACTATTGGTATAATGTGTACAATATAAATACAATACTGTGTTTTAAGGAAAGGTAAAGGCATAGAGGAATAAGATGTAGACATAGAGTGCAAATGTCATACTAAGTTTCGATGCACCATTAGACATTTCGGTGCCTCACAATTCCTGTACTTGACACTTAGATTGCATTACTATACCTTACAATACATAAGTATTACTATACATTACACTGATAGAATCTAAGTGTCAAGGACTGGAATTGTGAGGAAAAAGTATAATGGTGCATCGAAACAGTTAGTATGACATTTGCACTCTATGACATCTTATTCCTCTATGGTAAAGGTAAGTTTAGAGTTATTCCAATTTGCTTAAACAACGGCCACCTGTAGCCTATTCTCTCAATACTATCTGTATTATGTAACAATTTATACTAGCATAGCGCAATAGAATAAACCTTTAACACCCTTTAACACTTTAATTCCAGCACATTTTATAACAACATTAGATGGTAAGCGGCAGCTAGTGTACCAATTCTACCGCTACTATCATCACTTGTACGTTCGTAGCACGAACAAGTCCCGCTGGCGGTGCACTAAGCGCAGCTGTAAGGCTTACATCTGGACCCTTGATGACGTCATCGTCAAAATGCATGCAGTCCATGAACACCACCCTGTTTGCAATACGCGGCGGTAAAGAAGTCTAAAAACTGAACATTATTGAACCCACAACTTACAAGTCTACATTATACGAGTACATTATTTATTAAACAAATAACCTGACTGCGTAAAAATTTTGACGTAGTTTTACGACTGACGAATCTAATGCTACATCTCAAGCTCAAATGCGATAAGCTGCTTAGGCTGTGAAGAGTACACAATTTCGAGGAAAATATCTATTCCCGTATTAGGTACAGTTGGGTTAGGTTAGGTATGGTATGGTATGGTAGAACGGGCTTGTTTCCGCAACTCGACGTCTGTGCGCCTATTTTGCGTAAGGGTGGTGTGCTCTCTACTCGAGCCAGCCTATCTCCTCCAGAAATGCTAGCAGCCTTTGCAGAGCGAGAGCCGAGATATTTTGCCCGGTATGGGCCCATTTCTCTGCAGCGCAGCAGCAGATGGGCGGCTGTCTCCTCTTCCTCCATGCAGGCTCTGCACAGGGGGCTGTCTGTAACACCTAATGCGGAGAGGTGTTTGTTGAAGGCTCCATGATTATCAGTCTCAGTTGGGGTTTATTCAACTTTATTAGCTTCTTTGACAGTCGGCCGCAAATTTGAGGTAAGGCCTCTTTTGCTTGCCGACAGTCCTCCTGACTGAACCAGTGTACATTGTGCTGTTCGCCAGTCCTAGCTCTCAGCAAGATCCTGGCGATGCCTGCGGGGGCTGGTATGATAGGCTCCGGATCTATGGCTATAAGATCCGAACCTTGTCTGGCCAGCGCGTCCGCAGAGTCATTACCTCTCGAGCCGCTGTGGCCTTTGATCCACTGCAGTGTGAGATGGTTGTATCTACATACCTCTGTTAGTCGGCGGTAGGCAGTCGTAGACAAGCCCCGAGGTAACAGTGTTGCTGTTTAACGCCTGTAGGACTGCCCTACTGTCCGAGAGGATTCTGATGCCTTGGTCAGTTATACCTCTCTGGTTATTATGGCTAAAACAAAACACAAACTACAGTTGGGTTATACGAAGTAAAGCATGTGCAATCATTATGATGATCTCCGACCGTATTTCGGCCAAGGCGGCCAATCTCTACGGAGATTTGCCAGGTACGCAGGAGATATTATAGTGCACAAGTGTGTGCGCAAACACAGATGCACTCTCTATTCCCTCATTCTCATTGTCCGAATGGGACGGAAAGCCGACACGACCGGAGAGAGATTAGGCGCAGGACCAACGGTTTTACGTGCTTTCCGAGGCACGAGCTAAGTGACAATTTTTGCAACATTAAAATCTGTACATGAAATAAATTCATTGGTACAGGCCCGTGACTGGGATCGAACATACGCCTCCCGGTTGGAAGGTGCACGTCTTAACTGCAGGGCTATCACCACAGCAATCTTCATACTAACGATATTACACATTTTTAAGCCTATCTTTCCACCGTACCGACTAATTAGCGTCTTAATAACTAGTATTACTAAACAATTTTAACTACTCGCGATCGTAATGTAATAAATAATATAAATAAGTAAGTTAAGTAAGTACCTAATTCAAATTTTGTATACAATCAAGTGTATAATAATTCTAATATAGCCATCGATCCTTCTAATCATCTTTCATTCCATAGACACATATTTAACTATCTAGGACGTCATAGCTACAGTGTTTAATTTACGAAATGCCTTCAACGAATAACATGTTTAATATTTTCTAGTGGAATACACGATGTCCCAAAGAGGTAGACGCCTGGTACTACTAGATGGCTTCACTTATTGCATGAATAAGAGTAAAAACTACCAGACCACGTGGAAGTGCTCTATTGATAAGAACTGCAACGCTCGGCTGACCACAGTTGAAGACATCATCGTACGCGCTTCTGGGCAACACTTTCACGCGCCACCTAAAAGAATTACAAAATGATGCCTACATACATACATCTATTCTATATCTATCTATTCTGTATAATGTAACGCATTGCTGTCTGTACATGGAAGATTTATAAGAAAAAATATTGAAGGATACCTTTATCAACTCTTTTCTCGTGGCGATTGTAGTTAGTGCAAGTGCCTGTTTTCGCAGTTATGAGTTATCAGATCCGAGGGTCAGTGGAGGGTGTAGGGCCCGGTGGTGGGCGCACCCATAGTGAATGTTTGAACTTCCGAATTGTAACGCCTAATACAATTTCATTTATAAAACCTTTATCAACGCTATAGTACCCAAAATAATGATTTTTGGAATTTTTGTCTGTTTGTCTGTGTTACTTGTACATCTCAACTACGAGTATACCCTCAAAATTGGTCAGAAGACGTACCAGTGGTTCTATCGGCCCTTGGTGCTCTGCCTACCCCGTAAGGGATAAGGGCGTGATTACTGATTATATGTTTGTGTATGTATGTATGTCTGTGTGTTTGTACACGCTAACCTCAGAAAAGGCTGAACCGATTTCGATGCAGTTTTTAGAAACATATTGTGACGGGTCCCACTTAACTTATGGAAGCTAGGGAAATGTTTTTATCCCGGATATTTTCGACGTTTTCATCATTCTTTGCACTCTCTTTTTATTTTACACACAAATTACGTGAAATTTTACACGAAGGAAGAAACCTATCGATAAAACGAATTTAGGTAATTATTATTTTGTTTGTTTTATATATTAACGTGAACATAGTGAATATAATCTAGTATTTAGTCGTTAGTGTCTCTGGCCAACACCGCCATAGACCTAGATAAATTAAAATTACTTGACATGGAATAAATAATGACAATTACATATGTGAGACAATGATTTTGAAGAAGTAAAGTATTTTTTAATCTATACATGGAAGACACACATGGATATTGTAGGTACATATTACTTTGTTCTGCCTCTAACACTTTTTCCTGTTGGAAACGGCTGAACCTATTTTGACGTTGCTTTGACTGGCAGATAACTGGTAAAAAGGAGTAATTTTTTATTTCCTGAATTTCCACGGGAACGATATTTCAAAAGATAGACGAATGTATGTAATATGATGTAGATGTATGTAAGTATATGAAGAGGATTCAATTATTTGCTGAATTGTTGCTAATCCTATTGTTTTATTTATTTTTTCCTATGTATTATTATGTCTAACATGTACTTTTATTATCTGATTGTATGGATGTATGTATGTATGTATTTATGTATGAATATTTTATTTTTGTTTATTATAAAGTTACCTAGTTTTAATTTGTACACATTATTACCTTTATATCTATTAGTCTCACTTTGTTTTCTAGTATGCTGGAAGAAATCTCTTGCAGAGATAAGCATGCCGAAAGATAAGAAAGGGGAATAAAAAATAACTCTGGTGTTAAACTTTTTTTTCGTCGCCCCGCGACTATTTAACCTACTACATAATACAGCTGACTTCTACATGTATATTTTAGTTTTTCGAAACGTTATTGAATTATCTATACAGAAATTAGCATCGATCGGCATTTTTTTGGGTTCGATTCCCACTCGGGTGAAGAATTTTTTTCCATTTTCTTTATTAATAATTTTATTTATTAACTTAACAATGGTATGATGCTTCCAATGTAAATACTGTGTTTTGTGTAAAAATTTGGGTACATTAAGATTTATGTATTTGCTGAAATGACCAATATAGATAAACAAATTATAGTAGCATAGATCAGCAGAATGTATATTGCAATGAGTACTGCAATTTTACCCAAATACTTCAAATTCCAGCACATTTTATAACAACATTAGATGGTAAGCGGCAGCTGGTGTACCAAAGCTACCGGTACTATCATCATTGGTACGTTTCTACCACAAACAAATCCCGGTGGCAGTGCACCAAGCGCGGCTGCAAGGCTTGCATCTGGACCTTCGACGATGTCATCGTCAAAATGCATGCTGTCCACGAACACGACCCTGTTGCACTACGCGGTGGTAAACAAGTCTGAAAACGGAGCATCATCGAACTTACAACCCGTGCCTACAACCAAATTTCTAATCAATTAGAAATTCAACAAACAAATTTCTAATCCTATAAAAGTTACTAAAGAAAAAATTTGACTGCAAAAAAAATTTGACGAAGTATCTTGACTAAGCTCTCTCCCAAGCATCGCTCGCTGTACAATCCTGAGCTTCTTTATGAGGCACATAGTTAAAGACCACGTCTCTTTTTTAGTAGAATACACGATATCCCAGAGAGGTAGAAGGCTGGTACTACTAGATGGCTTCACCTATTGCATGAATTATAATAACACCCACCAGATCACGTGGAGGTGCTCTATTGACAAGAACTGCAGCGCTCGGCTGACTACAGTCGAAGACGTCATCGTACGCACTTCTGGGCAACACTTGCACGCACCAGTTAAAAAAATTATTTAATGTCTATGTAAATTCATAACACAGGGTGTTTCTGACACCCAGGCAAATATTGATACCATAACATCAGAACAATATTCTGAGGCGGAAAACACTGGAAATTTTCTCAGGAAAATTTCAAAATTTTCCGTCATTTTCATATTTTTAGGAAAAAAATTGTTAAATTAGGCCTTAGATGATTTTGAAAAAAAAAAGTTATCCTTAAAAAAGCACTAACTCGCAGTAGCTCGCCATTTGTACACTTTCTGTGTAACTACGAGTATGTTATGTCACTATATTATCTTATGTGTGTACAATATAGAATACAACAAATGTATTTTTGATTTGATTATTAGTAATCTTTGCTCTCCGCGCCAATTTTATTGGGTTATCCCGTAACTAATTAAATGGGCTTATTGGATATAGTGTGATACATTGCTGTATTTTGGATCACTCGTAACCCCCATTAGAGGTGATCAGTTATTTGAACTTTTTGAGGGCATCTTATTTTTTGAAAATTATCTTGCGGGTAAAATTTTATTTTTAGGTCGTTATCTAAGAGCTAATTAAACGAACTACACTATTTTTTCCTGAAAATATGAAAAAAATGACGGAAAATTTTGGGATTTTCTTGCGAAAATTTTCAGTGTTTTCCGCCTCAGAATCATGGTCTGTAGTCATGGTATCAATATTTGCACATGCACAATATAGTCACAAACACCCTGTATAAATTTATGTGTTAACTATTTATTTAATTGGGTTAATTCCAAAGCACATGAGAAATATGTGTTATTTTAAGAAGGTTAAATTTACAATATAAATTGACTTCTTTACACACTAATGTATTTGATTTCATTTACCCCTTTAACAGTACCTACATGGAGGTAAGTAATAAAATAAAATTGATTTTGTTGAGGTACATAGGTATTTTGTCATTAACTTTTTTGTAAGCTGCTAGGGTTGACCTGACATTTTATTTAAGGGTGGCATATTTTGAACGTATTTATGTATATCTTTATTCTGGCATATTATACTCATTGAAGGCGTATAGATATTATAAACAGTATTAATTATTTTTAGTGCTTTATTTTTGCTATATATTTCAGCGCAATTCATACCATCACGACGAGGAAAATACTTGATAAAGTTAGGAGGATTTTCGTATGCGTTTTCCAAAAGTTCCACGTCAGGTCACAAAAGTCGCTGGAGGTGTTCCACTCACCAGAGCAAGCAATGTAGAGCAGCAATATACGTTACGCGCGGTGATGCGGTACTTGCACACAACATACAGCATAATCATCCTCCTGTGTTCTTCTAGGACTTTGTCCGTGTGGACTACAGAAAAAACAAAATGTCGAAATTATCCTGGATAAAAATATTTTCCCGGGATAAAAATTAGCCTATGTTAATCCAGGGTGAAAGCTAACTCTACAGGGTGATTTTTGGTCGTCAACGTTCCCGAAAACTACGGAATCTCCTCATCATCACGATCATTTTTCTCCATGGAAGCATACCTGGGAAGTGTCTGGTTTCCAAAATATTAGGGTCCAAAGTTGAGTAAATAGACTGCGTTTTTCTGCATAAATGCACATAGACGCGCGTAGCAGGATTTTTTCACGAAAAATAATTAATATCTGTCTATAAAAAAACTAACATAAACACTAGACACTATAAATTTCGCACGATCAAGGAATTTAAAATTAAAAAAAATAATTTTCCCAGCATTTTTTTTGGCATAAACTTACTTTATTTCATGTATAGAATACGTACCCTTCGTTAAAGGTGGCCACAAAAAAACAGCCTGTATACCAAATTTTATTAAAATCGCTCCAGCCGTTTTTACGTGAAAGTTTTTACTTTCGCGTTTATAATATTAGTAAGAAGTAAGATTGTACAAAATAAATAAAACATTAACAAAAAGGTTGATCGACTTGATCGTACTAAAGAAACTGTACAAAGGTGTGCTTTGGAGGAAAAAACGAGATTTCTTCTAAAAAACCAGTATATATTATAACTTTGGTTAAATGTTTACTCAAGGATTAGTTCAAAATAGTGAAAAGTACATATATAAAATAGTAAATATCTTGCTATTCTCGTTCAACATAAGGTTTAGTTATTGATTTATGCACTATACATGTAAGTATATTATTTGTGTATAGTAGGTATACTTATATACTAATATCAATGGTGATCTTGACTTGATGCTATAAATAGAATTTACCTATATATTCGGGTATACTATAAAAGTGCAATAGAGTTGTCTTTTCCTTATTTTAATGTTATCCATTGTTCTTAACAATTTTGACAAAGTTTTTAAATTATATCTAAATCTAGTTACTGTCCATATCTCAGGATGACATTACTATAGACTTTGTGTGCTTATCTTGTTTCTATTCTTAATTTATTAGCTAGTGAGCTTTGTTATAGGTACACGTTTACTTAACAGACAATGTAATATAATAAGCTATTTATTTAATAATGTACATACATATGATCACGCCTTTATCTCTTACGGGGCAGGCAGAGCACCAAGGGTCGATAGGACCACATGGTGCCACTTCTGACCAATTTTGAGGATATAGTTGAGATGTACAAGTTTGGTTAGCAATGACAGGTGGTCAGCCTATCGCCGACAAAACACCAAGACCCTCTTGTCCCTCTAGTGACTTGTACGGTATGCCCGGGAAGAGAAGCAGTTGTAGTATATGTTTTTTTTTTCACTCCCAGAGCAGCATAGAAGATTTTTTAATAATTCTTTTAATAATGTCTCAGCACATAAATTGAATTGTTGTAATTTTTATTATAATCCATGGATTAAACGAAAACACAATCATAATTGTTTTTACATAAAGTATGTTATCTAATACCATGCGGTCAATCCAGTTGCATCACAAAAATGTCTCTTTTATTTTTACTAGTGGGCGCCCGCGACTTCGTCCGCATGGATTGCAGAAAAAACAAAATTTCAAAATTATCCGGGATAAAAATATTTTCCTATATGTTATTCTGATATTTAAGATATATTATTGTGAAGTTTCATCAAAATCCATTCAGTAGTTTTTGCGTGAAAGAGCAACAAACATCCTTACATACCTCCTCAAAAACTTTCGCGTTTAATATTAGTAGGATAGGATAGGATACCGGCCGATAGGGATGAAATAATATTTACACTATAGATGAAATTTTAGGTAAATTTATTAAGAGGGGAACATTATATAATATTGGTATATTCGTATGCAGGATCATCAGGGTCACATACACCAGAGCCATTAGTACAGTCAATGCTTCCATCGTCAGCTGCTAGTGCCCGAAACGAGCGTGTACCATTGGACAATTTTCACTACCTTATGAAGATCCCGCCTACCGCTAAGAGAGAAGCACCAGCTAAGCGGTGCCGAGTTTGCTCTAAAAACAAAATACGCCGAGAATCCACTTATATGTGTGCTACTTGCCCGGACAACCCCGCTTTGTGTGTTAGTAACTGTTTCTGTATATATCACACTGGTGCTCGTTTTGTAATTAGTGAGAAATAAAGCTTTTTATTCCTGTTATAATAATGTTTTGTTAAGTACTCACCAGACTGACACTATATTAATAATGCGTGAGCCAGGTTCAAATTTCGTCAATCATTTACTCTCATTAGATAACAGAGTTAGAGAGTCATCTTATGAAGCCTTGTGAACGTCTGCTGCAGCTCCGAGGATGAGTTGAGCAGTAGCAATGGAAAACATAGTATATATGTCATTGGGATAAACATACATATACTTACCGTATCGTCTGTCAGAATGTCGGATAAGGACACCACAGGATCCATTCTAGGTATATTTGTGTGCATTGACCTATATATAAGTAGATTCTAGTGTTTTGCAGATTATGTGTAGACTTGTAGAGTGATAGTGTTTTGGTTGTAAATTATTTACATATTTTTTCCAGTCGAATACGTAAAGTCACGACGGGGTGGGATATTGTTAAAATTAGACGGTTATACGTATAACGCCTTTTCAAAATCCAGCTTGAAAACAAAATGGCGCTGTTCCACACACCAGTCTAAGAAATGCAAGGCCACTGTGTTGACTCTAAACGATAAAACCGGTGATATTCTCATGTACAACGCTGAACATAACCACCCACCTGTATATAAAACATGCCGTACTCGTGAAACAATAAAGTTCGTTTGAAAGAATATAGACACGGCTGTGTTACCGGAATAAGGTAACCAGCTCTGCAGGATTATAAGGGTTATCCCACGTCCACGTTTACCATAGCGGAGCAGATGTCAATGATCAGTTGCTAGCTTATCGCCTGATAGAATGCCCGAGTTCCTTAGTGGACTCTTGCGACATGTACGGATGGAGATGCGGCTGAACTATTCTAGTGAAAGCTATAATATGAAAATGATATGGCTAAAGTCCGAAGTGTGGCAGGCATAGATTAACGTTGAAAATCTTAATGGTACCTTGTGTCTTGACGACACTCAGTGAAGGAAGGTAAATATTTTGTTTTCTGGTAAAAAAATTACATCAGTGGTGACAACTTAGGGGTATTACTTCTAAATTTAGGAGGAAAAAAGATAGCTAGGGGGACTTTTAGGAGCAAAATTTTTTAGGGTTACAACGACCCAAACGTGTATTATCCATTTCATAGAATAGTTTCGATGGTGATGAGTTGATGACGCTAATTACTATGTGTATGACCACATTTTCTGTGTCACTCATTGCATACTATGAAACGGACAAGGTATGCAATCCTACTCGCCCCACACCCCGCTTATGGGTGAGTAAAGTTAGAATTTAGTGGTTTTAAGGAGTAAAATTCAAAAATCTTGGGGGTAAAATTGGATGTGGGTTGGCAACACTGAATTACAACCTCAGTATAATAACAAAATCAAAGTTACCCGAGTTTAGAAGGCAAATTCTCAATTTACCCGTAGGTACTTCGGATTTAGCTAAAACGTTAAATCTCATTATAAGTAGTTACTTAAATATTGTGATTCTAGTTTGTATGTATTTGTGATACATAAAATTCGTAATAATTGTCATATTGCATTTCATTAACATAATCCGAAAAAACTCTACCAACACCGGTAGCAAGAGATCTGTCCTAGGTAAACAATATATTATAAAATTATTAATAAAGAAATGGAAAAAATTCCTCACCCGGGTGGGAATTGAACCCACGACCTCTGCATTCCGTGCCAGTGCTCTTACCACTGAACTACCGAGTCAATTGCTCGGATGACGAATTTTACCACCTCATTTTTAAATTACATTATTGGCAACGGTAAACAATATAATGTAAACTATACTCATCAACAACTTCTAGCATCGAGTTCCCAACTAGGGTCGTTTCATGGAGTAACCCTCATGTCTGATTTGGGAACTAACTAACATCTTTTGTATGCACAGATAATGTAGTACGCGTTAGTTACTAAGCACATTGCACATAGTAACTAGCGCCATCATCCAAAGGAACTATACCTACGGTGAAACGCACTCTAGTACAGGAGTGGATGGCACATGAACGCTCGACATGATCTCCGTGAAAGTACACATGACGTACGTACACTTGGTTTGTATAGTTATTTATTACATAGCTCTATGAATTTGACGTTTAAATTTTTGTTGAACAAATAAAATAAAATAAAAATGTGAAATGTGTCGCTCTCAGCGGTCTCATGCTACCGGTGCAGAATTACTAAAAAATAATAATTATAATTAACTTTTTTTGGGCCTTATGTGTGCGTGTTTTTCAAATTTTTTGAAAGAGCATCTATTTTATTTGAACGAAACGGAGGTGACGAGTGTTTATATAAGACCTTTAGATCAAGTTGGAAGAATTTTGGATTGGTATCGAGTGGATAAATTTAGGGATAATTGACAAAGCAGGTGGTACTAAAAAAATATTTGTGATAATTTCAGATGATTGCAAAATTCAATTTGGTTTAAATAAGAAAGGAGGGCGCATGGCATGCAAGGATGGTCATGGTTACCTATTTAAAAGAAAAAATAAAGATGGGAGCGAGTTGTGGAGGTGCGTAAAGAAACAAATTTGCCATGCAACGCTAAGACTGGAAGATTGCAAAGTGACCAATGAGACGTCTCACACACACCCAGCTGGGTATCCACCTTTTGAATTTCGTCACGTAAGGACAGTTACAAGCCGATGTCGGGTGAAAGAGAATGAGGAAAAATAACATAACAATAAAAATAATAAAAATAATAATAACGTCGTCGAAGATAAAATTTATGTACCTAGAAAGTCATGTATGAATGTCAGTTATGTTTTCATCCCATCTATTCGAAAAAGACGACTTGGTTCGCCTTTAAATGCACCGAAAGGTGGTGTTTTCTATAAGAAACTTTTAGCGGGCAGTATTGAGTTTTTAATCTTCTTTATAAGTGCGCTGCAATTATCTTTGGCGCGCAATTTTTGTGCAATTTTTGAATTTGGAACATCTTAGTGTTCAGCGTCAAAGTAATCGAGCGCAAATATTGTTTAAATAAAGACTGTTTTATAAATGAAATTGTATTAAATAATAAAATTTAAAACGGCGTTTTTCGTCACAATTCGGAAGTTCAAAATATTATTAGATACATTTAATTTGAATTTAGTTGTTACTCTATTTTTTTTAAATACTATAATATTACAATAAAATATGGGTGCGCCCACCACCGGGCCCTACACCGGACTCCGGGCGACTACTTTGACCTCTCGTTCGATTCTGATAACCCTCATAATTGCGACAACAGGCACTTGCAAAATATTATTTTGCTAACTACAATCGGGCCACGAGAAACCAGACCCGAAATGCACCTAGCATGTGACGGGCCGGGTCGCAGTGCATTGACGATATACAGAATTGCACTGTACGTTCCGACGAATTTCTTTTTTTGCCTGCTTTTAAAAACTAGATAAGAAGTTCAATCATCCAATTTGTTCAAGAGAAAGGTATGGCGAATTTCTATTTTCCCGCTTTTAGCAACAACAAGTTTTGGGGATATTTTTGTATGACGTGGCATCCTCAGGATCGCACGGATGCATAGAATAATTGCGGCCCGACAGTAAATTCAGTAAACGATTTGAGCATTTTTGCGCTCCGCCCCGAATGCGGCCCGGCATAATGTGCTCGATGATACAATCTATTGTATATCCGTCAACACATTACTTACAAGCCTAAGCCGCCTGTAACTTCATGGCGGTGCTGTAAAGTAAGTAATGTGTTGGATTTTTTTTCCGATGTACATACCATATTGCCAAGTTTCATCCAAATCCGTTTGGTAGTTTTAGTCGGAGGGTTAACGAAAAAACTTAATTTTTTTATTAATATTATAAGGTCCAAGTAGTAAGTAGTATGGATTGAAATGAAACTTACATACATACCTCACACCTATATCCCATAGGCAGAGACTACAGATCTCCATCTCCAAATGAAACTTAGTTTTTTTAAATTACCTTAATATAAATCATAAACAATTTTTTATTGCAATTTTACTTCATCATTTTATTTTTACAAAAATTATAAATAATGTATTTTAAGGTGAAAACATGAAGAAATAAGTTTCTTAGTGGTAAAAAAATGTGATTCTAGTATGTAAGTCCATTGTAAATTATTACATATTTATAATGATGATTGTTCTAATCTAAATATTATACTTACCAAATACATTTCACTATCACAAATTGTCTTTGTTTATTGTGTTATGTCTTGGTGATAAATGTCGTCCAAAATAAAGCAGTAAAAAAAACTACTTTTTCACGAACAAAAGGGCTAAAGTTACATACAACCTTGTTATACTTGATAGTAAAATATATGGAATACCTATCTGTCAAATTGAGCTGAGTATAGCTAGTTAAATTTTTTTTAATACATACTCTTTATCAGTAAGGCCCCTTGTCGTTAAATTAGCATTCAATAATTATTATATTTTTCAGGTTTGGTTATCATGGAAGGTCATCGCGGAGTACCCGTTATGATGGTGGACGGATACCGGTTCACGCTGCAGCGCACCATAGGCAAGAAGAGTAGGTGGTGGTGTGGTGGCTATGCCTCCAGGGGCTGCAAGGCCGTCATCTACACCATTGAAGATCAAATCGTAACTTGTAAAAATGTCCACAACCATCCCGCTAAAGTTAATATTAACAAGCCAACGTAAGATGTATAATTAAATTATAAACATGCAATTGGTGCTTTAAAAGCACGGGTACTTGAATCAAAAAACTAGGTAAGTAAAGCGAAAATATGTAAACCAGTATCAACAGAGACGACTGGAAAACTTTCAATAAAGCTAATAAAACCCGGGACGTTTAAAAGCGTTCGCGATAATTACCAAAGCTCACGTGTGGGATACGACATTTTTCGACAGTAAAGATAAATACACAACATAAATAAATGTAACGAATATGTTGAGAAAGATTATGAATCCTGTAAAAGCTTCGTTTAAGTTATTGTTTATAAGTATGTATACTAATATAGGGACAATGGAATAACCAACTAACAGCCACTAGGGTGTAGGTAGGGTTATAGCAAATATGAAAAAAAAAAAATTTTAATGCAGATAAATATTAAATTTAGATAAAATAACAATACTTATACCTCGCACAGCGAGCGATGGAGAGAGCTATGCTTGGGATCTCTCTGCGTGATCGAATCAGAAATGAGGAAATCCGCAGACGTACAAAGATCACCGACATAGCTCAACGGTCCAGCAAGCTGAAGTGGCAATGGGCAGGGCACATAGCTCGAAGAACTGATGGCCGATGGAGTCGGAAAGTTCTAGAGTGGATACCACGTATCGGCAAGCGCAGCGTGGGAAGACCACCCGCGAGCTGGACGGACGACCTGGCCAAGGTCGCGGGCGTCGGTTGGATGCAGGCTGCTTCCGACCGGTCGGAGTGGAGGTTGTTTGGGGGAGGCCTATGTCCAACAGTGGACTTCTCAGGGCTGTAAATGATGATGATGACTTATACCTATATATTAATAAGTAATACATGTATCAACTTTGAATTGTAATTCGAATAAAATTATTATATTTGGCATAATTTGTCTTATTGCATGGTAATGATTTTTATAACAATTTTACCTATACATACAGCACGAGTGCGGTAAAGTTTGGTTGTAATAATGCACAATTATAAACGTCATCAATGTATATGTGGGTAAAAAGTAAGATTACGTTAATAAAATATTACCTCAGTCAGTTCTAATACCTAAAGAAGTACATACATACTACTTTATGATAATAATAATTTTATTTGATATACTCGTATATACCTATATTTAAAAATGTAAAAAATAGGAAAGCCGATAAATGACTGGATAATAATAAAAGCATTTATTTGGAAAAAAAAAACAAACAAATAAATTCACGTCAGGCGCGCGCCCGACGTAAGTAGGTACATACTTGTATACATTATATCAACTATACATTATATCATTATATCAAGACACATAGATATAAATGAATGAGGAAGTATGTTGAAAAGAATAATAAATAAACATAGTTTCTATATATGTTTTGTATATTGACAGCTTCGGAGGTCTATCAAATGAATGATGACCAGGGAGTATGTATATTCTTTGATGATACTTAGAAGGTACCTACGCAAAAAAATATTTAATGTGATTTGAAAATGATGACCTGTATGATATTCAATACTGACTTAATATGATGTCCACAGGTCCCAGGTATTCCGTATCAGCTCGAGGCGCGCGTATAATCACCTTGAATGGGTACAAGTTTGGGCGTCAATGTGGTCGCGGGGCCAAGAGTCGGTGGTGGTGCGGCAGCCATTCTCAACGCGGCTGCCGCGCCGTCATCTACACCGTGGGCGACGTCATCGCCAAGTGTAGCAACGTCCACAATCATGATCCTCCAGATGTGCTTTAGAGGGGTTAGGAGGATCGACCTTTGAGTTGTTTGGGGATGTTGAAGTATTGTGTCGATAGGTGTAAGGCTTTACGCAGTAGCTTCACATACATATATCAGTGTGTTTTAAATTTTAAAAAGATAAGATCTCGCTAAAACTCGAAGACAGCTCAACCGATTTAGATGAAATTTTCTGTATGTATGATTGGATTCAGGGAAGGATTAAATGCATAGTTGACCCCAGTAGGTGGCACTTCAATCGGGTGTCAATAACCGAGTCTGATGAGAGTCCTGATTAAATTTTTACTTTGGCTTCATCTACTGCGTTCAGCTTTTTAAATTTTAATTGTAATATTTTCACCTCCAATAATTGTATAATTAAGATTGATAAAAGATTTACTTTCAATAATTCAGAATGTTTTTAATTCTTTTATCTAGGTACTTGTACATGAAAAATACACATATGTATTACGAATACCTTGCAAACTCACTGGTACCTCAAGCGCATTACATACTGTTATCTGTCTGTTCGCTTGTATTTATTGTTTGCAAGTACTTACTTACTAAGATAATTTAATATTTTACATTTTGAAATATTAAACCTCAGAAAATACATAATTGCTTTTTCATTTTCTTAAACGTGCCGAAAAAAATATCTTTATTCGATATTCTTCATTGCACACAGAAATACACGATTTGAACAAAAAATTCTCGTATTTTTAAAGCATTTATAAGATTTTACGAATTAAGTAATGATATTTCACAGGTATGCACTAAAATACAATTTTCATCCAGAAGATGATTGACATTAAATTATAGCAGGACTGGTGGCAAACAATGAAGTCATAAAGCAGGACTGTTTCCATAGTAGAAGCGAGATGTCGCTCTACACTGTTTATTGTGGCATCTCGCTTTCACAACAAAACTAGTCCTGCTTAAGGTTGTGGTTCGCCATCTGGCTGTTCGTTAAATACATACAGACATATACGCATGGCTGTGAAGAACACGTGAAGAATGAAGAATGCAGGATCGTGAACCAAATTCTAAACACTACGTTTAGCATAACCTAGTCCAGGCCCGTCCAACATATGGCCCTCGGGCCACAAAGCGGCCCGCATAAGCCCTTCATCCGGCCCGCGACGACATCCATTGATACGAGTATTCGTTCAGTAAAAATTGTCCAACATTCGTTAATTAATTTTATCATCTAACTAAATACTTGACTGCAAGAGCAGTATGTGTATGGCGGGCTCGAGGTTCTTTGTTTTGAAAAATCACATAGGTATACTATTGGGAATTTCTGTTGGCCCGCTATGATACAAAACTAGTAAACTTGGCCCTTCACAAAATTATGTTGGACACCCCTGGCCTAGTCAGATATAAAACAAGTTGCTAGCTCGTCGCATCAGAGAACGACACTGAGTTCCTTAGTCGACTCTATTGACATTCACGGAAGGAAATGCATTTGATGCATTCTAGCTAAGCCCCACATCAGCACAGATTCGCTAGATGCATAAATTAATTCTTATATAGCGGTGATAGCCCAGTGGTTAAGACGTGCACCTTCCAAGCGGGAGGCGTAAGTTCGATCCCAGTCACGTTTCTGTACCAAATGAATTTATTTAATGTACAGATTTTAATGATGCAAAATTGTCAATTAGCTCGTGCCTCGGAAAGCACGTAAATCCGTTGGTCCTGCGCCTGATCTCTCTCCGGTCGTGTCGGCTTTCTTTCCCATCGGACTATGAGATTAACAGAATAGAGAGTGCATCTGTGTTTGCGCACACACTTGTGCACTATAATTTGCACTTGTGCACTCCGTAGAGATTGGTCACCTTGGCCGAAATACGGTCGGAGATCATCATCAAATTAATTCTAGATGCGTAGATTAATTCAAAACAAATGGAATTTTCATTTTAGTATACAAATTCTCAAGATCAGCAAGAGGGGCAGTCATAATTACCGTGGGAATGTACAAGTTCACCCGTCAACGGACAAATGGTCCGAAGGCCAGGTGGTGGTGCAGCCATAGAGGATGCAAAGCTGTCATCTATACATATCACGAGGAAGTCGTGAAATGTTTTCTGAAACATGATCATCCCCCTCCTAAAGTTATGTAGTTAAGTTAAGTTTATTAATAATTTTATGTAGTTAATTAAACTGGTTAGAAAGCTTTCTTGTTATAATTTTTTGCACACACATAAAATATATTACAGAAAAAAAAAGAGTTAGATTACATTAGATACAAGATTATACTTACAATCTTGTTTACGTATTGCTAAGGTGTTAAGTGCGGGTGCGAAATACGCTGTTAAGGATCACTTTATACGCCAGGTGAATAGTGGCGTCGAATAAGAGAAATAAGCTATTTTCCACTCATATATGGCCAAAAGAACTGAAAAAAAAAATCAAATCTACCTATAATACAATGATACAAAAATAGTTTCGGTATCAGGGTATTAGCATATTTAAATCTCTATGAAACATTTTACATTCCTCCGATTGGCAAGGCCATAGTAAAAAGTAAACGTACTTTTTACTATTTGGCATTGGTTATTTAACTTTTCTTCGATAAAATTTTACCGTGTTATTAAAACTCTTTAGATTTTGTTTATGCTAAACATAATCTAAATTTTACAGATAATCCATACATTTAGCTGACAACTGTTTAAAAGAGTTTTGAACTTTCTAAATAGTTTAACTTTAGACTCTTGTAACACCTTAAAAAAATTATCGCTTATCAAGTGGCGAAGTTAACCGAATTGAATTAAATAAAATTTATACCATTAACAGGTCACCTAAGGTTCACATATTCATCTCGAGGGGCGCCCATAATTGCGGTCGGACCTTACAAGTTTAACCGACAACGTGTCGGCCCTAATATGAAGACCCGTTGGTGGTGTAGCCACGCGGCTAAGGGCTGCAGAGCTGTCATCTTCACTATCGATCAGCAAATCCTGAAGTATAATAATTATCATAATCATGCCCCACCTAATGTACTATAATTTGTTTGTTCTACTACTAAGATAAGATGTCTGGTAGGCAGCTGTAAATGAGATTATCATTGGCAATATGACTTTGGAAATAAATAGTGTTTTAAAAGTGTAATTAATCTTCATAATTTGTTGTTCATATTATTTGTTTGCTAAATAAAACTGCTAATAAAGTTCCTGTACCATTCTAAGTTTTATTATTATAATGAAAACCTTTCCATAGTAGATACACAGTTTATCTAGAGATTAGTATACTCGTATAGCTACGAGTAGTCCATAAACCAACCAAAAACTTTATGATCACAAAACAAAAATTATTCATCTCATCATCCCTAAGTATGTGACTCCTTAATACATTAAACATTATTTCAAGGTCCCGTATTCGAAATATCAGCTCGTGGAAACCGGAATATCCGAGTCCTGGGCTTTGTCTTCCGCCGCCACCGCACCGTGGCCTGCAAGACTCGCTGGTACTGCTCCAAGCAGCATAAAGGATGCCGGGCCACTATATACACGGTTGAAAATGAAATCGTTAAAATCAATAATACACATAATCACAATGCTGATGGATAATAATCTAGGTAGAGGAGCCGTTAATGTGAACTCCGAAGAAAAGTGTAAAGGTAGGTTCCCACGGTGTCTGATTTCGCGGACGGACGCGGACGCGCCGATGGCTACGGACGGACGCGCACCACGGACGCGTCTGTATTACCACGGACGCTCCGTTTCCCACGATCCGTGGTACGGGCTGGTGCGCGTCCGTCCGTAATATCACGTACCGTGGGAACCCAACTTAATATGAGAAAAATGACTCATAAGTTTATAAAAATAATTTTCTACAAATTACAAACTTACTGAGTTGAATGATTCCATCTACTAAGTTTGGGTTCGTAATGTATAGGTATTTATCGTTCAGAATATTGTGTCTATAAACCAACTAGAAAAGTGTGTAAAGAGAAAAATACGAGTATGTGTGTGATATTACGCAAATTTTAGATTTTTATAATATGTAGCCAGTCTACTTTAAAGTGAATAAAGTCATCTACTATTCGACCTATGTGTCTCGAATGCTACTATAGTTTTTGTTTTATGATAAAAAATCCTTCCTTTATGAAATAATAATTACTTATATTAGTCACTAAAATAAAACCTATTTATATGTAGGTATTTTGAATTATCTTTATTATAAAAAGCATAAACGTACTCGTACTGTTGCCATACGGGTTGCGTGAAATGATTGTAACTGCTACCTAATTAGTAGCGATAAGCCGCTAATATCCGAATACATCGTACATGAAAAGAAACATGTATCTTGTATCACGAATCAAGAGCAGGATTAGATATTTTAATTATGACGTTCATTTCCAGATCGACCATGCTTTTTTACGTCATCGACTGGCGGACGAATAATGAAGTTCCGAGGATTTTGGTACACCCGTCATTCACAATGCTCGCTCCGGGTCAAGTGGCTCTGTATAGAGAGCCGCGCAAGAGACTGTCACGCAATCGTCGTCACCATCGGCTGCAGCATGGTGGACCGCCATAACAAACACAATCATCCCCCAATTCCTGACTTCGAAAGGACTATATCCCTAACGGCACTGAAGAAATCAGATGCTAACTAGTTAATAAATATATGATGTAGGTACTGTTGACGAGCTAGCAACCGTCACTTGCTACATACAGGTTGCTGTTATATGAATTTTTCAATAAACATTCCCATATTAAATATTTAGTCTACAATAATATTATTATAACATTAAGTAAACGAGCCTGAACACAACTTTCATTGTAGGTATTAGCGAACGCCCGCGACCTATTTTATTTAGTAATAGAAAGAACGAAATCAGGTTTTTTATTAGGCACATTTTTGTGTATTATTAGCATCAATAGTTCCTAAAGAGTTTTCTACTCAATTCAATAGTACCTACTAATATAAAGTTTGCACTATAAAGAACCTAAAGAAGCCGATTTCGCAAACACAAAACTGAACTTTTTAGTAGGATATATGGAGTAGTATAAAGTATATAATCTATATGTTATTCTGTCTGATGTTTAATCGACATAATTGCCAAGTTTTATCGAAATCATTTAAGTAGTTTTTATTTGAACTTTTATAATACCAGAGTATTCATTGGCTATAAAAGTTTGAATCAATTTCTTAAATGCATTGTCATTTTTCAGACCAACCCATCTTCTGCGAATCCATCAACGGAAAACCTCAGATTCGAATAGGGCGATTCAAATTCTGCCAACGATTCGTCAACGGCTTTAAGATATCCTGGCGCTGTACCAGACAGCCCCTGGGCTGCCGGGCGAGGTTCAGCACGGTCAACGATCAAATCGTCACCAGTGACCAACTCAACGCTCACAACCATTGACAAAATTAAGGTCCAAAGGAACTAGGCAATTATGTTTTTTTAATGTGTAAGGTATGTTGGCAGAGCTTTTAGTACCATGGGGGCGGACGTCTTATACATGTATATTATATATGTTATATGTAATACTTTTCTTTATTTTGTTATTCTGAAAGTTTTTGTAAGTGGTTCTAAATTCTGTGATACATTGATGTGTGCTAAATATATAGACTATATATTTAATAAAACTGACCTACTAAAAAACTTTTATAAATATTTTCTTTGTGTACTTAACATTTTAAGTATCTGCATGACTAACTTATTTTATACTAACTGCATTTTCAATATTTATAGCTCAAACCATTTATAACTGTAGCTAAAATTCCTCATCTGTTCCAGGATTGATATTCGCTGACGCCATAAGATTTGAAACCACGCGCTTCGGAAACCCTTACATCAGCTGGGGTAACTATAAGTTCGTGAAGAAGCTGACTCGGAAGACGAGGACGTGGTGGGAATGCTCAGGTCGGAAAAGCAGAGGATGCCGTTGTCTCGTCGTCACAATCGATGGTCGCCTAGTCAAAGTAAATGGATGGCACAATCACTGAGCTATGATATAAAGCATTTGGTTTTTCTGTATATAGTCTGGTATTCACTGACGGGCTGTCGCTGTAATAGGTGCACTAAAGTGGTATTTTCATTATTTATGTAGTCAAAGTTTCATTAATTTAAGATTTGGGGCTGTATAAATCTGGTCATCATCAGCCTATTACAGTCCACTGCTGGACGTAGGCCTCCCCTGGGCCACAAGACTGCCATGGGGGGTATTTGCCCATAGTCATCACGCTGGGCAGGCGGGTTGGTGACCGCAGTTTGTATTTTCGATTATGTTGTCAACACGGGAGGCGCTGCTGCCCACCTCCGGGAGGTTAATCGCCTCGTACGATACCCACGGGCAGACATGTGGTGGTACGAATTTTACTCTGCCGGCACCACGCGGCCAATAAATCTGGTAATGTGTCATAACTATAAGTTACTACGTATGCACACGGCTTACCCTAAAAGGTGTAGCCAGAACAAAATCGCGGAAATAGTCCTACAGACACCTTACTGAAACAAACCGACGATTGCCGGGTTTTAAAAGGTCAGGGGGTCAACTCTGAAATGCCGCTTTCGAATCTTTCGGTCCGACCGAAGCCCGACCGAATCGAAGCCTTTGACCCAGTACGAAATTGCTTCGGATGTTCACAACTCATTCAGAACCATAGAGAATAATTCACATTGATTAATATTATAAGATTTCTATTATCTAGCCTTATACCTGTCAAATAGAGTTCGATCGGACCGAATGAAACAACGGCACGACTGATCCGATCGAAGGTAGTTCGTAGTAGGAAACACCTCGATACTTCGGCCTATACTTCGTTTATCGTCACTTCAGAGGAGACGCCCAGATTACAGACGTATGGTTTTATGTCCTAAATTTTAGCTTCAGCCCGTTAGTGAGCATCTGCATCAGTATGCTCCCTCAGTACGAATATCTTCGCATAGGAAGAAGGACGGATTATAGAACTGCGGGAGTTTCTCTATTCTGTAATTTTAAGGTGTTTTGTCGTGTGGCTCATAGTCAATAAAGTGTAGTAGTTGCGATCTTGTTTTTGTATTTATTTTATTTTTAAATTAATTTATGAACATATATTCATATAACATATTTATTGGATTTTTAATATTATGGCTGTTAAATAATTTGGTGCCTTTTTTTATAAAACCTTTACAGATTTACCTGTAAGATTCCCATAATATAGTATTAGATGGTGCCTTGTACAGTCTTCATAGAACTTGATGATATATGATGTGCTTAAATTTGCGTATCTTCTAACCAGATCCTTGTGATTTCATACTTGACCTGAAACTGAGCCTACAATGTAAATAATGTCAGTCTAACTGTAACTGTTTACAAAGTTAATTTATTTGAATAAAATAGCGAATGGTCTAATTCTATATCAAAGGAAGAATCTTATAGAATGTAACTAACAGTTGTAACAATTGTTTTAGATCTCAACCCAGTTTTTGCGAAGTCGCAGCGTGGCAATCCGGTGATAATGATTGGCAAGTACCGTTTCAACCGAGTCAACAAATATGGCGGCCGAATACGCTGGGTCTGCGTGAAGGCTAAGAGTGGATGTCGAGCATCTCTGCATACGAAGGACAATGCAATTGTGCGCGTTTGGGGCTTCCACGACCCGATAGCGCACACCACAGCGAATAGAGTATAAAGGGATACTGTCGTCACTAAAACTTCCATTGCCCCTTTTTTAAATCAGTACTTTAAAAAAATTACTTTTAAATAGTGTAATTGACGATAATCATGTGTCAAATCTTTAGTAAAATGACAGTTAATTCGATGGTCAACTCAGCGGCTGGTTAGGGTTCGGATACCGAAGGATAGTGTTAATCACTTTGAATGGAACATTACTATTCGTCATTTATTATCAAGTTTAGGAATCAGTTAGTATAAAGTAAGCTAAATTCAATATTATCATGCCTTATTGTTAAATGTCTTGTTTGTACGGTAGATACATTATAATAGGTAGTCTTGATATCCATTGAATGTAAGATTATTTCGATCCGCATTTCAAAACACTTTTGGATCTTATTAGAATAGGTAAATTATGTAGACAAGCTGATTTTAGATACCTTCGTAGAAGCGAGATGTTGTTCTTTATATTAGATTAATAGCGACGTCTCGTTTCCACAATAAAAGAAATATTGCTCTTCGTACTAGTGGTACTCGTACGACTGTCAGATTTACCTGGTCGCAGTGCTACACCCGTAGGTATCTATAAAGGAGAAGAAGTAATTATTTCTACTCAAGAAATTGCTTAGGCAACGATTTTCATTCTATATGGATAGTCAAGAATCTTTTATTTCTTACAATTTACTTAGCAATAAGCAATGACTTAAGTAGTCACTTCTTTATACATACGGGTGTGATACTTGTTTCTATAGATAAATAATTAAGCAATTGCTTATTGCTAATATATGTCATTATTTGACACTAGAATAAAATTCTTCCATACTTCATCTTTTTCTACAATGGTTGACTTTTACAGTTCTATACTCGTATTTGGAAAATTCTAGATTATGTATTACTTGAGTAGAAGTAATTACTTTGTCATTATCTATACTATATATATATATATATATATATATATATATAATATTATAAAGCTGAAGAGTTTGTTTGTTTGTTTGTTTGAACGCGCTAATCTCAGGAACTACTGGTCTGATTTGAAAAATTCTTTCAGTGTTAGATAGCCCATTTACCAAGGAAGGCTACAGTCGTTCGCACGGGTACAGTTCGTTGCTAGTAGTAGATATAGGTGTTTGTTTAGGTTTTATTCGTACGAAGTTTTAACATTGCGTCATTAAGTTTCCTCAGTATTAATTTACAGTAAATTTTCACTAACTACTCTGATGTTTTACTTGGCTTCATAAAGCTTATCCGATAGAAATATCAAAGGTAATTAAGAGTACCTAATAATATTTAGTTTATGTGGATGTGGATTAATTGTTTTATATGGATATATATACTCGTGTGTAGGCCACATTTTATATGATGTAGTTTAGTTATGTATTTTATTTTTAAGTTTTTTTGAAGTCTTGCTAGTAACTTTGTTTCATCTCCTATTTTTGTTTTTATTACGTTATACTTATTACTTTTAAAATAATAGTAAATTATTGTTTAAATCATTTATTTTAAAATTGTATCCATTAAAAATGTCTTACTAAAGATCGGTGTTGTTATTTAATAAATTTCAATAATATTATTGTAATAGTTCAATATTTTTGTTTGGTTTTTGTGTTACTTATTATGCTATTGTTATTTGTCAGTAAGAAAACTTGTCGCGTTTCAATCGTCAGAGTGATGTTCCTTGAACTTTAATACAAATCTCAAATACGTTTGGGCAGCAAGCAGGTGGGGCAAATGCAATAAAACGAGAAGAGAAGTATCAGGAACGTGTTGAGGGTAACGCTACAATGCAGTAAGCGTAGGGTGACCTGAGACAGTGAACTGAGATAGTGAACTGAGACAGTGAACTGAGAACGTGTACACGGTTGTAGTCATACACATACATAGTCTAGTCTTTCGTGTCGAGTTCGTCAATAACCCGAATGTACTTACTCGATACAAACTTCTGCCTAGCTATTAACATTCGTATTTATAACGTGTTGCTTGGCTCAGAGTCACT
Organism: Carposina sasakii; assembly: GCA_014607495.2. Classification (NCBI taxonomy): domain Eukaryota; kingdom Metazoa; phylum Arthropoda; class Insecta; order Lepidoptera; family Carposinidae; genus Carposina; species Carposina sasakii. Next base: position 11,224,626 of record CP053158.1, read on the forward strand.
TGTCGATTAAATGTGTTTCTATAAGAGATTGTGACTTTAATATATCTTTGGCATATTATACTCGCTTCTACTGGTGTTTGTTGTTAGAGATTTGTTACTGTAAGTAGATTGATGTAGTCTGTAGTAAGTTTGTAGACTTTGGTGAAGGCTAATGTAAAATGAGAAGTAGTTTAATGATGTTTATAGTAGTGGGTAGTAATTTTTGAAGATATTTCATGATAAGCAACAATTTGGCACTTTGACTATGTTTTTTTTATAGTTGCTTATTAAGGAATATACTTGAGCCATAGTGCTGCAAACATAACATAGGTTTTTGTATATTATCTTAGCTACAAAACGAAGTCTGGTTAAGCAAGAGGGTAAGACGTTGCTGGCAGGAGGGTTCCGCTTCGAGAGACACCTGGACATAGGGCTTTGGACTAAGTGGCGCTGCGCAAGCAAACCCAGGACCCAGTGCGCTGCTACCCTTACTACCCATAAAGGATTCATGGTCAAAACCCACTTTGTTCACAACCATGATGATGAATAACCAAGAAACCTTTTTCATTTTTATTTGGAGAATTCCATATTTTGTTATTTTTTGGCTAGGTCTACCTGAAAGGTTACCTCATTAATAGAGTTTTTTTTGTTATTATTTCATTATTTGTTATGTTTGAGTTTTGCCAGGAGGATGGCATATGTTATTTCAATTTATGTTTTTTTTTTTTTGTCAAAATGTTTAAATTATATTCTTTGTTGATTAACGGCCAATTTCAATACGAGTGATCAAAAAGGATCTCTGATTTATTTACTCCTAATTTGAAAATTTGTATCAAAACATTTGAAGATTAAATCTGAGATATGCAAAAAATCTCTCAAGATCAGTTATAGAACTTGGGTGTAAGTTTATTATAATATATTATAATTATTTTTGAGTGATTTTTCAACTGATCAGATTACTGAGACTAAATGATAAATGGGATGAAACAGCCGTCTGATAAATTATTTTTTACAGATACACTCAAGACAATTACTAGCAGAGGTAAGCCGATGGTGGTTGTGGGGGGACACCGCTTCACCAGACACCACACCTACGGCTCCAGGACACGCTTTCGATGCCGGTACTTTAACACAGGCTGCAAGGCTGTCATCATCACTGTGGAGAACACGATCATTCCAATCAGCCTTGACCATAACCACGAACGACTATAATATACAATTGAGGAGCGCATCCATTAAGTGGGCTGCATCTGCATTGCCTGTCTATAAAGCCTCTTCCACAAACGCCGGAGCTGACGGCCGTCACAGAGTGTCCCACACTGGATGGTCGCACAGCAAAAATGCTCAAATAAAACAATCGGACTAAACGGAATTGCAATACGTCTTGACCAAAATACAGGAAATGTCAATGACGTCCACACTAACCAAATAGCTTCGCACGGTCATAGCCTCACCAGGTCTCTCGATCTATCATGTGCGTAAGCATGCCGACATCAGTTCTGCCAGAGGGACATCTTCATGTGCTAGAGGATCTTTCCTTCCGTAAGAGTACATTATGATGATTCAGAAAGCTTTAATTCATTCAGGTTGCTAACTGACTAACCTCGTTTAAATTAAAATTTATTTGCTGGTTTTATTGGAACCGTTTGATATTTAGATATTGGCAACGAGCGATGGTTAAAACATATTAAAAATAGAGTTATCTGGTGAGACTGTTGATTGATCTAATCTTAAAGTGGAGGTATCACTTTTTTTTTGTAAAATTTTTAGTACGGAAATTTATTGCTGGAATATATTGATGGAATGGTGTATGTATGATAAACAATCTATCATGTAAAACTTTATATTTTGTTTATTCATGTGTAATTGACGTACATATGACATTTTGTACGTTTGTCAACAAATAAAAAACAATGCAACACAATTTTTACTTTCTAAAAACGCCGAAAATCTCAATATACGCTCACTTTACGTTAGTGTCGACTGGTCGACACTCACTCTATCATCTATAAAAAGGCAATGTAGGCAGGTATGTGCGGCTAGAGACTTAAAATTTTGTACACCTAGAGGAATTAGGTATGACGTAGGCAACCATTAAGGAAGGATATTTCTAAATTCAATCAAAAAAGTAAAAAAAAGGGGCTGAAATTGTTCGTTATTATTCTATAGCACATGCGAATTAAGTCGCCGGCAACAGCTAGGGCCTAAAAATAAGAAATTGTATAAATAATCATTTATAAATTTTTAATATAATAATAATGCATATATGCAATGAATGCAAGGTGTAAAATAAACGTTGAATTAAATGAAGAAGGTATTACAGATAAACCAGTATTTGGCACTACCAAGGCCGGTAACCCGGTGATCATTGAGGGTTACCACCGATACAATCGCATGAGCAGATGCAAGGGCTCCAAGGTGCGGTGGCACTGCGTAAAGACTCCCCGCGGATGCAGGGCCTTCATCATAACCTTTGAAGACGTCATCATTCATAGACGAGATGTCCATAATCATGCATAAATTGTTCAATACATTTATGTAGTTAGTCATAGATTGTAAAGACCTGTGTTATTGCAAAAAAATAAAATTGTTTGAGCTAAACATAGTTTAATTATAGATGTTTTAGACATTTAATAACAGTCACGGCTGTGTTTTCGAAATAGGGTAGCTGGAACTACAGGATCAGCATAATGGGGACAGATGTAAATGATAACAAGTGGATAGCTTATGGGGGCACACCGGTACAACCGGGTGTACCGTGATGACGGGGTCACGGTGCGCTGGAGATGTATTAAAAACAATAACAAATTATCCAATGTTTTTAGATGACATCATCATCATGGGGACAACTCGATCTGGCAACCCAGTGTTATAGATGGGGGTACCTACGCCGGTACAACCGGGTGTACCGTGGTGACGGGGTCAAAGTACGCTGGAGATGTATTAAAAATAATAACAAAATATCTAATATTTTTAGATGACATCATCATAGGGACAACTCGAACTGGCAACCCAGTGTTACAGATGGGGGCACATCGGTACAATCGGGTGTACCGCGGTGACGGGGTCAAGGTGCGCTGGAGATGTATTAAAAACCCCAACGGATGCCGCGCAGCCATTGTAACATATGAAAATGAATTATTTGCGATACAGAATGAACACAATCACTAAAATATGAAATATAGGTCTTTTGAAAATTGTTAATATGGTTGTTTTGATTAAAACCTTAGATTACCACAATGGAGTCACTACCAATTTTTTTTTAAATATGTGTATTGGCAAATGTACCCATACATCTTGATTGCCAAATAAAATTATGTTTTAAAAATGCCAATAAATTATAAAGCAGACTTAAAATGTCCAATATGATATGACTGCAGTTTTAATCAGTTGGAAAACAAGAAAATTTTATCTATGCTAGGCACTATAGAGCGAAGCGAATCTGGAGCTCTATAGTTCATGTATAGGCAGGCACTCAATGTAAACAACTTATTTGCCATTATATTTTGTTTTATATTACCTTCTTTTATTTGTAACGATCTGGCAAGCATAAGTCGGTGATAAATTGTTTGTAGTTCAATAAAAAAATCGGATGGTATAAATTATTTTCAGATTGTGTGCCTACATATGGCGTTTCACAACGTGGAAAGCCGATTATTATTATTGGCAAATACCGGTTTCGGAAAGCAACGCGCACAGACTCAGATAAAGTCCGATGGACTTGCATTAAAGATGAAATTGGTTGCAAGGCAAAGATTATTACATTGAGAGGCGAGATTTTGTTCTGCAATAATGAACATACACATTAATAAAATATGCCGTCATGAACTATCTAAAAAGAACTTCATATTTGTTGGCAATGTTTTCATTTTTTAAGTTTTAACCTTTTTTTAAAATACATAATTATGTTTTTAATTTTTATGTTTTATTATATTAAATTAGATGGTATTTACCCACATATATTTTGCTTAAAGTTTTGCGATGGGAAATGTGATTTAACGATATTTTTACAGAATATATATATTTTTTTGTAAATATATGTGCACAATTATTATGCATACATACTTGCGACATGGACTAAGCTGGTATGCAACGGATAAGTCTTTGATTTGTCTGACAGGTGAAACACATTTGTATTTGTACTTTTAGGGGATAATGGGCGTGAAGGATGTATTAAATACATATATTATTTTACAGGTGATTTATGTTTTATAACAAGTCATCGTGGCAACCCCATGGTCCGGTACAAAGGGTACAGATATAGTTTATATGCTCGATCCAAGTACAAGGACAATAAAAGATGGACGTGCAGCCGACGCAACATCGCCAGAAACTGTCGCGCCTTTATTGTTACCTGTGAGAATCAAGTTCTGAAGATCGGACATAGTCATAATCATGATTAATGTGTAAGATATACCTGATGTTGTACATATTTCTCCTTATAAATATTTTAAAACAGATATAATAAAAATTTATTATATGTCTAGTTCAGTTTGTTATAATGAGTAATGGTTTGAGTTCTAAAAATTTCTACCTTAAACGTTTAGTTTAAAATTGTATCCAGTTTTGGCTTAATACCACTTTTTTACAGATTCTTTATCATTTATGATCAGTAATCGTTGCAACCCCATGGTCCAGTATAAAGGGTACAGATATAATCTATTCACTCGATCAAAGGGTAAGGACAAGCAGAGGTGGACGTGTACCGGGCGCTGTAATTTCCGGGGCTGTCCTTCCTTTATCGTCACTTTAAAAAATAAGATTCAGAAGGTTAGCAATAAACATAATCATATATGAGTCAATAATCTTGCAAGCATATAAATAAATATATGTTCACAAACTACACAACCCATTAATTTAACCACATATTTTTTAACCCATTTATAATAAAATTATAGAAACATCCATGAACGAAACAAACATCGATATTTATTACCTATATTAATGTTTACACCTACCCTAGGTAGGAATTAAACCTAGAACCTGACAAGATCTCTACCAACTACGCCAACCGATCGTCATATACTAGATATAATTTATTCCAACTGATTTAACATTTTGTCAGGATTTTGTTTATTAGTATGTATATGAATGTGATTTGACATACCAATATATTTTTATTTTTGAACACGATAAGTGCGAAAGAGGCTTGAAACACCTCGTCCGTGTCTCGTTTTTATAGCGGTAAGGAAAAACTTAAACTTCTCTGTCGTGCGAGAGGCGTAACTTCCGTTTGGTTCAGTCTAGGAAAGAGATAACTATATATCTGAGATGTGCTATTGATGCCGAGTTTTTTGGTATACCTACCTTAATGCCGGATTTTTTAGGCCTCGTACCGCTCTTAATAGATAAAAGTTCAATACAGTGCGTTACGACATTGCGAACACCTCGTACCGCACATTAGTGTTGTTGAATGCTGCGCCCGCGACGATATAATATCGATATGTTGAAACGTTGCCGAAAAAAGATAATTAATAATAATTATTGATGATGAAGAGGAATTGGGTGGTAAATCTTATTCAAAATTACCGATATTTGAAAAACAGGTAAGTGTCCAATCAATATTTACAAAATAAACTCAGTCTAAGTGAAATAATTATGTAGGAATATAAAAAAAAAATTCCAGCTATGTATATTTAAAATATCGTGTATAAATACAATATACCTTTAATATTATAAATTATACACTGTAATGTATTGTCAACTCGCTTTGAAAATACACAATCACTTTTTTATTTTTAGAATCAACTCCAAACAATCCACATCATCTCGAAAAAGGATCAAAGAAGAGGAGATGTGTAGGATGCTACGAAAAACTTCGCACCTTCTTATCAAGTCGTGAGGCTGACAAAAAAACAAAGAAAATTCTCACAGAATGTATCGGTTGCAAAAAATATTATTGTTTGACCTGTTTCCATAAAAAGCATATAAGTACAATTAAATAAAATCGATTTTTTTTCCCATCACTAAACAATATGAAAATCTAAGGATTTTTGTCTCCCGTGGGCGGTCGGGTTTACTAAGCCTCGTACAGCTACAACCTCTGGTTCAGAACGAGGTTTCAAACATCTCGTAACTAATGTACCTAAGTACGTAATGGAAAGTACAGATAAATCAGTGCCGCTGAACGTGTTAAATCATATTCGTCTAAAGAGCCGTTTTTCTTCAAAGGTTATATAGCCTATCTGTAAAATTGTACAGATTATCATTATACTACAGATAATAGATACGTCAAATTGCAAATATCTTGTTTGCAGATACCTTAATTTTTTAACCCCCGACGCATAAACGACGGGGTGTTATAAGTTTGGCGTGTCTCTCTCTCTGTGTGTGTAAATAATCCCAAACGGATGATCCGATCTTAATGCGGTTTTTTTTTACACGGTGTAACATCAGTACGAGGTAACAGAATGGCCCTGTATCGTGAATGTAAGTATAGTTTGTACACCGCCTGCAAGCAGAAAAATATATGTATATAATATTGATTATCTGATCTTACTCTAAAATCCCTATGAAATAAATTCAGTTAACTGAGATCGAACCTCCGCTGCGCCCGTCTGGAAGGTAAGTGGTGAAAGCCCAATGAAAGCTATTGTACCTTTTTGTAAATATGTACAGTTACGCCCACTATCCCCAAAGAAGAGAAGTGTGCAAATTATCCAATGGCTTTTCATTTACATTGTAATTTTTGTTCCAGTACCGATTTTGATAAAATCCAAATTTGGCAAGCCGGCCCTTACATGGCAAGGGTTTCGGTATAACCTGTGTTCAAAAACAAACAAAAATTCTACAACAGTGTGGAGGTGTAACAAATGGAGCACAACTAATTGTCGGACCTCGCTCATCACTCAGGATGATCGTGTTGTACAAACGAAAAATTGGCATAATCATTAAAGAGCTTTGTGAAAAAAAATATTTTTCTTTTATCTACGACCTTCTCGTATATTGCAAAAAAACAAAGTCGGGACTTTTAAACCGTGTATCTTTCTCAAACGTTGTATCGAATTGATTTTAAGACTGAATATCCTTATTTGTATATGTATCATAAATAAATTCTTCAATTACTTCTTCTTAAAAACTTTCAATTTTCAATCTGATCTCTTTCGTCTATCTCACACTAGCTTCTTTTATATGCGCTTCCACGAATATATCCCACATGTATTATATGGAGATATGGTGATTTTGAGTCTAAAATTTAGTGGATTTAGTGTTTCTCTAAAACTTGATCATGGTAGAGACAGCATCAACTTTCACTATGGGCGCGCCCACCACCGGGTCCTACACCCTCCACTGACCCTCGAATCTGATAACTCATCCTCAGGATTATAGAAATTAGTAAATAAGTAAATCACAAATTATCATGAAACTCTAAATGGTAGGTAATGTGTTGGGTTTTAGAGTTTCATAATAATTAGTGCTTTACTAATTTACTAATTTCTATAATCCTGAGGATGCCACGGTTGTTGGCGAAACATATGCAGATTATTTATCTAGTTTTTGATTTCGGAATAGTGCAATGTATTGTCTTGCATGCTAGGTGCTCGGGTCTGGTTTCTCGTGGCGATTGTAGTTAGTGCAAGTGCCTGTTTTCGCAGTTATGAGTTATCAGATCCGAGGGTCAGTGGAGGGTGTAGGGCCCGGTGGTGGGCGCACCCATAGTGAATGTTTGAACTTCCGAATTGTGATGCCTAATACAATTTCTTTTATAAAACAGCATCAACTTTATTTTTCAGCTAGGCTATCTCACGTTTAAAAAACGGTCCTTAGAATAACAACATAGTTTTTTGTTTCAGATCCGCTATTGGTAAAATCCAGGCTCGGCAAGCCGGCCCTTATATGGAAAGGTTTTCGGTACAACTTATATTCAGAAATAAAAAAAGATACATCCAAGCAATTGTGGAGATGCAACAAATGGCGTACAACTTATTGTCGGACCGTAGTTACTACTCAGGACAACCATGTCGTACTAACGAAAAATTGGCATAATCATCCTTGATAATTATATATTCAGTATTTTGTTCTCGATATTAGATATACACAGGACAATGCCAATTTGGATCACTAAGTTCTGAGATATAGATAGTAAAAATACAAAAACATACAAAATATAGGCCGATTTCACATGCCGACACCGTTGTTCATAGGCAGGTTATTTATTCAAATTTCAGTGCTTCGCTAGGCTCACCACTGTACAAATAATTTTAATTGATTAAAGTAAGTACAAAAAAGTTCTGTGTTTTGGTTTAAGTGTTGTTTACTCGTGTAGTGTTATTTTGGTACTCAAATATGCCAAAAAGAAAGATTTTATAAAAATAAAACTCTAAAATTTGTCACGAAGAAAATTAAGAAATTACAGTGTGAATTTGAAAGAAGATTTAGAGAATCTTCATCTTCAGAATCCGGAAACAACCCTGAAGGTAATCATCAGAAACATATTATAGTGTTGGTTGTATTACCTACATTATATTTATAATAATATGGGGTTTACGTTTCAACAATTTGAGTTGTTACATACTTTTATACTCGGGTTACTTTTAAACGGTGCAACGTTTTGAGTTTTTCTTACCCGCTGAGTACGTACGTTAAGTACGTTATATTTTAGAGTCTGATGAAACTTTATATAAATAACGTTCATACATGTGAATAATAGTACCTATACTAAATAATCATTATATTTAAAGAGTTATTTGAATAATTCGACTGTTTCTTTTACTTACGACCTTCTCGAGTATTCGATTAAAAACCTATTCAGGAACTTTTAAGTTGTGCAACTAACTTAATCGTTACTAACTACTTAACCTTACCTACGATTGTGACATACGGATAGACAGACAGACAGCAGTTTTTTTGGCAATTTAGCTACATAGTCCTGTATTGTTACTTCTATTTCCAACTTTTATTGAAATACAAATTTTGTAAAACTGAATCCTTTTTACGGCTATCGCCTTTCATCTTCGTTCTGAGTTTTGGATTGAACTGGCATTCATCCGCCACGGATCTATCGTCAACTAAACCTGATAATACCATGGTTCGAAGGTTAGCAGAGAGCCTAGTGGTAGTACTAAATCGGGATCTTTAATTTGTATATCATGTAGAAATGTAGATATTACCTATGAAGTAACTTGTTTATTTTAAAATGTGGTTGCCAATGTAACATTTGTACCTTCACTTACGCCAATTTCCTAAAGAGCTTGCACAGAAGTGTCTAACCGGCTTTGGATTTTCAGAGTAACAACACAAATTTTATTTCAGTACCGGTATTCATACAATCCAAATTCGGCAAGCCGATATGGGAAGGGTTTCGCTACAACTTGTATTTAAAAACAAACAAGATTTCTACAACTGTGTGGAGATGTAATAAATGGACTACAAGTAAGTGTCGAGCCTCACTCTTAACTCTGAATGGTCGTATAGTACATGAGAAAAATTTCCATATTCAAAGCTTATATTAGAGTTATTAGCCATAGGTCCTGGGCTCGAGTCCATTTGCACTCGAGGTGCAAATGATGTTTGTTTCCGTTACTATAATTAAAGTTTCATTTCTCATCTTGTCTTTACTAAGTTACTCCAGACATACATCTCAGAGCTCTCATTTCCACTGCATTTACTTGCTCTTGCTTTATTACGTTTATTTTTACTTAGTCTAGGAAAGAATTCTAAAACAGAGTTGAGGTGTGTCATATACAGGGTGTTTTTTTGTGGCCACCTTTAACGAAGGGTGCGTACTCTATACGCTTATAAGCTCTATAAGCTTATACATAAAATAAAGTAAGTTTATGCCAAAAAAAATGCTGGGATTTTTTTAAAAAAATTTTTTAATTACTTGATGTGGCGAAATTTATAGTGTCTAGTGTTTATGCTAGTTTATTTATAGACAGATATTAATTATTTCTCGTGAAAAAATCTTGCTACGTGCGTCTATGTGCATTTATGCAGAAAAACGCAGTCTATTTACTCAACTTTGGACCCTAATATTTTGTTTCCCAGGTAATGGAGAAAAATGATCGTGATGATGAGGAGATTCTGTAGTTTTCGGGAACGTTGACGACCAAAAATCACCCAGTATGTATATCGTATCCGTGATTGTCCGACTTAACTGACAAACATTATTATGAAGACAATTTTGGTAAAGAGTAACACAAACACACAGAAATAATTTCAAAACAAGAGTACTACTAAGGTACTACAAGCTGTTGGGTTCTTCTTGGGTTGGGTACTACAAGCATTCTTCTATAACTTTTGTTTATGTTGTAGAGATAAAGATACTGATGTCCAAAAGGGGCAAGCCTCTACTACAGAGCGGAAACTATAGGTACAACCTGAAACATACCTATGGCAATGGCAGGATGTACTGGTGCTGCAACAAGGTGTACTTGGGGTGCAGCTCCACTATCATCACCTTAGGTGCCGCTATAATTAAATTGAAACATAATCATAACCATTAAGCTGCTGCTGTTTACGATGCACTCGCACTAAGTCTCCTTAGCTGGCCAACGTGGTAACGCTAACAGCGTGATGGTAGCATTATTAGCACAAGCTGCAGGGATATTACCTAATTTGCAGTAGCAAAGTCGAAGCAATTCAAGAGCGTAAATTATGAGTGTACCTACCTTAAATATATATTCTTACTGCAAGTTACGTAATAGCTCTGCAGCTTTGTTCTCTAGCCACGCCCACCTGACGTGAGTTGCGGTCTTGCGTCGCAGTTGCGAGTCGCGATATAGTTAGGTTTTTTATTTCTGTTTATGTACATATAGTTATACATCTGAATCTTTTTACGATCCAATGACTTCAGATAGTAAAGTAGGTAATATAAAAAAAGGAACATCGGTTTAATATTATTCTAACATTTTTATTATATTATTTGTAAATATGTTGAGTCTTTTTTATTATTTACAGGTATAATGTTTTGGGAAATATGTATTTTTGTAACATTTTCTTACCTCTCTTTATATCTGTGTATACTGTACAAAGAAATGACATACAACTGAAAAGCAATTAGCCTTAAATAAAAAAATATACAATTTTATTGTTACAGGATACAGATTCACAATGACCTGTCGTGGAAAGAAAGTTCTTTGGGTTGGTCGTAATAGATATTACAAAGACAGTGGGGAATTTAAGCAGACTTGGAGATGCTCGAAGAGAAGACATCAGTGCAAGGCTAGAGCTATTCTCGTAGATAATGTAGTCGTCTCAATGGTCGATTTACATAATCATGATTAACTATTATTTAATGCGATTTATTTTTATGAATGAATAATATATTTAAATGATATTGAGGCAAATTCAGGCAAGCAGCCGGCCATAAAACAAACGCCGAATCCTTGGCAATATGAATTTGGAAAGAAACCATATTGCGCCGACGACCCTCTTAAATCGGGATAAGGGCAGGAAGCTGATGATGAAGTATGATATTGTTGTTCTAGAAGATAAATTTCATGTTGTTAATAACTTGGTATTTTTAAAAAGGTTATTAAACATTTATTACTTGGTTTGAATGTCTTTATTCTCGCAGAGGGATATCTAAGAAATAGTGTGTGGAACCACTATATGGAAGGTATTCATATTCTTTATTGTACACACACATAGATAAAAAACAACCACAATTTAAAAAAATATTGTACACAGGTATCTCTTCCGGCTAACCAAAACAAAAAAATGACACTACAAGGTAATTGGGTATATTGATATGATTATTTTAGTTAGATCGGGTCCATAACATAGTTACAAACCTATAGTATGTTGTTTATATTCTTGTTTGGTCTTTTTAAAATTTATTTCAATTTGTACCTGTTCTCTTCACAGTATTGTTATTTTTGTATAATTTTATTTTTATATACCTATATCGAAAATTTTTGTTATACTCTATGGCTTGTCCGAAATAAAGTTTATTATTATTATTATTATATTATTATGATTTTCATTGCTATACAATAGATACTCTGGCGGTGACAGAAGGTAATACACACCTATTTATAATGGATTTCGAAACTTTGTTAACTAGATTGTTATTTTCCCAAAAAAGGTGATTGCTCAATGCTTTATTTAGATCGATCCCAGTCACGGACCTGTACTCAATTTGTATAATGTACGGATTTTAATGTAGTAAAATTGAGTAAAATTGTCACTTAGTTCGTCCCTCAGAAAGCACGTAAAACCATTGGTCCTGCGCCTGATCTCTCTCCGGTCGAATCAGCTCTCCGTCCTATCGGACTATGAAAGTGAAGGAAGAATCTCTCTGTGCGCACACTTGTGTACTACAATATTGCTTGCGCAATTTCCATTAAGATTGGCTGCCATGACCGAATTACGGTCGGATATTACCCAATAGCATTGTACCCAAATAGCGGCGGTAGGCTCACCTCTTACCACGTAGACATTACATTAAGTAATGGGCTAACTGGTGTGAAGTGTATTTTTCACACTTCTGTCCATCCACCTTATTTGGGGATGATGGACATGGCTTTATTTAAGTATTGTTTTCAGTATGCTTCGGTTTATCAGCTAGAGGGAACCAAGTGTTGATAATAGGTGACCAGAGGTTCGCAAAAGAGAAGAGCAATGGTCTCCTGGTGCGATGGTGCTGCTCCAAGAAGTCAACGTCGAAGTGCAGAGCCGCCGTTACCACGTATAACAATGAGATCCTTAAAGTTAACGGTGTTCACAACCATGACTAGTTTGAGAGGAATAATATACCTATTGGTACAAAATATATTCATACATAGAGAGGGTGTTTTTTCGTTGCCACCGTTTTACGAAGGGTACGTAGTCTTTACATCAAATAAAGTAAGTTTATGCCAAAACGATTGCTGGGAAACGATTTTAATTTTTTGATAATATTTTATTGACATGATCGCGCGATATTTATTTGTTTGTGTTAGTTTTTTAAAGGCAATTTTAAGTTGTTTTGTGAAAAATATTTGTAACACGCGTCTACGGGCATTTGTGCAAAAACGTAAACTAAAAACTCAACTTTGGACCTTAATATTTTAGGAATACAATCTTCCCAGGTGCTGCCATGGAGGAAAATGTTTGTAATGATGAGAAGAATCCGTAGCATTCGGAGACGTTGACGACCAAAAAAAAAACATCTTGAATAATAGACATGGAAATACATACAAGGTGTATTTCTGTCATCTACGTTTCTGAATACTCCGCATTCTCCTCGTCATCATGAACATTTTTCTTCATGGAAGATATGGTCAATTTTCGTCTTCTTTCTTGAATAAAATCAAATCGTTTTATTTTGCTATGATAATAAAAACTTGATAACGAGCCCTCTCATTATGCACCTGGGACAACGGCACGGCGTACTATCTTTTTCTCGAAGCTTTACTTTATACATCTGTGTGGTTACTAACCTACCAACTTTCACCTGATTTAGAGCAAATTGGTTGTGACAGACAGACCGACAACCGTATGAGTATTTCTATAAGCGTTCCGTATTTAAAAGATTTCTTTAACGAACCCTAAAAATAAAGTTCATACTATTTAGGTATTCCCCATGATATTTCTTTTCATTTTCATATAAAATAGATAAAAGCTGTTTGTCAAAATTGATATTTTCAAACATTTCAGCGCTGCTGCGCTACGAGTTGTCAGCCAGAGGGAAACCAGTGCTGGTGATTGGTGCTCAAAAGTTTTGGAAACATAAGGATTATCATCTTAAGGTGACTTGGCGCTGTGCGAAAAGATCCATGCACAAGTGTAAGGCTACCGTCGTAACTTATGACAATGATATCCTTAGAGTATCGGGCCGACATAATCATTAATTAATATTCTGAACTTTTACTTATATATTAGAAAGGATCATTTGAGAAGTTTGATGATGATTAAACAATGTCGTTTGAAATGTTTCAATTTTATTTGTTTAAGGGCCGTTTTACCCAATGAAAGGTCAGATAGTCTATCTGAAGGATAAATTTGATACTGTCAATATCTTGATCAAGTTTAAGAGATAATTGCGGAAAAGGGGGTGGAAAATGGAGAAATATGAGCCCTTAGTATGTTGATACCTTCGTGATTAAGCTGTTTGTCACAAATATGATAAATGTCAATTTCACAAATTCTAGCACCTCACTTCCAAGTGTCAAGCAGAGGAACTCGTTTGCTGGTGATTGGTGCACATAAGTTCTGGAAACATAGGGTGAATGGTCAGAAGGTAATATGGCGCTGTGCGAAAAAATCTACGCACAGGTGTAAGGCCAGCGTAGTAACTTACGACTGTAATATCCTTGCGGGATATGGTCATCATAATCACGAATGAACTTTCGGAATTTACCAAAAGAGCTTTTACATCGGTATGCTAGGTGCTCGGGTCTGGTTTCTCGTGGCGATTGTAGTTAGTGCAAGTGCTTGTTTTCGCAGTTATGAGTTATCAGATCCGAGGCTCAGTGGAGGGTGTAGGGCCCGGTGGTGGGCGCACCCATAGTGAATCGGTATTTAAACCTTTAATGTTATTGCTTATAGATAATTTTTACTATATTTTTGACAGTCGGAATAAAGCATAATAACAATTTGTAACAATATCCTCTTATTTTTACCATTTTACCATTTATTTCCTGTGCTGATGCCGTACTCGTACTTCACAGAATACATCAGCTACATTTCCTTTCGTGCATGTCGTAAGAGGCGACTAAGGAACTTAACAGCATTTTCCCAGGCTTGTCCCTGATATTTAACATATTGTCCCGATATGTTAAACACGGCTGTGGGATTTCCTTTATGATCCTGCAGTTCAGTCTACCCTATTTCGAGAACACAGTCGTCTGTATATGTTACTATGTATTTATCAGATTATAATGATTTCATACATTTTCAGCACCGTATTTCACAGTGTCAGCTAGAGGAAATCCGCTCCTGGTGATAGACGAGCACAAGTTCTGGAAATATTCAGTAAATGGCCTGAAAGTTAAATGGCGCTGCGCGAAAAGTACGTCGCGCAAGTGTAAAGCCAGCGTGATAACTTACGAGAATGATGTTATTAAATCTTCTGGTGAACATACTCACGACTAGCAGCAGCGTAGAATGCAGAATGTGCATCGGATATTTTAGGAACAAATTGTTGCCCAGTGTCCAATCAACAACATGCTACGCAACATGTAAAGTGATGTGGGACATTTTGGCTTCTTCCCGCTCTGAGAGCGAGGGCATAGGCACATCTTACAAAATCTTATAAATATTATAAATTGATTTAATTTAGTAACTTTTTAGTAGTAGATCATTTTAGAAGTAAGCTAGTAACTTTTTTAATAATACTTACGTAGTTTTAGAAGTAAACTAGTAACTTTTTAATAATACTTACGGTAGAAGTAAACATAACTTTTTAATAATACTTACGTAGTTTTAAAAGTAAACTAGTAACTTTTTAATAATACTTACGTAGTTTTAGAAGTAAACTAGTAACTTTTTAATAATACTTACGTAGTTTTAGAAGTAAACTAGTAACTTTTTGGTAGTACATAGTTTTAATGTTTACTTAGTTTTATTTAACCTAGACTTTTTAATGTATTATATTAGTCATCTTTAAACAAAGTCGGTTGGATGCAGGCTGCTTCCGACCGGTCGGAGTGGAGGTTGTTGGGGGAGGCCTATGTCCAACAGTCAAAATGATGATGATGATGAAACAAACTCTATAGTACATTTATAAAATTTCCTCAAATTAACATTAAATCATTTCATTTATTTACATACATACATGCATCAGCCTATTGCAGTCTACTGCTATCCGCAGGCCTTCCCCAGGGCACGTCACAAGGCTCGATCTCCCGTTTTCGCCATTCAGTTACTACGAGACATGGCGAAAGTTTCAATCGCAACATTAGAAAATATTGTTCTTAAAGAATTCAACGAACTCAGCCCAATGTGAATATGGTCTTATAGTAAATAGAATCAGTGGGGTAAGGACGAACCTTTTTACGCGGTGTAACGCTAGCGATTCGCTAGCAAAATATATGGGAACTAAACACAGTTTGACGTTAGCGTTATGGACTATCGAGAGGTTCGTGCTCACCGTATTTAGATTGAAAAAAAAAACCGATTATGTTTTAAATGTTTCTACAACTACTACTTATAACTAATGATTATATTGTTTTAGTAATTATTATATAAAAACGAGATTGTATGTCAACAGATTTATATTAAGTATAAATAATTAAAATTATTTTATTTCGGTTCCCGTTACAAACTATAAACTATTTATTTATCAAATTTTTATTAACTACGAACTTTCAATCAGTAGTTTAAACCGACACATTACTCATACCTACCTACATATAAAATACTTTTTTGTTAGTAAGGCCCATATAGTTCATCGTGGTATTGTTTATTAATTTTGTTTTGCAGATGTACGAATTATTCACTCACAAAAAGGGAAACCTTTAATCAAAATCTCTGGATACACTTTCTTTAAAAAGCGAATGACAAATAGAAAAGCGAGGTGGGCGTGCTCAACGCATCATACTGGGGGTTGCACGGCGTATGTATATACGTTCGATGATGAAATCCTCAAGATTAACAATGATCACACCCATGCTCCTAGAAAATAACATGTTTAACCTTATTTAATTTTCTAATTATATATACGTACTGACTAATTAAATTTTTAGATGATTTTTAACTATGTATAACCATAACTAAGTATATAAAAGGCTAAAATCATACGATAACATTTTCTGCTTTATTTAAAAAAAACGACATTTGAATGTGACTGGTAAAAGAGCGGCCGAATATATTGCGATTGTTTTTTATGAAACTGTGTTTCATTGATTCCAGTTCTATATTTCGGAGTATCAGCTCGAGGGAATCCCGTTCTGGTAATTGGTAATACTTGAAGAAAGACATGAAATGTCGACGGAGCTGTAGTAAAAAGACATCGCGTAAGTGCAAGGATACCGCGTATTCATAATCATGATTAATAGAAACAGATTTAAATACTACAGAAGAATATTTTGATTTTAATCTATTATTTTTCATTATATTTCTTGTGTACATTTAATATGTACAATTAATATGCAGATGTACTACTGAAATTATTATGAACAAATGACGGTTAGGAGATGAATGGAATAAGAGTAAATAACCGATCCCAAGTGATTTTTGGATATTCACTAATTACCTTAATACAGTAACCTAATTCATAGTTTCCTTTGTATGTAATTTTCAAGTGGTGGCGCTAGTTATGTGTCGTCTTATGCCTTTACATACATAATAAAATTAATTATGACAAATTTTATCTATATTAAAAACAGAACAAAATAGTAAATATATTTTTTCATTAAAGTTTAGTATTATTTTTAATTACTTGTTTCTGTTGTTGTTAAATATTAAATTATACATATGTCGATTGAAATTTTAATTGGTTTTCGGATTAGCAGCTATGTATTTATGGTTGCATGCTAGGTGCTTGGATCTGGCTTCTCGCTGCGACTGTAGTGTCTTGTGTTCGTGATCATGAGTCGGCAGATCCGAGGGTCAGCGGAGGGTATAGGGCCCGGTGGTGGGCGATCCCTCAATAGAGACTGTTGTTGTTGTTTGAAGTAATGTATATTAAACTTAATTTTAACAACCGTGTGATATTCTTAGCAGATAGATGTTATCCATACTTTTTTCACTTTTTTCTTTTATCTTTATGTTCTCTCATAAAATTTTTACATAATATTAGCATAATGCACATTTTACGACATAAACACAAATCTATGAAAAAGTTTTACGAATTCTTCCCGTACATAAATAAAGATCGTTATGTGTAGATTAATATAAGGTATAGTCATTATTTGCGGAACAGCTGTGCAGTATAAGCAAAATTAATAGATAAGTCATGAGGAACCTTTGTTACAGTCGTCTGGGCTCAGGGACAAAACGGGAAAGAACTGGCAGTGGTGAACGGATATTCCTTCTACTGCAGCGTCAGGACTGGCACCTCAACGGCTTGGAGGTGCACCAGAGCCGGCCATTGCAAGGCGAGGTTCGTGCTGGACCGGTTTCTGAGCCTGCGCAGATACAATTTCTTGCATAACCATCCGCAACCACGACATATTATTGAAAAAGGAATTTATTTTAGGGTATGATTATGGGGATCTTCGTAGCCCTTTAGTTCTGGTATATCCTATTTTGGGAACACAACTGTGTGTATATAAATGAGGGTGTTATGTTATGGGGTAAGGGTAATGGAATGGGGGACAGTAACTACACATTTCGTGATAATAGTTTTATACCTTTTTTGCAGAAAGATAGGCACTTAGAGGTTATGTCATGATGGAACCAAACCTTCTCCTTCGTTCCATTTACTTTCATTTTTTTTTCATATTCGCTTGTCTGTTTAAGACACAATTGACCGGATCTTACGCGGGAATATCTTTTATTTATACCATACTTTCTTAGAAAGTCTACTCTCATACATTTTTTCACTTGCCTTACATGTACCTTTCTCAACATACGATTTTCAATGTTGTTCACTTTGGGTATATTCTCTGCAATAATTTAGCTTGTTTCGTTAATTTTTATTTAATCGATCTTAATAATTTATAGTATAATATAAAATATTTTATTTTGTTAAGGTTTTATAATATAGTTAATAATAATATTAGTTGTTTCTTTTCATAATTTCATTCAAATTTGGTCATTATATTATTTTCAGTACTACTCATATATATTTAAACCATGTCTACCTAGGTTTTATCTTGACGGTGAAATTAAAAATATTATGCAAAATAAAATTTCGATCTCCTGGTGCTGTAGCGGGGTTCACTAGAATACATCAGCTGCATCTACTTCCGTGCATGTCGTGTGAGTCGATTAAGGAACTCAGGCATCATCTCTGGTGAAAGGTTAGCAACTTGTTACTGACAATTTACATGAGTCCCCGCTATGCTAAACGTGGCTGTAGGATTTCGTTCATGGTCCTGCAGTTTTGGCTGTCTCATTTCGGAAACACTGGCGTCATGTATATATTACCTCTGTTCATATTTCTAACCAGTGATTTTACATTCACAGTGTCGTATATAACTTCTAAGCGAGGCAAAAGGCTTATACGTGTTGGTAATTACACGTTCTGTGTCCAAAACGTGACGGGGCCCAAGAAAAGGTGGACATGTTCCACTCACAACCACAGGCATTGCCGTGCCGTCATACATACGGTGTACGATGAGATTATCAGGATTAAGAACGAACACAATCATTAATAAAATATTCAGGCATTGCCGTGCAGTCATACATACGGTGTACGATGAGATTGTCAGGATTAAGAACGAACACAATGATTAATAAAATATTCAGGCATTGCCGTGCAGTCATACATACGGTGTACAATGAGATTGCCAGGATTAAGAACGAACACAATGATTAAAATATACAATCATTGCCGTGCCGTCATACATACGGTGTACGATGAGATTGTCTGGATTAAGAACGAACACAATGATTAAAATATACAATAATTACCGTGCAGTCATACATACGGTGTACGATGAGATTGTCAGGATTAAGAACGAACACAATGATTAAAATATACAGGCATTGCCGTGCAGTCATACATACGGTGTACAATGAGATTGTCAGGATTAAGAACGAACACAATGATTAAAATATACAGGCATTGCCGTGCAGTCATACATACGGTGTACAATGAGATTGTCAGGATTAAGAACGAACACAATGATTAAAATATACAGGCATTGCCGTGCAGTCATACATACGGTGTACAATGAGATTGCCAGGATTAAGAACGAACACAATTATTAAAATATACAATAATTGCCGTGCAGTCATACATACGGTGTACGATGAGATTGCCAGGATTAAGGAACGAATACAATGATTAAAATATACAATCTTTGCCGTGTAGTCATACATACGGTGTACGATGACATTGTCAGGATTAAGAACGAACATATTCATTAAAATATACAGGCATTGCCGTGCAGTCATACATACGGTGTACGATGACATTATCAGAATTAAGAACGAACCTAATCTTGAAATATAGTTTTGTGATCTCAATGAGAATTTTAATATAACTTGGGTGAGACATGACATTTAGATTAAGCATAATCTAATGTAGATACTACCTTTTATTGTAAATGAATTGGAATATTGTGAATATTTGGGAATTTAAAGTTATTATCTTTTATAGCTTTTTATTCTGAAAATACGTTAATTTTCCCTTCATTTAGGTTAGGTACTCAGATTCTTCGACTGATTCCTTCCTCGAAGTTATCTATTATAATATATATAAATATATATAAAGTTAAAGGTTGTATTATGCTAGTTATGGGAAATTAAAGAAATAGTAACGCGTTGATGTCTTTTTTATGAACAATTAAGTAGGTACCTAGTAAAATTAAAGTTCAATACGTAGGCAATTAATGATAGTCTTCTAATAAATTTTAATTATACCATTTATGAATGTGTATAATAGATTTAGTAAATATTCTAAATGATGTAGTCGTGTAGCGTCGCGTCTCGGTGTAAACTTCCCCTTATCCGAGTTGCACAACATTCGGTCTTCTTCACAGTCGCGCCACACACAATCCGTCGGCGAACCGCAGGTTGACGACCACTGATTTAGAAGTTAGTTAAAATAGACTTCATTGGGGTCGGTACATATCTGCCGGAAGATGCGTCGAACGTATCTCCAGGTACAGGCAAACGAACTAACGCATCATCGGTTGAGTGTGAAAGGTTTAATGTTTTGTCATATAAATTGTCTATTTTGACGTTACGCGACCGATAATACGCAACATACCGACCCTTAACGTAGCATTTATTCCAAACCAGCTTGTTGTCCTATACATATTAAAATTTGTTTTAACAGAATTACTGATATTTGGGACTTCGGCAAGAGGCACAAAACTTATTACAATTGGTCGATACAAGTTTGGTCTGCACTCCGGATACAAGAATAAGATCAAGCAGCGATGGCCGTGCACTTTGACGGGCAGTAAGAACTGTCGTGCACACATCGTCACATATGCTGATAGTGTGTGGTCTCTAAACAATGTACATAGCCACTAGAGTGCGTTTCACCGTATAGTTCCTTTGGATGATGCCACCAGTTACTATGTGTATGATTTTCAATGTCACTGTATATAAAAAAATATTAGTTCCGTAATCAGGCATCGGAATTATTCTATGAAACGGCCTCTAGGTTATAATGAAAATTGTACCTAACGATATTGCTGATTTTCTGTTGATTCCAATAAAGACTTGTGTACATACGCCTTTCTTTTGCTTTTGAAAAGTGGCGGTGGGCGTAAGCGATGGTTTTAATAAGTAATCGCCTGCGTGTGTATTGTACTCGTATAGGTAAGTATATGTAATAGAACATATGTGCTAAAATGTAATAGTGGTGTTGTGAATGTTGCCGATTGTTGTGTTAAATGTCTAAACTATGTTTTATGCTGTTAGTTATAATACTTACTAACGCTGAAGGTTAACCAATCATTGTTTACTTCTATACTTCGTACTCGTACTCGCCACACGGGACTCTTTCATGTTCCCTTGCATAATTCTGACTATGCCCAAAATTCTGTTATGACACGTATTGCACAACAGTACAACAAATGTTTTTCTGGGGCTGACCCATTTCACGGTTCGAAGCACACATTCAAGCAAGCAGTGCGGGGGGGATATTTCGAGTATTGCTATTAGTTTTGGTTTAATTTATGTGGGTTCACAGTGATATTGTTATACATGGTTTTATGTACCTTGCGCTGTTAATTGTTTTACTATTTGTAACTTTTAAAAAACGATATGTCGACTGAACTTATTGATTTGTGTAAATTCGTGGAAATTTTTAATTGACCATTCTTTTGTAAGTTATCTCTGTATCTATATATTTATAACGTTGTAAATATCCCGAATAAAATAAATAAATAAATAAATACAAAGGTTCGGAAAAAGTAAGGTTTTGGTCGGCTTTGCGGGAGTATTACCGTGCCCCCAGATTAGTTGGAACTGTTAAGATTTTTGTTATTATGTAATAGGTATTGCATTTTTAGCTCATATTAGTTGAGCATAGAGCGTGTTAATAATTAGTGATAAGTAGCTACGAGTAGCTCATCGCCTGAGCCTGGGAGAATGCCCAAGTTCCTTGCCAAATTATTTCAAATACGCACTTCCGCTACCTTAATATTTTTTATGCTTTCTTATACTACAGCATTATGACTATTTCAGCTTTATTGGCTACAGTATTGGACACAACCTGTATATACATAGATGGCCACAAGTTCAACCGGCATTCCCGGTCTCTATCCGGGGTTCGTATCCGGTGGACCTGCTCCAAGAAGTATAAGTTCAAGTGTAAGGTGACTGCGGTGACTGTAGATGGCGTGGTCATCGCCACCAGCGGCATACATTTACACGACTGCTAGAAGAACATACAAGCATACAAGCCATATACTATATTTAGGTTGCCTTTCCACCAGACAGCTACGAGTAAAAGCTTATAAAACCTATTTAGTATTGCCCGGTAACATTTTCCATTGGATTTTTTATGTGATTGTTGTATTCGTGCCCGAAAAGCGGCGGTAGGCTCACCCCTTACCACGTGAGACTTAAAAGGCTAACTGGTGAAAAGTGTGTGTGTAAATTGCACATTTCTGACCAAACATTTTGGGGGATAATGGGGGTGGCGTATGCTTGTTTTCACCAGACAGTGATATGCTATTGATTTGCTATCAAATTAAGTGACATGATGGACCATTGAATATTAATAGTGGATATTATACGTATACGTTGTCATAGTAACGCAGAATAACAGCAGACTTCTCGTGCAAAAGTAGTTAGCAGTATGCTGATATTTTTCAGAGATGTTGCCCATATCATTGGATAATAGGTTAATAGTTAAGTGTTATGAATGTATTGTACTCGTATGCAATATTTGATGTGTTTATTGTCTTATTGTTTAACATTTAAACATTCCCCCATACGAGTACTCTACCCCAGTTGCAATCGACTTTCTTATTGTCTCAATGTGTTTATTGTCTTATACGAGTAGGTAATTAAACTAATGTTAGATATATTTATCTATATTCTCTATACATATATGCTTCGCTTATATCGAATCATTGATGTAAACTCGATACGACACCAAAGTATGTACCTATACTGACCTATAGTTATAAGTGGCATTGTTTACTTCTGTTATATTTTCTCAATTTTTTTAAATAAAAACATTTAGCTATGAATTCATATTTTAATGAAAGTTTGATTGGCGAATATTTGTAATTGCCTCATCTACCTCACTTATCTTCTAGTACATTCCCTTGTAGGTCCACTCTCTGTGTAACTGTTTAGTCACTACATTGTCTAATGCTTACAATACATATAAAATGATCTGGCGCAACCGATTTTTAGATGAAATTTTCGGTATATTCTTTTGAATAGGTCTAGAGAATGTTTTATAATAAAAATAACGTGGAAAATTTTTCAGCCGAAGTTATAAAACCGAAAAATGGCAGGGATTCCAAGGGAATTATATGGAATGGTTTCGCATACAATCGACGCAGGATCAGGGAAGATGGATATGGCTGGTACTGCTACCGCTACCACGCCAAATGTAAGGCTAGGGTCATTACCACCCGTGACCTGGTCGTCATCCAGGTTATAGACCAGCACAATCATAAACCTCCTAGGGTTTTTCGAACGAATAATGGGATTATTGTCATATAATTTTTATGTTGGGTAAGTTTGTCAGTTATTTTAGCCTTTTACGATTATAACAGAATGGATATTTTTAGGCGAAATACTATATAGGTAAATAACTATCTCACAAAATTGATCATTCAAAATTAAAATTTCAAAAAACCTATATAAAACAATATTAATACAATCTTGAAAAATACAGATGTGGTTTCGAGTCTATATTTTGTTAATAAGTTCTTTTAAAATTAAATAAGGTAAACACAATGGAGTTTATGCATCATTCATTAAGGAGCTGTTTGTGTTAATTACCTATATAACTCATTTATGAATTTAAAATTAGAATGAATTATATTGTTTGAAAATTCATGTAAAATTTATCAGTTAGCAATTGTAGTACCTACAGTTAAGTAACTTAGTGTGGGAAGCATGTGAATTTTTATTTACATTAATCTGATGTCTATGTTTAATTTGACCGGATTATTTGTTGAGGTATCAAATGGTCAAACGGCTGGACAGCGACAAGCCTTGTTATCGGGGTAACGCGGCCATCAGATTTTTGGGCACACTGCGGTGGAGGACTAGCAAGCTTTTCTATTTGTAAAAATTGCCTTTTTCTTTTCTTTTCTTTTCTTTACTTTTGTAGCCTTAATCTTAGTACGTAGTATTTTTTAGAGATTATAATAATCATATTATAACTGTCCTTAATATATAGCTTTTTAAGTTGAAATTAAAACATCGAAACAAGCAGTTACTTTATTATTTACCCCAGAGATTGTAAGCTGGCTTCTTAATAGTCGCCGATCAGATTATCGTTGAATTTATACGAATACTCCCTTTAAAGTTTAACATTTAAACATTCCCCCATACGAGTACTCTACCCCAGTTGCAATCGACTTTCTTTCGATACAGGTGTAAGATAATAAGGAACAGAAAGTAATTAGGCTGCCTTTGGCTGCGTGGTACTGGCAGAGTAGAATTCGTATCACCCTATGTCTGCCCGTGGGTATTGTACGAGGCGATTAAGGGTTTCCAGGAGGTGGGCAACAGCGCCTCCCGTTTTGACAATATAGTCCAAAATGCAAACTGCGGTCACCAACCCGACTGCCCAGCGTGGTGACTATGGGCAAATATCCCCCATGGCAGTCTTTTGGCGTGCCCTGGAGGAGGCCTACGTCCAGCAGTGGACTGCAATAGGTTGATGATGAGGCTGCCTTTAAACTACAATAATATGTTGCTTCGTGTGATTGGTGGATATCAAATGCATCCGTAGCTGAAGTGGAAAGGCAGTCTTATGTTATAGTTTTATAAGTAAGGAAGAGAGCGCGCGAGGAACCTAGAGGTACCATTTGGAATGATAAGAGAAGACAGAGCCTTTGTCTTCTTTGTGTGGTATGATCGAAGCCCCTGAGCCTGCCCAGTAGTAGAGAGCAAGACTACAATCTAATTGAAATAAAAATAAAGGATTCATATGCATTAAGGAGACTGTAATCGTAAACCGAATTACGAGCATTAACGCTGAAATATTTTATTTCAGTGTCATTCGTACCGAACGTCAATGGGAAACTTCTGGCGGTGCTGGATAGACACGTTTACTATAAAGCGATAAAGAATAAATATATCGACACCTGGCGCTGCCGCAGATGGGGGCGTTGCCATGCCAGGATTACCATCACCAAGGACGGAAAACTCGTACAACACGTTACGGAGCATAACCACGACGCTCCAAGGTTTATTATACGCAATGGAATTTTTGTTAAGTATTGAGCGACATCGGATTGTCATCTTGTTCTTATTGTCTTCGTTTGTTGTCTGTCACTACTAATCAAACTTGTACATCTTAACTATACCTTCAAATTTGGTCAGAAGTGGCACCATGTGGTTCTATCGGCCCTTGGTGATCGGCCTACCTCGTAAGGGATAAAGGCTTGATTATATGTATGTATGTTGTAGACGGCGCCATATGTTTCCTTTCTTCTATCCATCCCTGTTATCCTTTATCTTGTTACTCACGCATAGCACACGCATGTCCTCTCTCACATAATCTATTCAAGACTTCTTCCCCTTCTTTATTTAATAAAGTACAGAAGAGAGAAGAAAGTTTTCATAAAATAGTGTGTTTCTATTTTAACTATGACGTGTAATATAAAGAAAGCATTCTTGTTTACAAATCATAGCGCCTAATAATGTATTATGATGTTGTAAATAAAATATGTGAAGTTATTTTCGACTGTTATCAACTATTAAGTCATGAAACGAGCACGAACTTGGCTGTGACCCTGTGTGAAGGTGCCGCGGGTGTAGTGTCAGTGTGACATAATGAAGATTTACATAGTTTTGGATAATTTTGCAGCTTTGTATGTACCTACGTAATTGGGCACCCCCCCAGGTAGTATAGTTTGTTATTCCGCTTGTGATCCCCAGCTGAGGATGTAGGAGCCAAACCACTTGGAAATTGGGAATTCCGATCTATCACCCTATTTGTCCTCTAGGGTGACAGACCGAAAATAAAGTTTGACCTGTGCCACTTTTCATGTCAATAATAAGACAGATATCCATCTCCACTGGAACCTCCAAATTATAATCAAGTCTGGAAATTCGACCGACTTATAATCCAATCATGTGCAATTTTCTGTGGTCTTATCGGCCCTTGGTGCTCTGACTACCCCGTAAGGGATAAAGGCGTGATTATAATGTATGTATGTATGTGTAATTTCAGTAAAGTTGTATTGCTGCTAGCTGTATGTATACAGTGGCGCTGTCACCAGCAATACCACATACAACTGGCGCTGCATTCGCTACGGCAGCGGTTGTAACGCGAGGGTCATCATGGACAAGCAGAAAAATATTATGCATATTAAGGACGATCACACACATCTACCACCAGACTATACTATACATAAGAGTATATTTTTTTACTTTAAAGATTTTATAAATAAAAAGCAAACATCTCAGGATGTTACTAATATTAGGGTGTTCTAAAATAGGTACGTATTTGAACATCTAAAACGATTAGGTCATCGTTTTAGTTAAAATATCTAAAGTTAAAGGTCAAGGTCAAGATCTGTCATCCTGTTTTGTCCCTAAAGGGTGACAGACCGCAAAATTAAAAAAAAAAATTTGAACTAACCCACTTTTCATACTAATAATGTGACAGACTAATTCCGGAAATTGGAACCTCCAAATTATAGGTATAATCAAGGCTGAAAATTCGACCGACCTGTAATCCAATTTTGTGCGATTTCAGGAAAAATCTTAAAGAACGCAAACGGTAAAGAGGTATTGCTGCTGGCTCGTCATGTATACGGTAGTGCTGTCACCAGCAATACCACATATAACTGGCGCTGCTTTCGCTACGGCAGCGGTTGTAAGGCGAGGGTCATCACGGACAAGCAGAAAAATATCATACAGATTAAGGACGAGCACAAGCATCCACCGCCACACTATACCATAATTAAGGGTTTATTTTTTTTAGTTTGAAGATTTTGTTAATAAAAAGCAAACATCATAGTCCGAGGATATTATACTACATTAGTGTGTTCTAAAATCTATCGATCATTGATCAAAGGCCTTTGACCTGCCATCTGATTCTGCATTCTGTTTTGAAGACATAGTGCCTAATATATTATAATATATAGGTAAATAAAATTTGTGAAGTTATTTTCTTCAACTTTGTTGTAACCCTGAAGGTGCCACGGGTGTCATGTTAGTGTAACATAATGAAGATTAACATACGAGTAGTTTTAGATTACTTTGCAGCTATGTAGGTACCTATTGTACATTATATTATTATATATTATACGTGCTCGGTACCCAGGCGGTAGTTTGTTATTCTACCTGTGATCCCCAGCTGAGGATGTAGGAGGCAAAACCAGTTGGAAATATACCGATCTGTCATTCTATTTTGTCCCCCTAAGGTTACAGGCCGGAAAAAATTGTTAAAAAATGTTTGATCTGTCCCACTTTTCATACTAATAGTGGGTCAGACTAATTCTGGAAATTGGAACCTCCAAATGATATAGGTAATCAAGTCTGGAAATTTTACCGATCTGTACTCCAATTTTGTGCGATTTTAGGAAAAATCTTGAAGAACGCAAACGGTAAAGAGATATTGCTGCTAGCTGGTCATGTATACCGTAGTGCTGTCACCAGTAATACCACATACAACTGGCGCTGCATTCGCTACGACAGCGGTTGTAAGGCGAGGATCATCACGGACAAGCAGAAAAATATCATAAAAATTAAGGACGAGCACAAGCATCTACCACCACAATATACTATACATAAGGGTTTATTTTTTTTAGTTTGAAGATTTTGTTAATAAAAAGCAAACATAAACAATAAAAATAAACATCCGTGGATATTCTGAAATCTATCGATCATTGATCAAAGTCATTTGACCTGTCATCTGATTCGTACTACTGCACCCTGTTTTGAAGACATAGTGCCTGATACATTACAATATATAGGTAAATAAAATATTTAAGTTTTTTTCTTCATTTTTGTTGTAACCCTGAAGGTACTACGGGTGTAATGTTAGTGTAACATAATAAAGATTAACATAGTGGTTGTTTATTTTACCTGTGATCCCCAGCTGAGGATGTAGGAGGCAAAACCAGTTGGAAATTGGGAATATACCCATCTGTCATCCTATTTTGTCCCCCTAAGGTGACAGACCGGTAAAAAGTCGTAAAAAAATGACCCACTTTTTATACTATCAGTGGGATATACCAATTCCAGAAATTGGAACCTGCTGAAAATTCGACCGACCTATAATCCAATTATGTACACTTTCAGGAAAAATCTTGAAGAACGCAAAAGGTAAAGAGGTCTTGCTGCTAACTGGTCATGTATACAGTAACGCTGTCATCAGTAATACCACATACAACTGGCGCTGCATGCGCCAGGGTAGCGGTTGTAAGGCGAGGGTCATCACAGACAAGCAGAAAAATATCATACAGATTAAGGACGAACATAAGCATCTACCGCCATACTATACTATACATAAGGGTATATTTTTTTTAGTTTGAAGATTTTGTAATTAAAGAAGTAAACTACTAAAAAATTCATCCGAAATATTTCTACATTGAGATGTCCTAAAATCGATCTATTATTGATCAACGTCGATTGATCTATCGCATGTCGGTCTGGTATCTTTAATCGATCGACTCATACCGTTCTAACCTAACCTAACTAATATGTAATATCGATTTGCCAGTCGAAGAGTCGACGTTGATCGACTGATTTATTTATTATTATTCTTTAAATATTCTAAGACTTCAAATTAGGTACAACGTCCCACAAAACTGCTTGCGCCGTTCGAATGTGGGATCCGTGATTAATATTTAATACTATTATGTACTATAGTGCGTTTCACCGTATTATTAAATAATTATTCTAAAGTATAAAAGGCTAAGAATTTGAGTTTAATAATGACAAGAATTTGAGTTTAGATACTGTTAAGCAGTTTGGGAGCTTTAATTATCTGGTTGGTAGACGCTATCGATAGACATCGACTAATCCACTCTACCATCGATCGGTGCCGTCGATCGACAATCGTTCGATTGGTCTCGACAACTTTAGGCTTATATTTTCCGTACAACATGTCACTTTACACCTCGTAGTAAAGTTATAACCTCTCTACTCCACGTTTTTAAACCACGTAAATATTATTATAATAGCAATGATAATGTAGGTATTTACTATACTGAATCCTGATGCATAATTTTTTAAACTCTGTATTTATTGTGTTTTTTTTGGGTTCAATAAAGATTCCAACTTTTTGGATGTTTATTTTTTGTTAATATGTTTGAAATCATATCACACATTATTTCAGCCTATTACAGTTTACCGCTGTACTATATTTAGGGTTGCCCTAAAGTACGCCACAAGAATAGTGCCACAGAGGAGTTTTTGCTCATAGTGACTACGCTGGTAAGGCGGGTTGTGGTGATCGTAGGCAGCGTGATTTTTGGACATCGTTGCCAATACGGAAGGTGCTGTTGCCCAACTTTCAGTAACCCTTTATTGCCTCTTACTACTCACGGCAGGCTGCTAGCACGGATAGTGCCGTCTCTGCTGACACCACACGGTTAATGTTAATAAGTAGTGATGAAATGGCATATGTGAATTTTGTATAATCATCTGTGTTTAGTTATTTTATTGCCTACGAATAGACAGGGACTTTCTTTTAGGTACGTTTGTGCTTAAATAATGTGATTAATTAAGGCCTGTGGTAAAATCTCACCTTTTCTAATGTTATTTATATTCCACGTGTTAGTATTCATCAAAGATTAATACCAAATCTTATTTCAGTTATATACGTGAAGAACTCGAATGGAAAAGAACAGTTACTGTTGGATGGTTATGTATACGCTCATACTTTCTGCAGGCAAAGCACCGATGCTTGGCGCTGCACATACTGGGCCCGGGGCTGCCGGGCCAGGATCATCACGGACAAGATGAGGAACATCAGGGATTGTTCGGCCAATCACGCCCATGCACGCCCAAACTATACTATACATAGAGGTGTATATTTTGCTAGCGGATCGAGTATCGAGAAGATGAACAGGTTTTAAAATTGTTAAGAACCATAGTCGATGCAGTTTTGAACATACCTAAAAATATTGAACATTACTATGATTATTTTGTTACTGTGATTTTATTTTAGGTGTGCATGAGATTTAAATCAAATTTTCCATTGAGAAATAAATTTTCGTCTTCCTTCATTTTTGTTAGCCTTTGTAGTTTATCCAAGTCTTGTATGGAAAGATATAAAAATGTTTTACACAGTGTATCAACTTATAAAAATATTGTTCACAGTTATTTGGGCGTGTAATCAACGAGGCAAGGTGATGGCCATAATTGGCGGGTATCCATTTTACCTGAACAAAGCTAACTATTCGACCAATAGATGGCGTTGTATACGTACGGGCTGTAAGGCGAACTTCACTATTACGAAGGACCAGATATTTGTCCGACAGTCCCTCGAACATGGACACAAGTCTGCTCCATATTTAATTAAGAATGGCATTTATGTTAAACTACGAGTATAATTAGAAAATATAAAATTGTTTTGCATTGGTGTTCGTTGTCGTAACATTGAAGAACACGCGAAAGAACCTATTTCGAGATTTTACTTTTTTAAGCCGAAAAGTTGAGTATACATTAAGCAAGCTATAGGGTCGGTTCATATGTGTCGGAAGAAGCGTCGAGCGTATCTCCAGATACAGGCAAACGTACGATCGACACACTAACATATCATCGGTTGTGTGTGATAATACGCGACGCATGTTCCGTCAGATAAGAACCGACGCATAAAGCGAGCTTTGCTATAAGTATTATACGTAGAAACTGTGTCACTGTCAAGCGGTAAAAAAACAAGAAAATTTTGCTTACGCTGGGCACAATAGAACAAAACGATACTAACGCCATCTAGCTAATGTATGTAGTATGTATAGGTATACTCTAAGGCAGGTAACCTTTGTGTTAGATTTTAATGATCTGTGAATAAAATAGTAGTAGCTTTTTTTATTCTTCTATGTGTTGTACCTACAAGCGCTATAAGTTCTCTTTTTTGCAACTGCAACTGGTCGCACTGCATAATACATGACTTTTGATATTAATCTATAGCAAACTAAATTATTAAGTCAGTGTTCTATTTTATAATCAGTCAGATTATATAATAGAGTTGTTAGAATTATGGCCGCATAGTGATTTCTTGAACTTTAGTAATAAAATATATAAAATATAAATAAGAAATAAGCCTGCCGATATACATATTATGCATACCTATACATACACGTGCCTATACATATAATTTCGATTTGAGTTTATGTTAAATAAAGATAGCTATTACATTTCTTTGAAATACAAAGTTTGTTTTTGCATGTTAATTTAATGTAGGTACTTAAAAAGACTTGTAATTAGAAAGTATTAGTATGATGCTTGTTGTTTCTGTTAACATTGAATAACTAATGTGATGGATTATATTTAATTTTAAGGTAATTTTGGACCTTCTGTTGGTACCTATTAACTGTCTCATGGAACTAAACGTTAAACTAGAGTCCGTTTCATAGAGTAACTTTAAGCCTGATTTCGAAATTATTTTTTTACGTGCAGTGACACTGGTAATGTAGTCATACACATAGTAACTAGAACCATAATTCAAAGTAACTATTTCGTGAAACGCACTCTAGTAGATGTGTGATTAAAAATATCAATATACTTATAAATTCGATCCTTTTTAAAACGTTTAAGTTGATTATAAAATTATTAATAAAGAAATGGAAAAAATTCTTCACCCGGGTGGGAATCGAACCCACGACCTCTGCATTCCGCGTGCCAGCGCTCTCACCACTGAGCCACCGGGTCAATTAGTCGGATGACGAATTTTACCATCTCTTTTCTAAATTAAGTTTAAGTTGAGTTTAATTTCTTTTTGATATCTCTACAATTTTTCTATATCTTTATTCGAGTTCTAATCTAGAATAGAGTATAATAGAATAGAATAGAATAGAGTAGAATAGAGTAGAATAGAGTAGAATAGAATAGAATAGAGAATAGAATAGTTTTTTATTTGAAAATTACACATACACGGACAGAAGTAACATAGAAAAGGACAATAGAAATAGGGTAGAAATACAGATTAAAAGAATAAAAGACCAATTAGGAGCTGACGTTATGGAATCTCTTAATCATATCAGCCATCGAGTACACTGTTGAACATGTGCCCGCCCCTTAACCATATATTATTAGAAATTACTAGAAAGTATGTATAAAAAACAACAACTTCTTCGTTACAGTTACCTGGGCTAAAAATACTAAGGGAAAAGATATAGCCGTAATCGATGGCTATACATTTTATCTCAACAACACTTACTCCCGCACCGAGAGATGGCGCTGTTCGAGATATGGATGTAAAGCCAAATTCACTACCACTAAGCGTAGGGAAATTGTACGAATGTTTCTTGAACATAATCATACTAAGACTTATTCGCATATTATTAAGAAAGGTGTTCTCATTAAAATTTACAAGTAAAAGTTGTAGTAATTTTTCTTAATATGTGTAACTATTGTTTTAATTCTGTAATATAACTACCAATAAATGTTTAATCTAGACTCTGTTTTAATTTTTTGTTTAACACGTAATTTTTATATTGTAATCCTTTGTTCATCTATTTCGTACCATATTTCTATTAAATTCGTAGGTAGGTACTACTGATTAGGGTTCTGCTAGGTATATAAAGACGAATCTGTCTACTTAATTTCTCTATTTCAGTCACCTGGGTTAAAAATACAAAGGGAAAAGACGTAGCTGTAATCAGTGGCCACGCATTTTATCTCGACTGCACTTACACCCGCACCGAGAGATGGCGCTGTACGAAATGTAGGTGTAAAGCCAAATTTATCACTACTAAGAGTAGGGAAATTGTGCGAATGTTTCTTGAACATAATCATAAGATTGATTCGCATGTTATAATTAAAGGAGTTTTAGTTAAGGTTAAACGTTAAAGTTGTTTACCTTTCTTAATGATCGTAACTATTGTGTTAATTTTGCAAAATACCTACCAATAAATTTTCATCCTGGAGTCTGTTTTCATTTTACCGGATCGGAACGCATCAATATACCTACATCTCTACTCTATGAAATATACGTGAACGAGCTTACTACAAATGTTTCAAAATGTGTAGTACTAATAGCAAAATATCAATATTTTTTTTATTTAACGCAATAAGGCATGATTTGTTTATTTTAATCCTTTGTTAATATATTTTGTAACATATTTCTATTTATTCGCATTGATAAAGATAATCCTAACCACATAATTTCTATTTTACAGTTACCTGGACTAAAAATAGTAAGGGAAAAGATATAGCAGAAATCGGTGGCCATTCATTTTATCTTAACTGCACTTACACGCTCACCGAGAGATGGCTCTGTACGAAACGTGGTTGTAAAGCCAAATTTACTACCACTAAGCGCAGGGAAATTGTACGAATGTTTCTTGAACATAATCATAAGCAAAAAGAATGTAGTTATTATTAAATTTAAATTTAAAAATAAAATTTGATATTCGAATACAAAAACTACGATATTAAACTTTACTCCTAAAATATACTTATGTTTTATGATTGACAAATGATTTCTATATATTTATTTATCTGTTACCCGACTGCGCCGAAGTTAAGCTAGAACAAAAAAGAAGATTAGAAATAAGCTCGCCATTGTAGGTACATGTTGATTTTGCCTTAAAATTGTTATATTTTATATATTTTTGTGTGTACAACAATGAATAAAGGATTTAGAATGTAGGTATTTATGCATATTTCCGGCTTATCGTATTTTAGCTTGAGAGGTAGGTTACATTTATCTTACGGCCAATTTTAATACGAGAGATCAAAAAGAATCTTGGCTTTATTTATTCCTAATTTGAAATTTTGTATGAAAACAATTGAAGATTAAATCTGAGATATGCAAAAAATCTCTCAAGATCAGTTATAGAAACTGTAGGTTAGTCGGAAGAGTGACACCGGATACCAAGTATTTGTAAGTAACAGTCGGGTTTTTAAAAAATGTAATATTCAGTTAAATCTACATATTTAGTAGGTATATATTTCGATAAAAATGAAAGGTAGGTATTTAAAATAATATGATTTGATTTTACAGTTATTTGGGCAATCAATCAACGGGGGAAAAGAGTAGCGGTAATTAACGGATATTCGTTTTACCTTTCAAAGCATCACGCTCTCACCGATGGATGGCGCTGTACGCGATCGCAGTGTAAAGCTAAGTTCACTGTAACAAAGGATAAAATATTTACAAGATTAAACCTCGATCACGATCACCCGTATGTTCCATATGTTATAAGTAATGGATGTTATGTCAAAACAAATTAATGTAAATTCAGTAATTCATGTATATACGAGTAGTTTTAATTTGTGTTCAATAAAGAATAAGTAAGAATAAATTTATAAAGTTGGAAATTATTACATAGTCCTGTTTATTTTTCTAGGTCCAATTAAGAACACTTGAAACCGACTAGCATGTATGAAGACTTTAATAAATGTGGATGAGGCGTGTTTGGAACGTACGAAATGGAGATCTGTGGGGTAAGCACGAACCTTTTCACGCGGCGTAACGCTAGCGACTCGCTAGCAAAATTAATGTGAATTGACAGTTTTACGATAGTGTTACGGACTATCGAGAGGTTCGTGCTTACCCCTCAGTTGTCCTATGAGACCTAGACGTGAGGTATGTAGGTATGTATGTATTTATTTTATTTTATGTATGTATGTAGCTATATTTTATTGTATTTGTATGTAGATACATGAATCTACGTGCTGATGCGGGTTTCTCTAGAATATAGTAAGATGTCCTGCGTTCATATCGTAAGAGTCGACTAAGGAACTTAGAAGCGACTCTGAGGCGATAATTATTATAAACTTATCACTGAATTTTTTAAATTAAAGGTATACCAGATTCTGGCCTCGCTATGCTATGTGGCTGTAAGATATTCTTCGAGATCTTGTCTTGCAGTTCTATCCCAGTATGGGAGCACGGCCGTAGATATGTTTTAATTGTTGTTATTTCTTTGTAAATTATCATGGAGAAGGTATAAAAGAGGAGGTGGGACTATGAACTGAGTCGTGTGGCAATCGTGAGGCCATGTCGTCATAATAGGGGCGGAGCTTCAGGGCCAACGTGGCTAGTCATTATAAGGTGGTTTCTATGTAAATGGGCAGGGCTACAGTGTTAGAATGCTCCCCTCGTCCCATACTTCACCCCGGCTCAGCGGCACACTATTTTTGTGTTAAAATATACATAGCCGCTGCTCCTCTTTTATTTCTTTTCCATGTAAATTATTCACAAAGGTACGTAGGTTCAATAGGTACGTAAGTATGTTAAGACATAGAAATAGACATTTGTGTTGATAGTGATCATGTCGTTACCTGATCTAGGATTACTACTATTAATCTAGAAGTATCTTCATTTGTTAGCCAGAACAAAGTTTAATGGTGAATAGTCTCATTACAGTTTTAAGGTATTGATTACAATACATATAATGTATTTTTTTCTTAAAAGATACACATTTCTTATAAGTACACACCTTTTCTGCGTAATGGATACGTGTTGTCCAAAATAAATGATTTGCAGTTTATTTTATACAATAATCTTATATTTTTTTGTAGTAACCTGGACAGTCAACCAGCGCGGGAAAAAGCGAGCCATAATTGACGGACATACATTTTACCTGGATAAGGTTCGTATTCAGACCGATGGGTGGCGCTGTACCCGGCGCTTTTGTAAAGCCAAATTCACTACAACTAAGGATCAGAAAGTCACAAGATCGAGTCTCAAACACACTCACATGTGTAAAAATAATTATTAGTATAGGATTCCATGTTAAATTAAGTACTTAGATAAAGTAACACTCGTAGGTAGGTACTTGCTTTTGTGCAAGAACGATAATCTCATCTTTTTTTTTAAATATTCCAAATTAACTAAGTTATTTTTGGATGGCATAATCAATAATAATAAAAAATATGTGAATTTTATTTCTCATTATCTGAAACAGAAGTAATATTTTTTTATAAAGTAAAAATTAATATTCTACCAGTAAAACAACAACAAACGCATAGTCGCCGTCCCGTCTGCGTCATTGAAAAAATACACGAGTATTAAACATTATTTATGTAAAACCATGAACGTATAAAGAATAACGGACAGAGTGTTGTCAATACACAGAGTGAAGCATTCATAGAAAGCTCGGTAAAGATATTCCATGGAGTAGGGATGTGTATTGACGCTTTATCCACCCACACATACAAACCATAGTAAGCTCGGCGCCTACTAGAAAATACGCACACATGCGCAACGCGCCGCCATTATGGTATCAATATGTGCATTGACAGCATTACGTCCGTTGTTCTTTCTATGTTCATGTGTAAAACAGTACACTTCCTTTTTTTCTTATTTTATATTGTACACATGTGATAACGCACCTAATGAATAAAAAAGTAACAATATACACATTTTCGATATACCTCGTACCTATTAGTAATTTATTTATTTATTATTTAGTAATAATACAAATAAGTATTCCTCATACTATAATATTTGCCTGATATTTGTTTTTTTCTTCATACTTTACCTACATGGTGCATTCCAGTGCAATTTGTCAAAAATTCCAACGGCAAGGCTATGGCATTGCTCGATGGATACGTGTACTACCTTGGAGTGTCCAGTAGAAATACCGATATATGGAGGTGCACCCGATGGAGTCGCTGTACTGGCAGAATCATCACTAACAAGCAACGGGCCATGGTCCAGTGCAATACTAGGCATACGCACGACCCTCCGACCTATGTTGTACGGAAAGGTATTTATATTAAAGTGTAGTCTTGTACATTTAGCGTGAAATAAATAATACTTTTTTGCAGTGTTTGAATTTTAGTCATGACATTCATTATACACATAACTGTGTTACCAAAATGAGGTAGTCAGAATTTCAAAACCATTAAGGTTCTACAATATCTACAGCTTATAGTGGGGCCGGATGTAAAAGATAATAATAATAACGTCCGTAAGTGCCGAGTCGGCTTCGGTTTATAATCTAGGGGCACCCCTCCACCCTAGCCGCTCACCAAATGTTGCCCCCTTTGTCGCTCCGTGCGTGCGGCTGTTTCAGAAATGTGTTTGCCCATGAAATGAGTTGGCGAGTCACCGCCTGCCACCTAACAATTATGAGATTTGGTTGTAATGGCAACCATTTTCCAACCCCACCCAAAATTCATTCCCATTGCCCATGACCTTGTTTCCCATCGCATGACAGAGCTCTGCACTCCAATAGTCTTGCACATGGCGGGAACCACCGCTGGGCGTATCATATTGCGCGGTCGGCGATGGTATCCGCCATGTGTGTCCCACACCATATTAAAGTTCTCTAAAAAGGGTCTCTACATCTTGGCCACGGCCCGATGCACGCCTCTCAAAGGATCAGGACTCTATAGTCCCGAGAATTTAAACAGAGATACAATAATAATAAATATGTAATAAATAGATTTATTTGCACCAAAGAAATAGGTTACACTTTTACACATCACCGTTCCAATCTTTAATGTGACTAGTTGCTAGTTCATTGTTTAAGAGAGCGCCCCTAAGTCCGTAGTTGACTCTTAAGATATTTATCTACGGAAGGAGATGCAGCTAATTAATTTTTAAGAAACCAGCATAAGACTAAATCAAAATGGATTGGTTGTTAAAATTGACTACGAATAGCTTACTTACTTGACAACTTTTGTTACAGTGTTTACCATTATTATGTTCTTTCAGTTGTTTTCGCAAAGAGCATCAAAGGCAAAAACCTCGCCTTGCTGGATGGCTACGTATATTTCTGCTTCAATCCTAACAGTACGAAGTCAACGGAGACCTGGCGTTGTACGCGATGGGGACGCTGTCTTGGCAGGATCATAACAAATAAGAATGGAGAAGCAATACGGCGCGCTACTATACACACACATAGTCCCCCTACCTACATACTGAGGGATGGCATCTGTTTCAAAATAGGAAGACCTTGAGAGGGCTTTACAGTGCGACAAGGTCAATAGTGGACACCAATTTATTTTGTGATTGCTTTTCTTAGAGA
This sequence comes from Carposina sasakii, assembly GCA_014607495.2. Lineage (NCBI taxonomy): Eukaryota > Metazoa > Arthropoda > Insecta > Lepidoptera > Carposinidae > Carposina > Carposina sasakii. Next base: position 11,262,896 of record CP053158.1, read on the forward strand.
TGACATTGCGGTCCTGAAGGATTTATTTGTTTGTGATAAAGTTGAAGGAGTGCTATTAAGGCGGGCCAGACAGAAGAGACGTAAGACGCAGACTGGGCGCGGACATTTGTCTGTCTACCGCGTCCCTTTCATACAAAATGTAATGAAGCGTCGCGACACAGAAGAGACGGGGCGTGGGCGCGACGCAGGAAGAAAAGAATCGTCCCCGCCCTGTCCGCGTCTTACGTCTCTTCTGTCTGGCCCGCGCCTAAGCATTCAAATTCTTTATGAAAATTTGTTTGTTTTGTAATGTTGTATGATTGTTTTCGAAGTTTTGCGGTGCCCATTATTTATCTTGAATAACTGTACTAGAGATCGAAATCGAATCCAAGATCATTTGGGTAAAAATACGAATTGTGCCCATAGAATTGTAACAATCTCAAACTTATCTGTTTATTTGTTATTACGAGACAATGATTTGTTTTATCTCTATCGTTGCTCGAGGGAAAAAACTTGAAAGAAGAAAATTTAACTAGAATTAGGTAGAAAAATAATAAAGCATTATCCCATAATGTTGTTAATTATTATACCTAATCTTTATAGTAGGTTTTATTGTAATTATTGTTTATACGTATATACAATTTGATACACATATTTAAACTGCAAGATTATTATTTCACGCACCCAGGTTTTTTAAAGGACTCCTTGGTCTATGTAAGATGTATCTCTCTCATGCTACGTTTAGATATGAGATATGACTCTCGCCCCTCTCATACATATGACTGTAGTTGATAAATGCTCATGAGTAAAAAAAAATCACCTTTTTTCAGTTCGTTACGTGAAGAATAGTAATGGTAAGGAGTTGGTGTTATTGGACGGTTACACATATTGCCCTGCTAACCTCACTGAAACTTCCAATACGTGGCGTTGCACCAAGTGGGGACACTGTCGTGGTAGGATTATCATGGACAAGAAAGGAGCCTTAATTGAATCCACCACGATGCACTCCCACGAACGGACACCGTATGCTATTGAGAACAACGTTTATATAAGTTTAGATACTTTAAAAGGCTCACCCATTGCTAAGTGGGACATATAAATGGGTATTGTACCAACCTATTTGGGGATAAGGGCGTGCTTTATAATAGGTATGTATGGTTATATATCTTGATACCACATTTTATAATCATATACTTGATTATAACATACATACTTGACAGATAACATATGACCCTGTTGGGCACAGCAACATGTTTTTAGTGTGGTAGGCAGACTGAAGCATTTCATAGTTAATTTCGGGTTCAATTTTAATTGCACCATTATTATTATTATTATTGTTATTCCTGTTTAAATTCTCGGGACTACAGAGTCCCGGTCCTTTGAGAGGCGTGCATCGGGCCGTGGCCAAGATGTAGAGGCCCTTTTTAGAGAACTTTTAATATGGTGTGGGATACACATGGCGGATACCATCGCCGACCGCACAATATGATACACCCGGCGATGGTCCCCGCCATGTGCAAGACTATTGGAGTGCAGATCTATGTCATGCGATGGAAACAAAGGTCATGGGCTATGGGGCTGAATGTTGGGTGGGGTTGGGTAACTGGGCTATTGAAGGAGACTAACGGACGCCTGCCATTACAACTAAGTCTCATAATTGTTTGGTGGCAGGCGGTGACTCGCCGACTCATTTCATGGGTCCCCTGAAACGGCCGCACGCACGGAGCGACAAAGGGGGCAACATTTGGTGAGTGGCTAGGGTGGAGGGGTGCCCCTGGACTTTAAACCGAAGCCAACTTGCCACTTACTGACGGGCACGTCCACCCTCGAGCTGTCATAGCTCTCGCGACTCCACTCTGTTCCTCGTCAGACTTCACTCCGGCGCCGGAGATGAGGAATAGGGTCTTCCCCCGGGAGTACTTCAGGTCCGTGGGAACGCTACCTCCCAACAGCTCGCCACAAGCTGCCCTGCGGGCTTATTGTTATTATTATTATTATTATTGTTACGCTAGAACGAGATATTTTGCATGTATTCTACTGAGCATAGCACGCCTCTGTCCCGACAGGTTACATTAGTTACAGATCACGGGCCTTAATTTCATATACCTCATTAGTTTCATGTATTTTTTATAAGTAGGTATTGATATTATTAACATTACTTTAAAGTGTTTTTGACACAGATATATTTTGAAATAAATGAATTTATAATGTTACTAGTTTCATTTCCTATATTTAACCTAACCTAAATGTGCTATTAATAAACCGCGCGTAAAGTTACATCCTCATCATACATGACTTTTGACATCAAAATATATACAGGATGTAACAAAAAGGGTATGTTAAGCGAAAAGCTATGTAAATAGCCCACTATACAGGATGTTTTTTTGTGGCCACCTTTAACGAAGGGTACGTATTCTATACATGAAATAAAGTAAGTTTATGCCAAAAAAAAATGCTGGGAAAAAAAATTTTTTTTTTGAAAAAATTTTTAAATTCCTTGATTGTGCGAAATTTATAGTGTCTAGTGTTTATGTTAGTTTTTTTATAGACAGATATTAATTATTTTTCGTGAAAAAATCCTGCTACGCACGTCTATGTGCATTTATGCAGAAAAACGCAGTCTATTTACTCAACTTTGGACCCTAATATTTTGGAAACCAGACACTTCCCAGGTATGCTTCCATGGAGAAAAATGATCGTGATGATGAGGAGATTCCGTAGTTTTCGGAAACGTTGAAGACCAAAAATCACCCTGTAGAGAACCTATCTATAAAATTTAAGACTCGAAATCACATTTTTGTTTTTCAACATTGTATGAAAATTCCTGAGATATTTAAAAATTCTCCATACTATCCGGAAAAATAAACATGTGATTTGGGGTCTCAAATTTTGTGGATAGGTTCTCTACAGTGGGCTGTTCATATAGCTTTTCGCTTAACATACCCTTTTTGTTACATCCTGTATATAATTAAACTGTATACCTTATACCTAGTTTAAAGATTTTTATTAGTAAGGGCTTAAAAATATGCTTTCGCTTAAAAGAACTTTTGTTTATGAATATGTAGTCATTTAAACTTTGTTTTAGTTACTTACGTGAAAAACGCTAATGGTAGGGACCTGGTGTTGTTGGATGGACACACGTATTTCTTTGCCAACCAAAGTAAGAGCACCTATACCTGGCGCTGCACCAGATGGGGTCGCTGCCACGGCAGGCTCATCATGGACAAGACTGGAGCTCTTCTGGACTTCAACACGAAACACTCGCACGAAACACTGCCCTACATTATCCAAAACGGTGTTTATGTTAAGATCTAATACGTATTAGGTTGTTATTTTGTTAAGAAATAAATTTCTCTTTATCTTTTACTAATTTTTTTTCACTGCAAAACAACAGATGAGCGACTTTACGTTAATTTAGAGGAAAAAATTGTTTGTGTTTTTTACGAGCGACAGCGAACATACATTTCCACCAATAGGAGTTAGACTTAATCACGTCATTAATCGATTGCTTTAAATGAAGGCTTCCTATTGGCGGAAATTTTTCAATGATTTTACAAACTTGTGAAATTGTTAAATATTAACATGCAGGTATGTTTCTATCAGGTTCTTTGTACCTCTTGGGTTTTATTCCACTTTCCATACCGCCGCCATTTAACCCTGTATGATTGTATATCTGAATCGAATATATCTCGGTGATTATTTATGTTACAGTTATCTGGTGTACAAGTGTCCGAGGAAAACCACTGGCCATTATAGAAGGATATTCTTTTTACCCCAAGTACAAACACAAGTTCACCGAAGGGTGGTCGTGTACCCATACCAACTGCTACGCCAAGTTCACCCTTAAGAAGGAAAGCTCAGAGATAGTAAGAGTTCAACTCGAACATAATCACAGTATGGGTTCCTTTGTTATTAAAGATGGTATTTGTCATAAACACTCAGCTTTTAAGTTAAGCTAATGTTTAGAATACTTTTAAACTCAAATGTATGTACTATTTTATTTAGGACTAGTGGACGTTTCGTCCGTGTTGTCTACAGAAAAAACAAAATTTCGAAATTGTCCGGGAATAAAACATTTTTCCTATATGTTAAGTGGGACCTGTCACAATATATTCCTGAAAACTGCATCGAAATCGGTTCAGCCGTTTCTGAGATTAGCGTGCACAAACGCACAGACAAACAGACAATCAGACAAAAATTACAAAAATCAATATTTTGGGTACTATTGCGTTAATAAAGGTCTCCTATAATATTTTTTCTCATATATCTTTCGTGTACAGACACGATCCGTTACATTTTTATTATATGTATAGATAGAAGAAGATATAGATATTAATCCATTGTAAGTAGTTATAGTATGAGATGCCTTTTATTTTATGTTAGTAAACAAATACCACTCACTATAATATCCATTATAATTACCAAGTACTGTTTAACTATTAAATTATAGCTGGGTAAGCTTTATAATTTTATGTTATAATACAATAGATTATTTACTCGGTGACCTGCCTACTTTGATATTTATACTACTACGAGTAGTTAGTGATAAATTTTTGATGAATTAGATATTTTGACACTAACATCCTTCTATCACTTTATTTTCTTGAATGTTATACCTAATTGTTATTTGTGTCGTTACAATCAGTATATATATATTTTTTATATAAAATAATTATTTAAAATATTTAACTTTACCTACTTCGCGATTAGATATTTCTTCATAGATTAAATATTTTTTTATTCTGGTAATTATTCTCTGTTTTAGATACTATAACATGGTGTATTAACAAACGGGGAAAGCAAGTTGCCCTATTCCTTCTACTGCAAACACAGCAGCAAATCAAGCGTTGGTTGGCACTGCACCCATACTTCATGCACTTCCAAATTCTCTACATCTAAAGACTGTAACAAGGTTTTAAAAATTCACCTCAACCATGGCCATAATAGGCCATCTTATTTCATTCAAAATGGAGTCTATATTAAAGTGTGTAACTAAGGAAACTACCACGTAGGAGGTAAAGAGGAGGGTTGCCGTTGCATGGTTTATGCTGCGCTAGATAATGCACATTGCGCTTTTCTGTTCATCTTGCGCATAATATATTTGCTCAGCAACAGCTACAACAGACGATAAAAGCACAGCTTATGACGCAAGTTAAAATTAAATAAAAGAAACGGAAGAAAATAAATGTACAGGGTAATGTAGATGAGTAGAAGGAGGTTTGATGGGAAGTTTAAATGAAGATCCATGGTGGGTAAACCCTATGGTATATTCTTTTAAGTTTAAGTAAACATATGTTGCGTATTAGCCGAGTGGTCCCGCATGCCCGGCAGTGTAGAGTACCACCCCTGCCTGCCCGTGGGTATCGTACGAGGCGATTACGAGTAAGGGTTTCCGGGAGGTGGGCAGCAGCGCCTCCCGTACTGACAACATAGTCCGAAAATCACACTACGGTCACTAACCCACCCAGCGTGGTGACTATGGGCAAAACCCCCCTGTGGCAGTAGCCTTGTGGCGTGCTCTGGTGGAGGCTTACGTCTAGCAGTGGACTGCAATAGGCTGAAGAAGAAGATATTGCGTATGATGTATTATGTATAGTAAATGGCTAGGTTGATCCTAAATGCTGATATGTTATATGAAGTTTACATATTAAAAATATATGTGGGATAAGTGGGAGGGTTTTTAATGGTCATAATATATTAAGAGTGTGTGTGGGAACTTCACAATACAGTTCTACCGGCCCCTTTTCACCATCGGGATACTAGACGTAGACTAGCGTATCACCCTTATGTTGTTGATATCCCACCCATCCGCACCAAACGTTATGCTAACTCATTTGTACGGCTAAGGAGTGGAATGTACTTCCTGCCGATGTATTTCCCGAGCACTACAACATTGGTCTCTTCAAAACTAGAGTGAATAGGCACTTTCTAGGCAAACATGTACCACCCAAGGCCGCATCTTGCTTAACATCAGGTACGATGGCGGTCAAATGTTTGCCTAGCTAATTGTAAAAAAAAAACATCATTCTCAGCCTATTGCAGTCCACTGCTGGACGTAGGCCTCCCCCAGGGCACGCCACAAGACTTCCAGGGGGGTATTTGCCCATAGTCATCACGCTAGGCAAGCGGGTTGATATTTAAATTGGAGCCTATACAGGGTGTAACAAAAAGGGTATGTTAAGCGAAAAGCAACGTAAATAGCCCACTATAGAGAACCTATCCACAAAATTTGAGACTCGAAATCACATGTTTATTTTTCCTGATAGTATGGAGAATTAATAAATATCTCAGGAATTTTTATACAATCTTGAAAAATAAACATGTGATTTCGAGTCTCAAATTTTGTGGATAGGTTGTCTACAGTGGGCTATTTACGTAGCTTTTCGCTTAACATACCATTTTTGTTACACCCTGTATAAATATAACGAATTGATCAAATTTTGACAATAAGTATTTACTTACTTATTAACCGAAATATATTTAACATTGTAAAGAAATATGGATTATGGCTGTATTTTTAGTAGATTGCACAAGGAAGAGGGTCATATTTATATTTCATTGGCAAGCTCAAGAGTCTAAACAGCTTGTCTCGTTTCAGCCTTAATTAGATTCGTCCCGATTTTGAGACATTTTTGTTTCATTGCTTTCACAAAATTTCCACTTCGTGATAAAAATCTGATATTCTTTTTGACATCTAATATTGGAATTGGCCCATTAGTTGTGTGAATGATACTGGGTAGGTTTTTTTCAGTCACGTTTTTTCCTAAGTAGGTAAATGAGGTTATTAATGATTTTTTTTCCTTTTTTAGCTGTCTGGTATTTGAATGCAAAAGGAAGGCCAGTAGTGGTTGTAGATGGTTACTCATTTTATCGGAAGGTTGCTAACATCAGGACCAACGGCTGGTGCTGTACCCATCCGTACTGCAACTCAAGGTTCACCGCGACTAAATGCAACCAGATTGTGAAAGCAAACTTCGTACATACACATAATAGACCCAAATTTGTTATCAGAAATGGTATTTTCTGTAAATCGTAATAGTAGGATCTGTTGTAATGGTGTTACTTAGGAACTCGACATTCATATTATTCATATTTTTTTTCGAAGAAAGTAGATTGGGGATCAGTTTGAACCAGCAAACTATAAATGGGCTCAAAGGGGAATAACCTCTCAAAAGGGAATAACTCATACTGTTGTACTTATAATGTGTACATAATAGGGTAAAAGGTTACCTATGTAAATATGAAAATGACTAGTTTTTATGATTAATAATTAATTTATAGAATAGTTTATGTCAATATATTTATTTTTTAATTCAATTTTGCGATATAATGTCTCTCTTTCACTTACACGGAGACTTTACCAAATATATTAATTTCAATATATGTATAATGCAAAATGAACAGAAAATTAGCCTTTAGGCGCAAATTGTCAAATTAGAAAATTGTCAAGCGGTCGCAATCAGTCAATTTCGCAAACTGCTGTCAATAAGTACAACATAAAAATAATCAAGTATAATAGTTTTATTAATGTTTAACCTATCATAAACTAAATAACATTGGTAACCTGCAGTCTTGCTTCGGTTCAATTGGTTATTGTTATGTAATACTGTACTAACTGATAATGAAGTTCTAAAAGTCTAACTGTGTTTGGATTTCTAGCGCTGTTTCATATATTTTAATTCGTTCAATAACTGCATCTGTGATGTGTGATTTATTGATACTGACCATAGTTTTAGGAATCAGTTTAAGTTTTTCTACCTATCTACATACATTAATGAACATTCCTTTCTATTTCAGTAAACTATTATATGAACAAACGAGGCAAACCGATATGCGTCATCGATGGATATTCTTACTTCCGTAAGAACGTCTACAAAGTTACCGATCTATGGATGTGTACCTACCGAAATTGCCGTGCCAAATTCAACACTTACCTAACAAATGGCGAATTGTACGACATGATATTAATAGTCACATACATGATAAGCCTACTATTGTTATTGAGAATGGGATTTGTTTATATTCTCGTGTGTAAATATTGATGTTAACTGCACTTTTGGGTAACTATGTAATTATCATCATCATCAGCCTATTGCAGTCTACTGCATGCTGCACTATGCCATACACAACAACAGTTACAGTTAATCAAGGTAAATAGTAGATATTGACTTCATATTTGCTTTTCTTAGAAATTTCATTAATATTATTTGTTTGTTTTTGTAGTGTTTACGATTGTTTTCTAATGCCCAATAACCCTTTAAAAACTGTTCGAATCTTTTAATAAGATAATTCTTTGTTAACATTTTATCTTTTGCGTTTTTCTGTGTAGGTTTAATGTGATAAAATTTTACGTTTATTCTCGGTCGTCCCCAGTAGGTACGAGTGGGGAAAAAAGTATCGTTCGTCCCCAGTGGGGACGACAGGGTGGGGACGACCGCGAATAAACGTAAAATTTTACAATAAGAATTATTCTAAAGTGACAAAGAAATCTCCCTTAAAGTATGATTCACGCTACACCGTGTCGCTTCCGGACACATTATGGTATACTTTTTGTATGAAGTAATTCATGCCTGACCGTGGCTCGACCGTGCCTCGGCCGTGCGCCGCCGGGACTCGGCCGGGGCACGGCGTTGATATGTCGGTGGGTATTGTCTCCCGACTCCGGCACGGTCCGCTAACAAAAATCACGAACACAGATATAGTCGTGCAAATAATACACCCAAACAGCCCAGTGTAGCATGAATGACTCGTCCGGCTGGGCGCATGGCGGACGTGCCCCGGCCGGGGCACGGCCTGGGCGCGACACGGTGTAGCGTGAATCATCCTTTACTCTACTGGTAAATAAGATGATATATATGCTTATAAATAAATTATTCATTTAATATTCTTCTTAAGGTGGGTTCCCACGGTGCGTGATTTCGCGGACGGACGGACGCATCGACGGCCACGGACGGACGCGCACCACGGACGCGTCTGTATTACCACGGACGCTCCGTTTCCCACGATCCGTGGTGCGGGCTGGTGCGCGTCCGCCCGTAATATCACGCACCGTGGGAACCCACCTTTACACAGCAGCAAGCGTGGCAATTTAGAATGAGCTAATTTAGTAAAGTTTCCATTTATTTTACTTATTCTACTATCATAGATCTATAGGTACATAAATAATTACTACTATTAGTTAGATACAAATTTTATTTTGTAAGTATTATATGATTGTATAGTTTCGTTTATAGAATAAAGAAATCGTCTTGCACCTGGCTGATCCATTGTTGCATAATTATTCTCTAACTGGGTCTTTTTCTGATTATCAATGGAATGTACATTTTAAATATGTATAAACAAATAAATGAGCTAATATATAGGTATAGTATAATATAGCATATAGCCGTTTTTATTTAGTAATATTTTTAGCCTAGGGTTTTTCAGCCCGTACGTGGTTTGTTGTTGCTATGGTTTTTTTTTAATGAATTAATAAATAAATTTAGCGAGAATTTGAGAGTTATTTTCAAGATTGTATGAACATGAGTTGTTTAGGAATTCTCCGTACTATCTGAGATATATTATTCTATGGGTTACCTGATAATGACCTAAATATCACATAGGTATATAGTTATACTTTTGTATTTGAACGTAAAATTTATTAAAAGTCTATCTTTCAGATTCTGCAGCTTCGCCGGCCTTTTACGTAAACAAACGAGGTAAACCAATATGCGTTATTAATGGATACTCCTTCTACAAGAAAAGCATCCACCAGACTACAGATGGCTGGACCTGTTCCAATGGATCCTGTCGTGCCAAGTTCACAACCCTGAAGAATGGTGAAATTGTGAGACATGACATCGAAAGTCATCCTCATAAAAGACCCACATTTTATATTAAGAACGGCATTTATTGTTTTACACGGAGTCGTTTATAGGTAAAATAATCATTTTACATAGATAGGTATATTAGAAGTGATTAATCATTACTATTTTCATGCTTCACCGAAAGACCTCATTTATTTTAAGTTAGCTATACAAAATTACGTACAACCGTCTAGGGGCCCGTAATTTGAGTAAATATGTAGTATTTTTTTAAGTATTCTTAACTAGTTATCAAATAATAAACCTTCAATTAAATGGTCGCTACCAATTGAATTGTTTTTATACTTGCATATCTTTAATATTTAATTAAAAAAAAGTTATACGAAAATTATGATTAAAATTTACTTATACAACTTATATATATTAACATGTATTACTCGAACATAACGTTACTAACATAATGACAATATGTGAACGAAAATTGCTTATGATATAAGAACGGACAGATGTTTATATTATTAATAAAATTAATATACAAATTAGAATACGCTTTTAGGATTTTATTATAGTATTTATCTTTATAGAATAGAAATATTAAAAGATAATAAATATTTTCATGAATTTTTCACAAAATTTATGATTATACATTTAAAGTAAGTAATAAGATCATGGATGACATGGAAAACCGCGTCGCGCCCGCGCGGTATATAACCCGCGGTTGCGATCATGGCGTTTAAATTCATTCTTATCGCTAATTTGACGTTTTGTGTGACTATATCAATTCAATTACCGATTCAGTGTTGAATGTAATAAAGTTAATTTTACTTTCGCAATGGTAGCACCACTTCCCCGAGTTGTCCAAAAGACGCGTCGCGCACGTGTTCCGAATCTCTGTCATTGCCATGCTCGCATTTGGTGACCGGAAACAGGTGCGCGGTTGATAAAAAAACCCGTGTCACCATGGTGCTGGTATTATTTATATTTTTTCTGCAGGTCCGATAGTTGTTACTACTAGTAGAGGAGGTAGTGCAATCTACATGGATGGCTTCAAGTATCTACGTCATTGCGTTGCCGGAGACAAGGTGCGGTGGTACTGCGCCCGTCGTTTCAGAAGCTGCCGGGCTGCCTTCTACACAATCGACGGAGAGATCGTCAAGATGACCAATGATCATAACCACCCACCTAACCTAACCTCCAATCACCAAGAATTGGAAAACAACTGATCAATATCATCGGAAGTTATATGGTGTTCATTTTATACATGTTGGTATTGTGCTTTTTTTTATGATAAAACTGTGGACGTCCGCGATTCCGTCCGCGTGGACTGCAGAGAAAACAATATATGTCATTTCCGAATAAAAATATTTTTCTGGGATAAAAAGTTGCCTGTGCCAGGAAGTTAGGATTATGCGAATACAATGTTGTGCTATTTTATTTGTATTTTTGATTTTTAATTGCTGAAAAAGTTACCTTTCTAAGGCTCTCACGTCATTGTGGTATGATTAACAAGATTGATTGTTATAACTCTGCTACCTATTTATTATCCAGTCTTCTTTCTCCACTGATGAGCATTAGGCCTCCTTTTTAGTACGCCACTTAATGCTGTCCTGCGCCAGTTAGATACTCATAAGGAGTGATTTAATTAACCTTTCTGATTGTGGCTTTTTATCCTCTATAGGTAGTTTTATTAGCCACAAATGGAAAAATATTGGAGATTTAAGTAGGTACTTACTTTAGACAAGGTAGGTGATCTATATTCTGCATCAGCACGGAACATTTTGATATATTTATAAACTCACATTATTATAGTTCATTTCAGATTCGAACATAAGAGTTGTGAGGTCCAGAAAAGGGAGGACGTTAATAGAAGTGGACGGGTATTCGTTCCGTAGGACCCGGTCTTACGGGCCCAAGACACATTGGATCTGTTCCACACGCAGTTCTCGAGGATGCACTGCGCTGCTACACACGGTGGGCTCAGATATTGTCAGGGTTAAAAATCAACACAACCATGATGTCTGAAGTAACTCAAGCAGCATACAAGCGTCTCCGACAGTAAATATACATCTTAGAGTTCTATTGGGGAATTACAAGGGTGTCAAGAATATATTTTAGCACGGTAAATTTACATCAAAATCTCCAGCTCCGGAGTTCCGAATACAGTGTAGTAAAGAATACAATATTTTGCATTTGTGTTTGTATTTTTATTTCTATGTGCTGCACAAGACGTTTAATGGTTATTTAAGCTACTTATTAGTAAATATTTAGAAAGTTACCTCTCTGTAGCTCTCGCCTTATTAGGGTGTGGGATGATAAATAAAATGTAAATTAACTAATTATATATTAATTAATTAACTATCCAGTCTTCTTTCTCCACTGATGAATAAGAAGATCTTTATAGCCACGTTAAGCGTGTAGGGACCAGTTGTCAAAGGTCAGTATCAAGTTGCTAGCTCGTCGTCTGAGAGGACGCCCCTGAGTTCTCTAGTGGACTCCTAAGGTATGCATGATAGAGCTGCAAGTAATGTATTCTAGTAAGCCCTGCATGGGCGGCACAGGACATTACATTTTGATATAATATTTTTCAACTAATACTATCAAACTTTATTTCAGATTCTACCATAAGATTTGTAAAGTCCAGAAAAGGAACGACGTTAATACAAGTGGACGGGTATTCGTTCTGTAGGAGTCGGACTTTTGGGCCCAAGACACATTGGATCTGCTCCACTCATAATTCCCGAGGATGCACTGCGCTGCTACACACGGTGGATACAGATATTGTTAGGATTAAAAATCACCACAATCATAATGTTTGAGGTAACCCAAGCAGCATGTAGGCATCGCCGACAGTAAATATATACAGCTTAAAGTTCTATTGTTGGAATTACAAGAGTCTCAAGATTATATTTTAGCACTAACGATAAATTGATATCAAAATATCAAACTCTGGAGTTCCTTACGTTTTTCACGAACACGATATTATGCAGATGTGTTTGTATTTTTATTTCTATGTGCTGCACCCAACGTTTAATGGTTATTTAGGCAACTGCTTAGTAAAGATTTTAAATAGTTACCTCTTTGAAGCCCTCACATTATAGAGGTATGATATTATGTAACTCAACGCTGTTCACGATTTTAATCACATTCCACTTTAAATACATACATATATATAGAGCATAGAGGGGCTAGTTGTAAAAGGTCAATGCTAGCTTATGACCTGAGAGAAGGCTCCTGAGGTCTTTAGTCGACTCTTAGAAGGTGAAGCCCTGCATCTCCTGAGGTCTTTAGTCGACTCTTACATATGGGCTCAAGACACATTGGATCTGCTCCACTCATAGTTCATGCATATCATATTGTCAAGTTCTCCACAATCATGAGGTCTAAAGTAATTAAATTCGACCAAGTTTCTCTCACACAGAAACCCACGATAGTTACGAATTGTGACTTTTGCGTATGGAAAAACTGGCAATGTATGTCTGGCTATACTATACATATGCGAGCTCAGTGACAATACCATTGAAGAGGGTTACTGGCGTGCGAATTTCAAAATATATGTCTTTAACACATTCAGTGCCGGCGACTATGTATTTGCGTATTTTAGGCTTTCTAGACTTATTTGCGTCGTCGCAATAGGCGTTGACCTGATTAGAAAATCTGCCGATAGCAATGTGTCAGGACTCGACAATTGATCCTGGGAAAACAGGACGGTTGGCACTTATAACGCATTATCAACTAAGTGAATATTATTAAACTTTATTTCTTGGGCTCAGATTCTACCATAAATGGAGTAGCCAGATCTACAGATCATCAAGAAGATCCCACTGCTATGTTTAGCAATAGTACAGCGCGCACAGTCTTGCGGTGCGTTTTTATAACCGCAAGGAAAAAAACACAATACGCGCACAGCGGTTGTGATATATGTAGGTAGTAAGTAAACAATTTATTTTCCCATGAAAAGGAACGACTTTAAGTGGCGACGAAAGTGGACTTACTACGCGTAAGATTATATTTTGAAGTGGACGGGTATTCGTTCTGTAGGAGAAAGTGGCAACGTTAATTACGGACGTATGGGCTCAAGAACGGTTATGAAAAGTCATTTGAACCCGAAGCATGTTGGCCGAACATTGCCAACGCATTCAGAAGACAAGTGAAACTATTGCCAATTATGTGTCCGAGTTAAAAAAACTCAGTAAGGATCTGCTCGGAGGACGATACATAACGTTCGATAAGGCTCATTTTCTTAGAGTTCCCGAGGATGCCCTGCGCTGCTACACACGGTGGGCACACATATTGCAAATCATTTCGAGTGAGGTACTGGCGTTACTTACCTGAGTTGCCGCTAATACTGAGACGGACGCCAGTAGCGTGGGAGTGGGCGCCGTCATCTCACACTCGCTGGCGGACGGCCGCGAGCGCCCGGTTAGAAATCTCCACAATCATGAGGTCTAGCTTTGTATTAGTACCCTTGTACCATATTCGGGGATAAGACAGGTTTCCTGCCATGGCGCGAACGATGCAACGTGGGCAGTAATTCTGGCGGGTTATGATTTAAAATTGCGTATGGAAAAACTGCAGCAATGCATATATAGGCTATACTATTTAAATTTTGTACATTTTTGCCTATAACTAGCGAGGTCAGTGACAATACCATTGAAGAGAGTTACTGGCGTGCGAATTTCAAAATATATGTCTTTAACACATTCAGTGCCGGTAACTATGTATTTGCGTATTTAAGGCTTTCTAGAGGTGCCGCTGTTACTTATTTGCGTCGTCGCAATAGGCGTTGACCTGATGTCAGCACCCTTAGAAAATCTGCCGATAGCGAATGTGTCAGGACTCGACAATACTTAAAAACTATCCAGAACAGCCCAGGACAGCCCAGGATACCCCAAAAAGTAGGACATATCCTGGGAAAACAGGACGGTTGGCAATCCTATGTATAACGCATATAGAATAAGTCATAATATATAAATTAAAGCAAAATAAGTGAGTAATAGTGAGTTTATTTTATTACATAAAACATATCCTTGAATATTTTAATATTGTTTCTTGCTCAATGATTATCAAAGTACTTAAGTATTTGCTAAGTTAACGTATCAGAAATAAATACATACATACACACACAGTTGTGGTCCCGAAATGGAGTAGCCAGATCTACAGAATCATCAAGAAGATCCCACTGCTATGTTTAGCAATAGATGTAAGAGCTAGCGCGCACAGAGTTTCGGTGACTTGCGGTGCGTTTTTATAACCGCAAGGAAAAATAACCGGTGTTTGTACAATACGCGCACAGCGGTGAAATATCCGCACGTTTTTACCATTCCAGTCTCCACCCGCAGAAGGCGCACGCCGAAAATGAACTACCACACTAAAATCTGCGTCTGTGTATACATATTTACTATCACGCATAAAAAGTTAACAAACAGTATTGGGTACGTACATCCGCTCGTAGCATTGCGGCCTATGAAAGGATTTTTTTTAATTTGATACAGCGACTTACGTTTGTATCCAAAAAAAAAATTCGGCTATTACCGAATGAACATTGCAACATCGCGAAAGTAACTACGGCGACCGCACGGATTTACCGCAATGCGCGGGGTTTCACACAAGTTCATAGGATGCAAAAAAAAACGTGCGGCGACGCACCGCAACAAATCTGTAGCAAATCACAGATTTTTAACCCATGCGGATTATTTTCCGGTGTGCGCGCACGTCCAAGAAGTTCCATACTTTACAATTTTTGCAAAAAAAAAAACGTACGGAAAAAAGTGACAGTGCGCGATAGCTCTAAGTGATCACTGGTAAGTTTCTAGCTTATCGCCTACTAAAATACCCGAGTCTCAGTCGACTCTTACGACATGCGCGGAAAGTATTCTCGTAAACTCCCACATTACGAGTAGCACAGGACGCATTAGAAATGGATTGGCATTTCTACTATGGCTACTGACTACGAACATTGAACATGGAATTTATATGACACAATCAGCAAAATAGACACTTCGTGCCCTGACGGTAAATTGACATCAATTTGTCCTGCTCCGGAGTGCCTTATATATATCCAGTAAATACATAAAATCACGCCACTTTTCCGGAGGAGTAGCCAGATAGAGATCATGGAGATCCATGACCTCTATCTGGCTAGCCCTCCGGAAAAGAGGCGTGATTTTATATATTTACTGGATATATTAATTAAATTTATGAATGGAGATCCATTTGCCACAGTCCTGACTCTCCTGACACACCTCTTCATATACTTTCATGATATTCTTCATGTACACGGGTCATTTTAGGTTACCTTGACCTAACCAATTTATCCAAAAAATGAACTAATTTACAGATGACGTGGTAATAACGGTTTCGAAGAAAGGAAAACCATTAATTGCTAAGGCTGGCTACACATATTGTTTTAGTCGAAATGCGGAAATAAAACACAGGGAAGATGCTCCACAAATAAAAACAAGGGATGCAGGGCAAGGTTACACATGGTGAAAAAGAAGATCACTAAGATAACAAATCATAATCACTGAACATATTGCCTTCCATTCTTAAAATACTTATTTCTAAAAGATTTAAATTGTTTTCCTTGCATTTCGTGCCCTAGTCTGCGCTAGCCATGTTATTCTCTAAGCGCAACTTGCATCATATTGCATGTAGCGACGAAAATCCTACAACATCTCTGCATAAACCATGGTCCATTGAATATGTCCAAAATGTGCATAGTTTATAAAATTGTATGTACACACAGGTAAGCCTACTGCCGCTTTCGGGCACAGATTTTACAGCAATATATACTGGTTTAATGTGGAAATCCGTAAACAAGTAAAAGTAATCGACATAGCCCAATGGTTCAGCAAGCTAAAGTGGTAACGAGCAGGGCACATAGCTCGAAGAACTGATGGCCGATGGAGCCGAAAAGTTCTAGACCCTAGAATCTAGAGTGTCTGCCACACACCAACAAGCGCAGCAGTAGGACCGGATCTACTGAATGTAGGCCGCTTCTAACAAATCACAGTGGAGGTTGTTGGGAGGCTTATGTTCAGAGGTGGACTTAACGGCTGAGAAGATGATATACTGGTTTCAGTAACGGTTAATTGTCATCAATTGGTTGTACCTTGTTTTGTTAACTATAATTTATACAATAAAATAATGTTGAAATGTGCTCTGTGAGGGTAAATAAATGAAATAATTTACAGATGGCGTACTAATAACGATATCCAAGAAAGGGAAACCATTAAGGAAATCGATGGCTACAGATATTGTGTACATCGCACTTGTGGAGTGAAAACGCACTGGAGATGCTCCACAAATTGCAACCTTGGATGCAGGGCAATGGTACACACGGTGGAAAACGAGATCATTAAGATGACACAACATAACCACTGAACAAGAAGCGAAGATAGCTCAATGAAGAAGCAAAAGAAAGCCCGATGGGTTTGACATTTCTTCTAGTCAGCATATGTTTGATCTCAGGAAGCTGCTGATCAGTGATTTTTTTGCAAAATTTTCATCTTCTCGCTTTTCTAAAGCGTTATGCACATGCACAATACAATGGTACTTAGCAATATAACTTTCGATGGCAATCATATTGGAATCAAATAAGGGCAAGCTGTCAACATATCCACAGACTTATGAATTTAATATATTTACATTACACTGCTTTTAAAATTTAATAAAACTACTATTAATTCACTAAATCCTTATTTTTACTTTTTAAATATAGTTACTTATTTCTAATAGATTTATCATTATTTTCCATAAATTTCATGCCCTAAACATATTATTCTCAAAGCGCAAATTGCAAATTATTACATGCAACATCAAAGTTGTATACCATGGTCTATTAGCAGTGGGACAAACTGCGTGAAGATTTCGCTACTATATATCTATACACTTCGTCGGTCCAGCGTTCTAGTGGTCGTCCTCTGGCCCGGGTGCCTTTCGGTCCCTGCCATTCGGTCACGACTTTTGTCCATCTTTGGTCTGAGGTGCATGCTGTGTGACCAGCCCATTTCCACTTTAACCTATATAACTTTTTTATCTTAGACAATTAATATTACACCAGTATTTTTTATTTCCAGCCATACCAGTTTATGAAAACGTGACGGTTTCGCGAGAGGATTTCAACGTGGCCGTCTCAAACTACTACAGGAATGAAGTACCTAATAGTTTTCAGTATTGGACCGCCAATAAAATATTATGTACGATGCAATACATAGAGGAATATCATCAGAAGGACATAGAGCGTACTCCAAGACACTATCATTTTGCTAAGTTATACGGCATTTTAGAAGTTAACGGTATAAAACGGTTGGTTAGAAGGAAAAAAAATAAACCTCATTTACCTATAATGCCCTGTGAAGAGTTTTTTGATATTCTGTATCATATACACACGACAACAGGTCACGGAGGGAGGAACAAAATGTGCAAGGAAATTAAAAAGATATGTAGTATTCCCAAAATAGTAATTAGTATATTCTTAAAACATTGCCACGTGTGTACTAATAAATAAGTTACCTTATTAGATGCAGTCGTATCATATAAGTAGGCAGTAAATAGTGCGGACGTGTATTTTTTATTTATTCTTTGATTATATTCCGATTCTATTCATTTATGAAATTGTGAACATATCTGTCTTTTATTATTATCCCGCCTCTTTCCCGGAGGGGTAGGCAGAGATCACGGATCTCCACTTGCTATAATACGGTCCTGACACACCTCTTTAGCTTCATCTACCTATTTTCATGATATTCTAAATGCACGCTCGTAGATTTAGGGTAGTACTATTCTTTTCTAATCACCTCATTTCTTATTCTATCTATCAAAATCTTATTTATTTAAACAATTACCCTCTTCATATCTAAGAATCGAAAATGATTAATTTATGTGTACATTAATTGTGATACTCGTAATATGCCGAGTATTTAATAAATGTATAATAATATTAGATTTTTGCTAGATATACTATTTAATTCTTATCTATACATAGAACATTATCGATAAACAAATTAAATGAAATATTTTAAGTTTTTATTTCTTCGGAAATATTATTAAAGTTTTTTAAAGACTTTTATTTTATGTATTTGTAACGCTTTGCAGTCTCTGCCAATACAAGTTTCTACATATGTTTCATTCATAGTTTGAACAATATGTTAAGTTTTAGTAACTCATAAACTTTGTTAATAAACAAAGTAATAAAGTAAAGAGTAAATAATTGAAGATAAGGCACAACTGAAAGTACTGGGCGTAGGAAGCTGAAATTCAGCGTGTATATTTCATGGGGGGTGTAGGGTAGCACTAAGAAAGGAATTCCCAATTTTTTATTGGTACAGGAAAAAAGGTCATGGACAATGTCCATATATACTCTCATATTTATGTCTCATTGTAGTTATGAAAACAAATTACGTTATAACGTGATGATTTTACAGTTTGTCTCCCGAAATTTGTAACCAGTAAATCCGGAAGAAAGATAATACAAGTAGGTAGTAGCAAAATAGACACTTCGTGCCCTGACGGTAAATTGACATCAATTTGTCCTGCTCCGGAGTGCCTTATATAGGTATATATCCAGTAAATACATAAAATCACGCCTCTTTTCCGGAGGAGTAGCCAGATAGAGATCATGGAGATCCATGACCTCTATCTGGCTAGCCCTTCGGAAAAGAGGCGTGATGTTATATACATATTTACTGGATATATTAATTAAATTTATGAATGGAGATCCATTTGCCACAGTCCTGACTCTCCTGACACACCTCTTCATATACTTTCATGATATTCTTCATGTACACGGATCATTTTAGGTTATCTTGACCTAACCAATGTATCCAATAAATGAACTAATTTACAGATGACGTGGTAATAACGTTATTAATAAAGAAATGGAAAAAATTCCTCACCCGGGTGGGAATCGAACCCACGACCTCTGCATTCCGTGCCAGCGCTCTTACCACTGAGCCACCGGGTCAATTACTCGGATGACGAATTTTACCATCTCTTTTTGAAATTACATATATAATAAATGGTAACTCTAGTTTTTTTTTTTTTACGTATGTTTAGTTATTATTGTAAATAATTATAGATAAATAAATGTTACCATTATAAATGGTAATAACGGTTTCGAAGAAAGAAAAACCATTAATTGCTAAGGCTGGCTACACATATTTTTTTATTCGAAAATGCGGAAATAAAACACAGGGAAGATGCTCCACAAATAAAAACAAGGGATGCAGGGCAAGGTTACACATGGTGAAAAAGAAGATCACTAAGATAACAAATCATAATCACTGAACATATAATTACCTTTCGTTCTTAAAATATTTATTTCTCAAAGATTTATAATTGTTTTCCTTGCATTTCGTGCCCTAGTCTGCGCTAGCCATGTTATTCTCTAAGCGCAACTTGCATCATATTGCATGTAGCGACGAAAATCCTACAACATCTCTGCATAAACCATGGTCCATTGAATATGTCCAAAATGTGCATAGTTTATAAAATTGTATGTACACACAGGTAAGCCTACTGCCGCTTTCGGGCACAGATTTTACAGCAATATATACTGGTTTAATGTGGAAATCCGTAAACAAGTAAAAGTAATCGACATAGCCCAATGGTTCAGCAAGCTAAAGTGGTAACGAGCAGGGCACATAGCTCGAAGAACTGATGGCCGATGGAGCCGAAAAGTTCTAGACCCTAGAATCTAGAGTGTCTGCCACACACCAACAAGCGCAGCAGCAGGACCGGGGGATATCTACTGGATGTAGGCCGCTTCTAACAAATCACAGTGGAGGTTGTTGGGAGGCTTATGTTCAGAAGTGGACTTAACGGCTGAAAAGATGATATACTGGTTTCAGTAACGGTTAATTGTCATCAATTGGTTGTACCTTGTTTTGTTAACTATAATTTATACAATAAAATAATGTTGAAATGTGCTCTGTGAGGGTAAATAAATGAAATAATTTACAGATGGCGTACTAATAACGATATCCAAGAAAGGGAAACCATTAATGGAAATCGATGGCTACAGATATTGTGTACATCGCACTTGTGGAGTGAAAACGCACTGGAGATGCTCCACAAATTGCAACCTTGGATGCAGGGCAATGGTACACACGGTGGAAAACGAGATCATTAAGATGACACAACATAACCACTGAACAAGAAGCGAAGATAGCTCAATGAAGAAGCAAAAGAAAGCTCGATGGGTTTGACATTTCTTCTAGTCAGCATATGTTTTATCTTCTCGCTTTTCTAAAGCGTTAATCATGCACAATACAATGGTGCTTAGCAATATAACTTTCGATGGCCATCATATTGGAATCAAATAAGGGCAAGCTGTCAACATATCCACAGACTTATGAATTTAATATATTTACATTACACTGCTTTTAAAATTTAATAAAACTACTATTAATTCACTAAATCCTTATTTTTACTTTTTAAATATAGTTACTTATTTCTAATAGATTTATCATTATTTTCCATAAATTTCATGCCCTAAACATATTATTCTCAAAGCGCAAATTGCAAATTATTACATGCAACATCAAAGTTGTATACCATGGTCTATTAGCAGTGGGACGAACTGCGTGAAGATTTCGCTTCTATATATCTATACACCTATATAACTTTTTTCTCTTAGACAATTAATATTACACCAGTATTTTTTATTTCCAGCCATACCAGTTTATGAAAACGTGACGGTTTCGCGAGAGGATTTCAACGTGGCCGTCGCAAACTACTACAGGAATGAAGTACCTAATAGTTTTCAGTATTGGACCGCCAATAAAATATTATGTACGATGCAATACATAGAGGAATATCATCAGAAGGACATAGAGCGTACTCCAAGACACTATCATTTTGCTAAGTTATACGGCATTTTAGAAGTTAACGGTATAAAACGGTTGGTTAGAAGGAAAAAAAATAAACCTCATTTACCTATAATGCCCTGTGAAGAGTTTTTTGATATTCTGTATCATATACACACGACAACAGGTCACGGAGGGAGGGACAAAATGTGCAAGGAAATTAAAAAGATATGTAGTATTCCCAAAATAGTAATTAGTATATTCTTAAAACATTGCCACGTGTGTACTAATAAATAAGTTACCTTATTAGATGCAGTCGTATCATATAAGTAGGCAGTAAATAGTACGGACGTATATTTTTTATTTATTCTTTGATTATATTCCGATTCTATTCATTTATGAAATTGTAAACATAATTGTCTTTTATTATTATCCCGCCTTTTTCCCGGAGGGGTAGGCAGAGATCACGGATCTCCACTTGGTATAATACGGTCCTGACACACCTCTTTATCTTCATCTACCTATTTTCATGATATTCTTCATGCACGCTAGTAGATTTAGGTTAGTACTCTTCTTTTCTGATCACCTCATTTCTTATTCTATCTTTCAAAATCTTATTTATTTAAACAATTACCCTCTTCATATCTAAGAATCGAAAATGATTAATTTATGTGTACATTAATTATGATACTCGTAATATGCCGAGTATTTAATAAATGTATAATAATATTAGATTTTTGCTAGATATACTATTTAATTCTTATCTACCTATATACATAGAACATTATTGATAAAAAAATTAAATGAAATATTTAAAGTTTTTATTTCTTCAGAAATATTATTAAAGTTTTTTACAGGCTTTTATTTTATATATTTGTAACGCTTTGCAGTCTCTGCCAATACAAGTTTCTACATATGTTTCATTCATAGTTTGAACAATATGTTCAGTTTTAGTAACTCATAAACTTTGTTAATAAACAAAGTAAAGAGTAAATAATTGAAGATAAGGCACAACTGAAAGTACTGGGCGTAGGAAGCTGAAATTCAGCGTGTATATTTCATGGGGGGTGTAGGGGAGCACTAAGAAAGGAATTCCCAATTTTTTATTGGTACAGGAAAAAAGGTCATGGACAATGTCCATATATACTCTCATATTTATGTCTCATTGTAGTTATGAAAACAAATGACGTTATAACGTGATGATTTTACAGTTTGTCTCCCGAAATTCGTAACCAGTAAATCCGGAAGAAAGATAATACAAGTAGGCGCATATAGATTTTGCAGGAAGTGCGATTATGGTATAAAAACTCACTGGATATGCTCGACTAATAGGAAGTGCAAGGCATTGATACATACTGTGGACTCTACTATAGTGAAAATTTTTAATGTACACAACCATTGAACTATTATATATTATTGAATTGTATCAGGCGTCACTATTCGGAAGTTCAAATCTCTATTGAGGGATCGCCCGCCACCGGGCCCTATACCCTCCGCTGACCCTCGGATCTGCCTACTCATGATCACGAACACAAGACACTACAGTCGCAACGAGAAGCCAGATCCAAGCACCTAGCATGCAACCATAAATACATAGCTGCTAATCCGAAAACCAATTAAAATTTTAATCGACATATATTATAAGACGGGTGTTGGCGAAACAGATATATATAGATATTATATATTACTTCTATGCTGCTCAGCTGCTTCTCTTCCTAGGCATACTGTACAAGTCAGTAGAGGGATAAGAGGGTTATGGTGTTTTGTAGGCGATGGGCTGACCACTTGTCACTACTAACTTGAACTTTTACATCTCAACTATACCCTCAAAATTGGTCAGAAGTGGTACCATGTGGTTCTTTCGGCTCTTGGCGCTCTGCCTACCCCGTAAGGCATACTCGTAAAGGCGTGATTATATGTATGTATGTTATATATATGTAACCGTTGAACTTTTAAATTTATTCATTAATTTTTACTTTAAATAAAGTCCATGCAGAGCAGCATTTTTTACTTACTATATTGTTTTTTGCATAAAACATACTTATATGCCAAGAAATCATACTTTACAATAGGACCTTCAATTGCAATCCAATCTTTAGGTGGTAACTTATTGTTTGTAATTCACTTATTAGAACCAGGATCGAAGCTGCTGTGTTAATTATGTGTTTTTAAATATACCACTGGAACTACTCAAACTCACAGAAAAGTTTATTACGTTTTTTTCAGTTTACTTCCAGTTTTAGCGTAACTAAATTCCGAAACTTATTTTTATATGTATAACAATAGCGGCCACTCATGACTTCATATCAGTACTGTTCCCATGCAAAGACAAGATGGGTTGCTAGTTATACAGGATGTAACAAAAAGGGTATGTTAAGCGAAAAAATTTGTGGATAGGTTCTCTACAGTGGGCTATTTACGTAGCTTTTCGCTTAACATACCCTTTTTGTTACACCCTATATAAAACTGTAAACCTTCCTCTTGAATCATCTATTTAAAAAACGCATCCAAATCTGTTGCGTATTACTTTTAAAGATCTAAGCATAGACATAGGCAGAGAGTGATAGCAGGAAGCGACTTTGTTCTATAATTATTAAAACTCAACTATCTATTCCAGGTCATTTCTTCCTAACTTCAAACAAAGGGCATCGAATGTTAATACTAAACGGCAACAAATTCACTGTGAAACGTGCCAGCAATCACGGCAAAGTGATGTGGGAGTGCACTAGGCGCAGTTACCGGAATTGCCGGTGTAAAGTGGTCACCATTAACGACGTTGTAGTCGACATTTATAATGAACACAATCATTCCTCGGAGTCTTTTATGGTTTAAATTGTCTTAACAACTCTGCAATAAGCGGTGAGCCAATGATAGCCTAATCTGTGTTTTTCTACAAGACGACACGGCCACGACACGACTACGACTACGACACGACCACGGCTTTTTTGGAAGCATAATGTATTAATTAGAATAGCTCGTTTTTCCACTAGACGACATGTTCACGACACGGCCGGGTAAGTTTGATCCCAGTTACGGGCCTGTACCATTAATTTTATGTACGGATTTTAATATTATAAAATTGTAACTTAGCTATACACGATGAATTTTGGCGTCAGGCAGGCAGCCGGCTGTAAAAACAAATGCAATATGAGTTTCGAAAGAAATAGTATTTCGCCGACTCCATAACTATGGGATAAAGGCAGGAAGATAATGATGATATTGTCTTAATTAAGTGTGGTATTAAAGATTTTCTTATCATTTGGTTTTTAATTAACATTATTTGACGCTCACTTACTCAGAATTTAGTTCCTTGGATAAGTAGTAGTAAACCCTCACTTGCAAATCCCAAATAAATAGTCTTTTTAATTCTCATACTTTAAGCATTATTACGTAATATACTTATTTAGTGTATAAGTTTAGAATATAAACATTTTGACCAACGTAATGAATGCAAAATAAATATATATTCTGATTACAGATGCATTTTTCACCATGAGCTCCAAGGGCCATAAAATACTTATGATCAATGGCTATAAGTACACAATGTGTACCAACAGCAGGAACAGACGCCATGATGTGGATAATGTTGGCAACACCACCTGGGAATGCACGCGACGTAGCTACAGGCACTGCAAGTGCAAAGTGCAAACTTTCGACGATAAAGTCGTTTCAATACATAATGAGCATAACCATCCGCCATGAGTAATCTGCTCGTTTTAACTGTTGTTCAGGGCTGATTTTTCCAATACCTAGATAGCCTATCTGAAAGATAAATTAGTGCTGTCTCTGTCTCGATCAAGATTTAGAGAAAAATAGCATCAAATTTATCCTTCATATAGATCGATGGTAAGATTTGACAATGAGGGATTTTCTGATATGATTTTGAAACAGAATTTCCGGTGGCAAATTGGCTAACGTCATCTATCCAGGTGACTTTTACAATTTTTTTTACTTTTAATTAATAGTTTTCAGAAAATCCCTCATTGAAAAAATCGGCTCTCTTTAGATCTGAAAGATCATAATCTTGTCATTATCATTATTTTGTTTAAGTTCTTCTATATTTTTTTTTACTTAGGACCTTTTTATCTATGAAAAGAATTATCTTAGTTTAGGATAGAACTATCAGATATTATATATTCATATTATAAAGCATAGTTAACCACAGTAATAATTAAATATAATTTTCATTTATTTCTCTCTATATCTAATGAACTATATGTCGTTACTTCATTTTGAATTATGCTTGGTATTGTTATGAAATTTATTTTTGTATATGTGCAATAAAGAATAAGAATAAGAAATAATACTTGTGTTAAGCAACCGTCCTCTAATATGTATGTAGCGCTCTAGAGTAAAAATATGCATAGTTATATTAGGTTAATTATGTTTTATAAAAAATAATGGTATGTTAATTCCATTCCCAATGTTTAAGTTAGCCTAAAATTTATAATAGATAACTTTTTTAAATATAGTGTAATCGATACCTATCATTTTAGTTTATTGTTATGTGTAATGATTAATATTTTTATATTACTCTAATAGTAGGATAGTAACGTTTAAATATATTGTTTGATATATTCACATTGTTGTTTATTATTTATTGGCGCCATTATAATAGGCTTTATTATAGCATTCTTTCCACTATGGAATTGAAATGGTGCCTAAGGCTGTCTTTCCACCAGTTATGTGTCATGGATGACACTGATATATCAATTAAATTCAATGACATCATGGATTAATGAATATGTGGCGGGGAACAGAAAAATCGCATGGTAAAGTGACGTTCTCGACTACCTTATTGTGTATAGACTCTCGTCAGAAAGTAAGTATATTTCTTTGGTATAGCATATTTATTTCCGTAACATCAATAAAGTGCATGGGAAAAATGTATGAAACTACAATTATTTTGTAATGATACACTGCAAACTCATTAAACTATATTCAATCATGAAAGAGGCGATTGGTGGATATCACTCACATGAGTAACAACGCAGCATAACACATCTCTGGTGTAAAGGCAGCCTTACACAGGTCATAGCGCCCCATCACATTTAAAACGTGCTCATCTTCTATACATATGATAAAATTGTAACGGATCGATGTTTGTGCACGCTAATCTCAGAAACGGCTCGACCGATTTCGATGCAGTTTTCAGGAATATATTGTGACAGGTCCCACTTAACATATACTTAACATGACTTTTTATCCCGGGAAAATGTTTTTATCCCGGATAATTTCGACATTTTGTTTTTTCTGCAGTCCACGCGGACGGAGTCGCGGGCGTCCACTAGTCTATACTAATATTATAAATGTGAAAGTGTGTGTGTGTGCATGTTTGACCGTCTTTCACGGCAAAACTACTGAACCGATTTGAATGAAATTTAGTACACAATGAAATTTGGCATAATCTAGAGCCCGAGAAAGGACATAGGCTACTTTTTATTCCGGTAGGTGGCACCACCGCGCGGACGAAGTCGCGGGCAACAGCTAGTATAACATAATACCATTTTCTAACCTTCTGCCATTATCGTCAACAGCCAGGTTTCTGCGTACCAGCAAGGGGACTACGATGCTAGTGCTGCAGGATACCAGGTACTCCAGAAACTACCAGAACGGCGACAAGATCTCCTGGAAATGCAACAAGCCTAGCTGCACTGCACGAGTCATTACATTCTGCGGAACCGTTATGAGCGTGAAGAATCAACACAACCATAATTAGGTTGGGACAGGTATTTCTTAAGAGAATAATGGTCATGATCTCTTTCATTGTAAACCTTTATGTTTTAGATTCTAATGATACACTGCTACTTAAGCAGATTTAAATTTGTGATGTCCTGATAATTAATAAATAATTAACACACTTTACAATGATTTAACCCATTCCCATTGTAGGAGCACGTGTCTGCTACTACATCCAGAATTGATGAGTACTTGATAGGGTGTTGTAGAACAGGAAAGATGTGATAACGTGATAAATCACTTTAATAACTTAAAAATTATGATTGATGTATGCACATTAATTGAATGACGAACGTGAACTGAATTTAGGTAGGAAATAGCGATTTACAGAAAAGGTGACTGCGAAAGATTCACAAATGTGCGATGTAATCGTACACCTATGGCTGGATTTCCACTAGAGATCTCAATGCTGCGGATGCGTGTGATATCCACCCACATATGATATTCATTAGTGCATGATGTCAATGGATTTGATTGGTGAATACGAAACGCATCCATAGCAACGTGGAATAATTTAATATATCTGTTAGAAAGTCAGCCTGAAAACCTAATGCTCGATCGAATCCTTAATTAACTCTTCTGGGATTCGGATTCAGGAGATTTGGCTGAGTCTATGTAGTAAACGTGCAATTATTAATGCCCATTTTACATGATATCAGGAGTACTAAGGCACATCATTATTCGCTTATAAACGGTACTTGATCTTCTTCTTCATGCTTTATTGACAATTACATGAAGTGGTCGCAATATGTTTGTTCTTCCTCCCAACCCTTCTAACTCTTTAGTTATATGTTGTGACTCAGAATAA
This sequence comes from Carposina sasakii, assembly GCA_014607495.2. Taxonomy (NCBI): domain Eukaryota; kingdom Metazoa; phylum Arthropoda; class Insecta; order Lepidoptera; family Carposinidae; genus Carposina; species Carposina sasakii. The sequence continues at coordinate 11,291,032 of CP053158.1, forward strand.
TAGCAATTTTTCTTCCAGAACTGAAACCCGTGTTCGCGCAGTCTCAACGCGGGAATCCTGTGATTTTAATTGGTCAACACCGCTTCAACCGGGTGAAGATCAACGGCAGCAGGTCCAGATGGGTGTGCGTGAAGTCGAAGAATGGATGTCGAGCGTCCCTGCATACTATGGAGAATGCGATAGTGCGAGTGTGGGGCTCCCACGATCCGGTTGCGCATACCACTGCTAACAGATTTACTCTTACTTATTATACTGGAAAAGTGTAAGATATGATCTATCGATGGAACAAATCAGTATATGCATGATTTTTGTTAAGCGTATCTGCATCACATAACATAAGTAAAATTCGTCTTCCGAGAAATTGACCCGGTGGCTTAGTGGTTATAGCGGCTGGCACGGTTTGCAGTGGTCGTGGGTTCGATTCCCACTCGGGTGAAGAATTTTTTCCATTTTCTTTATTAATAATTTTATCTGCCTACCCCTATGGGATATAGGCGTGAGGTTATGTATCTATGCCTCCTACATACTTATAATAAATATTTTAGGAGCAGTAACCAAGTTTAGATGATAAAAATGTATACTTGACTTGGTAAGCCTTAAATATCTTACCTTAACTTCGTTTATAGGGTCATAACTGCCGGACTCTACCACATATGCAATGTCTTTATTTATATCTAATAAAAAAATGTTTTACAAATATAAACGAATTCTTAATTTTGAGTCAAGGATAAGTGGAAATGGACCGCTTCCAGTTTCGTTATGCAGATTTTTTTTTGTAGAAATTTTATTTTGGATGTTTCTTTCAGTGTCGTGTTACTTTAGCAAAACTGCACGGGGAACTACAGTACTAGTGATCGGTAATAGGCAGTATCAAAAGGACCCGTACATGAGTTCGCTTGGAAAAGCAATATGGCGATGCTCGAAAAGGAGGTTGAAGAAGTGTAACGCCAAGGTTGTGACAATTGGCAAGATCATTGTGGAATCAGTGGGGCTTCATACACATTAGTTTGCATTCCAGTGTTAGTTTAACTATACATATAATAAAAATGTAACGGATCGCTGTCTGTACATGGAAGATATATGAGAAAAAATATTATAGGAGACTTTTATCAACGCAATAGCATAGAGGAATAATAGTACCCAAAAGAATAATTTCTGTAATCTCAGAAACGGCTGAAACGATTTCGATGCAGTTTTCAGGAACATATTGTAACAGGTCCCACTTAACATATAGGCTACTTTTTATCCTGGGAAAATGTTTTTATCCCAGATAATTTCGATATTTTGTTTTTTTCACTAGTCTGTCCACTAGTATACAATATATTGCGTCGGGTATGGAAAATCAGTAAAATTATAAAAATCACATTGTTATTTTTTAGTGTCGATTATTTGATCCAGATCTAAACAGATGTTTATATTATTTTGTTTTTAGATACTTTTATTTTTGACCTCAAATATGAATTTGGTGCAGTGTTTGTAAGAATAAACGTGATTTTATTTGAGTATTTTTTAAATATAAAAATAACTATATTACCTGATTTATCTCGTAAGTTGACAGTATTGACAATTAAATTGTAAGTCAACAGTTGAGTTGTGCCTGCGGTCGAGATATTGACAGTTAAGTAGGTATAATTCCTAATTCCCCATTAAAAAACCATTACCTTGTTACCTAACTATGTAATATTAGAACTTGATTCACATAAATCATTCATTCAATCACTCATTGAATGTGCGGCCAGATTGGCCATCTTGTGAGTTCAAATACAGATTCCGTTGCAAACACACGTCTGTCTTTTACGCTGCTTGATCTCATATTTCAATAAAAAGTACCTGTATTTCTTCAAGCCAACCACTCGAACTGATTTTAGTTCTCTTTACAGCTGTCTATGAGTTGACAAAATATGGTAAACGAGCACTACGAATAGGTAAAAACAGATACACCCAGCAAGGGTCAAGCAAGATACGTCAGGTGTGGCGCTGCAACAAGCGGAACTCAGGGTGTCGAAGTACTGTGTGGACCATCGATGATGAAGTCATCAAGTACTTTGATGAGCATAAGCATTCGTAAGGGTTTACCTGGATGCTTATTGGGCTATGGTAGATAGAAAATTATAACTATTATAACTAGCACGGTATGCAGAGGTCGTGGGTTCGATTCCCACTCGGGTGAGAAATTTTTTCCATTTCTTTATTAATAATTTTATAACTATTAAAATGTTGTTTAGAAAGGGTTAACTTATTATTTATTCACTTCAACTTCTATAAAGATAAACCGAAGTATATTCGTACGCCAAAACTATAATGTACCTAATATATTTTGTTTATTTTTTGTTTTTTAATATTATGAAATAGTTATGGAGGCTTATTGTATGGAAGAATTAGTTTGTCGGTAATATCGGTGGCGTGCTGAAATGTATCTAATAGCCGTAACGTGCTTCCATAACAGTTCCGTTCCGGCTTCGAAACTTTAAGTGAATTGGGGTACCTATTGAGATCTTGCATGGGTACGACAATTCATATACAATCGTGCAGCAATGACGTGTTGTCGTCAGCCGACGTAGGCCTCCCCAGAGCACGCCACAAGGCTCGATCTCCCGTTTTTAATGACGTGTAGTAATAACCACCTTTTACTACTAACCGAACTTGTACATCTCAACTGTACCCTCAAAATATATCAGAAGTATGTAGTTCTATCGGCCCTTGGTGCTCTGCCTACCTCGTAAGGGATAAAAGCGTGATTATATGTATGTATGTAGTAATAACTTTTTATGTACCATTACAGATATAAGTTTCCATAAGTCGTCACGAGGATGTGAATACATGATGTTAAAAGGTGTTAGATACCGGATCTCGACGGTGAGAAAATTTGGACATGCTATCAAAAAGAGGTGGCGTTGCGCTATACATCAAAGATTTAGTTGTAAAGCCAAAGCACATACTCTCGACAACGTGCTTGTGAAACATGATGACAATCATTCGACTACATGAATGGAAAGTTATTTAGGTTAGGCTCAATTGATTGCATATTCTTAACGTTATCTATAAGTATGATGCTAGCAAACGTAGCATACCGAGAGTTAGAGCTATTACGTGAAAATATACTTATATTTTTGATATTGAAAAAAAAATATCGCCTCTTTACAAGAACAATGTGACATCTCAATGATGGTTTGTGAAATATCACGTTGTTATAGCAAAGAGGCGATATGTTTACTTATTTTGTTGTACATTATATGTGCTGGTGTGATGTTACAATTCTTACTGTTGAAAACATCCCTTATCTTTCTTATGTGTTCTCTATCAATTATAAAACATTTTGTCTATTTCTATTGTAAATCATTATTTAAAAAGCCTATAAATAAACTGAAAAAAATCGAATACTGCACTCATATCTACCTATCCCTGACTTTAGCGGCTAATATAATATAAATACTAGTATACTTATACAGGGTGTAACAGAAAGGGTCATGTTAAGCGAAAAGCTATGTAAATAGCCCACTATAGAGAACCTATTTCCAAAATTTGAGACTTGATATCACAAATTTATTTTTCAAGATTGTATGAACATTCTTGAGTTGTTTATTTATTTATTTATTTATTATTCTTTAAATATTCTAGGACTTAAAATTAGGTACAACGTCCCACAAAACTGCTTGCGCCGTTTGACTGTGGGATCCGTGATTAATATTAAATACTATGTACTAGAGTGCGTTTCACCGTATAGCTCCCATGGAAGATGGCGCCCGTTACTATGTGCATGACCGCATTCTTTGTTTTACTGCATACTAAAAATGTTAGTTCTAAAATCAGGCCCAGGGACTATTCTGTGAAACGGATGACAATTATTATATATGAGTATATACAAATTTCTAGCTTATCACTTGAGAGAATGACCTAGGTTCATAGGTGACTCTTACGACATTCACGGAAGAAAATATAGGTGATATTTTTTAGTGAAGCCCGGCATCAACACATATTAATATTAGTTGGAGAATTATCCCGATATCGATGCTAAAAACCTATAAATATTTGTAAACCCTATTTCAGTGACGTTCGTGGAATCTAGGAAAGGAAAGGCCATGGTATTACTAGACGGCTACACCTACTCGTTAGAGGGTGTTAATAAAAATTTCGAAAACAAAGTCACCAAATCAAGATACAGATGCTCGACACACATTAACCGCGGCTGTAGAGCACGAGTGCATCTTCGAAACGGCATTATTATTTACCATTCTAAAAAACATAATCATTAAACCTAAGAAAATTTAGAATTTATGTAGTTATATTTAATTAGGGGAGAACTATGTTCAGCAACCTTGTCAAAATGGCTGTAATACTGATAATGATGTAGAACATTATATTTTTTAAAGCTTTCTTTATTACAATTATTTCTCCAACAGATATGACACCAATGTTCATTACTTCGAAAAAAGGCAACCCCTTGGTACTGCTGAACGGGTATACATACTCCTTGAAGACGACCACCAGTGTTGGTGTTTGGTATAAGAAGAGATATCAGTGCTCCACACACACCAACCGTGGCTGCAAGGCCTCTATTTGCATTTTGGATATTAAGTTTATTATTCGTCGCGTTAATGAACACAATCATTACAGGGTTAAAGAACCTCTAGATTTTTAGAGTAACCGAGGTCTAAATATCATGCTGCAGTTTTTGTGTAACCGTTGAAACTCGGTGTATAATATATGCTCATTTAGAGCAACACTGACACAACTTTAACAAGCACTACGACCGCACTAACTATAAATTATTTCTAGTCTAGTCTAATAAGATAACTAATTGTGGTAAGTAGGTAGGTATAAGTTCGTTCACTAGGCATAATATTAAAATGATTCTTCATGCTTTCGGCCTGATGCGCCATAAGTCTACTTATATGTATAAAGTAAGGAATAGAGCAAAGGATTTTACCTTTTTCACGACTTACAAAGTTTGACTCTTTAATAAGAATATGCCCATCTAATAGATATGTAGGTACGTTATAGTTTTCGGTATCACTTTGGAAATTCACGGGACTACAGAGCCCCGGTCCTTTGAGACCTTTTAACTAAACCTTAATATACTATTATTAAGTTATAATTATAACCCTTTACAGGAAACCTACAAGCGACATACACGCAATCAAGAAGAGGAAAACCTATGATTATTTTCAACGGGTTCAAATATTACTTGGAGAAATGTCAACAGCTGGGTGAATTCTCTTGGAGAAAGAGATTCAGGTGTTCCACGCATAACAATAAAGGATGTAATGCTGCATTATCTACGATTAATGATACTATCATAAGAATAAACAATGATCATAATCATCCACCAGTCGTATGATGCGACATATTCCATTATTGTTAAGTATTTATATTTAGTTTTATTTATATTTTTATATTATGATTGTGGTCAATTCTGCTATACTCAAGCTTATCCTCTACATGTCCCTTTCTCTTCAGCCGTTTACATTAAGAATGGAGAAATATAAGAAATTTCAGGCTTATGTATAAGTGTGACGGTGAGATTCGACCTCATTATACATAGGTAGATATATTATTATAATGGTATTATTAAAAGTTTTAACTTATAATACAACTCATTTTATTTATTAGAAAAATATAGATGCTGACTGATTTTTTTGTTACATGTGTGAACGCTCCTAAAGCCAATGACTGAACGAATCAACGCATATCCTGAACCTTTGATTTTGAGACTGAAATCTTGGAGGGTGTATTTTTTGTATGACTTAAATATCCAATAAGAAAAGATTGTCTGAAATACTACGAAAAAAACGGGAATTCTAAAGTCGTGGGCAGCTAAATAGTTAATAAAATATGATTTCAGATGTCTCTGAAGCAATTCATACTACTACAAGAAAGGGATTTCCATTGATATTGCTAAATGGCTACAGATTCTGCATAAAGGGGTCATCTAATGATGCGTCTAAGAAAAGGTTCAGATGCTCGACGCACCTTGCCCGGGGATGCTCGGCGCGGCTTCACACTATTGACGGTGTAATCGTGATGGTACAAAATACCCATAATCATGGCCCTGTATATTAGTTAATAAACAACATGTACCTAAGTAAAAAGTTTATATATAACATCAAAAGTATTGTTTTTTGTTGGAAATTTTATGGAATTAGTCATGATTTCAACCCGCTTAAGGTCCAAGTGTAAATTAATTTTGTGTTGTTTTGTAGATTGTAAGTTTGTAAATATAATTATTATCCATTTTTCTATTCCGTACATACCATCTTATATAGAATTAGGATAAAAAAACTTAAGCCCTCAGGCGTACGTACCAAAAAATATTGATACCTCAGGTGATGTTCGTGCAGGTGCTTTAGGCGAATGTATTATTCTGTTAATATGATACTTACCTATATATTTTTTAGCGATATTTATACGATCAAAAAGAGGGAAGCGGCTGATCAAGCTGAACGGGTATACCTACGCTGCCACGCCATCCAAGTCTGCCAAGATCCGCTGGACCTGCTCCACGAATTATTCATTAGGCTGTCTCGGGCAGATCCATACCGTGGATGACGAGATTGTCGTCATCAAGGACCAGCACAACCATCCGGCTCGAAAGCCACCACCATCGTCGTCGATCAGGGCGAATCAATTTCCTTAAATTCATTTAGAGATCATCTATGTTTTGATCTTATTGACGAAGGATATGCTTTCCTACATACCTCTCGGTTATTTGTGCAAGGAAATTTAATACTTTGATATTCAATTTAACACTTAAATATTGTCAAGCAATCGACAATAAAGATAATGAAAAACTTAAACCCATTCCTGATTTACAACCAAGTCCTAGCTCCAAACCCGCAGTGGACCAGCATGGCAGGTCTTGGTCCAAACTACCCCACACTGTAGGCCGCCTACAACCGCTCGCAATGGAACTGCTATTTTTATAAGTGGATTGCAGAAGTAATTATGATACTTAACCTTATAATAATAATAACGGCTAAGGAGTGGAATGCACTTCCTGCCGATGTATTTCCCGAGCACTACATTGGTCTCTTCAAAGCTAGAGTGAATAGGCACTTTCTAGGCAAACAAGTACCACCCTAGGCCGCATCTTGCTTAACATGAGGCACGATAGCGGTCAAATGTTTGCCTAGCTAATTGAAAAATAAAATCTTTATTGCACGTCTTAAGCTTTGTACGGACTTAATGCTATGCAGCATTCTCTACTAGTCAAACAATATTTGTGTTGAGAATACATACATATATATTGGCCGCGTGGTGCCGGCAGAGTAGAATTCGTACCACCCCATGTCTGCCCGTGGGTATCGTACAAGGCGATTAAGGGTTTCCGAGAGGTGGGCAGCAGCGCCTCCCGTGTTGACAACATAGTCCAAAATACAAACTGCGGTCACCAACCCGCCTGCCCAGCGTGGTAACTATGGGCAAATACCCCCCATGGCAGTCTTGCAGCGTGCCCGGGGGAGGCCTATGTTCAGCAGTGGACTGCAATAGGCTGTTGATGATGATCATGATGATGACATATTTTTAGCGATATTTATACCATCGAAAAGAGGAAAGCGGCTGATCAAGCTGAACGGGTATACTTACGCTGCTACGCCGTCCAGGTCTGCTAAGATCCGCTGGATCTGCTCCACCAACCATTCATCAGGCTGTCTCGGGCAGATCCATACCGTGGATGACGAGATTGTAATCATCAAGGAACAGCACAATCATCCGGTTAAACAGCCACCGTCGGTGATATGGGTTAATAGTCAATTTTCTTAAATTAATTTAAACCTCATCAATGTTTTGATCTAATTGACGAAAGATATAATTTTTCACCTACCTATTAATAAATAAATGAAAACACTTTAAAAAGGTTTATTTGACTCAAGTATATGAACACACATATCAATTCTGTGAGTATTCTTTATGATTGTCCTACATATTTATTAACTATCAATTTTTGCTAATTTATGGCATGGCGATCTTATATGTACTAGTTATCAAACCGCAGAATTAACTGTCCAATAAAAATAATATTAGACGTATTTATAGGTCCCAGATTCGAAACGACGATCCGAGGCACACGAGTGGTCATGTACAACGGTTACAAGTTTCGGAAGCACATCCAGACGAAGAACAAGATACGCTGGTACTGTCCCAATCACAGATATGGGTGTAAAGCCGTCATATTTACGTACGACGACGTGTTTATATCTCACAAGAATGAGCATAATCACCTTCCGAACTGCTGAAGTAAAAGCTGTCAAATCGTTGTGAGTTGGGGACGATTCTGGTAAAAAAATTCAGCCGAAACACAGCAGCTAACGAACCATTTACCATATCTGCATAGCGTTTGGGTAATCTATACATATAATAAAAATGTACCCAACAGTACCCAAAACAATGATATTTGGAATTTTTGTCTGTTTGTCGGTTTGTCTGTTTATCTGTGCGTTTGTGCACGCTAATCTCAGAAACGGCTGAACTGATTTCGATGCAGTTTTTAGGAATATATTGTGATAGGTCCCACTTAACATATAGACTACTTTTTATCCCGGCAAAATGTTTTTATCCCGGATAATTTCGACATTTTGTTTTTTCTGTAGTCCACGCGGACGGAGTCGCGGGCGTCCACTAGTAAGGTATATTTTGGTACGCAACGGTCGCGAGCATAAGAGAATAATTTATGCTTCAAATCGCGTTCCGTTAATGTATGCAAAATCTTCTCTTTCTGTGCTAAGGAAATGTTATGATTTTATGAAACGTTATGATGTCAGATTTGGAATCTTTACCATTTACGTGTAGTATTTTTATACTTAATATTTACGCTTTATTGGTACTTAGTAGGTATACTAGTATGTGCTTCGATGTTTTCAATATTCATATTTAAATGATTATTTATCGTCACTAAAGTGCTTAAATAAAGTTTTGAATTTATACTTAATTAAGTTTATTTTCTGAGATATATTAATGAGGCAACTTTTATAGAGGCGCATTTTACAATGGCTTTTTGAAATGCACTTGATGAGTGCAATTAGTTTTCATAGTAATATTTGACATGTGCATGTGTGTTATATTATTTGCAATGCTACTACTTATTATATGAATTTAGATGTATGTAGTGGATAATATATATAGGTATATATTTTAAAAAAACACTTAATCAGTAAAGAATTAAACGTCTGATAACAAAAAAATCTTTACTTCTGTTTTCTACACCTCAAGTTGAAGTGACGTATCTCCAGATGAAGTAATTTTTACTAAGCTCCAAGTAAAATTTGTTTTAGATATAACTTACGCACGAAGCAATTGGGGCAACCCACTGCTTATTCGAGGGCCATACCGCTATAGCTGTATATACATAAGTAAAGGACGGAAGAAGCGCTGGCGCTGTACAAAGAAAAGCAGTGGATGTCGCGCCACCGTTGTTACTATCGACGGAAAATATGTTGGTCTTTTTCGTGAACATAATCATTGAAGTTTTGGGAACAAATGAATTTGTATAAGGATTAAAAATTTAGATGTAAAGAATAAAACTTATAATAATAAAAGCTTAAAAATCTCTCATTACCTCTACATATGATGTTGATGTGAACAAACCAAAGATGATGGCGCCTTTAGCGTAGGACCAACCATATCTCCAGATGTTGTAATTTTTGCTAAGCTCCTAATATAATTTGTTTTAGATATAATTTATACACAAAGCAGTTGGGGCAACCCGCTGCTTATCCAAGGGCGACATCAATATAGCTGTGTATATCGGCACAAGGGACTAAGGAAGCGCTGGCGCTGTGCAAAGAAAAACCGTGGATGTCGCGCCACCGTCATTACAGTCGAGGGAAAATTTGTTGGTCGTTTTGGTAAACATAATCATTGAAGTATTGGTCTTTTTTGTATACAATTGTTGACTAGAATCTAAAGCGGGTTTTAATTTATGTGCATGTTGTAAGAGTCGACTAAGGAAATCGGGCGTTTTCTCAGACAATAAGCTAGCAATTCGTCACTGAATATTTTTAGATTTATGTGTTGTGAAATATGTATGTGGGTTTAATTTAAAAAATTAAAATAAATTACCTGCATCTGTTCCCGCCATGCTTAACGTTGATGAGTGATCTCCTCTACCCGTTTTGTGAACACAGGACTTTGCTTTTTATCTTCAACTCGTTTCTTAAGTCAGCTATATTAATACTCGTACATCAGTTGCACCAAGAGCGATCCATAGGAATCTTGTAGTTGTATATGGTCGGTAAAGATTCTCAATTGAGATATAATGTTTTTAGATTTTTCCATCGTGGTTACCAAATCTGGTAACCTGGCAATGGTCCAAGGCAGTTATCGGTTCAATCGCCTCACTCGGTACAAGGGCCGGATTAATCGCTGGCAATGTGTGAAGTGGAGGAATGGCTGTCGCAACGTCATCGTTACTTATGATGGGGAAATGATCAAGCACGGTCGACATAATCATTGAAATATTCAATTTTTAGTAACGCCTGCGACTACACCGTCTACGTAGACTGCAGAAAAAACAGAATGTCAAAATTTTATTAGCTGTGATGAAAATATTTTCCTATAATAAAAAGTAGGCTATCTCCTATTCAGGCTCTAAACTATCTATGTGCCAAATTTCATTTAAATCGGTTGAGTAGATTTGACGTGAAAGCGAGACAGACATACAGAGATACCTACTTTCGCATTTAAATATTAGTATGGATTGATGTATCAAATTGGCGAGGTGTTGAAGAAAAGTCTAGGCAAGAGCACCCTAAACCGACATGTATGAAGAATTTAGGGAATGTGGACGAAGCGAAAGAAAGAAAGAACGTACTAAATGGAGCTGCCTACCCCTGTTTCGTATGTATGTATTAAATTGGAATGTCGTAATTTGTTTTTAGGTATTTATATAATAAATGGTTCTTACTGGTATTATGCATTTTTTTTGTAATAAAAATAGCTTTATATTAGTCATCGTCTTCAGCCTATTTCAGTCCACTGCTGGACGTAGACCTCCCCCAAGACACGCCACAAGGCTATTGCTATTTTATATTAGTATAGCTGTTGCCCGCGACTTCGTCCGCGTCAACAAACAGAATAAAATATTTTAAAGTACTTCTGCGTAATTTCTTTCATATCATTTCTACGTCATTTTATTCTTTCATACATATTTTTGGATAACTTGAACCGTTTACGCAGCGCACGCAACGGAAGTCTCCAAAGTTGAATAATTTTCCCCGTTTTTTCCACATTTTCCTCTTATTCTTCGTCCCTATTGGTCGCACTGTGATGATATATAGCCTAAAGCCTTCCTCGATAAATGGACTATCCAACACAAAAATTTTTTAATTCGACCCAGTAGTTCCGGAGATTAGCGCGTTCAAACAAACAAACAAACAAACTCTTCAGCTTTATATATTAGTATATATATTAGTATAGATAACTAGAATTTTCTATTCATCTATTTCGATTGTGTTACTTGTACTTCTTGCCGCCTGAATACTTATAAATAAGTATATTTTAGATATTGTTATAGACACTACCAAATCAGTTAATCAAGTGATTATTCACGGTCGATATCGATATAATCGTCTGACAAGGTATAGAGGGCCAAAAGTTCGCTGGCAATGCGTTAAGGCGAATTGGGGATGTCGGGGGTACATTGTTACCTTTGAGAATGAAATCATCAAACTGTGTGATGCCCATGGTCACTGAAGTTTGGGCGAACCCAGGAAGGCAATCCCCAAAACTATATGTAGTTTAGTTTTTGTTTTGGTTCGTCTGTTCATTTGACTTGAATTGATTTTAAACGTCTATCTTTGGCTTTAAACGTTGTCAAAATTTACGCGCGATACGAAATGTGCATAACATAACATTTTTGGTTGTGGTAAATACGTTCAACTTTTGCGCGGTTACCCTCCTGTACTCGTATACTTTTATTTTAATTTGTTCAAGAGACATAAATCACTACCAAAAATATAAGTATTATAAATAATTTACAATTAGTAGGTACCTATAGAAAATGCTTTAATATAATGAATATTCTTTTTAATACGAGACTTGTCTCTAAAATGGAGATTTTTTTATTATAGAGGTTGATAAAAAAATTCATATGTATAAACCAAACTTCGATAAAATTAAGATTTCGATTAATAATAATGATTATTAAGATTTAAGATTCGATAAGATTTTTTAAGCTGTATATCTCGTCAGTTACGTAGTTTCGTCTTATAGTAGGGGAGCCCAAGCGGGGATTTTTGAAGTTACTCGAGCGTGTCAGAAAATTATGTAGGGAGAATCCTTGCATAATGTAATGTACCCTTATCACATATGAACCCTTAATATGGTGGTGTACGTTGAGGGGAACCCGTCAGATTAGTAAAAAAAAATCGATCCTCCGAAAAACTCGAGCGCGTCAGATTAAGAGAGGGTAAGTTAATTACAATGAGATAAGTGTATATTTCAATAATCTGACGATTTGAATGTGACATTAAGAAATAAACAAGTCACAAAGTTGTAAAAAAAAACGATACCTCGAAATACTCGAGCGTGATTAATTTTTTTTTTTTTTTAAAGATAATAGTGTCAGGATTGTAAAAAAATAATAATCTGACGTTTTAAATGGGGTAATGTTTATTAATTTGTCGAAAAAAGGTGGAGCGTACAGCGGCAGAGAGCTGTGGTTCCCCCACGCTGCGCCTAACTTTCGTTCTCACTCATTCTTTATCTCTTACTCTCTCGCACCGTCACAACTACGCCATGTTGTCATCTCAGCTTAGTGATGGGCAAATGGAAAAAAATATCGATATTTATCGTATCGATATTTTTCAAATATATCGATATATATATCACCCAAGAAACTTCGATATTTCGATATATCGATATTTTTTGCCCAATTTGCAATTATTTATAAAAATTGCCAAAATTATCGCTAACTTCCATACAGCAGACATGACATTTAACATAAATACAACTCACACAAAAAAAATAACAATAAGCTACGCTTAGTTTACTCGTGACAACACAACAAAACAACGTTCGTACCAATACTCTAAACAAAAATGCAGTCAGTCCAGTGCAGTGATACCAACCAAACCAACAAGCAATGTCATTGTCATAGACAAACAAGTTATAGAGTGTAATTTTTGTTTGTGTTTGAAGCAAAGAAACTAAACCCATACAGCCTACTGCATATTTTCTAAATTTAAGAAATCGGATTGGTCAAAAACATGATGTGACGCATGAGCAGACGCCAGACAGCAGAGCTTAAAAATATATCGATTTTGATATCTGCCGGGCTAGCACGACCACGATAAGTAGATATACGATAAAGGATTTCGTATCGTATCTATACCACCATAATTATCGATTTCGCGAACATGACCAATGGAACAATACGTTACGTTAAGATTTATCCCGTGTTACAATACGATAAGGCGCGAGATAAGTTAAACAAATGTATCTAGAGTCAAAAAATATTTTTTTCTTTTTTTCAATTGTCGTTCATTCTTTTTTTTTCTTTTTTTCCTTTTTGACATCAGATGTCATGTTAACTGCTCTAACATGACCAGCGAAACACGATACGATAAACCTATTTATCGACTAGCTGTCAAAATACGATAGATATTAGCCGCCATTTTGAATGTTATCGATACAAATTTCTAATCATTTAATTTTACCTTTGACCTACCTATGTAAACTAAAAACGAGTAAACTAAAACACTAAATTAAAAATATTAAGTTTGGAGCATATCACTGAAAACCTATCGAACCAAAGAATATAATAGGTATTTTCGATTTCTCTAACCTATCTACGCTTATCGCGTCTTACAATGTTCATCGATAACAATATCTTGAATTGATGTCAAAATTCGATATTTTTAACATCAAAATACGGTCATGTTCGGCGCTATCGATAGTAACCGATGGACATGCTCGCATTTTATCTATCGTATCGTATCGTGCCGTGTAACGTTACCGGCATGGTTATGTTCGCTGTATCGATAAAATTCAACATGGCGGCTATATTTAACGTATTTTGACAGCTAGGTATCGATAACTTGACTTATCATATCGTGTATCGTTGGCCGTGCTAGCCGGGCTGAAAATAAATATCGAAAATTGATATATGGCAGGAAAAAATATCGCTAATTTATATCGATATTTTTCTGAAAAAATATCGATATTTTGATATATCGATATTTTTTTACCAACCCTATCTCAGCTGATCACAATAGCGTGCTGGAAATTGAAGATGTGGAAGCCAACTTCGAAGATGAATTAAGCGAAGATGATAATTAACATGATTTAATAATTGTAATTTCTTGTATCGAATTTTAAATCAATAAATTATAAAATATAAATATGAACATGTGTATATGATCCTTTCATTCATCTGTGAAGAAAGCACAGCAAGAATTTCCCTTAAAAATGGTCAGATTAGCTATATCCCTCCATATAATTGTCAGATTATGATTCAGGAGGACAGTAACATCAAATTGATCCTCCTGCAGAAAAATCTGACGCGCTGGAGTATTTCAAGGTCACCATTTTTTTTACATATTAAAAAATTAATTATGACTGAACGCCTCGTGCAAATCGTCAGTCATTTGAATAGTACACTTTTTAGGGTTTACTTAACACTCACTTTGAATATCTGACACGCTCGAATAACTTTTTTTTTTTTTTTTTCAACCACTCGTTCTGGCCACCCCCCTTCAATTAATTGTCAGATTAATGTCTAATAGTTATGAGTAATATAAAGCGCATATGTACTATAAATGACTGACGCGCTCGAGTATTTCCATATGACGATTTTTTTTTACATTTTTAAACAAGTGTACACGGTAAACCCCCCACTAAAATAGAAAATGCAACATAAACTTTTTTTTGCTCATAACATAATCTGTAGAATCCACTAAGTCCCCATGACGCTCGAGTAACTGCAAATTTAGCATCTCGGGCTCCCCTACTATTAAAAAGAAAGTATATAATTTAAAAACACCTTATATATACAAAGTTATTAACCTGAATAAATTTATTATTCAAAGAATTTGACATTATTAAAACATGGAATGTTGCAAGTGAGTTCTATTTTAATAAACGCACGAGCTAGTATTTGGAGGTATTTTTAAAATTATAAAAAGTAATTCTGTCAGTCTATTGCGTTATACGCGAAAACTACTGGTACACAGGTATTCTACACCCTGAGAAAGCACATAGGCTACTTTTGAATCCGGAACAGTATATTACTCGAAAATTTCGGCATTTTTTTATGTAGTTCACGTAGTTACTCTGTAGAACCCTCGATTTTTGTACCTATTTGTGCCCAAAAGTCGTGATTTCACCCCTTTGACGTCTTAAAAGAATTGACTCGTAAAAATGGGGTTGTATTTTATACACGTCTAAATCTCATTAGGGATAATAAATGTGTAGTGGAGCCATCTATCAAACACAGACAGAACCAAAGTCCAATACAAATCCTAAAACGCGATATCGAAGTTTTTCGCATCAAATGGAGCGCGCGCTGAACATGAACTGGTGACCTATGTATGCCTGAAGTGCTTCGTTTTCCAACACATATGTGACTATATAATAATGGAAATGACCGATCCACATGTTTTAAAAGGTCAGGTTTTAAAATTGGTAAAAATGATAAACCATTTAAAAAATATTTATTTTAAACTTGTTTATTTCAGATATGATTATGGATACCACCAGATCAGGTAATCAAGTGATCGTCCAAGGGCGACACCGGTATAATCGCCTGACAAGCTATAAGGGTCAAAAGGCTCGTTTTCAGTGTGTTAAGGCGAAATTGGGATGTCGCGGCTTTATCGTCACCTATGACAATGAAATCGTCAAACAGTATGATGTTCATAATCATTGAAGAATATATTATACCTATATTTGCACCTTCGGTAGAACAAGGCCACAATATGCACGTATTTTTTTATGACTTTAAATTATTATTTACATAATTACATATATGTAATAAAAATATCAGCACCTTAAATACATAATTTAGTACAAAATAAATTGTTTTAAAGTAGTGGGCTAAAAACAGCTTTTTAAACGACCGCCATTTAGGCGTGCTCTTCGTGACGTCAAAGTCTGTACAATCAAACATTGATCAAACATCCATCAAGTAAGTAAAGCTGGCTACTCATGATCCAATTTTGTATTCAACCTCTTGCGCAGTGGGTCTGGATAGACAAGAAAAGTGGATAGGTCGACCCGCGCCGATATTTTTCTCTATATACTTATTTTATCAATACAGACATTTGTTTTTAAAAACTTGTCAATAAGATAGATTTATTGATTAATAAAAATATTGCTTTTTGTATGGCGAAAAAGTAATCTGCAAGATGGTAAAAGAACCTATTGCGGTTAATAAGGGTTAACATAGAGATGACGGCTAATATTTAGTTACTTATATAGTCCATCGAATGTGGTGAGT
Organism: Carposina sasakii; assembly: GCA_014607495.2. Classification (NCBI taxonomy): domain Eukaryota; kingdom Metazoa; phylum Arthropoda; class Insecta; order Lepidoptera; family Carposinidae; genus Carposina; species Carposina sasakii. The sequence goes on from CP053158.1 coordinate 11,307,464, forward strand.
AGGCAGCTTTAGTTGCTGTGTTATGTCAAACTTGTTGTGTGTCAAATTAATTGGTTAAACTACAACTGTCTATACAACACAAAAAAAAAACAAAAGTGAATAGCGTATAAATTCTTGTATTTATAAATATAGTGTTCTGTGGGAATACAATCACATTGAACTGATAAGACAGTTTCTTCCGCCTCATCACACACAAGTGTTACAGAATAAAACTTCTGTCTTACATTGTGTTCAGGTGTTATGCGAGCCTTCACTGTGCATATATTCCCCCCTATTCGTTTAACTTGCAGAATCATCATATGTTTCTCTTTTAGACCTAAAAAACAAATATATGTATAGGTACATACTGAATATTAAGCATTGCCCGACTGGAAGCCCACCAGTTCACAATTCAAATCTTCAGGTTATGCTATAGGAATAGAAATTTTCTATTTCTATAGGTATATATCTTAAAATATGTAGGTACAAGTAAAATATTCATAAAACATAATATTTACCTTGCAGCTTTCACTCCTTTTATTTCAGTAGACACAAAATCTGAATTCGATGCAAAAAATGTTGACATCATAAAAACGTACTTCCGAAAATTTCGGAAAGTTATCCGATTATGCCTTGACGTAACCGGTATCAGTCATTTTCCTACGAGTATTTTACGAAAGAAATATAAGTAAAATCACTTAAATATCCACTTAAAATCATAAAAAAACTAAATGCAATGGCAAACTACTGCTCGCTCCTATTACCTTGAAAACAAATGGTTACCATGGTTATTGGCACAGACTATACCTATATTATATTACTTTGACCTACGAGTTTGACCGATTTGATGACAAAAAGATCCAATGTTCAAACATTGTTTGGTAGACACAGACTTTGATGTCATATTTCATGTATGATTATTCCGACCAATAGTGTTGCGTTTCAAGTCGTTTGAATTTCCCACCTATTTAATGCACTTTTCAATAATGATTTTCTTATATAAAAAAGCAATGAAATAAAAAAATATTAATATGTACGTAAATCTCAAGGAAAGAAGATTACATATTTTAAAAAATACCGTCATTTGAATTACATGCATATTCCCTATTATCAATAATTGTAAAAAAAAAATTGTACCTTTGTTATACCGAAGGTGTCATTAAAATGCTATAAGTATTTCTACTGTAATATATTAGGTACTAGTGTTTAAGTCTTGAAATTACGAAATCAGTCCATTTCTAAATTAACTATATAAGTGATTTTATAATACAATGTTTTGGAAATTTTAAATGTTAGTTTTATTATTTTTATTATAATGTATTAATTCAGTTATGTACTAGATTGGGTTATTTATTATATATGGACCAAGTCTGAAATAAATTATTTTTATTTAATATCAATTCAATCTTACAAGTAGTTATTTAGTGAAGGTTTAATTATATGGTTAAATAGAAATTCCCTTAAAACTTTCGTTATAAAATTTTGAAAGGAATTTCTGTAATCAGGCGCTAACTTCTAAGCTTTTGGACTTATTCGTCAACTGGCGACCGGAAAACTTGCGACTGGTCGCAAGTTAGCTCCTTTCAATTTTAGCTATTTTTGTCGTAAACTCGTAGCATGGGAGCTATCTCTTAATTCGTGTCGCAAAACCGGTTTAGTGTCGTTTACAATAACGTTGCGGCAAATAAAGTATTGCTTACGCTAATATGCACACATAACTACGCTTTATTACATCTATAAAGTATTTAAAAAATTGATCTTTTTGAGTGAAATATATAATTTAAATGTATAAGTATTAATTTCGATGTATTGTGGAGGTAATCTCATAATAATTTAACTTTTCAAAATAGTAGATACAACTAAACATAGTTTCATAAAATAACTTTTATGTCTAATTTCGGAACTAACAATTTTTGAATGCAGTGATACATATAATGTAGTACTTATACACATATAGAACTTAGTGCCATCACCAAAAAGAACTATACAGTAAAACGCACTCCAATATATTTCATAAAGTAAAAACATATACGTACTGAGATAAAATTAATTAAGTAAAAATATATAGATTTATTCTATAACAAACTTAACTGTATCAAATATTTTCAGAAAATGAAACTGGATTTGAAATAATTACGTCTCAGAGAGGAAAGTCAGTACTACTTCGTGCAGGGTATAGATATAACAGAGATAGAAAAAATAAAGATGGTTCCTGCCTTTGGAGGTGTTCGAAGAGAACTGTATGCAAAGCAAGACTTATTGTTGATAGCTATAAGTGCATTGTGAGAGATGACAGTCACGACTGTGAGCCTAATTTTGTGTCAAATGAATTGAAAGTTAACGCTTACAAGTGCATTGAAAAAGTTCATCTATTATAAAATTACCTCTACTATACATCAAAATGATTAAATACTTCCATATTTTAATTATTTATTTTAATATGTTTCACTAAAAAAAACTGCTTTTTTATGTACAAACTTAACGATTTGATGATGACAAAAAAAAAAGGAAAATGAGAAGAAAAATTGGTAAAACGATCAGCCGCCAGTTGACGAATGATTCAGCTTTTGCTAACTTCCAATATTTTTTCTAGATATTATTTTTGGAACAAGCATATTGGGCAACCCAATTGTTATACAAGGACCATACCGCTATAGCCTTATATCACGGTACAAGGGGCTGAAGAAGCGCTGGTGCTGTTCAAGGAAAAGCCGAGGATGTCGCGCTGCCATCATTACTATCGACGGAAGATATGTGAATCATTATGGTGTACATAATCATTGAAGCATACTCTCAGGCGATAGGCTAGCAACCTTGTCGCTAACCATTTAGGTAAATCAGATTGCTCTAAGCTAAACGTGGCTGAGGGATCTCCTTTATGATCATGCAGTTCTGCTACCTCATTTTGAAGTGTGGTTCATCATTGAAGCTTTGTGAAAATTTAATTTGAAAAATACAACTACGACTGGAATTTAAAGAGGGTTTAAATTTTTTGCTTCCGTATCAAGTAGGAACTTAAATTAAGATCGTATTACAGAGAGCAAGCTTTATAGCATGTATTTAGGTTGATATTTAGACGTCGAATTTCGTGGATAAGTTCCTTAAAGCCGGCTGTAACCATGGTTTTACGCTTAGTATACCCCGTTTAAGTTACTTATATTACAAAAATGTAGGATTCGTTGCGAGTATTGCAACTACCAAAGCAGATAATCAAGTGATTGTCCAAGGAATGTACCGTTACAATTGCATGTAGGTACATCTACTGGGGTAGGTGGGAGGTCTAAACGTTATTCATCGGGTAGAATAACTTACTATTATCTTTCACTAGAATGCCATCAAGGGAAACATTATCACTAAAAATTCTAGCGTTAGCCAAACCTAGTTCTATATTTTCAAACTGCTTTTTTTTTTGTTACAGACGTATATTTTTTAAGTTCAAATCGTTTATTGCTGGGCGGCCACAAGTTCGGCATACATGTTACGAGGCTACGCAACATTAGATGGCGCTGTACTAAAAATTCAAGACACTGCAAAGCTCATATTATTACTTCGATTGACGGAACAATATTAAAACAAATGACAGAACACAATCATCCGTAATTTCAGTAATGAACTTAAATTCAAATTCAATCATTTATTCGACATGAAAGCATTAAGGCGATAAACACACTGCCACGCACCACGCTGCATGTTGCGTGTCGACAGACCTACATGAATGCGCGTGGATGCATTTTCTGTGTGTTGGACTGTGCGTGTTTTCTATACAAACAGAGATACTTACAAGCAACGTTAGAAAACGCATTCACGCGCTACGCTGCATGGTGCGTGGCAGTGTGATAATTGCCTAACACTAATTTGTCGCTATTGAGGGATCGCCCACCACCGGGCCCTATACCCTCCGCTGACCCTCGGATCTGCCGACTCATGATCACGAACACAAGACACTACAGTCGCAACGAGAAGCCAGATCCAAGCACCTAGCATGCAATCATAAATACATAGCTGCTAATCCGAAAACCAATTAACAATAGTAAAATAACATATTATTTTAGATATGTAGATGATGTTATCTATAAGCTTTATCGCACTAAGGGTTGCCAAATTGAAATTTTGAACCGAAAATTTTAAACTGAACTAATGAGGGATTTTCTGACAAAAATTCAAAGTAATTAATATAAATGACTAAATTCTGAAGTAACATACATTAGTCGCAGCCGTCGGTTGGATGCAGGCTGCTTCCGACCGGTCGGAGTGGAGTTTTGTTGGGAGATTTGTTGGAGGATTGTTGGGGGAGGCCTATGTCCAACAGTGGACTTCTCAGGGCTGTAAATGGTGATACATTAAAAAAGCATACCGACGAATTGATTACCTTTTTTTTGGAAGTAAGTTAAAAATTAGACCAAAGAGTTCTGTATTTTCTTCTGTATAATTCTGTAGATGCCTACGATTGTAATAGTTCAGTACTCAACCTATTTGGTAGTACTTTATTTTTTATTTTAGTTGTCAGAAAATCTTTTATTGATACATTAATTGTAATTTTACTATATATCAGTAGATACATAAAATGTGACATATTAGGGTCGATTCCGGCAGTCACACTTAAACCTAAACCTAATTTTGGTCAGATCTATCTCTCACCGTCCTTTAGCGAGTGCCGAATAATTTCATTAAATTATTTATTATAAGCTTTTATTTAGTTTCACCTGTCCTTTTGTTTGTAACCAAATCTTGCAAGTTAAATTTGATCTACTTCCCGGTTTCCGATTGAGCCGAAATTTTGCATGCATGTATGATTCGGATGACAATGCAATATTAATGTAACATAGAGCTGATCTGATGATGAAGCTGAAAGGTGACCATAAGAATTCCGTAATTAAACGACGCGATCCCATCGAGTTTGGGCTTGTTTGACAAATAATAAAAGCTTCTTTTTAAAAAGAGGTTTTTTTAAGAAAATTGATGCTTGTTTGTTCTTAAGTTTTTTATTGGTAGACACTTTGCTACTTGTGTATTGTAAATATATTTGTATTAATAGTATTGTTTGTGAATCATGAAAATAATAAAAATAAATAAGAATAAACTTCTTGTATACTATATGTGTAGTAAATAAATACCAAGAGTATATAAATATTTGATGAGACCTTTTTACTTTTTATAATCAAATAATATTTATGAAACAAAAGGTATGTATGTACCTAGTTACGTATGCCATACCAAATTTAGGGATTAGTATAGATGCATCTATGGTAGGTAATATTATGTGTATTTCAACAATTACTTTGCTACAAGTATATAGGCACACACGGTATATATATAATTTTTAAATATACTGTGCGTCCGTATACAGGATGTAAAAAGACAACAATGTTTTTTTATACCTCGTATTCTTTGTAAGGTTACGATCATTTTCTTCTATGGAACCAACCCTGGGAAACGACAAAAAATATATGAAAAAATACTGTCATTTTATTGCATGCTTTATTTATTTATTTATTCGTTTGATGCGAAAGTATTGACATGGTATCTTTGAAAAAAATGTTTGTTAACCGATTTCAGATGGACTTATGTAAAAAAATGATAATATTAAAAAATTATTAACAAAGAAAAGGAAAAAATTCCTCACCCGGGTGGGAATCGAACCCACGACCTCTGCATCCCGCGTGCCAGCGCTCTCACCACTGAGCACCGGGTGATAATATTAATGTAACTTTCTTGAAATCTTGAAAACCCGTGGTGTCCCAGGGGTGCTTCCATAAAAAAATGATCGTGATGATACAAAGAACACGAGGTATTAAAAGAACAAAATTGTTTTTTTACACCCAGTAGGTATACAGGTTTATTGACTACATTTCGGCAAAAAAATTGGACATTGAACTAAAAAAGTTGCATGTGAGATAAACTCTTTTTCAAACCATATAGTTAGTCAATTTTATAAAAAAAAAATACTATTACTTATAGTTCAGTTACTCTAGTCGTTTTTTAATTTGTTGCAGGCACTGTAAAGTTTTTAAGCTCAAAGCAAATACTTTGTGGCGGATACAAATTTGGTATACATATGCAGAAAAATCATAAAATTAGATGGCGCTGCACTAAAAATGCGAGATGCAAAGCCAATATTTTTACATTGGTCGATGGAACTATAATAAGACAAAAAACAAAACACAATCATGAACAATAATTTTTGACTTATTTTTTACATGTCGTATGAACGAACATGTCTGTGTCACGAACGTGTACCTATGTATACACACATATAGGTACATACATATAATCACGCCTTTATCCCTTACGAGGTAGGCAGAGCACCAAGAGACGATAGGACCACATGGTGCCACTTCTGAGTAATTTTGAGGGTATAGTTGAGATGTGCAAGTTCGGTTAGTAGTAACAGGTGGTCAGCCCATCAGCCTACAAAACACCAAGAGCCTCTTGTCCCTCTACTGACTTGTACAGTATGGCCTGGAAGAGAAGCAGCTGTAGTATTATTCGTTATTGTTTTACTAAGGGCAGCTTATAAACTATGTATAAAGGAATAAAATGCGTAAAATTAACACACATTCCTAACTTATTTGTCTGAGAGCTAATTCTACTAGCAATAGATTATTTTAGTTTAGGTTTTGATATTTAATACTAAAATTCACAAATATGCGGTACTTAGGGATAAGTTATTACGTTTTTTATTAAAGTATTTTAAATAAACCTTTTTACACCACAGATTTGGAAGCCTCAATACGATATATCGTATCGAAGCGCGGCAATACAATGATTCAAATTTCTGGTGAAAACTTTAGTATGACCACTGAAAGTAAGAAGTCCATAAAAAAACGATGGGTATGTGGTAAATGGAACAGTTGTAACTGCCGTGCATACGTCATCACACTAGACCATCAGGTACTTAGATATAATGTTGAACATAATCATTGAAATTATATAATGACATAATCAGTTACCTATAACTTTAAGACAATTAGGTAGATGGTTCCAGTCGACTGAACGAAAAATGACGAGACCTGCTTCGTTCTTTTCGGACAATTGAGACTGTGGACCGAGTTCCTTATGGTCCCAGTTGCCGGAATCCTCAAGATTTGTTTGTCTTTTCTTATGATAACATTCGGGCAAAAGGAACTTATCCTATTGTATATAATAATGTTTTAATAACGGTGCCCCACACTGTCTAAAGCTCAGTCATTTAAATAAAATTTAATATATATATATATTTAAGTTTATATATTTTTTATTCCTAATTGGTCATTCCTTTAATAGTCTATTTCAATCTCAAATTTTACCAACAAACCTCAGTACATAGTAATTTTTTTTTTCTTTTATAGGGTTCTGTTTTGGTTTATCAGCCGATGGGATACCAACCATCACTTTGGACAAGTACCACTACCAGAAGAAAACTCAGTTGGATTCTTCCTTACCAGAAGCAGCTTGGGTGTGCGTGAAGAATGAACTGACAGGATGCCAGGCAACTATCGTCAGAAGTGAGGGTATACACTTCAAATGCTTGGGGACTCATAATCATGATTAAATCACTAGGCACCGTAGGATATTAAGGGGCCCGTTACGTAGTCGTGAATGACTTTCGCCACCTCGGGATTGACATTGGCCTTTTTAACGCTCGAAGTTGATGTTTGTTTTATATTTTTTAATATAACACATGTTCCTATTTTATGTAAAAATGTGGCCTACATTGCTGGACACTAAAGAACGAAGCTATACTCGCGCTCTATAGCTTGTATACTCTATGTGAAAATGGGTAAAAAAGAATTATACCTATAGGTTCTTAAGAAATAGTTTTAATATTGTTATTAAATTCCGTATTGTTATGTTCTGAAATATTATCCTTATGTAGATTATTAAGTTCAAGTTGTTAAAAATAAATAAAAAGAATTTAAGAAAAAATTGTACCTATTTAATTTTAGCCTCCTTCAATAGCTTTTTACTTTTTTACTGATTACGACTAAGTGCCTACGCCATCTCTGAAAAAATATTTTTGAAATCCCGAATAATAAATGATGCACTTAAGATCATTATTATGATCCATCAGACCACATTTACCCACTGCTGGATATTTACCCACTGCTGGGTATTTACCCACTATGCCTATGCCTCCTCTCAACTATAAATCCACTCTATAGGCATGTTTAATTTACTGTGTTTAATGGCCTCCGAAGAATATAATTTTCTACTTCATAGTTGTTTTTTGGGAACTTATTATTAACAGCTAACAACATTATAGTATACACATATATTACACATCGCTTACGAGAATTCACCTAAATTCCGTAGTCCACTTACCACATGCACGGAAGGAGATGCAGCTACTGTACCTATTTCTGTGACGCCCCGCCGCATCAGCATAGGTACGGTCTATGTCCACTATGACTTAATAAGCTGATGCTTAACGCAGTGGATGCAAATTTTAGATTAAAAACTTTTGTGTATTTTTTCGAAACTTTAATACAAATAATTATATTTTAGCTGCAAGATTTGTCATGTCACTACGAGGAAACCCTACTTTAATTGTAGGAATCCACAAATATATTAAGGACAGATCAAATTCGATCAAAACTAGATGGGTGTGTACAAAGAAGCGAAGGTTCGGATGCAAGGCATGTATTACTACCATGACAGAGGAAAATAAAATAATACGAATGAATATCAATCATAATCATTCTTGAGTTTGTTTTGTAATAAAACTTAATCAGAAATTTGGGACGCATGCATTAAATACAGAAATTTGCCAGCAAAATATATGTAGTATATATACAGGCGAAAAGCTATAAGAACAGCCCACTGTAGAGAACCTATCCAAAAAATTTGAGATCCGAAATCACATGTTTATTTTTCCGGATAGTATGGAGAATTTTTAAATATCTCAGGAATTTTCATACAATCTTGAAAAATAAAAATGTGATTTCCAGTTTCAAATTTTGGAAATACGAGTAGGTTCTCTATAGTGGGCTATTTATACAGCTTTTCGCTTAACATACCCTTTCTGTTACACCCTGTATATATTTCAAATTTACGCTATGTTTAGCTTAAAAATGTTTAAATTAATTTGTAATAACACGGTATTTTTTTAGTTTCTTGTATGTTGTTTTGAATTACTCGTATGTTGAACAAAGGAATCATAAAGCAATGTTAGTTTAATATTATTTTTACAAAATGAAATAAATACCTTTATATTTTTATATTTTTTTATTATTTCTGCTGATTTCACTTTTATGGAACCTAAGTTCTAAAGAAGAGAAGGTGACTAATCTTATATTATATTTTAGGAGAATCGGAAGAAGACAATGCAGTTGTTTCTGGAAGAAGTACAGATATATCTTACATACGCCGAGGTGGTGGCGTGATTCTTCTATATGCTGGATATCAGTACATACTGAAGAACAGATCTAAAAGTGGAACAGCTGTGTGGGAGTGCAATAAGAGGAAGAAGACTAAATGCCGTGGGAAGATTACCATTAAAGTAAGTTGAAGGTAATTTAATATTCGTCTAAGAGTGCTGAATATAAAAAACATAGTCAATTTGCTGTATGTCTTCATATTTCCCCGAATGTACTTTATTATTGTATCAAATCTCTTAATAATCAGCAGTCAAAAGTTGATCAAGTTTTGAAAACTGACAGATATTAAACGAATTTCAAATCCGTTTGTGATTAGGAATAATGCATAATATTAAATATATTACAGGACAACTTAATCTTAGGTCGGAACGCTCACGCTGAGACGTGCCGATCGGATTTCGTAAAGAACGAGATGGAAAAAGCTATGGACTTCTACAAAGCGAGGATATCTAGATCGCAACAAATAACCAAGTCTTCAGTGCACAAGTCAGTGCCAGATTATAAGAAATCTGGCAGGTGATGACATAAGCAAACTAAGACTATCTGTGCATCAGAGTTGTACAATGCATTAAATTCATTTACATCATCGGATCAATATGATCCATGGATATTTATTGTTATCGCTAGTTTTACCAATAGCATTGTTATATCTGCTCAGCTCCAGTCCAGTTAATATTTTGGTCGTCAACGTTCCCGAAAACTACGGAATCTCCTTGTCAACACGATCATTTTCTTCCATGGAAGCATACCTGGGAAGTGTCTGGTTACCAAAATATTAGGGTCCAAAGTTGAGTAAATAGACAGCATTTTTCTGTATAAATGCACATTTACGCGTGTAGAAAGATTTTTTCACGAGAAATAATTAATATCTGTCTATGAAAAAACTAGCATAAACACTGGACACTATAAATTTCGCCCGATGAAAATAAAAAAATCTAAAAAATTTACATCGTTTCCCAGTTTTTTTTTTTTGCATAAACTTACTTTATTTGATGTATAGAGTACGTACCCTTCGTTACGGTAGGGTGGCAACGAAAAAATATCCTGTATAGTACATATCTAGATTTTTATCGATTTTGGTGTAGAATAAAGATTTTTATATATTTTATACGTAGAATTAAACCGAATAATAATTTTACATTCCATATGTGACAAATAATTTAGATCTGGAGTTAATTTAATTTTCTGTTAATTAATTACATTAAGGTACGTACTTAATTTCTAATATTTACTTAATGTTTTATATTATTAGGTTTATTTTAATGAGTATGTTTTGAGTTTTGTGGTGTGGCTTTTAGATCGGAAGCCAAAAAAGCATCGTGTTTTATTTTGTTTCGAATATTGACAAACTTTTATAATTATAAAGAGTTAATTAATTTTCTTCATGTTTTATTTTTCTCTACAGATAATTGACCTTCTGAGTGCCACCATCAGTGAATACATAGAGGTATTAAACGGACATTATCTGCATATTGTTGTCTTGTATGCATGTATGTTGTCTTGTTAATGTTGACTTGTCGAAATGTTGATGAATTAAAAGGTCATGTTCTTAGAGGGTATGCTCTTAAAACATGACTTTTTAATTCCTCAACATTTCAACAAGTCAACATAGACATTGTTTAAAAATATTGTAATAGTAGTTTTGAAGTTAAAAAAATATGGCTACATTTATTCTCCCACATATTATGTAATATAATGCTAGCAGAAAAGTTGGTAAGACTTTTGACTGCTAAAAGAACATGAAGAAAGTCTACATGTCCAAAATGGGACTAGAATCAGTAAAAACCTCTATCGAAAAAGCATCGGCGGTTTTAAAAATCTAATTTGTTCTGACACTGTCAACTTCTAGATACGTATGTATAAACTTTTATTAAAAGTAATCGATGTTTCCTATATTAATATATAATACTAGGTAACATGTAGTATGTTTTTATTTTCAGACTATCCAGCATTTATAACCTCTCGAAAAGGCCGCAGGCTTATCAAAATTGGATCGTACACCTTTGGTATACAGCTGAAGTCTGGCGTCAAATTGAGGTGGGTTTGCTCCACTCACAACTCAAGAGGATGCCGTGCTGTGTTGAGGACCATCGATGAAGAAATTGTGTACATAAAGAATGAACATAACCATTAATGGCCTTACTTAAAAAAAACTTAAAGCATTGATTAGGCTAATCAATGCTTCATTTGACAGAAATTTGATACAATTTGCTGTCAAATAACTTGACGGTTGCTTAACTTTATACACGGTTTATAAGTAAGTCCTTACAGTTTTACCTAATGTAAGTCCTTGAGTAACGCAGTAGTTCAATTTCACACGCGTATTACAGAGAAATTGACCACACTCTGTCACTCGCTTATTGCCTTTACATTTGTTAATGGCAGACAGAAATGGCAAAATATCTATACGTCGATGACAGAGATGAATAGTAAGGGGGTCAATATACGAAAATGTTAGTGATCCACGTTCATACATAATGATGAGGTATAATAATATAAAAATTTACCATAATTCTTATTTCTCCACTCTCTGAAGTTTTAAAAATATTTTACAGTTCCTAATATAATATTTGTACAGAATAAATTACTAAATTTATAAAAATGTGGATCTGTTCCTATTTATAAAATTTTTTATGTATAATACAAACACATAAAATTGTACAATAAAGAAAGAAACATAATAGGTAGAACATCAAAGTTTGAAGACTGAAAAATAATAAATGGCACTGTGGTTAAATTTAGCATTTTTACTTTAGCCTATCCCTTTATGGTCAAAAAGAATAAATAAATATATACTTTTGGAAGTTTATTGAGTTTTATTTTCAGGTTATACGAGTGCAGAATCCAGTGCCGTCATCTCAGCAAGAGATGTCAGAGTAACGTATTCAAGTGTAGCTTTAAAAGCCTTTTTATACTAGTAAAAATCGGGACTAAAAATCTTTACATTAATTGACGTATTTACTCTACATATGATGACAAATTCGGTGCAGAATGAAATGGCTCTTACAGTAACATAAACATAATAATGTGATTGATATAGACGTAGAAAGATGTTCTAGCTCCACACTTGTACCCCCGCTACTGAAGCCCGTGCGTAGCTCAGGAACCAGCCTCATTGCATTGTATTCCATTGAATTACTCAGATTAGCAACTATAAGAATGCAGCACAAACAAATACGTTGAGTTAGTCTTCGCCCAATAGTAAGACTGCATTAATCCTAATAATTATTCACAGACTTCAATGTGCAAATGGTGACGTCCAAAAAAGGGAAACCAATGATAGTCCTGGACGGATATAGATTCTACATGAAAAGGTCAACGAATAAGAACAAGCGGTGGGTTTGCTCCACGCACCACCACCACGGCTGTCCGGCGGCCATACTGACTTATGACGAAGAAATTATTAAAATTAAAAATGTGCACGATCATCAGCGGAAGAAATTAAATTTTCCGATATTATTTCAAGGTTGTTAGCTACGGCTCTGCATTTTAAGTACCTAGGAAATAAATTACAAACTTTATGTACTCATGACCGTAGGTACTGGTCGGTTGACGTCTACTCTGAAATATAAAAAAACTAGTTCATCCACTTCATCCTCAGCACTTGTGTACTGAACGATAATTTGTGGACCGAACAAGTTTGGTGTGATCTATTTATTGTAAATAATTGTAAATAGAATATTCCCATAAATAAGAAGCAGTTATGAATTGTTCTTATGCAAAGGAAAATTAATATTATTAGAAAATAATCGAATGTTTAATTAGATCTTTTTGTCATTTAGTTGTCGTGACCAGGTAGAGCTACTAAAACAATATAACAGCACATAATATCATAAAATTGTTTCTTTTTGTTCATAGGACTTATCTACGTAACAGGTGGTCGACGCGTTCTATCAATTGGACCACATAACTTCAGCTTTGAAAGAGCTTGCAAATCCAAGGTCTTTTGGAGGTGCTTCAAGAGGAGCATTGGATGCAAGGCGAGAGTATTGACTGTCGATGACGCTGTGTTGAAATACAAATGTATGCATAATCACTGAGCATTTTAAATGTATGTATACACTGCTGTGTTCCCATAGTAGGGTAGCCAGGACAGCAGAATTATAATGGAGATCCTCTTAATCATGTTGAACATTTTCATTCCGAAATACGTTTAATTGTGTGTTAGATAGTACAATTTTATCTAGTCTTGAATGTTACCTTTAAGTATCATTGTTACTTATATCCTGTACTCTAAATGTAGTAAATATTTAGTTCCAAAAATGTACATACACGGTGATAGACAAGCGAGCATCGCTTGATATTAAATGTCATTTTGGCCTTGACCGTGGATCGATCGATCACGTCATTTAATGCACGCGCTCATTATACCTAATATCACATACCTAATATATAATATCATGTGATTTGAGTAATGAAATCGCTAATAAGAAATATAACTTTGACCACGGACTTTGGGAGGTGACTATGTACTCTTAAGGCAGGATTGTTTCTATCATGGAAACGAGATATTGCTCTATTCGTCTTACTTTCACCATTATACTAAACCTACTTATAGATTACATAGTAGACCTTTCATTTATATTAGGGCTTTCATTTGGAACGAATTAGTATCGAAAGGCACTATAAATATTATGGAACATAAATTATAAAAGTACGTAAGTACTTGTATTTGCAAGTCAGGACTTTACAACCAATTTTAATTTTCAGATTTTAATTTTTTTTATAGAAAATTTTAAATTTGGAATACAATATCCGAGTTTCTTTTTGATATTTAGTATTGAAATTGGCTGTAAGTCTAGTCATGATATTGTTAATTAGTTAGATAGATAAAGTCTGTAAAAAGCACATTTATAACATTATAAATCGCTTAAGTTATTGATTGACACTTATTGAAGCTTTTTAAGCAAACAACGTCTTTCAATTAATAATATTTTAGACGTATTTAACTGAAACAGTAATTTACTATAGTAACTGCTGATCAAACCATTAGCCCTTAAGTAGGCAATTTGTAAAATATCTTGGATGTGTATATCGACAAATTGTTTTTGAAATTTTTGACATTTGTAATCTTGTGTTACGGTAGAATAAGGGCACAATTGCTTCTTGCAATTTTCGATAATTGTGCTTCTGTTCTACCAAAGGTACGATATTATGTTAAGACATACTATCATAAGCATATCTAAGAATATCTCTCTATATTTGAACATTGTGTAAAAGACATAATATATTGTGATAAGCATATGTGTATTCTAATATTAATAGGAACTTAATGTATTTGAATGTTATCTATATGTAGATAGGTTTTTCAGAGTTACGAGTTATAAGTTATAAAACTTAGCAGAAAACAAAAAATAAATTCACTTCTCACCATTGCTTTATGATTATATACAATTATTATCCATAGATAATTTAAATTACGTTATCTATATTATCAAACTATGGTTATGACTAGTGGACGCCCGCGACTACGTCTGCGTGGACTGCAAAAAGATTTTGAAATTATCCGGGATAAAAACATTTTCCCTGTATAAAAAGTAGCCTATATGTTAAGTGGGACCAGTCACAATATATTCCTAAAATCTTATCTATCTATATCTATAGTTTTGTTTAGACACAAATTATGTCATAACTCAATAGAATATTACAATAACTACTAAGTTATTTGCAGAACCAAATCTTAGCACAACGAAATTTGGCAACCCAGTCATCACCATCGGCAAGTACAGATTTAACATGTTCTGTCCTGCCAAGCAAAAGGGCCCGAAGATACGCTGGACCTGTGTTAAGAACCCTGCAGGTTGCCGAGCCTCACTTGTAACAGTTGATCAAGTTATTGTGAGCCATCGCAACGGTCACAATCATTGATGTATGTTTTTCTTAATTTACTGTAGTTTTTATGGAGTATTATGAGTGGAGTTTGGACATAATATGTGTGAATGCAGAGTGCACATATAAATACCTCTTTGGCTGACTTTTTTTGTGATTTTTTAGGGATTTTTAGTGAATTTAAGTGTACAGGAGGCCTAAGTTAAGTTTTGTATTTGTACACAAATACCATTGTTGAGCTGCGCGGATTAAAATTTCTTATGATTTTATTTCAATGTACATACTATTCTATAAGAGGAAATTTTATTTTTGACAGTTTGCAAAGCCACTTATCATTTTTCTCTTTGAATACCAATCAATGTATAAGAAAGAGAAGTCGCTGGCATACTTAGAGCATTACGATTATTACTAGGTACTTTTATAAATAATATGTCAAAAACAAATTTTACTATTTACTGCATATGCCATCAAAATGAATTAATTTTATACTAATTCAGCTGAGATGACCGGATGACTACTTCGAAAGGAGGGAGACCTTTGCCCAGCAGTGGGAATAGTGTTGCCGCTCGATAGTCCACTATCGATAGACTATCGATAGTTGGGCAAAAACAATAGTATCGATAGTCCTATCGATAGTATTGCTGTTTGTCAATAGTATTGCCCCTCACGGGGCTATCGATACTATCGATAGGCCTATCAATATTATAGATGATTTTCGAGGTCAACTATCGATAGTCAAACTACCGATAGTTCGGCAACACTAAGTGGGACACTATTATCCCAGCTATAATAGTATAAACTTTTCTTTTTGCAGATATCTTAGCTAACACAAATAACAAAAAGTCGGAGGTTTGGCGACATTTCATACAAAGCAAGGATCGTAAAGTAGCAACGTGTAATATATGCGCCAGAGTTTGTAAAACGACGCGTGGCAACACTACTGGGCTTCATCGTCATCTTAAACATGTTCACAACATGTTTACAACATGTTTACACAATTAATAATAAATCTTGATCAATTTAAAAGAATGTTGGAATTTTCTTGGTGTTTTAATACTTAACCCGTTTTATGGTGCGACGAAAAATCTACAGAAGGCTGTGTTTTTGATATTTTTTTTATAAAGTTTCATGCAGGAGCTTACACCAATATTTTGAATGCTTCCTCCGTAGCAGATTCGTAGTTCGTAGCAATTGCTACGAATAGCACCATGAAGTAATCGCGTGTCTACGCTTGCTTATATTACTAGATCTAGATCGAGATAGATCTATGGTTTATTTGATTCTAATTTAAAGAGTTTGTAAATATATCTACAGTCTACGTTTTAATTATACAGGGTGTTTTTTCGTTGACACCCTTAACGAAGGGTACGTACTCTATACATCAAATAAAGTAAGTAATACTTTAATTTATATATGTATACTGATGGTGTGTCTTAATAATAAAAGAAAAGTAAGTTTATGCAAAAAAAAAATGCTGGGAAAGGATGTAAATTTTTTTGTTAAAAAAAAACATTATTTGATCAGGCGAAATTTATAGTGTCTTAAGGACTGGAATTGTGAGGCACTGAAAAGTCTAATGGTGGATCGAAACTGTTAGTATGAGGTGGAACCGAGTTTGTGACAGAATACTTTCTCTAATGTAAATGTTTTATATTATTCTTTGTTATGTTTCTGTCTCAAATAAAGCTTTTTCATTTCACAATGGTGCATCAAAACAGTTAGTATGACATAAGTACTCTATGACATCTTATCCCTCTGTGGTAATGTACATACATATACGTATCATATAGAAAATCCTGCAGGCACGTTTTAGCGGGAACAGATGTCTTTTTCTTCTTCTTCAGCCTGTTGCAGTCACTGCTGGACGTAGGCCTCCCCCAGGGCACGCCACGAGGCTACTGCCACAGGGGGGTTTTGCCCATAGTCACCACGCCGGGCCAGGCGGGTTGGTGACAGATGTAAATGTTATTAGCTCACAATAAGTAGTTTTATGTAGAATAATTAATAACCAAAAAATATTTTACTTTTAATAAATCGAACACTTTATATTGCAGATTTCAAGCCTTGCATTAAACGTCTACAGGATTTCGAAAGTATGGGAGTATTTTATTCCAAGCGAGGATCTGAAACTTGCTCTATGTAAAATTTGTATGAAAATCTATAAAACAACCAACAGAAACAGGAGTAGCCTACATTATCATCTTGGAAGTCATAATATTAGGGTAAAAATGTCTTATGAATAACATATAGTGTGTTGGTGATAATGTCTTTTAATAAATTACTTATTGTTATTACTATTTGTATCTGGCTGGTTTGAGTATCATTAAAAGTCTCGACCTTAGCTAGTTTCATACTTAAATAAATTTAAATAATATTAAAATAGATTGTTATTCAAATGGATTTACACCTATCCATTTAAAAAAAACATATTTTTGAAATTTATATTCAAATTGGTTAGCAAAATAACAAAATACTTAAATTGCCATGGAAAATATGTTTTATTGACCCGGTAGCTCAGTAGTAAGAGCACTGGCACGCAATGCAGAGGTCGTGGGTTCGATTCCCTTCCGGGTGAAGAATTTTTTCCATTTCTTTATTAATAATTTTAAAATATGTTTTATATTGTGGCTTTAGTTTTTAGAACACAATCACCACTTATTATAAAATAAAATCGCTTCGCGCTGTCTGTCGCTACGTATGCTTAAATCTTTAAAACTATGCAACAGATTTTGATGCGCTTTTTTTTAGTAGATAGAGTGATTTCAGAGGAAGGTTTACATGTATAAGTAGGGAGCCTCCCCGGTTTCGCATGGGTGTAATGCCCTTTCACGCGGACGGCCGCTAGTTTATAATATTCTGATATTTTACTAATCCTCACTATTATAAATACGAGTAATTGTATGACTTTACGTATATAAGCTAGTAGATATATTTCTCACCGTCTGTGACAATTGTTAAAGAATGCAAAAAGCTTTTGTGCCCTTGTTTTACCAAAGGTGCGATATTCACATTAAACATTTTAACCAGTTAAAAATATTTATGGCCGAACATTAAACAATGGGCGAATGTAAATTAAGGATTGGGCGAAAAATGGTAGAATCACTTGGCGCTGCTCCATGTTCAAGAAGAAATGCAAAGTCTCTATGGTGACTGCTAACTAAATAGTCAATTTAATCTAACTCTGTTGCAGATTTCAAGACTTCCTGGAATAAGAGTTCGAAAGTATGGGAGCATTTCATTCAAAGCATGGATCATAAACTAGCTCAATGTAAAATGTGTTCAAAAATCTATAAAACAACCGGCGGTAACACGAGCAGCTTACATTATCATCTTAGAAGTCATAATATAAGATTGATGAAGGTATAATCTATGTCTTACAATAAAATTTCTTTGGCTATACTATTTGTATCTGCCTGGTTTTAGTATCATTAAAATACCCGACCTACCTAGTTTTATATTAAAAAGTTTAATCATTTTAAAATATGATTAAAGTTCAAATGAATAAGTGTAACTGGATAGTAAAATTGGTTCTGAAAAAATATTTTGCATTGCGTCTTTAAGAGTTTAATCGATTTAAAATTTTCTGATATTTAACTAAACCACATGTTATAAATGCGAAAGATTGTATGGCATTAATTATTATGTAAGTAGATATAAATCGCACCTTCGGAAAAACAAGGCAACAATTTGTCAATACTTGCAAAAAGCAATTGTGCCCTTATTCTACCGAAGGTGCGATATATTCCGATTTTTCATACTAAATATTTTAAAATTTCCAGATAAAATTATTTACGGCCCATCAATAAACAATGGGCGAATAATATTCTACCGCGGATGTAAATTTTACAAGGATTGGGCGAAAAATGGTAGAATCACTTGGCGCTGCTCCATGTTCAAGAAGAGATGCAAAGCCTCTATAGTAACATTGCATGATGAGTTCGTTTTGTTCAAAAATAGTCATAACCATTTTTAATAATAATTATATGAAACAATACATACATACATATAATCACGCTTTTATCCCTTACGGGGTAGGCGGAGCACCAAGGACCAATAGGACCACATGGTGCCACTTCTGACCAATTTTGAGGGTATAGTTGAGATGTGAAATAATATTATATAATACAGCTCCATCTTAGACTGCAACGGTGCTTACCATCAGGCGTGTTATAGTCAAGCGTAAGCCTGTTTATAGTTTAAAAAAATATATACGAGTATACTAGCAAATATATAAATATACACTCGAAAAACATACCTATAACGTGGCGCGTTCTCGCATATTCGGGAATCTTCGCTTCGAGAAGGGAAGGTATCCAAGCGGAGTATCCGACATTCTAGAGAGGTCTATCTATTCATTCCTCACTATACTTTCATGCAGATTCGTATATGTCTGTAAGTGTTGTTATACAATATGTATATTATAACCTAAGCTATGTACTTAGTAAATAAAGGATTACAAAAAAAAGGATAATTATAGCTAAGACACTGTTTCATTATTTTATTTTTAAAACCATGTTAACAGTAACTAACTGAATTCATTTTTAACCCCCGACGCAAAAAACGACGGGGTGTTATAAGTTTGACGTGTCTGTGTGTGTGTGTGTGTGAAAACAAGTACTGATGCAGGACTACACTAGTAGAATACATCTGCTGACTGTTCTTCCGTGCATTACGATGTTTGTTATTCTTTCACGTAAAAACGGCTGGAGCGATTTTAATAAAATTTGGTATGGAGTTAGCTGATACCCCGAATTAATATATAGGTAAGCGGTGATAGCCCAGTGGTTAAGACGTGCACCTTCCAAGTGGGGGGCGTAAGTTCGATTCCAGTCACGGGCCTGTACCAATGAATTTATTTCATGTACAGATTTTAATGTTGTAAAAATTGTCACTTAACTCGTGCCTCGGAAAGCACATAAAACCGTTGGTCCTGCGCCTGACCTCTCTCCGGTCGTGTCGGCTTTCCGTTCCATCGGACTATGAGAGTAACGGAATAGAGAGTGCATCTGTGTTTACGCACACACTTGTGCACTATAATATCTCCTGCGTACCTGGCCAATCTCCGTAGAGATTGGTCGCCTTGGCCGAAATACGGTCGTAGATCATCATCATCATCATATAGGTAGGCTACTTTTTATCCCGGGAAAATATTTTTATCCCGGATAATTTAGACATTCTGATTTTTCTGTAGTCCACGCGGACGGAGTCGCGGGCGTCCACTACTCATTATATATCTATCCCCGAAATAGTAAACGCCTTATTCGTGATCAAGCAGTCTTTACTATCCCATTTCGGAAACACAGCCATGTATATATTTATGTATGTGAAAAACATGTTAAATAACAGTAAACGCACTTTTTCAGCACTTCTTACACCAACGTCTCATGGTACCATGGCTTTGATGATTGATGGTCACCGATTCACCAGGCAAGGAGGTAATGACATCAAATATATATGGAGGTGCAATAAGAGAAATAAAGGCTGTCGAAGCACAGTGTGGACAGTTGGGAAAATCATAGTCAAATACAGCAAAACACACAACCATTGATTAGGGTGTTAGACCATTTCGAAATTTCCTTCGCTATTTATGTATTTCATAAATCATATGTCATAAATCATTATTGCCTGGTCCATTCTCTATCTTTTCCCACGTCGTCTCCGCGTTTTTTTCCTTGCAGTCCAATGTCCTCAACATTTTTATCGTGGAGCTTCAAGCCCCACCGGGCCAATATTTCTTGTTCTGACCCCTATAACTTGTGTATATATCAAAGACATGATGTAGAACACGCCGTGTTACAAAACGGCTAGGCTTTTTGAATAATAATATGTTAATGAAAATATTTATTTATTTATTTTATTAGTTAACATAACCTAACCTAAAAATTAAGCGAACAAAGTTCTAGAAGCCAAATTGTCTCTTACTAAAGCCCATACTATTCGAAATGTCTCGCCATTATCATACGGCGTGTTCTACAACATGCCTTCGATATAATATTCTAATCAGTACTTCGATATCGCATTCTAGGACGTGTTCTTTCTTTGTATTGAATCGATTGTTGTGCTTTAACCATTTTGTTTTGACAGATTTTATTTATAGATATTGTCATAAGACATGACATGTGTTGGATATACTGGATTTTAGTCAAATAATTATTTTTTCGTTAACAAAATTGTATATTTTTCCTAATAAATATCTATGGTTGTTTCGAGTCATGGATGTTTCTATAATTATCTGTATATTGAATTATACCGTTGCTTAGTACATGCCATACAAGACCTTAGGAATCTTAGTGTCCTGCACTAGGTTAATGTGTCATTTTTAAACTGTGCCTAACTTTAGGCACGGACAACTCAGTAAGTCTATATCAATGAGATTAAAGTCATAAAAAAATTGTGTTTGTTAACGAAGCACGAAACACTGAAACTGTTTATTTCGTTAACATAACACGTAATGACAATCTTTCTTTGCAGTAAAATATATACAATCAAAGAAAGGGTCAGTTTTGATATATGTCAATGGTTACACGTTCTGCACACAGTGGCGCAATGGGTCGAAAATAAGATGGAAATGCTCCACCCATAACAACAGAAGGTGTCTTGCCTTCATATACACCTATGATGACGAGGTTTTGAAGATCAAAAATCAACATAATCATTCGCCAACTTGCCTGAATAATTAATTGCTTTTGTTAACTTTTATTTTAATATGTGAGAAGAATGTGTTTTGGTTCTTAGTGTCTTTACTCGCAGGAAATGTATAGGTATGTTTAATTTGGCTATTCGCAATTATACCTATCATACATTGCTGTTTTTAGATCACTTGTGTTTGCGTGACTTTCTATTAGGGTTGATCTGTTATTTGCACTTATTTGAATATTTATTTTCTTTGAAAATTATATATTATCAAAAATATTGTTTTGGTCCTCCTAATTAAACCTTCTGGACTATTTTGTCTCTAATTAAAAAAAAAAAGTCGGAAAATTTCCGATTTTACCTATGAATGCATATGTAAAAAATTATATGCATAAATAATTTGTAAATCATTTTTAATTAAACTAACTAGCATATTATTGTAGGTGCAAAATACGTGACTTCCTTGAAAGGAAATACAGTCATAGAAATTGGTGGATATAAGTTTTCGCCTTGTGTTCGCAACGCAATTAGGAAAAGATGGATATGCACCAAATCGAGCAGTCGCAAGTGCCGATCACATATTATAACACTTCACAATGCTATCATTTATTATCAAGATGTTCATAGTCATAATTAAGAATGTCAGCCTCAAAATGATTTATTCGACATAATTATGTACCGAGTGCTTTATGTGAGTTTTCACTTCGAATTCGGACTTACTCGTCCGTAAAGCAGCTAACCAATCATATTACGGCGTGATGATTTGTGATTAGCGGTACTACGTGATTGTTTAAACTGTTTATCTTAACGCGACCGAGTTCGAAGAGAAAACTAATAAGCCCTATGTAACTATCGGAAATATTTGCGGACCTGCCTTAATATGATTTAACTAGCAGCCGCCCACGACTTCGTCCGCGTGAGGGGGCGTTGTACCCGTGCGAAGCCGGGCAGGTTGTTGTATAGACTGTAGCCTTCCTTGGTAAATGGGCTATCTAACACTGAAAGAACCAGTAGTTCCTGAGATTAGCGCGTTCAAACAAACAAACAAACAAACTCTTCAGCTTTATAATATTATTATATATAGTGGACGCCCGCGACTTCGTCCGCGTGGACTGCAGAAAAATAAAAATGTTTAAATGTTTGACGGCCGATTGGTCTAGTAGGTAGTGACCCTGCCTGCGACGCCATAGGTCCTGGGTTCGAATCCCAGTAGGTGCAAACATTGATATGATGAATATCGATGTTTGTTTCCGAGTCATGGATGTTTCTATACTTATCTATGTATTTATATACCGTTACTTAGTACCCACGACACAAGACCTTAGGGATCTTAATGTGGGACTAGGATAATGTGTTGTGTAGTGTGTGAATATTTATTTATTTATTTAAATCACCTGGGAAAATATTTTTTACCGGTTTAATTAATAAAAACAAAAATCCAGGGTGTCAGCTAACTCCATACAAAATTTAATTTAAATCGCTCCAACCGTTTTTACGCGGAAGAGTAACAAACATCCATCCATACTCACAAACTTTCGCGTTTATATATTATCGATTCCCATTCGGGTGAAGAATTTTTTCCATTTTCTTTATTAATAATTTTATATTATATTATTAGAAAGTGCTTATCATGCTGAGCAACTTTTCCTAAGACGGTATTTTCATATCTCTCAAAGTTTAGCTGGGCTGCTAAGGGTTCTGCATCAGGCAGTCTAGACCTTCAATTTTTTTCTTTCATATCATTTCTACGTCATTTTATTCTTTCATACATATTTTTTGGATAACTTGAACCGTTTACGCAGCGCACGCAACGGAAGTCTCCAAAGTTGAATAATTTTCCCCGTTTTTTCCACATTTTCCTCTTATTCTTCGTCCCTATTGGTCGCACTGTGATGATATATAGCCTAAAGCCTTCCTCGATAAATGGACTATCCAACACAAAAAGATTTTTTTAATTCGACCCAGTAGTTCCGGAGATTAGCGCGTTCAATCAAACAAACAAACAAACAAACAAACTCTTCAGCTTTATAATATTAGTATAGATTTGATTTAATTAACCTGATTTAATTTGAGAGAGGGTGATGTTGATTTTGAAAAATAAATAAATGTGAAATTTTAATTAATCAATTGTTTTAATAATGATGACAAAAATGTATTTTCAATTGTTACTTGAATTGTCACTTTGCTATACCTACTTTGCTATTGCGTCAGGCAGGCAGTCGGCTGTAAAAACAAATGCCAAAACTTTGGCAATGTGAGTTTCGAAAGAAACCATGTTGCGCCCTTCCCATAAATAATGGAATAACGGCAGGAAGATGATGACTTTAACACGAGACTACATCGGTCACAAGGCGTTTATCAAAGTAGAAAAAATAAGACAAAAATATTATGGTCGATTCCGGCAGATACACTTAAACCTAAACGTAAATTTAGTCTTACCTGTCCTTTTCTCTCCTCTTAGCCAGTTATGTTAAGAACGGAGAGAGATAGACCTGTCTAAGATTAGGTTTAGGTTTAAGTGTGACTGCCGGAATCGACCCTATTGTCGCATAATGTTTGTTTTATTCAATAGCACTGAGATTTAACTAAATATACTGCAAATTTATATAATTATGCTTTATGTGTTAAGTACCTAATTCAAATGAAAATATTGTACAGATGATAAATATGAAAGTATTTGAAGATTGAGGCCGTGGTGGCAGCAAACGGCTAGTAATCGACGGATTCAAGTATTACTTGCGCACTATATACAAGGATTGAGTAACACAACGATGGCAATGCACCATGATGATGATGATATGTCATTACAATAGATAAAAGTGTATCTTGTCTAAAAATGAACACAATCATAGTAGGATTTTATTATAAAAACTATTACCTTGTTACTTAAAATATAACGTATATTTATAAATACGCAGTAGTAAGCATACAGATTTCATAGACCTAACTAACATAATTGTAGTTTTTGTTTCAAAATTATTTAAAAAAATATATTTTTTCATAATTTCTCCATTTTCTTTTCATTTCGGGTTAAGGTAGGTATTGAATTGTTTAGATAGAAGTAATACTTAATTTCTTAGCAATTAATATTAAAAAAAAATCTTCTAAGAAATTTATTATTACTAAAAATTTCGTCGACGATCGACGATTTTATTTTCTAAAATTATTAATAAAGAAATGGAAAATTGGCATTCCGTGCCAGCGCTCTTACCAGTGGCTGGCACGGAATGCAGAGGTCGTGGGTTCGATTCCCACCCGGGTGAGGAATTTTTTCCATTTCTTTATTAATAATTTTATAATATATAATATCTTGACTAAGATAAAAACACTTCTCCATAATATAATCCGATTTTATTTTCGTTTATCGTGTGTTAAAAGGAAAAGGAGGTAACTGACTTAAATGATCAGTATGATATAATATACGTCCGTAATAAATAAAATATTTTTAGTAACTGCTGTGATTGAAGATTCAGGCCGTGGTGGCAGCAAACGGCTAGTAATCGATGGATTCAAGTATTATTTGCGCAGTAGAGACAAGGATCGAGTAACACAACGATGGCAATGCACCTTAACAGGTTCGAGATGCTGTCGAGCCTATGTCATTACAATGGATAATACTGTACTTTGTCTCAAAAATGAACACAATCATGATAGGATTTTATAATAAAAACTATTACCTTATTAGTTAAAATATAACGTATATGTATAAGGTAATAAGCATACAGATTACATAGTCTTAACTAAATAACTAACAAAATTATAGTTTTTGTTTCAAAATTTATCTTTTCATAATTTCTCAATTTTCTTTTTATTTCGGGTTAAGGTATTGAATTGTTTAGGTAGAAGTAATACTTACTTTCTTAGTAAGTACTAAGTAATGATAAATCAAATTTTTTAAATTTATTATTTATAAGAAATTTATTATTACCTAGTAAGAAAGTTTTTCTTTTCGCTTATCGTGTGTTAAAAGGAAAAGGAGGTAAACTGACTTATATGATCTATGTGTTATATTATACGTCAGTAATAAATAAAATATTTTTAGTAACTGCTGTGATTGAAGATTCAGGCCGTGGTGGCAGCAAACGGCTAGTTATCGACGGATTCAAGTATTATTTGCGCAGAAGAGACAAGGATCGAGTAACACAACGATGGCAATGCACGTTAACAGGTGCAAGCTGTAGAGCCTACGTCATAACAGAAGCTGACACTGTACTTTGTATCAGAAATGAACATAATCATAATAACAACATATAAAAGAATAATAAAAGTAGAAGTAATAATTTTATACTTATCATGATGACTTTAACAGTCGTCCTTAATTCGTCTTGAGGCGATTAAAACCTCTTTGGCAGCCATTAAGCCACGAAACACCAACTTATACTTGCCAGACCGTAAGAAAAAACAAATAAGAAGTAGCATAAGCATAAAAAAAATGTTTTATATTAAAAATTTTTATCAACGGTCGAATTGAGCAACATCATCCTTATTACGAAATGTAGACATTCGTAATTTATCTACTTTATTTTGAATTGTGCATGATAAAATATATGATAATAATAATATTATTAGAATTGTTAACAATTTTTATATGTTTTAGTTTAAGCATATTGGTTCTACAATTCATATACTTACTATAATACTTTTTAGGTTATCCAGTAATCACGAATTCCGTCCGTGGTAAAAGTCAAGTATGCATAGGAAAATACAAATACACATTGATGTGTCGAGATAGAAATAAAATAAGGCAGAGATGGCAGTGTACCCTCACAGGGAACGGGTGTCGAGCTTACGTTATAACAGTTGAAGGTTCTTTACTTTATTCTAAAAATGTACATAATCACGGTTAAGAAGAATCGTACTCATAATAAGTAGGTATAGGCTTAGATATATTTCTATTCATCTTAATAAATGTTCTACAATTAGTTGGTGTTATGTTCGCTTTATTTATAATTAACCTCCTGTGCTGATGCGAGGCTTCACTAGAATACATTAGCTGCATCTATTTCCGTGCATATCGTAAGAGTCGACTAGGATCACTACGATCACTTGTAACCTCCATTGGGGTTGATCAAACTTTTTGGAGCGCATTTTTTTCACGCATTTTTTAATTCATCCATGGGTTAAAATTTTGTTTTTATTTTTTTTTATTATTATTTTAGGTATTATCTAACGCATACGCAAACGAATTTCACTATTTTTTTCCTAAAAAAAATGAAAAATAGGGCGAAAAATTTTGGAATTTTCATGCGAAAATTTTAAGTGATTTTCGCCTCAGAAACATCTTTTGAAGTCGCCATATTAATATTTTCCTGGCTGTCACAAACACCCTGTATAGTTGAGAGTACGGAAAACACTACATTATGTAGTCCATGCAGACAAAGTAGCAGAAAAAAGCTAGTATAACATATTATTATATTGTTTCAGTACAAGCAGAGTTCGTGACTTCTATACACGGCAACAGACATATCAAAATGGACAATTACAATTTCTATGTGATAACTCGAGATAAAAATAAATCGAAACAAAGATGGCAATGTACAAATAGAAAATGTCGAGCATACATAATTACAGTGGATGAAAATATTATATTTTACAATAACACACACACCAACCATAACTATATGAAAATAATTTAAAGGTGCCTATTAAGTAAATTTATAAAAATATTTGTAATTGTTTTACTTAATAGGACTTTCTTAATACTGTTATGGTGATAGATATATCATCTTATCTGGAGACCGCTGCTTCTTCTTCTGTGCGTGTCATACTTAATGGTCGACAATGGAACTCAGGGACGTTCTCTTAGATAAGCTAAAATTTATCACTGAACACTAGCTTTGTCATTACAAAAGAGCGCCTAAAGTTAGAGTGGTTTTAAATATGACATTTGACAGCAAAATGTATAGAATATCCGAAAATTTAGGCAATGTTTCGCTTAAATGATGCTTATACTCTTTTGTAATAACACAGTAGGAA
Source organism: Carposina sasakii (assembly GCA_014607495.2). Lineage (NCBI taxonomy): Eukaryota > Metazoa > Arthropoda > Insecta > Lepidoptera > Carposinidae > Carposina > Carposina sasakii. The sequence goes on from CP053158.1 coordinate 11,335,237, forward strand.
ACGAAAATACAAGCGTGTCGAATAATCCTAAATATTTATAGATAAATACAAAGAAGTAAATGAATTTATAAATATTATTAAGTAAATGAAAAAAAATTCACCCGAGTGAGATTTAATTAATTTTTTCTTAAGTCTTCAATTATTTTTTTGCACACTATGGATCACTAAACTATCACAATGTTGAAGGCGTTTTATTTATTCATCTTGAACTTTTTTTTACAGAACTTTCTTTGAAATTCGAGCTATTTCCAAAGTTTTGATGGTTTCTATTTGTCGCATTTAAAAAACAGCTGTCTAGCAATAGCTAGCAACTTATCACTAATCATTTATACTTCTGTCGCCGCTATGACAAACGTGGCTTTAACAGATTCATCTTCAGTCCAATCTCAAGGCTTGCATCGCTAAGTTCCTTTAAGCCTCGAGCATACCGGAGGCGTATGCGTGCACGTAAGCGTAGACGTACACGTACCTCTGAGTTTAATGTATGGACCGTATTACGTGACGTTTTATGTGTGTATGTATACATATTCAGGGTGTAAAAAAGGGGTAGGTTTAGCGAAGTCCACAATAAAGATCCTATCCTCAAGGTTTGAGACTCGAAATCACTTTTTCAAGATTGCATGACCATCCAGAGTTGTTTCTCCATACCATATGTAAAAAGAAACATCTGTCTCAAATTTTTAGGGATAAGAGGAGGTGGGCTTAACATACCCCTTTAATTACACTCTGTATATAGACAAAGATTTGATGGAATAATTAATTTACAGCACAAGTCATATTTGGCACATCTCAACGAGGGAATCCCATGATGATGGTACAAGGGTATGGATACAATCTGCATTACAGGACTAAAGACAAAATGGTGAAGACCTGGTTTTGCAACAAGAAGCATCACGGCTGCCGTGCAAGACTGAACACTTTACAAGGAAATATTATTAGCATGGAAAATGAACATAACCATTTTGAAGACTTCTCTAAAGTTCAGAACTAATGGATATAGTACAAAACTAGTTTGACTGACTAGATGTAAAATTAATACCTCTTACTTGTTAAGACTAATCTAAAAATACCTTATATGTTTAAGATACTTTCAGTTGTAGGGTGTGATAAAGATAAATACCTAAGACATAAAATTAATGTAATTTGTTGGAAATTTATTTTTGTTGATCGACTTGCACTAGTGATTTAATATCTACATTAAGATGATTCGAGATCTCTTCAAATTATATTGCTGAAATTTTAACGAGTTTAACACAAATTAATTTCATACATTTTCGTACAGTTAAACAATATTCTTTTGTTAAATTTATTTAAATGTGAATTAATATAAAGAACAATAAAAAAATCACAAATAATGCTCGCTCTATCTTAGTAAGATCGTTTATTTGTCTGGTTAACGACAACCTTAAGTGACACAAATAAACAATATTTTAACACTTCGTCCAAAATAGTGTATGTACATGTTTATATATAAAAATAATTGAAATTGTAATTATGTGTGTTTATTGACTAACTTGTCGTAATTGTGATATTTTTTAAAACATTTTTGTTATCCAATATACTTATTGTATTCACTATGGGTGCGCCCACCACCGGGCCCTACTCCCTCCACTGACCCTCGGATCTGATAGCTCATAACTGCGAAAACAGGCACTTGCACTAACTACAATCACCACGAGAGTCAGTGGAGGGTGTAGGGCCCGGTGGTGGGCGCACCCATAGTGAATGTTTGAACTTCCGAATTTTAAAGCCTAATACAATTTCATTTATACTTATTGTAATAAATTAAAAAATTTGAAAACAAGATTTTTCGTGGCTTTGCAATTTTTATATTAATTTATTCATATTTGTATAAGATATTTCCTTCTTTTATACGTTGTTTATCTATTTTACATAAATTTCCTTATTATAATAATTATTATTTTACTGTAAGCGAAATTAAATATAATGTGTTGTCTAAACAACCCTGTTTTATTTCTTGCTTATGAAGCCAGCATTTTGGGCACACTACCTAGGGGCAATTCCGCAAAAACATCCAGGCGAAACGCAGCTACTAACGAACCGTTGTTGATGAATCGTAGTGCGTGGCAACATTTATTTACAGCTTGATTGATGATGCGATCGCAAGTATGTCAGTATATAAACAAATTTCTGTGGCGTACTGAAATGTGTCAGTCATGTTTAACTGATATAGCTTTAATTTAGTTATAAATATTTTCACGTAATCCGTATAACAAAATATTTGTTATCTTTTTGGCGGAATTTTCAAAGTAATCAATAACTAGGTATAGGCACTTACGGCCAATTTCAATACTAGAGATCATGAAGAATCTCTTTTTATTCCAAATATGAAATGAAGTATGAAAACAATCTAAAATACCTAAAATCTCTAAGGATCGGTTATTGAAATTGGCTGTTAGTATTTTTGTAATACCTTACATTATTTACCTCACACTAAATATTTTTTCAGGAACCAATTTCTTGATCACTGCATCAAAAAAAGGAAGGCCTAACATAGTACATAATGGATATAGATACTGCATCAAACATGTGTCTAAATTTAAAATTAAATGGGTTTGCGCATCACACAACAATCAAGGATGTTCTGCTAGTTTAACCACTCTTGTTGAGGATAATACTATGATCAAAGCTAACACTATACATAATCACACTAAAAGACCTATTGAATAATTTTGTGAATATAAATATAATTGTTTTAATTAAAACATTTATAGAGGCATAATTATTTAATTAAATTTATATCAATAAATGGAAACTAATCTAATACATTTTGTAAATATTTCATCATCATCATCAGCCTATTACAGTCCACTGCTGGACGTACGCCTCCCCCAGGGCACGCCACAAGACTGCCATGGGGGGTATTTGCCCATAGTAACCACGCTGGGCGGGCGGGTTGGTGACCGCAGTTTGTATTTTTGGACTATGTTGTCAACACGGAAGGCGCTGCTGCTCTCCTCCCGGAAACCCTTAATCGCCTTGTACGATACCCACGGGCAGACATGGGGTTGTACGAATTCTACTCTGCCGGCACCACGCAGCCAACGTACCTACATACATAAAAATCACGCCTTTTTCCCGGACGGGTAGATAGAGATCTAATACATGATATATACTTATTAAAAATAAATATGTAACTTAAGTTTGTCTGTCCGTTGGAGATATGGTATTAAAAAATATGGGGACTTTTGGAGCCTAAACCTATTTATTATCTTGTGGAAAAAAAAATTATACAGGATGTAACAAAAAGAGTATGTTAAGCGAAAAGCGACGTTAATAGCCCACTGTAGAGAACCTATACACCAAATTTGAGACTCGAAATCACAAGTTTATTTTTAAGATTGTATGAAAATTTCTGAGATATTTAAAAATTCTCCATACTATCGGGAAAAATAAACATGTGATTTCAAGTCTCAAATTTTGTGGATAGATTCTCTATAGTGGGCTATTTACGTATCTTTTCGCTTAACATACTCTTTTTGTTACACCCTGTATATATTTTTTTTTATCTAAACAACCTTTTCAATTTTACATAGGCAGCCAGCATTTTAGACACTCTACGTGAACTATGACGGTCGACCGATATGGCTCTACGTAGATTTTAATAAGTTATATATTAGATATATTTACGTAAGTATTAGGCATGCATAAGAGTAACATTTTTGGTTCACTTTTCTAACTACTCAATACTAGATTCTTAGTACATTACATATACTAACTTCAAATATTTTTCCAGGAACCAATTTCTTGATGATAACATCAAAAAATGGAAGGCCTAACATCGTACATAACGGATATCGGTACTGCATCAAACATGTGTCTAAATTGAGAATTAAATGGGTTTGCGCATCACACAATAATAAAGGATGTTATGCTAGTTTAAGCACTCTTGTAGAGGATAATAGTTTGATTAAATCTAACACTATACATAATCACATAAGAAGACCCTTTGATTAATTTTGTTTATAAAAATATTTCACTTAATAATAAAATAATAAGCCCGCAGGGCAGCTTTGTGGCGACGCTGTTGGTGATTGGCGTCACCACGGACCCGAGTTCAGAGAGCCACTTTACCATCTTTAGCTCTCGACTCTTAGCTTGCCTTCATTGGCCGGGTAAGAGGGAACAGCGCAAGAGCAATCTTTGCTCCAGGGTGGAAGTATTCAGGGCGCGCCGGTGTGACCTCCCCTAAATTACGGGCGGCAAGTCACCGCCTGTCACCTAACAATTTTGGAACTAGGTTATTATTGCAGGTGTCCGATAGTCTCTCTTTATAAAATAACCCTCGCACGACGTAGATCTGCACTCTAATAGACTTTGCACATGGCGGGGATCATAACCGAGTGTACCTTATTGTGCGCTTGGTGACGGTATTCGCTATGTGTATCCCATATTAAAGGTCTCTAAAAAGGGCATCTCTACGAGTACATCTTAGCTACGGTCCGATGCACACCTCTTGAAAGGACCGTGGAGATATGGCAGTGAAAAATATAGGGCCATCTGAGAGCCAATAGAAGCCTCGACCCGGTTTAGAATTTTTTCTGTCTATAGCTATAGTATATGTGTCTGTCTGTATGTTTGTTCACACATAACGCAAAAACTACTAGGCGAAATTTAATGCGGTTTTCTCTTTTTTATATTTGGATGTCTAACTTGAAATGTATCATCTAATGTAGTCTTGAATATACGTATAGGTATTATAGTAATTATCTTGAGTAAACATTTTCGTGGTTATTACATATGAAATCAGTTAGCATATTATTCTGTAGTCGCTAATTAAGAGTTAATTATAAACAATGCTATAGTTATATGTATGTACTATTAATAGAAGTAATAAATATTGACCATCTGAACCTATTTGAATGATATTTTATTTATGATCGTCACAGCAGAATAATAACTTAGGCCATGTTCGATAACTTGCAATTATAACTATATGTACAGAACTGAGTCATTCAGTTACTGGCGTTAATTTGTATAAAGTGAAGTACACTTAGATTTATACATTAACATAAAGCTGACGTTTTGAAAAAGTCAAGCTTTATTCATATCTGTATAAAATACCTACTTAATGTAATAATAGTACGCCAAATATTTTCTACTATAAGTATTTTTTTATCATAGCAACCCTTTCTATTTTACGTATGCAGTCAGCATTTTGGGGACGCTACCTAATAGTAAAACCTATGATGGTCGATATAACTCTACAAAGTTTTAAATAAGTTATACCTAATTAAATAATTTAGATATATTTACGTAAGTATTAGGCATAACCATAAATAAGCAAAAAGTAACATTTCTAGTGGATTTTTCTAACGAATCAACACTAGATTCTTTGTACATTACATATGCTAACTTCAAACATTTTTTCAGGATCCAATTTCTTAATCATCACATCAAGAAATGGAAGGCCTAACATCGTACATAACGGATATCGATACTGCATCAAACATGTGTCTAAATTGAGAATTAAATGGGTTTGCGCATCACACAATAATAAAGGATGTTATGCTAGTTTAAGCACCCTTTCAGAGGATAATACGTTGATTAAATCTAACACCATACATAATCACACAAGAAGACCTTTTTAAATAAAAAAAATGTTATAACTTAGTTTAGCTATACTTAAGATTAGTTGTTACTAACCCCTATAGGCACATCGTATTGTATAAACAAATTAAAACTAATCCAATATACAGGGTGTAACAGAAAGGGTATGTTAAGCGAAAAGCTATGTAAATAGCCCACTATAGAGAACCTATTTCCAAAATTTCAGACTCAAATTCACATTTATATTTTACCAGACAGTATGAAGAATTCCGAAACAACTCAGGAATGTCCATACAATCTTGAAAAATAAAAATATGATTTCGAGTCTCAAATTTTGGAAATAGGATCTCTATAGTGGGCTATTTACATAGCTTTTCGCTTAACATACCCTTTCTGTTACACCTTGTATATGACATTGAAATACTTCATAAAAATAAATATGTAACTCAAGCTTGTCTGTGCCTAAGAGATATGGTAGTAATTGTCGGACCCTCTGTGAGCCAGTAAAAGCCAAACCAATACTTTGTAGAATTTTTGTCTGCCTGAAGGTCCGTCTGTCTGTATGCTTGTTCGCGCATCTCGCAAAAGCTGCTGGGTGAAATTGAATCATGTTTCCAATATTTTATAATAGGAGATCTAATTTAGATACTGATTATTAACCGATAATTAAGATATGTCTTTATATTTTTAATTTTTATTTTGTTTTATTGTGCGCACATGTGTTTGCGTTACAATAAATTAATATCGTTTAATCATGATAGTATAGTGTATGCCTAGTATACCTATAATTTTAACGTGTGTGAAACAAAATAAATTGTGTATGTAATATCTAAAGTAATCTTAAATATACATTAAGTATAGGTTTTATAGTATTATCTAGAGTACACATTTTTGTGAGTTTTATAATTTTAATTATTACTATTAGTTTATTTTTTATAGGTTGGCTGTTCGTATTTTACTGTTGTATAAATAAATATAAATTATCAGACCCTCAAGCAAACACAATAATATAAAAATAAAAATAAAATCACTTTCGTAAATCAGGCTACTAAGGGATATTAACTATCCAAATAAATAAATATAAAATCAGTTAGCTATTATTATGTGTTCCACGCGGACGCAGTCGCGGTCAATAGTTAATAAGCAATGCCGGAGCTGTAGGAATGTACTAAGTATTAAGATTGTTTTTAAAAATAAATTTTGTCTAGCTGAAAATATTTTAATGTTCTTTTATAGTTGTCACTTGAATAATATCTTAAACCCGTGATAACTTGCAAACATAGCCTTACTTACAGAACTGAGTCGTGCAAACGTGCAGTCGTTACAATTTACACCTTTTTAAAGCCCATTACACAGCAAAGTCGCCGACCCGCCGACACTACTCTACGGCGTATGTTGACATATAAATAAATTGACAATTATGTTGTAAATACCCGTACTCGTATTATCGTTTCAAGTTATACTCGTATATGCTTTCAATAAAAGATTTGATACATATAAAGAATCATGTTGGCGGTATATCGGCGGGCTAGACGTAAGTTCGAACATTAGTTGCGGGCAGTATAGCAGTAACCATCGACAGCAAAATTAATTATGTTTTCCGACTTGAAATCAGTGACCTCAATAAACCCGCTAACAAAACTTGCCAACATAGGTCAGAGTGTCGGCGACTTTGCACACTGTCGACATTTCATGTATTTTTTTGTATATAATTTCAGAAACTGAATTCGAGATAATTGAGGCTCTGAATGGGAAACCAGCACTATTTTACAAAGGGTTCCGATACTGCCTTAAATCCAAGTCATTCGCGAAGTGCGTGTGGGTCTGTTCGTCACACAGCAACAGGAAATGTTGTGCTAAGTTACACACAGTTGAGAATGTTATAGTTAAATCGAATACAGTTCACAATCATGATAGCTATGTGCATTATAGGCTGTGATGTGCAATATTTAAAAGCAAGACAAATAGTCAACCATGATAATACTAAGATCAAACAAATATTACATGCTTATCCTCAATGTATATTCTATTTTTCTTTGATTGTATAAAAACCTTTGATATGTTTTGAGAAATGGAGCAAAAACCGTGGTTCACTATATGTTTTTTTTTTATTACAGAAAAAATATTCAAAATATGCAAGTCTAAGAAAGGAAACCAAGCAATTTTGTTCCAAGGATGCCGATACTATTTGAAAACACAGAAACGTAGTAAAAGGGTGTGGGTCTGCTCTTCGAACCGATACTGTCGTGCTAAGTTACATACAGTGGATAATTGTATTGTTAAAATAGTTGAGCATAACCATTAATATTATTGTTACTAAAATATCAATATAACAATCACGCGTATGTCGATAGTTTGCTATATTTCATGCATTCCTATTAGTAAAAATAGTATAAGTCCTACCTAGCCACCGCTATTTGAGGAAATGTTTCGATAACTTTGCGATCTTCGCTGTCGTTAAAAATGTTACTTTGTCTCAGACCTCAGTTATTATATATCGATTTATGCATAAAAACAATTTTAGATTTACGTGGTGTTGTTTTTTTATATGAACGAGTATAGATATTAAATTTAATGCAAAATTTTCGCTTCTATCTTCAATCGGAAGATATTGGAAGCGGTTCTATTATTCGTTCGTGACTTATGATATAGATGAGGTATTGGCCGGGTGCGCGATGAGGGCGCCCACTCTTGCACACTTTTGCAGGTTCAATGCGGATACAGCTCCGGCGCTGTCTGCTGTCTGTTAATATCAGACTGCCCCCTCTTGCACACCTTTTTTAGGTCTAACGGGGATAGGCGCAACATCTAATAGAATGTAACACGGACAGTAAAATTAAAACCTTTGTATGTTGTGTATCCGACCTCCGTGGCATCTGCTGTCAAACATAAAAAAGCTTATGTCAATTTTATTCTCTTTGAATTAAACATCAAATCGATTGTATTGACGCCAAAATGAAATATCTTACATATACAATCTTTCTTTCTTGTCATATTTCATAGTAAAGAAAAAGAAAACATTTCATTTTGTTTAGTGACTTTTGAGTTAAACGATGGTACTTTTTCTGACAAAAATTTGTTTAGAGACTTTAGAGACGAAGAATGTTATGCTTTTTTGAATATAATTTTGTTTAGCGACTTTTGAAAAGTGATAGTCACCTACTTATGGCCTTTTAAGATAAAGCGATTTATGTATAATACTTTGTTTTATAAATAATTTATGATTTATATATAACTAGTGGACGCTCGCGACTCCGTACTACAGAAAAAACAAAATGTCGATATATTTTTATAAAAAGTAGCCTATATGTTAAGTGGGACCTGTCATGACGTGATATTTGACGAACTTGCATACTAACTTTCAACCCTTATTTCACCCCTTAGCTGGTCGAAATTTCATGCTATGTTTAATGATTTCTTATCAAGTGCTTAAATATAAAGTTTCATGGTTTTATCTTTTAAAATTAAGAAATCCCATACAAACTTTCAACCTCTATTTCAACCCCTTCATCCCTTTTTTTCGAAATAAAAAGTAGCCTATGTTCTGTCTCAGGGTCTAAAGATTGTCTGTACCAAATTTCATCAAAATCGGTTGCGAGGTTTAAGCGGGAAAGCGTAACAGACAGACAGACAGAGTTACTTTCGCATTTATAATATTAGTTGGGATTTATGTATAATCTTACAGTGTTCAGCTATTTTGGAAATCTAAATGTGGTAACCAACTTTTGATGCTATATTTAGGGTTTCCTATCCAAATTTCAAATAAAACCAAAGGTTTTTATACGAATTAATACATCATTATTACTTTGCGTATTCTGTCTAACTTAATATATATTGAATTTCAATTGATTTGTCAGATAAAACATATTAATTCAGTACAAGGAAATGATGATAAAGACAATATTGATTGAGTTTTAAAAAAAATAGGTAATGGCACTATGGTATTGTGAGATATTAAATATCATTTAGTATTATATGTTTTTTTTTGTCCACAGGTAAGTACGCGCTATATGGGGGCCAAAATCACCAATTACATAATATTATACAGGATTAATTTTAAAACATCAATAACCTCGCAGGACTAGATAGCTAAAATCATAAACAATAACATTTGTTCTACGAGTTTTATCTTAACTCAATACATTAATTAAAAATTATTTTCCAAACTTTTTTTGTACTGTCGTGACATTTGTAAGTCTATGTTCCATTCGTAGGTATACAAAAAGTTTGATGCCCGCGATCGCACGCGCCTCAGTATTATGTACAGACTTAAGAACATTCAGAGGTAATATTAAATTGATATAATTTTTTGTATGAAAGTAAAATGTGACAAATTATCAAAACTCGTAGAACAAATGTTGTTGTTTATGATGGTAGCTACCTAGTCTTGCGAGGTTATTGATGTTTTATAATTAACCCTGTAGGTCTAAATAGGTGAATTATTTTGTGAATCATAAAGTTATTGCATTTATCAAATAGTCCAAGTAATTTTAGCAGGCATTTAAAAAAATTAACATCTCAAATATTTTTTTCTTAATAAGTTTCTGCCATCTGCAGTGGGACACCATTACGAAAACATTTTTTTTAACAATGTGGTTGACCTATTACAGTCAGCAATGATTTTCTTCTTAAAATAATTTTACTCATATTCAAAGTAATTTATTACGGTTACAGATACCACATTCAAGATGTACGAGACTAAGAAAGGGAAGCCTGCACTATTGTACCAAGGGTTCCGATACTGTCTGAAGTCGCAGGGAGCCTATAAGAGCGTGTGGGTTTGTTCCTCACACAATAACCGAGGGTGTCGCGCTAAAATACATACTTGTAATAATACTATTGTCAAAACTCAAGGACACAATCACTAGGGTGTTACCGATTCGATCGATAGTTTCTAACAGACCGATTGATGATTTCATCGATTAATATCGACCGATGCCATCGATCGTTTAGTTAATCGAACCTCTGTTATTACCTAACTAGCAAAAGTAATGTGATAGCAAAATTTTAATAATATTTGCTGATTACTTGTAGATATAATCTGAATTACTATACAACAATCACAAAGGAATCTGGCATTTTTAACGCAAATATTATGTTTTTACAAGATATGTAATAATCGTATCTTACGTCCGTCGATCAATTAAAGATACCAGACCAGTCGATCAACTTCGATTAACGTCGACGGATGCCATCGACCGCGCAACGGGCAGTCGATCGATTGGTAAGTCGAACGGCATTCGTCGATTAATTGAAGCTACCAGGTCAGTTGACCGATGCCGTCGATAAATTTATGTTTTAATATTAATTACTTGTTACATTTAATATAAGGTATTTGACTGACTTTATATTGAATTTGTATTTCTTTAATCAAATAATGGCACTATGGTATTAAAAATGTAACTGATTGAACATATATATATATATATATACGCAATGTGGAATAAATATTGTATTTCTTTTGTCTACAGGTAACTGCAAGCTACATGAGGTCCATAAAATCAGAAATAAAATATTATGTAGATCCTATACTTTAACGTAGGTGAATCATTCATTCTGTTATTCTGTCAGTTTATTCTTTAGTAACCCGGTGAACGATTTTACCTTTGAGATTATTAAGTCGTAGGAATTGTACCTACTAGGTAATCTAAATCATAACTAATCATCTGTGACATTTAAATTGACGGCCGATTGGTGTAGTTGGTAGTGGCCCTGCCTGCGACGCCATAGGTCCTGGCTTGTCCCCGGTAGGTGCAAACATTGATGTGATGAATATCGATGTTTCGTTTCCGAGTCATGGGTGTTCATATACTTATCTATGTATTTATTTACCGTTGCTTAGTACCCACGACACAAGACTTTAGGGATCTTAGTGTGGGACTAGGTCAATGTGTTGTGAAGTGTGTGAATATTAAAAAAAAAATTGTGTGGCTATCTCTAACTTTGCAAATAAATATTTTCATGTTTAATATTTTTACAGTGTCGTACGTGAAATCCCGCCGTGGCAAGGTGTTGATAATGATAGATGGATACACGTTTTGCAAGCAAAGGGACGCCGCGCACAAGACGCGATGGTCCTGTTCTACTCATAACCATAAGAAATGTCGCGCCGTTGTATTCACAGTCGATAATAATATAGTATCTTTACGGAATATACATAACCATCGACCATTGTATTATTCTGTAGATAGCAGTTCGCATTTAATATCTGATCCCGAGGTACTAGGAGAAGCTAATGTCTCTGAGCCCCAGCAGATAAATCTGGATTTAACATAAATTTGAGAATAATTAGTACACAGACAGCATACTATGTTTACGAATATGTCAAAAAGCTTCCCGAAAATGCTATAAGCCTAATAGGTAGTTTTAAGTTAATTCGTTAATTTATTCACACATGCCGTCTTCCTTTTTTCGTTATGGTAATTGCATTTTAACAGTATTTAAATTAATGTAGTAGCATGTAATTTAGTTAGTAAGCTCACATAGGGTTATTTAATAATCTTAGGGTGTGTCTACAGCCAGCAATATCGTAAGAATCAAGTTGTCAGCACGACTTTATTTATGTTAAAAATTCTATTATTGAAATAAATGGAATACAAACTATTTTTTTACAATAATAGAAAAAGCTGCCCGGTGTACTAATTCTCGATTTTACTAGAATCTGGACTCTAGATTCGAGTACCTTTAGATTCTACCATATAGAAATACCTACAAAAATATATTTTCATTTACTTGTAGAATGATTCGAGATTTAAATTATTGAGACAGAACTTGCTTAGTTTAGTCATCTATGGTCTAGTCTTTGTCTATACCTATATTTATATGTAGGTAAAATATAAGAGACCCCCATACTTGCGTCTTCGGAGCATTGTGCGACGACGCAACGGACGCTGTGGTATCACGACGACCCTCGAAAAACGCTGTTGTATGGTGATGGTCTCTAAGACATTTTTTTCTGTAAATTTTAGTGTAATGTAATAAAAATTGAAAATAAATAACCTGCGTGTTTACTCTTGCTCTCCATCGCTGATTATGAATTATTAGCATCAGGCATCACATAATTATTTATTCAGTATTATCTGAAATATAGGTTGATTCACCGGCTACCGGCTGCCTCACTCCGTGGTTCATTTATAAACAACAATTCGTTAGCTGCACATATTTACGGCCTTCTCTAGCTGTTTTCAAAATATTTGTATCATTTTAAAATAACACAAGATCACACCTTTATGAAAAATAAGTTTTTGAACTTTACTTCATAATTATGTTACTGGAGGAGGAAAATTCGTTCAGAAATCTATTTTTTATAATACGTGATTTTGTATATTTAAACCACACGATTCAAAACTTAGTTTTGCTATATGTAGTTGATTCAAAATCTTATATTTCTTTTTAAAAAATCGCCATTTTTAGCAACATACGTAACATCGCAGAAAGGGAAGCAGCTGATCAAATTGAACGGCTACACGTACGCCGCTACTCCTTCAAAGACCAAACAGGTGCGGTGGACCTGCTCCACGCACTACTGTCGAGGATGCCACGGTCAGATCCGCACCTTTGACAATGAAATTGTACTTGTTAAGGATAACCATAATCATGCACCTAGGAAGTAACTCGAGGGGTATCTATTAGTTGTTTTGTACTTCGGGATTTCATAATTACGTAATTAGAATTATTATGTCTTGTAATTTAATGGGTTCTGAATATCGGGTTTTAACTCTAGATATTTTAATTTTAGGTGTTCTAATACGTACCCAACTCAAAACTGTGAGGAAGCTTTAACACTATGCTTTGTTATTGTGGATGAGTAGGCATATTCACCAATGAATGGTGGATATCACACGCATCTGTACCGACGTACAGCTCTAGTCGAAAAGTAGCCTAATAAAAATAGATTTTTCTTTTTATATACCTACCATACTACGAGATAGAGGTTTTGAATACCGCCGTGCGAGTAAATTTTTTTTTTTTTTTACCTATATGAGCCATCAGAATTTCACTATATATAGTAATTGAATCCTAATAAGTATTTAAATGTACACTGCAATTTAATTTAGTAAAGCTTAAAATGTTATAATTTAATAATTTTCGGGTGTGTACACACCTAGCAATATCCTAAGGCTAAAGTTGTCAACCCGAATGGACAATGTCAAAATACTCTTTTTTTTTTGAATAAATTGAATACCAAGTCTATTGTTCTTCATTTAAAATATTTAAAGAAATATTAAAAATCAGATTGAACACAATTGCGCGTGCGCAATATCATACAATTTCGGGTCTCAGGTAACCCTACTTTATTGGGTGTGTTAGAAAGAGACAGCAATGTTACGGGTTTAGAATCGGACCCCTGGTGGACCCCTCAGTTCTTTACCGGCACTGCGCCTGAGTGTCAGATTGTTAGTGCGTATTATTATTAGTAGCTAACTTATAGCATGTTTCGTAAGTGAATCGCACGACGTGTTTATCGAAGACTGAATAAATATAAAGTGATATAAATATATATTTTTGTTGTGGAGTTATACCTATACAGGGTGTAACAAAAAGGGTATGTTAAGCGAAAGGCTACGTAAATAGCCCACTGTAGAGAACCTATCCACAAAATTTGAGACTCGAAATCACATGTTTATTTTTCAAGATTGTATGAAAATTCCTTAGATATTTAAAAATTCTCCATACTATCGGGAAAAATAAACATGTGATTTCAAGTCTCAAATTTTGTGGATAGGTCCTCTACAGTGGGCTATTTACGTAGCTTTTCGCTTAACATACCCTTTTTGTTACACCCTGTATAAAAACTATAGACTTTTTTGTTTATATTTTAGTATTTAAATAAATATAAGATGTAGGTACCTACTTATGTGTTATGCAAATAAATAATTGAACAAGATTAAAGGAGATTATTTAAGCCATAAATTTCTAATATCATAAAATCTAAAGTTAAAATAAACGCTCGGTAGGTATTACAATTTAACAACTGTGAGAACACGGCAAAAACTATAGAAAATTCTCAGTGAAAATATAACAGGGTAGGCACATGTGGATAGCCCTCAATTTCTCCAGGATCTCATTATCGTATTCAATGTCCATTGAACTATGGCGCTAACGTTGCTCCGTGTATTACACAAAGAATAAAATTCAGTGTCTCATAAACTTTATGCAAGTTTTTCCGTGCACAGTTTCTGTTGTATATTATTAAAAGATATACGATGATGATACAGTGAGAATGACGAGGTTTCCGGCGACTCGGCCCGCAAGTAAGTTGCCGGATTTATTTATTTTGAATATTTTTGTGTCGGTGTCTCGGCCCACTCATAAAACTAAAAAAAAACTATTGTTCAAGCCTAACAGTACAGCCAAACGAAAAAATGTTTAATGTAAAAATTGAATAAAAAAGTTTTTGATTCAAAAATATATATTTAAATGGGTTCGAATATATACAAACGGCTGCATTCCTAAAGCGGGGTAGCCAGAACTGCAGAAACACAAAGGAGATCCTACAGCCACGTTTAGCATTGCTGTTAAGCACCTATTATTATTAACAAGAAATAAATCCTTTTTCAGAAGTTATTTTCAGTACCACCAGGAAAGGAAACACCGTGTTGATAATGGACGGCTATAGATTCAACAAACATTTGACCAGGTACAGCTCACAAAAGGTGCGCTGGAGATGCGTGAAAAAAGGTACAGGGTGTCAAGCCTTCATCCTCACGTTTGTAGGGGATATAGTGAAAATCTACAATGTACATAACCATGAATAAACTACCTATATAACTTTGTGACTCCCTGTTTTACTTACGACGGCGGACGTGTGTGATATTCTAATGTACCTACCTATACTGAATTCAGATTCATTTGTTGCATGTCACAGGTAACATAAATAGAGTAGGCACATATGACGCCCTGTACGGACACGGTAAATAGTAAGTAGTTTACTTTACTTGAAAGGCCACTTTACTTGAAAATATAGTTTTGTTATAATGGGTATACCAGAAAACTCTATTACTTCAAATCACTATTTTCTGTATGGACATTCCTGAGTTGATTCGGATTCTTCATACTATCTGGAATAACAATTTTCGATTAATATTCTCTACAGTGGGCTATTACATAGCTTTTTGCTTAACATACCCTTTCTGTTACACCCTGTATATACCTACTCGTAATTCAAATCCAATTCAATATTCTATTGATATTTATTACAATGGCAATTACTACCCTTATGTCTATTAGGTTATATATAATTACAATTTTTTAATATAGTTTTATTTGGTAGGCAAAGTATAAACTGCCTTTGCATTTCGTTTGGTTCATCTTGGCAGAGCACAACGGTGCCCCATATACCTATACATTAGTAAGTACAGGTACTACTACTTATTTTCATGTCAGAAGAGTTACGGATATTTCTAGAACTAAATGAAAGTGTATACAATGGTGTATAAATTAAATAGATACTGGCGCATACGTCAGATGCCTTCTCACGTGAAAAGGACTATAGTTAGATAGAGAATTAATGACCTTTTATACTGGGTACAGGCAAGAATTTTATTTAACTACAGACTAATGGAATGGAATGAAGACTGTATAAATGAGTGAAGCATTTATTTATTTTTAAAATAAGGATTAGGATGAAAGATGTTATTGAGACGTTCAGCTAAGATCAGAAAGGGGTGACAAACATTTATTGATAGCGTCAATTATTAAACCGTTTAATTTTTAGGTCAGCCGATAGGAGTTACATTGAGTCCTCCTTTACTGAAGCACTTCCTCACGAAAATTCCACGTAAAGTAGATGGCATAATCGTGCGCAGACGCTGCGCCAATTGCTACGCGAAAAGAAAAGCCGAAGGAAATCCTGCGAAAACCAAACAAGTGAACACGGAATGCCTGAAATGTACCAAAAGTTACTGTTTGGAATGTTTCAATGAGTTACACAGAGTTGATATTCCTTAAAATGACATGTCTATACAATAAACATACACGAAAGATATTAAAAAATAAAGCCTTTTTGTTATACTCGTAAATTGCCAAGTGCAGGCGCACACTGATACGTTAAAAGATATACATACATTGATTTAAAATTGATTGAATAATGGAATAAAAATGTAGGGAGAAACTTAGTTGCTGCTACTAGTACTAGCCTGTTCTTAATGGTAACTTTCCCTTGAGTGCGCTCTGCCCTCCTAGCATGACCACGCATCGTGGATATCGTATCGTACGATATCGTATCGTCTCTATACAAAATTCAACATGGCGGCTATATTTATCGTATTTTGACAGACTAATTGTCGATAAATCGGTTTATCATATCGTATTTTGCAAGTCATGCTACTAGAGCTGGTAAGAGAGTTATTACTAGTAGGTAATAAGCCATAACTAGCAGGTATATGTAATTAGTAGGATAGGTTAGGATCTAATCACTCTTTTAAACATTCGGTAAGGTAGATCTAAAAGGTCTAAAAGGACCGTAGCAAATGGAGATCTATGATCTCTGCCTACCTCTCCGGCAAAGACACGTCTTTTTATGTATTCTTAGAGATGCAAGATTTCAGGTCTTGAAATTTTCTTTCTTTACGACATAAGTTGTCAATGAAGGAACCTAATTTTGATAACATATTTTGTGAATATAAAAATTAAGAAAAAGCAGACCAAGGTTTATTTGCTAACGTTTGTACCTAAATATATATTGTTATTTCAGATTTCTTCTTCAGTAAGACAAAACAAGGCAACCCCGTGCTCTTGGTCGGTGAGCATAGATTTAATCTAGATAAACGTGGACCTCATACTACCAGATGGAGGTGTCCAAAGAAAAGAATTGGTTGTGTAGCCTTCATCGTCACTTTAGGAGATGAGATAGTAAAGCTTAAAAATATACATAATCATTCATAGAGTCGATTTAAAACAGTTTTTTTATAGAAAAAATAATCTCCCAAAATACTCAGGTTCACGCAATGACTTCGCCACACGATTTTTTTCTGATCATCTATATTAATGAGGAGAGTGGTACGATGATAGGGGTACTTAGGTCCTGCAGATTTTGTTTTATCTTTTAGTAAATGTACTAAAGATATGATAATATATATATGTATAGGTAATAAATAATGATTTACGCACATCATTGTTTTCAATAAAACCTTTAAAAAAATTACATATATAATCACGCCTTTACGAGTATCCCTTACGAGGTAGGCAGAGCACCAAGGGCCGATAGAACCACATGGTGCCACTTCTGACCAATTTTGAGGGTATAGTTGAGATGTAAAAGTGCGGTTAGTAGTGACAGGTGGTCAGCCCATCGCCTACAAAACACCAAAACCCTCTTGTCCTCTACTGACTTGTACAATATGCCCGAGAAGAAAAGCAGTTGTGGTATTATACGTTTTTTTCACTCCCAGAGCAGCATAGAAGTAAATAATATTAAACTTAAAAAATTACCTATTTTGTTTTAAGATTTTATAATAATAAAAACACATTATTGTACACACAAAAAATTTCGTACATGGGCGTACTTAATGCAATATAGCATTTTCTACCAGTTAACCCAATTACTGGAGAAAAGCTCAGGGCCGTTCAATAAAAACGAATAACATGAATAAAAAAAATAAAATAACTTAAGAACTACTTACACTGACAAAGACAAATCACAATATATCTACTACTTATGGCTCATATTGTAGCGTCCTGTGGTATTTTTGCACCCTTGACTTAAAGACCGCTGCCGAAGTAGACTCTCGTATGTCCAGCGGAAGCTTATTCCAGAGACGAACAGCCGTGGCCAAGAAGGAGTTTGAGAACAGCGCCGCATTTCGCTCAGGCACCCGAAGGGTTTTATTGCATTTTAGTATTTACTCTTAACGAAATGCGTTCTTTGACGACCAATTAGTGTAATTGGCAGGTTGCCTGCGACGCCATAGGTCCTGGGTCCTGTCCTATCCGACCTTATCCAATTAGGTGCAATCATTGATATAAGGTATAAATATTCATATTGGTTTCCAAGTCATGGATGTTTCTACAATACTCGGGTATTCCCTCAGGCGATTAGCTAGCACCTTGTCTTTGATCATTAACATCTGTCCCCGCTACACTAAACGTGGCTGTGTGATCTTCTTAACGATCCTGCAGTTCTGGCTACCTAGATTTCGTGTTTCATTGTAATTTGCGTCTTAACACACTATATTTTTATTACAGATTTTATCATATCTAAGACAAGATTCGGCAATCCCGTGCTTTTAATGGATCGACATAGATTTAATATCCAAAAATGTGGTGTCGGAGATACGACCAGATGGAGGTGTATAAAGAAATCATTTGGATGTCTAGCTTCCATTGTGACAGTAGAAAATCAGATAGTGAAGCTTCAAAATATACATAATCACTAGTGGACGCCTGCAACTCTGTCCACGTGGACTGCATCTTGTTGACCGAATTCTGAATGTAAACCATTTTTGAATCCACTTGCACACGCATAAAAAAGATTCTTAGTCGACTTTTCCACTATTTGATGTAGTGTAATATTATATTACATCTTGAGATGTAAAAATTTATCGCTCGTCATACATTTTGTACGAGACCATTCACACTGTGTAATATCATATTTACAGTTTGGGATGTAATATATTATACGTAGGCGGGATGATAAGTAACTAGCCACTGCTATTTAAAAAGTTAAAATTAAAAAAATATATATGTCATTTTTAAATTCGTATCTCTGGCCACTCGTGTTCTAAATTTGAATTTGGATGCGTGAAAATTTTATTGATATTTTGTCATTTGAAAATATATTTCGTCAACTGTTTTCAAAATGGATAAAATTGAACAAAGAGCGGTGATAAAGTTTCTTCATGTAAAGGGCATGAAGGGGAAAGATATCTATGACGAGTTAAAGAATGTTTTGGGTGAATGTGCTCCTTCTTATGCCACAGTAAAAAACTGGGTGGCTGAGTTTAAACGCGGTCGTACATGTGTCCAAGATGAAGCCCGCCCCGGACGTCCAAAACGACTCCGGAAATGGTCGTGAAAGTACATGATATGGTTTTAGCAGATCGACGATTGAAGTTATCTGAAATAGCTGACACTACAGGTATTGAGATACGGGTACATCATATCCTAAGTGAGGAAATAAATATGAAAAAGTTATCGGCCCGTTGGGTGCCGCGATTGCTTACGCACGATCAAAAAAGGATTCGGGTGCAAAACTCAAAAGAAGAAACATGGGTTCATCAGAATCAAAAATTCAATCAAAACAGTGGACTCAATCGGGATGCCAAAGTAAAGTCGGCTGGAAAAGTGATGGCTTCCATCTTTTGGGATGCAGATGGGATCTTGATTTATTTATTTATTTATAACCATATTACAAAGCATTACAGCTTGCGCCAATGATGATAGATTACCTTCCTAAAGGTCAAACAATTAATGGAGAATACTACGCTAATCTAAAATAATAAAGGTTTGGCGAAAAAAAAAATCATCATCCACCAAGCAACGCTAGGGTTCACACATGTGTTAAAGCTATGGCAAAAATCAACGAATTTAAGTATGATTTGCTGCCCCACCCACCTTTTTCGCCTGATCTAGCGCCATCAGACTTCCACTTATTCCCTAAGCTCAAAACTTTTTTGGACGGACAGAAATTTGCCACAAATGATGAAGTCATAGCCGCTGTAGAGGAGTATTTTGCAGGCCTCGAAAGAAATCATTTTATGGAAGGCATTACTGCTTTAGAACGAAGATGGTATAAGTGCGTTCACGGAGACTATGTCGAAAAATATAATTAATTTTATCACGGAAAGTAAAGTGTTTTCTTATTAGGCTAGTTACTTATCATCCCGCCCTCGTATTACACAGTGTGAATGGTCTCGTACTAAATGTTCTCGTATGACGAGCGATAAATTTTTACATCTCAAGATGTAATATGAGATTTTATTACCTACATTCCATAATTGTAAAAAGGCGACTTTAGTGTTAACATTAATACAGGTTTTCTTTGATAAACCCTATGGACCTAACCTCGATGGATATATTTGAGGTAAAACTGAGGTAGCCTTGTCTTTTATAAAAAGTCGTTTTTTGTTGAGAGAAATTGGTTTTAGGTACCTATATATTTTCAAAATAAAATGTGTTAGGTACTTAATTTTGAATTTTGTCTTTTTATTTTTGACTAGTGGACGCCCGCAACTCCGTCCGCGTGGACTACAGAAAAAAAAACAAAATGTCGAAATTATCCGGGATAAAAACATTTTCCCGGGATAAAAAGTAGCCTATATGTTAAGTTGCACCTGTCACAATATATTCCTGAAAACTGCATCGAAATCAGTTCAGCCGTTTTTGAGATTAGCGTGCACAAACGCATAGACAAATAGACAAACCGACAAACAGACAAAAATTCCAAAAATCATTGTTTTTGGTACTATTGCGTTGATAAAGGTATTCTATAATATTTTTTCTTATATATCTTCTATGTACAGACAGCGATCCGTTATATTTTTATTATATGTATAGAAGATATAAAACGATCGATAGATACGTTTTATATGTATTTGTGTTTTATCTCTAAATTCGACTTCGTCCATACAATTCATGACATGGTCTAATAAAATTATTTTTATATAACGGGACAGTACGGTCTTCTTGAGGAGATGGAGGTGAAGCATGGTTAATTCCATCCATCTTGAATCCTCAGAACTGTGGGCTGACGTGGGTGGTGTCGAATGAAGAAAATAAACGTAGTACTTCCAGTTCAATTGATTATAATATATAACTTAATTACGATAGGAACACAGTAGGTAAACTTGTACACACAGGAATAGAACTAGAACGCGGGATAGTTTCTGAAGCTATCGCGTACGACGTTCGCCGAGGTCTCCAAGCAAGTAATGAAGTCTTCCCTCGTCGACAACGACATCGCGCGCGCCACAAACTCTATCTAGTGCCCCCAGATGGCGACACTGACGTTACGGAAATTGCTCGATAGCGACATTACAATATTATAAATTTGATGATAACATACGTTCATACATACACGCCTGTGGTCCTAAAATTAGCCAATTAGGTAGCCAAAGTGGTGCGAATTCACAAACGAGATCGTTATAGCCACGTTCAGTTAGCGGGCTCAGATGTTAGTGTTAATAAAAACGTATTATGCAAACAAATATGGAATCGTATTTTACAGACTGGAAAGTGGAGATACTTATTATGTAACCTAAGCTTCAGGGATCTATAATATAAATGTTTCACTCTTTACACATAAAAAAAATTCACTGCTTCATTCAAATTGTAATTTCCACGAAGGCTTAATCATACATTTGTTTTATTCCGCAGTAAGTTTCGCGACTTCATTGAAGGGGAATCCCGTCCTACTAGTTGGCCCATACAGGTTTAATATAGACAGCAAAAGTAACGATACTAAAATTCGATGGAGATGTATTAAGAAGAGGAATGGATGTATGGCTACTGCTGCCACAATTGAGGGGAATCTCATAAGATTAAGAAATGTGCACAATCATGACCAGGATATCTTTACAAGACAGCCCAATGATATGTGTGAATTTGACTATTGTGAATAATGTATAAATAAAATGCACTTGTGTTCTATTTCATCTCGTTTTATTAAAGAAGGTACCCCATAAAAGTATCATAATATTTCCATTATATTTCTGTAGCGAAGAGAGATGGCGGACTTAGTGTATCTTCTAGGGGTTGTTTCTGGTGCTGTTGACTGCCCTGCTCTACTTTCTTGTTTTGACTTTAAGGTCCCTGGTAAAACGCTTCGATCCAACCCTATATTTTCCTTGCCATCTGATTCAGCTAACTATAGGCAGAACTCTTATATATGGCGTGCGAGTAATAATTTCAATTCAACTAATAAGACTTCGGACATAGATCTGTTTGATACAAGTGCTGTGGCGGTTAGATGGGCTATAGCTGCATCTTTTTTCAAATAGTTTTGTGTTTTAATTAACCTAAATTATATGTGATGTACATAGCCGGGAGTGGATAGGTACATAAGAAACTATTTTGCTATATTAGTAATTAGTAAGTCGAATCAATTAGTAATTGTGTGTTGGGTCTTACGTAATATTTTGTGGCATACTTGTGGAGACCTTAATTTAGCTGTATGTCACTATATTGTTGTTATTACTGCCTTAATATAGCTGTTGGTCTTCCAAATACCAAATAAATAAATAAAATAAATAAAAGTAACAGAACCGATATATTAATCATGAATATATGAATGTAGGTTCACAAAATTTGAAACAATATGTATTAGTGTACTAAAATAGTATTTTGCTTAGCATATATACTTTTTAGGCCTGTATAACATCGCAAAAAGTAGGTAATTTAATTAGGGCCATTTTTTACAATTGTCAGATAGCCTATGTGAAGGATAAAGTTGATGGTCGATTCCCGCAGTCACATTTAAACCTAAACCTAATCTTAGTCAGGTCTAGCTCTCTCCGTTCTTAACATAAATGGCTTAGGGAGAAAAGGACAGGCAGGACTAGGTTTACGTTTAGGTTTAAGTGTGACTGCCGGAATCAATCATGCTGCCTCTATCTTTTACAGAAATACAGAATTTTATTCTTCAGATAGGATCTGGCCGTAGAAAAAAATCGATCCTTAGTCAATTGTCTTTTTCAGGTACGAGTCAAATAACTCCTGTTTTTGGAAAATCGCGTTTCGGTAGAGCTGTCATCGTTATAGGAAAATATCGGTTCCGACAAAGATTGAATACGAGAGATAGAGTAACATGGAAGTGCAATAATGATAAATTTGGTTGCCGAGCCAAAATTATCACCGATCACAGTGATATCATTATATGGTGCTCAAATGAACATAATCATTAGATTTAATGTAACATGCATATACATATACTATAGAAGGACAAAGCAACACGTTTCACAAGGAAATTTCTAAAATCCCACAGTTCTTAACTGCGAAATGAATAAATAAACTTTTTTATACTTTTAAAACTATTTTATACTTTAATTTATACAGGGTGTAACAAAAGGGGTATGTTAAGTGAAAATCTATATAAATAGCCCACTAAAAGGAACCTACCCACAAAATTTCAGACTTGAAATCGCATGTTCATTTTTCCAGATAGTGTGGAGATTTCCTAAACAACTCAGGAATGTTCATACAATCTTGAAAAATAAACATGTGATTTCGAGTCTGAAATTTTGGAAATAGATTCCCATAGTGGGCTGTTTACATAGCTTTACGCTTGACATACCCTTTCTGTTACATGCAGTATATATCATTATTAAGTATAAATAAAAATCACAAAAAAAAACAAAGTATTTACCAAACATAATTTATTACATTTTATTATATCAAATTAAAGTACCTACTTCAATCCTCCTCTTTAATTTTTTTTTATTAAACCTCTGAAATTGTCACTAAGCTATACCCATAGACCTGGCCCCGGAACTTAAGCCCTTTAAAAGAAGGTTGACATTGAACATACATACATATATACAAACACACAATTGTATTCCCCAAAATGGAGTTTACAGCTACTCCAGTTACGCAGGATCATAAAGGGATCTCCCTACCACGTTTAGTATAGCGGGAACAGATGTAAATGATCAGTGACAAGTTGCTAGCTTATCGCCTGAGAGAATGCCCGAGTTCCTTAGTCGATTCATACGACATGCTTCGAAGAAGATGCAGATGTGCTATTCTAGTGAAGCCTTGCACCCGCACAGGAGTGACATTGGACAAGCAGATATCGTCGTCGACAGCCTATTGCAGTCCACTACTGGACGTAGGCCTCCCCCAGTGTAAGCCACATGGCTCGATCTCCCATTTTTGCCATCCAGTCACTACCAGCCGTCCTCTTTAACTCATCGGTCCATCTGGCCGGAGGGCGCCCAACGCTACGCTTGCCGAGGCGCGGTCTCCATTCGAGAACCCGTTTACTCCACCGTCCATCGGTTCTACGATAGATGTGGCCGGCCCACTACCACTTCAGTCTGCAACATTTCGAGACTAAGCAGATATAAAATCAAACAAATACTTAATTTAGTATTATCAAACGCCGACCCAAAAGTAATGGAATAAGGGCAGGTAGATAATATAGAAATGCTCCAAAATACCCCTATTTATTCTGTTACATTTCAGGTGGCGTTCACTCTAGTGAAATTCCTATATTTGGAACTTCCAATCGAGGCGGAGTCATGATCTTCTTTGGTTCGTACAGGTTCAGAAGAAGAGCTACCACTAAGGCCGGGATCAGGTGGTGCTGCACCAACGACTATAAAGGATGCCGCGCAAGAATCATGACCGACCAGAATAACCTCATTGTTTTGAGTTATAATCAACATAATCATTGATTCACGTACATACATTATACTTGTACTGATGCGGGGTTTCACTAGAATACAGCCTCGAGCACACCGGATGCGTATGCGTGCACGTAAGCGTAGACGTACACGTACCTCTGAGTTTAATGTATGGAACTGTCACCGCTTGACGTCTATGCTTACGTCTACGCATACGCATCCGGTCTGCCCGTGCCTATTACAGTTGCCTACTCAAAGGTAAGTGTACATCTACGCTTACGTGTACGCATACGCATCCGGTGTGCTCGAGGCTTACATCAGCTACATATCCTTCCATACATGTAAGAAGAGGAACTCGGGCATATTCTCTCTGACGATAAACTAGCAACTTATCACTGATCATCAACATCTGTCCCCGCTAAGCTAAACGTGATTATGGGATCTCTTGTATGATCCTGCAGTTCTGGCCACCCCATTTCGGGAACTCAGTCTTGTGTATTTATATTATTACACTAGTGGACGCCCGCGACTTCGTCCGCGTGGACTGCAGAGAAAACAAAATGTCGAAATTTTCCGGGGTTAAAAATATTTTCCCGGGATAAAAAGTAGCCTATATGTTAATCCAGGGTATCAGCTAATTCCATGCCAAATTTTATTAAAATCGCTCCAGCCGTTTTTACGTGAAAGAGTAACAAACATCCATCCATACTCACAATCTTTCGGGTTTATAATATTACTTAGATAATACATACCTATACAAGCTGTGTTCGCATAAATGGGGTGGCCAGACCCGCAGGATCGCAAAGGAAATCCTATAGCTACGTTTAGCATATCGGGGGGCATATGTTTTACTATATTATCATAGATTTATTTGTCTTACATTGAATAATACTGCACGGTAATGTCATAATTTATATTTTTTCTTTTTGTTAATTTTTTAAATAATACTTGCAACTTATTTTGTAAATCAACTAATTATATTATAATTGATTTATTTGGCTTTTATAAAAAAAAATACTTGTTAATGAATGCATGGACTGAATACTGAATAATATTGCACAGTAATATAATTAATTTAAAGTAAGTTTTTTTTTTAATTTTGAACTATGAATTTATTAAATCGACTAATTAGGTATATCAGTGATTTGTTTGTCTTTTATAGAAAATACTTGTTATGGACTGGACTCTAACTAACTGAACTTTAATAAACATTGCAGGGTAATATCAAGGGGTGAAAGGCTATTTGGGATAAGCGCCATATATATAAATGGCGCTTAAACCAAATAGCCTTTCACCCCTCGATATAATAATTTACAATATTATTCGTTTTTATTTTATTTTAAAAATAATAAATCATTTTGTAAATCTACTAAAATAAACTAAATTACACTACTTAATACGCGAGGAAGTGTGGCTAAGCTTATAAGATTTATGGGTATGTGTATGTAAGCATGTTATTATTATTATATACGTACTATCTACGTACTACCTACATTACCTACGTACTACTTACATTACCTACGTACTACTTACATTACCTACGTACTACTTACATTACCTACGTACTACCTACATACCCTATTATATGTATTTATCGTATACCTTATTATTAAATTATTATTATCGTTCTAAAAACGTGTTGTCTACATAAATTATGTTTTCTTAAACCTAATCACATAATGTTATGCCATTTACAGAGGTTGCCACATTTGGTGTGTCGATACGAGGCAAGCCAGTACTCATCATCGGCAGTCATCGCTTTAATCAGGAAAAAAGCTGTAATGAAAAATTTCGGTGGACTTGCGTGAAGAGAACCTCCCGATCATGCAAAGTTTCTATCACGACTTTCGAAAATACTATTATAAAGGTTTTAGGACAACATAGCCATGAATAAATATAATTATTGTTTGATTATTGATAGCTTAATAAATAATTTTGGATATCTTGCGTAGTGGGGTAATGGGGTTTATAATTCTTTAAGTAACGGCCATTGATCAAATATAATTTCATAAATAAAAAATACAGGCAAATTGACCAATCTTTTTTGAAGTCGGTTAATCTTTTTTGAACTAGTCTATACTTATGCATATAAAATCGTAGTAATTAATGATAGTTTCCAGTAAAATCTTCTAAAATATTTTCAACTAAATAAATTTATGTCAAAGATAAATAACAAGTTTTTGATTTTGATCGGTTCCAAAACGTTTTTATAATTCTTTGTCCTGAATGACAGACTGACGGACCAACGAAAGGTAACCTAGAGCAAACGAAAGGTACTTCGTAGGCATCCGATTAGAAAGAATTTCCCGGAGGGATCGAGATAAATAGAAATTATAAAATTTACACAGATAAAGTCGTAGGCGTCTATGGTATAAAATTCTTTTGTTGTTGAAGTATTTTATTCTATTAATCTCATGCTACTTTATTTATGCCATTTACAGAAGTTGCCACATTTGGTGTGTCTATACGAGGAAAGCCAGTACTCATCGTCGGAAGTCAACGCTTCCACAAAGAAAGGACAAGTTTGTACAAAACCAGGTGGACTTGTATGAAGAGAATCACCCTAGGATGTAAAAAATCTATCACAACTTATGAAAACACCATCATCAAGGTCTTAGGAGAACATAATCATGAATAAATTCATCATTCACTTATATTGTTTTATTATCGAATGTTGTATATTAGTTTGGATATCTATCCCATAGTAGGTACGTGCACGTGCATGATTATCTTAAATAAAAATGCCTAATAAGAGCCATTGATTATATTATATTTAATTTATAAAAACTAGGCAATACCTTCAATTTAAACGTGCTTTTAGGTAAAATCTTGTATGACCAAACGGAAATCCTATTTGATCGGTAGCAAGGAAATATTTTAATTTCATTATTTTATATTATTACATAAATTTTATCAAAAACTATTATTTACTAATAAGAATACTTTTTACATAGAGATAGATATAATAATTTGATATTTTCTTGTTTACAGAGGCTTATTTTGACTTATCAATTCGCGGAAACCCAGTTATCCTAGTTGGAAAGTCTCGGTATAATAAGGAAAAGGACTATGGAATCAAAACACGATGGACATGCGTGAAGAAGAGGAGCTTGGGGTGCAAAGCTTCGATTATGACGTATGAGAAAGTCATACTCAAGTTTTCTGGGCAGCATAATCATGTATAACTGTGTTATACATGGTATAGTTCGCGGCTAAGCTCAGTTTTGCATTTGTGTCAGTGTACAAGCATGGGACTTGTTGCCCTCTAGGTTCAAACTCTAGACCACAAGCTGAGAACTAAGCTTAGACGAACTTTACTACAAAAACAAAGTCGCTAGAAGGTGGTAGGTTGCAAAAAGTGATGGATAGGATACTCTCTGTTAAGGACACGTCAAAATTGACAACTTAGTGATAAGATGGATAAAGGGGAGGGGCCGGCTCCATGCCACTGCCAAATTTGCACCAAAAGCAAAATAAGCGGTGAAAGCATGTCCCCAGCAAAGTTGTGTCTAGTGTTTAATTGTCTATGGCACAACAGCATAATTCAAGTGCAAACTTTGTCTAAGCTTGCACTGCAAAACTCAGCTTAGGCCTCGCATATCAGTGTACAGTATGCACTCACACAAATGTAAAGCGCTTAGGCCGTGCGGAGTGATCAAATTTTATGACGTTTTATATCTTTGTCATATATCCTATATCTAGTTTTATAGTAATTATTTCATTTTTGGCAGTCATGGGCCAATTATAACAATTTCAATCTCTATTCTAATTATAAAAGGTCTTTCGAAACCTTTCGAGGCTGGCAGAGTTACCAAAATCACTAAAAAGTGAATAATCTAATATTCCCTTTAATATAATCAAAATATAATGTACTTATCTAGTATTTTAAAAATAAAAGTCTATACATAAGAAATTACTTGTGTGTTAGTAGAATGTGTATGTAAAATTTAATAATGTACGTATATTTATTTTCTATTAAATTGTATTTTCCAGCCGTATGATGAATTTGGTGAGAGCGATATGTCTCAATTTTAAACTTCAAATTCACAGAGATATTAATAACTAGACAAACTAAGTGTATGAACTTTGCATGTAAAAAATAGACTTAAGAATTAGAATAGACACTCGTTCTCGAGCAAGGACTGAATGAATTAGGGCTGATAAAAGTGGTTTGCAATCCCCTTTTACACACCAAGTGGAACACTTGCCTTGTCTAGTTATTACTTAGCTCTGTGGTTTTGACGTTTAAAAGTGAGACATCTCGCTCTCACCAAATTCATCATACGGGTGCAGAACTTAATTTATTTACTTTATTAATTTATTAGAAACCTACTATAACAAAAAGCTCCAAAGAGGCTAGTAGAGAATAAAGCTCTTTTGCATCAAATATGTAATCCGTATTCTTATCACGTAACTACAGCAAAGCAACAATCCGATATAAAAAATTGCACATCTATACCAATTGCATTGGCAAATTTCTTAGCTTCTTTAATTTAAATTGCTTAGTTCTCCTATGTAATACGAAATTTAGATGCGGTAAACGTACAATTTTTGCGTTAGGTAACATTAATTTTGCAAGTTACTAGTGTGGATAGGTCCTCTATTAGTGGACTATACTTAGTCAAAGCATTTCGCAGAGCATACGTCTTATATTACCTGTATAAATAGTATTTCTCAGCGCAATTTTAAAGATCGATTTATTGGTATTTATTACGAGAATTATAATATATATTTCGTACGTAGGTATGTCGAAGGCATATTGTAGAACACGCCGTATTACAAAACGGCCAGACATTTTGAATAGTATGGGTTTTAGAGTTAGACAATTTGACTTCTAGCACTTTGTCTGCTTAATTAATTAGGTTAGGTTATGGTAGAACAGTTAAAATAAAACTACTCGTACGCACGAGTCGAGCGAGCGAAGCAAGCGCGTCGCGGTGGCGACCGGCGAAGTGCTAAAAGTATTTTTTTCTTCCATATTATTATTTAATATGCCTAGCAGTTTTATAATATGCCTTCGACATGTACAAAATTAAGTAAAATAACGCATCACAGAGGTTGTATTGATATTTAGGAATAAACTTCTCAAGTTATCATCAACGTGTTTAGGTGTTTTAATGTTATAGTGTTATTCATAGTGTTGACAAAATAATTGTGTAATTTGCAGGCGATCATAGTCATTAAAAAAGAAAACAATAAATATTTTGTTTATCGTATTGCTAACTACAGTTAGTTTAATAGTAAGTTCTTTTCATTTTTCATATCTAACATTTTAATAGTCAATTATTAGAACATCATGATTTTGGCACCGTAGTTCGTTACAATGCCTAAGGCACATCAAATAAGCTACTTAACTTAACACATACACACTTCAATACTAATCTTATTAACTAAACATTTTTGTTACAGAGGCACATTTCGATGTATCTATCCGTGGAAAACCTATCATACTGTTTGGAAAACACCGTTATAACATTGGCAAGGTTTACGCTAGGTCGACCAGGTGGATTTGTGTGAAGAAAAGGAGCTTAGCATGTAAAGCGGCCATCCATAGTGTTGATAGAAGAATCGTTAAGTTCACAGGAGAACATAATCATGGATAAATTTACTGTAAGTCGATACACTGAATATCGGAATATTAGGCTATTTGAACACAGTAAATTAACAATAATAGAAAATACATGGAGAAGAAATAAAAGAGGAGTAGCGGCTAAGTATATTTTCATACAAAAATAGTGTGCCGCGGAGCGGGGGTGAAGTATGGGACGAGGGGAGTATTGAACACTGTAGCCCTGCCCATTTACATAGAAACCACCGTGTAGTGACTAGTCAAACTACTCATCACTAGATGGCAATATTATACTACCTTTTACTAAAAAAAGTACCCTGATAAAACGCTAGTGTCTTTGTAATTTTAATACGGTTACATTTCGGAGCACAAGCGTGTGGTTACAGCTACTGCGTTACACTGGCGCTGAAGCTCCGCCCCTATCATGACGTCATGATTGCCACACGACTCAGTTCATAGTCCCACCTCCTCTTTTATACCTTCTTCATGAGAAAATATTAATTACATATTTACGTCGTCACAGAAATAGAATAGATCCCGCAGTCAAACAGCGCAAGCAGTTTTATGGGATGCTGTCTTTAGTCTTAAGATATTTTTAACTATTGCTAAATAAAATGCTTCTTTACGTTAGGTTAATAACGATGTAGATATAATATACGAGTATAGTTACAGATTACATTTTGTGTATTACGTTCCCTGCTTCCCTGGCTGGACTGGCGAGCCATTCGTATCTATTTATTTATTAACATACATATAATCACGCCTTTACCCGTTACGGGGTAGGCAGAGCACCAAGGGCCGATAGAACCACATGGTGCCACTTCTAACCAATTTTGAGGGTATAGTTGAGATGTACAAGTTCGGTTAGTAGTGACAGGTGGTCAGCCCATCGCCTACAAAAACCCTCTTGTCCCTCTACTGACTCGTACAGTACGCCCGGGAAGAGAAGCAGCTGTAGTATTATACTTTTTTTTTCACTCCCAGAGCAGCATAGAAGAATTTATTTATTTACTAGTGGACGCCCGCGACTTCGTCCGTGTGGACTGCAGAAGAAACAAAATGTCGAAATTATCCGAGATAAAAATATTTTCCCCGGATAAAAAGTAGCCTTTGTGTTGATCCAGGGTGTCAGCTAACTCCATACCAAATTTTATTAAAATAGCTCCAGCCGTTTTTACGTGAAAGAGTAACAAACATCCACCCATCCATCTATCCATCCATTTATCCATACTCAAAAACTTTCGCGTTTATAATATTAGTAATTCCTTCCCCTTGAATCACTCTTACCTACTAGAAAACCGTATTAAAATCCGTTGCGCAGTTTTCAAGATTTTAAGCATACATAGGGAAAGTTCAGACAGCGGGATGCGACTTTGTTTTATAATATGTAGTGAATTTAACAATTTCCATTTTGAGAATTGTTGGTACTATCCATATGACCAGAATTTATCTGTATTGTAATATTTTTTTTTTTTTACATTTTTATTACACTTAATTTTAGACTTTAAGCCTTGGTATAAAAAACTATTGCAGATGGTTTGTTATTTAATAAGATTATACGGTAGTTAAATCTAATACAAAGTTAGATATTGTAATTAATGTAACAGACATATTATTAAATAGGTAGCTGTATTGTGTTAATAGTCCAATTTTTATTTATGTAATTTTTAAAGGAATTAACAATTTTTTTTACATAAATATTGTTTGTCAAATTAACTTAATTATTGCTTTTAAATAAAATATATCTTCACCCTACACACTGCACCTTTACATATAAGTACCTTAGCTTTAACTGTGTGTAGTGAAAAACATTGTCGTCCTCGAGTAGGGTAACTCACAAAATTTCGTCAAAATTTGCCCAACTTTCATATTATTAATGCATTTAAATCGATAATAAAATATCATGAGCATATAAACGTACTAATTGCTAGCAATATGTATCTACGGTTATAATTATTGCTGTAGTTTTTGAATGTTATGTGTGTGCATGCATGGTAATAAAACCAAACAAATATAAAATATTTATTTATTTAAAAACTACGCAAATACCTGCTATGAAATATTTATTTATTTAAAAACTACGAAAATACCTGCTATGAGCACGGAAGTCTTTTTATTTAATACTTAAAAGTATTTTTTAATTTACTATTAATTAGTTTCAATAAGCACCACATTATATCTAATAAATCGACACAATACATCGATCTACTATATATACCATCTATACCTAATATCTTGAGATAACCATATCACAATGTGAATGCACAGACTTGTCCGACGAAATATGGCCCAGAATTATTGATTCTGAAACTTAATCCCGACAAACGTTTCTCTGCTGGATGAGCCGCCGACAGAACGATTCGTTCATGACTTGTTCATCGACAGAACCTTTCCATTGCGAACGTTTCGCCGATAGAACGATTTATTCATGAGTGAATCGACGACAGAATCGTTCACCAAAGAAGGATTCGTCGACAAAGGTTATTTGGGTATGATTGGAATAATAATTCTGAATTAATATATTTTTACCGCATTTTGAAGTTACGGTAAAATTTCACATTCAGTCATTTTTAATTTTTAAATGTTTGCCCGGAATCAGTTAACCACGAGTTAATGAAAAGGTTTAGATTCATTGTTGAAAATGAGTGAATGTGAAATTGTTACTTCTAAACGCGGTAAAAATATATTCATTCATGAAGGATATTCCTATCATTTAAACAGAATACGAAATGCGAAGTTCTACTGGCCGTGTACGAAAAATTCTTCTACTCGGTCTAGTTTTAGTCACGTATGTCTGGTAGCGGACCATTATTGTGTTATTACAAAACCGTGTCTAAAGTTAGACACTGTTTAAAAATGACAATTGACAGTAAAAGGTATGAATTATCTGCCAAAATTGGACACTGTTTATGTTTTACTTCCACAATGACTTAAACATTGTTTAAATTCTTTTGTGATAACACGGACAGTGGTTATCGTTCAGTGTCAAGCGATGACACGTGATGGTGCGATAACTATGAGCTGGATAGTTAACCTAAGTTAAGTTACTCAAAGGACTAATGGCAAAAAGACACAAGGTAAATCTGGTTCAAAAAGGTAACCTCGGTCGGGCCTACATTTGATAGAAGGGATAATGGTAGATGGACCAAAGCGCTGACGGAATACTTTCCAATGGACGCCTTAATACTGAGGACCTCATGATATCCAAAAAGCTGTCAGTGAATAAAAAAAAAATTATAAGGATGATAAAATATATCTCCCAGTACAACTTACTTATAGCTTAACAAATTTCAGGTTCAATGATATTTTCGATGTCATCCCGTGGCAAGCAGATGCTGATCATGGGCGGCAACAGATACCACAAGGACTCCAACATGAAGGGGCTGAGGCAGACCTGGAGATGCTGGAAGCGCTTGCGCACCAACTGCAGGGCAAAAGTCATCACCTACAATGGCATGCCGTTAACCATAGATGATAATCACTGTCATGTGAAGATTGCTCGTAATACTCCTCACAAATCAACAAATCCAATAGAAAATACATGAAATTTTATTTAAATCGGTTCAGCAATTTACGGGTTTGGTTAAACTAAAACAAATACTACTCGCATGATACTTAACTTATTTCCCTTTTATTTACTATGCTATGTACCTATGTTTTTTGTCTTGTTTTATTTGTAAGAAATGTACTTAATATAAATATTTTTTATTAACATAATAAATGTGGTAATTTACCAGATTTTATATGTAAAATAAAATAAATCATGATGGGGTTTAGATATCATACAATACATACATATAATCACGCCTTTATCCCTTACGGGGTAGGCAGAGCACCAAGGGCCGATAGAACCATATGGTGCCACTTCTGACCAATTTTGAGGGTAAAGTTGAGATGTACAAGTTCGGTTAGTAATGACAGTTCGATTAGTAGTCAATCCATCGCCTACAAAATATCAAGACCCTCTTGTCCCTCTACTGACTTGTACAGTATTCCCGGGAAGAGAAGCAATTTAGATATCAATTTTTATTATTCAATTAAGTATGATGGTTACATTAATAGATGTAGAAATATTTTTTGTTCATAAACATGTAATTCCAAAACCTATGTTGAAATAAAATAAATGTGTTGTAATAATAATTATGTTAAGCGTGAAATATTATATTAGCCACTCCGAACAATAAAGGTGATGAATGAATGAACATACCTACATACATGTATACTAATAGTCACGCCCATAACCCCCAAAGTAGATGGGCAGAAGGGTAAATTACATACGCACTTTTCCATAGTTAACATATTATGTTCACACGTGGTAGGGGTGAACCTACCGCCGCTTTTCGGGAAAAAATATAACAATTTGGCTACCTGTAACGAACGCAATAAGAAATGTTTCCAAATAATTCTAAATAGGTATTATAGGCTATAAGAGGCAGAGCCTAGTCCGTTTAATAGCAGGGTGCACCACAAGCAGGTGAGGTTAACTTTAGCTCCTAAGATATTAGTCGAACCCACTTACTCGTACACCCCTGAATGAATGAAATGATTGAAAATGATGATGAAAAATTCAAATAATGCTTTTTTACTGAAATATCCTTTCAGTTTCATACTATCAGACACAACGGGGAAAGACAGCAATACTGGTTGATGGCAACCGGTACACCCAGCAAGTGATTACCCGCAACAGAGTGTGCTGGAGATGCACCAAGAAAAACCTCGGTTGCCGAAGTACTATCTGGACTGTTGATGATAAAATTATCAAATATAACAATATTCATTATCATGATGGTCATAAAGTCAATTAAAATTTAATGTTCAATAAGAATGGATATTCAAGAAGAACCATAAAATAAGATGAGAGATAAGCTCGCCTTTGTACATTATCTTTGTTAATATTATTATCGTTTATGTTTTCTGTGTGTACGTACAATAAATAATTACCGACCATTACCGAAGCAATGGACAGATGGTTATACTTATACAATAAAATTGTGAAGTTATATAGTAATAAAACAATTAATAAAGGAAGGGAATTGAGAAGAATCTCGGTTACCAAAGGATAACCCTAAGGTTTATTCACTAATTAAGATACATTTTTAGTGGTACAAATTATAATTAAGAATCAAACGAACTTACCTTGTGATGTTTGATTCCAATTATGCGAGGGTGTCAACCGAAAACGATTACATATTTACTTGCAGCAGTACGTGAGTAGATGCCATCTTTGTCACACATTCAGAGCATTTTATACAAAATGTCCTAGAAAATGAGAAACATATCTCCTGTCTGACTCGTCGCGCTCGACCATCCGCTTCCCATCGGTCTGTTTCATTTTTTCAGAGGAAGAAGTTTAACTACATTATATTGTAATTATATATTTGTTGGGTTTTGGGAGGGTTGGGATGTTGTAATCGTCTTCGGTTGACACCCTCGCATAATTGGAATCAAACATCACAAGGTAAGTTCGTTTGATTCTTAATTATACTTCGGGTGTCAACCGAAGACGATTACATATTTACTTGTAGATGTTTAGAGATTCGTAATCGGAAATCCAGATTAAATAAA
Source organism: Carposina sasakii (assembly GCA_014607495.2). Classification (NCBI taxonomy): domain Eukaryota; kingdom Metazoa; phylum Arthropoda; class Insecta; order Lepidoptera; family Carposinidae; genus Carposina; species Carposina sasakii. Next base: position 11,371,222 of record CP053158.1, read on the forward strand.
AACTGTCCTGAAAGGTATGTATATATGTAATTAAATATAATGTTGAAACTAAAGATAAATTTAATTTTAATGCATAGAGGAATGAGTAGGAATGCCTAATTAAATAAACTATAACGGTCATTGTACATTTATCGTTCGCTTAACTTTATGTTAATATATATAAATGCAGATGCGCCTAGACTTAGAACTTAAATTTTAATTAAATATAGCATTGAAAAAATCTTCTTGATTTGTTTTTACAATTTCTCGACAGTAGTACTTAACGAATACATTCGAAGTGTCGCTCCAGCCTGCAGCCTTGCGAACCACCTCCAGATTTACCCCAGATCTATGTGCGGCTGATGTTGACGCCGACCTGGTGCTATGAGCACCAAATATAGATATATCTATACCACTATCCTGTAAGATCTTTTTCACCCACCGGGCTATGGTTTGTGTTCCGACTTTATTATGTGGTTTACGTATTCCTATGAATAAGTGTCCATCTTGTGAATTTTGTCTTAGTTGTTTAGTTTTTTCTATATATGTTTTTAGTGCTAATGCTGGACAAATGTTTGGGTTTTCACTAATAAAGGGTAATCTGATTAGTGGTTGGCAAACTCCAGGCTTTGACGTCTTAATCAAATCTGTGATTTTTATAACGATTGCATCATCTTGAAATATTATATTTTGCAATTTAATTAAGCTAATAGTTTGCATCCGTTGAGGGTGAATTATGAAGGGCGTTTATAGGCTTAATCCGCCCCAACCCAGATATAACTCAACATGGGACACCAACCAAGTGTTAAACTTTCTTTCTAATATGTACCCATATGAGAATATTTCGCTACCTAATCTGACATATACGAGTAAAACATGTATTTGTAAAGTATACGCAAGCAAAAAATATTTTTTCTATTATTTAGTCTTATTAAATCTTTTCTATTTACAGTATGTACAGTTTTTAATATTTTTAATAGTGTTAGTTTCAGGGTCATAATTTATCTTATTATAATGTTTTTATTATGTACTGTTTATGATTAAAATAATCCAATATATGTTTTTTTTTTCATTAAAAAAAACTCAAATAAAAAGGTTCAATTCAACGAAGGATTACGAATGCATTCCTGCAGCCACAATTATCATAGCAGCGTCAGATATAACTGAACAGTGACATATTTCTCCTGAGATCCATTAGTCGACTCCCATAACGTGCACGGAGGAAGATGAAGAAAATATATTCTAGTCAAGCAACGCATCGACACAGGTATTTGACTTGTACCATCAACCTCAAATTCTTCTACATAGCTAATGTGAGCAGTGCTTTCAGTGTCCTACGACTTAACACGATGCGGAGGGAAAGCTATGATTGTGAACGGCAACAGATACACCAAGCAAGGCGGAAATACCTGCAAAGTGATCTGGAAATGCAACAAGAGGAATCAAGGATGTCGCAGTACTATATGGACTATCAATGAGCAAATCGTCAAGTATATTGGTGAACATTCTCACAATAAAATGTTGTAGTTTATAGCCTATTGAGCTTCTTTCTAAGCATTGTAATTTATAATATAACGAAACGTCATAATCAGTGGTATATCGCAACGTGACATTACTTACGATTGTGGGGTTAATATTTAATTATTAAGCCGCATGGTGCCGGGAGAGTAGAATTCGTACCACCCCATGTCTGCCTGTGGGTATCGTACGAGGCGATTAAGGGTTTCCGGGAGGTGGGCAGCAGCGCCTCCCGTGTTGACAACAAAGTCCAAAATACAATCTGCGGTCATCAACCCGCCTGCCTAGCGTAGTGACTATGGGCAAATACCCCCATGGCAGTCTTGTGACGTGCCCTGGGGGAGGCCTACGTCCAGCAGTGGACTGCAATAGGCTAATGATGATTAAATTATTACTTGAAACGTAAAAGTAATTACTTTGTCTTCTTTAGATATGCGGGAATAAGATAACATGATCATAATTAAGCTTTCGGGGTTTTGATAATAAATGTAATTGCTCATTGGTAATGGTTACCATTCATAGCAAAATTATGTTACAACCTGTATAGGTAAGAGTTCATGAATCTGGTTTTTAATGGTACCTAATTATACTCGTAATAATTGTGGATATACTATAGTTAAAAGTAAGTAACTGTGTTTTACTGAAATATTTGTAATTATGTCATAAACGTTACTAACTAAGGTTAATAAAAACGTACCTATAAACTATAATAATCATGAATCATATTTAATTTTTTCGGTTAATTTTGTAAACATTTTATACTGTACAAAACATGAATAAATGTGATTGAACAGTACATTTTTAAATATAATTTTTGGTCTGACCTATACATAATGTACAAAGATGATGATGATATATAAATTAGTCTTTTATAGCTGGATACTAGATTATATAATACTATACTATTATACTTATTTATTATTCTTAATTGTACACGTAAGGTGTCACAAATAATGTTTATAACTATTCTTAAGTAATATATTTCATGTAAATATTATTTCTTGCAATTGTAATTACTTCTAATTGTTCGATATGTATATTTGTAGTACAGTTTAAGGCACAAACATTCTATCAAAACACGACGATTCTTCACGTTTCCACTTCGCTAGAAATGGGATCGTAAGCCATGTTGATTATTTTTATATTAAGTAAATCGGACTGTTATGAATAACGGGTGGCATGGCGTAGCGTCGCGTTTTAATAGTGTATCGGCGTCTTCAGTAACCTCTAATTATATTTACAAATGCATGATCTATTCTTTAGACTAACTTGAATATAATTACGAGGTCAACTGTCTACAAATAAGTCTACAGTAAAATAAACGATTGAAACTTTTATTACAGCTTATATTTTATAACCATGACTTCTATAATCTAAATCAGAAACGGGCGACCGTTTAATACAGGGTGTAGGTGACAGCCAGGCAAATATGTTGACTTCAGACCATGATTATGAGGTGGAAAACACCAAAATACAAAATTTTCGCAGGAAAACTCTATAATTGTACGACTTTTTTTACATTTTCAGCATTTCAGTACCTATTTGCCTGGCTGTCACTCACACTCTGTATACATGCCTAAATCTCTAACCAGAAATTACTTAAGCAATTCAAACTTCTAATTAAGATCACATTATCTAACTTTTTATTATTTTACTTGTAGATATTACTGAAAATTCAGTCGGAGTAGACCATTCATACTCCATCCCCATTAATATCATTAACAAGATAGCTGTTACTCGAAAATCTCCTGCTAAAGAAGAACTATCATCGTCCAAATCTGTCGCAGCTACTGACAAAGTAACCATCGAAATTCTAGATGGAGAGCAACCTTTATCAACTGTACCTATTACAGCAACTGACAAGGTGGATGTCAAAACTTTTTTCAAAAACTTTCAACCATCATCGTCCAAACCTATTTTAGCTATTGACGAAATGGACCTCAATACTCTTCTTGCTGTCCAACCGTCATCGTTCAAAACTAGTTCATCTACTGACAAAGTGGATGTCAAAACCTATGTTGAAAAAGTCCAACCATCATCATCCAAACCTAAGAAATCTTCTGCCAAAACTTATATCAGCCAACAAACTAAGGAGCCACTAACGAAAAAGCCACCAAAAATTGACCTTGAAAAGTTGACTGAAGAGAAAATAGCGGAGGCCATGCTGGCAGTTGAAAGAGATGGTTTATCGTATAGAGAAGCTGCTAATTTGCACGGTATCGACCATTTAGTACTCGAACAGCGACACAAAACTGGTATCTTACGTCGCCGTGAACCAATTCGCAGGTCTGTTTTCAACCGTAAGCAAAAAAATGACCTTGTTGAAAAAATCATAGAACTATCCAAAAAGGAACCGCTCACACACCAATTAGTAAAAAAACTGATATATAGGTATGCGGAAGTAAATAACATTCCGAACCAATTCAATAAGGAAAAAAAACAGCCAAACAGAGGATTTTATTCATATTTCCTTGCTCTATATCCAATGATTCGGGATATTATAAAGGCAGGTAAAAGAAAAAGTAAAAATTTGAGCGATGACGAAGAAGATATTTTAGAATTAAGTTAAACGTAATTTTTCCTAAATATTAGTAATAATATGTGTAAAGTACCTTGTTGAAGTTTGTGTTAACGCAAGTTGAGTTTACCTAAATACCTAATCACTTATTACCTATACTTGATAATATACAGTTATCGGTTTATTAAGGTTTTTACAATAATCTTTATAACTAATAAATATAACCTACCTACGTACTAAAATTATTTGCAATAAAAACTACACCTACGTACTAAAATAATAATCAGGGCTACAAAATAAAATTTACAAATAGAAAACTCTGCTAGGATATGGTTGATCGTTTCATCATTAAAAATTGTGCTGAGGGATTCAGCTTTGTTTAGCTTTGGCTAGTGTATAGGTATAGCTATCGGGATGAAAAAATAACGTTGCCAAAAACGTAATTTAAAAGAGATGGTAAAATTCGTCATCCGAGTTAAGTGACTCGATAGCTCAGTTGGTAGAGCGATGCACGGAATGGTCGTGAGTTCAAATCTCACTCGGGTGAATTTTTTTTTCATTTTCTTATTAATATTTTATAAAATATTTAATAAAGAAAATGGAAAAAAATCTTCACCCGAGTGGGAATCGAACCCACGACCACTGCAAACCGTGCCAGCCGCTATAACCACTAAGCCACCGGGTCAATTACTCGGATGACGAATTTTACCATCTCTTTTCTAAATTACATATTGGCAACGTTATTCTTCATCATTAATATTTTATAAATGGAAAGTGGTGCGGTGTAGGAGTGTGCCGATGTAGGGGAATGACATGACTGAAGCCACAGGTCCGACTCCGAGTCATATTGTCTAACTTGAATAATTAAATCTACTAGACCAGTTGATTAACTTCGATCAACGTCGCCGATTATCGTCAACTTCATGTCTCAAAATCAAAATTTTATAGGTTTTTTTATAATCCATGTCTATCACACATGTTTATTTATGTGAAAATTAGCAAAAACATCATGTGTTCCAATTCGCGGATGAAATTTAATTTATGATTTGATGTAAGTGATGGTTAGATCATTATTGTAAATAGAGACAAATATTGCGATGTTAGTTTGCCAGCATTGTTAGTAATTGAATTTTGATTGTAAAATATATTATATGTTTTCGATTAACTTTTATTGTGTTTTAATATAGTAAGGCACATTAGACACTTCTAAACTTTCCCATAATAATATTTACTAATCAGTCGCGTGAAAAAGACTCCTCCGTACAACGGTGACAGTCTGCCCTCACCCGATTGACCAATTATCGAATTTTCTAGGAATTTGTTTATTGGGTATTCCTTCACCTACGACCTAGCCTTCCCATAACAGTTGTAGTTCTAAAAATATGAATTGTGAATAATACTGATTTTTTATATTTCAGGTTTGATACCTCTCCGCTACGTCAGGCCTATGTGTAGACCCAATCGTAGTAGAACTGGTGAGCGTATATATAAATGGACTGAAGAACAGATGGCAGCCGCAGTACAGGCTTATAAAGAAGGTCGTTTTAGCAAAAGAGATGCAGCTCATCACTATGGTATTCCTAGAACACAACTGGACCGCCGTCTTAAGGGTTTACAAAAAACCAACCACGGTGGGAAATCTATTTTAGGTGATGAAGACGAATTCGACGTTGTTAGAAAAATCGTCTTATTATCTAAAAAGAAGATATTCACAGTAGATATGATATTGAAAATAATATACAAGTATTGTGAAGTTAATAAGATACCGCATAAGATGTGTCCTATTAAGAAGGGACCGAGTATGGATTGGTATAGGCAATTTGCAATAAGACATCCAGTAATCGCAGCAGTCGTTGCAGAAGGGAAAATGAAGATGAAAAATGTAGAAAATAGCGAAGAAAATGATGTAATAGATGATGAATATTGGAAAAAAGAAGAAAAAATACCTGAAATAATAAAAAGAGGAAAAAAGAAAAAAACTGAAAAAATCGTAGTTAAACCAGAAAAAATAAAGTAAGTTAAACTAAAACAAACTATTAAAAAACTAAAATTAATAAAATGATGATCTCCGACCGTATTTCGGCCAAGGCGACCAATCTCTACGGAGATTGACCAGGTACGCAGGAGGTATTATAGTGCTCGAGTGTGTGCGCAAACACAGATGCACTCTCTATTCCGTTACTCTCATAGTCCGATGGGACGGAAAGCCGACACGACCGGAGAGAGATCAGGCGCAGGACCAACGGTTTTACGTGATTTCCAAGGCACGATCTACAATTTTACAACATTAAAATCTGTACATGAAATAAATTCATTGGTACAGGCCCGTGACTGCGATCGAACTTACGCCTCCCGCTTGGAAGGGGCCACTAGTCGTTGTTTGGCCCATGTGTATACAGGATGATTTTTGGTCGTCAACGTTTCCGAAAACTACGGAATCTCCTCATCATCACGATCATTTTTCTCCATGGAAGCATACCTGGGAAGTGTCTGGTTTCCAAAATATTAGGGTCCAAAGTTGAGTAAATAGACTGCGTTTTTCTGCATAAATGCACATAGACGCGCGTAGCAGGATTTTTTCACGAAAAATAATTAATATCTGTCTATAAAAAAACTAACATAAACACTAGACACTATAAATTTCGCACGATCAAGGAATGTAAATTAAAAAAAAAAAAAAAAAAATCCCAGCATTTTTTTTGGCATAAACTTACTTTATTTCATGTATAGAATACGTACCCTTCGTTAAAGGTGGCCACAAAAAAACATCCTGTATTTCAATCATTGTGAGAAACTTTGATATCGCGTTTTAGGATTTCTGGTTTTGTTTGCGTCCTATTGATGGCTCCGCTACAAACCAGTCAGTAGCGGAATAGTCGGGAGGCAGTTTCGGATAGGCTATTTAGTTATAAATAATAAATAAAAATTGTTTATTTCAGGAAAAAATCCCATATTAGCATTACATTGTAAATTGTCAGTGCTTACAAACTAAAAATACAATTGGTATTCCAAATACTAAAAAACATATTATTATAAATTGATATAACAATAGGCACATCGTATGTAATAAGAATATTAGGTATACAATAAAATAAAATGTCATTCTTCATGTAATTTGTATAGAATATCAGTTCAGAATAGTGATAATGAGTAAGTAGTCAAGCTCTGCTACGTCATGAGTCAAATTGATACACAATACACAGTCTTAAACACAGCCTGAACAATTGAGTTGCAGGTAGCAATCAGCCTATTATGGAATGAGCATTTTAATTTTTCTAGAAGCGCAACAACATCATAAACACCGTTCTCAACAAACATGTCAGTCGCGCTACACCGCCATGGCAATCCGAGCATAGCTCTAAATGAATTGTTGTATTGCACACGAAAGGAGTTGAAAGCTCCTTTTGTGAAATTAGTCCATAAATGACTCGTGTACAGCGACTGGCAGTATGCCTTGAATAAAGTTATCTTCACTTGTTTCGAACAGTGTGCAAACCTTCTCGCTAACATATTGCTTCTAGCAACTAAGGCACGCCTTTGCCTGTCTAAATCATTTTCATCCTTCAAATCGTCTGTAAGAATATTACCAAGGTATTTAAAATTCGATACGATATTTAGCTTACCGCCACCCATAGTTATGGATGGAACACTGTCTGGCCCACGACCTGACCTGAATATCATGACTTCAGACTTTTTTACATTGTATGTAAGGGCATAGCACACGCATATTTCTCACAGATTTTCAACAGTTTACGGAGGCCAGCTACGGAAGGGCTCCGAAGCACCTTATCATCGGCATAGCTCAAGTTATTGACGCATTCACCATCTATGTGATAGCCAACTCTGGTGCGTCCGAGCTCCCCGATAAGCATATCCATATAAAGATTAAAGAGAACTGGTGACGTCAGCCCTCCCTGTCTTACGCCACAGCGCATTCTATATGTACTCGAGAAAGATTGACCCCATTTTACCTGATTCTCCTGGTTGCTATACCAATATTGTAATAGATATGTTATATTGTCCGGTACTTTAGTGCTTTTGAGTTTATTCCAGAGTATATTATAGTCTATGGTATCAAAAGCGCGAGACAGATCTAGGAAACATCCGTACACGGATGTGTTTCTCGAGACGAAGTATTTAACCGTATTTTTTTTTTAAATTGGGAGATCGGTAGAAAGACCTTTACGGAATCCAAATTGCGCATTATTTAGCGGTATATTGTTTTCATTCAAATGTTCGTTTATGAATCTCTCAAATAATTTCGACACAATAGTGGCCAGTGATATAGGCCTATAGTTAGAGAGGTTGGTGAGGTCACCAGTCCTATTCTTAATCATAGGTACTACAATTGTTTTCATAAGATTACGTGGTAGATAACTATGACTTATACAAGCGTTATATAAACATGCAAGTTTTTCAAAAAGTATGTTACTGCCGTACAATATGTGTTCAATACTGAGGCCATCGTGGCCGGGCGACATCCCGCGTTTTTATTTTTTTATTTTTAGCGCTTTCAAATAGCTGTTTTGCAGTAACTTTAACTGAATCAGGAAGGCGATCACAAGAAATAGGTGCTCTAACTTCCGGCCGTGGCGGCCCCAGTAAGGAACAGCCGTTGCTCGACCTTGAGCCCACACTGTCAACGCTATATGTCGGTGTTTGGTCCACTGGAACACTGGAAGGAGCCTGTATACTAGTTGTTAATTGAAATTGATTTGAGAAAAAATTGGCGATTTCTCTATGATTTGTAGTACCGTTTACAGTTAATGGTAGGCTAGATTTGTATTTTAGTTTATTAGTCTCCTTCCAAAAATTGCAGAAGTCCTTTTTATATCTCTATGAGGCAATAATGTCCATTTTAATTTTGTTTTCATTAAGTTGCCACCATTTCAATTTATTTTTAAAAAGTTTGCGAGATTCATACATTACATTATAAATAGGCTCTTGTTGAGGGCTTCCATAGTGGAGCCATGTCTGGTAAGCCTCTCGTGCCTCCGCATGATAACCAGACACATGATAGTTCCAACCCACAACTCGCCTAGCAACCCTCCTCTTCTTACCTATGTATGAACATATGGCCGCCTTTGTCATGCAATCAACTAATTGAGGATATACCTTATCTATTATTTTTCTATAATTCACAATAACGCAGTTACCATCTGAACATGACAATAAAGGCCAACTACAGGCTTTAAGATATTTATCACACAATTCATTGTAGCGACGTATTTGGTCATGAGTTCTGGCACCCCATATTGTCCTGTTCACATGAGGATCGCCCGTACATACGATTTTAGGTACTACCCTAGACCACTAGGTCTAAGTTATAATGTATGACAAGGGGAAAATGATCAGAAACATATATATCGTTTAGCACGTACACATCTGTCACTGTGGCTCGTGCGGCCTGTGTCACGACGCAATGATCTATCCAACTGGTTATTACACGATTGCGAAGCATCTCACTTCGAAACGTGTATGTATTAGAGTCCGCACCAAATACAGATAAGTCAACACATACCCAGTCGTGGTTCTTACAGTATTCACTCAACTCTTTTCCAAACAAGTTATTTTCTCGCGTGATATCTGCGTTAAAGTCGCCCAGACAGAACACGTTTTCATCACTATTGTTTTCGATCACTGCACTAATTAATTGCTAAACACTCAGTAAACAATGGAAGGTTGTCCACTTCATGTGTAGGCATGTACACCGTCATCATAATAAAACTCTTATTACTCGATAGCTGTACTCGAACCGCAGCTACTCTTACCGATCCCGTGATAATTGGCGTCACACACGGGAACACAGACTTCCTCCATAGGATTGCTACACCACCGTAGGGGCGTCCCTTAAGTACCACCGAGGTATCTACCGCCGATATTCCATGATAGTCAAATTCTGGATGTATGGTTCGTAGAAAATCTATTTCGTCAGGCATCAGCCAGTGCTTTTGCAGTACAACCAGGTCATGGTTTTGACATAAATCTCTTACATGAAAAATATTACGTTTGAGTCCCCTGCAGTTAAATGACACAAAGCTTGTATTACTCATTTTACTGTGTTACTCTGTGACGACATTAATGAAGCAGGTGACGCCACAATACGCTTATTTTTGAAGCGCCTATACATTATTCCCTTAGGCCAGAACTCCTCACTCAAAAATTGAGATTCGTTGTCTTTGTAGATAGTTATTTTAAAAGATGAAAAATTAGTCTTCTTATATGGTATAAGCTTTTCCACCTTTACGGCAGTTTTTCCGCTTTCTAGAATAAATTCTTCTATATCCTTCTCGGATGTATCAATGTCAAATCTTGAAGTATAAACGTATGAAAGTCTAGGTATAATTTTGATTTTGCTTGACGTTAATGTAGCTTTTCCAAACTTATTGTCACTGTTCTTTTTAATTTTTCGATACTTATATTTATTGTGTACCACTGTCGTAAAGGTGTCGTCAATAATCGTATCGTCAGGTTTGTATATAGGACTACTAGTTGCACGAGTACTCTCGTTTATCAGTGGCGTCGCTCGCGGGCTAGTCAGAACTGGAAATGTGTGTGGCGGGGGACGGGGGCTCTCGGCGACCGTTACTGTGGCGGCTTCCACCGTACTTAAACGGTTTTGCTTACTACCTCCGAGTTCACAAATATGCGAATAACTCGCTCCTGCCTTTTGTAGATTTTTACTTTTATTCCCTGTATTCTTCTTTGATGATCCGTTACTTTTATCGACTTTCGTATTAGGTTTTTCGTGATTACTATCGCTTACACGGTTTGTTGATATGCTTTGCAGCTGTTCGCGGATATTAGCGATATCTGTGGATCTTATGTAATCAGATTTTATTTCCTGTACGTCTTGCTTAAGCCGAAGAATATCCTTTAGAAGGGAGGTCGCGTCTATATGGTCGAAGGTCACCGGGGGCAAGCGATGTAGGTCCTTTGCCACAAATATTGGTAGCCGGCTTGAGTCAGTTTCTTTATTGATGTTGATGATGTCCTGCAGGGTCCGTTTTCTTTTACCCTCACCCTTACGTGTATTACGTAGGAGTGAAGCCGTGACCAATATATCTTTTGCACTATCCACTTCAGTGTCCGAAAAGTTTGAATCGTATATTTGCAATGGGCTCACCTCGTTCATAACATCAGATTTGCACTGCACAAAACATAAAAGTTCGTTAATCACTACGTTGCTATGGGTCATTTTGGACGGCGGGCTTTAGCTACCTCTCGCGACCACGGCGCGCGCGCAACTGACTATTATAGATTAGCATAATTTTTCACGGTTTTTTCGTTTTTCCTTCTGATAATATAACATACATACATACATACATATAATCACGCCTTTATCCCTTACGGGGTAGGCAGACCACCAAGGGCCGATAGAACCACATGGTGCCATTTCTGACAAATTTTGAGGGTATAAGAACGTTGAGATGTACAAATTCCGTTAGTAGTGACAGGTGGTCAGCCCATCGCCTACAAAACACCAAAACCCTCTTGTCCCTCTACTGACTTGTACAGTTTGACCGGGAAGAAAGCAGCTGTAGTATTTTTTTTTTCACTCCCAGAGCAGCATAGAAGACAATAATAATATAATAATATAAATTGCTTATACAGGGTGTAACAAAAAGGGTATGTTAAGCGATAAGCTACGTAAATAGCCCACTGTAGAGAACCTATCCACAAAATTTGAGACTCGAAATCACATGTTTATTTTTCAAGATTGTATGAAAATTCCTGAAATATTTAAAAATGATAGGTCTTCGCGAATAATGATTCGCGAAGACCTATCATTAATCTATGTACGATAATTTGAAAATATCGAACATTACGCCGACGAAGTGGGTGTCCACTAGTTTATTTATATTTAGCATTCAAAATGTCCGTTACCAAAATAATAATAGATACTTTTTTCAGAAACAAATTTATGCCAGTACAGAAAATATCGATAAATAGAGCTGAAAATGATGAGCTTGATACCAGCAATCAAGGTAATTATCACTTGCAAACGTGATTCAGTTCAATAAAATGTAATTAATTGTAAGGCAAAGGATATTCTGTATAGAATGGCTTCTCTCTGCCCGCATATGGTCAGCTGTAATTGGTTACTGCATATCGCACCTTCAGTAAAAAACTAGAACATGACAAAAAATTTCACATATAGCATTCTTACAGCAGATAGTTTTTACATAATTTACTGCTAAATGAGATTTGTTCTATTTTCATATTGCCATATCCAGAAATTGACTCAGCCTTCTTGCAAAAATAACAGTGATATTAAATTTGTTTAATTGATCTAAACAATAATTATATGTATGTATATTTAGAAATAATTTACTTACTGATCATTTATCTCATCAGATATTGTTCCTTCCGGGTCCTCATCTGAACCGAAAACAGGCAGAGCCATGCGCGATCGCTATATTTTTACTGACGAACAAGAGTTAGACTTTATCAGTAAAATACACATGATATCCAAAAGGAAAGCAGTCACTATAGATATGATATTGCAACTGATATATAGATATTGTGAAGTTAACAATATAAAGCACCACATGAGTCCTATCCTGAAGAGACCAAATTTAGAGTGGTTCCGCTTATTTACAATACGACATCCAGAAATCATGGAAATTGTTGAAGAAGGGAAAATAAAGATAACAGAACAAGAAGCGGCAGAAGAAGAATCGGGACAAGAAGAAGAAGTGGTAGAAGAAGAAGTTGTAGAAGAAGAAGAAGTTGTACAAGAAGAAGTTGTAGAAGCTGAAGCATTAAAGGAAGTTGTAGGAGAGGAAGATAAGCAGGAATAGCGTGTGTAAACTTCTCTGTCAGTATCACGCAAGGAGCAGTTAATTGTCATTGGTCTGTTAACACTTTAGGTAAACTTGTAGGATGGATAACGCACAATGCATATTATCAGTAGAAATAGATTTTAAATAAGCAAAACGAATAAATATTAAGTATAAACTTTTTGGTTAAAAAAAGTAGAAAGATTAAAATATTCACTACCTCATCATTACTCTTATTCGCACGAAATTTTGGAATTAAATGGTACCTACCTATTATAAGTTTATTTATAATGTATTACTTCTAAGTACTTGTCTCTTGTTTCAAAAATTATAAATAACCATTGTAAATATTATTACCTAATAAATAAGAATTGATTAGTTATGCTTTAAAGAGAATCATTAAGACCCTCTAATTACCTTACAGACAAAAATTTTAATGCGAGATCTTTGTGATATATAAACGTTGAGATGTACAAATTCCGTTAGTAGTGACAGGTGGTCAGCCCATCGCCTACAAAACACCAAAACCCTCTTGTCCCTCTACTGACTTGTACAGTTTGCCCGGGAAGAAAAGCAGCTGTAGTATTTTTTTTTCACTCTCAGAGCAGCATAGAAGACAATAATAATATAATAATATAAATTGCTTATACAGGGTGTAACAAAAAGGGTATGTTAAGCGATAAGCTACGTAAATAGCCCACTGTAGAGAACCTATCCACAAAATTTGAGACTCGAAATCACATGTTTATTTTTCAAGATTGTATGAAAATTCCTGAAATATTTAAAAATGATAGGTCTTCGCGAATAATGATTCGCGAAGACCTATCATTAATCTAAGTACGATAATTTTAAAATATCGAACATTACGCCGACGAAGTGGGTGTCCACTAGTTTATTTATAATTAGCATTCAAAATGTCCGTTACCAAAAAAATAATAGATACTTTTTTCAGAAACAAATTTATGCCAGTACAGAAAAAATCGATAAATAGAGCTGAAAATGATGATCTTGATACCAGCAATCAAGGTAATTATCACTTGCAAACGTGATTCAGTTCAATAAATTGTAATTAAAACGAATAAATATTAAGTATAAACTTTTTGGTTAAAAAAAGTAGAAAGATTAAAATATTCACTACCTCATCATTACTCTTATTCGCATGAAATTTTGGAATTAAATGGTACCTACCTATTATAAGTTTATTGATAATGTATTACTTCTAAGTACTTGTCTCTTGTTTCAAAAATTATAAATAACCATTGTAAATATTATTACCTAATAAATAAGAATTGATTAGTTATGCTTTTAAGAGAATCATTAAGACCTTCTAATTACCTTACAGACAAAAATTTTAATGCGAGATCTTTGTGATATATAAATGTATTAGGATCATTATTAAATCAAACTATTAAATTCTATCCTATTTATTTATTTTAATATATATTTAGCTATTAAGTAATCTATGCTGGGTTACTACTACCGACAGAACATAGAGTATCCACAACTCGATAATATAAATATAAAATTTATATTTAATCATCATCATCATCAGCCTATTACAGTCCACTGCTGGACGTAGGCCTCCCTGAGGGCACGCCACAAGACTGCCATGGGAGGTATTTGCCCAGTCACTACGCTGGGCAGGCGGGTTGGTGACCGCAGTTTGTATTTTGGACTATGTTATTAACAAGGGAGGCGCTGCTGTCCACCTCCCGGAAACCCTAAATCGCCTTGTATGATACCCACGGGCAGACATGGGGTGGTGCGAATTCTACTCTGCCGGCCCCACGCGGCCATGCCGGCACCACGCGGCCAATTATATGTAATAATAAGTCATACAATTATTTTAATAATGTCAAGTTTCCACTTCGACTACGTTGTGACGTGATTTGATGTAAGTAATGTTAGGAATATGGTTATAAATAGGGACAACTATTGCGATGTTATAAATTCCATCACTGTTAGTATCTGGGGTCTTACTAATTCAGTATTTTTGTTTCAGGTTTGATACCTCTCCGCTACGTCAGGCCTATGTGTAGACCCAATCGTAGTAGAACTGGTGAGCGTATACATAAATGGACTGAAGAACAAATGGCAGCCGCAGTACAGGCTTATAAAGAAGGTCGTTTTAGCAAAAGAGATGCAGCTCATCACTATGGTATTCCTAGAACACAACTGGACCGCCGTCTTAAGGGTTTACAAAAAACCAACCACGGTGGGAAATCTATTTTAGGTGATGAAGACGAATTCGACGTTGTTAGAAAAATCGTCTTATTATCTAAAAAGAAGATATTCACAGTAGATATGATATTGAAAATAATATACAAGTATTGTGAAGTTAATAAGATACCGCATAAGATGTGTCCTATTAAGAAGGGACCGAGTATGGATTGGTATAGGCAATTTGCAATAAGACATCCAGTAATCGCAGCAGTCGTTGCAGAAGGGAAAATGAAGATGAAAAATGTAGAAAATAGCGAAGAAAATGATGTAATAGATGATGAATATTGGAAAAAAGAAGAAAAAAGACACGAAGAAATAAAAAGAGGAAAAAAGAAAGTAAATAAAATAGACAACGTAGTAGATGAAGCTGAAAAAGTAAAGTAAGTTAATAATAAAAAAATAATAATAATAAATATTACTATAACCTAGTCCCACATTAAGATCCCTAAGGTCTTGTGTCGTGGGTACTAAGCAACGGTATATAAATACATAGATAATTATAGAAACATCCATGACTCGGAAACAAACATCGATATTCATCATCATCAATTTAAACTAATTTAAAATTTAAAAAAGTTAAACTAAAATAAACTTTTTTTAAATACCTATATATCAGTTGTGGCCGTCCGTGAATCTGCTCGCGTGGATTATATGAATAGTATAACCTAAGATATCAGATATCCCGCCTTTTCGTTCTTCTAAAGAAAACTTTGGATATGTAGCTCATTATGCTTCCCCTGCGCTTACAAATCATGACTTACCACCCATGACTTCCGGAGCCGAGGCGTGGAACATGACGGTGGGGCTGACTTATAGAGGGCGGCTGGTAGTGACTAAATGGCAAAATAGGGAGATCGAGCAGTGTGGCGTTCTCTGGGGTTGGCCTACATCCAGCGGTGGACTGCAAAAGGCTGACGACGACGACGCTTATAAAGAAATGAAAGGAGATCCACCTGATGTATTGTAGTAAATCATCATCAGCACAGAACAGAACCTTTGAGTATAGTAATATTACTAAAGCATAAACAAATGGCCGAGTGGTTCCGGCAGAGTAGAGATTGTAGCACCCCATGCCTGCCCGTGCATATCGTACGAGGCGATTACGGGAGTTGGGCAGTAGCGCCTCCCATGCTGAAAACATAGTCCAAAATCAGACTGCGGTCACCAACCCGCCTGCCCAGCGTGGTGACTATGGGTGAATAGGTTATAGAATATAATAGTTTCTCTATAGTGGGCAATTTTCATAGCTTTTTTCTTAACGTACCCCTCTCGTTACACCCTGTATAGTAGACTATATAGACTAACGGACCAACGCACAGCCTTAACCGCTGATCGTGCAAACCTGAAATGTCTAGGTTGTGTTCTTTGTATGATGCAGATGGCATCATAAGAAATACGAAAATATTGAATATTGCGCCGACGAAATCGTGGGTATCCGCTAGTTGATTTATATTTAGCACTTAAAATAACCATTACCAAAATAATGTTTTTTTTTTCAGAATCACTTTTATGAGCCTGCCAGTGCAGGAATCGATAAATAGAGCTGAGGATGATGAGCTTGATAGCGGCAATCAAGGTAATTATCACTTGCTAGCCTGATTTAGTTTAATCACATTGGTAACGGTTTATAGCCTTTTACCTATTTAGGTAAAAGGCTATATAGGTAAATGTTACAAAAAAAATAACTTTTTTATTTTACTAAATAATTTACTTACTGATAGTTTATCTCCTTAAATACTATAGTTCCTTCCGGGTCCTCATCCGCTATTCAAAGGCAATCTGAACCCACAGACCAGGTGTGGTTGGAGGATAAAATGGCTGCCGCAATAGAAGCAGTAGAGCAAAAGCGTTGTGACAGACAAGAAGTAGCCAATCTCTATGGTGTTTCTGAAACAGAACTGTTCCGAGTTCTTAATGACAATTTGAAAACAGGCAAAGCCATGCGCAGTCTTTTTGTTTTTACTGACGAACAAGAGTTAGACTTTGTCAGTAAAGTAGTCACGATATCCAAAACAAAAGTAATTACTGAAGATATGATGTTCCAACTGATATATAAATATTGTGAAGTAAACAAAATAAGTCACCACATGAGTCCTATCCTGAAGAGACCAAATTTAGAATGGTTCCGCTTATTTACAATAAGGAATCCAGAAATCAAAGAAATTATTGAAGAAGGGAAGAGAATGATGGCAGAACAAGAAGCGACAGAAGACGAAGAAGTAGAAGAAGGAGAAGAAGGTGAAGATGAAGAAGATGAAGATGAAGAAGAAGAAGAGAAAGTGGTAGTAGAAGAAGAAGTGGTAGAAGAAGAAGTGGTAGAAGATAAAGCAGTAAACGAAGTTGTAAGGGAGTATGAAGATAACCAGGAATAGCGTAAGCAAACTTTTTTGTCAGTATCACGTAGGGAGCGCAGAACTGTTACGATAATGGTCTCTTCACATTTAAGGTAACCTTATTAGGGTGATTATATGCATTTTTTTAAAATAATTTTAATGTATTGTTCTGCTTGTACCTATTATGATATGCATAATAAATGTCGCCGCCGCACTCGCACTGTGCATATATTTTGATCAGAAATAGATTCAATAAATATTACAAGATTTTTTTCTAATAAAAATTAAAAAGATTCACCACCTTATTCACTCCTTTATTCGCATAAAATTTTTGAATCAAATGATTAATAGGATGCTTTTTAATGTTTTATTTCTAAGTACTCCTGTTTCAAAAAGTATAAATAACCTTTGTAATTGTTACCTAATAAATATTGATAATAAAAGATTGTGCTTTTTTGAGATCCAATACAAGAACTTCTAATTACCGTACTGCCAAAAACTTTATGTTAGATCATATTACTTACGGCGTGCCCTGGGGGAGGCCTACGTCCTGCAGTAGACTGCAATAGGCTGAAGAAGAAGAAGAATATTACTGTGAGCATAATTTTTATTTTAAAACAATATTAGGTACTGTTAATTTTTATATTTATGGCACATAGATGATGCTGATCTATCTCTATGTCATGTGTTATGTGTGCTATTATTTTAAAAAATGATAATTATCCATTTTACAGCGATTTTCATTTATTCACGAAGAGGAAAACCCCTAATAAGCTACGAGGGATATACATTTTGCACCAGAGGTACTCCTATGAATAGTACGAAGAAAAGATGGAAGTGTTCCACTCACCTCAACAAAAAATGTCGAGCATGCATATATACTATTGACAATGAAATTATTAAGGTAGATAACCACCATAATCACTAATTAACGTTTCTCAAAGCTCATTTACATTATATTATTTTCTTTTGCTTTCAGGAGCAATAATTGAATTCAATTAGTGATACGCTATAATAAACAATTGTGTAATGTGTTGAAAATGACAGTTTAGACCATGTCAGTAATTGACATGGTCTAAACTGTTATTTTCAATGGAAACTATTGTTTCAATGGAATTGTGGGCTTTATTCCAATTATTCATTGCACACAAACACCGTTAACAGTAAAAAATGATACGAAGAATATGTAAAAAGGTGTATCTCTAAAAGAGATATCTTCTATTTTGTTATCTATGCTTGTAAAACTATACGTCGCTATTCGCTACGATGTGTGAAATTTCTAGTAAAATTACTGGTTAAACCGACGGCACTTGACTATTTGATGAAATTATTAAAATGTAATATGATTTTAATGTATTATAGTTACTGTTAATAAAACTTTAACAATATTTACAATTTTTATATTATATAGAACTTTGGCAAAGGTTCTTTCATTTTAATATTTATTTTGCCTTTACATATTTATTATATTTTCTTCTATGCTGCTCTGGGAGTGAAAAAAAAGTGTAATACTACAGCTGCTTCTCTTCCCGGGCATACTTTACAAGTCAGTAGAGGGACAAGAGGGTTTTGGTGTTTTGTGGTGTTAGAAATTTGGTCAGAAGTGGCACCATGTGGTTCTATTGGCCCTTGGTGCACTGCCTACCCTGTAAGGGATAAAGGCGTGATTATATGATTATATAAAATTTTATTTCTTGTTTTAGTAGCTTAAGTGCCGAAATTGTAAATATTACTGTGACAATTGTAAATTTTACCTTACATTTGAGCAAACATATAACAATATTACTTTTACAGTAAAATATATGACTTCGACCAAAGGCAAACCACTCATCAGCATCGGAAGATATAAATTCTGTATATCCCGTGTT
Organism: Carposina sasakii; assembly: GCA_014607495.2. Taxonomy (NCBI): domain Eukaryota; kingdom Metazoa; phylum Arthropoda; class Insecta; order Lepidoptera; family Carposinidae; genus Carposina; species Carposina sasakii. Next base: position 11,390,444 of record CP053158.1, read on the forward strand.
GTGGGCCCAAAGAGACGGTGGGTGTGCTCAACTCATGTCACCAAGAAATGTCGAGCAACTATACATACTGTAGAAAATGAAATTGTTACGATGCGTAATGATCACAATCATTAAATTCTTTGCCCATTAACTATTATGTAATCTGGCTGACTGTAGCCTATAGAACGTAGGATGTCGATGATGTATAAATAAAACTTATACGTAATAATAAGTCATTAGCATTATTTTAATCATGTCATTTTTTTCTACTTCGACCTCTTTTCATTAGATTCATGAAAGTATTAATAATAAGTTTTCTTAATATAATTAATTATGGTTATTTCATTTTTTTTCTAGTGTCCAACACTCTTCTGAAGTTTGTCATAAATTCTACACGTAAGGTTTTGTAACAGTATGTATGACCAAAATACCTAAAAATAGCCCACTATTCAGAACCTATCTATATATTTGACTATTTTTTCTTCTATATATTTTTTTTTCGATTAATTTTAGTTAAATTTTGAATATAATATTATGGACATTGACGTATTCTTAAATAACCTTGAATAATGTTCTTTATAGGTTGATATAATCTTTAAAAAAGACTTGATTAAGAGTGACAGGTTGGTACCTGTTGGTGCTATTTGTGGGCGCAGCATTTAGCTTTATATACCCTTTTTCGTTACCTTTTACTTTGTGTTATACTGTAGGTTACTTTTGTTGTAATAATATTAAGAAATTTTACAATAGACTCGATAGAACGCAAAAATTCTTTCATGGCGAATACTTAGCAATGGCATATTATAATTATAGAAAAAAGTAATATAAATAAAAAATTTGGTTACCCGAGATCGTTTGAAACGAGGATTAAAAACATTAGAACAAGAGTGAAGACTGTTTTTTAATTGTAACCGATGTTTTAACCACAATCTTTTTACAGCGAAATACATCACGTCACAAAAAGGCAAAAGTTTGATTAGCATTGGAGGATATAAATTCTGCAGTAAGGCCACGTATGGTATCAAAACAAGGTGGATTTGCTCAACACATAATAACAAAAGATGTACAGCATTCATACATACCATTGACGATGAAATTGTCAAGATAAATAACAGTCATAATCACAGGAGTAGTAAATAGGTACATTAGTACGTATAACGAGGGTAAGCAATGACGTACATACGGGAAGTATCCATTTACTACGGTTCTTACAAGCGTTCCGTGAATCCATATCGCGGTTACTTTTGTTGCGCAAACACTCTGCAAGACTATATTTATATATAAAATATTTATGGCTATTTCAGTTTCTCATCACGTCTACATAGGTACACATGTGGTAACATTTATTAACAATAAATAATTTATTGTTATCGAATATTGCTGAATAACATCTGGAAATGTTTATCAACAAAAGGTAAATTTGATGTATGCACTTCCTCTTTCAGTATTTCACTCACTACTGAGCGTTGGATCATATAGACAGAAAATAAGTTGATGATATATTTTTTGTTATTCGTTATTCATTTGTTGTCATCATTATTTTTAGATGCCTAAAAATAAATTCTTTGTTTGTATTTGAATAATTTTATTTCAATGAATCTTTTGCATAAGTGTTTACGGCATTAAAACCATTTATTAAAAAAAATCATTAGGTTAATAAAATATAATAATCTATTAAATTTTACAGTGCAATACATCACGTCCCAGAGAGGAAAACGCTTGATCAGCTTTCAGGGATACACCTTCTGCGTCAGAGCCAAGAACGGTCCCAAAACAAGATGGATCTGTTCCACACATAATCACAAGAAATGTACAGCGCTCATACATACTATAAATAATGAAATTGTTAAAATAAATAACCATCATAATCATGCTCCGACCTCTAAGTCGACATTTCCATACAAAATATCACTTTACACCTTGGAATAAAAGATTCAGCCTGTACTCAATGATTATGAATATTAAATTTTTCTACCCTATCATATATTTATATTATACAAGCATTGACATAAGTAGTATAAATGCACAAAAATCAATTACTTTAAAAAAACATTTGTTTTGTATAAAGAAGATATGCCCATATTAAATTATTTCAACCTAATCTACAGCGTCTTAGCATAAAAAAATGCCTACAACAATTTTGTGAGAATGAATGTTTAAATATAATATATTAAATATAAATATTCAAGGAGTTTTACATAAAATTTTACAGTGGAATATATACGTTCAAGGAAAGGAAAAACATTGATCAGCCTTGGTGAATATATTCATTTGTTGTCATTATTATTTTTGGATGCCAAAAAATAAATTCTTTGTTTGTATTTGAAAAAATTTATTTCAATGAATCTTTTGCATAAGTGTTTATGGCATTAAAACCATTTCTTAAAAAAATAATTAGTTTAATAAAATATAATAATCTATTAAATTTTACAGTGCAATACATCACGTCCCAGAGAGGAAAACGCTTGATCAGCTTTCAAGGATACACCTTCTGCATCAGAGCCAAGAACGGTCCCAAAACAAGATGGACCTGCTCCACACATAATCGCAAGAGATGTACAGCGATCATACATACCATAGATAATGAAATTGTCAAAATAAACAACCAGCATAATCATGGTCCGGTCTCTAAGTCGACATTTCCATACAAAATGTCACTTTACACCTCGGAATAAAAAATTTCAGCCTGTACTCCATGATTATGAATATTATATTTTGAGTTTTTCTACTTTATTTCATATTAATATTATACAAACATTGGCAGAAGATGTATAAATATAAATTACTTTAAAAAATCATTTGTTTTGTATTAAAGAAGATAGGCAGAGAAATGCTTAAAATTAGTGAAAATGAATGCTTGAATTATAATAAACTTAAGGAGTATTACATACTTTTACTATTTTACAGTGGAATATATATGGTCGAAGAGAGGAAAACCATTGATCAAGATTGGCGGGTATACTTTCTGCATGAAAAGCAAAAACGGTTCCAAAACAAGGTGGAATTGCTCAACACATAAACACAAAAAATGTACAGCGATTATACATACCATAGATAATGAAATTGTCAAAATAAATAACGAGCATAATCATGCTCCGACCTCTAAGTCGACGACATGATACTACTCGTATAAACTGTGGGATATTCGGAATAAATTTGTCAAGTCTCCAATTTGTGAATATTAAATCGTTCACATTTTTCTACTTTATTAGGTACATATTTTTTATACAAAGATAAGGAACATAAAATATACAAATTACATTTAAAAAAACATGAATTCATTCAATTTACAATTTTTAATTTGATGTTTTACAGTAGGTACTTATGCCAAAAAATTAGTTTTTTATAAAATCATTAATAAAGAAATGGAAAAAATTAGTTTTTTGCCAATCCTTACAATAATATTGAGAGTTGTTTTTTAGGAGTCTTATAGTTTTCAAACATTTAAATAATTTTACAGTGGAATATATATGGTCGCAGAGAGGAAAGCCACTGATCAAGCTTGGCGGGTATACCTTCTGCATGAAAAGCAAACGCGGTTCCAAAACAAGATGGAAGTACTCAACTCAAAGTCACATAAAATGTACAGCGGTCATACACACTCTAGATAATGAATTTGTTAAAATAAATAAAATTATTTACTCGGAATAAATTTATTTACTCTTCAATCTTTATTGATACTTTATAACATATTTTTTCCCAAAGATTAACATAAGAAGCATATAATATACGATATACATAAAAAAAAATTATTCATTCAATTTACAATTTTTAAATTGAATTTTTATAGTAGGTATGCAATAAATTTAGCTTTTTGTCAATCCTTACTATATTGAAGGTAACATAATGTATCATGTATTTTAGGAGTCCTAGTTTTTAACACATGTTAATAATTTCACAGTGGAGTATATATGGTCGAAGAGAGGAAAACCATTGATCAAGATTGGCGGGTATACTTTCTGCATGAAAATCAAAAACGGTTCCAAGACAAGGTGGAATTGCTCAACACATAAACACAAAAAATGCACAGCGATCATACATACCATAGATAATGAAATTGTCAAAATGAATAACGAGCATAATCATGCCCCAACCTCTAAGTCGACGACATGATACTACTCGTATAAACTGTGGGATATTCGGAATAAATTTATTAAGTCTCCAATTTATAAATATTAAATCGATCACATTTTTCTACTTTATTACATATTTTTTATAGAAAGATTAACATAAGAAGCATAAAATAAACGAATTATATTGAAAAAAAAACAAGAATTCATTCAATTTACAATTTTTAAATTCTTACAATTACGTATAATATTCTTACAAATCCTTACAATATTGAAGGTTGTGAGAATGGATGTTCGAACATTATGTATCATGTATTTTAGGAGTCTCAGTTTTTAAAACATTTTAATAATTTTACAGTGGAATATATATGGTCGCAGAGAGGAAAACCATTGATCAAGCTTGGCGGGTATACCTTCTGCATGAAAAACAAATGCGGTTCCAAAACAAGGTGGAAGTGCTCAACCCAAAGTCACAAAAAATGTACAGCGGTCATACACACTCTAGATAATGAATTTGTTAAAATAAATAACGTACATAATCACGCTCCAACTCATAAGTAAACATTTCCATACAAAATGTTATTGTAAACTGGGATATCCGTCTATTCTCGATTTTTATGAATATTACAGATATTATATTTAATACGCAATTGACTACCTCATTACCTGTACATACTTAAATTAAACAAACGTCCGCATAATACAGTATGACTATTCTTATAATTTATGCTTATACGTAAGATTTAGTATCATAGACTTAAAACATTTAATTTTTCAGTGGAATATATTCAGTCGAGGAGAGGAAAACCACTGATCAGCTACGGCGGGTATACCTTTTGCCTAAGAGGCATGCACGGCGCGAAGAAACGTTGGATGTGTTCGACTCACAGCTATAAAAAGTGTCGTGCTGTCATTCATACTGTTGAGCATCGTATTGTCAAGCTGAAAAATCAGCATAATCATGAGTAATATAAAAATGAGTAACTTACTTAAATACATCGGCCTATCATTAGGCTATTTCTTGCAATCATCTTTACATTATATCAATGAATATTTAGTTACTACCTATACAGGGTGATTTTTGGTCGTTAACGTTCCCGAAAACTACGGATCTCCTCATCATCACGATCATTTTTCTCCATGGAAGCATACCTGGGAAGCGCCGGCGGCTCGTTCTAAGGAGCGCTGGTGCGGTGACTCCCACCCACGAAGATTACATAGGCAATCTATATTTCTCTATATTTATAATTATCTTTCAATTCTACTATGTACACTACATACACTACTATGTACACTATACAATAGTGTCTACGCGTTCGTCTCAAGTAAGTTGTAATCTTATGTTTCGAGTGGAGCTCTAGCGATCGCGCTCCAATGAAGCGATTCCTAGTACTGTATTCAATGAGTGCGAAAGAGACATACCGACATAGGCCGGCGCGAGAAACAGAAGATTTCGTATGAAAAATTAGCCTTATCTGGAGCGCCGCTCACTTTAATTCGCGTATGCGGCCACTAGAGGTCACTTAGTCCGAGTTAGAACGCGATATGGTTGTCTTTAATGTGTTTCATTGGGTCATCTTAATTTTCATAAGTGTACGGTTGAACTTGCACCATCCCATTAAGGGAGTGAATACCTATCTAAAAATATCAGCAGGCGCCTCTGCTGGGAAGTGTCTGGTTTCCAAAATATTAGGGTCCAAAGTTGAGTAAATAGACTGCGTTTTTCTGCATAAATGCATATTCTTTGATGCACATTGACGCGTGTAGCAAGATTTTTTCACAAGAAATTATTAATATCTGTCTATGAAAAAACTAGCATAAACACTGGACACTATAAATTTCGCCCGATCAAGTAAAAAATTTTTTTCAAAAAAATGTAGGTACATCGTTTGCCAGCATTTTTTTGGCATAAACTTACTTTATTTGATGTATAGAGTACGTACCCTTCGTTAAGGGTGGCAATGAAAAAACACCTGTATATTTAAATGTCATTATTATCTACTATAAGGAATTTCAGGACAAAGTGAATACTAGTGGACACCGGCGACTCCGTCCGCGTGGACTACAGAAAAAAGAAAATGTCGAACCTATCCGGGATAAAAACATTTTCCCGGGATAAAAAGTAGTCTATGTGTTAAGTGGGACCTCTTACAATATTTTCCTGAAAAACTATTAAAATATTTTTTCTCATATATCTTCCATGTACAGACAGCGATCCGTTACATTTTTATTATATGTATAGATTTTAATACCTATAGGAATGAGGACTGGCTCGAATACCATTGTATAATACATATTTAGAATTTTTTATGTACCGAATAATAATTTTTGAGTACTTTTTGTGGTTCCGTACATCAAAAGGAAAAAAAAACTAAATATTAATTTGATTAAAACAATGCCATAATGCTGTAAATTTTGTACTATAGTTTGATGGTATACTTTAATTATAGGTACATGTATAGGGTGTGGGTAACAGCCAGGTAAATACTGAAATGCTTTACAAGTGCCATTGTGTTGAGTTATACGACAGTGTTATTATTACTCGCAGGAAATGTATTTTTGATTTGATTATCAGTAATCTTTGCTCTCTGCGCTAATTGTATTGGGCGATCCTGTGACTAATTAAATGGGCTTATTGGTTATTATATGACACATTGCTGTTTTTTGGATCACTTGTGACTCTCCATTAGGTTTGATCAGTTATTTTAACTTTTTTGAAGACGACTTTATTTTGAAAATCATCTTTTGAATGAATTTTTATTTTAAAGTCATTTAGCTAGGGCCTAATTAAATAAACTAAAATATTTTTTCCGGAAAATATGAAAAAATGTAGGAAAATTTTGGAATTTCCCTGCGAAAATTTTCAGTGTTTTCCGCCTCAGAATCATGGTGTGAAGTCATGGTAGCAATATTTGCCTGGCTGTCATAAACATCCTGTATATTGTGTTAGTTCTTTTAGTGCTCTATGCAATATGATTACGCAAATACTTTTTGGTAATCTCTCATTATACCTATTTATCTATAAATATCAATATTTGCTTATCTATAATAAACAAACAGTGTGCTTATAAAACTAAGTTAGTTTCATTTAAGATCTACCTTTTATAATAATAATTATCATCAAACTCTTTTGAGTTCAACTTATAAATTTTCAAATTTTGTTAGATAGAAGAGAACAGATCTCTATTTCCATTCATTAAATTCTATTTACATGCTAGTCGGTTTCGGGTGCTCTTGACCTTTCTTCGACACGTTACTAAATTGTTCTGTGTGAGACACCTCCCAACATTACCATTCACTTCTGCTATATACAAGATATAGATATTATTGGTAATTTCGAGAGGATGAATGGACAATTTATGAAAAAGACATATGTGTATAGTATATGGCAGAAGGAATTGGATTTTAGCCCTAGTTGATTCTAAACAGACGAAACTGAGAATCTGTTATGAAAAAGTCAATTCAGGACCACCCGAAACCGGCGAGCATCTATGAAGAATTTAATGAATGTAGACGAGGCGAAAAAGGTATGTTTGGAACGTACTAAATGGAGAGAATAGTCGCTGCTTACCGCAATGGTACATAGTTCTGAGGTTTTGTATGTATTTACTAAATAACTTTTATTTTGTAGTTGCTTACACGGAGACCAAGTCGCGAAAAGGTAAAACGCTGATCATCGTAGAAGGATATTCTTTTTCCTTGAAAGAAAAAACTGACAAGAAGATAAGATGGGTATGTTCCACGCACCATAAGAAAAAATGTCGAGCTAAATTAGACACTGTTGATAATATTATTGTAAGAATATACAACCAACATAATCACTGATTTATCTTCACTATCATCATCATTAGCAGAAAACAATTTGAAGATTAAATCTGAGATATGCAAAAAACTCTCTCTAGGTCTGTCATTGAAATTGACCAAAATTGACTGTCATTAATTATAAAATTATTAATAAAGAAATGGAAAAAAATCTTCACCCGAGTGGGAATCGAACTCACGACGTCTGCATTCTTGCTACCGGGTCAATTACTCGGATGGCGAATTTTACCATCTCTTTTTTAATTTGTCAATTATTAATTTTATCACTTAAGACTTTTAAATCATCTGTTGTCCATATCATTTAATTTTTTTAATAAATTAATATTTTAGTTAATTATATCCTTATTTTTTCATTTATAAAATAAAAATGCTTATTTTATCACGTGTTATAATCGCGCAATTATTTAATTCGATTTCCTCACCTATTTCATTATAAATTTATTTTAAACATTGTCATTATTTCAGATACCCCGATGTTTATTACAAGAAGAAATAGACAACTTTTGCAAGTGGGCAGGTACACATTTGGTGCCGGGGGCTCTACCTCAGGCTTATCTGTTCGATGGAGGTGTTCCACGCACAACTCCAAAGGGTGTAACGCGATGGTGAAGACAGTAGAGGGAGTTATTGTTCGCATTAACAACACCCATAATCATTGAGATACACCCATAATATTTTTGAAATATGGGTGTAAATAAAATGTATTTATGTTATACCTAAATAAATTAACTGTTGCAGTTTATTGGTTTTTGAATGTGTGAAATGATAAAAAAAAAACTCTCAAGCTTTTGGAATTTTTCGGTGATAGTTGAAGAATAGCTTCGGCTTGTGGACTTCTCTTGGTTGAAAATTAATAATAAATGCTTCAGAATCATTGTCTGAACTCAGCTTATAAATATTTGCCTGGCGGTCAACAAATACACATTATCTAAACATTGGCGCTAGAGGCATTTATTTTTATTATCGTTTTATATGTTTCTATCAATAAACGTATTATATGGCTGTTATATAATTACTATAATATTACAGATACTCCGATATTCATTACTAGAAGAAATAGACAACTTTTGCAAGTGGGCAGGTACACCTTTGGCGCTAGGGGCTCTAGGTCTTCTACCTCAGGCTTGGCTGTAGTACGATGGAGGTGTTCCACGCACAACTCCAAAGGGTGTAAAGCCATGTTGAAGACAGTAGAGGGTGTGATTGTTCGCATTAACAACACCCATAATCATTGAAAGGAATACACCCATAATATTTTTTAAATATGTAAATAAAATGTGTTTAAGTAATAAATAAATTTACTTTTATAAAATTATTAATAAAGAAAATGGAAAAAAATCCTCACCCGGGTGGGAATCGAACCCACGACCTCTGCATTCCGCGTGCCAGCGCTCTCGCCACTGAGTCACCGGGTCAATTATTCGGATGACGAATTTTACCATCTCTTTTCTAAATTACATATTGGCAACATTATTTTTCATCCCGATGGCTATACACTAGCCAAATCTCGGCAAACAAAGCTGAATCCCTCAGCACAATGTTTAACTTTACTTTTATAAATTACTAGTGGCCCGCCCTCGCTTCGCTTCGGTACATATCCTCTAAAATTTGGAATTCCCGTTTGTTCCGTTCCCGTGGGAATTTCGGAAAATCCGTTCTTAGTGCTTCCTCGCACTCCCTAACGAATAAACATGCCCGATTTCTAAATTTATATATAAAGCGGTTTTCGTAAAAAAATTGAATTCCCATTTGTTCCGTTCTAATTATATGCGGCACGTGTGAACCAATACCTACTACGAATGCCGTATCATTGCTACGAGGGGTTCGTAGTGTATGTTACGTTGATGCTACGAGACACTAAGTATATTTTTGGGACGCGCGCCGGACTTATCGATTTAACATTTACTACAAGTGTTAAAGAGGGCGGCTGGTAGTGATTGAATGGCAAAAACAGGAGATCGAGCCTTGTATCGTGCTCTGGAGGCCAGCAGTAGACTGCAAAAGGCTGATGATGATGACAAGTGTAACAGTCATGAACATTTATACGCCGTCAGGCGATGCCGCGCTTATTGCTGTAGTATGTAGAGAAGATACATTTACGAGATTATATAATTATATGTGTTACGACCTTAAATAGGTAGCTGTTTAAATTTATATGTTTTTGGCCTTTGGCTTTGACCTAAAGTTTTTTTTTTCAGAAGTGTCAACAAGTCAACATCGCACAATCTGCCTTAAAGGATACACGTACGCATTACATGTCATTAAAGACCTTGGTGGCATTCAAAAGATCAGATGGCGCTGCAGTCGGACTCATAGGGGATGCAAAGCTTACATTTGGACAATAGATGGCGCTATTGTAACTTGTAAAAATGAACATAATCATTAAACGTGTTTTTTAAAAATAGTTTTAGTTTTTTAAGACTCCGTCCCCGAATGGTTCAGACAAGGGACCCTATTGATTTGCCTACGTTATCCGTCAATCACCTGGGGGCCAATTCTCGAAAAGTCTCGAGTTGGAACGAAGCCGAAACGGAACCATTGTAGAAGCTCAGAACAAAGCAGTAAATAATTTACGGTGACTTAATTAGACACATTTCAGCACGAGACAGATATTTGTTCTATCATATTCGCGACCTATGCGTGCTAAAATATACGGTAAGTATATATTGCTTCGCACCGCGTTTCGTTAACGGTTCGTTAGTGGTTGCGTTTCGGCTCAAAAATTTTCAAGAATTGCTCCCCTGGCTGTATCTTATAAACCGTGACAGTTTGACAGTTGATATTTTGTATATATTGAAAACAAGTTCAAAACAGGCATACAGATCTAAGGGGACAATGACTCGCGGAGAAAACAGGAATGAAATCACGTCCTGTTGTCCTCGTGAAGGAGATAACAGGAATAGAGACTCATCGCCTGATGATTAGTAACATATTATATGTACATTAGCCTGTTGCAGTCTAGTGCTGGACGTACGAGTAGGCCTCCCCCAGAGTACGATCACAAGGCTCGATCTACCGTTTTCGCCATCCAGTCATTAGCAGTTTGCATTAAATTGCATTACTCGTATAATGAAATAAACTTAACACAATACTTCTTGATTTTGAAACTCGGACCTTAAATTTTAATTAAAATAAGATTCTATGATAATTATTATTGCTTACATTATTTATATGGATTATATACTAATTCTAAGTGTTCTTTTTTACATACTATTGATATTGGGTATGTTTTGGGAGCCATCACTCACGGAAATTACTTTAAATATAACTATCTAATTATTGTACAATAATTTTCAGAATATGCTGTGATCCAATCTCATAAAGGAAAACCCGTAATAATACTAGATGGTTACAAATTCGGTAAGCACCAAACAATTCATGGCAAAACCCGGTGGAGATGCACTAGTCATGGGGTCAGTTCCTGCAAATCTGTGGTTTTTACAATTGACGATGAAATAGTCAAGATAAATCTCAATCATAATCATGGGCCACCTAAACTGATTGATTATGTGGGCCTAAAGAGTGTTAAAAAAATAAAGCTTAAATAGAGCTAACGAAGATATCTGGTATTTTTTGTCATAAATTATGTACTTTTTATTTGCTGGTTTCATAATTTATTCTACATGTTATAAAATTATTAATAAAGAAAATGGAAAAATTCTTCACCCGAGTGGGAATCGAACCCACGACTAAGCCACCGGGTCAATTACTCGGATGACGAATTTTACCATCTCTTCTCTAAATTACATATTGGCAACGTTATTCTTCATCCCGATAGCTATACACTAGCCAAATCTCGGCAAACAAAGCTCTATATGTTTTAAATAAAGTTTAGTTATGTATTTCTTAACAGCGTGTTTTATTACTACTCCCGTTTTTATTATCTTTACGTATTTATGCTGCGATGAAAAGTTTGCGTCAGTTAGTGAACTAATATTATCACCCAAAGTAGGTATTACAGGTAATACTATATAGGTATATACTTACTGTACTATACCTAATCATTAAAATTATTTTCCAGAATTTTGTATGGTCAGATCCTCTAGAGGGCATCCAATTCTTCTGATGAATGGTTTCAAATACGGAAAGCACCAAGAATACAGCAGCGGTACACGATGGAGATGCACAAAACAAAGGAAAACGTCCTGCAGCGCTGTAATATACACTAGAAAAGGCCAAATAGTCAAGTATAATCTTATTCATAATCATGAACCTGAGTTTGAGTGACATAATACATCATTTCACATAATATTATATTGATAATAAGCCCGCAGGGCAGCTTTGTGGCGAAGCTGTTGGTGATTGGCGTCACCACGGACCCGAGTTCAGATGGCCACTTTACCATATTTGGCTCTCGACTCTTAGCTTACCTTCATTGGCCGGCTAAGAGGGAACAGCGCAAGAGCGAAATCTGCTTCAGGGTGGAAATGTACGTTCACGCCCCGCAGTCTCACCTCTCTGTACCCTTAGCCGCCCGCGTCAGGGTTACCTCCCCGGTATGCGCCACTTATGGGAAGCCCACATCATGGCCTTAAATTACGGGCGGAAGTTACTGTTTGGAACTAAGTTGTAATGGCAGGCGTCCGATAGTCTCCCTATATAAAATAGCCCTTATCCAGCCACCCAATATTCAACCATAGCTTTCCATCGCAAGACGTAGATCTGCACTACAATAGTCTTTGCACATGACAGGGACACCATGTGTATCCCACACAAAGTTCACTCAAATTGCCTACATCTTGGCTACGGCTCGTGAATTTCAAAAGAGATACTAATAAAAATATATTTAAATTTCCATGTGTTTTAATTACAACTAGTAGACACTTAGCAGATGTGCCGCATACACAAAAATTATCGAAATCAGTCGAGCCGTTTAAGTGAGACCAATAGTCCGTTTTATATAATTTAGATAGGTTACGAAAACAATTTACTCTTAGTTTTTAGTAGATAGCATACTTGAAATAATTGAAACTGGAAGTCTTCAGACGGTATTTTAACCGATGGTAGCTAAAGTCAAGGCTTCGGTCGCATGTCGGCTGGCTATGTTATTAGTATATATACGAGTAGTAAATGTGCATTTATAATAGTGGTGTTCAAAAAAGCTATATTCTCGGAATGCGTGAAAGTGATATGCTACATGCAAGTAGGTCTTCCCTACTTTCTCGCCTCTGCGATGATTGTACGCCACCTCCCTGGAAAGGTGGTGAAGAAAAAACCTGTTATTTAATAACAGTTTTTTGGTATTTGTATCTAGAATTTTTTCAATGTAACTCCGTGTTCTCTACCTACTCCTCCGGGAAAGAGGCGTGATTTTTATTTATCTACTAGTGGACGCCCGCGACTCAATCCGCGTGGACTACAAAAAGCGGGTGGGGCTGTGTCGGGGCACACGGCCGTTGGTTTTAACGTGAAACGTCTATGTTAGCGAATCGCTTTTAAAGTAAAAGATTGAAATGAAAACAAGATGGACGCTGTTTTAAGTATTTTAATAAAAAAAGAACAGGTACGTAATAGAAACATAAAATACATAGCAAATGTTTATATATTTATTGTCACTTTCTGGTTATTTTAAATAGCAGCCGCCCACGACTTCGTCCGCGTGAGGGGGCGTTGTACCCGTGCGAAGCCGGGCAGGTTGTTGTATAGACTGTAGCCTTCCTTGGTAAATGGGCTATCTAACACTGAAAGAATTTTTCAAATCAGACCAGTAGTTCCTGAGATTAGCGCGTTCAAACAAACAAACAAACAAACTCTTCAGCTTTATAATATTAGTATAGATATAAATACTGTCCAAATTACACTTATTTTTGTATAAATCAATCGGTTCAAATAAACTTGACAAACACACGAAAGAATCACCACGCTATAAAGTCGGAGTCACGAGTTACACTGAATAGAAACAAGCGTGAGCGCCGGTTTCGCACAGTTATCGCAGTATCCCCCCCCCGCCGCCCCGCTTGACCCCCGACACGAACTCAATATCATAACAGCGAGCTGACTATATAAGTGAAATATTTACACCACATTTTTGTTTCTAAGACTAATAGTTTTTTAATTATTAAGGTACGATGATATAGACCTTTTCGTTACGGTCCAGTTTTTAAACCTGGTACCCGTATGTGTCGGCGCGATTTTAAAGACGTTTCACGTCAAAAAAACAAAATGTCGAAATTATCCGGGATAAAAACATTTTCCCATGATAAAAAGTTATTTATGTGAAGTGGGACTTGTCACAATATATTCCTGAAAACTACATCGAAATCGGTTCAGCCGTTTCTGAGATTAGCGTGTACAAACGCACAGAAAAACCGACAAACAGACAAAAATTCCAAAAATCATTCTTTTGGGTACTATTGCGTTGATAAAGGTCTCTGATAATATTTTTTCTCATATATCTTCCATGTACAGACAGTGATCCGTTACATTTTTTTATTATGTGTATAGATAGATTAACTCATAGATTTTTAGGATTATACAAAATTGGTGTGTTTAGCTATAAACCTGGTAAAATAGAGGAGTTTTTATATTATTCAAAAAATGTGAATGTTGATCGGTTCATCATTATCTTGAAGTAAGTATTATCGAAAGTACAAAAAACCTTTACTTTTTTCAGTCGGTTAAAAAGTGAGCAAATCGGTAACCAAAAATGTTAAAATAATAAAGTTACGAATATAACTTTTATTTTAGCGCATATTTCGGTTATATTAATGTAAACATTTGATTTTAATGTAAAAAAAAAGTTGTTACTGTTAGTTACTGTTGTAATTGTTACTAGACCACTACCATATTTATTAATTAAGTTAATAAAAATGCGAGTACCTGAAGAAAAAAAACTAACAAGATATCTGTTATACAGGTGATTTTTGGTCGTCAACGTTCCCGAAAACTACAGAATCTCCTAATCATTACGATCATTTTTCTCTATGGAAGCATACCTGGGAAGTGTCTGGTTCCCAAAATATTAGGGTCCAAAGTTAAGTTAATAGACTGCGTTTTTCTGCATAAATGCACATTGACGCGTGTAGCATGATATTTTCACGAGAAATAATTAATATCTGTCTATGAAAAAACTAGCATAAACACGGGACTCTATAACTTTAACTTTCGCCTGATCAAGTAATAAAAAAAAAAAAAATACATCGTTTCCCAGCATTTTTTGGCATAAACTTACTTTATTTGATGCATAGAGTACGTACCCTTCGTTAAGGGTGGCAACGAAAAATCATCCTGTATAAATTATCAGTTTTATTTAGTCTGTGTACATAATTATATTCTTTTATCTTCAAAATTAGTTTTTTTTTTAAACTGAGGAAATGTTAAATGGCCGATTTCTCTTTTTATTACTTTATTCATCCCCACAAAAGACAAAGTAGAGCGAGAGCATTTTATAAATATTGGGATCGAAAAAAAAAGTCAAACCTTCATTTTACAATGAAAACATAGATATGTATAATTAGTAGATATTAGTATTGATTTATAAATTACAATTATTTTCAGATATTATATGGACCAGATCAGCTAAAGGACAACCAATTATTATATTCAATGGTTTCAAATTTGGGAGGCATCAATTAAGCGGATATAAGACTCGATGGAGATGCACAAGTCACTACAGAAGTAATTCCTGTAGAGCTGTGCTGATTACAATTGATGGTCGTATTGTGAAATGTAATAATAACCATAACCATAAGGCACCTAAAATAGATTATGAAAATGTCGAGGTTGTAAAATATAGTTTATTTTAGTTTTATCATAGTTTTTTTATTTCATTATCATTATCTCACAATTATGTACCTTACCTATATACAATATGGATTACAAATCTCTTCTTGAGAATTTAAAGGACCTATCTTAAAAAAACGTGGAAATTAGTAACAATATACTAAAAATGTGCCTATGTTTTTTCTAATGGATTGAAAACTATTTTGTTTTGTAATCAATATTGACAGGTTTAACGAGACGAACAGCAACTACAATAAATTTTAATAGTTTACATGCACCTATCAGAAAATAATATGTGATATTTAAATAAGAACTATCTGCAGTCATTGTGGTCACAATTATATTTCGTTTATGTTAAAAATAATATAATATAAAATTATTAATAAATTAAAATTAAAATTTTCTTGTTTAATTTCTTATAAAAAAAACCGTAATTTCGTATTCTTAATACCTATACGTAACCGTATTCATACCTATATAATTTTGGTGCAAAATGTTTAATTTGTTAAGACTTGAGCTCACGGAAATGTGAAAAAGGTAATTTGAGATTTTTCATTGTAGATTTTAAAACGATGAATTCAACTAAATATATAATAAAAAAATCCAGAGCTAGGCATGCCACGTCTCATTTTTCTACCAAACCCTAAGCATAGTCAATCTAGC
The DNA here is from genome assembly GCA_014607495.2 of Carposina sasakii. Taxonomy (NCBI): domain Eukaryota; kingdom Metazoa; phylum Arthropoda; class Insecta; order Lepidoptera; family Carposinidae; genus Carposina; species Carposina sasakii. The sequence continues at coordinate 11,406,700 of CP053158.1, forward strand.
CATAGTTCCATACATAGATATACACATCAATACAATACTGTTAATTTTTACTTAAAATTATTTTTTTATTAATTTACCAAGAAATATTTTCAGAATATATGGTGATCAGGTCAGCTCATGAAAAACCTTTTATGTTCTGTTTGACGGCTTAAAATTCAGAAAACATCTCGTGAACGTATTTAAAACTAGGTGGAGATATACACATCGCAATGGAGGTAATTCTTGCACGGCTGCAATAATTCCAATTTCGTCATCAGGCAAAATAGTAAAATGTAAAAATACTCACAATCATGAGCGGCGTATACTCAGAATACCGTACAAATATATCTATTTTCCCAACTTGGAATAAAAACCCGACTGTCGAGTTTATATCAGCAACATTTTCTATCCTATTTTGGTCTCATAATAATGTTAAAAAACTGCCTACGCGGTTTGACTGCAGGTAATAATTTCATTGCTTAAATGAAAATAATCTTGAATAAAATTAACGATTAAATATATTAGGAGGATTCAAGTGTCTCTAATAAATATCTTTTCAATAAGCTCCTAATTCGGCATAAACGCGGTTCCAGTCTGATGTTTGCGGTTAAAGTTATTTAAAATATATGGTACATAATTTAAAATATATATTAACCCCGTAACTTCTCACAACGGTTAATTATATTAATAAACTTATCGGAAGTACCTACACAAAACTTCCTCCTTTTTTTCAGTCGGATGAATTTTGAAGGTTAAGTGAAGCTAAGTACCCCCTGTAGATGGCAACTATCTATATGTATATATAAATACACTTTTAATTACCTATAACACTTTAGAAACTGGACTTCATTATATTTAATATTTCTTCATTATATATAATGCGAGTACCTGAAGAAAAAACTTAACAATGGTATCTGTTTTATATAATTATTATCAGTTTTATTTAGTCTGTGAACATTATTATATTCTATTATCTTTCAAATTATTATTTAAACTGAGGAGATGTTAAATGGCCGATTTCTCTTTTTATCATTTTATTCATCTCCACAAAAGACAAATTATCATCATTATCAGCCTATTTGCAGTCCACTATTGGACGTAGCCCTCCTTCAGGGCACGCCACAAGTCTGCCATTGCGGGTATTTGCCCATAGTCACCACGCTGGGCAGGCGGGTTGGTGACCGCAGTTTGTAATATGGACTATGTTGTCAACACGGTAGGCGCTGCTGCCCACCTCCCGGAAACCCTTAATCGCCTCGTACGATACCCACGGGCAGACATAGGGTGGTACGAATTCTGCTCTGCCGGCACCACGCGGTTACAAATACACTTATAAATATGTGGATCGAAAAAAAAAAGTCAAACCTTCATTTCACAATGAAAACGTACCTATGTATAATTAGTATTAGTATTGATTTATAAATTACAATTATTTTCAGATATTATATGGACCAGATCAACTAAAGGACAACCAATTATTATATTCAATGGTTTCAAATTTGGGAGGCATCAATTAAGCGGATATACGTATAAGACTCGGTGGAGATGCACAAGTCACCATAGTGGTAATTCCTGTAAAGCTGTGCTAATTTCAATTGATGGTCGTATAGTGAAATGTAATAATAACCATAACCATAAAGCACCTAAAATAGATTATGAGAATATCGAGATTGTAAAAGATAGTTTGCTATAGTTTTTTCATATTTTTTTTATTTTCATTATGTCTCAAATATACAATATGGATAACAAATCTCTTTTTGAGAATCTAAAGGACCTATCTCATAAAACGTAATCTAAAATAGATTATGAGAATATCGAGAATGTAAAATATAGTTTGTTATAGTTTTTTCCTACTTTTTTATTTATTTTCATTATGTCACAATTAGTATTCAATATGAATCTCGTTTTGAGAATTTAAAGGACCTATCTCAAAAACGTGGAAATTAGTTACAATTCTTGAATATACCTACTAAAATGTGCCTATGCTTTTTTCTGATGGATTTTTTTTTTGAAATTGTTTTGTTGATAGACAAAACTTTAGCGAGACGAACGGTAACAGTGTTTAATTTGTTAAGGCTTAAGCTCGCGGAAATGTGAAAAAGGTAATTTAAGATTTTTCATTGTAGATTTTATCCGATAAATTAAAGTCCAAACAGTACCTACTTATCTATTTTTAATGGAAAGCCATGTAACTAAATATATGTGATATAGTGAATGGTGATATGAGTATAACTACGTATAAATGAATCGCACCTATATGTGGACATATCCTTATTTATTTATATCACCTATTTATATAGTAAATTAATAATATTAAACTAAAAATAATTGTATAAATTGTATAGTGTAATCAGCCGAATCAACCTGTTTAACGATTTAGCTGAATCGAACAAAATACCAAGAAATGATGATATGACAAGACTGGCATGGGTGTGCGGACGGACATCGCATGCGGCTATTAGTCAACATCACCTTTATAGAAATTTCTGCCAAGATATACGACTAATGGCTGCAGGCGATTCCTACTGTCGCATCTATGTGAATAGTAACAAACTACCCTCATCTAGAATATGCCACCGACGGTCAAGGACAAGGTGATACAATAATAATAAAGCTATAAATAGAATGGCATGATCTGGGTAGGGTACAGACTGCATATATCTGTACCGTACAGATAGACTAGACATGTAAGTAAATTTTAAGTTAGTATTAACTAAAATTTGTGCCAAGTGAAACCCCACAGGTTTAATGGCACTATTAAACCATTTATGAAACTTTTTTATATGAATAAAATAAATAAAATAAAAAATCTAGAGCTAGGCATGCCACGTCTCATTTTTTTACCAATCTCTAAGCATAGTAAATCTAGCCATAGTTCTATACGAGTACATAGCATCAATACCATTCTGTTAATTTTTACTTACAATTATTTTTTATTAATTTACCAAGAAATAGTTTCAGAATATATGGTGATCAGGTCAGCTCATGGAAAACCTTTTATTCTGTTTGACGGCTTTAAATTCGGAAAACATCTCGTGAACGGATTTAAAACTAGGTGGAGATGCACGCATCGCAATGGAGGTAATCCCTGCACGGCTGCAATAATTACAATTTCGTCATCAGGCCAAATAGTAAAATGTAAAAATACTCACAATCATGAACCACTATAATAATGCATAAAATTTTTTGTTTTAATGGAGTGGAGAGGGTTCGAGAAAGAAAAAACAGAGAATAGAAACATTCGAGATGTGGTGGTGGAGGCGTATACTCAGAATACCTGGAATAAAAACCATGGAATAAATACCCAACTTGGAATAAAAACCCGACTGTCGAGTTTATATCTGCAACGTTTTCTATCCTATTTCGTTCACATAATACGGAGAGGAAATGAAAACCTTAAAAATGGTTATTGTTGGCAATAGGGAAGGAAAAAATTCAGGAAGCCGGTCACAAACACGATGGTCTGACCAAGTGAAAGGAGTCTCATCCCTACCTAGATTCTGCGAGGTGATGATGGCTGTTTCCGACCGGAATCAATAGAGAAGAATTGTTCATTTGAGAAGTTCCAGATCCTCCGTAATGAGGATAGAGGGACCGTCTAGAGAGCGAAGCAGAAATCTATACGAATCTATAATATTTTTATTATATCTATTAAATTTGTAGGTTAACAATAGAAATAAGGTACTCAGATTATACAAATAATTATATATGTTTATTAAATTAGAGGAGATCCAATAATTCCACTGTGTCTTATCATTTAAACGAACAAGCAATTCTTATAAATATTATTATAAACTAAATATTTTTGCTTATCTGCTTATTTCTTTTTAGAAATAATGCCGATGACGTCTGCGGAGCGACAACGTAGGTACAGAGAACGACTGAAAGAAAATGATCCCGACAAATATGAAGAAATTCGTAAAAAAAATTTGGAAAGAATTAAAACCAAGTATGTTAAAATATCCGAACTAACGGAAAATCAACAAAATAAAAGAAGAAGATACTGGAGAAGACTAAAAAAAAATCAGAAAAATAATAATCTTGAATATTTTATTTTATAATAAGCCAAAAATATAAAATCTAATAAATTTCCAATTTGTTTTTTTTTCTGTTTAAACTAATATAATTTAAACTTTTGATTAAGTTGTAAGTAATTCATTTCAAAGTAAAAATATAATAAAAACTGGAAAACTATGCAGGTTTTATTTAAAGTATGAAATAGCCCTAATCGTTCGTTTTTGTTTCCTTTTTGTGACACTTGTCATTTTTGTAACGTTCTTCATTTTTGTTTCCTTTTTGTTAAGGTACATTTTTTTTTATATTACCGATAAATAATACAAGAAAATATTATAATTTTATAATGAACACGAAAAAATATGTGAAATGGAATCGAAAGAAGTTTTTAAAATAATATACGTGTTCCAAATTTAAAATAATTGAAAAGTTGAAAAAAAAGTTTTTATGTAACAGTATTTATGGCCAGAATAGTTATATCTAGCTGTTGTTTACGGCTTCGCTCGCTGTCGCTTATTGCGTGAATAAAATTTCACAAAAAAAGGTCAAGCTGTTTCGGAGGAGTTAGGTAATAAACACCGCGGCAAGAGATTTATATATATTAGATAGTGTACAGGGTGTAACAACAATTATGAACATTATCCACTATAAAAAGTTTATGCACTAGAGACGCGAAATTACATGTTATTGTATGAACATTCTTTAGTTGTGTTAGGAATTCTCCGAACTGTCTGGGAAAATAAATATGTGATTTTGAGTCTCAAAGTGAATAGGTTCTCTATAATGAGCTATTTTCGTATAGTTAGTTAGTAAACATATACATATCGAGGGGTGAAAGGCTATTAGGGATAAGCGCCATTTATATACAGGGTGTAACAGAAAGGGTATATTAAGCGAAAAGGTATGTAAATAGCCCAATATAGAGAACCTATTTCCGAAATTTGAGACACGAAATCACATTTTTATTTTTCAAGATTGTATGGACATTCCTGAGTTGTTTCGGATTTCTTCATACTATCTGGAAAATAAAAATGTGAATTTGAGTCTGAAATTTTGGAAATAGGTTCTCTATAGTGGGCTATTTACATAGCTTTTCGCTTAACATATCCCTTTTGTTACACCCTGTATATACATAGTGTAATCGACGATTATCGATTTTCAATCAATAATTTGACTGAAATCTGTTTGTTTAGGGCTGATTTTTCCAAACGTCAGATAACCTATCTAAAGAATAAATTTTATGCTATCTCTTTTATGATCAAGTTTTATAGAATGACAGCATTAACTTTATTCCCCTGATAACGTGACGTTTGGAAAAATTGGCCCTTAATCATATTAAAATAAATTTTATTATTTGTTTTCAAATTCCTATATTCATTTTGCGGTTGCGATTATATCACTGAGACCAAATGACAGTTGTTTGTTTACCTAGGCTTTCTATTTTATCAAGGTATAAATTGTAATAATGATTTAATTTATATTTTTTAGGATTTCATATTATAGAAACAAAACCGGGGGTGCCTATTCTAGTTATTTGCGGGTTCAAATTCGGCAAGCAACGGTTTGTAAGTGGAAAAACTCGGTGGAGGTGCACCAGTCAGCGAGGATGTAAAGCTTCCATCACAACTTTCGAGGATATCATTGTCAGATGTCATAATGTACATAACCATAATCGACCTCATTAGATATAATAAACATCACATTATTTTAACTATATAATATTACAGATTTTACAGAATGATTTTTGAAATAATATGGAGAAACTCCTAAACGAAACAACTCGCATGTGTTCATAAAATCTAGAAAAAAAAATATTTTCCAGATTTTTATGTGTGTCGGAAAAAATATCTCTTCGCTTGAAATATGTGTGACTTACCGTATCTTGTCTTAAAAAAGAAGTTATCGAATTTAACTTTAAAAGCACCTTATAGTATTAGTATACGTGATTAATTGTCAGCGTAATGTCACGTAATAATATATAATGTCACGTAATATTGTACAATTAACTGTATTTATAACATTTGTAATTGGCAGACATACAAGAAGAATATTTTTACAATATAGCTATAGTTATTTTATTATATTCCTTAAAAATATAATGTCCATTAAAATCTTTATCATGTATTTCAGAAGTCACCTTAAAGTTTTTCTAATAAACTACGTGGTATTTTCATTAATTATTTCTAGTTCAGTATATTCAGCAGATGACTTCCTACATCCGAAATGATGATGGATATGTTCCTTGCCGTCTCATTCATCCATTCCTGTTTGACGTAATCTTATGTCAGAAGTGCAACATTCCTTAATTCAATCACTTTTTAAAGTCCCAGATTTTAATGTGTTTGTTTTTGGCCAGGTCCTTGGAAATATATAACTTCTGTTCGAGGAAAATCTTTGATCCAAATGGAGGAATATACTTTTTTCTTGATGACTCGAGATGAAAACAGAGCGAAACAGAAATGGCGCTGCACTAAGATACATAGTAACCACTGTCGGGCGTATATTATAAAATATAACGATTCTATTATTTACTATGAAGATAAACATAATCATTAAACTATGACAAACTTGTATGTTTAATCAAGAATTTTCACACAATCTTGAAAAATAAATATGTGATTTCGAGTCTCAAATTTTTTGGATAGGTTCCCTACAGTGGGCTATTTACGTAGCTTTTCGCTTAACATACCCTTTTTGTTACACTCTGTATAGAGAGATACACGAGAAAAGTTATACATTATAAACCTTCCTTTTAAATCACTCTATATATTAAAATCGCTTAAAAATACGTTGCCTAATTATAACGATCTTAGCATAGGAATATATAGCGACAGACAGTTGTTTATACGGTTTGTTTTATAACTATAGTATATTAATCACTTGCTATGTTCTTTCAGAGTATGTGGAAATCTATCAAGTGGGTAAATCAAAAGCCCTCTTCCATGACGGGTATCGCTATGCTGTGCATAAAAAAACCAAGACATCGTACCGGTGGAGGTGCTCCAAATACACGCAACTGGGGTGCAAAGCGTTTTTATTTACTACACTAGATGGAACAATGTATCGGAAGAGCATCACACACAACCATGATAAGCTAGTTATGTTTAAAACTGGCGGCCGCCCGCAATTTCCTCCGCATGAGGGGGCATTGCAACCATGCGAAACTGGGGAGGGTTCCTACATAACCTATAGCTTTTCCTCAATAAATGAGCTATCTAACTTTGAAATAATTTTTAAATCGGACCAGTAGGTTCTGAGATTAGCGCGATCAAACAAACATACTCTTCAGCTATATAATATTAGTATAGATAGAAACCAAAGCGTCGGTAGGCTTACCACGTTTGACTATAGTCTATCTTATAAGGCCCATTATGTTTTTTGAATTTCCTACGGCCCCCTCAAGTGGGCTTTAATTGGCTGACTGAGAAGTGAGTGTGTAATTGTTTTAGATTATAAATTTGATAAGTAGTACCTAGTATATAGTTTAGTTTCTATGTTAGTTTTGGTTTGTGTAAAAAAGGGAGGTTTTTGGCACCTATAGATATTCTATTTCATTTTGACATGGCGTGTAGTTTTTTCTTTTAACAATCCATTAAAAACTTAATAAAGAAGTCTTACCTAATGCTATTTATTATTCTAAACCTGAAGTCAACATATGTATTTAATTATAATTTTACTTCCGCCACCTCTTGTGTGTGTGGGTGTTACTGATAGACATACACACACAGCTTTAAAGGTATAACTGCAGGATCATAAAAGAGATTACAGCCACGTTTAGGATAATGCGGACAATGTGACAATGACCGAGTTTCAGACATACACGGAAGGAGATGCAGTTGAGGCTTGCTAGTGAAGCCCCGCATGTACCTATATAATTATATATGTACCTTCTCTCATCTGTATGTTTACTGGAGTCCGCCATCAAAAATCAAACATAAGATCTGATATTGTAGTAAAAATTAATTCTGTTTCAGAGTACGTCAAAATACTTCAAGTAAAAAATACTCCAGTACTGTTCTACGAGCAATATCGTTACTCGGTACATAACAAGAACAGGTCGTCCTACAGATGGCGCTGTTCTAAAAACTCCCATCGAGGCTGCAATGCGTTCCTCTTCACTACCTTAGATGGGATGTTGTATCGGAAGAATACTGTCCACAACCATTAAGATCTCGTTAAATACAGAGAGATAATTATTTGAAAAATCTGCTACTGATACTACTTAGGCAGCCGACCAATCACTTTCAAAGATTTTGATAGATGTTGACGAAAAACTTTTACTAGATTCACATTAGTTGTTATTAACGACGCTTGACTAACATGCTACAAACACAATGACCTCTCTCTTCTAAAAAACATTTGCGTATGTAACTTCCCCCATTAAAATTAATGGGGAAACAAAGAGCGTGTACAACGCGCTGTAGGGCGGAAAGGTCGGTACTATGGAGGCCGGTACTTATCCGTAGCGTATTTTCAGTGTGACAGCAGTGACAAATTTTAATACAATGCGATGCGACGTTTATGCAGCGTCACAGCAGCGGAGCGTACTCGCTCTGTGTGATCTGAATTCTTCCCCATTTTATTTATAAGAAAGCTGTTAGTGACATATACCTATCATTGTTCAGTTACACACATTTAGGGCTTTTCCAATAGAGATAAAGAGATTTTGAAATTGATCTTGATTCAGTCAAACGGCGCAAGTAGTTTTGTGGGACGTTGTATCTAGTTTTAAGTTTTTGTAATGATAAAAGAATAATAGCGTATCTGACAAAATTATTGGGAAATCGGCCCTACAATGTTGTTTTTGTGTGCGTGAAAATATGTTAAGAATGTTTCTAAATTTTCTTTTTGTAATAATAAAATCTTAAATATGTTGTGTTGTTGTTTAATGGAATACCAATAACTTTTACTAAATAATTTGCCTCTTCATTACTTACATCGTTAATTGATACTTAACTTATAACATTAATATTGATGAACACTTTGAATAAAGAAAAATCTTTGATTCACGAAAAAATAAAATCAAAATCTGATGTGGTATATGAATATATTCAGACACCTTATCATCATTTTTATATACAAAGCTTGATTTCTTTATAAACTCGTGAAAGTAAATAATAAATAAAATTAATTAAACAGTCTATTCCATTTAAAAAAAAAATGACAATTTGCAAAAATCAGGTGGTCGCATTACGTTTTCTACCGATTCTGAACATGTTTCAGAAATAATTAGGCCAATAGCTCCGAGACCACCACCAGAAATGCGGCTAGATGGAATCCACCACTTACCAGATATAATTATCCAAGGGCGGTGCAGACTCTGTAGTAAGGGAAAAACAATGATCACATGTTTGAAATGTGACGTAAGACTATGTGCTTTTTAAAACTTAATTCAAAAAAATGAGTAGTTACCTAAGTGTTATAAACACGAGTTTTTTTTAATTAAAAAATAGTATTTTTCAATTGCTTTGTTGTTTAATTTAGTACCAATGATCTTCATTACTTAGAGTTAATTGATACTTAGATTATAAGTAACATTAATATTGTTGATAAACTCGTTGAATAAAAGAAAAATCATTTCATTTACGGCAAATCAAGATCAAGATTAAATTAAATTTAATACTTAAATTATATTAACCTCTAAAATTTTAATCTCATTCGAGTACAATCACAATATATGAGATCTGATACTGCATAGTGCTAACTTTTTTATTATATATGTCCACTATATTGTAAGGGGGCCTGGTGACCTGTAACACGGGTCTCTGAACCTACTACACAGGCACCAGTCTCCCATGAATGACAACTGTTTCACTTTCAAGCATCATATTATGTTATGTATCATATTGTGTCATTTGTGGTGAGAAATAAATGATTTTATTATTATTATATATTAAATTTTTATTATGTTTTAGAGTATGTTGAAATACCCCAAGGCGAAGCTAAAATACTCATCTACAATGGATGTAGCTACAACCGGCATTTGAAATCTAAGACGACATATCGATGGCGATGCTCCAAAAACTCCAGGCTGGGCTGCAAGGCGCACATATCCACATATCTCTCGGGATTGGTGTATCGGAAGTATCTTGAGCACAACCACTGAATATAAAGGATAATTTCGAGAGCTCTGGGACGTACTTACTAAGGGTACCTTTGTTACTGATGATTAACATCTATTCCCGCTATGCTGCACGTGACTATAGGATTTCCTTCATGATCATGCAATTCATGATTCTGGCTTCCTCAATTTAGGAACAGCCGTTGTTATATAGTTATATGGATGAAATGAAATGTGCACAATTATAGTAGGTATTGTTTTTTCTTAAGTAAATGTATCTGTCGAAGGCATATTGTGCGCCGTATTACAAAACGGCTAGGTAATTTGTCGGTAGGGTCTCTATAGTGGGCTATTTTGCTTTTGTTACACTCTGTATAAGCAGTGAGCAAGCAGCGGTTGTGCAAAACGCTTTCTTATTTTAACGCTGTCTGATTATTCGGTTTTATTACGTTGTTTTTTCTCTAAAAAAATCTCTCGTCAAGTCAGTTAAGAGATCGAGATAATTTATTTATTGTATGTTAGTAGGTTGTTTTTCAATATCGTTGCGTGTTATTTAGGTATGTTAATTAGCATCTAGCAATAATACAATATACCTACTAATCTTTTAAATAAATATAAATATGGACCTATATAAACTTTTTTCTTATTTACCTATTGTGTACAATACATTACTGTTATAAACAAAAATAACCTATGTAATAAAATTAAGTAAAACATAAAACACTTCGATATCGATATATCATATGGAATTTTGAGGTACAACCATATTCATAATTTATCATGATGAGGAAAAATAGAGCATTCTAGAAGATTCTTAAGAGTTCTATCCCATGGTGCACGAACACCAGTTGTGAACTTCCGAAGGCCTCATACCCTCCCTCTTCAAGTCATCTGTCCATCTAGCCAGAGGGCGTCCAACGCTATGCTTGCCGAGGTTTCCATTCGAGAACCCGCTTCTCCTCCTGGACGTAGGCATCTCCCAGAGCACGCCATAAGGCTACTGCCACAGGGGGATTTTTTCCCATAGTCACCACGCTGGGCAGGCGGGTTGGTGACCGCAGTCTGATTTTTGTACTATGTTGTCAGCATGGGAGGCTCCCGAAACCCTTAATCGCGTCGTACGATACCCACGGGCAGGCATGAGGTGGTATGAATTCTACTCTGCCTTCACTACGAGCATATAGTAAGAGTCGAATTTAAAGTAAGGATTTCAACTAAAGAGACCGTCTCTCAGGTAATTCCCGTGTTTATTTTTAAAGATTCTACTCAGATTCCTGAATTGTCTATACCTACTATCTGCAAAAATACACATGTGATTTCGAGTCTCAGAAATTTCATACATAAGATTGTCCATAATATATTATATTCATAGCATTTCGCTTAGCATAGCCCTTTTGTTACATTGTATTTGTATAGGTTTGAAGTTACAAGTAACCTTTAAACTTAAAAAGATACCACAATTTATATTTTCTTTCAGAGTTTGCCCAAATACTTCAAAAAGGCAAAACTCCGGTCATGTACTATGAGTCCTATCGTTACTCATTGCACCGGAAGAACAAAAATTCGTTCAGATGGCGCTGCTCCAAGAACCCACAGTTAGGTTGTACTGCTTCCGTATTTACCACAATGGACGGGTTAATGTACCGAAAGAATACTATGCATAATCATTAATTACCAATTTCAACCACACACAACCATTAATGTCTAATTTCAATCTCAAGACTTTTTGATTCCAACAACCAATTTCAATAAACGATCTTGAAAGATGTTTTGCATTTCTCAGATGAACAATAAAATTGTTTTCATATACGATTGAGATTTTTTCAAAACCGAGATTATTTTTGATCTCTGGTATTGAAAATGGTCGTTAGATACATTTGAAATTTTAACAACTTGTGTGAAAACTTTAACATTAAATTTGACATACTTATGCGAAAAATGTCTCAAGATCGGTTATCGAAATTGGCGGTACTTTGTGACTTCACTGGAGTTATAATGAACTTAATACACGTCTATCTTAGGTATATAATTATGTTTAGTTTAGATATGCTAAACGTCACTGTGGGATATTTTTACCCGACTGCGCGACGCAAAGGAGTGGTATTGTGTTTATTTATTTTACTATTTATTTATGAAAAATATGCAGTAATGTACCTATAAGTACAGTGTAATAAAATATATGTAATTAATTACTCGTATCATTCATTATCATTTTCGTACCATCGACCATGGGGACGGCTGACACATGTATCGAGGTAAAAAGCCCTTATAAAGAATCTCGACAAAGGCCTCCTCGTCCTTTTTATCCGACTAAGCTAGTACGAGGGTTATGTTTTTCAAGTATATGTTTGAGTAAGGTTATATGTGTAAGGTACCTATATATCTTTGGCACGCCCTGGCTAGAGCCTAAATGGCTTGTCGTATTTGAGTTTGAAAGGTATCATTAGATACATTCTAGTAGTAAGAGTGACACTGTGGGTAGGCATTTAAAAAAATCGCTTTTTTTAAACTATACAGGGTGTTTGTGAGCCAGGCAAATATTGATATGCCGACTTCAGACCGTGATTTTGAGGTAACAACCACGGAAATTTTCGCAGGAAAATTCCAAAATATTAGACTTTTATTCAGGAATAAATGTGTGATGTTTGTTGTAGACCTTAGTTAGATAATGACTTGAAAACAAAATTTTCTTATTTATGATTTTCAAAAAAAAGTCGTCCCCAAAAAGTTCAATTAACTTATCAACCCCAAAGAAGAGTAACAAATGATCACAATAACCAAAATCATCATTTAACTAGGAACAGGATCGCCCGATACAATTGGCGCGGAAAGCAAACTAAAAAAAGTAGATAAGTAAAATTTTAATATTTTTTTCAGAATACATTAAAATACCCCCAGGTGAAAGTAAATTAATATACTATGAAGGTTATCGCTTCAGCATTCATAGAAGGACTCGGTTGGATAATAGTATTCGATGGCGCTGCTCTAAAAAGTCCAGCTTGAACTGCAAAGCGTCAATAAGTACTACCGCTGAGGGATTAGTTTACCGAAAAACTAATGAACATAACCATGTATGATAAATTATCATTATATCATCAATTATCATAAAATTGACAATAGGGTCGATTCCGGCAGTCACACTTAAACCTAAACCTAATCTTAGTCAGGTCTATCTCTCTCCGTCCTTAACATAAATGGCTGAGAAAGAAAAGGACAGGTAGGACTAAATTTACGTTTAGGTTTATGTGTAACTGCCGGAATCGACCATACTCGTATTATATGCATTGAACATGCATCGAATATATATTTACTGAATATAAGTGGAAACTGATCATGGGTTTTGGTACACTCTGATCACGATATCAGTTTCAGCTTTACAAAACGATTTTTTTATATCTTATAATGGTTATATCAACAAAATTTGATAAATATCGCTATTTTACACCCTATGTCTTTTTACTTACTAAAATTTTTACTTACTTGTCACAAGTCAATAAACATTTATTTAAATTTGTTGCAGTATATTTTTTTATTTCTCGTTACCTTACAGCCGCTAATTCACGATAATAATGTGTCAAATCCATAGTCCTTCTAAGGTCCATAGGTTCTGGGTTCAAATCCCGGTAGATGCAAATATTTATATAATGAATAATTATCAATGTTTGTTTCCGAGTCATCTGGATGTTTGTATCTATGTATTTGTATATCATGGCTAAATATCCACAACACAGGACAGGTTAGGCTAAGGTTAAATTTTAATTTATGAAATATTTATTTACATTTCAAGATTTTTTCCATTATATTTTTTATAATTAATTCATAATTTTATAATTAATTTACATATGTTTAATAATATGTGCCATAAAGAACCAGCTAATTATTAAATTAAATATTTTTCAGGGTTTGAATATGTTGAAATACCAAACGGCAATAGGAAGCTACTATTCTACGACGGTTGTACCTTCAGCATTCACAGGAGGACCCAGACGTCCATCCGTTGGCGCTGCAGCAAGAACTCCATGATTAATTGCAAGGCCTCCCTAACTACTACTTCTGAAGGGTTGGTGTACCGGAAAAATACTGAACATAACCATTAGAATGGCATATAAAAAAGTAGCATACCGTTCTTAGCGACCTCAACGCACGACCGCGATAAAGTCGTACGACCGCAACAAGGCGCGCGACAGCGACCTCGACGCACGACTACTTTGTTTTTTGGCCACGCCCACAGGTCGCCCGTCGCTGTCGCGGGATTCGGATCGCGCTACTTTAGTAATTTCTATTGAAATTTTTTATGAAAAACTATATTTTAAAAAATAATTCTCCTAATAATTATGACCTTAGTAATCATCATTTTCCTATCATAGTCAGATTCCCAACCCGAATCTACTGGTTCAGATAAGGTTAAATTTGGTAGTTTAGTTTTATCATGTGACCACAAACACACATGTACCTACCTATAAAAATAATTTGACAGTAAATTTTACTTTAAATAATAATAGTAAGAGCGCTGGCACGGAATGGGTGGGTTCGATTCCCACCCGGGTGAGGAATTTTTTCCATTTCTTTATTAATCATTTTATAATAATTCTTTATTGATCTTTCTGGAAAAGAAGACGAAATTAAACCATTTCAGCCTGATGTTCGAATCTAATGAAACTAAAATTTTGAAAAATCTATATTCCTGACTTGTAGATTACAGAAATACTTATAAGAATTCTTAGCATTCTAGGAAACCTTCTTTGCGCGAGTCTAACTCGCACGTAGCTGGTATTAGAATATTAAAATCGGTAGGTTAAAATAAATTAAGTTGTAAAATTATTTTGTGAAATATAAAATGAAATATTTCTGAGAATATGTATTGGCTTTTTTTATGTTTACTTTAGTTATAAGTAATCTAAAGTAGAATTTAGAACGATGAAGTTAATTACATTCGAATGTGATTTCTTATTTCATTCAGGTTTATAATATCACTGAACTAGCGGCCGTCCGTGAACTGAATTTGCGTCATTTCAATTTACTCCGTATTATTTCAGCTATCTGCTAGCGAGAGTCCCGTTAAAATCGGTACAGTCGTTTCAGAGATTAGCCGGAACTAGAAGGCAGACAGACATACTCGTATAGACAGAGATTCAAAAAAATATTATAAATGTATATGTTAACGGAAATGTATGCAATCCGTCATTATATAAAAATCCTAGGAAATGTATGTGATTCCTAAAATCGCACGGAAATGTGTGAAATACATTTACTAAAGAGCAATCGGAAATGTAAAGCATTTTTGATATATCAGCAAGGGGAGGGTATTGCTTCGTCTGATCAGGCGATCGCGCTAGTGCCGCATAAACTGTACACAGGGGCGTGCTTATCTCTAGTTATGTTTATTTCTATTTACCTTCTTCGCTCTCTGCGGATAGTTTACAAGTAATTATTTGCTTATAGCCGCCGTCTATATATTATATTTTACGGTATGATTGTTACCCGATTGACTCAACAAGTGCTTTAATAAAAATTATTATTCTCATTTTAACAACGTGTTTTATTGCAGAAAGCATTATTTTTATACATTTCCTAATACGATATTGGAATTATATACAATTGTGTACATTTCCTAGGATATCTATGTATTAAATAGTTTTTGAAACAATATTTTGTATATTTCCTAAATAACTTTGGAATTGTATACATTTCCTAGGGTTTGTACACAATTCCTAGATTTCATATATTTCCGGTAACATATATACATATTTAGGCATATGTACCCTATATATATATGCTATAATGAGTAAAATGCGGTTATTTTTATATCACTAACTCTCCAATTTTACTTATGTGTATAGATTAATACTTTTAGGAATGGAAAAAAGTTACAGCCTTTTCGAACGGTATTGATATCTGAATCTAATTCAAATTCATATTTTCTAGAATTCATCGATATACCCGAAAATGGCAGATTATTACTACATAAAGGATATCTGTATAATATACACGCTAGAACTAAGACGTCTTACAGATGGCGTTGCTCCAAAAACAAAAGTAGCGGCTGCAAAGCGTTTCTGTCTACTACCCTCGATGGATTCGTTTACAGAAAGAATATCGATCATAACCATGAGAATATTAAAATTTATAATTATTAGATGAAGAGTTAGGAAGTAAATGCTGTTTTAAAATCACTCTGTATAATTTTATTAATACATACATAAATGGCGGTGAGCTAGCAACTTTCAATCAATCAATCAATCAATATGTTTATTTGCTCAAATATGTGTATATATAGGGGAGAAGGAGGTAAGACGGGGTAGCGGGTAAGACGGGGTACCCAGCTGAATTCACAGTTCAAATTGACCAATCACGTTTGTTCATTCATTGTTCGAGGCGCCGCCATGACACTTGTCAGTCGCGCCGTGTTTAACGATTCACAAGTGCACAGTGTCGAAAAAAATTAAAAAAAGTGATTTACTGCAGATTGATAATAATATTTTTATCTGGTTTGACACGTGACTGCGGTTTGTTAAATAACGTTAGCTGGTGAAGTGTTGCTGTGATTGACGCTTAAACTAACCTATAATAAGGTAAGCATTGTGTTTTCTTAAGGTTGTTGACTGTTTTTTTTTTTCTTGCTTTTTATTTTATAATTGGTTCTGCAGGTAAGATGGGGTAACGGGGTACCCCATCATGCCCCCAATAAAAATAATGTTGTTCTTGTTTCCGAAAAAATGAGTTTGTTCTTTGTGAGCTTAGCTTATTATAGTTAGCCTTTTTAGAATGGTTCGCGACTACAAACGCACGACTGACAGAGGGTCGTGGTCCGAAGAATCCATGCGGGAAGCAGTTCAAGCCGTTTTGGACGGAAAAATGGGTTATTATAAAGCAGCTAAATAATTTAATGTGCCACAGACGACATTAGAGAGAAAAGTTAAAGTTGCTCGCCAAGTATTGAACGAAACATCTGATGAAAACTTACCCATACCAATTAAAGTACCATTGGGTCCTAGGCGTCCTGTTTTTTCTGTGTCTGAAGAGAATGAGCTTTGTGACTATGTATTAGAAATGGAAGAAAGGTTATATGGACTTACGATTAAAGACCTAAAGGAATTAGTATACCAGTTAGCAATTAAAAATAATAAGCCTAATCCATTCAACGCTGAAAAAAAAGAGGCTGGTAGAGAGTGGATAAATGGTTTCCTTAAACGACACCCAGAACTTTCAGTTAGAAAGCCTGAGAATACTTCTGCTGCCAGAGCATCAGGTTTTAACAAAGTCGCAGTCGAAAAATTCTTCAATTTCCTCGGCAACGTGTACGATGAGCACCAACTAACTCCTGACCGTATATATAACTGTGACGAAACAGGGGTTTCTGTTGTGCCAAAGACAACTTCAAAAATAATCGCAAAAAGAGGACGGAAACAGGTTGGGTCCATAGTTGCAGCAGATCGAGGACAGACAGTAACGATCGAAATATGCTTCAGTGCAGCTGGAAACTACATGCCACCTATGCTTATCTTTCCAAGAAAAAGGATGAATCCAGAGCTGATGGTAAATTCACAAGCTGGTGCTTGGGGCACATGTAGTGATTCGGGCTGGATTACTTCCGAGCTGTTCCTCCAATGGTTTAAGAGATTTGTGATTTTCAGTGGAGCATCTAAAGAGAGACCCGTGCTTCTTTTACTAGATGGGCACAGCACCCACACTCAGAATATTGACCTGATCAATGAAGCCAGAGCTCATGGTGTTATAATCTTGTGTTTTCCTCCACACACGACACACCGATTACAAGTGGCGGATGTTGCGTTCATGCGACCATTAAGCGTTTATTATGAACAAGCCGTTAAAGCCTGGCAGCGTTCTAACCCTGGACTAGTCGTTACTACCCGCCAAGTTGCTGAAATATTTGGGAATGCTTTTGTACAAGCAGCTACTATGTCTACAGCAGTGAATGGATTTCGTAAATGTGGAATTTGGCCCTATAATCCAAACGTGTTTTCCGAAACAGATTTTGCCCCTTCTTTGACAACCGAGATCCAGTTAAATGACGGTCAAACTTCCACAAACCGAGAAGTATTTCAAGATATAAGCAATAATACTACTATCCATACTTCAGACACAGTAGCTGCACAAACAGCTGATAATAATCCGACTATTAGCAAAGATGTTGTTGATAACTCTATGCCAGGATGTTCCCACTGGAGTCCCAGACTAGTTAATCAGGAATCAGCACCGTATCAAACAAAAGACCAACCAGAAACAACGCAAGCAGAACAAAATCAAACCAACCAGCAGACGTACTCATTAGATCCAGCTGAAGACCCTGTTTATCAAGAACCAGAGACATCACATCCAGCTAATGTGCCCACATGTGATAAAAGCGACAGTAGCTTTGTTTTGACTTCTCCAAAACAAATTTTTCCACTTCCGCTTACTAAAAAATCTTCTCGTGTTGCTAAAAAGCGTGGAAAAACAGCAATTATCACGTCGTCTCCATACAAACAAGAATTAGAAATCGCCGCCCAGAAAAAAAAAGATGCTGTACAGAAAAAACTAGAGAAAAAAGAAGCAAAAAAGAGAAAAGATGAATTAAAAAAACAAAAGAAGACTACTACAAAAGTTCAAAATAAAAAATCAAAGAAGAATAGCGGATTAGCGAAAACAGCAAAACGACGAAGAGTTTCATCATCTGAAGATGAAAGTGCAGAAGAAGAGGACACACCATGTATGTACTGTGAGGAAGTATATTCCATTTCCATTGAAGGGTGGATATCATGCTCATTATGTGGAAGATGGGCTCATAATAGCTGCGCAGGAATAGACGATGATGATGACGAAGCTACTCATATCTGCGAGTTCTGCCAGATCAATTAATCATCTTTCTCAGTGATCATTATCATAACCCCATCTTACCTCAGGGAGGTACCCCATCTTACCAGCACCATGGGGAAAGACGGGGCAAAACACCTTTTTTTTATTTAATTTTTTTTTTCTTAAATGTGTTACCGAAAGTTCCTAATGACACCAAATATAAGAATAATAATAATTAGTTGTTAATTAAAAAATAAATATGATTGTTTCACTAAGTGTTTTTTTATATTTTTGACCTTTAAAGCTTAAGTACCCCATCTTGCCACCCTCTCCCCTACATGTTATTATTTGTATTTACAGCAAGCGTTCTACATATTTCGTCATATCTGACATGCAAATTTTTATTCCATACAATTCAAGCAGGCATTAGTTAGTTTAATAAATTCCAATAAAAAATGTCAATTTAACAATAAATAACAACTATGTCAATAACTACTATTTCAATGTCAATATCAAAATGTAAATTTACCAACGATATATAAACACTTTTCACTTTTATATATCTGGGCCCGGAATGCTAAACGTAGTTGTACGATATCTTTTGTGATTTTGCTGTTCTGGCGACACATTTTGGGATGTGTGTGAACCTATTTTATTAATGGAACGTGCTATCACATTTTGTTTCAGATATTTTTTACTAAAAGAAGTACAACGTTTTTGCTTCACGTATCAATACTTACATTACACACATTTACGTGTGTATGCATTCTCAAAACGAGGTAGCCATAACTGCAACATCGCAAATAAGATCCTAACAGCCATGTTTAGCATAGCGGCGTCTGCTCTAGTAGCATGACCTGCGAAACACGATATGATTAACCGATTTATCGTCATTAAACCTGTCAAAAGACTATAAATGTAGCCGCCATGTTGATTTTTGTATAGAGACGATACGATATCGTATCGTACGATATCCACGATGCGTGGTCATGCTAGGAGGGCTGGCGTTAACAATCCTACTTGTAATAATATTTTTTTTTTCCTCTTTTAGCGCGATGTGAAATATTCAATGCGGGAAAAAGCAAAATCCTAATCTTCCAAGGAAATCGCTACAATGTTCACCACAAACATTTAACTTCCTATCGATGGGTCTGCACTAGAAAAAGGCTCGGCTGCAAATCGTTTCTTAAAACTACCCTCAATGGAGTTCTTTATGAAAAGGGTAACTTTGAACATAATCATTAAATAAGAAATATTCACACACATCACAACACATTGACCAAGTCCCACATTAAGACCCCTAGTCTTGTGTCGCGGGTACTAAGCAACGATATATAAATACATAGATAAGTATAGTCTCCTTTCGTCTGTTAATTTTGCGGGGTGCCTCGCAGATCTATTAGGCGGCTAGCGACTCTTTTTGTCCCTCAATATCAAACAAATTACAGATAAAACTCTTTTCTCGTGAAAGCAGTGACTCAAGTGAATAAGTTCCTCGACATCAGTAATTTAGATTTATTTAATTCAAAGCCAACTAAAATTAAGCAAGCTATTGCCAGTGATTGGTTTGAATTGATTTCCTGATTGTGATTTTTAGTTACATTGTTTGCGTTTCATTCTTCTTCTTATTCAGCCTATTGCACTCCTCCACTGCTGGACGTAGGCCTCCCCCAGGTCACGCCACAAGGCTACTGCCATAGGGAGGTTTTGCCCATAGTCACCACGCTGGCCGATTGGTATAGTTGGTAGTCCCCCTGCCTGCGACGCCATAAGTCCTGGGTTCGAATCCCGGTAGGTGCAAACATTGATATTATGAAAATCGATGTTTTTTCCGAGTTATGAATGTTTATACACTTATCTATGTATTTATATACCGTTGCTTAGTACCCACGACACAAGACCTTAGGGATCTTAGTGTGGGACTAAGTCAATGTGTTGTGACGTGTGTAAATATTTATTATATTTATTTATTATAAAATTATTAATAAAGAAACGGAAAAAATTCTTCACCCGAGTGGGAATCGAACCCACGACCACTACATACCGTGCCAGCCTTACTATTTATATGCTTATGTTTTTATACTTATACTTACCTACAAACACTTAATAGGTAGCTACCCGCGACACAAGACCTTAGGAATCTTATCCTGGTACTAAGTTAATGTTTCGTGAAGTGTGTGAATATTTATTTATATAAAAACGTCATGATGTAATTATTATAAGTATTGAAAATTGGACCAATAAAATGAGACCATAGCCACGTTTATTGTTTGGAAGGAGACGTGTAATTATTTATATATATGACAAATACGCCTCCTCGACAAGAGCTCAAACACAACTTTGAGTACAATTTGTCCGAAAAATCTCATGGACATTCAGCCCGGCAACACGGCTGAATTCGGAAAATTTACTTCCGCTTGCGGACCTTTTTTCAATATAATAATAATATATCAAATTACTAATATACTTCACCCTTTTCAGTACAATGTGAAATATTCCAAGTGGGCAACAGTAAAGTGTTATTCTTCAATGGACATCGTTATAATGTACACAACAAGAATCGAACCAGCTACCGATGGTGCTGTACCAGGCGGAGGACTGGTTGCAAATCCTTCCTTAAAACTACTTTTAATGGGTATATTTCTGATGTAGGTAACTTGGAACACAACCATTAATATACCGACGACCGATTGGTGTAGTTTGTAGTGGCACTGCCTGCAGCGTCATAGGTCCTGGGGTTCGAATCCCGGTAGATGCAAACATTGATATATGATGAACGTCAATGTTTGTTTCCAAGTCATGGATGTTTCTATACTTATCTATGTATTTATATACCCTTGCTTAGTACCCACGACACAAGACCTTAGGGATCTTAGTGTAGGACTAGCTAGGTCAATGTGTTGTGAAGTGTGTGAATATTTATTTATTACTTAAATTAATACCCTTAATAGGCTTACTGTTGAAAAGTGTGTGTGTATTTGCACATTTCTGCCCAACCTATTTGGGGGATAGTGACCGTGACTATATCGACTCATCCGTAGAATAAAGTTAGATCTGCAGGATTGATGGTTTTCAGTAGAGGTTAGAGAAGTTTTTGACTTGTGTAACTCTGAAACGGTGAGACTTGATATTTATATTTTTTGGTATGTTATTAAAGCGCTCCTGCTTAGTTAAATACGCTGTATTATATATTTCTTATCCTTTTATTTCACGAGATAGTGAGTTCCATATCAACATAGAATGTTTTATCGCGGGAGAGCGGGGGTCCGTGGTGAACATTAGATTTTGTTTTACGGAGACGTCTGAATTAAGTGACGTTCTATATAAAAAGGAGTCGTTTTTTATTGGAATTACCCATCTCTTACAAGTCCTATGTGAATAACCACCTTGAAATATTTAAATTATAAGTTAGCCATATTATGACTACTCTCCCATAAACTAAATAAAAAATGAAATAATTATTTAAAATCGTTTATTAATTTAAAAAATCTCAAAATAAGTAACAAAACCATTAGATGGCATTACTTTAAACAGACTTTACCGACTTAAAATTAGCATAGTCTAAAACTTACAGATAATGAAGAAATAAACTTCACATCAGTTATAAAATGAACAATCAGATAATTTTCAGAATAACAATCAGTCTTTATAATTTTCCCAAACATAAGCATCAAGACGAGGTTCTATACTTAACAACAATTAATCTGTACGTATACCTAAAACTACCTTTAAATTACTAATTAAATGGCATTTTGTATCACAGCCTAGGTAACCTACAGGACTACGGCACGGACTTACATTAGCAGTTTTAAACTTATAAATCGTATAACGGTAAACATAATGGTATACGTAAATATTAATCATAACAGCGGAAAAGACGTATATGAGAAATTTAAACCTTGCACACTGGTTACTTTGAAATTTTTTGACGACCGATTGGCGAAGTTGGTAGTGACGCTGCCTACCGCGCCATAGGTCCTGGGTTCGAATCCCGGTAGGCGCAAACATTGATATGATGAATATCGATGTTTGTTTTCGAGTCATGGATGTTTCTATAATTATTTGTGTATTTATATACCGTTGCTTAGTACCTGCGATACAAGACCTTAGGGATCTTAGTGTGGGACTAGGTTAATGTGTTAGTAAAATGTGTGTGCCTATTTATTTAATTAACAACCAGCTTTTATAATTTATAAATCAGTCTTACATCGTGACCAAGACATGGGTGCACATACTTAAAGCAATGATAATTATACGTATTACGTTATTTTACTTAGTTGAGTAATTTTTATAATTAATAGTTTCACTAAATCAGTAGGAAGAATTATTTAGCTCTAAAAAGAAGCAGCAAAAAAAAATCTTATTCCGATAGGTCATCCGATTCTTCAGTAACATCAACAGTGATGTGATGTGGCAAAGAGTTAAAGTATTGATGATACTCTAAAGGAATAACTTCTGAGCGACACATATCCATTAAGTCTTTATATTTAGCAGCAGGAACCATAATAGGTTCAGAATAAGCAGGTTTTAGTTCAGTTTGTACCGAATTCCTCGTGTTACCCCGAATCACTAAAATATTATAATCAGGTTGAGCCAGGTCATATTTAAAAAATAATTTGTTGTGATCGCTACCGTCTGCATGAACTTCTCGAATATTACTCCAGTTAATCTTCTTGCCCGTAATGTCTTTCATCCAAACTCTATTATTAACCAGACATTTAAAGTCAAACACGTCATTCTGGGTTACGTTGCGAACAGCATAGGGTTCTCCTTCATTCTTGGCCCACCTTACTAGTAAACGCCATTCATGAGGGGTATAGATAGTTTTTGTTTGAGAAGCTCGCTCGATGACAGAGTGGACACTGTCCCCCTCATTTTGGGTGTGTCCCTTTTGTAAAAACCGATGTGTTATGCATATGTTGAACTTTTTTGAGGCGTAAATGTACAATGAAAATACAAAGCGATTACGATTTTGGCCAGCACAATTGTCTGACCAAAAGCGAAACTCTTTGGCCCCTTGCTCAACATTAACCTGAATAAAATCTAAGAGGCAACTGCTAACCTCATTTGCGCCACGTTTTGCCACAGATTCATCCCACATATAGCAAATGGCCTTCCTTTTACCCATGTCAAAAACTGTGAAGTTAAAAGAAGATAGCTTTCTCTTATAATAAAATACGTTTATATTGCCATGAGGACACTGCAATACTTTTTCAAAATCAAACACAGCAGTAACTATGTTTCCATTTGACTCCTCAGCGTTTTTTTTATCTTGGCTCTTTAAATCCCTTGTGACCTTCTTATTAGTCTGATGTTGTTGAAAAGCTTCTTTTTCTTGGTCTGTTGGATTCTTCTTCAATCGAAAAACGTGACATTCGTCACATTGATCCTTCTTAGGGGTATGAAAACCTAGATTGAAGTTTGAATTGACAATGTCACGATACTGGCGTTCTTTTTTAGCCTTAGAGGTGTATTTCTCGGAGTCATACCATTCAAGATACAACTTGAACATTTTGGCAATACTTAAGTCTCCTTGTAGGTAGAGCTTTTGGCTATTCTTGCGAATATAATGCGATTCAACAGGTACAAATGCCCGAACATGGTCACAAATACTTTGTTTCATTGCCTCATCTATAACAATCTTATGATTGTCGTGGCGACCTCGTCTGTCCTCCTCTACAACAGCACTTCCATCGTATTTCTTCCACGCAGTCTTTAAGATACGAGTTGAAACGGCAAGAGTATTTATAAACATAATTTGGCATACTTCAGTTTTCTGGCAATGAGATTCATTGGAACCTGTAATTAGCGGCAGATAATACTTAAAAGTATGTTTCCTATTATTAGGAGTATCTTGATTCAGGCATCGTTTCTTCTTCATTTTATCGGAATATTTGATAATGAAATTCCACTGAAGAGCTCGATCTCCCAGTTGCCAAAATTTTGTGAAGCAGTCCAACCGTTGTTGTTGAGATATTTTATCAGGGCATTTGTAACGGCATATGCATGATGGCCCCATCGTTTTCTCATCTACGGTTTTTCCCTTTTTCGTTACGTATTTCTTACCTAAGTTCTTAAGGCATTTGCGTTTAACGTCTGTCCATTCTTTTGGGTCCCTCTGTCGCTTTCTAGTCGTTTTAGGAGTCGCGACGCGATCGCTTGAGTGCGAAGTAGCAGGCGAATTTGTGGTACTAAATGACGACGAAGAAATCACAGAGAAGTTGTCTATATGGTTAGGGCTGAATATGCTATCGCAGATGGAATGGATATTAGTAGGAGACGGCATAGGAGTTGGTACTGACAGTTCTAAATTAACCGGAGTAGATCTGTGGTGAGAAACTTCTAACTCTTCAAGATGTATTAATGGTGAATTTTCGAAACTAGAAGGTACTTCCAAAGAAAATGTACTAGGTTGATTACTGTAAACATCCTCAGCAGGCGGATCAGATATGACATCGCTGGTTATTTCCTTGGTCGCTCCATCTTCATGCAGAATTTCTTCCCATACATCAGCTAGTGCATGGCTGATGTCTTCTGCATCAGGAGGCAAAGGTGACATTTGTTTTGTGATGCCGTTGTCATCAACATTCACAACTGAAACATAAAAAAAACTTTAAATTAAATGTGTATATTGCGAGACAATGTACCTAGTTATTGATTTAACAAATTTTAAATAAAAAATATTTATATTTAACGATATTTTTAAATGAACAACGTCCTAACTGATTTCATTATCCCAGTAACGACGTCCCATATTATTATCGAACCCACAAATTGCATCACAGATTCCGTACAAAAACGTCCTATATTCACATTAAACGCTTAGAAGTTCAATAAAGTTCGTATAAAATCGTTCTTATATTTCATAAGACTTGAACTTTTAACTGTTTATTATTACAGAAAGAATGATTACCCTGTGAATATGCATCACGTCAGTACAATTTTCGCACTAAAAACGCGTTTCATAACTCTCCGTCAGAAAACGTTTTATATAAAAATCGATCACCCACAACTAACGACTGAGACCAAAAAGCAAATATATATACCGTTTATTAATTTAAGAACTTAATAATGTATATTGCGAAATATTACAATTGAAATATCGTCAACTTACCAGGATTTACACTTTTCTTCGTATAAACAGCAGAGACATTTGAAAATAATGAACTAAGCTCTGGCTCTTCTCTGTCTTTATTAAGCATATCCACCATTTTTCGTGATCGCGACATCTCTAAAAATATGTTATAACATGCAAAACACTTGACAACAATTTGTTTTCATCAACCCAAAAAAAAAGCTAAGCGCATGCACAAAAACGTCCTACCTCCAACAAATAGCGACCGGACTGACGAACGGATGAGGCGCACGCGCCTCCCCCGCGTCCCGCGCGCCGTCACTTGATCACTCGGTGCGTTTTTACGCGGAGCTAATTTCAAATTGAACGTTATTCGATTCTGTATTTCCAAAACTAAATAAGATATGAAAATTCTAAAAACGTACGTCTGTAGAGTTCATATTCCTTATCTCGTTTAGCTATTTAACTCGTTTTTGCTCCATGATCACATCGAACTCTGTTCTACGGATAAGTCGATATGTATTATGCAGGTATGCTTTAATATACCGATTTATGAATGTGCGTTATTGTGTATCTCAATTATGTACTTACAATTATTTCAAGAGAATTAAATATTTTTGCTGATTACTGGTTTTATATTAATAATAAAAAACTTACTCTCGCTGCAGGCGCAACGCTGTTTTTTATATTTTTAAATGTTTATTTTATACTTTTATATATTATAGGAAATTAATATTTAAAAATGTTAAAAAATAAGAAAAAGAATAAATAAAGAAGATAATAATAATAAGACCGCAGGGCAGCTTGTGGCGAGCTGTTGGGAGGTAGCGTTCCCACGGACCTGAAGTGCTCCAGGGGGAAGACCCTGTTCCTCATGTCCGGCGCCGGAGTGAGGTCTGACGAGGAATAGTTCCCCCACCTCTGCCTTGCCTTCGCCGGCCGGGCAGAGTGGAGTCGCGAGAGCTATGAGAGCTCGAGGGTGGACGTGCCCGTCCGTAAGTGGCGAGTTGGCCTCGGTTTAAAGTCCAGGGGCACCCCTCCACTCTAGCCGCTCACCAAATGTTGCCCCCTTTGTCGCACCGTGCGTGCGGCCGTTTAAGGGGGCCCATGAAATGAGTCGGCGAGTCACCGTCTATCACCTAGCAATTTTGAGACTTGATTGTAATGGCAGGCGTCCGTTAGTCTCCTTTAATAGCCCAGTTACCCAACCCCATCCCACAATCACCCCTATAGCCCATGACCTTATTTTCCATTGCACTACATAGATCTGCACTCCAATAGTCTTGCACATGGCGGGGACCAACGCCATGTGTATCATATTGTGCGCTTGGTAATGATATCCGCCATGTGTATTCCACACCATATTAAAGCTTTATTGTACTAATAATTTTTGTACATGGGCGAACTTAATGCTATAAAGCATTTACCTATAGGTATATTAGATAATAACTTTTTTAATAAATAAATTAAATTTACGATTCAACTTAGACACGTTTTTTATTGGATTCCGAAAACAATTCCGTTGAGCGTATTTGCGTTATTTTTAACTAATAGTACCTAGTACGAAGTATTTTCTTCACGTATGTATACTATAGATAGATGTATCTATTAATCATTACTTACATGTACTGTAAAATATCTTTTTTTTTAGGTCGCTGTAAGATATTCAGCGTGGGCAAAGGTAAAGTCCTAATCTTCCGAGGAAATCGCTACAATTTACATCACAAACACCTGACTTCCTATCGATGGTCGTGCACCAGAAAAAAGAGTGGCTGCAGATCCTTTGTTAAAACTACCCTGGATGGAGTTCTGTATGCAAAGGGTAACTTTGAACATAACCATTACTAAACATCATGACGGCCGATTGGTGTAGTTCGTAGACTGCGTTTCACCGAATAGTTCCTTTGGATGATGTACTAGTCACTATGTGCATCACTACTTTATCTTTGTCACTGCATACAATAAAAATGTTAATTACGATATCAGGCATAGTAAGAATTATTCTATGAAACGAATTCTAGTGATGTGATCGTGTCTGCGAAGCCATAAGTCCTGGGTTCGGATCCCGGTTCGTGCTATACGCGTTTGTTTCCGACGTATCGATGTTTCTATACTTATCTATGTATTTGTATACCGTTGCTTAGTACCCACGACACAGGACCTTAGGGATGTTAGTGTGGGATTAGATTTACGTATAATAATTGTAATTGAGAAGTATATTATGTAATTCATCATTTGAGGCCTCCTGTAGGTCCTTAGTTTAGGTATGGTCCTTAGTTTAGGTATGGTCCTTGGTTTAGGTATGGTCCTTAGTTTCGATATGGTCCTTAGTTTAGGTATGATCCTTAGTTTAGGTATGGTCCTTAGTATTAAATATCGCTTTTTCATACACATTATTGGTACACCATGCTAGGTAATAAGAATAAGAATTAAGAATTTTGCTTGATGGTCGTTCCGTTCCGCCCGATCACGTGATTTATTTTTGTTTTGTAAACTTTTTTATATGTCAAAGTTTCATTTTTTTTTCTATTTAAACAACTCCCATTAGATCCCATTTGAAAATTAGCGCTGCTTACAAGGCCTTACTTGTTTTAGCAGCATCCAGCTGAACAGGGACCAGCACGCGTATGATCAATTTGGTAAGAGTGAGATGTCTCACTTTTAAACGTCAAATTCACAGAGCTAAGTAATAACTAGACAAGGTAAGTGTATCTACTTAGTGTGTAAAAAGGGATTGGAAACCACTGCTATCGGCCCTAATTAACTCAGTCTGGCTTGAGAACGACGTGTCTATTCTAATACTTAAGTATATTTTTACATGCAAAGTACATACACTTAGTTTATCTAGTTATTAATAGCTCTGTGAGTTTGACGTTTAAAAGTGACACATCTCGCTCTCACCAAATTTATCATACAAGGTTTGTAACTGTCGGGCTCGAAATAGCGTGCACAGGTTCTTCTTGTTACTTTTCTCATACCTTACCTTTTCACCTACTTACTCTTATATCTTGTATCTATTTCTCTCTAAATATAGAGAAATCTATTGTCTTGTCGTATATTGTTGCTGTCTGTATGGGTATTTTTAAAATAAATATTATTCTAATCTATTGTATGTAATTAACTTAAATGGCATAACAATTTATGTTATAAAATATAGTACTCGTAGATTTAAAAAAATGCTTAAATTCTGTCGTAAACTCTATAAATATAGTTTTAGATTATAAGTTTTCGAAATAACATTAAGAAATTTTTTTTTTTTCACCCGAGTGAGACTTGAACTCACGACCTCTCGCATACCGTGCTGTGCTCTAACCAACTGAGCTACATATAAGTTTTGTATCTGTACAATTAAATAAAGTAGTTTAAACTAAAACGATTTTTAATTTTATTTAAGTAAGTCATAACCGACAATTTTTAATGTTTGGTGGGTTACCTTGAGAACCCAAAGTTAGCTGTTAAAGTTACCTACCCGTGATGCATCTTACTATGTAGGTGGACGAGGTGTGCCCACACATCTCCTAATAAGTAATGAGCTCCTTACTTATGAATCACCTCATTTGATATCCTCACCGTCTTCGTTTTAATAAATGAGGAGCGCCGGAACAAAAAACGACAAAGCCAGTTTGTCATATTGTTCACAAATTAGAAAATACATTGCGGAAATATCGGTTTTTGATCAGACAACTAGAAACTGAAATTCCTTGAACATTTATTTGTCGGGATTTGATCCGATTAGTCATCCGTGTGGTCAACTGTATTTGAAAAAAAAAATGTGGAATTATGAATTTTTTTTTTTTATTATTTTCATGAGTTTGTTTTTTAATTGATTTGTTTCGAGAAGGGCATGTAATTGAATATTCTGCCGCGGAAAAAAAATAACAGCTACTTCTTGGTTTTTGTTGTTTCGCTCGTAATATAGAAGACGAGTTTATAAAGTTAGGAGGGAAATCGCGCAAAAACTAAACCACAACAATTACTTTTATATAAACGTTCTTAGTCATTTAATTAATAAATACAATATGGTAAAAAACGTTATAATGTTTTATTTAAAATATCCTTAGTACCTAACCATTTTTTAAGTATTTGTGTAAAAGTGGCCGGTAAAGGATATAGGACTAAAAAAATGTACTAAATAATCCTTAACTTATTAGGTTAATTTTATATGATATGTTTTAGGTGAAGTCCAAATATACCAGTCAGGCAATAAAACAGTACTGTATCACAGACGTAACCGCTATATATACCTATATATACCTACTGTTCACAATAAAACGTGGAGGTGCACTGCTGGCTGCAATCTGGGCTGCACGGCCTTTCTATATACAACTGGATGGAAAAAATTATAGAAAAATAGAAGAACATAACTACTAAAATAACCCGTCATTAGTAGTATTGCTGTTGTTTAAAAAAAACAACGAGTTTCGAATGCAGAATTACTACTTAATATTTCCTGATCTTTCTATTCGATAATCCGTAAAACGCTTATACCTACTAAACGCCAACGTTCCTGGCACGCGCTGTCATATAAAGTTCTATGACTGCGTGTGCCAGGAGGGTTGGCGTATAGTATAGTAGTGTAATTAAGAAGATAGCCAGTTAGAAAACCAAATATTTGCATAATTTTACAATGGTAAACAAACAAACTTACTGTCGCTTAATTAGTTGGGATAGGTAAATTATTGGCCAATATATTCATATTCTGTTTCGGAATAAACTACAATTCTCAATGGAAACTACGTACTGGGACTAACCGGGTGAAGGAAGATAAAACTGGAAATAAATGCTGGTAATGTATTTGACACTAGAAAGGTTTTTTAAATATTAAATAGGCTTACGCTTGACCACAACGCGCCTGATGGTAAGCACCGTTGCAGTCTAAAGGTGGGTTTCCACGGTGCGTGATTTCGCGGACGGGCGTGAACGCGCCGACGGGTATGGACGGACGCGCACCACGGACGCGTCCGTATTACCACGGACGCTCCGTTTATCACGATCCGTGGTGCGGGCTGGTGCGCGTCCGTCCGTAATATCACGCACCGGTTCACTCTCGACTTGCCGTTCGCACTATGAATGTAGAAGCAAAACGCTTATTACGAGTTTTCGGAACTTCAACTGTGAACCCTAAACCCAAGGAAAAGCTGGAATTTTAAAAGTTTTTACTGACAATAGGAAGGAACGAATAGCTGTAAAAGTATTTGACACCATATGATTAGTTTGAAGTTATTTTTGTAACCATTAGGTATTCTTAGAAAATCTTTCTCATTGGTATTGAACATTGAAGCCACGCCTTCAAACAGTATGGCGCGCTTTTAAGCCAATAGGCGAATTCTTCAGTTTCTCACTCTAACCAATGAGATAGGAGCATTAAGTGACGTCATGTCGTTATACATACAAAGTGCCTGTGGTTCGAAGAACATTTTACCAAAACCCATTAGGTACACAAAAACAAAAGCAAGGAAAATAGCTAACTACATGTATTTTAAAAAAGACATTGACGACGCATATTGTAATCTTTAGATAATTAATCGTACTGACTATGATAATCGTGCTCTTTGGAAAATTGGATATTTTTGTAAAGGTTCGAACCGTCTCTCCCAACTCTTTTAACTTAAAATCGAAATATGAAACGAAAGTAACATACTTTTTAAAAGAGCTCTTTTATTGTAACTATAGGTGTACCTATTTGTGGTGGACTGCCATTCTTAATCCTAACATTAAAATTTGGTTAATCTGCCCATGTGCATTCTAAATATAAATTACTGAATAGAAATTACTGAAATTTTATTTAAGTAGTAAAATAAAAAAATATAAAGTAAGTAAATAAAAATTAAATAAATATTCTGTTTTTCTTGTCACTGATCATTTACATCTATCCCTGCTATGATAAACGTGTCATCTGATCTCCTTTATGTTCTGCCGTTCTACAGCATTTCAGAAACACAACGGTACCTACCTACTTATCGCACTCCTGCCTCCTGACTCTCTTTACGGAATTATCCCTATTGCTTATTATGATGATCTCAGACCGTATTTCGGCCAAGGCGACCAATCTCTACGGAGATTGGCCAGGTGCGCAGGAGATATTATAGTGCACAAGTGTGTGCGCAAACACAGATGCACTCTCTATTCCCTCACTCTCATAGTCCGATGGGACGGAAAGCCGACACGACCGGAGAGATCGATACGATACACGATCAGGCGCAGGACCAACGGTTTTAGGTGCTTTCCGAGGCATGAGCTAAGTGACAATTTTCCAACATTAAAATCTGTACATGAAATAAATTCATTGATACAGGCCCGTGACTGGGATCGAACTTACGCCTCCCGCTTGGATGGTGCACGTCTTAACCACTGGGCTATCACCGCTTTTATAACGTTACTATAAATATATTTTTGTTTTGTTTTTAGACTGCTACGAATATGTTGAAACCGTACAAAGGGGGAGAGCTCTAGTGGTTGTCCACGACGGATATGGCTACACTGTACATAATAAGAATAAGAACTCTATCCGATGGCGGTGCACTAAAGCATACCGTGGACACTGCAAAGCGTATATTTACACCACAACAGATGGTTTAATATTTCGGAAAAATATCATACATTGCCATGCACGACCATGTAACTTGTTAGCAGATAGTACATTTTTATAAGTATGTTGATTATGAATTAGCATAAAAAACTTTCATTTTAGTTGTGGTTTTGGTTAAAGATTGAAGATCCGTACAAATATTCACTATGGGTGCGCCCACCACCGGGCCCTACACCCTCCACTGACCCTCGGATCTGATAACTCATAATTTAAAGGAACGTTATATTCCAATGAACCCAGTAACACCATTGTTATATGGTTTACCAAAAATTCATAAAGATAATATACCATTAAGGCCAGTCGTTTCATATATTGGAGCTCCAGCTTATAAATTAGCAAAATTTCTGAATGACATTATAAAGGAAAAAATTCAATTTACACCCAAATATAGTGTCAATAATAGTCTAAATTTAATAGATAAAATTAAAAATATTAAATTATCAACAAATTCCAAATTATTTTCTTTAGATGTTGAGAGTTTGTTTACAAATGTTCCTTACAAGGAATGTTTAAATATTATTAAAACTTGGTGTGAAAAAGTTAAACTAAATCCAATGGAGGCAGATAATCTTATTACCTTAACTAGACTTTGTATGAGCCAGAATTATTTCTGCTATAATAATACATATTACATACAAAAGGATGGTCTTACTATGGGTTCTCCGCTTTCACCTCTTTTAGCCGATATATTTATGGATTGGTTTGAAAATGAATATATTGTTAATAGTAATAATCATATAAAATATTATTTTAGATATGTTGATGATATCATCTTATGTTGGACAGGCACAGTTAGGCAGTTTCATCTTTTTGTTAACGTCCTTAACACAAAACATCCTAAGATTAAATTTAAAATAGAACAAGAAATAAACAATAGTATAAATTTTTTAGATGTAACTATTACTAGATTGGGAGATTATCATGATTTTTCAGTTTACCGGAAACCAACACATACAGATGTAACTATTCCAATTGATTCTTTCCATCCATGGCAACATAAGCTTGCGGCATACAAATCAATGATACACAGGTTAGTAACGTTACCGCTTAATAACTTTAATTATGTTAAAGAAATAAATACTATTATACAAATAGCCAGATCAAATGGATATAGTTCACAACTAATTTATAACCTAATTGATAAAAAGAAAAACATTTTAGTTAAACAAATGTTGTACCCAAAAATAGAGGAGATTACAAATATTTACACTGGTAGTTTACCATATTTTGGCTATATCTCAGAGATGATTGCAAAATCATTGAAAAAACAAAACATCTTGGTGGCTTTTAAGACTTTTAATAGATTAATTAACACAAAACAAATATTACCAATTGATAAAAAATCAGGAGTTTATAGCTTGCACTGTCCTGACTGTAATTCTGTTTATATAGGTCAAACGGGTCGTAACTTCAAGATTAGATACCAAGAACATTTGGCAGCTTATAGGAACAATTTCCCTGAAAAATCACATTTTGCCAAACACTTGTTAGTTTCAAACCATAAAATTCCAGATGACCACAGTTTTGTTAGTCTGTATACGTGTGAAAAGGGCATTCGTCTATCTATTTTGGAACAGTTGGAGATTTTGAAAGCCAAATATTCTGGTGTAAACCTTTTAAATGAACAGGTTGAATTTTCGTCTCCGCTGTTGAACTCATTGGCTAGAATAAATAAATAAACAGTAACCTTAGAATGTAGTGGCTTGTCAATGTCAATAACAATTTTTGTTTTTGTGGGCAATGGAATATGTTGTTCCATACATCCTTGTTTTCTTTACTAATTTATCAATATTTTGGTGAATTTTTGAATTTTTTCATTTAAATTTAACTAATTCACCCAATACTATTTGGTTTGTGTGCACAAATAGTATATATTTATTTGAAATATAAATAATGGTGGGTAATTATTTATATGACGTATATGGGTCGAGTGGCGTGCCGTTAGGTGTGTCCGACATCTTCCAAAATCCGAAATAAAGAATGCGGCGTGTAGTAAACAAGCTTAATTAGGAATCACAAACACTTTCACTGTATCTACGCACAAGATTACTAGGATTCTAGCGGATAACGTAGAAACGTGGTAAGTACAAGACAGAGGCTGATTAGCACCCGTGCTTCGCTCCAGACGCAACAAAAAGAACAGAATACCC
Source organism: Carposina sasakii (assembly GCA_014607495.2). Taxonomy (NCBI): domain Eukaryota; kingdom Metazoa; phylum Arthropoda; class Insecta; order Lepidoptera; family Carposinidae; genus Carposina; species Carposina sasakii. The sequence continues at coordinate 11,441,364 of CP053158.1, forward strand.
TCCGGCTCAATTCAAACGACCCGGTCGTCGTTGTAAATCTACAGTGGCGCCCTCTCAGTACTCTGTCTTGTCTTTACCCAAGTGACAGCTGTGCTCAAGTCAGTGATAGCTGTCGACTTGACGTTTCTAACTTCAACGATTGAAAATAGATGGCGTTGGAGATCCGACTGTAGGATATGACATCTTGATCTCCGACACGGCCATTTTGACAACTCACGCGTCCTCGCGTGGGGTTTCTGGAAAGAAAGAGGATTTTGCAAAGTAACATGTATCACGCTCGGTCTTTCTGACTTAACTTAAATTTAAAGACTTCTTATTACAATAGTTCATGAAATCACAAAAATCGCTCATCGACCGTCAAGTTCCCAAAATCTTTACGTAAAGACATAAAAAATAAAAGATAAGCAGACTCGCACATACGTTTAAATCAGTCAGACCTTTCCTTCGGTCAACATTACAGTAACAGTTAGTCATATAGCCAGTCCTTCGGCTATCTACTATGGAAACACAGTCCTTCGGTTTCCAACACACACATGTAGCACAGTCCATCGGCTACCTACTACGGAAACACGGTCCTTCGGTTTCCCACACACACACATGTAGCACTGTCCATCGGCTACAGCAGAAACTCGGTCCTTCGGTTCTGCCACAAATACATACTACTGTCTGTCAAGGGTTTGTCAAAGTCACAATTTAAAAAAAACCGGTCAGTAACTTGTACATCGCATATGAAAATTCATTCATTTAGACTCTGAGGTCACATTAATTTCGATATCAAAATTACTAGGAACTTGATGGTCTGGCACCCTACGGACCCGATCGTGCGAATATTTGTAGGTTCGATTTGAAGACAAAGATTTTAGTCGGTATCTATCACCATCTAACAATTAAATTTTATACGGTCCTTAAAATTTAGGATCTAGTTTAACTTGATTACGTTTTTCATTCTTAATGAACACATCTAAGACACGTCGTAGACGTTCCAACCCCTGCTCTCCTGTAGAATACAATACCAGCAGGTCATCAATGTAAGAAACAATATAACTATGAGCTAATTCACCTAAAGCTTTTGCTATAGCCCGCTGATAAACTGAACTGGCGTTCTTTAAACCAAACGGCATGGCACACACAAGGTAAATAATTCCAAAACAAGGCTACAGTATACACAATCCATATAGAGTAACGTCAGCCAAGTAAGTCTAGTTGCCTCAATCTAGCAACTCTTGGAAACTTCCATCCAGCTTCCGTAAACCAGTCTAGTCACTTCCATCCAGTGACTCTTAGAAACTTCCATCCAGCTTCCGTATACCAGTCTAGTCACTTCCATCCAGTGACTCTTGAATACCTCTATCCGGTATCCGTAAACCACTCTCAATCAGTCAACTCAACATTAATTTGAACATGACGGTCCATCCCCGTCAAGTTCGCACAGATTATCATCACGGTCACATGTCAGCATGTCATTGGTAATGTCATTCGCAGGCATTCGCCTAAGTCTGTCATGTGCGTACTTATAGGTTCTATTGGAATTAAGGGCTTTAAGAACATAACGATTACCTTCAAGTACCTCCGATACCCTAAAAGGACCTCTATACTTCGGATCAATTAATCGAATTTCGAGTTCACCTGTAGTTACACGAGTTTTTGGCAAACCTGTTGTAAAATAACTGGAATATTCACCTAAAATAGTTAAAAGATCTGACTTTTTACAAGAGGGTATATCTGTGTCAACATTACTAAAGTCGTTACTGATACTAGAATCGGTTAAAACGTCACAATTTAAAACTGTCAAATTATTTTGTTTTGAAATGCTAAAATTATTTGTTGACAAGTTAATAACGAAGCCTTGACTCAATATTTCACGACCTAGCATAATATCACTACGCATATACACATCGGGTAAAACATGTAATAAAAGTTCTAAACAATAATCATTAATTTCAACATTACACAGTATTTGCTGGGTGCTGAATACACTGGTTTGACCAATTCCCGTTAGAGAGACAGTTTTAGCAATTCTTTTACCATTGAAACTTGATGCAACGCTTTCTTTTATTAGTGAACACTCAGCACCCGAATCAAAATGAAAATCATAAAATCTACCTTGATTATTAAGAGCGCCGGTCGGTGGTAAAGCGGTAAGTGCAACTATCTTTCGTGGATTCAGACGAATTTGACCTCGGCGCACCTCGAAGCCTAGGTACTCTACTTTTTCTTTCAGGAATGAGCACTTTTTAGGATTTAACGAAAATCCCTTCCCAGAAAGAACTTCTAATACTACCTTTAGTCTATCGAAAGCTTCGTCGATGTTACTGGCCACAACTAGCACGTCATCCATGTACACTACAACGTACTTGTTCACGAGATCGCCTAGAGCATGTACTAGGCTATAGAAGTTTGTCCTATACCAGTCATAGAAACATTGTCATAAATTCGCTTACCACTAAATTTCAAAGCAATCGATTCTTTAACTAAGGAACACTCTGAACCTGAGTCGTAAGTAAATGGGAATGACTCACCAGAGTGACGCAGAGAACCCGAAGGCGCATTCACAATGCACACGTCTACTCGCTTTTCCTTAGCTGGACCAGTTCCAGTGCCGCCGCCGGTACCGTTGTTCCCCTCCTTGATTTTCCTCTTCGGGCAGTCGGATGCATAGTGGCCTTGTTCCCGGCAGTTGAAGCAGGTGATGCGATCGGTTCTCCCTGTAGGTTGGTTGGTCGAGTTATGGTCCCCGTGAAAGGACCTGTGTTTGGACCGGTCATCTTGCTTCTTCGAATTGGCTTTGTTGCGACATTGAAGAGATTTGTGGCCTAGTTGTCCACAATTAAAGCACTTGATGGTCACAGCAGATCCATTAGGTCGGTTTCTTTTTAGGTCGGGTCCATCACGATAAATACTTGATGAATAACTTCTCTTCAGGAACGAGACAGCCTTCAGTTCCTTTTGTAAATGGTTACGCGTCTTGATGTCAGTCGTTATAGCAATCCTCTGAACACGTGGCTCTTGTTTTGAAATATGAGCTAAGACAGTGGCTATTGCTATCTGTTCTGTATTCAGTCCATTCCACCTTGCCATTAAGGATGTTATGAGGGTAGCGGCGTATGAGGCCAGGCACTCGTTATCTCTCGGTTTCTTGTCGTGCATACTGATGAGAAAGGAAGCAGCAGTTTCAGGACAGTCATACCTTGCTACGAAAAGCTCCTTAAAATCGGCCCACGTCATATTAGGAAACGATATTGAAGACAGCCAAGATGATGCTTCGCCCTTGAGTGCGTGGCTTAACGCGATCATCAGAGAAGATCCATGGCGATGTCGATCTGTGATACACATGTCCGCGGTCGTTATCCAAGCTCGGGCGTCGATGTCTCTTTTCTCTGGGTCGAAATCAGGAAGGCGAATAGAGTCCGAAGATGCAGGTAGTTTTATTGCTTGCACCAACGCCAGAAAATTTTGATTTTGTTGCTCGAAGAGAAGACGCCATTTTTCTTCGCTCGAGTCACTATTTGAAGCACGTGTTTCATGTGGGTGATCCGGGTTGCATCCCACGCCTGATGACGTATATGGGTCGAGTGGCGTGCCGTTAGGTGTGTCCGACATCTTCCAAAATCCGAAATAAAGAATGCGGCGTGTAGTAAACAAGCTTAATTAGGAATCACAAACACTTTCACTGTATCTACGCACAAGATTACTAGGATTCTAGCGGATAACGTAGAAACGTGGTAAGTACAAGACAGAGGCTGATTAGCACCCGTGCTTCGCTCCAGACGCAACAAAAAGAACAGAATACCCTCCGGCTCAATTCAAACGACCCGGTCGTCGTTGTAAATCTACAGTGGCGCCCTCTCAGTACTCTGTCTTGTCTTTACCCAAGTGACAGCTGTGCTCAAGTCAGTGATAGCTGTCGACTTGACGTTTCTAACTTCAACGATTGAAAATAGATGGCGTTGGAGATCCGACTGTAGGATATGACATCTTGATCTCCGACACGGCCATTTTGACAACTCACGCGTCCTCGCGTGGGGTTTCTGGAAAGAAAGAGGATTTTGCAAAGTAACATGTATCACGCTCGGTCTTTCTGACTTAACTTAAATTTAAAGACTTCTTATTACAATAGTTCATGAAATCACAAAAATCGCTCATCGACCGTCAAGTTCCCAAAATCTTTACGTAAAGACATAAAAAATAAAAGATAAGCAGACTCGCACATACGTTTAAATCAGTCAGACCTTTCCTTCGGTCAACATTACAGTAACAGTTAGTCATATAGCCAGTCCTTCGGCTATCTACTATGGAAACACAGTCCTTCGGTTTCCAACACACACATGTAGCACAGTCCATCGGCTACCTACTACGGAAACACGGTCCTTCGGTTTCCCACACACACACATGTAGCACTGTCCATCGGCTACAGCAGAAACTCGGTCCTTCGGTTCTGCCACAAATACATACTACTGTCTGTCAAGGGTTTGTCAAAGTCACAATTTAAAAAAAACCGGTCAGTAACTTGTACATCGCATATGAAAATTCATTCATTTAGACTCTGAGGTCACATTAATTTCGATATCAAAATTACTAGGAACTTGATGGTCTGGCACCCTACGGACCCGATCGTGCGAATATTTGTAGGTTCGATTTGAAGACAAAGATTTTAGTCGGTATCTATCACCATCTAACAATTAAATTTTATACGGTCCTTAAAATTTAGGATCTAGTTTAACTTGATTACGTTTTTCATTCTTAATGAACACATCTAAGACACGTCGTAGACGTTCCAACCCCTGCTCTCCTGTAGAATACAATACCAGCAGGTCATCAATGTAAGAAACAATATAACTATGAGCTAATTCACCTAAAGCTTTTGCTATAGCCCGCTGATAAACTGAACTGGCGTTCTTTAAACCAAACGGCATGGCACACACAAGGTAAATAATTCCAAAACAAGGCTACAGTATACACAATCCATATAGAGTAACGTCAGCCAAGTAAGTCTAGTTGCCTCAATCTAGCAACTCTTGGAAACTTCCATCCAGCTTCCGTAAACCAGTCTAGTCACTTCCATCCAGTGACTCTTAGAAACTTCCATCCAGCTTCCGTATACCAGTCTAGTCACTTCCATCCAGTGACTCTTGAATACCTCTATCCGGTATCCGTAAACCACTCTCAATCAGTCAACTCAACATTAATTTGAACATGACGGTCCATCCCCGTCAAGTTCGCACAGATTATCATCACGGTCACATGTCAGCATGTCATTGGTAATGTCATTCGCAGGCATTCGCCTAAGTCTGTCATGTGCGTACTTATAGGTTCTATTGGAATTAAGGGCTTTAAGAACATAACGATTACCTTCAAGTACCTCCGATACCCTAAAAGGACCTCTATACTTCGGATCAATTAATCGAATTTCGAGTTCACCTGTAGTTACACGAGTTTTTGGCAAACCTGTTGTAAAATAACTGGAATATTCACCTAAAATAGTTAAAAGATCTGACTTTTTACAAGAGGGTATATCTGTGTCAACATTACTAAAGTCGTTACTGATACTAGAATCGGTTAAAACGTCACAATTTAAAACTGTCAAATTATTTTGTTTTGAAATGCTAAAATTATTTGTTGACAAGTTAATAACGAAGCCTTGACTCAATATTTCACGACCTAGCATAATATCACTACGCATATACACATCGGGTAAAACATGTAATAAAAGTTCTAAACAATAATCATTAATTTCAACATTACACAGTATTTGCTGGGTGCTGAATACACTGGTTTGACCAATTCCCGTTAGAGAGACAGTTTTAGCAATTCTTTTACCATTGAAACTTGATGCAACGCTTTCTTTTATTAGTGAACACTCAGCACCCGAATCAAAATGAAAATCATAAAATCTACCTTGATTATTAAGAGCGCCGGTCGGTGGTAAAGCGGTAAGTGCAACTATCTTTCGTGGATTCAGACGAATTTGACCTCGGCGCACCTCGAAGCCTAGGTACTCTACTTTTTCTTTCAGGAATGAGCACTTTTTAGGATTTAACGAAAATCCCTTCCCAGAAAGAACTTCTAATACTACCTTTAGTCTATCGAAAGCTTCGTCGATGTTACTGGCCACAACTAGCACGTCATCCATGTACACTACAACGTACTTGTTCACGAGATCGCCTAGAGCATGTACTAGGCTATAGAAGTTTGTCCTATACCAGTCATAGAAACATTGTCATAAATTCGCTTACCACTAAATTTCAAAGCAATCGATTCTTTAACTAAGGAACACTCTGAACCTGAGTCGTAAGTAAATGGGAATGACTCACCAGAGTGACGCAGAGAACCCGAAGGCGCATTCACAATGCACACGTCTACTCGCTTTTCCTTAGCTGGACCAGTTCCAGTGCCGCCGCCGGTACCGTTGTTCCCCTCCTTGATTTTCCTCTTCGGGCAGTCGGATGCATAGTGGCCTTGTTCCCGGCAGTTGAAGCAGGTGATGCGATCGGTTCTCCCTGTAGGTTGGTTGGTCGAGTTATGGTCCCCGTGAAAGGACCTGTGTTTGGACCGGTCATCTTGCTTCTTCGAATTGGCTTTGTTGCGACATTGAAGAGATTTGTGGCCTAGTTGTCCACAATTAAAGCACTTGATGGTCACAGCAGATCCATTAGGTCGGTTTCTTTTTAGGTCGGGTCCATCACGATAAATACTTGATGAATAACTTCTCTTCAGGAACGAGACAGCCTTCAGTTCCTTTTGTAAATGGTTACGCGTCTTGATGTCAGTCGTTATAGCAATCCTCTGAACACGTGGCTCTTGTTTTGAAATATGAGCTAAGACAGTGGCTATTGCTATCTGTTCTGTATTCAGTCCATTCCACCTTGCCATTAAGGATGTTATGAGGGTAGCGGCGTATGAGGCCAGGCACTCGTTATCTCTCGGTTTCTTGTCGTGCATACTGATGAGAAAGGAAGCAGCAGTTTCAGGACAGTCATACCTTGCTACGAAAAGCTCCTTAAAATCGGCCCACGTCATATTAGGAAACGATATTGAAGACAGCCAAGATGATGCTTCGCCCTTGAGTGCGTGGCTTAACGCGATCATCAGAGAAGATCCATGGCGATGTCGATCTGTGATACACATGTCCGCGGTCGTTATCCAAGCTCGGGCGTCGATGTCTCTTTTCTCTGGGTCGAAATCAGGAAGGCGAATAGAGTCCGAAGATGCAGGTAGTTTTATTGCTTGCACCAACGCCAGAAAATTTTGATTTTGTTGCTCGAAGAGAAGACGCCATTTTTCTTCGCTCGAGTCACTATTTGAAGCACGTGTTTCATGTGGGTGATCCGGGTTGCATCCCACGCCTGATGACGTATATGGGTCGAGTGGCGTGCCGTTAGGTGTGTCCGACATCTTCCAAAATCCGAAATAAAGAATGCGGCGTGTAGTAAACAAGCTTAATTAGGAATCACAAACACTTTCACTGTATCTACGCACAAGATTACTAGGATTCTAGCGGATAACGTAGAAACGTGGTAAGTACAAGACAGAGGCTGATTAGCACCCGTGCTTCGCTCCAGACGCAACAAAAAGAACAGAATACCCTCCGGCTCAATTCAAACGACCCGGTCGTCGTTGTAAATCTACAGTGGCGCCCTCTCAGTACTCTGTCTTGTCTTTACCCAAGTGACAGCTGTGCTCAAGTCAGTGATAGCTGTCGACTTGACGTTTCTAACTTCAACGATTGAAAATAGATGGCGTTGGAGATCCGACTGTAGGATATGACATCTTGATCTCCGACATATATATTTTTTAATACTTAGTAGAGGGTAGTTAATTCTGTGTAAGTAATGTGTTGGGTTTTAGAGGTTCATAGTAATTAGTGGTTTACTAATTTACTAATTTCTATAATCCTGAGGATGCCACGGTTGTTGGCGAAACATATGTAGATTATTTATCTAGTTTTTGATTTCGGAATGGTGCAATGTATCGTCTTGCATGCTAGGTGCTCGGGTCTGGTTTCTCATGGCGATTGTAGTTAGTGCAAGTGCCTGTTGTCGCAATTATGAGTTATCAGATCCGAGGGTCAGTGGAGGGTGTAGGGCCCGGTGGTGGGCGCACCCATAGTGAATGTTTGAACTTCCGAATTGTAACGCCTAATACAATTTCATTTATATCCGTACAAATGTAAATATTTTTATTGTATATTAATGTTCGTATTGAATAAATATACAGGATGTTTTTTCGTTGCCACTCTACGAACGTACGTACTCTATACATCAAATAAAGTAAATTTATGCCATAAAAAATGCTGGGAAACGATATAATTTTTTTTAATTTTTTTTAAATTACTTGATCGGGTGAAATTTATAGTGCCCAGTGTTTATGCTGGGTTTTTTTCACAGACAGATATTAATTATTTCTCGTGAAAAAATCTATTTACTCAACTTTGGACCCTAATAATTTGGGAACCACACTTCCCAGGTATGCTTCCATGAAGAAAATTGTTCGTGATGATGAGGAGATTCCGTAGTTTACGGGAACGTTGACGACCAAAAATCATCCTGTATAGCTAGGGTAAGTAGATAGATACACAAGTTATGTCCAAAGTTAAATATTTTAAGAGACGCCATGTTTCTTTTACAAAATCGTTCGTTTATACATAACCAAAATTATAGGAGTAGAAATAAAAATTCATGTATTTAGCGTCTTAAAAAGTGATATCTTCTAAATAAATTTACCCATTTATAAAATTGAGTATATATGTAACATAAATTGAGTAGATACTTGAGGCATCACAAAGGCACAACTATAAATTTTAACCTACGAAACTTAAGAATTGTAATAATATAAATTAAATTATAAATATCAGACCTTTTAATAAATAAATAGCATATTTTTTCAGGTACGTTGAGATATTAAACACTTTACCTATGTCTGATTAAGGCTGCTCTTCCACCAAAGATGTAGGTACTATGCGAAGTTGCTGTGAATGATTTTGATATTCATTTATCAAATTTATTAAGATGATGAATTGGTATGATGTTAATTACTTAGATTTTTATTAGACCTTAAAACAATTCGTAGCAACAATATATATCTAGAGGAAAGAAAGAAAGAAAGAAAGTTCAGAATAGGGTTTCTTTTGAAAAACTACTTTACGTTAAGCAAAGGCTGTAAATACATATTATCTTCTTTTTCAGAGTATGTGAATATAATTGAAAATGGTAAAACACAAGTTGTAATCTACGGTGGGCACCGATACAACGTGCACCGGAAGTCCAAGTTCACCGTAAGATGGCGCTGTACAAAGAGAAGCATTCAGTTCCCCAATATCCGATGCAGATCCTATATATTTACCTCTTTAGATGGATTTGTACTTCGAAAAAACATATTACATAGTCATTGGTGATATAAAATGTAAATAGAAATATAATTATTTATCTTGAGTTCGGTTACACACATTTTTTATGCGGTCGGGTTCGCCGTTTGCGCTCCCGTAGAATATTTGGGAATGCTTTAGATAATTTGATAAAAGTTATTTATTCTGGAACACACTGCACCAAAAAGTAATTTCTTAAGTAATTAGTTACTTGTTTATAGACACGGATGTAAGTACCTACTTTATACACACTAAGTATTAATGCTCCGTGCGCATTTGACTTGAACATTTCTGCACATCTTACCTATGCTAATCATCCATGATATCTTAGTATACTCGTAGTAACCCTATGTGCTTTCTTATGTATACTGAAAAAGTAGTTTTATATTTTCCTATTTTTAGATACACCGGTGTTCGAGCGCTCACGTCGAGGGCATATATTAATTGTAATCGGACACCACCGATTTACCCTGCTAACTAGAGACAAGAATAAGCTAAAGCAACGTTGGCCGTGTACCATGGCGTATAAGCAATGCCGAGCTCACGTCACCACAGTTAATAATACTGTTGTTCGTTGTAATAATGTGCACAATCACGATTAATAATAATATTTAGGATACTTAGATAATGTAACATTGGTTGGCATCGACGTTCGTTGTCGCAATACTCATATCGATAGGGGTTGAAATTCATCACGTGACTTAACGAATGAAAATAAAGGCTTCCTGTTGGAACAAACGTGTCGGCAACAACATCTTAGATTCCGTCGAGAATTAATGTTACTTTGTCTAAGGTTTGTTTTACCGAGTTATCTGTGATGTGGGAAAAAAAGGAACTAAGGTATCAGCGACGATTAGGACAACAGCGTCGACTTTCAAATCACAGATAGTTTCACTACTTATAATATAGTGAATATAGGTACATATTACATATACAGGATGTTTTTTTGTGGCCACCTTTAACGAAGGGTACGTACTCTATACATGAAATAAAGTAAGTTTATGCCAAAAAAAATGATGGGAAAAAAAAAATTTTTTTTTGAAAAAAATTTTTAAATTCCTTGATCGTGCGAAATTTATAGTGTCTAGTGTTTATGTTAGTTTTTTTATAGACAGATATTAATTATTTTTCGTGAAAAAATCCTGCTACGCGCGTCTATGTGCATTTATGTAGAAAAACGCAGTCTATTTACTCAACTTTGGACCCTAATATTTTGGAAACCAGACACTTCCCAGGTATGCTTCCATGGAGAAAAATGATCGTGATGATAAGGATATTCCGTAGTTTTCGGGAACGTTGACGACCAAAAATCATCCTGTATATTATGTATGCCAGATGTCATATTACTAACAAAAACATATAAATAATTTTATTCTTATGTAGGTGTTATTTCATTTCAATCGTGACAGATGTTTTATGTATAGTATTGTGTGTCTATGTACAATACAAAAACTCCATATAACGAATGATGAAGTTGATTAAAAAATTTGGGTTCGGTTATATTATATTACCCAGAAAGCTTGTTATTCTTACCAAGGTACTCTAAGTAAACATTAGATCGCTTTTGTCCCCTAGTACATACATACAATCACGCCTGTATCCCTTACGGGGTAGGCAGAGCACCAAGGGCCGATAGAACCACATGGTGCCACTTCTGACGAAATTTTGAGGGTATAGTTGAGATGTACAAGTTCGGTTAGTAGTGACCGGTGGTCAGCCCGTCGCCTACAAAACACCAAGACCCTCATGTCCCTCTACTGACTTGTACAGTATGCCCGGGAAGAGAAGCAGCTGTAGTATTATACGTTTTTTTTGCACTCCCAGAGCAGCATAGAAGAATGTCCCCTAGTAACCTAGGCTATATATGTTTACAGAGATGCCGGTGTTCATGTATTCCCCACGAGGTAACAGGTTAATCCTTTGGGAAAAACACAAGTTTTACTTACTGGCACGAGATAAAGACAAAATCAGACAAAGATGGCCCTGTGTGAAGACCAGCAGAGGATGCAAAGCTTATTTCCGAACTATTGAAGACAAATTTGTGTTTTATCAATTTGCACATAATCATTAAGTAGTTTTAACTCATAATGCCAGTTTTTTGGTATCATAATATTTAAATCAGTGTACATATAACATTTTACAATTTATTTATTTTTTATTTAGTCATTTATTCAATGTAATTGTTCAACACATATAGGTATATAATCTAATTTAGTAGTAGCATTAGCACAGTAGATGACGATAACGGTGTACTAAAAAACTTGCACTTTATTCTTTGTAAAATATGTAGGTATTAATGATAAATAAAAATAAAAAAAGTATAAGTTCAATAAAATATCCAGATTTCTAGTCATGTTATTTCTTAAAGCAAGGCAAGAAGAGTTGACGAGAAATATTCCATCATCGGCGGATAAAGCAAATCATTAGCAATTGTGTGTGCACAGAGGACGCCACAAGAATACTCCTTCCGCGCACTAAGGAATTCGGCCCTTCTCAGGCGAAAGCTAACAACTTGTCACTGGATCCCCTGCTATCCTAAACGTGGCTCTCGAATATCTGTTATAATCCTGCAGCTCTGGCTATCCCGATCCGGGAACACATCCGTGTACATATGTATTATCTAAAGATTAATTTAACTATCACATTACAGGAAGAGCGCGTTTTGTAAAATCAAGTCGTGGAAACCCACTCATTCTCTTGGACGAGTACAAGTATAATTTACTGACGCGCGACAAGGGAAGATTAAAGCAACGATGGCCGTGTACAAGCACAAGTAGCAAGAATTGCCGGGCATATATCACCACAGTTGATGGTTATATTATAGAATGCGCTACTAAGCATACCCATTGATCAGCATGCGAAGTTTGAAATTCGAGGGTTAACCAGTCCATTAACCAGTTAACCATTGTGTGGTGACGTTATGTATAATTTCGGATATCATGTGTATTAAATTCCTTTCTAATTTGATCTTTATTGTGTCGAGTACAACAATTCTGCCAAAAAACATACAAAGTTTGTATTGTAATTGACTGATAAACATGTCAAATACCATATAAGTTTCAATGACACTCCATTCGTGATTACTTACCTTGATTATTTGGTAATGGACAGAGATAGGTATCTGAATAGGTAAAAGACAATACAAAGGTGGTGATTTTATATTATAGTTTTGTTCGTGCCGATTATATTTCATGTATCTTTCTAATCATATTTTTTCAGAGGACGTGAAATTCGTGATCTCGAAATATGGAAACAAGATGATACAAGTTGGAAACCACAGGTTCGGCCTGACTTTCCGGGACCGAAATAAACCGAAGCAGAGGTGGGCTTGCAGTATGGCGTATAAAAAGTGTCATGCTTATATCACCACCTTAGATAATGTTATTATTTTATATCATAATTTGCACAATCACGATTAAATGTGTACATTATCTATCGTAATAAGTTGTAAGTGCAGTTGTAGTATTATTTTATTCCTATGATTTAATGATGTTTGGGAAGCCTAGATATTTACTAAATGTTTGTAATAAATAAATTATTTCGAATCACAGTGTCTTTAAATCAAAAAACTAATCTAAATTCAAAACCATATATGTATCTGTAAAAACAATTGTAAAATATGAAATTACCTACCTACCATTATTGATATGGTGACTTCAGACCATGATTCTGAGATGAGATGAAAACCAGTGAACATTTTCGCAGTAAAATTCCAAGATTTTACGACTTTTTTCATTTTTTCAGGAAAAAATAGTGTGGTTCGTTTAAGTAGATCTTAAATAATGGATTAAAACAAAATTTTTACCTATTAATGATTTTAAAAAAAAAATTGGTCTCAAAAAAGTTCAGCTAATCGATCAACCCCAAAGAAGTCACCAGTGATCCAAAATCCAGCAATGTATCACACATTAACCCATTGAACTAGTCAATCACACGACCGCCCGATACAATTGGCGCGGAAAGCAAACATTGCCTAAAAAAACGAGTATATAAGTAAATTAACTAATGATTTACTCTAGTTTGATTCACGGCGATGGGCCGTGGGAAATAAGATCATTCTAGAAATGTTACTTTATATAATAGATGTTATATTTTTAGATGTTGAACCAGAGTTTACGACTTCAGTCCGCGGTAACACTTTGATTCGAATCGGTAACTATAAATTCTACCTCAAAGCTCGAGACAAAGGGAAATTGAAACAAACATGGCCATGTACAAGGAGCTCTACTTGTCGGGCTTATATCATCACCTTTGAAAATCAGATATGTTATTATAATAATCAACATAACCATTGAAGTGAGATATTAATAAATTATTATGTTACTGATTAAGTTGGCTGTCATAAAAACATATTTAGCGGCCGATTTTTCCAAACGTCAAATAGCCTAAAAAAGAATAGTTGATGCTGTCTTTCTTTAAAACTTCATCATGATATCAGTATCAATTTTGTTCTTTAGATAGGCTATCTGACGTACCCTAAGTACAATAGTGTTCAATGGCTGAAAATGATGATGTGAAAGGACGAAATTAAGTATGCTGCGATTACCGACCCCGGTGACAATAAATAGATGTGTCACGGATTTAATATTAACATAATAAATTGTGATCGAATATTTTTTCCCCAATATGCCTACTGGTATTTTGCCATACTTACTCTTTATAAATAATTATAAGTAGGCTATGTATTTATTTTATAATTAATTTTATTTTGATATCAAGTCAATTAAAAAATTAAACTATTAGTTTTTAATTTTCTTATTAAGATTATATTCATATATGGAATTAATGAATCATGAAGGGTGAAAACTGAACACATACAATCGACAATTATGAATTACAAGTCACGGAGTACATTATTTACAAGTTCTCCTATTTACAGATAATTGTGTTAAGTTCGTGCAGTCTTCGCAGGGAAACAGGATGATACAAATAGGCAATTACAAGTTCTCCTTAATGACTCGATGCAAGAATAAGGTGAAACAAAGATGGCAATGTACTATGACCCGTCAGAACTGTCGTGCCTTTGTGACCACTATAGAAGATTAAATTGTCAGTTACAGTTATAATAATAACCATTAGATTATTTCAAGTTCCTTCATATGTTTTATTTACTTTTATAATTTCATGGGTTTCATTATGTTTAGATATCAAAATAATCTTGATTTAACTACTTAAACAGAAATATTTTACTTCGAAAAGATTTTTCATTAAATATAAAAATTACATACTGTACAAGTAAAGGGACAAGATGGTCTTGGTGTTTTGTAGGCGATGGGCTGACCACCTGTCACTACTAACCGAACTTGTAGACCTCAACTATACCCTCAAAATTGGTCAGAAGGTGCACCATTTGGTCCTATCGGCCCTTGGTACTCTGCCTACCCCGTAAGGGATAAAGGCGTGATTATATGTATGTATGTATAAAAATTACAAGATATGATTTTTATATTATTTAACGCTTTTACACTAATATTATAGTGATTTTATTGTTGTAATCTTATTTTGGGTAAGATTCCAGTCTGACGCAGGATGGGCAGTTGGGCAGGTCATTTATCATGAAGGGCAGGGACGGTTAATAAATTTCATCAGGAAGTTTATAGTTAGTTTACAAGATCGCTTGTATAATTGTGCAAAGGTATCATTCATAGTAATATTTTTAACATATTCCTTTTTATATTTTTAAACAGAATATGATGACGTAAGATTCGTGCAGTCCTCGCAGGGAAACAGGATGATACAAATGGGAAATTACAAGTTCTCCTTAATGACTCGATGCAAGAATAAGGTGAAACAAAGATGGCAATGTACTATGACATGTCAGAACTGTCGTGCCTTTGTGACCACTATAGAAAATGAAATTGTCAGTTACAGTAATGACCATAATCATTAGTTTGATTTTAATTTTCTTATGGTGTGTTTTTTTTTAATCTTTCCTAATTGATGCTGGTTACTAAACATATTTACTAAGCCGTAGGTTTTTGACTATAAAGAGATTTTTGATTGTTATAAAGACTTACTCGACTTCATTATCCATGTGCCCTGTTACCATGTGTGCCATGGTCTTAAATAATATAAGTAAAATTATGTTGTTATGGTGTGTTTTATTTTATTTATATTTGTTTTACAGATGTTGACGTAAGGTTCGTGCAATCGTCGCGAGGCAATAGAATGATAAAAATGGGAAATTACAACTTCTCCTTAATGACTCAATATAAGAATAAGATAAAGCAAAGATGGCAGTGCACAATGACGTACCAGGACTGTCGTGCCTTTGTGATCACCATCGAGGACGAAATAGTTAATTTTAGTAATAAACATAATCATTAATTTATCATATTAGGGCATCACTAGAATGCATCAGCTACATCTCCGTCGTGACTGACTACTAGGGAACTTAGGAGCGATCTCTCAGTGATTGCAACTTGTCACTTCTCTTTTACATCTTAAAGTGGCTGTCGAATATCATTCAGCTTCAGATCCTGCAGCTCTCTCTGGGGGAATCCATCATTTTATCGCAATTCCATTCAACGATTTTCATTACCCATAAAACGATTCGCAGAACTTTTAGTACAATATTTAACAAATCCTAGAATTAGGTTACATCGCAATTTCATTTCCTCGAATATACTCGTACATTATCTAAAAACACAGTTCATCGTTATTTATGTTTTAAACATTTTATCGAAATAATGTTACATCGAAGTTTTGTTACCCATATTTTTGTTTCATCGTAAGTTTCAGTTTGCAAAATAATTGAAACATCGATTTTTTATTCAATAAATCAATGGACATGGCAAAATACGATTTCATGCAGTAAATTAGCTCTTCTTTCTAGAGCATTTTTCAAAACAAAAATTGGGGTGAATGAAAAAAAAAATTTTAATCGACTCAGTTTACTCCGACTCCACGCAGTCTTGTCTGCCCTACCCCTAGAGTGCAATGTAAAAGCGCGTAGGCGCGGAGGGGCGAGGCGGCCCGCGAGCTGAGGAGCAGACTGATGAAATTCGATATTAAAAAAATCTGTATTCTAATAGACACCCTCTCTCTGGCTATCGTACTTTGGGAACATAGCCGTAAAATTTTCTATCAATTTTAATTTAGTTTTTGTGTTTTAGTTTAATAAGTTAAAAAGTAAGTAATGATGAGTTATCAATTTTGTGCTTAAGTAATTAATATAAGTAATATAATATAAGAAACCAGTACATCAGTAATCAGAACTAAAAACATAAATGTAAAAGTGAATTTGTTTGTTTGTTTCTTGTTCTAGACTCTATTAACTCAACCAATATTCTTGAAATTGCATACATATAGGTCATATTCTGTAGTCCATTCGGATGAAGTCACGGGCAAGTAGTTAATAAATAGTTGACATCCGATTTAAAGAAAATTCATATAAAGCTATTAGTATTAAAATCCTAGCCGTTTAAAAATAAAATAAAAAAATTTGCCTCATTACCAAACTTTTGTTATTTTTACCCGACTGCGCGAGGAAAAGGAGTGGTAATGTGTTTAACAGCCTATGTATGTATGTTCCTTTGAAGCACTACACATACCAAACGCCTGGGCCGATTTTTATGATTCATATGTCAATCGATTCCTCTTAGTACGGCGAGTGTCACTAAAGACATGACGTTAGTGAAAATCCAATATAGCGACTACTGGACGCCATATTATGAAAATGAAAAAAATTAAAGTCAATAAACTATATCAAGTGGGGTATCGTTGAATAAGTATTTAAAAATCATTTTTAGGTTTCCTCAACATTTTTCGATCCGACTGACCGTTTAGGATCTATATCGATTTAAAGTTGCGTAACAACCATTCTCGCATATAAGTTTTTAGACAGCAGCAAGACGAAAATCTTTTCAGTTTTATTTTTATTATTACATAGTTTTGGTTCTTTTTTACGCAGTCGGGTTTTTTGATTTTTTAAATTATTTAATAATGTTCATTGTCACCAGATACCGCTGCAAAATTCGTGATATCCCTGCGGGGAAATAGAATGATACAGATTGGCAACCACAAATACAGCCTATTAAAACGAGACAAAAACAAAAGAGAAAGAGATGGCAATGTACTACATGGTCGGCACCATCATGTCCCGCCTATGTTATAATGTGGGATGATCAAATTATTCATTTCAAAGATGAACATTATCACTAAAATCATGATACAGCACATTTACATTTTAATATGCGCGCGAAGTAAGCTCAGCTTTGCAATAGCGACTACCGTTTTTGCGCTCACTAGTTGGCGCCACAGTGTAGCATGATATTTTAACGTAGCTCTCAAAGTTTGTTCTGGTACAACAAAGACATTATAATAGTCACGGAGAAGAAATAAAAGAGTAGCAGCAGCTAAGTATATTTCCATACAAAAGTAGTGTGCAGCTGAGCGAGGTTGAAGTATGGGACGAGGGGAGCATCCTAACACTGTAGCCCTGCCCATTTACGTAGAAACCACCTTGTAGTGACTAGCCAAACTACTTGCATAAGCGTGTGGTTACAGCTACTGCGTTACACACACTGGCCCTGAAGCTCCGCCCATATTATGACCTCCTCTTTTATACCTTCTCCATAAACAAGCACGCCGCAGTGTCGGTTTTATTATCCATCATAAATTTAGAAATCATTCTAATTACCTTCTACAGATATTTTTCTCTATGAAAGTTAGGGAATAGAAAGTGAACCTGTGAATGGAAAATGTCGACACTATCATGTATGCGTTGCCATACCCAAAGATGTAGCGACTTTAGTTCCCTATTTTACATATTGTATATTTGGAAATATTATTGATGATCAATTATAGATTTTTTTTCTATTCCGACCCTTAACCCTTACCAGAATTTTAAAGTTGGATAGGACAAATCCCTTATAGTAGTGTAGTTTCTACATACCCTCGCCTATGTTTGGATAATTGTACTGAGCTTTTTTTTTTCATACAACATAGTATAACAATATCAATTTTCAGGACGTACTCCGAAATTCGTGAAATCCCTTCGAGGAAATACCGTGATACAGATGGGCAAACACAAATACAGCCTGCTGACACGAGACAAAGACAAACCGAAAAAGAGATGGCAATGTACCACACGGTTGTCACGGTCGTCACCATCATGTCTCGCTTATGTTACAACGTGGGAGGATCAGATTATCTATTTTAAAGATGAACATTATCACTAAACTAAAAATATTCTTGTATAGGTAGGTAGTGTCAAAACAACGTATCGGGGAAAGCACGGACTTTTTGACGTTTCGAAGCCCTATGCAGCAAATACCTATACCTATCTACATTTGATTAAATCATGAATCAGGGCCGATATTTTGTTTTTAGCTATTTCAATGATCAAATATATCGAATCGTGTCGAGTGATATGGAGGCCCAGCACACTTGACACTCACATTTGTTGCAACAGGACTTTATTAATAGTCACATTGTTAAATATCAGTATTTCAGTGTTCAGGCTTGTCTAAAATTGACGCTGTTTTGCCAAACCGAATGGCTTGGTAGAGATAGTCCCATTTAACTTTACATTATTTACATGAATATTACATTGAATAAAAAGCAGAATTTTATCCTTTCTTTTATTATCACGATACGCTGTGATCATCGAACTAGAATTTTTTGTCTGGACGAAATCTATTTGTATATTATCTATGTTCATATTAAAGGTGTATTGTAGTGTACGAAAAAACATATATAGAAGTTTATTAAGTTTTATTTTGACTCTATAATGTTACTATGTGATACAAATTGATTGTTATCAGATTGTACCGCAAGATTCGTGATATCCTTACGGGGAAATAGAATGATACAGATGGGCAACCATAAATACAGCCTGTTGAAGCGAGACAGAAACAAACCGAAAAAGAGATGGCAATGCAGTACATGGGGATCGCCGACATGTAACGCCTATATTATAACGTGGGATGATCAAATAATCCGTTTTAAAGATGAACATAATCACTAATAGCCAATTTCAATACGAGTATAACCGATGATCTTGAGATTTTTGTGTATGTCAGATTTTAATCTGCAATGCCTGTGCTGTTGCGGGGCTTTACTGGTATACATCAGCTGCATCTCCTTCCGTAAACGCGCTCTATACCTTGTTAATGTATGCTCGATCGACACTGTCTTTGTATTGCCAAACTGAATTAATTTCTTGCAATGTTACTCAAAAATATAACTGAGACAGCTAGTTCACTATAAACTCGTTCGCTTCAACGTAACAAAGCTAACCAATCACATTACGGCGTGTTTGTGAACCGCGAAAGCATTCTCCTTAAATATAAATAAAAAGTAAAATGAGGTTGTATTCAACAACCAAAAATATACCTAGAATAAAGCTTTTTATTTCCCTGCATGATTTACCGTAAACAGTGACATCATAGACCCGCTCCCTGATTACGTAACTTTCAGAAGCAGAGCGAAAGCAGTGCGACAGCGAAAATTGAGAATGTGCGTCAGCGCGGAGCGAGGTGCTGCCGGGCGCCTGAGGACGCTTCGCGCTCGTTTCGCGCACGCATGTGCGCACGCACACATTCTCAATTTTCGCAGTCGCATTGCTTCTGCTACACTACTGCAAATTAGGTAATGCCTGCCGGTTTTATTCTTCATCCTGAATATATAATAATATTATAATTTATTTCAGTTTTCGGTACTCCAACATTTGTTCTATCCCGCCGAGGCAATAAGATGCTAGAAATAGACGGACAAACATTCTACCTCCATACACGAGATAAGAATAAGTCGAAGCAAAGATGGCAATGTAACTTAACAAGTCAAAATTGTCGTTCTTATGTTATAACGTTGGACGATCATATTATTTATTACAGAAATTTGCATAACCACGCTTAGCTATGGACTTTTTTTTTATTAACTTTTTTCATAATATTTTTGGATAATTTTAGTTTTATTTAAAACTCTATTGTATAATAAGCATGAACGTATAGAGAACAACGGACGTAATGCTGTCAATGCACAGTTTGAAGCACCGTAATGGCGGCGCGTTGCGCATGCATGCGTATTTTCTAGTAGGCGCCGAGCTTACTATGAATGCTTCACTCTGTGTATTGACAACACTCTGTCCGTTATTCTTTATACATTCATGGTAATAAGATTATTTTTATTTACATGTAAACAAAACGGCCGATGTACAACACAATAATTATATTTTATCTAGTTTTTTTTCTTGTATCGTGCAAGAAAAGCAGGTCTCTATTAGCATTAGGTACAGTAATAAAGTCTGTATTTACTGCAGTTTATTTTGTACAACAAAGAATAAAATTAAACATAATAATTATGTTGTGATTTAATTTATGGATAGTATTGTATAGGTGGCATGTGGTGTCGCGTGTTGAATTCCCCCCATGTCTGTCCGTGGGTGTTGGATGGGATTTTGGGAGATGAGCAGCAACGCCTCCTGTGTTGGTAATATAGTGCGAAATCCCACTGCGGTCAGCATCCCGCCTGCCCAACTGCAGCGTGGAGACTATGGGCAAAAACCCCACTGCGGCAGTAGCCTCAACTTATACTGTCATATCAGCCTATTGCAGTCCACTGCTGGACGTAAGCCTCTCCCAGAGCACGCCTTATGTATACCTATTTTATATTACCTGTATACTCGTACCTACCTATACCTAGATACTTTAAATATATAAGTAGAAGCGTAACATACCTGTAAGTTAAGTAAGAATAAAATTGTTCATTACATAATTAAATTTATTTGTCAACAGGCGTAGCAAAATACGTTCTATCGTCGCGGGGTAACAAAATGTTGCAGTTGGGTAACTACCGGTTTTACCTCAGATCGAAGTACAGGCACAGGCAGAAGCAGACCTGGCTTTGTAGTACCTCGACGGGGCGGAATTGTCGTGCTTGTGTCACCACGTACATGGATCAAATTATTTATTACAAAAACACGCATAATCATTAGATTTATTTCGTTATTAAGCACGACGTATGCACTAATGCTGGCTTCCCGCAGTGCGTGAGTTTGCGGATTATCGCGAAAGGCCGGCGACTACGGACAGACACGCACCATAATATGTCGTCTGTACACAGGTCCATTCTACGATAGGTACGCTCCTCACGGTACGTTGGTCCGCGTCCGTCCCGCATTGTAATAATAATATCACGCATTGTCGGAAGGCAGCTTAATAAGACAATGCGTAATTTTACACGCAAACTTTTATTTTTATTAATGCTTCGTTTAAACAACTTGTATGAATAGGTACATAATTATGTTACATTTTAATTGTTTTGGGTATTTTGTTACAGATTAAGAAATAACATTATTATACTTATATACTTAATATAGATTAGATGGTAGGTATGTAACATATTTAAATGTTATGTTTATAAATAAATAAATATATTTTTACTTAAAGCGACAGTATTATTATACAGTGTCCGAGAAAGGGTTCCCCAGACTATAGGGTTATATGGTCAATTTCACCGATATAAAAATCTTTTTAGGGTGTCACATTATTTCCCCTACAATAAAAAAATATATAAACATAATCACTATAGGTATGTATGTAAGTAATATAGAATAAAATAATAATACTTAACAGAACCCTAAAAAGCGTCGCTTCAACGTACGAAACGTTAAAACTATATTTTTTGTATACAGGTAAAGCTACATTTATAACATCAGCGCGGGGTACAAAAATGTTGCTGATCGGTGATTACCGGTTTTTTCTCGAAGCACGATATCGGAATAAAGAGAAAAAGATCTGGCGTTGCAGTAACTTTAATGGCAATGGCAAGAAGTGTTCAGCTACAGCAGTGACTTTCTTAGATGATGTTATTGGTTACAGAAATATACATAATCATTAAAATGTTTTTTTTTTATCTATTGGAATTAAGCGTTACTATAAATGATTAAATTTTCATCAGCGGAGGACATACGAGTAGGCTCCAGTGATGGGCGAATATTTGTTAAGATTTTTTTAAACATGTACATGTACAACATTCTAGTTAACTATAAAAAAAAATAAAAAATTATCAAGTTACCGGAAATGAATGAAAAAAATATTGGAGTACTTAATCAAATGTAATAATTTATTTGATCTAAATTAAAGCATGTTATTAGTAAGTACATTAACTAGGTAAGAGACATTGTTTCGCCAAAAAATGTGGGATGCCAATTTTTTTTATCCAACAAACTTATAAAATTTATTACTACAAACATAAAAGCAAAAAAAAAAAATCTGCTAGTTCTGTTACTCCTGCTACTTCTATAACTAAAGGTGATTTTGTGTTTATACAGGTAGAGCGACATTTGTGACATCGGTGCGAGGTACTACAATATTGCAGATCGATAATTGCCGGTTTTACCGTAGAAAAGCTGATCAGAATAAGAAAAAACAGACCTGGCATTGCAGTACCTATCTTGGAGGCAAGAAGTGTCCGGCTTCCGCGATCACCGTTAATGATGTTATTGTTCATTACAAAAATATACATTACCATTCTACTGTGTAATTAAATTCATTAAAATTATTTTTTTCTTCAAGATGCTGCAGTTCTGGCTACCCAATTTGTATGTGTTTTAGATCAGTGGTTCCCAAAGTGGTCCAGGTGGACCCCCAGGGGTCCACAGGAGACTCGATGGGGGTCTACGTAGGCGTGAAAAAATAAGGGTTCACAATTAATTTGTAGGCCTGTAGGGGGTCCACCAGAACCAGTTAACTTTTAAAAGGGGTCTATGGGAAAAAAAGTTTGGGAATCCCTGTTTTAGATTAACTTGAAAAAATATGTTTAACACAAACTATGTAGCTAACTACGATCTATTATTCAAAAATATCATCATTTACAGCCCTGGGAAGTCCACTGTTAGACATAGGCTTCACCCAACAACCTCCATTCCGACCGGTCGGAAGCAGCCTGCATCCAACCGACGCCCGCGACTTGGGCCAGGTCGTCCGTCCACCTCGCGAGTGGCCTTCCCATGCTGCGCTTGCCGTTACGTGATATCCACTCTAGAACTTTCCGACTCCATCGGCCATCATTAAAAAATATATGCATATACATATATACATACATTAAACACACAGCTAAGTTTACCGAGATGGGGTAGCCAGAACTGCGCGGTCACAAAGAAAAACCCATAGCTACGTTTAGCATACAAATTAAATAGTAAGATGAATAGACATCTAAGATATTATACACTCGTACTTAAAACAAAAAAAAAAAGAAGACCTGGTATTCCGGTAATTGACACGTTGACGTTAAGTTAATTTGTTTTATTTTAGGTAAAGCAACATTTGTTACTTCTATGCGGGGTACTAAGATGTTGACGATGGACGGTTACCGGTTTTACCGAAGACAAAAGGACCTGGACAAAGACAAACAGATCTGGTACTGCAGTACTTTCAGAGGCAAGAAGTGCCCAGCTTCCGTAGTTACTATCTATGATGAAGTTGTTAATTATAAAAATAGACATAATCATTAAAATGGTTCCCAATTGTTCTGATACTTTGAGATCATAATCATTTTGCATAATGTTATGTCAGTCGATTCATTTGAAATTAAAAATATAATACCTATAATTTTAAGTGGTAAATAGTTGCTTATGTTGTGATAATCTTAGTTATTGTCAACCGTTTGTTTCCCGAATAAAATAAAATAAAATAAATAAGTATTTTTCCCGAACCCTAAAATGAAATGCTACCCTAAGTAGTCCAAACAACATAAATAAAGATCATTACACTTAGGATTAACACTTGCTTCCGTCATTGTGTACTACGAAATATCAATGTTTCAATGATTTGAAATAGGTATGCCGTATCTGAGTCAGCCTTCTTATTACCTAATGAAGATGATAATCTCCGACCGTATTTCGGCCAAGGCGACCAATCTCTACGGAGATTGGCCAGGTGCGCAGGAGATATTATAGTGCACAAGTGTGTGCGCAAACACAGATGCACTCTCTATTCCGTTACTCTCATAGTCCGATGGGCCGGAAGCCGACACGGAGAGAGATCAGGCGCAGGACCAACGGTTTTACGTGCTTTCCGAGGCACGAACTAAGTGACAATTTCGCAACATTAAAATCTGTACATGAAATAAATTTATTGGAACAGGCCCGTGACTGGGATCGAACTTACGCCTCCCGCTTGGAAGGTGCACGTCTTAACCACTGGGCTATCACCGCTTTATTACCTACCTAACCAGCAAAAGCAATGCGGTAGCGAAGTACTTAAGTGCAATATAAAATTCGTATTATGTAACAGCAATCTCAAGGAGTTGGTTGGACACTACAACGCGAAAATTGTAAAACTTTCGCTGTCGCATTGCTATACATAATCAATCAGCCTACAGTTAGATATATAGGTATTTTTGTAATTGTTATTAATAATTTTATAATTGTTGTAATAAATAAATTGTTTTTTTTTTTCAGGTAAAGCAATAATCGTTGAATCCGCCCGGGGCAATAAAATATTGCAGATAGGTGATTACCGGTTTTACCCCAGGGGGGTAAATAGGAATGGACCCAAACAGATCTGGCAATGCAATAGCTACCGACGCAAGAGATGTCCGGCTTCAGTAATAACTATCGACGATAAAATTGTTCATTGTAAAAATATACATAATCATTAGAGACCTTATTTTTTTATTTAGTTTTTTTTTTTATTTATTTGTTTTATTTTGACTTTGTATGACTATGACTTTGTACAGTTTGGTTACATACATCATAATTACTGCACTGAAATGTATGGAACAGCAGATTTTTTTTTTCGGAGTTGGTCCCATAGTGAAAGTTGTATCATTTTATTTTACCTACCTAATTTCGTGTCAAAAGATAATCACTAATTTTGAATAGACCTTATTTATATACACAGTTCCTGTATAATGGGTTCGCTCTCAATTTTCGCTGTCGTATTTCTTCGGCTTTGCTACTGCAAATTATCTAATAGAAAATATGATGATGCTGATTTTAATGTCTCCCTTATACGATTTACATTTAGGTATGTTTGATATTCGTCATCTTATAGCCTAACATTTCAGGTCCATCATTCGTGTATTCAGCCCGAGGTAACAAAATGATTCAAGTGGGCAACTTCAGATTCAATCTGCTGACCCGAGACAAGAATAAATCAAAGCAACGATGGCCGTGCACTTGGGCAAATAGGAAATGCAAATCTTATATCACCACTGTAGATGATGAGATTATCTATTACTGTAAATTGCATAATCATAACGAATCATTGCGTGGAGTTTCTAATACGATGTTCTAGAGCCACTACTGTAATTAAACTAGAAAGTTTTGAGGATAATACATACATAGTAATTGGGTAGGTTCATATTATAAACCGCATGTATTATTATATTACTAGTAAACGCCCGCGACTCCGTCCGCGTGGACTACAGAAAAAACAAAATGTCGAAATTATCCGGGATAAAAATATTTTCCCGGGATAAAATAAATAAAATAAAAATAAAATAAAAAGTAGCCTATATGTTAAGTGCCACAATATATTCCTGAAAACTGCATCGAAATCGGTTCAGCCGTTTCTGAGATTAGCGTGCACAAACGCACCCCTGCCTGCCCGTGGGTATCGTACGAGGCGATTAAAGGTTTCCGGGAGGTGGGCAGCAGCGCCTCCCGTACTGACAACATAGTCCGAAAATCACACTGCGATCACCAACCCGCCTGCCCAGCGTGGTGACTATGGGCAAAACCCCCCTGTGGCAGTAGCCTTGTGGCGTGCCCATATTAACACTAAGAAACAAACAAAATGAAAGCGGCATGGATATTAGGCTAATTATTTACTATGTATTATCAGAATTTGAACGAAACCATCTCTTGCCAATCCGAATGGACACGCCAGGTCCTTGGCCCATACTTATTCATAGAAAACCATTATTTATGTAATCCGTGGTGTTTTCAAATAATTATGCAGGCGTATGTACAAATATATTTACTACTTAGTGAACCTAAGCAACAAAACTATTGTTGTATGACTGTAAAAGAATGTAAAAAAATTTCCCACTAGAAAACAAAATGACATTGTAAATCTGTAGGTAACTATTAAAATGAAATTATTTAAAAATCAAAATTACACTTTCAGTCTACTCTCAAAACTACCTAATCGCATTTTGCAACCTACCCCTTAGAGCTCTACTAAAATATAGTTCAAACTTCCAGCAATGGTTGCCACGGTCTTAAATACCACCTGCATCTTTATAAACGGCCACAAGTTCAACAGGCACTCTCGGTCGCTATGCGGGTCCCGTGTCAGATGGACCTGCTGCAAGAAGTACAAGTTCAAGTGTAAAGTCACCGCTGTTACCATCGACGGTGTGGTGATCGCCACCAGTGGTATACACTTGCATGAGTGATTGGTATTAATTTTACGAGAATACAACGTGACATTTTACTATTGTTAAGCATGTTGTAATGCACACGAGATTGTTGTAACGCACACGAGATTGCTATAACGCACACGATATTGTTGTAAACACACGAGATTGCTAGAACTATTGTTATTTTTTGCATTTACTGCTTACAATAAAATATACATCCTAGTTGAAATTATCGTTATAGATAATGAAATCGCGATGAATTTACTTATCAATTACTTACTAACAAAAGAAATCATACCTCGAAACTTTTTATATGTGCAATGTGTTATAAGTATTTCTAGTAGAATAATTTGATAGTAATTTATACCTAGATTAATGTAGTATATCTAGTCAACCCTGATCATTTTCTTTACCTAGACTAATTAAATATTGTTCGATAAATTTGAAACAAGAATTTCTAAGGAGTTATCTAATAGAAATTAGTTACCTACTTTGTAGTAGTACCTTGCTTGATACTTAAATAAATTAAAATTTTTGCTTTAATTGGTCAATATTTTATTGGTCAACCATATACGTTAAATCATCATCGTCATTCTCAGCCATGTGAACTTCACAGCTGGACATAGGCCTCCCCTAAGGTACAAGGCCGCGTGGTGCTGGCAGAGTAGAATTCGTACCACCCCATGTCTGTCTAGGTATCGTACGAGGCGATTAAGGGTTCCCGGTAGGTGGGCAGCAGCGCATTCCCGTGTTGACAACATAGTCCAAAATATAAACTGCGGTCACCAACCCGTCTGCCCAGCGTGGTGACAATGGGCAAATACCCCTCATGGCAGTCTACGTTCAGCAGTGGACTGCAATAGGCTGATGATGATGATGATGAAGGTACAAGAACATATCAAATTGTAGTCTATTATTCCGAAATGTAAGTTATTCTTAAATATTAGTTTCACTCGGGACAGCTGTGAGGTTAGTTTCCTTATTGACATCGCCAGACGTGATAACATGATAGTGTGAACTGTAGGTATGTAATTGTGTGAACGAGACGGAATGATGTTTGATGGACAAGTTATAGCTAGCGACCTTTATTGAGATGTAATAGTGCCTACAGTTCTGCGGTATTGTGAAGGATAGATTATTAAGAATGTAAAAAACCTAATGTAACTACCCTTTGTTTCAGGGAAAGTTCGGAAAATAACTAACGCAGAACGTCAACGGAACTATAGAGAGCGGTTGATGCGAAACAACCCTGAAAAATATGAGCAACATCGTTTAAGAAACTTACAAAGAATGCAGGAAAGAAGGAAGATATACTACTATAGTAAACCATATAATTATTCTGGGGACTTTTTATAAAGATCTAATACAATTAGAGTAACTTATATAAGAGTAAGACCATTTATATATTTCTATATACCTATTCTATACACTAGCCAAAAATAACGTTGCCAATAATGTAATTTAAAAGAGATGGTAAAATTCGTCGTCCGAGTTAATTGACGCGATAGCTCAGTTGGTTAGAGCGAAAGCACGGTTTGCGAGTGGTCGTGTGATCAAATCTCACTCGGGTAAAGAATTTTATCATTTTCTTATTAATATTTTAAAATGGATTAATTTCAGATTATAATAGTTTGACGCTCGCATTTATAGTAATTTATCCTTTGGGATCACTCGTATGAGACGTGGTAATAAGCACTTTATTTTCTCCTACATAAAAGTTATTTATCAATGGTTGAGTACGATTGAAGGTTGAGTCGTCAACGATTTATATGATGTTATATGTTCCAAATAATAAATATGCTGAAATATAAACAAAACTAAAGCTCTTCTTATATGTTTTAGACAACAAAGTGGTGTTCTGTGACAAGAAGATTCGAGTTGGCCCCTACTACTTCAGCAAGCATTGCACCTCGAACGAAAGAGTTTATTGGCGTTGCGGAACCCACAGCAACAGGGGATGTAGGGCTCGCTTGACCACCATTGATCACTGTGTTCTTAGGATTAATAATAGTCATAATCATTTGCCTTTGAAGCCAAATGCAAGAAACGCTGATAATAATATATAAGATGTAAATGAAGAAATATTAATAGCGGTTTATGTACTCGTATACATAGATATTATAGGTAGGATAGGTACAATAGACTATGCTCAGCTTTGCACTGTATTTGTACTCTATGTGTACAATCAAGGGACGGTTATTGTAAAACTATAATCTTAAAATTATAAAGCTATTATTATTATTTATTAAAAAATATATATAAGAAATTCCTTGAATGCCCTCATTCAATTTTTTCTTTCTAATCTTGTAAGCCCTGCCAAGGATTTGGTACTGATTTATTAATGCACATCCCAAACTACTGGAGCAATTGATCTGTTTAGCATATAGATAGCTACTAGGTAAGGCCGTTGTGTCACAATTGGGAACGTTGATATGCGACTGTGAAAGTATTATGAATAACCAACCGCTTACATATATCGATGACGATAGCACCGACACTGCTGCCTCTTACCCCTGCGTGTTTTATACAGTCTATTTAGGGATACGATTTGGACGATATAGATTTAATTGAAAAGGAATCGCTAAACAAGAGATATTTTCAGAAATTAAGGTCAGATTTTAAACAACGCTTTAACAACGTTGGTCCTACGAGTACGCCGGGGCGTGCGTCGATTTACCCCGATTAAGCTAGGTGACGTTGTCATAGTAGAGACGAATGATAGAAGAGTGAAATGGCCTCTTGGTATTGTTAGTAAAATTTCAGGGAAGGATGGGATAGAAAGGACGGCGGAAGTTAGAACGACAGGTGGTATTAAAGTTAGACCGTTTCAGCGCCTCTATCCTCTTGAGCTTTCACTGGAAGATGCGGAAGACGTAAAGGTTATTTCCAACAATGAAAATGTTAAGAATCAGGATAGCTCTAGGGTAAAGACTACTCGAAGGGGAAGGGTCATTAAGGTACCCAGTCGATTTTTTTTGTAGGTATAATTTTAGAAGAGATGTGCTTGTGTTTATGTTGGGACTTCTGACATTTTGGCATTATAGTTATTGTCATCGTAAAAGGTCTATTGCAAAAGGTCGGTTGCACCATGTCCAAATTCTCATTTGTTTGACAGGGGTTTATGTAATGGTTCGACTTATTTATAATTTTGTTTACTATAGGTTTTTGTTATGTTAGATTTAACTTTAAACCAGTTGACTCTTGAGTGTTTGCTTATGCTTTTCTGTTTTAGAGGATGTTTGAAAATGGCTTTTTTTTATACATAACTAAAACCTGTTTAATTTTGATTTTTTCTACATGAGTGGCAACAAGAGAAAATCAGTTGTTCTAAAAATGTAAATAGAGGAATTGTTATTTTTCTAATTTATTTTATTTCCCGTCATTTATACACCTTATTGTCGTAACAAAAAACCTTCTCCATACCGCTTCCACCTTCTTTTACAGCTACTCATAATTCAACCCGAAATTCCCGGTAACGGAATATAATGAGAATCTATAGTTTACGAGCATGCACGGAAAACGGAAGACTGCACTTGAAAGTAAGCGATGAATAATAGTTAAATTCTAAATAAGTCCTAACAAACATATTAAAATCGAGGTTTCGCCCACCACCGGGCCCTACACCCTCCACTGACTCTCGGATCTGCCGACTCATGGTCACGAACACAAGACACTTCAGTCGTAACGAGAAGTCAGATCCAATCCAGTGTAGGGCCCGGTGGTAGGCGAACCCTCGATGGAAATTTGAACTTCCGAATAGTGACGCCTTATACAATAAATTTTTAAAGATATTACAACCACCTTATAGTAGGTACTTAAACCATTCAATAAATTTTCAGATCTAGATAAGAAATACAACGACGGAAAGCTTTTCGTCGGAGATTATTACTTCATAAAATACTGCCACAATCCTCACAATCCGCAGAAAATATACTGGCGATGTGGAACCCACTATAATAAGAGTTGCAAGGCACACATCGTCACCTGCGGGACAGGGGTAGAGTTCTCAAAGCTGAAACACGACCACCCAGCCAAGGAGTCTGATATTAAGAACCCGTATGAATCTGGAAAAAAATCAGATTGCACCCGCACGCGTCACACCCTCCGCACTTATTCAAAGCGTCGAATATGATGACGTCATGTTTTGCGCGAGCACTGTAAATGAAAAAAAGGTCAAATAAAAATGCTAAGTTAAGTGTATGTACCTCCTTAAACTGCCCGGCTCTTAAACCTAAACGTAAAATTAGTCCTACCTGTCCTTTTTTCTCGCAGCCATTATATTAAGAACGGAGAGAGATAGAAGATTAGGTTTACATTTAAGTAATTAGGATTGTTTTCAGTTGCGTTATTTATTCTCTCCAGGCACTTACCTATATCTTTCTTTTACAGACAGACGGTATAATATTCTAGGATTGATTCTACTGTGGAAACAAGACGCAGATATTAGGACTTACACAATTGTTCATGGTGAACCCCAAGGCTGCAAGGCTCAATATTCTTGGATCCATGCATGAAGGTGGAAGAGGACATCAGCATAAAATCATACTTCATAACATAAAAAAACTCAAATAGTAAATAATGGCACTACGGTTAGGTACTCTTTACCTCCAACTTAAATGTGTATCATAGGTTAAAGGGTATTTCGTTTTTTTGCAGGAAAAAATTCGAGCAGCAACCACGTTGAAATTATGCTGTATCTGCAGTTCAAGATTTAGACCACATTGGCGCCTAAAGTGCCTAAGGAAAAGAAGAATGTTTCAGTAGAAACAAAGCACAGCGAATTACCCTAGATTACTTTTTTACTTATACTCAGCCCTGGGAAGTCCATCTGACCGGTCGGAAGCAGCCTGCATCCAACCGACTAATCTTTTGATCCAATCTTACTCATAC
This sequence comes from Carposina sasakii, assembly GCA_014607495.2. Classification (NCBI taxonomy): domain Eukaryota; kingdom Metazoa; phylum Arthropoda; class Insecta; order Lepidoptera; family Carposinidae; genus Carposina; species Carposina sasakii. Next base: position 11,472,928 of record CP053158.1, read on the forward strand.
TACTTCAATTTAGTTTAGAACCTATTTTAAATAATTTGCGTAGCCATTTTGTAATACAGCGTGTAATATGCCATTAACACATCTAAAAGTTTTAATTTAGTAATTTACAGTATTACAAAATGGCTACGCATTTTGAATAAGATAAAAAAAAAATCTTCGAAACAAATACGACACGCTATACCAGTGGTTCCCAAAGTGGTCCAGGTGGACCCCCAGGGATCCACAAGAGACTCGACGGGGTCTACGTTGGCGTGAAAATTTGTATGTGGTGTAAGCATGTAGGAGGTCCACCAGAACCAGTTAACATGTTAAAATGAATGTTTGGGAACCCCTGCCTTAGACCGATCGGTCGATTCGTGCGTTATTTATTACCGGCTTCAAAAAAGTAGTACGTTTCTCAATTAGACCATAATCCATTGATGAATGTTAGTGTACTCAGAAACGTAATCTAATCCATCAATAGATTTGACCAATGGATTATAGTGGAATAGATGTTCCACTCTAATCCACTCCCCAGTGAGTTTTATAGCAGTGGATTAGAGTGGACGAAAAAGTGGAATCTAATCCATTAATGGATTTGCCCAGTGGATTAGAGTGGAATAGGCCATGCTATTTTGTTTGTTCGGGGATAACTTCGTCGTATAGGAACCGATTTTGATGATTCTTTTTTAACACATCTTCTTCTCCCAAAACATATACTATTAAAAATGTCTAGACTCTTTGTTTTACGACAAGTTATATAATATAGCTATGCTATTTTGTTTGTTCGCGGATAACTTCCTCGTATAGGAACCGATTTTGATAATTCTTTTTTAACACATCTTCTTCTCCCAAAACATATACTATTAAAAATGTCTAGACTCTTTGTTTTACGACAAGTTATATAATATAGCTACATTATATCCACAATAATTTCACTCGTTGTTTTGATTCGCGATTTTTGCACATTCTGGAGCCTCCTTATTTTATGTTGGTGGATTGAATATCACAATAACAGTTACGAATGTACCTAAATCAAGCTTTTCTAAAGGTTTCTATAAGTAAATATTCAAACATTCTAGTAACTATATCAAGTTTATTTCTCAGCTAACAGTATGTAACTATTTTCAGCCATGTTTATAAACGGTCGACGCGGACGCCCCCTGCTGGTCGTCAACGGCATCCGTTACTACCACCGCGACATGGTCGGCAAGAGGAGTCGCTGGTGCTGCACTAAGAAGACCTGCCGAGCCACCTGCTATGTGCTGAATGGCGAAATCGTGAAGATACAAAACTTTCATACTAACCACTAACATTTAGGCCTTGTTCAGACGACCCGCGTACGCACTGCGTTAGAAATAAGAAAGTAGAATTTAAGATTCGAAATCACATTTTTATATTTCCAGATAGTATGCAGTTTCTGAATGTTTATGCAATCTTGAAAATAAACATGTTATTTAAAGTCTCAATGGATGTTATAGCATTTCTCTGTATACTTTCTAATTATAGATCGCACGAGGCGATGAATGCAATATGAGATCTATTGCTGCATCATACTAAGACCCGCGTTACGCGTTGCGCACGCGTAGCGTTGTTGTCTGAACGCAGCCCTAAGTCGGCGACTATGGGATGTAATGTAATATTATATTACATCTTGACATGATTTAGATGATGGATTTTTACATCTCAAGATGTAATATACCTAATATTGTAGGTGAAAACCCGACTTTACGGACGTAACTAGTAACTGTCACCTCAAGGGAACTGCACCCGTATGATCAATTTGGTGAGAGCGAGATGTCTCACTTTTCATCGTCAAATTCACAGAGCTATTAATAACTAGATAAACTAAGTGTAGGTATGTACTTTGCATGTAAAAAATATACTTCAGAATTAGAATAGACACTCGTTCTGGAACCAGGACTGAATGAATTAGGGCTGATATAAGTGGATTGCAATCCCTTTTTACACACCAAGTAGAAACACTTGCCTTGTCTAGTTATTACTTTATTTTTGATGTCAATTTTTTTTTATATAGTTGAGTGTGATCAACAGGGTGATAAACCGACAAACTAAGGGTAGAGCTAATACATATACATTCCATTATAGTTAATGTTGATTATTTACTAAAAGTTATGTAAGTATATTTTAATGTCCTAAAGATACCTACATGTTGTTAGTTAAGGTTTGTATTTCAGATTTTACTAGAGATAGAGTAACTTGAAAATGAGCTTACTAAATTGTAACTTTAGGTAGGTAAATACTGACTGTTAAGTTGTTGACTGTTAAACCTTGTAATGTTTAATACTCGGTTTTTTCCATCATGTTAAATATTAAATCGGTTCAGGTATTAGTAATTAAACAATAAACTTAAAAATTCGTTTTATTTTATTTTAGAAACCTAAATTACGTCATCATTATCATTAAGCCATGCCTTCATTCTTACGGTAAGAATCTTACCTTTGTAAGTGTATTTCGAAGTTTCTATCCGAAAAAGTAGGCCCCATTTGGGTTCTACATCCAAATGAATCCTAGAAATTCTACTGACATTTCAAGACCATGGTAATACAACGGTGTTTTTTTCAGGCAAGTTTATAACCACACAAAGGGGTGTTCGCATGATTGTCTACAATGGGTACTTGTTTTTAAAACACTATAAATACAGCGACAAGATCCGCTGGTACTGTCAGAGGAATAAGCAAGGTTGCCGCGCGGTTTTGTTTACTTTCGACGATGTAATTATACCTAAGCATACGATACACAATCATGGTCCGTCTGAGTAGACTAAGGGCCTAACATCTTACTAATATTATAAACGTGAATGTTTGTAAGTATGGATGGATGTTTGTTACGTAAAAACGGCCGGAGCGATTTTAATAAAATTTGGTATGGAGTTAGCTGACACCCTGGATTAACACATAGGCTACTTTTATCTCGGATAATTTCGACCATTTGTTGCGTGCAGTCTACGCGGACGAAGTCGCGGGTGTCCACTAGAAAAAAATAATTTAAACATCGCACGTGTCGGTGCTTAAAATTGATTTCTCCAATAGTCAGTTCTGAAGGATTATGATGCTGTCTTTCTTAAACTTTTCAAGATGGAGACAGTATCAACGTTATGCTTTAGGTAGGCTCTATTTGACCATTGAAAACATTGGCTCTAAACTTATTTAAACTCTGTGTGAAGTTACATCAAGCATGATATTTAACAGCAAAATATATCGAATATACAGGATGTTTTTTTGTGGCCACCTTTAACGAAGGGTACGTATTCTATACATGAAATAAAGTAAGTTTATGCCAAAAAAAATGCTGGGAAAAAATTTTTTTTTTTTGAAAAAATAATTTAAATTCCTTGGTCGTGCGAAATTTATAGTGTCTAGTGTTTATGTTAGTTTTTTTATAGACAGATATTAATTATTTTTCGTGAAAAAATCCTGCTACGCGCGTCTATGTTATGCAGAAAAACGCAGTCTATTTACTCAACTTTGGACCCTAATATTTTGGAAACCAGACACTTCCCAGGTATGCTTCCATGGAGAAAAATGATCGTGATGATGAGATTCCGTAGTTTTCGGGAACGTTGACGACCAAAAATCATCCTGTATAACACTGCTTAGCCTAAACAATTCTTGAATTATCTGAAATATAAGTAAGGCCCTGCATAATGTTTAATTTACAGATATTCCATACATATTGCTGTCAAATGTCATGTTTAACTTTACACGCGGTTTGTTTAGCAGCACCATACATGTGTAAGATTCTACAGGGTGTATCAGAAGGGATAGCCTACAAGGAATCTGGTCACAAAATTTAAAACTTCAAAATAGTTTGTTTAACGTATTTCTTCTATTACACTATCATAACATAACGTTTGGAATAATTTTTCTAAACCTCTATGTAACAACTTTACATACAGTCTAAATAAACGATTTGAATTTGAACAATATTGTTTAATTTGCATATTTTGCTCTTTGTGAGGTAGCCATTAAATAGTATTTTAAATCAAACAACATATTAAGTGAATTAGATACTATTTATTAATTTGCTTTAAACAACATAAACACAATTGGTGATAAATAAAATTAGTTAGCTACATATAATTAGAAATAATGAACTTAAATAGGTAGGTACTTAGTTTTTTAAAGATCTTATAATTAGATTATTAGGCAGGTTGCTCAAATGTAAACCAACTTTTCATTCTCAATTTCACTGATATTTTACTATGGATTTGACACATTGTTATCCCGAAATTAACATGCTTTCGAGAAACTGGGGGAGAGTTAGATTAAGGGCAGATTTTTCAATAGGCATATTAATATAAATATAAAACATAATTCTAACTAATGGAGAAATTTGATGCTGTATTTCTCTAAAACTTAATCAAAATAGAGACCGCATCAAGGTTATCTTTCGAATTGACTATCTAACCAGTGGTAAAATCGGCCCTGAAGAGAACAATAGAGCAAGGTAATACAATCGAGTCTGTACGATATTTTCAATACCTAGGTATACCTAATTGTTCTACCTACCCCTGAAAAGACACGTATATGCTACTTATTAAAGTAGCTTTTATGATATTCTATAAAGATCAGTCTTTCATTTCATCATCTATAGGTAGTTCATTGACATAAATCTTTAATTCAATGTGAGGCCCAGAGCGGACATCTTGTGGTCAGGGTCAGTTCAAATACAGATTCCGTTGCAAACACACGTCTGTTTTTTATTTCGCTTGATCCCAATTTCCAATAGGTAAAGAACATAAGGTCGTTTTATTAATAATATCTTCTTGTTATTTACTAGTTTGATCTTTAAGTACCTAATAAATATTTTTGGAATGACTTTATTTATTACCTACTTACTCTCTAAACCCTGTTGTTAATATAACTTGAGATTCTAACAGAATTTTAAGAAAACTATCAAAGTAGAGGAATAAAAATTCTTAATTATAACTAATAAAAAGTTTTTACATTCAACATATTATAAGGTAATATTTTGATGTCAAAAGTCATATCTAACGGGGGTGTAACTTGCATATTATGATTCAGTAGCTCCGTATGTACTTATTATATTACAGGGTTATCTTACCGTTTTAAGTTAAATTGTTCAAACAAATGAAAGGTAATTAAATGAAAACACCAAGCTGTCTCCATAAAACATAATCGTTCGTTTTTAACACGTTAGTTTCCATGAAAAAATCTTATATTAAAATTTATGACGCTTTATATGTATTTAACTTGTAACATTTTTGTATTTAACATTTATAAAGTGTACTTACCTAGTTATTAAAATATGTGTAAAATATGATAGGCTTAACCAAAATAGAAATTTATAACTTATATGTTATAATTTAGATACTTAATTAATAATTTACTTTTTTTATAACAATGGACATAATTCCATTTATAATTAAGTAAACACAAAACATGTAAATACTATAGTATAAGTAAGTATACAATTATAATAATTTGTAATGCTAATTTTGCTAATAACTATAACAAAATATTTAAAATATATTACTTATTATTTTTTATTACACATAATTTGTTATAAAATAAAAATTTACATTTTTAAGGGATAATAATTAAATTATTCTAAGGGCAGATTTCTCCAATGGCCAGATAGCCTATGTAAAGGATAAAGTATCTTGATCAATGTTTTTTTAAAGACAGCATCAAATTTATAATTTAGATAGGCTTCTAACTATTGGAAACATCGGCCGTAAGTTTTGCGCTACTGTTTTTTTAGTATGGACCATGCCACTTGATGACATGCCACATGCCTTGGTGCGATGGCAAGTCCATCTAATATGAAGGGACTCTCAAACATAATAAACATAATATCTAGCGGGTCAATGCGGCCACCCTTTGACACATTGTCAGCGACGGAACAATTGCAGGCAATCTTTTATTTGTAAATATATTCTAGATTTAATGATATTACTTATATCCATCTAACTGTATATTTATATAAGTAGAAAATAATGTAACAATGTAAAGTTAAATAATATTCTCCTATTTATATGCCAGTCGTAATTATATCATTTGTTTGTTATATTTGTTATGGTCATGACACCATGACAGCATCTGCTAAAAGAATTAGACAAATTGAGTAGTTAATAAATGACAAAATGATCATATTTTTATAAAAAAGTATCAATTTTATTGTTATAATTCCTTAAATCTATACTAATATTATAAAGAGGAAAACTTTGTTTGTTTGGTTGTAATGAATAGGCTCCGAAACTACTGGACCGATTTCAAAAATTCTTTCACCGTTAGAATCCTTATTGGACCTGGATGAACATAGGCTACAAGAATTTCCCGATATTCCCACGGGAAGGCGACCAACGGGAATTCTATATTTTTTACGAAAACCGCTATACATATGAAGCTGAAATCGGGCATATATGTTCATTGGGGACAGCGAGGGAGGACTAAAAACGGATTTCCCGAAATTCCCACGGGAAGGGGACAAACGGGAATTCATAATTTTTACGAAAACCGCTATACATATGAAGCTGAAATTGGGCATATAAGTTAATTAGGGACTGCGAGGAAGCACTAAGAACGGATTTCCAGAAATTCCCACGGGAAGGGGACCAACGGGAATTAATTATTTTTTACGAAAACGGTTATACATATGAATCTGAAGTTGGGCATATATATTTATTTGGGACCCCGAGGAAGCACTGAGAACGGATTTCCCGAAATTCCCACGGGAAGGGGACAAACGGGAATTCATAATTTTTACGAAAACCGCTATACATATGAAGCTGAAATTGGGCATATAAGTTCATTAGGGACTGCGAGGAAGCACTAAGAACGGATTTCCAGAAATTCCCACGGGAAGGGGACCAACGGGAATTAATTATTTTTTACGAAAACGGTTACACATATGAATCTGAAGTTGGGCATATATATTTATTTGGGACCCCGAGGAAATTCCCACGGGAAGGGAACCAACGGGCGTTCCAAATTTTTACGAAAACCGCTGTACCTACATATGAAGTTGTAGCTAATGTACTGATATGTACCGAAGCGAAGCGAGGGCGGGCCACTAGTGTTAAATAAGTTTAGTATTAACATGGAGTGATAGTATATTACGCAGCAATTTCATAAGACACAAGATAACAAAATATACAGTTCAAAACATAATTTTCAATAAACAACATTATTATTCGTATTATCTAAGTCAAATAATTTAAGAAAATTTGAAATGTTAAAACATCAATTATTTTCGGATGAAGGGAGTTAAAAGATTTATTATGTTCAGTAATATTTTATGTTTTCATTGAGTATTCATAAATGTACTTATATTCTTTAAATTCTCCAAATACTGTGACATTTGGTTCATCCTCATGTGTTAAATAAAATTTGTGGCTACTAGGTACATAATGGATGACCATCGGCTGGGTTATACTTATAACTACCTGTTAATGTACTTACGGTGTATGTCGTATGTAGGCACGCTTGCTTGCAACCAATATAAGGTACAAAAACACAATATTTATTACGCCTAATTAACAATACCTACCTACTGGTAGGCACGAAATGCCCACTGAGCAATAACAATATAAAATAGCATCCACATTAATAAAACACAGGACGCTTCAGTCCACATGTCGCTGAAGACCCTACAATTAAAAAAAGCTAATGTAGGTATTACTGAAGTTGCCTTTTTGACCTAAGTTGTGATTAGGTTGCTACAGATGCGTGTTATATCCACTAATCTAATTCATTGAAATTAATAACCGGTATATACAGGGTGTAACAAAAAGGGTATGTTAAGCGAAAAGCTATGTAAATAGCTCACTATAGAGAACCTATCCACAAAATTTGAGACTCGAAATCACATTTTTATTTTTCCAGACAGTATGGAGAATTCTTAAATGTCTCAGGAATTTTCATACAATCTTGAAAAATGAACGTGATTTAGAGAGGTTCTCTATAGTGGGCTATTTGCATAGCTTTTGGCTTAACATACCCTTTTTGTTACACTCTGTATACATACACATTCGTGTAAAGATTGGGCGATTTTCCAGTAGACGACGACACGACCACGACATTTTGTCATCTAGTATGGGGGCTGTGTCGTCTAATAGATAAACGAGCCATACTTACTTAATACATTTTTGTTTCCAAAAAATCCGTGGTCGTATCGTCTAGTGAAAAACACTTATTGGTAGATATCATATCTACGGATCTGTAGCAACATAGCATAACACATTTCTATAGGAAAGGTAGCTTATCCCGCAGTCATATAGCACCATTTAATTCTGCTGTCTATGCCTAATCCCATCATGGTCATGTACATTATAAATCTTGATGACCGCATCATTTTTCGTGGTGAGCCTCGCCCGGCATCCTTTGTCTATCTTGTTACAGACCCAATGAATCTCGTTGTTCTGATTGGTCTTCTTCGATCTCTTCTTGAAACGATACTCCCCCAATTGAATTATCGCATTGCCTTGCCGCGTCCAGCTATATCGAGGTATGAGGCCTATACCTGAAAAAATATACAATTTGATTATTTACTTTAATACAGACATATAATCACGCCTTATTCCCGGATGGGTAGGCAGAGAACGCGGCGGATCTCCATTTTCTACGGTCCACTAAATTCGGTTCACAACACTAGCTTAGTGCGTAGATGGGTAATCGTGAATTACCCGTCCACCCACCAGTGGGAATGTCCAGTGGGTGGATGGTTAGGGAGGGACCTATAGTACCTCAGTACCCTAAACCGACGAGCGTGCGTGAAGAATATCATGAAAGCAAATGAATTCGCTTCAACATGATGTATCATCCGCTCATCGGTTTAGGGTACCTACTCGTACTCTTGATTATTTACTTCCCTATATTTATGTTTTACTTACATGCTAGGTGAGACTTTATAGCCAGTTTATAAAATGAATTATTACTTACCTTGGATATAAATGAAAATAGTTCAAAGTTAGGAATCGAACCAGGAACAAAACAGAGATTTCGTATTTAGAATAAGGATTTTCGCGGAGCGAAGACCTATCATTAATCTAAGATTTTGTACATAACAAAAATTTAAATGTTTACCTATAAACCCAAAGTATAATTACCAAATGTGCAGTAAGATCTGCTTTACCTTTACCGTAGGTATAATATTGCGATTGCTTTACCGTAGGTATAAACGGGCTATATGCAATACCTACTCGTATGCTTATCTTTACCGAGTGAAGTTCGTCAATCTACGAGTACAACATAGGTACCTTAAGAAAAACTTTGTTTTCTTCTCGTCACTCATTCGAGTTATTTTTAAGAATAAAATGTAGGTAAGAACACTAAAACAACATTTTTACTATACTGAAATATATTAAAAATTAAGTACATCGGCTACAAATGCAATATACAGCGTACACAACACACTTTTTCTATGTATAGGTAAATGTCGGTTTAATAGATGACTATAAAAAACTGACTTGTGACATTTCTCAACATTGCTATACATTCGAGTATTATTATAAATAACTAGTAGTGTACAACTACATTAGCAATAAATAGTATTAAGATCAATAAATAAATTGCAAGATTCAATATTAATTGGTCTAATAAAATATACTTAAATCTACTACAAACATTCTAGATTTGCCCAACATAAATGCTATTATTTGTTCACATATTCGTAGTAAAGATTCTTGACTCGAATTTACTTAGTGGTAAATGCGTGAGATTAGACAGTGCGTCTGTTAAGGTTAGACGTGAACCATTTTAATTATATCTCTTGTCAATAAGAAAAATATATGGAGGCGACACAGGAAGAGAATGAGATCGTCACCTAAATAGGCCAAGCCTAAACCTGAAGATTATGCAAGGTCTAATTAAATAATTTAACTATCGGTAAAGTTGGAGTGTTACCTTCAATACCTGAATTGAAAGGGGTAAAACATCTCCGAACTCAAACTGAAATAATTAAGGCCAAAGATCAACGAATGAGATTTAACTTTTTTAAAACTTAAATACGCCTTCAAACTATTATAACGTAAACTGCTTTAGTAGATCAATTTTTTTGTGTAAAATAATGGTTAGGAATTATTCAGCTCGAAAATGTTTTACAACACTTTAAATTTTAGTTACAATCGAATATATTTTAAACCTCATCTAAACTCGGAGAAACGGACTTTAAAACAGGTTTTTTATAAAAAAATACTATTTTGAGTTCGTTGAAAGTTTTTTGTACATTAGACATACCTACGTGTTAAATATTTTTATTACTAGGTCTAATACATTCAGTGATAAATTCACTTAGGTACTTATTAAATCTTAAAAGAGATGAGATATCAACGTTCCTTACTTATTGAGAATTATAACATAACATTTATAAAATTTCTATTTGCTCATTATTACAATATAAGCACATACATATGTATATATTTTCTACACATTTTTTTCTATATATATAGATTATATGATAGTTATGCCAATTCAGCCGAAATCATAATAATCATACCGTTGTACCTCATTTTTTAGATTTATACAATTATTATAACATTAGAATAAATATATCACTAAATAATAAAACACTTTCCGAGATACAATATAGAACATAAATATCAAGAGACAAAATAAAATTACTATGCATAGGTAGGTATGATTTGAGATAGCAGTCTTAATTCAAAACAATATCACAACCAAAATAAAATGCTGAATTATTTAATAATCCTATAATTCACTATCACAAAATTAAGTACAAAAACACAGTTACTCGTACCTACTGCATAAATAAATAAATGCTACAGTAGAGCCGCCTGAAATTGGCGGAAATTTAATAAAAAACAAATAAAATAAGTTATAAAGCCTGTATTTGTGCATATATTTTATTTATCTAACTAAAGGTACCAAGGGAACCTAATCAATAGTCTCACGATTTGAGTATTTTAATGACGTGGCCGTACAATTTTAAATCGACGCACTTCAACTAAGAGCAGATCTTTCAAAAGCCAGTTAATGATGAATAAATTTTATGCTTTCTCTAAAACACGATCAAGAAAGATCAAATAGACCCGACTGACTATTGGAAAAACGGGTTATTCCAATGGGACGAACGGGAATTTCATACTATGTGTATAGAATTTACTTTATATTTTCGTTCGTCCCACTGGTGGCACGAAGCATGGTGGGACGAACGGGAATAACCCGAAAAATTGGTCCTTAACAGAATTAGAAAGACCCCTTTACCCACCCACCCCACAAGGTCTCACAAGGGTATATTTTACTTCAATAGCAACCATCACAGATCATTACTACAGCGATAGATAGTTAATATGAAATATTTTATATAAACTCATCAGAACCTTAGATTCTAAGACCCCTGATATTGGAGTTAAATAAATAGGTATTTTAACATAATTTACAATCTTATTTGGTTCGAAATCGACTTGCTTATGGTGTGACAACTTAAAATCAGTGATAGTACAGTTTAATTTTTATCCATAGCCAATTCGGTACAGGTTTTCTCTAATATTTCTTCCGACAGCGAGAAAAAGGCAGACTTGCCTCGATTAATTTGCAGTTCTGAAGCGTCATGATTGTGGCATCCTTTGACTTCTATGATATGCGATCCGACGGTCTTGACCACAGCCTTGCAGCACTTATAGGAGTGTGTCGAGCACGTCCACCTGACTACCCCATTACGAACAGAATGCTTGCAATACGAGTACTTATTGAACATGATTAGTGGCTTTCCGCGAAGGGATTGGATGAAAAAGGCTTGACGACCTGCAATAATTCACATTGGTTAGTGTTATGGCTATGATTAGTGCTATTATATATAAACATGCAAGTCTCATACGAAGAAAATATAGACATCCATTTCTTACCATCTGCCATTTTACTATGTTGCTACGCTAGAGATGTCTTTGATATCCACCAACAAAATTCATGGATATTATGGACCAATCAACATGATTGGTGGATATCACATCACGCGCATCCGTAGCAACGAAGCATATCACATCTTTGATGGAAAGGCAGCCTTGAGAGTATGTGCAGTATCAACCTAAATAAAAAATGCCGTGATTGCTAAAATGTCCAAAAATTTAAATATATACCTTTCTATAAAAACTAAATGGGATATACTTAGACCAGCCTTTCCCAAAGTGGGCGATAACGCCCCCTTACGGGCGCTGCAGGCCTAAATTGGGGCGTTGTGTAGAGGCTTGGGAGTTATAGTAGTTTTTAAGTAGATGAAAAGTGAGGTGGGGGCGCTAAAAATTATTTATTCTCAAAATGGGCAGTAGACAAATAAGTTTGGGTACTCCTGACTTAGACTAACATCGATTGCATCTCCTGTGGATAATTTAATATGAAATATTTTTGTTCAAAAATGGGCGACCTAGGAAAACATGTAGTAAGACAATCTCGGCATTTGAATTCTGTTATATTTATAAAAGAGCATTCGAGTTACGATAATACTGAAAACATACTGTACTGTTTTGTACTAATAACTACCTACTTATTTAGATAAAAATATTGTTAAGGCAAGATTTATTCCAAACAGAGATCACAGCATTCCTACAGTATTTATCACAAAATTAGCACCTTAATGTTACAAAATAGATTGATCCTCATTTCTGTAAAGTTATATATAAAAGTTATATATAATATAACCCTATTTATATAAAGTTTTCAATTATAGGATGTAACAAAATGTGTATGCTAAGCGAAATGCATCGAAAACAGCACATTATAAAGAACCTATTCACAAAATTTTAGACTCGAAACTACATGCTTATTTTTCAAGATTTATAAACATTTCTCAGAATTCTCCCTACTATCTGCAAAAATAGACATGTGTTTACACAACACATGTGATCACAATAAACATGTTACATCCTGTATAGATAACAGGTAATTAAAAATACAGGATGAGTAGGAACAAGTATACAAAAAATGTAAGTTATAAAAATAAAATTATAAACTAATATCAATTATAAGCGTGTACTTATGAAGAGAGCAAGGTCTTAACTAAAGTGAGTCCACACTATGCTTGTTATGTTAAGAGTGGGTACTTCCACATCTTGAAAGACTTTTTAAGTCTTAAAAGAAGGAGTTAAGGAAAGGTCCAACAACTGAGCGTTGTAAGTTGAAAACCTCACTGATAATATAATCAATTTAATATAACCATATCGAGGTGTCACTTGGACTTTTAATCCTTGCAAGTTGGATCTATTTATTAGTGCTTATTATGCCATTTATTGTTTCCTGAATTTTCAAATAGTGACGCTCACAGTTGTAGCCTAGCCATCAACACTCAACAACTTTTTTTATAAACAAAGATTTGAGATTCAATTCTCATTGCATTCAGCGAGATGTACTTTAATTTGTCTAGGACACATGAAACTTATACAAAAGCTTAAATAATGCGTAGATATGTACCTACCTATGTATGAGCAATTATTATTTACTAAGGTATCCAGTTTCTGGATATTTAACTAGCCTTACACACTTTGATCAACTAATTTGATATATGGCCTCTTGTTATTTATATATAACCTACATCTATACATACAGATAATAAAACTTTTTCAACTAAAACAGCCAATTTTTTAAATTACAAAAAAAAAAATCAAATCGCCCGGTTCAAGAAAACAAGGCAATTCGGCCATTTGTCTAATGAAGTGACGATCACGAAACGTCACTTCATAATGTACAAATGTATGTGCAATGCGCAAACACAGGTGCACTCTGTAATGAAACGATATAAATATTACACTGACTAAGCAAGGGTTTCCATCCAGGGTTTCACTTCAATGATTATAGAGCTCTCTTGTACCATGATAATACCTAGACTAGCTAACAATAATAATATAATTATGGAATGGTAAACAAATTAGTAACTTCTAATGCAAATCACAACACACGAATTTATATAAGTAGCCCAGAACTACCTAAATACGATCTTTTCCAAAGATCGCATTTCGATCGAATTATTCGTGCTGCAAGTCATAAAAATTATGCTTTATATAGACGAGTCCACACGGAGCGAGTGTGGACGTGCCTTGTATATCTACTTACGAGCGAGGCACGAAACAAAATACGCGAGCATCCGTGGGCGAGGCAAATGACTCGAGGCGCCTTTGCCTCGGCCGAGGCACGTCCACATTAACCTGGCTCTGTAAAGACCCGCCTAATACAAAATATACCGTCGTCAAACAAAAAACTCAGTGGGTGGATGGTTGTGATGATTCTTCGCGTGTACCAGTTTATTTCGATCAGTATACGCCTTTGCCTGACAACCTTGGCTACTGTGAGTGTAGCAACACCACTGGCACTTGTCTCCAACAAAGTGATATCTCGTAAAAGTGAAATCGCCCAGCTTCATTAGTTTCTCACCGTCGCGCGAGGTCATGAATTTAACTGTAATCAAATTGTGAATTTAAAAACAAATCTGACGTGAACATTAATAATTCCATTTTTCTCAGCCACAATTCTGCTAATTATGCAAGAAATGTCTTTAGGTATCTTCTGGTCGAAAAGGAAATGAGAATAAAATGGGAAATTTACGTACGGAGAAAAGCCAAACAGCATGAAATTATTTAAAAACATTTTCATTTTTATCATCCCCATAACGTCATCATTACAAAGGATGAGGAAAATCTTTTGCGTTCTAATGCAAAAGGTAGCAAATAGCATAATAATATGTATATTATTTTAAAGTATGTACAGGTACCTATAATCTATAATGATTTAATCACAAAACAAGAGAATTCAGAGGAATAATAAAATAATCAATAATATAATATTACAAATATATTAGTATCAGCACAGGCATGATAAAGTGTTCATTTTATAGGAAAAAAAAAACAATTGACCTAAACGAATTTTTACATCTAAAATATCTATATAATGATAGCAAAGTAACGTTTCTGTATTTCATAGTAAATAAAAATATAGTAAGTACATCAACTGCAATCTTTTCTACATTTTAAACAGCAACTAAGGTAAATCTTGATCACCTCTTTGGAAATATTACAATATTTGGTTTTGATTTCATCATCCATCACTGCTAAATCTGCATGTTTGAACAAAAGATGCATAGTATGTAAAACACCAAACAAATTATCCGTTGGTACATAAAACTTTATGCTACCACCTTCTTCTTTAGGCTGGATCAATTTTTTGGTACCGTTCACTTCCATGACATCATAATTTGCCAGCATTTTGTAGTCAATAAAACTTTTAGTCTCTTTGTTCTTTATGTTGGTGACTTCATCTATCAGCTCCAGATAACTTGTGGTGGTCATCAGATAGGCACTGTTGCTTTTCTTTCGCTTCATGAGCCTCTCCAACTTGTCAGTAAACTCCTTTTTCATTGGAGTTACATTTTTTTCTGAAAATTGTTCTAACCAACCTGAAAAATGAATCTTTTATCATTTCAAACATAATATACAAACCTTTGTAATAATAAAAAATTAAATTGTAAATCATGTGATTGTCAATACAGATCTGAAATTTTCAGGCTGCAAGTAATAAGCCATTTGTTTCCGCTTTGTCTGTCAATCACTCAGTAATGGAAGAGGTTTATTGATTAACTATTTACCGTCTCAAACCAACTTCTACGGGATATTTATACAAAATACTATTTTAACTTTAGCACCATTTATTATTATTTATAAACATTTACTGCAAACCATTTCAGAGTGTTGTAAGCATATGAACCTGTGGCACATTCTACATGTATACCTAGTTTTTCTATTTACCTTGTTCTCAACACATGGTATACAACATTTTCGTATATTTTGCGCGAATATTTCCAGCTTTTCTTTTTTAATTTTTTTCTTAATTTTCCTCTTAACTTTGGACATTCTTACTTTAAACACTGAAATCGGTATAAGAAATTAGATGTAAATAAATAACCTAATGGATCTATTATTTTATAAGATAGGTACAGAGTAACAGTTCACATTTTGAAATTCTTTCACATAGATCCACTTATGTAATACTTAGGACGAAAAATTAGTTCCAGCAGTTTACTTTTGTACTTACATAATTAATATTAGGTTAGTATTAGTACTTACTCAAATACATAATTATATAGCTTTAGATATGTTTCTTCTATGCTGCTCTGGGAGTGAAATAATAATGTACAATACTACAGCTGCTTCTCTTCCCGTGCATACTGTACAAGTCAGCAGAGGGACAAGAGGGTCTTGGTGTTTTGAAGGCGACGGGCTGACCACCTGTCACTACTAACCGAACTTGTACATCTCAACTATACCCTCAAAATTGGTCAGAAGTGGCACCATGTGGTTCTATCGGCCCTTGGTGCTCTGCCTACCCCGTAAGGGATAAAGGTGTGATTATATGTATGTATGTAGATATGTTTGTTCCAACACTCTGTTACTTCCCCTATCTTTTTAACTATAAATATAAATGATAGGTTTTAGAATGAAAGGACAGCTGGTACTTGGAGCCACAGTTCCAAAAACTGAATAAAAGACATCAGCTAACAAAATACACTGTAATATTTTTATTGACAACAAAGTATCACTAATTATTAATGGCTTATAAAAATTTCAAATTCATCCATTGTTTAAAACCTTTCAAAATAACTCTGTTGTATGTATGAAAATACAAGAAAATCATACATTAGTTAGTAGACTGTAAACTGAACACTATGCTAATTTTCATCACTACATATTGCAAGAATTATAACATTTACCAAAGATATAAAGTTCAAAATAATAGCATAAACCTGAGCTGTAGTATGAGAAGACAATCCAAATTAGAAAGTGAACTAAAGCGACACGAATTTAGTTAGTTTCTTTTATTAACATACATTTTTGAGTCTAAATTGTGCTAATAGTTTATCTTACATATGAAAACTATCATTATTAAAGCAGTCTTACATAGTTTAGTCCTATAATTCGAGTAAACATACTTTAGAGGTTATGTCACTAAAACTCACATATCACATTGGAGAATTATTTCACAGACACGGTACACCATAAATGGCAATAAAATTATTTGAATTAATACAACACAAATAAAAATTTAATACAGCTTTAGGTAAAAACACATTAAAAACACGATCTACAATACAAACACTCGTCAGCTGTCCGTGTACTAAAGCAAATGTCAATGTCACTGTCAACCACTAATTTTTTTTTTTTTGTTTTTTGTTGAGTTTATCCCGAAGGAAAGGCAAGGGGAACCAAGCCCATACAGCCATTGTCTTTAGTAAATGATTTCTGAATTTATGATAGATGATAATGATGGTTATGAATGGAAACGTCGGGAAAATCCTCAAGAACAAGTGTTAAGTTAGTCAAAATGAAAAATAATTGCAGAAACAACTTACATGGGCCCATGAAGAAATCGTATTCCGGCTAAAGTTTTACTCAGCTTACCTGCGTATAAAACCATGCACACGCACTAGATTCACATCACAAGTAATCAAAATATAACTTATCTACCAGAAAACATCACTTTACGGACACATGCAAGTCGTTTACAAATAATTTTTGATTTTCACAAGAAAATTACACCTGCACCCTTCCAGCTTTTCCCGCCGAATCCTCAACCACTAAATTGATTTTACATTTTACACGAACTTAAGGCAATAGAATACTTTGTGTGCATCCCAATAAGTGGAGAAACGTATGTATGTATTTTATAATTATTTTACTATCGTTAACTTTTGTAAGAACCTTAGATTAACGATAGGTCTTCGCTCCGCAAATCATTATTCTAAGGTAAGAACATAATTTTAATATATGAACATATTTCTATGTATTAAATATGATGGAAAGAAAGAAAAGAAAGAAATATATTATTAAGAAAGAAAGGATATCTTGTGGTTTTATTATTGATTAGCTCATTGCTATCTTAAGTAAGTAGGTAGGTAGGTACATTATGTGGGTTGTTCTTCTTTTTATTCTACAATTTTATTAGACACTCCGTCCGCATGGACTACAGAAAAAAACAAAATATCGAAATCATCCGGGATAAAAACATTTTCCCGGGATAAAAAGTAGCCTATATGTTAAGTGGGACCTGACACAATATATTCCTGAAAACTGCATCGAAATCAGTTCAGCCGTTTCTGAGATTAGCGTGCACAAATGCACAGACAAACCGACAAACCAACAAACAGACGAAAATTCCAAAAATCATTGTTTTGGGCACTATTGCGTTCATAAAGGTATTCTATAATATTTTTTCTTATATATCTTCCATGTACAGACAGCGATCCGTTACATTTTTATTATATGTATAGATTTTAATTATTTAGGAAAAAATATAAAGCTTCGGTCAGTATAATTCATTTCTATGGTCAGTATAAAGGTGTGTAGCTACTCCGCGCATGTTAGAACTGTGCGTCGGCAGCTACATATACGTGCGAGCAAGATAACAATATCAACCATCTCCTTCATACCCATCGTTGCGATCGTTTGTGATTGGTCAATTTAATTTATTACTTCTTACACCACCTTAGTTCATAAGTACCTAGCCTACGTTTAAATATAATTCAATTAAATTCATTCCGAAATCAGCAGTCAAGACTTTTAATACTCTACAAACGCCAGTCTCTTAAGTGGGTTCCTACGGTGCGTGATATTGCAGACGGACGAGGACCAGCCCGCACCACGCACTGTGGGAAGTGGTGGGAAGGGTATCGTCCGTGGTAAATGCAGACATGTCCGTCGCGGTATTGCAGATCCGTGACGAGAGATAGCTACAGATGCGAACTTCAGCTCGTGCGGAGCGGTCTGTAGGCATGAACACAGTCGAGCTCTATAGAACCTCTTTGGACCCGAATAAAATTATATGTTTGACATTTCGTTGTTGATTGTCATTGCTCTAAAACGCGGGAATGGGCGTTTTATGGCGTTTTGCCACTAGACGGCACGCTACTCCATCGTCATCGTCGTCGTCAGCCTATTGCAGTCCACTGCTGGACGCAGGCCTTCCCCAGAGTATGCCATACGGCTCGATCTCCCGTTTTTGCCATGCAGTCACTGCCAGCCGCCCTTTTCTCCATCGTAAGTGTATTGAATTCTTCAATTACAGTAACTAATGCGAGTACTGCGCCTTTTTCTTTCATTGAATGAATTCATTAAGGCTGGAGTGTTCGGTAAGGAGTACCGGCAACGGCGGCAGTTTGATCAGTTGAATCTTTCGTTTTTAGCGTAGTCGAAAGACTGACCTTAATCGGATGATTCATCTGGGCTATAGGTACACAGTAGGTATCGTAAAAGCACTTTCGGTGCCTACCACCTGGTACCACCCAATCGTGTTCGTAATCATTGAGCGAGAAATCCTTTGTATCAAGAATGATATTTATATTACGAGTATATGTATATTTTAGGACTGGGAAGAACAGAATTTCAAAATAACAACTTTATACATATTTACTTATTTTTTATAGTTCCTTTCCTTTCAAGGGCACAGAATTGTAAGTACTTGGAATGCTACCTTTTCTATATCTTAGTCTGTCACCATGAATAGTTTAGCTGGCATCTTGAAGTACGGAAAAGAATTGAAACAGTTACTATGGCATCAGCTTGGCGTTTTATTGTCCCTCCAATACCACCAGCCGCTCCTTTTCGGTGCCTTGATTTGAAAAAGTTCCAAGATATTTAAATAAGGTCAAAAGAGTAAGGTACGTCTTGGTTGAGGCGGTTTTCTTCTCTACTTTTGACACTTTTGTATCGTACTTTAATGGCCTTAGAAAGAATGATGTACTTCTTTGTAAGTATTCTGACTATTGGTCTGACTTTTGTTGCTGAAACAGCAGTTTTTTCTTCTCTGTTCTTTTTTTATTTCCTTCTCGCCATCTTCGCTTCTTGATACGATGTTCTAGGATGCTCATGTCAGCTACCAGCTTCTTTCGAGCATGGTATCTTTCTAAGTTCTTACGCTTTACTTCAGCTACCTTTTCAGGGTAATTTTTTTGTTTCTCCCGATAACGACGCTGTTTTTCTGCTGGTGTTAATGGCTTCCTCTTTGCTATGATAGTACCTGTAAATAGGAAATAAGTAACTTGCCAGCGGTGTTTAGTTTTAATTGTGTATTTACCCAACTGCATAACTCTTTAAATAAATTTATATTTCAAAACAGTAACTAAAAATATGAGAAAGATAAAAAACCGTCCGCCTTCCGGAAACGCTTAATCCCCTCGTACGATACCCACGGGCAGGCACGGGATGGTACAAACTCTACTCCGCTGGCACCACGCGGCCTATTCCTGTTCATTTTCGGGTAGTGTGCTTAAAATGCTGGCCGCATTGCCGCGTTGAGTGGCGAGGCTTATTCTTCGCCAGTATAATTTTACTTTGACGCATACGAAGAACTTAAATGGTAATCAACTTTATACCAAAAACCACTTGGTTAACCCAAGATCTAGCAACCGTAGAATCAAATCCGCATCATATCTAAATGTCTAAACGTTTACATGAGTGCATTTGCAATTTGTGGTAGGTATTGTATTTTTTTATTTTTATTTATATCACACATCATTTAACACATAATTATATCTTTCACATAGGTATAATATAAACTTCTATAAGTTTTTCTATATACCTATCTATAAGTAAAAAACATTTAACCACATAAACATCATGATAACTACTACAACCTTAAACATTTTGCCTAGAGTGCACTTCATCGAATATTTCGCATACACGATGGCGCTTTATCAGTTCTTGGAAGTGACATTCAAACGTTCGAGGTACACCGTACACATAGTCTAGTACTATACCCCATTAATGGAGTTATTTATACGGCAAAAAGTATACAACGGCGTTTGGACGAGTTTGAGCAGATAAGACAGTCTCAACAAAAGACACAACTGGTCAAGTCCATGTACAGCATGTTTCAATTTATTATTGCAAACATATTTGAATAGTAATTTTTTAATTTTATATTTAAAATTCTTTTCGTGCAAATAATTTTTTAATACAGGTGGTAAAGTATTTATCAAATATGGTACAATATATTCACTAGTGCGTTTACCATAGTAATTTGTTACTTTTGGTAGTGGCAGTTTATTTTTTGAATTTCTTGTGTATCTTTTCAGCGTTAGGATTTTATAGTTATTGTGATCAAAATAGTTTTCTGTTAAAAGCGAGCATTGTACTTTCTCATGTACCGGTATTATTTTACATTATTATTTATTATTATTTTAAATAAAACAAATATAGCGCTATTTTATGAAATCTATTGGAAGATAGAATAAGAAATGGGATGATCAGAAAGAGATAAATGAGGACGTGGTGACGAAGATTGAGAAGGGTATGTTGAGGTGGTTTGGACATGTGGAGAGAATGAGTGAAAGTAGACTGACAAAGAAGGTGTACAACGGAGGAGTAGATGGAAGGGTTGGAAGGGAAAGACCTCGCCGGCCTTTCACTGATCAAATTGGTGAAATTCTAGAGAAAGTTTAGGTCAAGGGAACCCTAAACCGACGAGCGTGCATGAAGACTATCATGAAAGTAGATGAAGCGAAAGAGGTGTCAGGACCGTAGCAAATGGAGATCCGTGATCTCTGCCTGTTCCAGCGTGTTCCTTGAAGTACAATGATGGTTCTCACGGAAAGAAAAAAATAAAAATTGCCTTTTCCACTTTTCCTTTTCCATAGCGGCGGCCCAGGACTTTGTCCACGTGAAAGAGCATTACACCCGTGCTAAGCCGGGGCGGATTCCGATTTTCAGGACCTGAAAGATCCTACAAAAAAATCTATAGAATTATCTCCGTTAAATAACTTATTCTTTCTTATCTGCGATGGCGATGCCAGTTTCATTCGTTTTAGTCATGAGAGTGACACTGGGTAAAAAAATTCTGCAGTCGGGTTTTTTCTATAAATTACTTCTCCAGTTGTTCCATTTCTTCTTTAAACTGTTGTTTATTAAATTTTATTAAATAAATTATTAAAATAATGTATTGTAGCTAACTTAGAAGCTTAAGCTTAATACTATTTCTATATAATTTTGTTGTATCTCTTTTAACATCTTTCCCTCCCCTTGAACTTGATATTTCGGACGAAATCGGCGTAGAAGATGGAGACATACGTGGAGTATTGGAGCCGGCATTTAAAAGTACCTCTTCGAGCATTTTCTTTTTCTCCCTTCGTTTTTTATTTCCTTCTCGCCATCTTCGCTTCTTGATACGATGTTCTCGCATGCTCATGTCAGCTACTAGCTTCTTTCGAGCATGGTATCTTTCTAAGTTCTTACGCTTTACTTCAGCTTCCTTCTCAGGGTATTTTTTTCGTTTCTCCCTATAACGACGCTGTCTTTCTGCTGATGTTAATGCCTTCTTCCTTACCATGATAGTACCTGTAAATAGGATATAAATAACTAAACATACAAGAAGATAAACTTTCCGTAGGGATAATTACCATAATGTAATGTGTTTTGTATGTATTTCAGTATATCTCGGATTCATAGAACGTGACATATCTTTCATTTTACTCCTTCGTCGTGTACTTTTTGTCACAGTAAATATGTGACGTAGTTGTCATGTGACGGAGTGGTAAAAATTTGTTGCAATGTCTACATTAAAGTTTATATATAATGTACCTATATCCATCCATTAGTGTGGCCAATAAACTCGCCTTCAACCCATCTAAATGTTGCGTCATGACCTTTAGCCGTGCCCGAGTGCCGCTGCTTGCCCAATATAGGTATGTTAGGTTAGAAACCATTAAGCCGGGTTAGCTCTGTTGTGGATCTTGGAGTTGCTTTTGATTCCCGACTAAATTTTCACCAACACATAACCTCCATCGCCGCCAACTGTTACCATAGGTTAATTCTCTAGTAGTTTCTTAATATGTAACTCCCGTGACTTCCACGACTCTAGTACCATAAAATTACTATACACGGCCCTTGTGCGAAGTAAAATTGAGGTAGCTGCAATTGTTTGGAACCCCCACGAGAGTACTTATGCTTTAAATATTGAATTGTATCAGGCGTCACTATTCGGAAGTTCAAATCTCTATTGAGGGATCGCCCGCCACCGGGCCCTATACCCTCCGCTGACCCTCGGATCTGCCTACTCATGATCACGAACACAAGACACTACAGTCGCAACGAGAAGCCAGATCCAAGCACCTAGCATGCAACCATAAATACATAGCTGCTAATCCGAAAACCAATTAAAATTTTAATCGACATATGTTTCGTCAACACCCGTGGCATCATCAGGATTAGTTTTCCATGTTAGTTCTATCTACCGAACCAACTAACTCAATACATTTTATTTTTGCTGTAGTCCACGCGGACGCTAAGTCCACTAGTAATAAATATTTTGCATAAAATTACTTACGATAGGAAGCGGACATAAAACGTCAGGTAGTAGAAGACACGAATTTAGGAATTTTTAAA
Source organism: Carposina sasakii (assembly GCA_014607495.2). Taxonomy (NCBI): domain Eukaryota; kingdom Metazoa; phylum Arthropoda; class Insecta; order Lepidoptera; family Carposinidae; genus Carposina; species Carposina sasakii. Next base: position 11,496,266 of record CP053158.1, read on the forward strand.
TATTTTATTAAAATTGACAATAAATAATGTATAATACTATGGTCGATTCCGGCAGTCACACTTAAACCTAAACGTAAATTTAGTCCTACCTGTCCTTATCTCTTTCAGCCATTTATATTAAGAACGGAGAGAGACAGACCTGATCATATAAAAAAATTATGGACCTGACTAAGATTAAATCGTATATAGTGTTCTGTGGTGTTTGATATTCAAAAGTTGTAGGATATTTCTACATTTTGTTTTATTATACATGTTATTTCAAGTTTCTTTGTTAATAGGTTTTCTATAGTGGGCTGGATTAATGGTTCAGATGTTCTTGCGCTTAGCAAGCTTAATGTGATGCGGTGAATTTTTTATATGTATACATAAGATATAGATATCTAAGATATATATTATACATAGGATGCTCCGACCAATCTTTTGGCAATGCCTCTGAATCTGATTAAACTCGTCTACAATTTGACTACAAGTCCAGATTTTGTTGTGATGTAAAATGGAGGCGGATGGTTGTGGTCTTCATCCAAAAAGTATACCACGTTGTTGAAATTCATTTTAGCCTTCGCCGTGCATTTCTGAGCACGCTTACTGGAGCAGATCCAAAAGGGCGATGATTTGTTTAATCTCGAGTAAGTGTAACCGTTGATCTTGATAATATAACCACCGCGTGAGGTGTCCAAGATTTCGTATGGAATACCTAAAACAAAATATAATAGAAAACCATATTTAGCACGTGGATACCTATCCAAACTATATCATACCAAATATTATAGGTACATAGCTTTACATTTATTATCAACTAATATTCGCCTTATTGATTTTAAAATACTATAATTTCCTTGATTCATCCATAACTTCTTTATATCTCCATTTTTTAAATGTATTTTGAAAAAGAACATACAGCATAGCACATTCAATGTTCAGCCTGACGTGATGTGAGCAGTGAGTACCTCTCATCGGATGAAGAGTTTGCTACATCTCTCATATTAGTGCATATTAACGTGGTTGAACAATCAAATATTGCCATTCTGGTTACCCCATTTTGGAAAACTTGGCCGTTTGTGTGTGTGTATATATATATATATATTATCAAATGATTCAAATTTTTCCGTGTTATTACAAAATAATTAAAACATTTTTTAAGCTAAACATGCCCTAAATTTGGCTGATATACCATACACTTTGCCGTCAAATGTCATATTTAAATGGAGTCTAGCTTTAGACGCTCTTTTGTAATAACACCGTATGAGATCGAACGGAGACATATTCAATTCAATTTTTGTTAATGACCACAACTGTGTCAAGACACAATGAAGAGATACATTGCTTTCCTATAAAAAGTTTTGCAAGATGTCAAAGTAAAAGATGTTTGCCTTAAAAGAAAATATTATTTAATCACTATCGACTCATTAATCACTTCAGCTTGTTTCATACCTAGGTAAGTATACTCGTACAACTTCATCTTAAATGTGTTACAATGTCAAAAGCGTCAGAGCCAAGAACCTGGCAATAAAAAGAAGCTTAAATTTTCAACACTCATTTTTTAGTAAGAAGCTTGGTTTCCAACTTCCTCCATCTCTATAGTCAGAGCCATCAAAATCGAGAATGCTAGGCGCATAGATGCCGTCCATTGACATGCGATTTTTTTTTGCATTTTTAGACGCTCCCCTCCCCCCGCCCAACTGGGGCGTGCCGAGACGGGAAGTCGTCGGCGGTGCATGAGGCCACGCCGCTTTTTGGTTAAGAAATCGCCCGTTTGACCAAAAATGAATACACGTGATATCTTACTACCCCCTCCCCCTTGTGATGTTTCGTGATTTTTATCAAACCCCTATCCCCCCCTTCAAGCCCGGGTTAATGGATGGCCCCATAGGTCAGGCCCAGAGGCAATTGTACCGTGATGAAAAAGATGAATTCCATCAACAATATGAAACATAGGGTCCTGGTGATTATGTCCAAGGTAGGCATCAATTATGATGTCATGACGAAATTTGATGAAGGCAGGACATATTTTAGACTTCTTCTGCGCGCAAAGCCAGGTCCGCGAGTTTTTATTGGCTTTTCTAAATAAGTTTTTGTTCGCCAGTAACCCTGTACCTCGAGTTGTCTTTATTATCTTGTATGCTATTGTGTTTGGACCGCAATTTTGTACTGTAAAAATAAATTGAACTATTGAAAATAACATTTATGTCAGCATTAACAAAGGTTTACCTAGTAGGTACCATCTCATATTATCATAATAACGTTTTAAACATTTGAATCACAGCCGGTTTTCTTGATTAACCTCTCTCTCTTTCAATTTTTTTAATGAAATGAACAAATTAAATTATTTATTAGATATGAAAGCATACACAACTTGTTGTTTGCCAATTTTTAAGTTATGTGGGTAGGTACTTTCTATATTTGTTACGCATTTCTGTCGAGCATTCGTGGGTGTGATACTACGTCTACTTCAGAAATATTTCAAAGTGATTTTCTTTAAGAACACACAATTTCAAAGAAATATAATCTTCTTCTTCTTCAGCCTATTGCAGTCCACTGCTGGACATAGCCCCTCCCAGGGCACGCCACAAGGCTACTGCCACAGGGGGGTTTAGCCCATAGTGACCACACTGGGCAGACGGTTTGGTGACCGCAGTGTGAAAAAATATTATAAAATTATACAAAGATATAAACATACCTGAGCTACCAAATCGAAATAGCCAGAATTCCAGAATGTTATCATGCAAATATTATTTCCTGTTACTGATTTCTTAATCTACCATTACAAGCATCATTTTGTAAAGCGTTTTTTAATAGCGTTGTGGTAATTTTATTTAAGAATATAAAGCTCATTATTTTCTTCGTCTAATTTACTTCACACTTAAGAAGTAAATTGGATGAAGAAAATGATGTGCTTTTTCATACAATCTTTTCTTAAATTACGCCTCCAATAATACCTAAGCGACTCCATGAAAAAATTTCAACTTTCTATCACTATAGGTTTCAAGCATGATATTTGCCGTCAATACATAATTTATGGGAAATAAAAATTCTCCAGTGTTACAACCAAGACTATTAGTAGTACAACCGGCAAAGACATCTTCCGTGTTAATACCACGACAAGTAATAGTAACAGTAGTACAACGGGCAAAAATATCTCCCGTGTTAAAACCACGACAATTAGTACGAGTAGTAACAGGGGCAAATAAATACCCGTTTTACTACTAGTACTAAGACCGGTAGTAACACGGGTAACGAAGGGTTTTAATTTATTTGTAGTTTTGCTCTGCATCTCTATTTAAATTTAGAGCAAATGTTATACTCGCATTTGTTACGTCAACAGGTTGAGCCGCACTGCGAAAAAGTGTGCCTTTGAACATTTAATGGAAACGTCAAAATAGCTCACAAATGCATTTATTAAGAAATATCTTTCATTTTCCCTTTTTCACATTTTCATTCTAATATAATTACAATAGTAGGTACTTTGTTTGACAATGTTTGGCTTGTTTGGAACAACACTGACACAACTGCAAAAAAGGCGAATGAAATATTTAGAGAGTTCAATATTTTTTATGTGATTCTATTGGTTTTACATATTTTGAGTTGTATCCCTGGTGCTCCAAATGAGCAATTTATACTCTAATATATTTTCCGTCGGCCGTTTTATAGAGATTTGGTGGGGGATGTGTATGTATACTATCAGAGCTTATTATGTGTCCGTCTTGATCTATTTGTAGTTTTGCTTTACATAGCCGTTTATATTTGGAGCATACGTAATATTTGTAACGCTGATGAATTGAGCCGTGCCGATAGAAAGTGTGACCTCTAAACATCACTAATTTTCTACCGCTGAGATCAATAATTTCATAATTATCTGAAAACGTCAAAAATGTTAATAGAAACATCAAAAAACCTATTTATAAAAAACATCTCTCATTTTCCTTTTTCACATTTTTTATGCTAATACAATTTTGGATTTATGCAATTTTGGAGTTGTACCCGTGTTGTTCCAAATGAGCAACTTATACTCTTATATATTTTCCCTCTGCCGTTTTAAAGAGGTTTGGTGGAGGATGTGTATGTGCACAATCAAAGCTTATAATGTGTCCGTCTTGATCTATCTGTAGTTTTGCTTTACAAAGCTGTTTATATTTAGAGCAAACGTAATATTTGCAACGCTTACGTCTTGAGCCGTGCTGAGAGAAAGTGTGACCTCTGAACATCAATACTTTCCTGCTGCTGAGATCTATAATTTCATAATTATCTGAAAACGTTGAAAATATTAACGTAAACGTCAAAAAACCTTACAAAAACATTTATTAAAAAATATCGATTTATTTACCCTTTTCACCTTTTATGCTAACACAATAACAAATAGTATTTCGTGACAGTAAATATTATCATTTTATTAGGATACTTAGCTTGTTTACAATACTGACATAATTGAAAAAAGCTAATATCCTAGGAGTCATAGATTTATAATTTATAACATAGTGAGATCTATGACAAAATCCTACGAGTGTACTTCAAGATTTTTATGTGATTTGGTCAGTTTCACTTTTTCGGAGTTGTACCTGTGTTGCTCCAAATGAGCGACTTATACTCTAATATATTTTCCGTTTCCGTCCTATAATTTATGACAATACACAGTGTGTTATGAAGCCCATTTTTCGGAATCTACTTTTTATCACAAAATCCTGAAGATCTAATCAATTAAAACGCGAGAGTAGAACTCCCGAGTGACAAAAAAGCTTAGCTTCGAAGAAATTTTTTTTTAAAAATCAGTGTTTTTTTTCCGGATATATTTTTAGAAAAAATCCTTCTCGCAAACCAATCATATTTTAAATATACGACAAATGTGGTTCGTAAGTACTTTACAAGCTTCATCTTTTGAAGCTATTATCGACCTTGTAGCTGCCTTAGAACAAGAGAAATTATTTTTTTTCAGTTTTTCGTATTATTTTTTTTTTCTCTGTCAATCCAGCATAATTGGAAAAGTTACCTGAATGAAAAATTAGATCTTATATCCCTCTACCTACCACAAAAAAATCACGCCCAAATTGCGTGGAGTCTAGAAGTTAAGGTCAATTTTATAAATATCCGGTTTTTTATTCATTAGGGTTGTCACTTTTCCAAATATCGGATATCCAATTTTTTGTTAGGTTTAAACTTAACCTTCCAACCTATTATTTCAGTGATGCGTTATGTGTGGCATGGGAAGGGGTCCACCCTCGTTAGACTTTTTGTTAAAACCCCATGTCAATACATAATAACGTTGAGAAACGGGGGTGAGGCATCATGGAGCCGTTCAAGACCCATGATGCTGCTTTGCCTCAGCAGAGTCTGACCCGCTCTGCTGGGGGATGTCCTTCTGGGCCCCGACCAGAGGACTTAATGCAAGGGGGGCATGAGGGCGCCAACCCTCTTGCTGGTCAGCGAGTGGCACTTGAAGCTGCGGATAGCGCCGCTGCCGGCTCTCTTCACCCTCCGGGAGTAGCCGAAAGTTTGCAAGGAGATGATTCTAAGAAAATACTTACTCGTCTGGATGTGTTCAAAATGTTTGCGAACAAAACAAAACAATTGTCACTGGTGGACCGCGTAGATATGATTTTTGACCATTTCGGGAATAATTACGATATTTCCACTAGTAAAGTAGACTTTGCACCTGTTCTTTCAACATTTTTGAGCAAGAGCAATATCAAATACAAACAGTGCAACTACGCTATGAAATATTTCACAAAAAAACATAAAGATTGGCTAAGTCAGATAATAATAAGCGGAGACCTTAAAACTGCCACACCTGCGGATAATTCCAATTGTATGTCACCAAAAAGCAGTGCCTTTACTGACTTGAGCACACGTCAACAACTCCGATCGCGCCGTAACCTAGAAGCACAGCTGGAAGATGAGCCTGTCGTGAAAAAAGTAAAAGCTTTTTCAGCATCACTGTCCATTGATGGAGTACCTATGTCATCCAAATTGGCAAAAGATATTGAAAAGGTAATTCATTCATGTTTAGAAACCAAAAATTCACCTGCAACTATACTGAAGAAAATTGAACACCACAACCAACCCTATACGCCAGAAGAAGCACTTGCCGCTATAATTGACAGAAAATTATCAGTGGAAACCTACAACTTTCTTCACTTGGATCTCCAGGAGCGTGGATTTTCTGCCTTCCCTCCCTACTATAAAGTCCAAGAAGCCCGAAAATCTTGTTACCCTTCTGCTATTATAGTGTCAGAGAGAGAAGCTTCGGTTCCATTTCAAGCCCTTTTGGAACATACATTTGAGAGAATATTAAAATTAAATGATGAAGTTGTATCACAGTTCTGCACTCAGAGGTCTTTAAATGAATTGGATTGCATTTTGCACGGCAATTATGGTTTTGATGGTAGCACAGGCCAATCATTCTACAAACAAGCATTTTCTGATGTGGAAGGTGGAGAAGAAAATTCTCTCATAGCCACCACCTATATCCCGTTGGTGCTTAAGACCCCCGATGGTTACATCCTATGGAGAAACCCCAGCCCCCAATCATATCGGTACTGCAGACCATTATGCATTCAGTATAAAAAAGAAACTAAGGAGTCCACTTTGTCCGAAAAAACAAAATTAGAATCTCAGATCACAAATCTGACCCCTTTATTAGGTGAAACATCCAAGGGCCATAAAATAAGGGTCTCCTGTGAGTTGCATTTTGCTGCCATTGACGGTAAGGTGTTAAATACAATTTTAAATACCTCCTCTCAAATGCGATGTCCATATTGTAGCCTAACTGCTACTCAATTCAATAATATTAATATGGCTTTAGAAAAACCAATAAATCTGGAGGCTTTTAAACATGGCATAAGTCCACTACATGCATGGATTCGAGTTCTTGAGTTCCTTTTGCACCTTGCCTATAAGAAAGTAGTGAAGATGTGGCGAATACCAAGTAACTCTGAACAAAGTCGACTTGTTGATGCTAGGAAAAAAGCCATTCAAAAACAAGTGAGGGAGAAATTAGGGTTACTTGTCGACGTTGTGCGTCCTAACTCCGGCACTACGAATGACGGAAACACTGCGCGAATAGCCTTGTCTGACAAAAATCGACAAAAATCCTTTGCAGACATTTTGGATATCGATAAGTGGTTGCTGGACGACTTACATGTTATTTTAACTGTCATGTCCAGTGACTTACCTATCGATGATCAAAGATTCGGTGATTTTTGCAAACAAATTGCTTACAAATACGTCGACAGTTATCCGTGGCATCCAATGACAGTGACATTGCATAAAATATTAATACATGGTGCTCACATAATTAAATCAACGACACTGCCCATTGGTATGCTGTCAGAGCAAGCTTCCGAATCAAGAAATAAATATTGGAGAAGTGATCGCGAGCACCATTGCAGAAAAATGGATAGGATCAGAACAATGACAGATCTATTTCACAGGGCTTTAGAATCGTCTGATCCTTTGATATCAAATGCTCGATTAAATGAAAGACGAAAAAAGAGACTCAAAGTGCCTTTACCAGCTGCGGCAATAAAGTTATTAAAACCTGCAGCCATTCCACATTTTGAAGGTACCGAAGAGACGCAAGACTTTGATTTAGAAGAGTGTTTGGCCCTCCGAGTTGAAGAAGACTAAAGTGAATTTGAATTTATTTTTAACGCACAACCTATGGTTATCTGGAAAAGATGGCGTAGTAGCGGTAAGCCCACCTATTTGTAATGTAGTATATTTTGCTCCTTATTGTTTTTTCTATTGTTACTGTTGTGCAATAAAATGTTTTTGTATGTACATATTGTAAACACATTTATCTAATTTGTAACGTTAACATAATAATTATTATAGTTTTGTTTGACGTACGTACGTTTGTTTTGAATGTTATATATTTTATTGTTATTATACCCCATCCAAATTGTTCACCCACCTCAGATAAAATTCCGGATATTCAAATTTCAAAAAAGTGACAACCCTGATCGAAACACATAATCGACCTTAACTTCTAGACTCCACGCAATTTGGGCGTGATTTTTTTGTGGTAGGTAGAGGGATATAAGATCTTCATTTTTATTCAGGTAACTTTTCCAATTATGCTGGATTGACAGAGAAAAAAAATTAATACGAAAAACTGAAAAAAATTAATTTCTCTTGTTCTAAGGCAGCTACAAGGTCGATAATAGCTTCAAAAGATGAAGCTTGTAAAGTACTTACGAACCACATTTGTCGTATATTTAAAATATGATTGGTTTGCGAGAAGGATTTTTTTTAACGATATATCCGGAAAAAAAACACTGATTTTCAAAATTTTTTTTCTTGGAAACTAAGCTTTTTTGTCACTCGGGAGTTCTACTCTCGCGTTTTAATAGATTAGATCTTCAGGATTTTGTGATAAAAAGTAGATGTCCGAAAAATGGGCTTCATAACACACTGTGCAATAGACGCCCAGCCATACATTTGAGCAGCTAATTGTAGTGCCATTTTTGAGCGCTGTCACTGAATCTGGTTATAATTTATTCATTATTCTCTTATATATTTTCCGTCGGACGTTTTATAAAGTTTTGGTGGAGGATGCGTATATATACTATCAGAGCTTATAATGTGTCCGTCTTGATCTATTTGTAGTTTTGCTTTACATCGCTGTTTATATTTGGAGCATACGTAATACTTGGAACGTCGGCCACTTGAGCCGCACTGCGAGAAAGTATGACCATTAAACATCACTAATTAGTCCAATCAACGAGGAAATCTTTTGTATGGAGACTCAACATTAATTCCTCCGACCCTAATATTTTGCAGGATAATAAAGTAAAGTTAATAGATTACGATTTATAAAAAATCCAGGATTTTTTCGATTTTGAAATTCTTTTTTCTTGAAAATCACGTATAAATCGATGCGGAAAATTTATCTGTACGAAATTCCTTCTGTATATGTCAGGATATATTAATAAGTATATAAATGTAAAGGAAGCCAGGTATATTTTGACTTTGGAGAGCCACAACTCATTTTTATTTTTTTGTTTGTGTTAATTTGCTTTGATGTATCGCCTAACATAACAATCCAAAAGATTTTCGTTTCGAAACACAGCTTTTTAGTTTTTTGGCTATATTGTCTTTCGGACTTTAGTTTAGTGTTCTGTAACTAATAAATAAAAAGGAACGGAGAATTTTTCTGAAAGACAATAGGTATAGCAAAAAAACTAAAAAGCTGTGTTTCGAAACGAAAATCTTGTGGATTGTTGTGTTAGGCGATGCATCAAAGCAAATTAACACAAACAAAAAAATTTAAATTAACGGAGGATTTTTCCCAAGAAAATTATAGCAGAGAAAAGATAATTTCAAAGTTGTGGCTCTCCGAAGTCGAAATATTCCTGGCTTCCATTACGTTTATATACTTATTAATATATTCTGATGTATACAGAAGGAATTTCGGACAGAGGAATTTTTCTCAGCGATTTATACGTGATTTTCTTGTTTTGGTAAAATAAACAAAGTTCTAAATCGAAAAAATCCTGGAATTTTTATAAATCGTAATCTATTGACTTTACTTTATCATCCTGCAAAAAATTTAAAACAGAGGAATTATTGTTGGGGTCAAACCCCATTGATTGGACTAAATTTCCTACTGTTGAGATCTATAATTTCATAATTATCTGAAAACGTGAAAAATGTTAATGCAAACGTCAATAAACCATACCAATACATGAATAAATAACTTTTTCTCGTTAATTATTTTTACCTTTATCTATAAATAAAATAACAATATAATTTTATTTGTCAACAAACATTCGACAACATATTTTATTACATTTATTATTTGTTTGGAACAACCTTGACACAAAAAACTGCTAAAATGTGAAACTATTCATCCTTTTTTACATATTCTATGCTTTGTACTAAATAACTAAGAATTAATGCACATCTTAAGCCACTGATGAATACGCTATAAGTGCACTTTTTTTGTAATTTGGTCAGTTTAACATTTTTAAATTGTGTCACTGTTGCTACAAACGTGCCAGTCAAACTTTAATGTATTTCCCGTCTTGCGTTCGATGGAGTTTTGGTGGAGGATGTGTATGTATACTATCAAAGGTCCCAAGGTGTCCATCTTGGCCTATTTGTAGTTTCGCTCTACATCCCTGTTTGTATTTGGAACAAGCGTAATATTTGTATGGGCGTCGGCATCTCGGACCAAACTGCGAGAAAGTGTGATATTTGAACATCACTAATTTCTTACCATTGAGATCTATAATTTCATAACTGTCTGAAAATGTTGAAAATATCAATGAAAACGTTAAGTAGCCTTACAAATACTTTCATTAATAACTTTCTCATTTATCCCCCTTTTTTCTATGATTAAAATAACAATATTAATTAATATAATTATCGAGATCAAAGAATTAACAATAATCTTTGTCGATAGATATCAAGTTTTATTACGTTTATGGCTTGATTGATTGGAGCAACCATGACACAACTGTAATATATCATCAACTCAGCCTATTGCAATCCACTGCTGGACATAGGACTCCCCCAAGACTGCCATAAGGGCATTTTGCCCATGGTCTTCATGCTGGCGAGTTGGTAACTTTTATTTATTTATTTATGATTATTATTAGAACGGCTGAAGTAGCCATTTACTCTAATATATAGGTATATGTCATGTCATTAGTTTATAAAATAATCAAAGATACAATCACTAAATATATCACACATTAATCAATAGAAATAAAAACACACAATAACCGCTGTATTTTATTTTAGGTCTACATTGTCAACACCGGAGGCTCTGCTGCCTACCTCCCGGTAACCCTTCATCGCCTTTTACTATACCCACGGTCAGGCATGGGTGGTGTTATTCTACTCTGCCGACACCACACAGCACAAACTGTTCATATAATTTGGTCAGTTTTATAGAGTTGTGTCATAGTTGCTCCACATGATCGAGTTATATTCTAAAATATTTTCCATCTCCTGTTTGATAGAGTTTTGGTGGAGGATGTGTATGTGTACTATCAAAGGTCGCAATATGTCCATCTTGATCGATTTGTAGTTTTGCTCTACATCCCTGTTTGTACTTGGAACAAGCATAATATTTAAAACGCTGCCATCTTGGACCAAACTGCGAGAAAGTGTGACATTTGAACATCACTAATTTTTTACCGTTGAGATCTATAATTTCATAATTATCTGAAAATGTGAATTATCTTAATAGAAATGTCAAAACCATACAAATACCTTTCAATAACAATATTATTTTGTTTGTCCACAAACATCATATTTTTACATACATATCACGCCTTAATCCCTTGCGGGGTAGGCAGAGCACCAAGGGCAGATAGAACCTGAAGAAACATGGTGCCACTTCTGACCAATTTAGAGGGTATAATAGTTGAGATGTAAGTACAAGTTCGGTCAGCAGTGACAGGTGGTCAGCCCATCGCCTACAAAACACCAAGACCCTCTTGTCCCTCTACTGACTTGTACAGTATGCCCGGGAAGAGAAGCAGCAGTAGTATTAAACGTTTTTTTTTCACTCCCAGAGCAGCATAGAAGAATTATATTTTTATTACGTAAATACATAGTTGTTCCAAAGAACAACCTTGACACAATTGCATAAATATGTGATGAGTGTCTGTACATATTAAATGATTTATAAAAATATACAGGATGATTTTTGGTCGTCAACGTTCCCGAAAACTACGGAATCTCCTCATCATCACGATCATTTTTCTCTATGGAAGCATACCTGGGAAGTGTCTGGTTTCCAAAATATTAGGGTCCAAAGTTGAGTAAATAGACTGCGTTTTTCTGCATAAATGCACATAGACGCGCGTAGCAGGATTTTTTCACGAAAAATAATTAATATCTGTCTATAAAAAAAACTAACATAAACACTAGACACTATAAATTTCGCACGATCAAGAAATATATTATTATTATTTTTTTTTTTTTAATTCCCAGCATTTTTTTTTGGCATAAACTTACTTTATTTCATGTATAGAATACGTACCCTTCGTTAAAGGTGGCCACAAAAAACACCCTGTATAAAGAACTTAATAGGTTTCCTAAAGTTTACGCAGATGAAATCGCGGGGATCCGCTATATTTTCAAAATAATCTTCGTTAGGAGTATAAACATTATTTTTTATTTGGTCACTGTCACATTTTTCGAAATTGTGTCACTGTAGTTCTAAACGAGCGAGTCATACATAATTGAATTTATTCCAATTCTTTATTTTACACAATAAAATGCTAACAAAAAAGTTGATTTAAATAAAAATGTACACAGGGATGTTTATGTCTAAAAGAGGTATCATCCACCAAATCAGTCAGGCATACAAACAAAACTAAACACAAATTAAATAAAAATAAAAAAACATTTAAGCCTAAATAAGAGCATACATAATAAAAAAAACATCGAATAATATTTTATTACACAATAGAAACTAATTTCACACACTATGATAAGATGGATAGATAGGTAATTGAGTAATCTTTTCTTGAAAATACCAGCTGACTCTTTCTCTTTCTCACACAGTGGCAGTAAATTCCACAGCTATTACTGCTTTTGCGTATACAGGGTGTTTGTGAAGCCAGGCAAATATAGATACTATGACTTCAGACCATGATTCTGAGACGGAAACACTAAAAATTTTCGCAGGATAATTCCAAAATTTTCCGATTTATTTTCAAATTTTCAGGAAAAAAAATTGTTTAGTTCATTTAATTAGGCCTTAGATAATGACTACTAGAAAATAAAATTTTAACCAAAGGATGATTTTCAAAAAAAAAATGCCTTCAAAAAAGTTCAAATAACTGATCACCTCTAATGGAGAGTCACAAGTGATCCTAAAAACAGCAATGTGTCGTCCAATAAGCCCATTTAATTAATCACAGGATCGCCCTATACAATTGGCGCAGAGAGCAAAGATAATACTGATAATCAAATCAAAAATACATTTCCTGTGAGTAATAACACTGTTGTATAACTCAACCCAATGGTACTTGTTCAGCATTTCAGTATTTGCCTGGCTGTCACCCACACCCAGTATAGAACACAGAGCATCGATTATAATTAAAATGTGCGCATTTCGGTAAACTCTTATTAGGAGTGATTTTAGCTCTTCACGAAATTGAGTAACGCGATTATTGCGGAGTGAGAAGTACCTATGTGGACCCAGATACTGGAGTCGATCCAGTTTGTTGAGCAGCTCCTCATTGGTATAAAGATAGCATACATCGTCTTCTCTTCGTCTTAGTCTTTGGAGAAAAAGAAGCGATTGGGTCGTGGATTTTTGTATAAGGGGCAGAAGGTTCTAAAGCTGCACCTTCCTACTCACCTTACTTTTACGTATCTCCCATCTTCCGTTTTAAAGAGTTTTGGTATAGGATGTGTATGTATATTATCAAATCTTACAACATATCCATCTTGATCTATTAGCAGTTTTGCCCTACATCCCATTTGCTTATACTTGGAACAAACGTAATACTTGTGGCGCAGATCCTTGGGGCCATACCGCGAGAAAGTGTGACCTTTAAAAAGCACTATTTTTCTGCCGCCGATGTCTATAAATTCATAAGTATCTGAAAATGGAAAAATGTTAAAAGAAACGTCAAAATACATCTTACAAACACCTTCATAAGTAACTTTTTCTGGTACACTGGTAATGTAAGTTACGGATTTGTTCCAAAAATATAGCGGAATACATATAAGGAAGAGGACTTGCCTGGGAGAACCCCCCTGAGTTCCTTAGTCCCTTAGGACATGTACGGATCTCCTTCCGCTGATCTATTCTAGTAATGTCTTACATCAGCAAAGGCTACTATTTCTTTTTTCTCTTTACATTTATTTATTAATAAAATTACAATTTTAATTTGTTTCACGACAAATATTTTTATTAGAAATTATTTACTATCGGCAAATTTCAATACGAGAGATCAAAAAGAATTTTCGATTTATTTATTCCTAACTTAAAATTCTGTATGAAAATAACTGAAGTTTCAAACTGAGATATGCAAAAAATCTCTCAAAATCAGTTATAGAAATTGGCTGTCAGTCATACTCTAATATATTTTCCATCGCCCGCTTGATAGAGTTTCGGTGCAGGATGTATCATCAAAGCTTACAATATTTCCGTCTTGATCTATCTGAAGTTTCGCCCTACATCTTAATCTCGTGTATTTAGAGCAAATGAAATATTTATAACGTTGGCTGGTTGGGCCGTGCTGCGAGAAAGTGTGACCTTTGAACATCACTACTTTTCTGCCGCTGATATTTATAATTTCATATGTATCTGAAAACGTGAAACACGTCAATGGAAACGTTAAAACAACTCTCAAAAATATTAAGCCTAAGTCAATTTTTTTTATTATTTATTTATATATTTATACATTCCGATATAAAAACATATTTATCACGTTCTTGCAAAACCATTTTCATGGTTTATCTGCAAGTTTAATTGCAGGGAAGGAACAAAAACTTTAATACTTAAAGAAACCTCCTCCTTTTATTGAAGTCGGTTACTATAATGGGCTTATTTTTAAGTATTAAACAACGTAGTATAATATACTACGTTGTTTAATACTTAATTTTCTTACAAGATAAGTACATGTTAATGTTTCCTACATAATAGTTTATTTTAAACAGATTTGTCAACTGAGTAATATCCAATTTTATATTATACTGGAATGTAACGGAGATAGCAGTTTTTACTTCTATCTAATAAGACACAAAAGTAAACTTATTTATGGAGATGTCATGTTGTATTTCTTATTTATTTCGAATTAGGTATCATCGGGAAGATTGCTTTGAGTTTTATAAAATAGATATTTATTGTTTTCTTATTATTAAAACATAATGTATTTAGGTAATTTTAGTACAGCCGAGTTCATAAACAATATGAGCAAAAAATGTTGTATGATCTATATATGAGTTATATTTCTTATTGTGCACATATGTTTGAATATCTGGCTTCATCACATGTTTATGAATTCGACTACTGTCGTGATTGTGCTTTTTAGAGTTCCGTACCCGAAAGGTTCCAGACGAGACCCTATTGTTTTGCCTACCCTGTCCGTCCGTCCGTCTGTCACCAGGCTGTATCCCGTAATAGTTAGACAGTTGAAAATTACACAGATGATATATTTTTGTTGCCGCTATAATAACAAATACTAAAAATAAAATAAATATCTAAGTGGGGCTTCCATACAACAAACGTGTGTTTTTAATAGTGCCATCTAGTATCGAGTAGGTGGAATGCTTTTGCAGTTTTTCAAAGATAATGGTACGGAACCCTTCGTGCGCGAGAGCCGACTCGACTTGGCCGGTATTTTCTCATGGTTTGATGTGGGCTTACTTTCCTGTATTGTTTCAGATAAGCAAAAACTTTAAGAACTTAAAAAATGAAGCGTCAATGTTTTCGAGGTAAACGATTTGTTGAAATGTGCTTAAATAAAAATACGCCTGATGATCCCTCTCCCTCATCAACATTACAAGATTATACTATACCTGGTTTTGCCTCTCACGACACTGAAAACTGTCTCATTGACAACGAATCGCAGTCAATTTTACCGACTTCCTGCTATATTAACCCCAACTCAAATATCATCTTTTTATCAACTACTAGTAACAGCGACTTTGACATGAACCAATGCGATTACGAAAAATCGCAGATAGACATTAGAACTTCTCTTTCACGATTGGTTTGCTGGAAAAAATCTCTTTTAGAGATAAGCACGCCTTTGTACATTTTCTTTGTCATAAACTTTATTTGTGAAAACTTTACTGTGTACAATAAAGCATTAGAATAGAATAGAACTTTACCTGTAGTTCTTGAAACGTCTCCCGCCACAGAATCTTATCATAATGCTGTTGCTTATACTAATAATGGCCTTTTTAGTCAAAAATCTACCAATAATTTGCCTAATACATTATGTACTAATTTGGGTTTACCCCATGAGAATAGCCTACCTACCACTTGTATCATGGATGTTTATCACACCTCTACTTTAAATCCCAAAGAAAGCCAATTCACTTCAGATTATACTGAGGTTATGTCTTGCACGACTACTTGCACATCTACTAACATTATTTTTAGAACTACCAACTCCAGAAAGGGAAGAGAAGATTATGAAGACCATGATAGTAACAGTTGTTCAACTACAATTAGTAATATTTCATTAAATTTTACATTGAATCAGCAAAATAAAAACTTGAACGAAAATGAACCTAATGAAACCGGAGAGTCAAATATTGTACAAGATACAGTAAACGACATAACTTTGGTACCATACTCAAGCTCATCCGATACCGATAGTGAACTACCTGTGAAAAGTAAGATGAGAAATAAAAAACATAAAGTTGATCGTAAAAACTGATTTGCAGTAAAGAACAGAGAACCAAGAGAAACTGGATCCAAATACTACGGAAGAGTAAAAAGGGATTAGAAATGGGTTTACGAAGTGGAGAAAGAACCAAAAAACTTGAAAGAACCTTGTAAATGTAAAGGATCAAAACTGATACAATGCGACAAAATACAACAAAAAACCAGAGAAAATATATTCAATAAGTTTTGGAAGAAATTAAACTGGGTTTGAAAAAAAGTATACATAGATGAACATGTAACATCCTTACAAATAAAACGACAAAGTGACAGGAAGAATATGGAAAAATCACGGAGGACGCAATCTTTGGTCTACTATATTTACCCGGAGA
This sequence comes from Carposina sasakii, assembly GCA_014607495.2. Taxonomy (NCBI): domain Eukaryota; kingdom Metazoa; phylum Arthropoda; class Insecta; order Lepidoptera; family Carposinidae; genus Carposina; species Carposina sasakii. The sequence goes on from CP053158.1 coordinate 11,512,955, forward strand.
ACCCGGTGAATCTAAAGTAAGGGTTTGTAAAAAGATGTTTTTAAATACTTTGAACATAGGTAGAATGACAGTACTTGGATGGAAAAGCAAACTAATTGATAGCTGCAGACCTAGTGAGCAACGTGTTACATCACAAAATGTTCCTGGTTTCAATGAAAGACAATCTAGTACCACAGAATTTTTTAACGTTCTGCCTAAAATGGAATCGCATTATTGTCGTGCATCAACTTCGAGAAATTACTGAATGGTAATCTAAAAAGGCTCTCTACGATTTCTACGTATCTTACTGGTGCACTTCGCACAACACACGACCCCTATCAACCATAACCTTTTATAAGATTATGGAAGACGGAAATATTTCCCTTTTTCGTCCCAAAAAAGATAAGTGTGAAAAATGTGCTTTGTATAAAGCAGGCAGTTTAGAGGAAAGTATACATACAATAAAAAAGAAGAAGCTAGAAAAGAAAAAGAGAAGGATAAAACTGATTCATCGTGTATTGTGATAGCGGCAGATGTGTAAGCCGTATTGCTTTGTATCCAAAACACTATACTACAAAACAAAACTCCAAGTTCACAATCTTTGTTTTAAGAACTTAAAAAATACTGATGCATTCTCTTATATCTGGAACGAAAGTGAGGGAGGCGTCAATGCCGAAGAATTTGCTTCTATCTGGATAAATTTTCTCGAAACAAAAATAACTCCACTTTTGTCTTCTGAATGCAATCGGATTATAATTTATACAGATGGGTGTGGCTATCAAAATAGAAACTCAGTGTTGTTAAATGCAGTGCTAAATTTTGTGTGCTTTTTATTAAACTCTTTATTAAAGCTACTTTTTTAATTTCAATACCCTTTTAAAAATTAAAACGGCTAACTCCACATCGTATTCGAAAATTTTTGAAAAATTTTGAAATCACTCCTTCTAACTCCATTTTTTCGACGCAATTTTTCAGATTTTTATAAAATTTTACAAATAACATCATAAAAACATTAGTAAAAATATTTTTTTACCAACAGGATTTTCAATTTTCAGCTATGTCTCGTAAAACAAAAAATATAACGTTTTATACGTCTCCTGAAATTTCAATGAAATTGACTTAGCAGTTTAGCATTTTTAGACGACGATGTATTTACTTTAATATACATATTATATTATAAACGTAAAGTAGAAAAGGAAAAATTCTACTCAGAGGTTATATGAAAATGTCTAAGGTCAGGGTATAATTATGGATTTTTATTAAGATGGTGAATGTTTTTGTACAGTGTTTCTTTAAGTGTAACTAACAAAAAAAGTTACTCCATTGGCGACGTAGTACTTAGGTTCGGGGTGATTATGTTCGAGGTTTGCGTCAACTATGAGGTCCTTACGAAATCGTATGAAAGAGTGGCAATCGCTAGACTTCTTTATACAATGCCATGTACGAGCAGTTTTATTGACTTTTCTGTAGAAATGTTTATTCGCAAAAAACGATGTGCCTCGACTTGTCCTTACTGACTTGTATTCTATTATGTATGGACCGCAACGTTGTACTGTAAAAATAAATGTTGTTAATACTATTAATTACTTATATATATTACTCTGTAGCTTCTGTAAGGCCTGATTTTAAATTCATAGTCCCAACATATTAAGTGAAGATAACTAGAGCATCTTTATCACTCGGATTTTAAAAATGACAATGGAAAGGTAAAAGATATTTTCCATATAGGTACGTAACTTTCTGTCATTTACTTTTTATACCTTTTTCTACTAATAAAATAATATTTTTTTGTATTTGGCAACAAACAAAATATTTTTTGTTACTAAAATAGTCTTTTATTTATGTCGTTTTGTCTTTACATCTTTACCTACTAACCAAATAACAAATTAATTTTGTTTCACAATAATCAATATTTTAATACTTAAATTGTCTTTTATTTGTCATTTTCTCTTTACATCTTTATCAACTAAGTAATAAAATAACAATTGTGGCCTCGCGCGGATGCGACACTCCCACATTGATCTTATATAGTTTACTGTTGTTAAATATTTATATTGTTCGACGACAAACATTATGAATTTCATTTTAAACGTTTAGACAAATTTAATGTATCTCCCGTCGCGATTCTTGAAGATAGTTGGTGGATGATGAGTGTGTATACTATCAAAGCTCTCAATATGTCCGTCTCGATTATCTATTTTTAGTTTCGCTCTACATCTCTTATGCTTGTATCTGGAGCAAACATAATATATATTATGCTTGCTAGTGTTGCCAGCCTGGGAGAAAGTGTGGCCTTTAAACATCACCAGTTTCCTACCGTTGAGATCTTCTATAATTTCATAAGTATCTGAAAATGTAAGAAAATGTTAATGAAAACTGCAAAAAACTTTTAAAAGTAACTTTCTCTCATTATTTTCTCTGTACATCTTTTTATTTCAGTTATACTATTAGCGGGGTTTAACTGGAATACAACAGGTTTGTCGTAAGATAAACTTAGGGTCTTACAGCACGAGCATTGTTATATTCGTCTTACGGTACGTTCACACGGTGCCACGTTTTGCCGAATCTTATTATCATCGGATCTGAAAAAACCGAATGTTGTATTTACACAGCACATCTTGCATAGGCCGTATCCGACGGCCTCGTATCGAGATACCGTGTGAACACACCATGTGATTTGGAAGTGATGGACGTGAACAGTCGTATTCTCCTCTATGATGACTGGGAAACGCGCGTGCGGTGTGTCCCTCGGAGCCCACCCCTCCTCCCCCTCTTGTACGACCCGACGACGTATTCGGTTTCAAGATCCGGCAAATAACCGAATCTACTCCTGCGTGTATCGTATGAACGCATATATTGAATGCGCTATACCACTGCCGGATCTTACATTTTGCAGTACAGCCGGGTCGGTTTGTAGTCGCAAAATCGGATGTCAACTTCAGCAAGATTCGGTTTTTGTGCCGTGTCTTGAAACTGAATGCATGTGTGAACTCATTCATTGAAATACTGTTGCCACTAAACCGAATCCTGCAAAAAACCGATTCGACACTCGACGCCGTGTGAACGTCCGTAAGTCGCGATAAATAATTTTATGAAGTCGGGTTTTTCTTTAAGCAAATGAGGTAATCTACTAATAAAATATCAACATTATTTTATTTGACGAAAAACATTTTATAGCAAAAATAGTTAAGTTATACTTTATAATACTTTCCATCCCCTGTTTTATAGAGTTTTGGTGGAGGATGTGTATGTACATTATCGAAGTTCGCAATGTGTCCGTCTTGATCTATTTGTAGTTTTGCTTTACATCTCAACTGCGTGTATTTGGAGCAAACGTAATATTTGTAGCGTCGTTGGCATTTTGGACCATATTGCGAAAAAGTGTGACCTTGGAACATAGCCACATTCCTATTGTTCAGTTTAATAATTTTATAAGTATCTGAAATCATGAAAGAATACAATAGAAACATAGAAATAACCTTTAACGGTGTTATTATAAAACGCGACTAAAGATTTTTAGTAAGTCAAGCTTAAAAACAGTATTTTAATTTAACCACATACAAACCTCAATGGTTTAAGTGATGTTCCTGTTTCTTACACCTATGTAATGATGAATAATTGTAATATAATAACAAAAAAAAATTGTTTTATGATAAAACAGTTGCCAAGAAGTGTTTTTCTCCATATTAACTTTAACGGCGCGGCGTTCAGAGTTTGCCCTTCACCATTAGGTATATTAAACAAACTAGAATTTTTGTTTGTCGTAAATTTATTTCTGTCGTATTTCCTCATCACAGCTATTTCTATTTTTAGTTTGTTTATATACTTACCTATACTTCTAGCACACAAGATGTAACCTACTATTAGTCTAATTAGGTTTGGCCGCGTGGTATTGGCAGAGTAGAATTCGTACCACCCCATGTCTGCCCGTGGGTATCGTACGAGGTGATTAAGGATTTCCGGGACGTAGGCAGCAGCGCCTCCCGTGTTGACAACATATTCCAAAATACAAACTGCGGTCACCAACTCGCCTGCCCAGCGTGGTGACTATGGGCAAATACCCTCCATGGCAGTCTTGTGGCGTGCCCTGGGGGAGGCTTACGTCCAGCAGTGGACTGCAATAAGATGATGATGATCTAATTAAACATAGGTACGTGGTTAGTACTATGCTGTACGTGGCTGGGCAGGCGAGTTGGTGACCGCAGTTTATATTTTGGACTATGTTGTCAACACGGGAGGCGCTGCTGCCCACCTCCCGGAAACCCTTAATCGCCTCGTACGATACCTACGGGCATACATGGGGTGGTACGAATTCTACTCTGCCGACACCACGCGGCGTATATTCTATATCTAAACATAATACATATATTTTTTAGATGTATATATTCGATAAAATATACATTTTTATTTTCGTTCTTATCGATTGCACTTTCTCCGCAATAGGAACTTTTTTACTTTTTATTCTTCTAGTGGCACTCCATTATTTGAGGTCTGCTGTCAGCTTACTGAATGTAGACTATGTCCATCCATATTACTACATTCATTTTACTGCTTACCGCCCATGCCTACTCTTACATATTTTCCATTTTGTAGTCTAACGTACTGAGGCGGAGGGTGGTTGTGCTCCAAATCATATTTGTTCAGTTCTCCCTCATGGTTGAATCTGACCTTGGCTGTACATTTGCTGACATACTTCGCACTGCAGTTCCAATATCGCTTGTCACTGCAGGTCTGCTGGTAAGTATAGCTATTTATCCTTAACAATGGTCTTTTCGCTGATGCTGTCATTATGTAGTCATACTGCATATCTGAAAAAAATACTTATCTATATTAAAGGGAGAAGTTAACAACTGACGTGTAGATAGACGCACGATGGAGTTGACATGTCACAATGTCATTTTTATTACTTACATTTTTCCATAGAAATCCTCAGGACACCACACACATCAAGCATTACAGGTACAATGGAGTGTTTTTAAATCAACTACCTCTATTTCTGTCGTAGAACCGATGGACGGTTGAGTAAACGGGTTCTCGAATGGAGACCGCGCCTCGCCAAGCGTAGCGTTGGGCGCCCTCTGGCCAGATGGACCGATGACTTAAAGAGGACGGCTGGTAGTGACTGGATGGCAAAAACGGGAGATCGAGCCATGTGGCGTACACTGGGGGAGGCCTACGTCCAGCAGTGGACTGCAATAGGCTAACGACGACCTCTATTTCTAGGACGCATTCATAAACAAATATATGTTGTAGTATTTTTTTATTAAACAATTAGTTTTTAAAAATATGGTTGTAGTGAATTTTTATTTACAAAGCTTAAGGGACTGCAATTGGCACGACTGCAATGAAACTGCAAGCTCACTGCACGTAACGTGCAGTTTGATTGCAGTTATATGGCACGTTACGTGCTGTTGGATTGCAGTTCGATCAACTGTATTTAAACTGCATCAGAAATGACCTGCAGTTAAATTGCAGTCGTGTCTTTACCCTGACCAAGTTCCATGACCATCTTTTAAAGAACTGTCCTGTACGTATGTATATACTGTAGATATACAGTATCAACAGTTTTCTAAGAATCCACAAACCCTATCTTATTTTACCTTAGGATTAATTAATAAATATTCACACACTACAAAACACATTAACCTAGTCCCACATTAAGATCCCTAAGATTTTGTGTCGTGCGTACTAAGCAACGGTATATAAATACATAGATAAGTACTATAGAAACGTCCATGACTCGAAAACAAACACCGATATTTCATCATATCAATGGTTGCACCTGCCGGGACTCGAACTCAGGACCTATGGCGTTGCAGGCAGGGCCACTATCAACTACGTAGGGTTTGCAATTCGAATATTCATTTTATTCGAATATCCGCTCCAATTTCAAATTCGAATGATTCATTTCAATTATTCGAAAATGATTGTTTTGTTTGTGAATTATGCAGTAGGTATGTGCGCTATTATTATATCAGAGCCTGTGCCCTGATTGAATCTCGAATATAACCAACCTCTGGCTCCAAGTATGTATTAAATTGATATTGTATTATTTTTAATTGATGTTATTCGAATATTTGGCTCTAGTATCATCATTTTATTCGAATAGTAAAATTAAACGAATATTGCAAACCCTACAACTACGTCAATCGGCAGTAAAAACATACGTGATGCTTTACAATACATAGCACCTACAATTATTGGATCAACCCTTTATTGTAATAGCTATATAATAGCTTCCAGTATTAGATTTAATTATTTTAGGTGGAGGATGAATATGATAATCCTCAATGTACTCGATATTTCTGAGTTTATCCAATTTAAGTCTAGCTTAACATTTCAGATAATTGAACTTAGAGCAGTATTGATATCGCCGGGTGACACCACGCTGGAAGAATGTGTACCCTCTGAACAATATCACCTTTAGTTTAAAAGTGATGGTCAAATTCGTCCTGCGAATTAATCGACCCGGTAGCTCAGTTGGTGAGAGCACAGCACGGAATGCGAGAGGTCGTGTGTTCGAGTCCCACTCGGGTGAAAAAAAATTCTTTTCTTAAAACATATTTACAATATCACTTTTTTCTGATTTATGTCTATCACTTCGCAGATATATGAAAAGTTTGATTTCTTATTTAATAAGCTCATTTATATTTACCAAAAAACGAATACGAGTATAACGAATGTCTCTTTAGCACAAACGTTAAGCCGTTTAGGCTCTAGGAGAGTGGAAAAGAAATATACCTACCTACATATACTCGTATTCGATATAAATAAACCTGGGCCGCGGGACAAAATCGGCCCTAACTGCAATAACACATTTCTACATAATGAGACTCAATAAAGTATCTAATCAAACAATAAAATAAATTCATTCTGTATTTATTTATTTATTTCACAGTATACAAAGAGCATGCATCATAATGAAAGATTAATTTATACCAAACGCGGGAGACTACAGCTAGTAAATATGCAATTTCTCGTTGCACGCGCGGCAATAAAATAAATATTCGCCTTTACAAACAAGAAACAAATTATAATGCTAACATAGCGAATATTGCTCACTCACTCTCACTTATAGATCTTGCAGAAACGCAAAATCTAGAAATTTACGTTTTGCTATTGTATGTATACGGAAGAGTGGATGGAAGGGTTGGAAGGGGAAGACCTCGCCGGACTTTCACCGATCAAATTGGTGAAATTCTGAAGAAAGGTCGGTCAAGAGTACCCTAAACCGCGAGCGTGCATGAAGAATATCTGAAAGTAGATGAAGCGAAAGAAGTGTGTCGGATCGTAGCAAATGGAGATCCGTGATCTCTGCCTACCCCTCCGGGAAAGAGGTGTGATTATTATGTATGTATGTATGTGTATTGTATGTATTATAATAATAACTAGTGGACGCCCGCCACTCCGTCCGCGTGGACTACAGAAAAAACAAATGTCGAAATTATCCGGGATAAAAACATTTTCCCGGGATAAAAAGTAGCCTATATGTTAAGTGGGACCTGCCACAATATATTCCTGAAAACTTTATCGAAATCGGTTCAGCCGTTTCTGAGATTAGCGTGCACAAACGCACAGACAAACCGACAAACAGACAAAAATTCCAAAAACATCGTTTTGGGTTCTATTGCGTTGATAAAGGTCTCCTATAATATTTTTTTCTCATATATCTTCCATGTACAGACAGCGATCCGTTACATTTTTATTATATGTACAGATTTAGTAACAATTAGATTTATTTATTCAGACATGATTTTATTTAATCAATACATTTGTATACCTGCGCTGATGCGGGGCTGCAGTAGAATACATCAGCTGCATCTCCCTCCGTGCATTTCGTAGGAGTCGACTAAGGAACTTAGATATTCCCTTAGTAGAGAAGCTAGTAACTTGTCACTGATCATTTACATCTGTCCTCGTTATGGTAAACGTGGCTGTGGGATCTCCTTTGATTTTGGGAACACAGCCGTGTCTATACATATACGTACATACATCTTCTTCTTCTTCTCAGCCTATTGCAGTCCACTGCTGGACGTAGGCCTCCCCCAGGACATGCCAAAAGGCTACTGCCACAAGAGGGTTTTGCCCATAGTCACCACGCTGGGCAGGCGGGTTGGTGACCGCAGTGTGATTTTCGGACTATGTTGTCAGTACGGGAGGCGCTGCTGCCCACCTCCCGGAGACCCTTAATCGCCTCGTACGATACCCACGGGTAGGCAGGGGTGGTACAAACTCTACTCTGCCGGCACCACGCGGCTAACGTACTTACATACAGACATATAATCACGCCTTTATCCCTTACGGGATAGGCAGAGCACCAGGGCCGATAGAACCACATGGTGCCACTTCTGACCAATTTTGAATGTATAGTTGAGATGTACAAGTTCGGTTAGTAGTGACAGGTGGTCAGCCCATCGCCTACAAAACACCAAGACCCCTTTGTCCCTCTACTGACTTAGTATATCTATGTCACTACTTATTATAAAACAAACTCGTCCCGCTGTCTGTCTATCCCTATGTATGCTTAGATCTTTAAACTACGCATCGGATTTTGATGTTAAATAGATAAAGTGATTCAAGAGGTTTGTTTATATGTGTAACTACGAAGTCGCCCCGGTTTCGCACGGGTGCAATGGCAACTTAAGTAAGGCCGGCCATAGATGGACTGCTTTGAGCAGTCGTTTTGCGGTTGGAAGCGACTGCAGTCCGAATGCTTTAAGCAGTCCTTGTGCGGTTGTTGTAAAGTCGTGTCCGACCGTAACACGGACTGCTCTGCTGCTCTCAGTTGCAACATGGATTCAAACGAGTAGACACTACTTCTTGTGCTATTATTACGCAAGCTAAGGTGTAGAAAACGTCGTAGAACGTGGATACGTGGATTGCGGGGCGCGGAGGCGGCGAGCAGTCGGAACGGACCGCTTCAAGCGGTTCGTGTACGGCGGGTCGAGCAGCTACGAGTATTTGCAGCCGGCAGCACGGCAAAATTCGACGGGACGCGTTTTTAGCTGCGACAGCAAACGAACAGCTTGAGCGGTACGTGTTATGAGAATGTCAATTTTGTATTAAAACTGCATACCTCCTAACATCGACCGCTTGAAGCTCTTGGTGCGGTGGGTTATATGGCGTCATAAATATATATATATATATATATTTATGACGCCACATGCAATGAGAAGTTGCGCTTACTTAACACATTATATTCTTATATACTCATTTTTAGATTTCTTAAACATCTTTGGCGGTGGATGATTATGTTCGTAACGGTGTGACATAATACGACCGCTCGAGTCCAATTTCAGTCGAGCTTTACATTGCGTAGAGCCTTGCTTCTTAGAGCAGTACTGCAAGTTCCATGTACGTCCGTTACTGGAGTAAGTGTAACCTCTGTACAGGAGACACTTCCGATTGTTAATGGATATCAGCTGATATTCTAAAAAAAATAGTTTTTTAGTAGAAATTTTGTTTAGATTCCTTGTGATCTTTACTCGAATGTTTAGGTAGGTATGTAAATAAGAGTCAAGGATCATTTCATTTATTTACCAGTTTGTTGCATTACATAACCTTGGTAAGATGATTCATTAGGTGAATTTTAATTTTTAATAATTATTTAATATGACATGCAACTTGATACCAGACATATTAATAGTTTATGATAAGAGTGATATAATATGTTACTTTCAAACGCTAAATACAGATATTATAATAACTAATACCTCGCATATAAAAAGGGAGTTAGAAATTAGATACTTGTTTTGAAGCCTGGAATGAATTAATTTGCGCTAAAAGAAGTGCTTTGTTATACCTTTTTATACATGAAGTTTTATCAACATTCACTTTATCTACCAAATATATTATATTATTATTATATTATTATCTGGATTTATCGCTTAAATCATGAAATATCATGATCTAATGCGACAATAATACGGGTAAAATATGGATCATAGTTAAAATATTGGTAAACTTGTATCCCATGACCATATGTTCAGAGAGGAAGAAAATGAGAATAAAACAGTAATAAGTGTATACAAATTATAATAAATTATTTTTAAAATATCTGTCTACTTTAGCACTAATTTTCTACATAGGTACTAAGCTATATAATAATATAAAACACTTGATATTAGGTATTACAAGACTCTCTACCGAATAGATTTAAGCAACTTATTACAGAAAATTATTTCTAGAAAAGACTACCTATATGACAATATACTACATTGGTGTACTTATAAAAGCGTATGAAGATTAGACGGGTTAAAATTTTAACGAAGTACCAAAGCATTCTATATATAAAAATAATATTTTTCTCAAGCGATATTATTGTATTTGTTTGAGAATATACCTATAGAATCTTTAAATCTACTTACATGACATTGTAATAAAAACTAATAATGCGTAATGTATATATAATAATTTCATGTGGTCGACATTTCATGTTCGCATAAACAATTCAATTTGACCAGTTCCCTATTTTGTCCACGTTTGGCCATAAACAGGGTCCATAAAATCATTTAAGTTATATAAATAATATATATACGAGCCATACTTTTTACGTCTTACGTCTTAGTATCACCTAACCTAAACCTATCGTAATCTAAGGTTTTAACTATTATTATAAACACCTAACTAATATACCAATATAACACACTATCCGCCTGCTAGTCAGCCTAAAAAGACTGGACAAAAACCAGGCAAAAATGGCAGTAGCCTTGTGGCCTACCTTGGGGGAGGCCTACGTCTAAAAATAGACTGATGTGTGTGTGCTTTCAGATAACAAAGAGTAGACGATTAATTTGAAAATCTTTAATTATGTCCACGAGAAATATTAATATTAAATGACGACGGTTATTGGGACAGGCTTGTGTGGACTTGTTATGGCTGAAAATTATGATAATGGACAGGGAACCTTAACTCGAGAGGTAGACAAAATAAGAAAGAGACAGCATTCGTTCCTAATATTTAATATCAACGTATGTACAGCCAAATAGTTACAAAGCCATGCCACACGAGTTGCCAGGGGACTATTTCCGCATCATTGGCCACAATTTAACATATTTAGTTTCAGATTGCTTCAGCAATCTTGGAGGAGCGTGGTTGTGTTCATCCTTGCACCACTGTACCATACCATCTAGGTTCAGTTTAAAGCGAGCCTTGCATGGGTTAATGCCTTGCTTCTTAGAACAGTAATACTGCTTTCCGATTTTTGCAAACGTATAGCCCTTATATAGAAAACACTTCCTGTCGTTTATAGTTATCAGCTGGCAGCCTGAAAATTTTTGGGTGGTTTTTGAGAAAAATATAAAATATAGTCACGTTCTTTTTTCATAAGCATACCATATACCTTTCAGATGTCTTTCGAAGTAAGAAAAGAGTGTTGGACATTACGTTAATATACGTTACGTACATAAATGAAATTGAAGTGGACATGCAGAAAATAAGACAAAATCAGAAGAACAATCCATTTGTTTATTATTTCGTAACTACGAATACTCTCAATATCGTTACATATATATAAACATATAATCACGTATTCATCCCTTACGGGGTAAGCAGAGTACCAAGGGCCGATAGAACTTTGAGGGTATACCTAATTGAAAATGTAAGTTTGGAAATGTACAATATCGTTATTCACTCTTATTCTTTATAATACATAAAACTCTTCATTAAATGGAGAGAACTTTACAAAAAATGCATACAAAGGCTTATCTCTGCATTAGATTTCTTTCAGCATACCATATGATGATCTCCGACCGTATTTCGGCCAAGGCGACCAATCTCTACGGAGATTGGCCAGGTACGCAGGAGATATTATAGTGCACAAGTGTGTGCACAAACACAGATGCACTCTCTATTCCGTTACTCTCACAATCCGATGAGATGGAAAGCCGACACGACCGGAGAGAGATCAGGCGCAGGACCAATGGTTTTACGTGCTTTCCGAGGCACAAGATGAGTGACAATTTTTGCAACAATTAAATCTGTACATTAAATAAATTCATTGGTACATGCCCGTGATACCATACCATATAACCAAGTGAGATAATGATGGTATAAGGTAATATGTACAAACATAACTAAAGCTCATCATTATGAGTAGCTCATTAGCTACATAAAATGAATGAGGAATTTTTTAACACTTTTAACACGATACACGTGATATTTTATTTAGCAAGAGCTAGAAAAAAAATAGCTACTGACGTAATACTCCAATCATTTACCTACTTCATTCATATGCAGTTAAAGATCTTAATTGGTTTACAGTAGGGTAAGCATAGACTTTTTTACGCGCCGCCGCCGCCGCGCCCTAACGCTAGGAAAATCTATGAGTTATGACAGTTGGAAGATTGCGTATATGGATCGTGATATTTGTGCTTGACCCATAGATAACAGATCGAAGTATTCACATCCTAACATATTCAGTTTCAGATCTCTTGAACAATTCAGGGGGAGGGTGGTTGTGTTCATCCTTGCACCACTCTACGGTACCATCTACGTTTAGTTTAAAGCGAGCCTTGCATTGAGTAATGCCTTGCTTCTTAGAACAATAGCATATCATTCCGATTTTCGAAAATGTGTAGCCCTTGTATAGAAAACACTTCCTGTCATTTATAGTTATCAGCTGGCAGCCTGAAAATAGTATAGGTTTTAAGTAATACGTAAATTAATTTTACAATAAAAAGATGATTAGACACATGTTATCACGCGATGTTTAAAGGTAAGGCTGAAATAGACTTCTAGACCAGCATTTCGAATCATTATTATCACAGAAACTTATTTCACAATAATGATGGGAAATCAAACAAAAGTATTTAAAAAAGTTATATTAATTTACTAAAGTAACAAAATACGATAATAATTTACAATTGCGAAATACTATCTATCTACTATACCTACATAAAACCTATATCTATCGTTATGATATTATATATAGAGATGTTTGCACATATATAACAGTTTTAGATTTTTAAACTTTTTTCTTTGCTGCCATGCAATCTAGCACCAACCTAAGTTTTTCATAGCACCGTGCACAATTACTTGTTTTAGGGCCTTTTTCTAATAGATGTCTTGAGGATAAGAATTTTTTGACAGTTCCTGTAATAAGAATTTAATTTTCCTTACTGGTAGAAATTTGTATGTGTACTGCTCACCTAATGCTAAAAACCTTAGGTATTTGCATTTCTAGACGTTTTAATATTTGTTCGAGATAAAATTGATAGATAGAAATGTTTTTTAAAGATAATTTTCCTTTTTGAAAATGTACTAGAATTGTTTACGATGTTTTACAATATCCATTATTAATTTTGAACAACTGTACTTCTGTATAGTATCACTCAATAAATCTTTTTTGTGTTTTTCCGTTGCCACCCTTAACGAAGGGTAGGTACGTACTCTATACATCAAATAAAGTAAGTTTATGCCAAAAGAAATGCTGGGAAAAAATGTAACTTGATCGGGCGAAATTTACAGTGTCCAGTGTTTATGCTAGTTTTTTCATAGACAGATATTAATTATATCTTCGTGAAAAAATCTTGTAACACGCGTCTATGTGCATTTATGCAGAAAAACGCAGTCTATTTACTCAACTTTGGACCATAATATCTTGGGAACCAGACATTTCCCAGGTATGCTTCCATGGAGAAAAGTGATTGAGATGATGAGGAGATTCCGTAATTTTCGGGAACGTTGACGACCTAAAATCACTCTGTTATAGTCTCACTCAATAAATCTTTATATAGTCGCTATCACCAATCTTGCACAGGTGTGGCGGTGGATGATTATGTTCTAAGCACGCTCGTTCCACATTTCCCTGCTCATCCAGTCGGAACTTCGACAAGCAGCCTGCCCCGCGCTTAGAGCACGCCTGGTAACGCCTATCTCGTCCATGCTTGGAGTATGTATACCCATTTAACAGAATCACACGCTTGTTGTTTACGAAAATGTACTCGTACCCTGAAAATTAGAATGTCACGGTTACTAGCACATGGAATACTTCAATAAAGAGTATAACCATGATAGCAAGGACAGAAAATACCTACTACCCTCACCCTGAGTTATGGGGAAATATATTAATTGTAGTACCTACCAGCTCATTCTCATGGTTGTTGTAGTGGCTGAAACATATACCTATATACATATACAGGATGTGTGGGACAGCCAGGCAAATACTAAACAAGTACTATTGTTTAAAGTTACACGACAGTAAATGAAATACAATAAATCTCGCAGGAAATGTATTTTGAATTTGATTATCTGCAATGTTTGCTTTCCGCGCCGATTGTATCTGGCGATCCTGTGACTAGTTAAATGGGTTTAGGTATTATGTGATACATTGCTGTTTTTTGGATCACTTTGTGACTATCCATTGGATTCAGATTCATTTATTGCATGTCACAGGTTATATAGATGTTACATGAAATTAAATATAGTAGGTACATGTGACGCCCTGTAAGGGCACGGCATGGATTTGATCATTGAGAGGAAACGCAACCACTAACGAATCGCGGAGCGAAGCAATATAATACTAACCGCTTGAGTAATAAGGCATATTTGAGCATGCATCGGTCGCGAGTATGACAGAATAAAATATCTGTCTCGTGCTGAAATGTTTCTAATTACGTCACCGTTAAGTAATTATTGCTTTGCTCTGAGCGTCTACAACGATTCCGTTTCGGCTTCGTTCCAACTCGAGACTGTTCGTGAATTGGCCCCAAGTTAATTTAACTTTTTTGGGTGCAACTTTTTTTTGTTGAAAATTATCCATCGGTCAAAATTTTGTTTTTAGGTTACTATCTTAGGCCTACTTAAACAAACAAGACAGTTTTTTCCTGGAAAAATGAAAAAAGTCGGAAAATTTTGGAATTGTCCTGCGAAAATGGTCTGAACTCGTCATATCAATATTTGCCTGGCTGTCACAAACTTCCTGTATACACACGGCTGAGTTCTCAAAATGGCGTGGCGAGAACTGCAGGGATATGAAGGAGATCATACACCCAAGTTTAGCATAGCGTAGTGAGATGTTTTACAGGATGTTACCTTATCGCCTGAGAGTATGTCTACATGCCCCTATGAGTTGCTTGGTCGACTCTTACGATACAGGTATGCACGGAAGGAGATGCGGCTGATGTATTCTAGTGTAGCCCCGCACAGGTAATTTAGTTAAATTCGGAATAAAAACCAAGTTTAATGGTCTTCAACTCTAAAATCATTTATTTTCATATTTTTACTTTTTAGTAGAAATTAGTTCGAATACAATCACCCTCCTTTTTATGGGAATCCAGCTTTCAGGGAAACTGAGTTTCAGGGTTGTTACACTGCTCAGGCTCTTTTCAAACTACACTAAGCTATGCTATATGTATAGTATAGCAAATGAGGACCTACATATAGTGATCTATATATAATACAGCTAAGTGTAAACGTGTCTATAACAATGTATGGTGCTTGATATTGTTGTGCTATGACTATGATGATCTCCGGCCGTATTTCGGTCAAGGCGACCAATTTCTACGGAGATTGGCCAGGTATACGCAGGAGATATTATAGTGCACAAGTGTGTGCGCAAACACAGATGCACTCTCTATTCCCTCACTCTCATAGTCCGATGGGACGGAAAGCCGACACGACCGGAGAGACATCAGGCGCAGGACAAACGGTTTTACGTACTTTCCGAGGCCCGAGCTAAGTGACAATTTTATAACATTAAAATCTGTACAAGAAATAAATTCATTGGTACAGGCCCGTGACAGGGATGGAAATTACGCCTCGCCCCGTCTTAACCACTGGGCTATCACCGCTTTTTGACTTTTTGTCTTGAAGCCCTTCAGCATACACATACATCAGCCTATTGGAGTCCATTGGACGTAGGCCTCCTCCAGGGCGTGCTGCAAGGCTACTGCTATTTGTTGCCCATAGTCAGCAGGCTGGGTTGGTGATCGCAGTGTGATTTTCGAACTATTTTGTCAACACGGGAGGCGCAGCTGCCCACCTCTCGGAAACACATTCACCTCTTACGACACCCACGGGCAGACATGGGGTGGTGCTATGGCTTAGCCATTGCAAAGAATATAATATCCAGAAGAGCTAACAACATAATTCGGGGCTGGATGATTATGAGCTCCCTTGAAAGCGATCAGGTTTCCTTTGCCGTCCACATGAAGCTTGGCCCTACACCCGCGGCCATATCGCGAGCAGTAGTATTGGTATCTAGCGCCTTTTTTCGAGAACGTATAATTTTGATACATAATTATAGTGCAAGTCGGGCTTGTCTTTATAAATTTGTAGGTATCTGAAAGAGAGAGAATTAGATTATTTTTGTATATTATCTTGTAATTGATATAGCATAAGAAAATAATTTCATAGATGTAATTGAAAAATAAGTTAATTATATATTGAACTTAACTAAGATAACATTACAGTGTCTTAGAAAATGTAAAAACACGAGCATACACGAAATTCACAAACTTATGGAAATATTCCCTCCGATGCAGCCTTTACTTAGCGCGTTCCGCGTAGCACTTGAATCTACCCTATTTTGATATAATTCCCAACTGACTGTCTATACAGCTTTGGAGGTGGATGATTATGGGTTTCCATTGCGAATAGGATGCCACCATCGCGAGTAAGCCTCAACTTGGCTTTGCACCCTGCGAACTTCTTTGAACACGACTGATAGCAGAATGATGGGCCTTGCTTAGAGAACGTAAAACCATTATACAGCACCGCTCTTTTGTTATTCAAGTTGATGATTTCATAGTTTTCTGCAATAATTCAATACATAGTTAATGTAAGCTATAATTACACGCGGCGGCGCCGGCTTTAGATTACAATTTAAGTAATTTATTAAGATTTCGCTTACTTATAACCAATTTTAATACGAAACTCAGATTATATGGCGGCGTATACTTAGATAGACTTACATCCAATTTCATTATCCTATCTTGAAACATTTTATGCATGATTTAGATTAATTAACACTTAAATTTTGAGCCAAATAATCTGAGTTTCGTATTAAAATTGGTTATAAGTAAGTGAATTTCTAATTAATTATTTAAATTGTAATGAACAGTATAGCCCGTTTTATTAATTAATCGGAAGCTTGCTTAGGTATACTATTTTGTATAGGTACCTACTTGCAGATTTTTAACAGCTGCTCCATTTGGCGTAGATTGACAATTTATAAATTATAGTAGGTAAATATGTATTTACCTATACAGGATGTAACAGAAAGGGTATGTTAAGCGAAAAGCTATGTAAATAGCCCACTATAGAGAACCTATTTCCAAAATTTGAGACTCCAAAACACAATTTTATTTTTCAAGATTGTATGAAAATTCCTGAGATATTTAAAAATTCTCCATACTATCGGGAAAAATAAACATGTGATTTCGGGTCTCAAATTTTGTGGATAGGTTCTCTACAGTGGGCTATTTACATAGCTTTTCGCTTAACATACCCTTTTTGTTACAGCCTGTATAGTTGGCTGTATATGAGCTATCATCATATCTCGTCAGAAACCTTGTTTAGGAATAATAAAAACCTTAAATAATTTAACACAGAATTTATTTCATTTAAACATTTACATAAATTGCCTTTGAATGTATAGGTAACAGTGAATGCGTCTAGGTACTCCCACAAAAAATTGGTAGTACCTATCATAATTATGATAAGCGTTTTAATAACTCCATGATCATGGTCAATTTAGCAACATGAGTACGACAGTTCCATTATTATATATCTTTGCTAATAGGCAGAAGTACATGTTTGCTCCTTGTCGACCGGGAGCTAGGGACTAGGGTCCATTGATTTAAGTGACATGCATCGGGCCATAGCAAGACGTCAGGTAGCTTTAGGAGAATCTTATACATACAGGGTGTTTTTGGTCGCCACCGTTTCCGAATGCTATGGATTCTCCTCATCATTACGAATATTTTTCTCGATGGACGCATACCTGGGATGTAACTGGTTCTCAAGATAATTAGGGTCCAAAGTTGAGTTATTAGATTAGGTTTTTTTTGCATAAATGTAGGTATGTTCCTACGTAGACGCGTGTAACAAACATTTTTCACAAAATATATATTTTTTTAAATAGGTACCTTTTAAGGAACTAACACAAACACTGGACACCATACTGGCGAATATATTTTGCGCAATCAAATCAATAAAAAATAGCCAAAAAAATTAAATCGTTTTTCAGCAATTTTTTAGCTTAAAATTACTTAAAGTGGCAGGCGATGAAAAAACATCCCGTGTTAGTAAACTCGATATGGCTTGACTACTTCTTATATTATTTAGTGTATATTCGGTAAATCTGAGAATGGCCTTGCCGGATTGACATCCCAATAAAATACAGTTAAATGATATAGTTACTCTGCCTCTGATTGACCCTAACATAAGTGCCGTCGGCGGTGAGTTGGTACTCAGGAGACGGATGGTTGTGGTCGTCCACGACGGAGATGAGATTACCAGCCTTGTCCAGTATGAGCACCGCTTTGCAGCCTCCTCGATACTTCCTCGAGCAGTACCTTCGATGAGGCGTGTTCTTGTGCATCGAAAATGTGTACCCTTTATACATTATCAATGGGCATTTATGATTTGTCTGTATGACTTGGTAACCTGAAATTTTTTGTTATTAAGATTTGTGTGAACTTCGTTTCTTGGTAAAGGTGTATGTTAAGCGAATAGCTATGAAATCAGCCCACTGTAGAGACCTATCTCCAAAATTTGAGGTTCGATAACGTGAAAAAATAAACATGTGAATTTTGGGGATAGGTTCTTCTACAGAGGGCTGATTTCATAGCTATTTGCTTATTTTCATAAGTTTTTTTCTTTCCATACCTTTTCTGTTATACCTTGTATATAAAGTAATATAATTTAACCAGTATCTACTCTTATGCTGTTGCCTCTTAACAGGCCTATAGGGGAGAGAAGAGTGGAGGAGTAAACATAGTAAAGTGGCCTTCTAAACTCATGTAGAGAAATGGATAAAGCAGGTTTATTATTGTTATGCTACTAGTAATAAAACTTTATTTTTTGTACTTTCATTTTATATAATATAAAAAAAATATTGAAAAGAAAACATACGTTTCGTTAGTAATAACATAGAGGAATAAAATGTAGACATAGAGTGCTAATGTCATACTAACAGTTTCGATGCACCATTAGACTTTTCGGTGCCTCACAATTCCAGTCTTTGACACTAAGATTGCATTACTATACGTTACAATACATTAGTAATGTAGTACATTACTATACATTACACTAATAGAATCTAAGTGTCAAGGACTGGAATTGTGAGGCACCGAAAAGTCTATTGGTGCATCGAAACAGTTAGTATGACATTAGCACTCTATGTCTACATCTTATTCCTCTATGGTAATAATTACTAGTGGGTTACACTCCGTGTATTAAAAAACTTAAACGATTTTAACATATTTGCCATCCCTGGTTAATATGTACTGTGGGGGTGGGTGATTATGGTTGTCGGAGAAGGAGGTAATATTTCCACTTTTATCAAGCGTAAGTTTAGCTTTACAATTTCCTCTAATACGTCTCGAGCAGTACCTTTGGCCACCTTTTCCATTCAGTCGAAAGGTATATCCCCTAAACATTATTAAAGTACATTTGTCATTTGTTTTAATTATTTTATATGATCCATCTGAAAAAAAAAAATACAATTTTTGTTGTTATCCTTTAAAGTGTTTATATTTTAGTATACTACTTAGGCATTTTTTCTAAACATAAAACGACACAAAAATTTTAACGGACTCTCTACAACTTATCCACATAGAGGAATCTCTAACAGATGTTCTTCTTTTTCGGTATAGTAAGAACATTAAAGATAAAATTAAACTTTGTAATGAAATTAAATTGAACATTAGACATAAGAGATTAAAAAATGGTATAGTTAACATATTTAATACATGTTAACATATTTAATATAGGGCCCGGTGGCGGGCGATCCCTCAATAGAGATTTGAACTTCCGAATAGTGACGCCTGATACAATTCAATATTTAATACAGATAAATGTCACTGACTGATTCAGTACACAAAGCTACTAGGCTAGCTTTGTGTACTGAATACTGTGGTATAATAATGTGGTACGCAGAATATAAAGACACTAAAGACAATGCAAATCCTGGTATTCGAAACCAATAGCTAAGTACTTATGATACATAACATATTTGGATAGCTCTTTCTGAGCTGTACAGAGGTTATTATGGCGTCTTTGTCGAAATATTTGTCTATTTGCAGCATTACTCTCAAAAATGTATGAACATTGTTATAAAATATCTTTGGGAGCTCACTAAATAGAATTTGCGTAATCATAACTACCTTCTTCTATGCTGCTCTGGGAGTGAAAAAAAACGTATAATACTTCAGCTGCTTCTCTTCCCGGGCATACTGTACAAGTCAGTAAAGGGACAAGAGGGTCTTGGAACTAACCGAACTTGTACATCTCAACTATACCCTCAAAATTGATCAGAAGTGGCACCATGTGGTTCTATCGGTCCTTGGTGCTCTGCCTACCCCCGTAAGGGATAATGGCGTGATTATATGTATGTATGTATGTATAACTACCAGTGAATACTTTGGAAAGGTGGCATTATGGCATTATAGTATACTACCAAAGCGTGGTAAACGGACAGCACTATAGGATCCTTGAATCCGACAAATAATAATTAACGAAAAATACTCTAAAATTCTTGTTCTATACAGCAGTAACTTTACAGCATTCCTTAAACCCAAAAAATAATTTAGAGGATATATTCAAAATTCTTGTTAAGTTAATACCTTTCTAAAAATATATCACATAATCCTATTGGAGCGGGTACCAGAGTCCATACAAACATTGGCATTGTCCTTTGTACTAAGTATACAAATAACACACGTTTACTGCCGCCGACTACGTATTTGCGTTTCCTTGGATTTCTAGAGCTGCCACCGACACTTATTTGCGTTTCTGGCCCTAGGCGTTCAACTGATGTTGGCATGCTAAAAAAACTTGTTAGCATCGAACGTGTTTAACCAACTTTAACATGTTTGCCTCCACTAGTCACGATGTACTGTGGAGGTGGGTGGTTGTGATCGTCACAGAAAGACGTTATATTTCCAGATTTGTCGAGCGTGATTTTCGCTTTGCAATTTCCTCTGTAGCGTCTCGAGCAGTACCGTTGGCAACCCAGGCCGTTCAGTCTAAATGTATATCCCCTGAACATTATTAATGTACATTTATCATTTGTTTCTATTATTTCATATGTTGAATCTGAAAGAAAAAACATAAATAGTAATAACCGAAACTGAATGAAATCCTTACTTACTTGCAACAAAGAACAGTTCGTAACTTAAACCTTATAAGTAGATGTGAATCGCATTTTATAATAATCTATTTAATAAGAAATTAATATTGCACATATGAAATTTTTGAAACATTATGAAATTTATTATTAAATAAAAATACTTACATTAAAATGTCTAACTAGGATTAAAGATTACATTGAGTTCAATAAGTTAGTCTCATTCTAGCCATCTCGCGTGAAAGCTGTCTTAAGTGGTTAAATTTAGAATTTATCCAATTAACCGATTTGTATAATCAAGTATTGAAAATGAAATTGTATTAGGCGTTACGATTCGGAAGTTCAAACATTCTTAAGAAGTTAAACATTATTAGTGGTTTACTAATTTACTAATTTCTATAATCCTGAAGATGCCACGGTTGTTGGCGAAACATATGTAGATTATTTATCTATTTTTTAGTTTTTGATTTCGGAATAGTGCAATGTATTGTCTTGAATGCTAGGTGCTCGGGTCTGGTTTCTCGTGGCGATTTAGTTAGTGCAAATGCCTGTTTTCGCAGTTATGAGTTATCAGATCCGAGGGTCAGTGGAGGGTGTAGGGCCCGGTGGTGGGCGCACCCATAGTGAAAGTATTGAAAAGTTTTCTTCTAACAAAACGCTTGGCCCTTTTCGCACAAACATGAAGGTAATTCAATCAATACAGGGTAATTAATTATATAACAAAGTCAATTAATAAAATTTATATCGTACTAACAATACTTCAAATAGAACATAGTTCAGTATTTAATTAATAAACAAAAATTGGTGACTGATCATTGATGGCCGAATAGAAAATATCAAATGGTCGTGTCGCAGATCAGCCAAAGAAGTATAAATCACTCGTAATTACAAAGTGAAGCCAGGTTTTGATCTGTGAAACTTTTTAGAAATAATTCTAGAATTTGATATAATAAGAGGCAAATAATAATTATAAGGGGAATAGTATGTAACCACTTGATCATTAAAAATTGTTAAATAATTATGTGATCAGGTATACGGTGAACGACCATAAATTTGCACCGCTTTTCTTATTACCTAGTGTGCGTAAATGCTTGTGCTTATAAATTGGCCGAGTTTAGTGACTTCAACTCCACCAAAGGCCGTGAGTTATCTAGCTTTTTTAATCGATCTAAGGCACGATCTTGAACTTAATATCCAATCCAGTAGGTTTATTAACAGATTTTTACGAATATACCAGATGAAGTTTGAACGATCCTCGGTGGAGGGTGACAGTGGTCATCAATGAACAGTTCAATATTTTCCAGTGTTTTGTCCAGTTTGACTTTTGCTTTGCAGCCAAGGCTCTGTTTCTTTGTGCAGTATTTCGTGCGAATGCATCCACCTTTTCGCACATAAATATAATTTCTGAACAGCAAATAATCAGAGTTTTTTATTTTTATTATTCTGTAGTTACATGAGCCTGTAAAAGGTATAATAAGGCTTGAATAAGTTACAAAAAGGTATAATTATGAGGGTCTTCATTGATCAGGTTATATTGTAGGTAAAATTAACAGCCAATTTCAAAAACAGATGTAATGAGATCTCTTGCATTTTTCAGATTTAAACTTCAATTTGCTTCATTTTTTTTATTTGGAATAAAAAAAATCCCAGATTCTTTTTGATGTTCAATATTGAAATTGGTCATAAGTGAGTTATCTACCTTTTAAAAACTAATCTAAGTAAGAACTATACTATATACCTGTAGATAGATAAGTTTACATCTTATTCTGAAGAGTGTATTTATTTTTCTTCATGAAACTAAACTTTCACTAAAAGACCAAAGGTTTTTAAGAATCAGTGAAAGTTTATTGCCATGTTCTAGTTACCATTTACCTCAAAATAAGTAGTTAATACGAGTAGCACACAAATTGAAGTTGCCAACACTTTTCTCCCATCCGAAATGCCAACCTAACTTCCCAGACCACCGAAACAAATAAAGTAACATAAAAATGTTGCGATGAACAAACGTGGTATGTAAGGGTTCTAAGAACATTTAGCTTTTTTACAGAAAGATCAGTAACCGATTTCTATTGCCACATTGCGCCCCGAGAGATTTTTCTCCTATTCGTTGACCAAAATAGCAAAGAACTTGTTGGACAGGGGGCGTTGAGAATTCCACGATTGAAACTAAGTCTTCGTGTTTATTGTATTAATTTAATATAATACACGGCTAACTATGTGCTGATTATAAATGTACAGTATTAAAAAACACTAAATTATTATACATACAAATCTTTTCCCTAAGGGGTAGGCAGAGATCACTGATCTTCATGTGCTACGATCTTGACACACCTCTTTCGCTACATCAACTTTCATGATATTCTTACTCTCATAATATGAGATGATATTATCATTAATCGTTAAATCAAACTTTAGTCACACTCAACTCATCTATACATATAATAAAAATAAAATTATTAATAAAGAAATGGAAAAAATTCCTCACCCGGGTGGGAATCGAACCCACGACCTCTGCATTCCGCGTGTCAGTGCTCTAACCACTGAATATAATAAAAATGTTACGGATCGCTGTCACATGGAAGATATATAAAAAAATATATTATAGGATACCTTTATCTATTGGAATATTTTATTTTTGGAATTTTTGTCTGTTTGTCTTTGCGTTTGTGCACGCTAATCTCAGAAACGGCTGAACCAATTTCGATGCAGTTTTCATGAATATATTGTGACAGGTCCCACTTAACATACTCGTATAGGCTACTTTTTATTCCGGGAAAATGTTTTTATCCCGGATAATTTCGATATTTTGTTTTTTTTTCTGTAGTCCACGCGGACGGAGTCGCGGGCGTCCACTAGCTGAGAAATAAATCTTATGTAAGCAAAGTAACTACTATTATTTCTCACTTAAATAAATAAATAATGTTATGGCATCACGGTAGTTAACATCTTCGTTGATAAGTTAATTTTGAAAATCCTACATTTATCTTTTACATCATTTTATAGTCTCAAATTCTATGGATATTTTCTTTATAGTGGTTCATAGCTATTCGCTTGATATACCGGGGGGGATGGTAGCGGTGTCCATAAACTTGATGGCTTTCCGCAATATAGGGTTATACTCTATGGTACACGCCAGAGGACGTTATAATCAGTCTTAGCGGGGGGTGGTTGTAGTTAGCGTCCACAAACTTGATGGCTCTCCGCAATAAAGTGTTATACTCTATGGTACACGCCAGTGGACGTCCTGATAATCAGTCTCGGCGGGGGATGGTTGTGGTTAGCGTCCACAAACTTGATGGCTCTCCACAAAGTGTTATATTCTGTGGTACACGCCAGAGGACGTCCTGATCAGTCTCGGCGGGGGATGGTTGTGGTTAGCGTCCACAAACTTGATGGCTCTCCACAAAGTGTTATATTCTGTGGTACACGCCAGAGGACGTCCTGATCAGTCTTAGCGGGGGGTGGTTGTAGTTAGCGTCCACAAACTTGATGGCTCTCCGCAATAAAGTGTTATACTCTATGGTAACGCCAGTGGACGTTGATCAATCGTCCACAAACTTGATGGCTCTCCACAAAGTGTTATATTCTGTGGTACACGCCAGAGGACGTCCTGATCAGTCTCGTGGTTATGGTTAGCGTCCACAAACTTGATGGCTCTCCACAAAGTGTTATATTCTGTGGTACACGCCAGAGGACGTCCTGATCAGTCTCGGCGGGGGATGGTTGTGGTTAGCGTCCACAAACTTGATGGCTCCTTGTTTATCCAGCCTAAGTCTGGCTGTGCAGCCGGCGGATTTCCTCGAACAGGTCTGATAACAGAAGTTGGGTCCTCGCTTGTGGAAAGTATGCTGCTGGTACATAAGCTGCCGTCTGCCGTTCAACATTATAATTTCATATGATTCTGTAAAATATTTATTTTGTATTGTATTAACTGAATAGGCTGAATTTTCAACTAATATTTCATGAATAAATAAATATTCATATACTTCACAACACATTAACTTAGTCCCACATCCCTAAAGTCTTGTGGCGTGGTTTATTTATTTATTTCTAATATATCTAACGAATATTAGGTAATTAAAACTGAAATAAAATTCATCCTAACTAAGATAAGCTAGGGAAAAAGAAAAAAACTAAACATAAATAGAAAATAGAAAACTGCTTGTAAGTCCTCTTGTGAAGATTTGCAATAAAAATAATAACAAAAGGTCTCGTTTCAAATAAATGAACATTCATCTTAATGAAAACACAAAATATAAAATAATTTTGTTTATTTTGCCTTAGATAATATCAATCATAAGATTCATAAGTGACAAAAAATACCAATATTGAATTGAAATCGAACACAATAATTTTTCTCAACCAGCATTATTTTATTTTATCTTACTTACAAAACAAAAGTAATTAAAACAGAATTAATTGACCCGATAGCTCAGTTGGTTAGAGCGAAAGCACGGTTGGCGAGAGGTCGTGAGTTCAAATCACACTCGGGTGATTTTTTTTTCATTTTCTTAATAATATTTAAAAAAAAACAGAAGTTAATAAGTAGTGGTTTATTTTCGGACCCCCGTGCAAAAAACGTGGTGTAGACGAGCGTCGAGCGGGCCCGGACGGGGCACAGATTAAACACGTTACATACATTTTGTATGAAGCAATTTATATTACACCCTGAATTATCCGTGTCACGTCCGGGCCCGCTCGACACTCGTCTACACCAAGTTTGTTGCGCGGGGGCACGGCCCGCTCTAATGAGAATCATCCCTAAACTTGATCCAAAATTTCATTAATTTCGATTTGATTTGAATTGATTTTAAAAATCCTATAGTTTCACATAAATGCCCTCCGCCGTGACATGGAAGCGGGGAGGGGAATGATTATGTGGTTCCCCTATTTCCGTAACTCTACCATTTTCCACTTTGATAAGAGATCTACATTTTCCCCTCAGTTTTCTAGAACATTGCATTATTGACGTATAGTTGCCTCGTTGCCGGTAGCTGAACGTGTGATTTTCATACATGATGACCTCCTTGCCATTTGCCAGCATGATTTCTTTGTATGGGCGATCTAGAATAATGGAAATATATTTGTATTTATATTAGGATGAACAAAAATATAATAGACGGTATATGGGCGATAGAAAAGTGGGCTAATAAAGAACTCGGTGGTAAGCACGAACTTTATCACGCTATGCATCGCTGCTAAGACATAATAAAATCTATGCAATTGGACATTGTGACATAACGTTATGGCCAGACAAAGGTTCGTGCTTGGCCCACGGTACGTGCTTGGTACCGTACTATACATATAGGTACTTGATTCAATTTTGTACTTACGAGTGAAATATTAAGTTGCATCCTGGATGCCACTCGCTTCTGCAACCACGAACAATACATTTCACTACCATATTTATATCAATACCACCAAAATATCTTATTTAGTCCACACAAATATGCGAAGCGATTCAAACAAATCGACTTGACATGATTTGACAAAATCACAGGACAAAATTGTCATGTTCTACCCAGGGATACCATTACATAGCAACAGATCATACCTTAAAATACGGAATTTTTAGCTACCGCGAAGGTTTGTTTTACTATATTCTGTGCACTTTATATTACAAATTACATTAAATACATTTAATATGTTTTCAAAACGAATCCAAGTTTTTCATGATAATATCATATTTATGCCTTTGTCAACGTCTTTACTTACATTATAGGGTATTTTTTTGCTGTGTGAGGGATCCCTTGTGGGAAAACAAGGGGGGGTGGCTGTCATTTTTTCAATGTTTCAATTTCTTGTTCAGAGCTTGGAATTCATCATAAGAGGAGATACCAAGATACCAAATCCCTGGGTCTAACCTGAGCTTTTTGCACTTGTGTGGGTATTCATGTGTACTGGCCTAGAGCGCGATGCGTCCTTTGCATTGTATCACTACATATTATAAAACAAAGTCGTTTGCCGCTGTTTGTCCGTCCCTATGTATGCATAGATCTTTTAAACTAGGGAACGGATTTTGATGCGGTTTTTTTTTAATAAGTCGAGGAAGGTTTATAATGTATAACCAGGGACCCGCCCAGGCTTCGCACGGGAGTAATGCACTCTAACGCGGGCGAAGCCGTGGGCGGCCGCTAGTTCGCACATAAATGCAAAGCTGAGCTTACGCCGCGTGGAATGTAAAATATAAATAATCCAGGTACTTATGATAGGTAATACAGTCATGTCTATTATCCCCAAAGAGATTGGGCAGAAGTGTGCAAATTATAGACCAATTTTAACTAATCACAACTTTTACCTACTATAGGTACATAAATAAATCTATGTAACATACACGCTGTACTACCCTAAATTTTCAGTCTCCAATAGTCCACTGCTAGACATAAGTTCCCCTCAGGGCACGCCATAAGGCTACGGCGGCGGCGGCGGCGAGAGTTTTTCCCATTGTCACCACGCTGGGCTGGTATTTTCATGTACAACAGGAAATAACACAATAGAATCCTACTAATATGTAAGGATGTATGTATCTAAGGATGTATGTTGCTCTTTCACGCAAAACCTACTGAATGGATTTTGATGAAACTTCACAATAACATAGCTTACAAATCAGAATAACACATAGGTTACAATTTATCCTGGTAAAAATACTTTTATCCCGGATAATTTCGACATTTTGTTTTTTCTGTACCTAGTCCGCGCGGACAGAGTCCACCTAGTTGTCAATATCGTTATACACTTTAACGTAATGGCCGCCGCTGGTCTTCGTGAACATTAGGGGCATATGGTTGTGTTTGCCTATCATTCTCAGCACCAGATCTTCCGCATCCACCTTCAAGCGGACGGGACATCCTCGTTGCTGTTTACTTGAACATGCCTAATGCGCTTTTGTGGCAAACGAGAACGTATATTCCTTTTTTCCCGTTCGCCGTTGGCAAGCGTTTTATGCGGTCTGCAGCTATTTCAGGAATTCGAACCAGTTTTAATAACAACAACCTATCTAGATATACAGGGTGTAATAGATAGATATGTAGCTAACTATACTTATAGAAAGCACCTAGCCACAAAAAAGACTCGATGTTCATGTTTATTTTTACAAATAGTATGGACAATTCCTATATATACAACTCAGGAATTTTCGTTCGTACAATCTTAATGTCCGTATAGGTATATTCATCATCTCTCACGCTAGTCACAACATATACAGGGTCTTAACAAAAGGGGTAGGTTAAGCGAAATCTTATAAAGAACCTATCCACAAAAGGATGATGCAAAATCTTGGTACCCACCACCAATAGCTTAGTGTAGTACGTCATTGGATAGCTCTTTGTGAGCCTAACAATAATTATTATGGCCACTAGTTCCAAATCTTAGTCCGTTCAGAAATAACAGGTACTATAACATGCCAGTTGTAGCAAGAATAGAATAACGTTTTTATTATTATTTCATAATTCACTACCCTTTTGTACATCAATAGGAGTTATGAATCATTTCCTTACCTGCCCGGGAAGGCGGGCAGGGTACCAGCGGCGGGGGACGGGGGGAAGACCGAGCGCACGCGCAAGTGTCGACCGACGCAACGGATAGCTTCAGTCGTTCGTTTGTATTGTGTGTGTGACTGCGCTTCCCCGTCTTCCCGTACTATTCAGCGACTATTTACGACCATAGCATTGTTTTTGGACTCCGATAACCGTTTCTTTACGTTGACCCCGGCTTTCTCTTGGACTTTGGTGATACTTCTAACGAACTGTGAAGTGCTTTTCGAACTACTGTGAAAAAAATGGAACCTGCTCGCAACTGTGTGATGTGTCGTAGAGGGTTCTACCGCGGAAGATATCAGCGTCATCTTCTGACTGATGATCTCCCAAGACTACAACCAGAATTAGCAGCTTATATTCAAGACAATGGAGTCTTGGAGGTAAGATCATATTTTAATTACAATTAAAAGGTACCTTAGGTCTAAATGGTTGGGTCATATGTTATCATTTATGATTGATTACACTAACTAATCATTTATTCACTTACTCGTTGCGTAAACACGCACGTGGTCATTTTATGCTTAACTATATACCCATTATTTTGACTATTGTTATTTTTATGTTTACGTATTGGCTATTTTAAGAGGTGAACCGTTGGTAAAATATATTGTTTATTGTTTCAGGTAGTATTTGACAATACGCGAAGTTTATGCCATCGATGTTGGCAAAGGGCTGAAAATGCTATCAGACCGCCTCCTATCCAAGAAGTACCCCAGGAACCACAACAACAAAATGTGGATGCTATTCATGTTTCAGCGACAGTCATATAGCTTACACAAGTTTCAAAATCTGTTAAAGCCTTTCTTGATAGTATGCACAGATGGATACATCATTGATGTAAAGGGACCATACGCAGCCACGAAGACAGATGCTAACATTATGAGCAGCATTATGAACAACAATGAAAATCCGATTCATATTTTGTTGGAACCTAACGATGTATTTATATTGGATCGCGGATTTAGAGATAGCCTTGGTAACATAGAAGCTTGTGGCTATGAATACCATGTTCCACCATCAAAGGACAGAGCAGAATCTCAACTGACTACCGAACAAGCTAACGAATCTCGAATGGTTACCATGTGCCGGTGGGTAGTGGAAGTGGTTAACGGCAGATTCAAGCGAGATTTCAAACTGTTACGCCAAAAATATTTCAATAAGGCATTGCGAAGTATGTTCAATGATTTTAAAATAGCTGCCGCTATTTTGAACCATTTCCATCAACCAATCGTAGACAACCAATACGCCGATATGATTATAGAACAAATAAGATTGAAGTTAGATACGCCTAATATTTTATATAATTATGTCGAAAGGAAAAGATTAAATCAAAGAAGAGCTGATTTTGTGAGGTTAGAAGCTAATGATGTAGAATTCCCAAGATACACTGAAGAGGAAGTTATTTTATTGGCGTTAGGGACATATCAAATAAAGCTTGCGAGATCTTACTGCAGTGAGCATCTACAGAATGGAATATACACAATAGAGATTTATAGACAAAATGCACTTGAAGATTTGCCTGACTATGGTATAAATGAAAATTCTTCGCTCATGCGCGGTCGTATCCAATCTCGACATATTCGAGCAAGAATATATTATTGTTACATTTTAATCAACAATAATAACAATACCATCTCTGAATACTACTGTACATGCCTGACTGGGCGACGTACTGTAGGTACCTGTGCTCACATCGTGTCCATCGTGTGGTACCTAGGATACGCCAGGCACGAGGGATTTGTAGCCCCTGCCTTATTCCTTAATGATGTCTTACTAGATGAGGATCTGTAATATTTTATTTCATTTTGTTATCATTAATTATTTCGTTTTCATTTGTTTTGTTTCATATTGAAAGCATTTTATTTCATTTGTAATCATTGCATATTGTAAACTTACTTATTAAGCTTCGTTGCGGCTGTTGCTTCTTTTGTACATAATCAATGGTAAAAAGGAAACGTACAAAGGAAATCATAATCGTATTTTATTTCATTTTCTTAAGGTTTATTTTCATTTTTTATTAAAGGAAAATCCATATTACCCTGATATTATATTAGGCTGGCAATCAGATCTGACTATAAATCAAGACAGGCGCCATACTTATTCATATTCTATAAGATAATACCTTTTCAATGATATATCACACATCACTATTGGAGCGGGTACCAGATTTCATACAATCTCTTGCATCATCCTTTGATACTCGAAATCACATGTTTATTTTTCTAGATATAGTAGTACAGAAAATTCCTAAACAAAACAAGAATGTTCATAGAATGTTGAAAAATTAACATGTGATTTCGAGTCTCATATTTTGGGAACAGGCTCTTTCTAGTGGGGATTTTTCATAGCATATACCCTTTCTGTTACATCCTGTATACATTGAACCTATAGAATCAAGTAATAGAAACAGGACAGCAAGATGATGATGATGATGATGATTATGATAGAGGAGAAAAATGTTCACCGATAATGATGGATGCATATCAAAAAAGTGCACGGGAAAGTCTAGTAATCCTATTAAGAGTCCTAGTATAGGAGCTAGTCCTAGTATACAGGGTGTAACAAAAAGGGTATGTTAAGCAAAAAGCTTTCTAAATAGCACACTATAGAGAACCTATTTCTAACATATGAGACTCGAAATCACGTGTTTATTTTTCGAAATTGTATTAACATTCCTGATTTGTTCAGAAATTCTCCATACTATCTGGAAAAATAAACATGTGACTTCGAGTCTGAAATTTCGTGGATAGATTCCTTTTAGTGGGCAATTTACGTACCTTTTCGCTTAACATACCCCTTTTGTTATATTATACATACACACGTGTTACCTTAATAGTTAACCAAAACTGCAGGACCATAAAGGGATCTTACAAACACGTTAACAGAACTAGATGTAAAAGATCGGTGACGGTTGCTAGCTCATCGCCGCCTGAGAGAACACCACTGAGTTCCTTAGTCGACTCTTACGACATGCAAGGAATTACAGAGCTGTTGTAATCTAGTGAAGCACAGCATCAGCACAGGACGTTCTAATCGGAAAAACAATCTAGAATTCTAGCAACGCAAAAAAAAGCGATTTTTATGCAACCTTTTATTAATTTAAGTCCTTTACAGTTATTTTAAATATAACAATTTAGTAAGGAACATCAAAACAAAACTAGGTAAAACAAAAACTAGGTAAAACAAAAACAATTTTCTTAATTAAGGTAACTGCATTGAACATAAACTTGACCATTCAGTTTGTTACGGAACTTCGAACCACAACTAGTCTCCAGAAGGAATCATCAATGACATTTGCATGCCGGGTAGTGAAGCAAAAAACGAGGCAAAAATCCCAAGTTTTAACATAACAAATAGAAAAAATTACCCATATGCCTAAGAATAGGGTGAATGTGACTCATAAAGCCAATTTGAAGCTTCGGAGTAGCGTAGTCTGAGTAAAGTCATGTCGGAGTTACGTTTTGTCGGAGTAGCGTTGTATCGAAGAAACATGTGTCTGAAATCAGTTTTTAAGTCTTAAAGTTGCTTTAAAAGTGTGCGTGATCATGCGGGTTCTGGAGAATTTATTATTCTATGCCACAAACATAGTGACTACTTTTTTGTATTGTTTCCACTATATAAGCGAGACAGACAGTTATACAGCGACATCTCGCTTTCACGATGGAAACAATCCTGTCCACTTTAAGAGTTTAAATTATCCTGATTTCGGAACTATGGAGCTCAAAATATCGGATATCCGTCTGACCGGATTCTGGACGACTTCCTCGTGTTCCTGCTCCTCGGGTGGCATGAACCGCTCCGGATTGAGGGTTCTGTATCTCCTATAGTAACGCAAGAAATCTGGTTCACCTATAACAGATTAAGAAGTTAGGTATAATATACCCTCCTGTGGGGTGAGCACGAACCTTTTTACGCGGCGTAACGCTAGCGACTCGCTAGCAAAATCTATGTGATTTGACGCTAGCGTTACGGACTATCGAGAGGTCCGTACTTACCACTCTATTGTTTATCTACACATAAAGCACCGCACAATACTGTATTTTAGAAAAGAGTATACCCTAGTTTGTGATTCGTAGAGGAATAGATTCGAAAAATACAAATATTGTATGTATTTTGACAGTTGATTGGACCCGTGTCAAAGTACCTACTGCTATCTGGCGTAAGTAGACGTTCAGAAAACCCATATTAAAATAATTTGGCAGGCTATTCTTAGTTATTTATATTCTTTATTGCGCACATTAAAATGTTACCAAAAAAGTTTATCAAGAATAAAACACACAAAAGCAAACCGGTCGGGAAAGCAAAGTTAGTGGGGTTATTTTATATTAACTATAATAATCTGCCCATTTCTTCTACAAAGGGTAGGAGGGGGATGATCATGAACACCATCCATGGAGTGGAACTCTCCGTCATTTATGGTGGTGATTCGTGCTTTACAACCATTGAGCCTCTTCGAGCAATACCAGCGGTTTTTGCTGGTCATCATCACGAATGTGTAGCCCTTGTATATCAGATGATATCCCTTACGGTTGGTTCGTACATACTCCACTGAAAATATTGGACAGGTGAGAATATTTTTCCAAAGTTAAAATGTTTTTTTTTTTGCGCTATTAACAGAAGTCAAGGGTAAACTCCACAGGGATCGCATGTTGCAAAAGAAGATAATTTAAATTACAAAATTAATTTATTCTTATAACATTTATTTGACATCTTAATTTGATACCGAAACATGACAAATAATAAAATAAACAATTTACAGTAGGTAAATTCTGTAATTAAAAAGATTTCTTCTTGCATATAAGCCGGGATAGTAAGTTTTATATTATTATAATCCTCCCATCTCTTCTATAAAGGTTGGGAGGGGGATGATCATGAACACCATCCATGGAGTGGAACTCTCCGTTATTTATGGTGGTGATTCGTGCTTTACAACCATTGAGCCTCTTCGAGCAATACCAGCGGTTTTTGCTGGTCATCATCACGAATGTGTAGCCCTTGTATATCAGATGATATCCCTTACGGTTAGTTCGTACATACTCCACTGTAAATATTGGACAGTATTATTGCTGCAGGGTTCAGATAAAAAGGTAGAAAGCAGAAGTAATTAGTAAATATTACGAGTAAACACCCGCATTGAGGATATATCTATGTCGGTCAGTCACTTATCATTAAGGGCCGGTATCTGAAACACGCCGCGCGACCTTTAGATTTTTAATAGTACTCACAGAACAATCGAGCCTCTCCCACCGCACACGCACACATCTACGTATGCGATCGTAAGACTTTGAATCGCCAACTAAATTGTAACTTTGGAATTTGTTACCAAATATAAAATTGTTGTTAGCTTTATTTTATCTTAAAAACTGCCCACTAACTGCTGCCCACAACTTTGTTTCGTAGGCATAATTTACCGCAAAAAATTTGGTGAGAATATTTCCCCGAAGTTAAATTTGTTTTTTTTTTTTGCTCTATTGATAGAAGTCAAAGACAAACTCCACAGGTATCGCATTTTGCAAAAGAAGATAATTTAAATTACAAAATTAACTTAAAACATTTATCAAAAACATGATAAATAATAAAATAAACAATTTACAGTAGGTAAACTCTGTCATTAAAAAGATTTCTTCCTGCAAATAAGCCGGGATAGTTAGTTTTATATTATTATAATCCTCCCATCTCTTCTATAAAGGTTAGGAGGGGGATGATCATGATCACCATCAATAGACTGAAACGCTCCGTCATTCACCGTGGTGATTCGTGCTTTACAGCCATTGAGCCGCTTCGAGCAGTACCAGCGGTTTTTGTTGTTCATCGTCACGAAAGTATAGCCCTGGTATACTAGATAATAGCCCTTACGATTGGTTCGTACATACTCCACTGTAAATATCGGACAATGTTATTACAATAGGGTTTAGAATTAAGATAAATAGGTAGAGCAGAAGTAATAAATATACACACGCACGCTTGTATCGTAACATTATATATTTTGCATACATTGTGACACTCTTCAAAGTGAGATTCAATTTTTTGTCCGACCGCGCCAAAAAAGTGCTTTTGGAGTGTATATGTTTGTTTATTTCTTTAGCATGCTATAGGGCCTAAACGGCTTGTATTTGGGCTATCATTAGATTCCTCTTAGTCGTGAGTAATAGTGAGTGAAAATTTTTACGCAGTCGGGTTTTTTATTGAAATAATTAATATCTTAATAATCTTCCCACCAATTTTATAATGTGGGGACTAAACTAACGTCGTGACTGATGTTTTACACGCTAAAATAATTTAATGCTACATTCGTGACTTTAAGGGTAAACACACGGACTGCAATTCAACTGCAAGTCGACTGCAAAATTGCAGTTTGAATGCAGTTGGTACAACTGCATGCAAGCCCACTGCACGTCAACGTAACTGTCGTACCTGTCACTTGTCGGTGTAACTGCACACCACGTTACATGCAGTTGGATTGCAGTTTCATTACGGTCGTGCCAAAGCATTCAAACTGCATCGGAACTGAAATTTTGCAGTCGACTTACAGTTTAATTGCAGGCCGTGTGTCTCTACCTAGACACAATAAAAAGGTTAAAAGAAAAAATACAGTATTTTATTTACTTATTCCATATATTATTTACTACAGTATGAGAATGTACAAAAAACATGTTAATAATAATCCTAGGCCTGAGTGAGGTGCTACGTTCTCTCTTCCATTAGATCACTAATCATTATTATTATTATTATGCTTTATTGTACACAGTAAAGTTTTCACAAATAAAGTTTATGACAAAGAAAATGTACAAAGGCGTGCTTACTCGTATCTCTAAAAGAATCATGTTACTATACTTCTAATTTTGTAAAAGGAGCTTCAATATAAAATATGTACCTACTTAAAAATTATTGTAAATAAAAAAATATAAAATATAATGTGTAGGAATAGAAAGTAAACATTTGGTTTTTAGCCATCTAGGTATTCGACCGACCTAGTCAAATGTAAGTAACATAGAAGAACCTTAGTAATACAGTCTACAAGAAAAGGTGTATGTTAACTGTTAAGTAGAAACCACAGAATAAGAAGTTCTCCATAACCAGTGATCACTTTTGAAGCAACTTTAAGAAGGTCAAATTGACCTATGCGTCATATTCACCTTATTTTTAGACATATTATGGGTAGTTTAACAACTTATTTGGGACTCGTTATTGTATGGGAAAAACCTATTGATATAGCCAACTATAGTAAAGAACCTATCTATACAATATAGGTAAAATTGCAGATTCAAAATCACATGTTTATTTTTCCTAAATAACATGGAAAATTGCTAAACATCCAGCTCAAGTAGCATGACGAGCATTTAGCCTGTCAAAATACGATAAATATTGCCGCCATGTTGAATTTTGTATAGAGACGTTACGATATCGCATGATACGATATCCACGATGCGTGGTCATGCTAGGGGGGCTGGAATGTTCTTGAATGAATCTTGAAAAATAAACATGTGATTACAATTCTCAAATTTTATGGATAGATTCTCTTTATTAGGCCATTTGCATAGAATTTCGCTTTATACCCCCTTTTGTTACACCTATTCACATACATACATATTCATACAGCTGTGTTCAACATACATACATATTCATACAGCTGTGTTCCCAAAACGGGGTAGCCAGAGCTGCAGGAGATAAGGACCCTGTTTAACATGATATCTTGATATACTGTCCAGAGGCAGTTTGGGCATATCGCGGTGGTGGATGGTTGTGGACCTCATATTTGGCCACTATACTGCCATCTTCCCCCAACTTCAGCTTAGCCTGACATCCTGAAAAATTGCGAGAACAGTACGCTCTAACTTTCTTCTTGGCTCCACGAAAGGAATATGTGAAGCCATTATACATAATCTGGTGTTTTCCATGAGCGTATATCTCCACGTATCCTGGATCTGAAGTGTGATATAAATTTATAAGTATTAACTTAATTTATAAACTATGGCGAGATTACTAATGTACATAGACTAGAGAGACATTAATGTACATATGTATTTTTATATATATATAAAGCTGTAAGTTTTCCTAAAATAATAAAATAAAATATTATCTCACTGCTGCAGCTGACGTATTCTAGTAAAGTCCTGCATCAGTACAGGACAAAAAAAATGTACCTATACCCGTACATAGCAAGCATTAACTTTGAAGTAAATTTAAGTTAAAACAACTTGGAGTGAAATAGTTAAATTCAAGGATGAACACGATTAATGAATTCAAGTTAATTTAACCCAGATAAGCCTGAAACTAACTATTATCCTACTGTCCTATATATAGTACGCTAGTATTTGTAACAAGTTATACGTAATTTATTTATATTATTTTGCTAGAATAATATAAATAAATAAATTTCTAATAAAGCTGACACGTTTCTTACTGCAAATCATAAGACTAAATAATCTTAGATAAAGAGGGTATTCTGATATTTTTTTATTTCTACTGTCCTAAATATAGGACAGTAGGCTTATCTGGGTTAATTCTTTCATTACTTGTTTATTTAAAATCATAATCACATTACACGTTTGACATATTGACATTAATATATTTCCTTTTCAACAAAACAGAGACAAATTAAAACTCACTTCTAAAATAGGTAAGCACCTACCAAAGACGTACTTTACATAGCTTGCGAAAGCATGCGATTGTCGTATGTGTGAATCCTCCCACGTCTTCCACTCGTCCTGCGCACTTCCCCACCACCACAACTACCTTACTACTTAACCTAGTTTTCACGATTCTTTAATCTCAATTAAATTGATAAATGGATAAGGATCGCTTTAAAGATAAGCCCCCTGATTACCTCGCCCCGCGCACACACACACTCAATTATCGCAATCGCGCGGCTTCGGCTTTGCTATTGCTTTTACGTAATCAGGGAGAAGGTTTCCTAAGATAACGGTCACTTTATACGTATAGCACGCATAAGGGCCGCAATATAGCGACACCGCTTTTCAAGTAATCCGAAGCTTTGGGAGATGTAGAGGCCGAGTATACCTACATACGTGTTCCACTAATCATAGACCAGTTCAGGACCAAAGTCAACCTCACCTGTCCATGGTAACAGCTTACAGGTAATCACGCTATAATATGATTGGTTGGCTGCTTTAGTTCGAAGTGAAAACTTAAACTTTGCGTACAGGGTATAACAGAAAGGGTGTGTTAAGAGAAATAACATGACTATAAGTCATCATAACAGAAAACTTGTTATACACAATTTGAGACTTGAAATCAGGTGCTCTTCTTAGGACCAAATAGTGACGCTACCTGCCGCGCCATTGGTTCGATAGTATATACGCCAGTGATTCCTGTAGAAACACACACGACTGAAACATTAATATAATCTTAAAAAATAAACGTTATATTTTGAGCCCATAAATTTTATAGACAGCGGTCTCTACCTAATTGGGCTATGTTCTATGTTCACATAGCATTTTGATTAGTTAATACACCCCTTCTGTCACACTCGGTATGTATACCTATTGTTATTAATTTAAAACTAAAATACTCCGAATAATGACCCGGTGGCTCAGTGGTGAGAGCGCTAGCACGCGGAATGCAGAGGTCGTGGGTTCGATTCCCACCCGGGTGAGGAATTTTTTCAATTTTTTTATTAATAATTTTATAACTAAAATACTTAAAGAAAATGGCTTGATAACCTTGTTTTTTTGAAGAGACTATTAAGTCATTCATGGAGTATAGGTACAAGCCACAAAAAAATATATCAGTAATCTATCGAGAACCCCTTTTCTTGCGGTACGGCACATACAAATTAGGATCAGCATCTTCCTCCCGCAACCAGCAAATGTTGCTGCCCAAAACCCACTTTCCAGTGTGATCCTGCCGATAGTTCGACTTGGCATGGTGGTGGGTCTCATCAGCGCTCTTGATGGAGCCATCATCATTGAGTTTCACTTGGCACTTGCAGCCGTTGCGTTTTTGCGAACAGTACCACACGTAGCGCGATGCACGTGGCTTGTTAAATGAGAATCCCTTGTATAACAGCACATGGTTGTTCTTGCGAGTCGGTATTAATATGTATTCTGTAAAGAAGAAAAAAAATTGTTAGTCCGACGTAGGTATATGGACTTTCAGATATTTGTAGAACCGACTGCTAGGCATTTGTACCTATTATCAATCTCATAACTATGACGCATCTAATGATACCTCTCAAGTTTAAATGCGACATACAGTTTAGGCTCTAGAGCAGGGATTCCCGAACTTTTATTCCTCATAGACCCTTTTCAAAAGTTATCTGATTCTGGTGGACCCCTGGACCCCCTACAGGCCAACATCACATACAAATTAAATGTGAACCCTCTTTTTTCACGCCAACGCCCCATCGAGTCTCCTGTGGACCCCTGGGGGTCCTCCTGGACCACTTTGGGAACCACTGCTCTAGAGCTTGCCAAAGAAACTACATACAGTACACATGAACATACTGGCGCAGTCGGTAAAAAGCTTCTTGTGTTTACATACCCTTGGGGTTAGAACAATATAGTAGTAGTACTTATACAATATGTATAGTACTTTTCTTCTATTCATCTATATCCATGACACAAACCCCAAGCACGCACTGGCAGCCAAACAGCAGAGGCCACCGAGTTCACCTAAATGTCAAGCG
Source organism: Carposina sasakii (assembly GCA_014607495.2). Classification (NCBI taxonomy): domain Eukaryota; kingdom Metazoa; phylum Arthropoda; class Insecta; order Lepidoptera; family Carposinidae; genus Carposina; species Carposina sasakii. The sequence continues at coordinate 11,552,409 of CP053158.1, forward strand.
GCTAAGTACGCGCACTGATGATACTATGGTTAGATTAAATTAGTATCATGAAATGATCAATATATTACAATAATCTTTATTTGCACAAAATATAATACCCATACTTTCTTTATATATACATTGAAGATAATGATTATAATTATGTAAAAATTGATCAGACATATTTTGCCAAAAGTCTGGCATGCAAATCTTCAAACCTATAAAAAAGTGAAATAGCACAAAAGAAAGAAAAGCATAAATGATTGATGATCAATACATTATCATCATATGGTCGAGAGCATTTTGAATATTTCATGATATAAATAATTCAACGATATGGCCACGACACATACATTTCGGTGAACTCGGTGGCGGCCGCAGCCTGGCCGCTGCTGCTTAGCTGATGACTAATAAAACGCTTTGGTGTTATAGTTTTAAAAATATATATGTAGGTATAATACATGATTTCGATTTCATTCGACATCGTTTTTTCTCTCTATACACACTCGCTCTTTATACACAATCTTTATTACCTATAAATCAATTCTTTACTTTACACCAGATTTTACTTGCACCTTTATTTTTTTATCCAACCATTCAAGCTTTCAACGGTCTCAAAAAGGACCCTTATACAGTAACATTCCTCATATCTGTCTATCCTTTTTACATAACCAGCCGGCCCTTCCCAGAAACCCAATTCCCGCAGCTATCCTGTCTATAGCTTGACTTCTTATGAGGATGCTCCTAATCCACCTCATGTATAGACCCGTCTTCGTTCAGCTTGATCTTGCAGCGGCAGCCTGAGCTGGTATAAGAGCAGTACCAAACTAGGCGAGACGTACGTTTGTGAGGCTTTTTGAAGGAGTATCCATTGTAGAGAAGCACGTAGTTGTTTTTTCGAGTCGGTATTAATATGTACTCTGTTGATTATATGTGCGTTAACATAGCGATATATTTAAAATAGCTTGTTTACAGGCTGACAGGTTTAGAGTAACTTTGTATGTTACTTCATAGGTGATTTAAATAAAATAAAAATCTTACTCGGGTAATTTTTTTTATTTTATTTTCTTATTAATATTTATAAAGCAAAAATCATTTATTTCATACTGTTTTGGTCCATATAAGTACACTGCTGCAGCTGATGTATTCTAGTAAAGTCCTGCATCAGTACAGGACAAAAAAAATGTACCTATACCCGTACATAGCAAGTATTAACTTTGAAGTAAATTTAAGTTAAAACAACTTGGAGTGAAATTGTTAAATTCAAGGATGAACACGATTAATGAATTCAAGTTAATTTAATTCTTTAATTACTTGTTTATTTAAAATCATAATCACATTACACGTTTGACATATTAACATTAATAATTTTCCTTTTCAACAAAACAGAGACAAATTAAAACTTACTTCTAAAATAGGTAAGCACCTACCAAAGACGTACTTTACATAGCTTGCGAAAGCATGTGATTGTCGTATGTGTGAATCCTCCCACGTCTTCCACTCGTCCTGCGCACTTCCCCACCACCACAACTACCTTACTACTTAACCTAGTTTTCACGATTCTTTAATCTCAATTAAATTGATAAATGGATAAGGATCGCTTTAAAGATAAGCCCCCTGATTACCTCGCCCCGCGCACACACACACTTAATTATCGCAATCGCGCGGCTTCGGCTTTGCTATTGCTTTTACGTAATCAGGGAGAAGGTTTCCTAAGATAACGGTCACTTTATACGTATAGCACGCATAAGGGCCGCAATATGGCGACACCGCTTTTCAAGTAATCCGAAGCTTTGGGAGACGTAGAGGCCGAGTATACCTACATACGTGTTCCACTAATCATAGACCAGTTCAGGACCAAAGTCAACCTCACCTGTCCATGGTAACAGCTTACAGGTAATCACGCTATAATATGATTGGTTGGCTGCTTTCGTTCGAAGTGAAAACTTAAACTTTGCGTACAGGGTATAACAGAAAGGGTGTGTTAAGAGAAATAACATGACTATAAGTCATCATAACAGAAAACTTGTTATACACAATTTGAGACTTGAAATCAGGTGCTCTTCTTAGGACCAAATAGTGACGCTACCTGCCGCGCCATTGGTTCGATAGTATATACGCCAGTGATTCCTGTAGAAACACACACGACAGAAACATTAATATAATCTTAAAAAATAAACGTTATATTTTGAGCCCATAAATTTTATAGACAGCGGTCTCTACCTAATTGGGCTATGTTCTATGTTCACATAGCATTTTGATTAGTTAATACACCCTTCTGTCACACTCGGTATGTATACCTATTGTTATTAATTTAAAACTAAAATACTCCGAGTAATTGACCCGGTGGCTCAGTGGTGAGAGCGCTAGCACGCGGAATGCAGAGGTCGTGGGTTCGATTCCCACCCGGGTGAGGAATTTTTTCCATTTCTTTATTAATAATTTTATAACTAAAATACTTAAAGAAAATGGCTTGATAACCTTGTTTTTTTGAAGAGACTATTAAGTCATTCATGGAGTATAGGTACAAGCCACAAAAAATATATCAGTAATCTATCGAGAACCCCTTTTCTTGCGGTACGGCACATACAAATTAGGATCAGCATCTTCCTCCCGCAACCAGCAAATGTTGCTGCCCAAAACCCACTTTCCAGTGTGATCCTGCCGATAGTTCGACTTGGCATGGTGGTGGGTCTCATCAGCGCTCTTGATGGAGCCATCATCATTGAGTTTCACTTGGCACTTGCAGCCGTTGCGTTTTTGCGAACAGTACCACACGTAGCGCGATGCACGTGGCTTGTTAAATGAGAATCCCTTGTATAACAGCACATGGTTGTTCTTGCGAGTCGGTATTAATATGTATTCTGTAAAGAAGAAAAAAAATTGTTAGTCCGACGTAGGTATATGGACTTTCAGATATTTGTAGAACCGACTGCTAGGCATTTGTACCTATTATCAATCTCATAACTATGACGCATCTAATGATACCTCTCAAGTTTAAATGCGACATACAGTTTAGGCTCTAGAGCAGGGATTCCCGAACTTTTATTCCTCATAGACCCCTTTCAAAAGTTATCTGATTCTGGTGGACCCCTGGACCCCCTACAGGCCCACATCACATACAAATTAAATGTGAACCCTCATTTTTTCACGCCAACGCCCCATCGAGTCTCCTGTGGACCCCTGGGGGTCCACCTGGACCACTTTGGGAACCACTGCTCTAGAGCTTGCCAAAGAAACTACATACAGTACACATGAACATACTGGCGCAGTCGGTAAAAAGCTTCTTGTGTTTACATACCCTTGGGGTTAGAACAATATAGTAGTAGTACTTATACAATATGTGTAGTACTTTTCTTCTATTCATCTATATCCATGACACAAACCCCAAGCACGCACTGGCAGCCAAACAGCAGAGGCCACCGAGTTCACCTAAATGTCAAGCGGCTAAGTACGCGCACTGATGATACTATGGTTAGATTAAATTAGTATCATGAAATGATCAATATATTACAATAATCTTTATTTGCACAAAATATGGGTATTACATTGAAGATAATGATTATAATTATGTAAAAATTGATCAGACATATTTGAAAAGTCTGGCAGGCAAATCTTCAAACCTATAAAAAAGTGAAATAGCACAAAAGAAAGAAAAGCATAAATGATTGATGATCAATACATTATCATCATATGGTCGAGAGCATTTTGACTATTTCATGATATAAATAATTCAACGATATGGCCACGACACATACAATTCGGTGAACTCGGTGGCGGCCGCAGCCTGGCCGCTGCTGCTTAGCTGATGACTAATAAAACGCTTTGGTGTTGTAGTTTTAAAAATATATATGTAGGTATAATACATGATTTCGATTTCATTCGACATCGTTGCTCTTTATACACAATCTTTATTACCTATAAATCAATTCTTTACTTTACACCAGATTTTACTTGCACCTTTATTTTTTTATCCAACCATTCAAGCTTTCAACGGTCTCAAAAAGGACCCTTATACAGTAACATTCCTCATACATATCTGTCTATCCTTTTTACATAACCAGCCGGCCCTTCCCAGAAACCCAATTCCCGCAGCTATCCTGTCTATAGCTTGACTTCTTATGAGGATGCTCCTCATCCACCTCACGTATAGACCCGTCTTCGTTCAGCTTGATCTTGCAGCGGCAGCCTGAGCTGGTGTAAGAGCAGTACCAAACCAGGCGAGACGTACGTTTGTGAGGCTTTTTGAAGGAGTATCCATTGTAGAGAAGCACGTAGTTGTTTTTTCGAGTCGGTATTAATATGTACTCTGTTGATTATATGTGCGTTAACATAGCGATATATTTAAAATAGCTTGTTTACAGGCTGACAGGTTTAGAGTAACTTTGTATGTTACTTCATAGGTGATTTAAATAAAATAAAAATCTTACTCGGGCTCAGAACAATGACTAAAGCATAGAAAGAGCTTTATGACTTTAAAATCTTGTCTTAGACATTATACGATAAAATACGATGAACAAAGATATAGACAAAAACTTGACACGTTATGTAGCTTTTTAACTTAGTATCATGTACGAAAGGTAGCCAAGGAACAAAGGAAAGGTAACCAAATTGACGTTTGCTTTGTGGTACGTTTTGCATTTTGAGCAACCTACATCTGTCTCTTTCTAATGCAGTTATGAGCGTATAAAAAAACAGCGACGACGATATTAGTCAAAATTCAGTTACTTCTATGCTTTAGTCATTGTTCTGAGTACTCGGGTAATTTTTTTTTCATTTTCTTATTAATATTTATAAAGCAAAAATCATTTATTTCATACTGTTTTGGTCCATATAAGTACAATAATAATATAATTAATTTCATTATATTAATTCATTCATTACTTCAAAGCTAGCTTTTACATTTCTTATGTTGGTCAGATTTTGATTTTGTCTTTTATTATAACTAAGGGCCGATTTTTTTCAAATGGCAGATAGATGTTATCGTTCTTTAATCGCTTTCAGTACAGTCAACAAACATGTGATACTAACATATATTTCAGTTATTAACACCATATGGATCTGTAGTTGTCCGAAATAAAAGTTTTTTTTTTAAACTTAATCGTTCTTATCCTTCAAATACGAGTAGTCTCATCAGTATTGGAAAAATCTGCCCTAAGTCATTAGGAATAAAACGATACAGTTATTTAAAACGTTATTTTATTTCTCACAAAAATGCAATAAACTCTAATGCTAAGTAAGACCATATTCATCCTATAGAGGACAATGAGGTAATGATTTTATTTAATCTTATAATAAGAAAACTATCTACCTATATATTATTACATTATTTAAAACTAAAAAAAGTCCGCAAACTAAAAGAACACATAGCCAAAGCTAAGAGAAAACCTACCAACAATAACTACAAATACTATGTCGCTTTGTTTTTGCTAGATAGGTAATAAGAGTGCGGCCCTTATTACCTAACTAGCAAAAGCAAAGCGACAGCGACAATTGCACAAAATTCGCTTATTGCTTGTCAAATTAGTATTGTAATTTTGACATTTCAACGCGCATATTGTACAATTTTTGCTATCGCGCTGCTTTTGCTTTGCTATTGCAAATTAAATTATCAGGGGACCGATTGGCATAGTCGGTGTGTACCTGGGCGGCGTGCCATAGATTCATGGTTCGAATCCCGGTAGATGCAAACATTATCAAGGATTGTGTCTGAGTCTTGGATGTTTAAAACCTTATTTAATAGGTTCCACACAGTCGTTACCAATAAGTGTTCAAAATTAAATGCGTTCTAGGCTCGCTTTTAACACTGTCAAAAGTTCGATGTCCTCCCCAACACCCAATTTCCATACATATCCTGACGGTACCTCGACTTTCTATGGTGGTGGTATTCGTCCACGTGACGGATGGTGCCATCTTCGTTGAGGAGCAGCTTGCATCGGCAGCCGAAGCGCGTGTATGAACAGTACCACGAAAGTGGAGAAGTACGCTTGTGTGGCTTGTTGAACGAGTAACCGTTGTATAGTAACACATGATTGTTCTTGCGAGTCGGTATCAGCACGTAGGTTACTGAAAAATACAATCTCAGTATATAACTTGTATTATCAAAATGGTATAAGAAATTGAATGTATATTATAAGTACATATTTATATGTGTAGGTAAGTGTGTTTACTAAATATTATTATTGAAACAATAAATAACAATTCATTTTTATATAAGAATACTTAACATAGGTTTTCCTAAAATTGTAAATACAATAAACAATAATAATATAATAGAACTAACTATGTATGTAAAATTTAAATAATTTATCTGTTGTGATGTCTTTTATCTTAACGGGCGAATAACTTCTGTATTTAATAATAATAAAAAATATGTAAGATTTAAATAAAACGAAGTAAAGTTACGACAACACAGCTGTACGGGTAAGTATCTATTTTTTAAGAATTTATTTCTAAAGAGAATTTAAAATATTAAAACAGCATAAGTAAGTACCTACTGAGGATAGATAAAATTAATTAATTCACCATAGATGTACAATGTCAATGAGATGACGGATAATAGGGATGAATGGAAGAAAAGTACATATTGCGCCGACCCTAAATAAATGGGAACAGGGCAGGAAGATGATGAGATATACAACGTCTACTTAAAAAATTGGAATTTTATATTATAATATTTCATACATATTAGGTACGTATTATACATACCCTGTGGCTGTAGCCTTTTGGCGTGCCCTGGGGGAGGCCTACGTCCAGCAGTGGACTGCAATAGGCTGAAGACGAGACGAGACGACGAGGTACACATTATATTTTTATGAAATGGTTAAAGGCCTCAGAAATTACTGGAATACACTTATTTTAAATAATGGTGTGATTAATTATGCTATTATAAAAATTTCTAGTGTATTTTAGTGGGTTACTAAAATTGAACACAGCTTTAATTTGTAAAATTAGAAAAATTTATCTATTCGATACAACTAAGACTGAGGTAGAAACCCGATGCGCCTACCCGCTAGACTTCAAAAGTGGACACTCTAATGGATGTGCTGTGCACGCTCCTGCTGATAGCTGCCGGCGCCGAATCTGTACTAGCGGGGCTGGACTTTTAAAAGTGTGCAAAAGTGGGCAGTCTAATGGACGTTATGTGCACGCTCTTGCTGATAGCTGCCGGCGCCGAAGCTGTACCAGCGGCGCTGGACCTTCCAAAGTGTGCAGTCTAATGGACGTGATGTGCACGCTCTTGCCGATAGCTGCCGGTGCCGAAGCTGTACCAGTGGCGCTATTTTTTGCGAAATTTCACAATCACCAAGCCGTCGTGGCGCACACGTCTACCCTTAGTACCTATAGGTATATAATGTTAGGCTGCCTTTCCACCAGAGATATGCTATGCCACATTGCGACAGATGCATCTAATATCCTTGAACCAGCTTTCCATTTATATACGAATCAAAATTATCTATGATAAGTCCTCTCAAAAACGAACTGTCCACTGGCACTTTTAAAATACTTTGGTGGCGCATGAATATGGCAGTGTTCCTCCGGCGCCGAGATGATCAGCCCATCATCAGTCATCCTGACCCTGGCTTTGCAGAGGTTCTTCCTCTGGGAACAATACCACAGACGCCGTGTCCTGTTCTGGGCGAAGGTGAACCCTTCGAAGTATAGCAGCTGTCTGCCGAATCCAGTCGGTATGAACGTGTGTCCTGGGTAGCCTGAAAATATTTGTATGCCGCTTTAGAGACCTGTGTTTTATACATACATATAGACATGGTTGTGTCCCCGAAATGGGATAGCTAGAACTGCAGGATCATAGGGCAGATCCCACAGTCTCGTTTAACGGGGACAGATGTTAATGTTCAGTGACAAGTTGCTAGCTTATCGTTTGAAAGAATGCCCGGGCTCGTTAATCTGCTCTTACGACATTGACGGAAAGAGATGCAACTGATGTATTCTAAAATTGTTAATAAAGAAATGGAAAAAATTCTTCACCCGAGTGAGACTCGAACCCACGATCTCTGCATTCCGTGCAAGTGCTCTTACCACTGATGATGATGTATTCTAGAGTAGCCCCGCACAGATGTATTGTTAATATACCTACTTGAGATTCTTTCAAGCTATTTACATTATATACCTATGCAGGGTGTAACAGAAAGGGTATGTTAAGCGAAACGCTATGTAAATAGCCCCCTATAGAGATCCTATTTACAAAATTTGAGACTCTAATTATGTAGAAGGGTAGGTAAGTAGCCGTCTCGGTATGGGCATATACGGCGAAAGGATGAAAGGCATATTTTGCATAGAGGAGGAGCAAGGCCTAAGAAGTGTTGGATAACTCTCCGAGTAAGTGACTAGTGACTAATATTAGGAACGAATGGGAGAAAAGTATATATTGCACCGACCACAAGTGAAGGGGAACAGGGCAGGAAGAAGAGTTAAGTATAGATATAGCGCCATCTTTCTTTTATGATGGAAACAATAATGATTTTTTAAGAGTCCAATAATACCTACCGCGCAAATTACGCCAACATAATATTTGTGTTGTAGTATCGTATATTATAAAATGTTACTTAACTGATGAAACATTTTTAAAACCATAGCATTACTAATAAAATCTATATTTACCTATACAGGATGTAACAAAAGGGGTATGTTAAGCGAAAAGCTATGTAAATAGCCCACTATAGAGAACCTACTTACAAAATTTCAGACTCGAAATCACATGTTTATTTTTCCAGATAGGATAGAGAATTCCGAAACAACTCAGCAATGTCCATACATAGCTTTTCGCTATTTACATAGCTTTTCGCTTAACATACCCTTTTTGTTACACCCTGTATATGTATAGGTATCACTAGGTGCAGTAATGCGCAAAAGTTTATGAACAACATCTCCAAGACCTGGTTCAATGGTGCCCTGTTTTGTTCCTTTATTTAAAAAAAAATTATTATAATCTCTTTAAAATTCCTTCTTAGCACTTTATATACGGCGAAAGGATGAAAAGCATATTTTGCATAGAGGAGGAGCAAGGCCTAAGAAGTGTTGGATCCTTTAAAAATATTTTACGCCTTTTCCTTTGCGTTCCCCTAACCCCCTCCTACTAATTTTAATTTCGTATATATTATAGATATATGCGGAAACATATTAATGGCTTTAGTTATTTTACAAGCTACTATTTTAGTGTGTACTGTTTGTTTTCTTAAATAAATAAAAATAAAATAAATAAAATCAAACAGTTCACTAAGTATTAGTAGTAAATTAATTATAATATTTTAATATATGCATATATTATATTCTTACTAGAATAGATATACCTTCATAACACGTTTACTGCGGCAAGTAAAATCATAATTCTTCATCTGCTGCTGCGGCGGCGGGCCAAAATGCGCCCCCAATGATATTTCCGCCAATGCGTGGCAGGTCTTTCTAGACCCACCAGCACTAGGATAGATTAAATTGCTATAACTTTGTGGAAACATAATGTATACATTTTTTTTATATTGTCAGAATGACCTTGAACCCAACTTCCTTAGGTTTGATTCGCCCCGGGATCTGCCAAACAGGAAATGAGAAATAAACCAGGAAAAACGACAGGCCGATATCGACCTGAACCGCACTAGAAAGTATTTTTAGTAGTGATGGGACAGAAAAAAATAAGGGGATATCGAAAATAAAACAGAATTATTGTAAAAGAACAGAAAAATGTTTTTATTTACTTATGCCTGTCTTGGAAACATTTTACGCAAAGGTTTTGGTTGCATTTCCTGCAATATTTTTTTATTTTCTTAACTTTTTTTTTTGCTTGGGTACTATTAAAGGTTTTCCGCAGTCTGTCGTAGCACCCTGCACAATTTCTTCGTTTAGCGCTCATCTCAAGGACATGGTCATTGTCCTTAGGTTTTACTTGATTTTCTGAAATGATTTTTTTTTTTGCTTAATTCCGTGTGATTTATTTTATGAGTTTTACCACAGAACTCGCGAAACTGAACAACTTTCCCCAGAGAACAGGGCGATATATGAAAATAAAATTTGGCCCTCCCTTACAAAATTGACAACCAGCTGATTGATTTACTATTACTATGGGAGGTCCAACCTTTTTTTCATACTTCGACCTATGTTCTTTGGGGAAAGTTGTTCATTTTAATAAGCACATTCACCTCCTTCAGGGTTGATAAGGTCATTTTAAATTAAGTGAAAATATTTTAAGGGTGTGTTCTAATGATTAAACTGAACAACTTTCCCCAATAAACATGGGTCGAAATAAGAAAAAATATTTTTATCTACTAAATCAGTCAGCTGGTCGGCAATTTTGTATAGGAAGCCCAATTTTTTTTTTTTTCATATTTGACCCATGTTCCTTGGGGAAAGTTGTTCAGTTTCATGTGTAGAGCACACCCTTAAAATATTTGCACTTAATTTAAAATGACCTTATACAACTTAATTAACATAATAATTCGTAAAAAAAAATGGTTTTTCATACAAAATGAAAAATTGATCGGGCCCATATGTATGAAAAATCTTTTTTTTTTGCGAATTTCCAAGTCTTAGAACAAAAATTGTTCAATAACATGGGCTGAGTCCCACGAGAGGTTTTGCGCATTTGGAATTAAATGTTGTATAGGTGTTAGGGTCATCACCGTTGTCCTTCAAGGAGGTAACTCAGTATCGCTTATACAACAACTTTCCTTTTGGGACCCATGTTGAAATTTTAAAAAGATATTTTGACTTTTCATACAAAAAATTAGATTCAGATAGTTTATTGCTCAAATACAATTTTTAATCAGTTGATCGGATCGGTTAGTATGGAAAGCTAAAATTTTTTTTTGAGATTACGACATGAGTCCCATAGGGAAAATTGTTGTATCAACGATACTGAGTTACCTCCTTGGAGGACAACGGTGATAACCCTAACACTCTGTATATATACATATAGGTATATAATTATGTATATATGGTGTATAATATAGTGGTAACAGGGCCTAATGCCTATTTTGTGCAATCAGGACCACGTAAAGTGTTATTTTTATGATAAATGCAGCTGACTGACCCGAAAAAAGAACTCGCGTCATGTTTTATTGAGTAAGTAAACAGTGCCATAACATACCATAATAGAAGCAGTAGTGCAAAAAACGGCATACATTGCTCGCAGAAAAATAGCGGAGTCAGCACAAAGCTCATGTACGAAGACCATGCGCAGCCACCGTAACACTAGTAATATGTTCAAAATAATGACAATAGTTACCTGTTGCAGATGTAGAACGTCTGACGATATTGAAACACGGAAATGTAGGAATCGCCTTCAACAGTGATGTTACACGTCATTATATCGAACGCTACGTTAGATAGCACATCACAACACTAACTGGCGGGGCGCGCGCTCTGTGCGGTATCGGGTCGCCAGCTGCCTGTTGGGAGGGCAAGGCGAAATAGGCCCACTGCCGCACTCAGCGGATGTTTTACACCGTCAGTGCGTGGTAGGTCGATAAAAGCCTGCCGTTATGTTTTGATGGGTAACACCTACAATTTTGACCGCAAGATACAATATATATATTTGTCTCTGTCGAATTTTTACAAACAGCTGAGATAATCGTTTCGCACAAGAGAGAGGGACGTAGTTTTCTTCAGCTCAAGTACCGCGGCAGGCCGATATCAGCCTGTTACGCGGTGAGCGATATTAGAAAATGTTACTGAACTGATGAAACTATAAACCATAGCATTACTAATAAAATCTATATTTACCTATATATGTATAGGTATCACTAGGTGCAGTAATGCGCAAAAGTTTATGAACAACATCTCCAAGACCTGGTTCAATGGTGACCTAACTATTTTTTTTAATATTATTATTATTTTCTCTTTAAAATTTCTTCTTAGCACTTTATATGTTGTTCCTTCAAAAATATTTTACGCCTTTTCCTTTGCGTTCCCCTTCTACCCTTCCTTCTAATTTTAATTTCTTAGATTTTATATGTGGAAACATATTAATGGCTTTATTTATTTTACAAGCTACTATTTTCGTGTGTACTGTTTGTTTTCCTAAATAAATAAAAATCAAATCAAATCAAACAAACAGTTCACTAAGTAAGTATTAGTATATTAATTATAATAATTTAATGTTAATATATTCATATATTATATACTTACTAGAATAGATATACATAAACAAACAGCCGTACTCCGAAAATAAGTTCCTCAGCCCTCCTAGCATAACCACGAATCGTGGATATCGTATCGTCTCTATACAAAATTTATCATGGCTATATTTATCGTAGTTTTGACAGGCTAAATGTCGATAAATAGCTTTATCATATAGTGTTTCGCAGGTCATACTACTTGTGCTGGTTACGACATGCACGAAAGGACATACATCTGATGCACCTAAATGTCGAACATACCTAGGCTAGTTAACTCCAAGACAGTACGGCAGTGTTCTTGCCAGTTCGAGCCTCGGAAGGGTATCGAGGAGGGTGAGAGTGTTCTATGAGTGAAGAATCATATATAATCTTCCCATAGTGGTCCAGTTTGAGTCTAGCCTTGCACATGAGCTTCTTAGAGCAGTACCAGCTGAAATCGTTATGCATTCGCGCGAACGTATAGCCTTTGTACATTAGTAAACTGTGTTTCTGACCCGTTGGTATCATGACATAATCTGTAAATTAGAATTAATTCAGTTGAATTAAATTATAATTATGTTTCTGACCCGTTGGTATCATGACTTAAATTAGAATGAATTCAGTTGAATTAAATTATTTCTTTTAAGTTAAGTTTTCTTAACTTAAGGCAAGCGCAGCGTGGGAAGGCCACCCGCGAGGTGGACGGACGACCTGGCCAAGGTCGCGGGCGTCGGTTGGATGCAGGCGGCTTCCGACCGGTCGGAGTGTGGAGGTTGTTGGAGGAGGCCTATGTCCAACAGTGGACTTCTCAGGGCTGTAAATAATGACGATGATGAAGTTAAGTTTTCTAAAAATAACATTAAAAATACATACATATTGATACGGCTGTGAGGTGGCCTGAGCAGGAGCATAGGGAGATCCCACAACCACTTTTAGCATAGCGCTCTAGTGACAAATGCTAGCTTTCGTCTGAGAAACGCCGAAGTTCCTTAGTCGACTCTTACGACATGCACGGAAGGAGATGCAGCTGAGAAGCACCGCATCAACACGATAATTCTACATTATGTAAATATTCAATAGAAGAAAATGAATAAGTACTTAAATTTGAGAATGGCCAAAATAGAGAAAATTTTATTCCAGCTATTATTTTAATATTTCTCTTTGATCCCAATTCCTACAATCTTACCGTGGTTCAGTTTCCAGCTTAGAACAGATGCTTAGTATTATCATAGAGAAATAAGATGTAGACATAGATTGCGTCTTACATTAGTAATGTAGTACATTACTATATATTAATATAATAGAATCTAGGTGTTAAGGACTGGAATTGTGAGGCACCGAAAAGTCTAATGGTGCATTAAAACAGTTAGTATGACATTAGCATTCTATGACATCTTATTCCTCTATGTTATTATATAGGTATATTCCACAGTATTATATGTTCTTCTATGCTCATAAAACAATCAAAGATCATATAGATAGGTATAAACCGAGAAATAAAACAACATTATTACGTAATTTAATCAAAAGAATTATAATGCAATTAACATGAATTACTACTATTACTACGTTACCATATCCATTATTTTTGAAAAGGCCAGTTCAAAACTATGTTATATATTTATATACTGTGTTATTACAAAAACTCTATTAGCTAAACTTAGCATTTGATATATTTCATACGTTCGACTAAATTATCGTTTAGGATATAGTTCAACGCATTTTTTATTTAGACATGGTTTTGTAATAACAGTCGAAATATTTTACTAAAGTCAAAAAATAACACATTCAACGTTTACTACCATCAAGTTTGAACTGACCTTAAAACTTATCGAAATCTTATTAAATAAAACACTATTTTAGATATAAAGAAAAAAATATTGAAAAACATGGTCGAACAATGGAAATTAACTTAAAAAAATTAATTCTTTCTTAATACTACATTACGCGGCTGTGTTCCTGGAGTGGGATAGCCAAATCATCATAAATCATCATAAAGGATAATAAAGGATATCTCACTACCGAGTTTAGCACAGCCTACTTCTAACTAAACTTAAACCATTTAAAATAAAAACTAAGTTACATATTCCCAAAGAAGTTGAAAAGAGGAAGGTAGGTACTCGTAGCGTCTCATATAATTTACTTATAACGTACGAGTACATACCTTTTTCTAAGTAATCATGATATTAATATTACTTTCTAATTGAAATTTACTTTAAAAACCCGCCTATCTAAATTGCATAATTATTTTTGTACTCTTAAACTATTATTAATTAATACAAAAAAGTTTTAGAAGAAACCATAACACCCGTATCTATAAAGAAAGAATAAGAAATTCTAGAAGAACTTCTACACAAGCAATTGCTTATTTAATGATACTTATTTTACAGCTTCAAAAATAGAACTGGGGGCGTGGCCGCAAATAACCGCAACGCGTTTCGTTAACGGTTCCGTTGCGGCACTCTTTTTTGCGGAATTGCCCGCCGAGTATCAAATAATGTTATCAATATGTAATCACTTATTTATAGATGCAGGTGTGTGTAAGTAAAAATTATAAATCTAAAAGTGCATTAAGTAACTAACAATATTAAAACCATATTCTTATTTAAAAATAACCTATTCTATTCATACAAACATTATAACCAAGAAAGAGGATTCGGAAATGCAGTTATGTTGTTTGACATACCTCTAAGAAGGCTGATTATGTAACTTGCAAAAGCAGAGCAATAACAAAGCGATGACGGCGAAAATTGTAAGTATGCAAATACTCACACAATTAGGTTGCTACTGCTTTGCTTTTGCAAGTAGAAAATCAAGGGGTTGCGCCGGATGTCCTATTCATAGCTCTACCGTACTATCGATAAGGGCAGTAAGTACCAATTTTGTCAAATTTCAGTTAGTAATATATTTGAAATCAGTGTAACAAGTTCTACAACATGATCTGATCTTTATTTTATATTTTATATAATATAAGGGCAGTAAGTCTGATAAACGAGAACTCATCCTTAGTGTTACGGCAGTAAAGTATGCTTACACCCAATTGAATTTGATTATTGAGAAGTACACGCAATATTAATTATTACACAAAGTTGACCTATGCGACAGTTTGTAAAAAAAAATCTTTATTACTTTTAAGTCTTAGCAAGTCCTTTCTAGCCATAGGTAATCGACGCAAGGTGTAAAACTGCAAACGTAGCTTGGCGGAGTTGTAGATATATTTGAACCTGGTTCATAATATTTGTATCGATTAGTTTAATTTCTTTAGCCTAAATAAGGAAGGGCTAGCATCCAGCTCAATGTTATTTGCAGACAATGTCTGTGTTATCCGCACTTATGTAATTTGATATGATAGAAAGAGACTAATACAGTCTAAGTATAAGTGGGGGTGGTGAAAATGCCCATTTATATATGAATCCGAGTTTATGATACACTGTTAGAAAGGAGTTAGGACATCTCCAGGATAATACTCACTTGATTATCAGCTTAGCAGCCATCGATATAACATTTTCAAATCAATATAACGCAGAAGCGTGTTTGGGTAAAATTTTCTAAAATATATCCGCCGACCTAAAAGTCTAAAATATTTACCATGTTATTACAAAAGAATTTAAACATACTTTAAGCAAAACGTGCCCTAAATTTGGCAGATATGCCATACATTTTGCTGTCAAATGTCATATTTAAATCGAGTCTAACTTTAGGCGCTCTTTTGTAAAACACCTATTATGTCTTAGAAAAATCATGAAAAATTCACGTTTTTTCTAAGACATTGAATATTTATGACTTTTTTTTATAAAATATCCCTAAACGTCTCTGATACAAGAAAATTAAATTGGCTTCGAGACGTTGAAAGGCACTAAACAGAAATTCTATACTAACGCACATGGCGGACAAAAAGACCTCCCGCCCCGCCGCGACCTCTGTTTAACACCTCAGAAGTATTTTTATTTTGTATTAACTTTTTTATTTAATTAAATGAAACATGATCGATGACCCCTAAAATTATTCTTTTCAAGATTATCAAGACTATTTCAAGGTCCACATACATACGTATGACCAAAGTCCTTTCAACACAGTGCATCATCTGGACCTGTATTAGTATTCTGTGCCTTTACTAGCGTATCCTTATGTACCTTCCATCAAGGCACTTCTGGTACAGGGGCGGGATATGATTGTGGAAGCTCATGGTCTCCAACACCCGGTTTCCTGTCATCGAGAGGTAGATCTTGGCTCTGCACGCCTGGGAATCACTTTGGGAGCACTTCCAGCAGTTCTTAGAGTGATGAACGAAGGTATACTTGTCATACATAAGCCTTATCAGGGTTCCCTTCTTCGACCTCAATTCTATGTAGGTGACTTTACCTTAAATAGAAATTTTAATGGTTAGAATTAGGTATGAAATTTGATTTTACGACTAACTGTCGGATTAGGGACGTAAGTACTTATAAATAAAATGGTCTTAATTTAACATTCGATTGAATATTATGTTATATGAAATAAAAGACTCAGGAGAATTGATTAAATGAAAATGTTTTAATATAATAAAGCCGATAGAAAATAATACTCGTATTAAATTTAAACATTTTATTAATATTTTAAAATTTGACAAAATTTACCAGCCATGATTTTTACAAAACTTGTAAAATTGTTCAACTCTATTAAAATCTACCGGGCGTGTCCCGCATAGATCTGAACCCAGCCTAAGGGTAAGCCACGATATTAAAATGTGAAAACAAGGGGAAAAAGTTAAACTTCATAATACAGTCCATCTTCGCTAATTACAAATTTAGGTTTATCATGATTGTGAATGTTATTGAAGAGAAGGGAAGATTTTCCATTATTGTAGTACATCCTCGCTTTACATCCCTCGTGCTTCTTGGGGCAATACCAGTGGTTGTCAGAATGGCGTGCGAAGGTATACCCGTTTACCATGACCACGAGCTTGTTGTCATAGAACTTTACAATTTTAATGGTATCTGTAAATAAAAATATTCAAAGCCTTAGAATAGAGATCGTCATCATACCAGGGGCGTATTCCTAACTGATGGGACATAGCCTGATGGGACGAATGGGAATGACCCTAACTACGGGTGGCAAGTCGGCAAAGTGGCCCAGCCAGAAGGGGCCCCGCTCAAAGGAAAATCCCAACTTCCAACAATATTTGCGTAGGCCTACGATGAATCTGGCAATAACTTCAAACGGTAAGTATAGTTGCACTACTATTTGATTTCGATGGGAAAGCTATATATTTTTTGTCGAAGTTCAAATAATTTTTAATCTATTAGGAACATAATCAAACACAAAAGTAATGCATAAAACTCAATTTGCATTTAATAACGATAACGGTAATTACTACCAAATTCAATACTTTTATTCAACGAATACACACCATAGATGATTCAGGCAATTTTAATATAAAACCCATTGGTGACGGTATACAGCGGACGTTTGTGATTATGAATATTATCCGCAAACAGAACTTCTGTATGATCCTTGCTTAAGTGGATCCTAGCTTTGCAGCCCTTGGCCTTGCTTGAGCAGTACCAGTGCTGGGTTTTGATCTTCGCAAAGGTGAATCCATCTGCCATTAATAATCTTCGATTTCCTCCGGCGAGATTTATGAATTTCACATCTGAAACTTTTCAGTGGGTTAATTTAATACTTATACGGCACATCTTACTTAATATTATAAATGCGAAAGTTTGTGAGTATGGATGGATGTTTGTTACTCTTTCATGTGAAAACGGCTAGAGCGATTTTCACAAAATTTGGTTTTGAGTTAGCAGACACCCTGGATTAACACATAGGCTACTTTTTATCCCGGGAAAATATTTTTCTCCCGGATAATGTCGACATTTTATTTTTTCTGCAGTCCACGCGGACGTAGTCGCGGGCGTGCACTAGTAGTTCTTTTTTTTTTAATTCAGATTTATTTTACAAGCCATACATTATATGATTAAGTCAGCTTAATGCACTAGTAGTTAATATAGATAGAATAAATTTGATGCTGTCTTTCTCTAAACTTGATCAAGATATAGACAACATCAGCTTTATCCTTCAAATAGACCTATCTGACCCTTAGAAAAATCGGCATTTACTTAAACTGTAGGTACAACCATAGAGGAATTAGGTATTCTTCGATGGTACAACGAAAGAGTTGGAAAGAAGAGACGAGCGGGAATGAAGAATATTACTCGTATAATATTATGAAAGCGAAAGAGTGTCAGAACAGGAGGTCCTGGAAAATGCGTAAATTTACATATGACAATATGCCTTAGTTACAAAGTGTCCCTAAACAATTATTTCCTTTGCTCTCCTAAGGTGCCTAATACATAATTTTTGTAACCCTTAAATTTTAATATATACACTTTGAGTTTTCCTGTAAACCGGTCTTCCATGGTCATGTTCGTTGCAGCAAAAAGACATCTCGTCTTTCTTGTTAAAGTAGATCCTAGCTTTACATCCCTTGAACCTTTGGGAGCAGTACCAGTGCCTCTTCGAGGCTTCAGAGAAGGTGAAACCGTCGGCCATGAGGAGTTTCTGGTTAGAAGACGTTTTTATGATCTTGATGTCTAAAACGATTAAGAGAAAGGTATAATCCCATATTAACAAAAAGGATCATAGTGGATGGCTTTCATTTGGTAGTACAAACATTGAATCTATATTTTAATCTAGGTAAGACTAAAAACTTTCTCATCACGACTGCAGCTGTCATGATCAGTAGTTGTCAGATTCAAGTGCCAGTGGAGGGTATTAGGGTAGTAGTAGTACGAGTAAGTAGGTACGGAAACTTAGGAATCTAGTATGGTGTATCAGGAGTTAGGTAGAATGTTGTAACTCATGGTTATTTATTGATAGCAAACACTGTTTAATTTATTAATGCTATAATACTTAAATAAACACACTCACAAACACAAGTCGCTGGCACAAGTTATGGCATATCTCTATTTACTAAGGGGGTAATGAAGAGCTGTAGAAGCACGAAAAGGATCACAGGTTTCGCATATCAAGACTAAATAAAAAGACTTGTTGCTAGCTCATTACCTGATAGAACGAAGCCGAGAACTTTGACTCTTCAGGCAAAGTTCTCGGCAAAGCTCCACGAAAGGAGATTCACCTTATACTATACCTAGTGAAGCGTCCTGGACTAGGGCTTCGACTGAGATTCGTGTGTCTTCAAGCAATTCTAATATATAAATTATCCTTGGTAACTTTATACTGCGGTCGTTCATGATTGTGCACGCTATCCCAGACCAGAACCTCTGCCTGGTCCTTGCTCAGTTGGATCCTTGCTTTGCAGTCCTGCTTCTTCTTGGAGCAGTACCAGTGTTGATTGTTGATCTTAGCGAAGGTGTAGCCGTCGGCCATTAGCAGTGTTTTATTTCGAGCTAGATTTATGAATTTTATATCTGAAAATCACAATTGTGACTTTTTTACTCTATAGGTACATAACGAGAAACTACTACTCTTTGCATCAAGAACCTGTTTTTTGATAAATATGTTATGCTTTGTTATTACTTACCTAATCAAAGAACAGGTGGGCGAGTCAATTAAGTTGTTATTTAAAGAAAATACATAATCACGATATATAATTTTATTTCATAATAATTGTGCAGACATGAGTAGGTACTCCAAATGGAAGGTTTACTTAATTAATTTTGACATATCCATTCGCAGTGCTCTTATAGATTGGTTTTTCGTGATTATGGTTGTTGTGGTAGAAGACCACCTTCTTATCTGCCTTGTCCAGGAAGATCCTGGCTTTACATCCTTTGCCTCTCTTGGAGCAGTACCAGTGTCTCTTCGAATATGCAGAAAAAGTAAACCCGTCGGCCATAAGTAGATTTTGCTTAGAAGTCGTGTGTATAAACTTAATATCTAAAAAAGATATGCTATTAATTTGAAACATACATGGCTATTGACAGGCCCAACTCATGCAAATAGTATTATAATAGTCTTCGATTCACGGAAATATTTATGTGAGATATATCAAAATATTTAATTATTCGTTCTGGGATAGTCAGTTCTAGTGTTCATGAATGTGTCAATTACACAGTCTTTTAAGTTAAGGTTATTTCGTTCAGACACAAAAAAATTATTATTACTTAATCATGTAATAAATAAAAAAGTGCTACATATAGGTACATACCTACATATATTTTTGGAAATGAAATCGTTTCTTATATTTTTTTTTTGCATTCGAGTGGTGTCGATGCGTTGGTGTCACTTAGATGGGTATAAAAAATTCACTATAACCTAAAATTTCCTAGGTTCTGCTACTAGAAAAAAGTTCCTACTAAGAACCTACTTTACATTTGTATAGAAAATAAAAAAGCCCACAACACAGTAAAGATAGTTTTATTTAACTAATCCTGATATATCCCTTTGGAGTCTTCCTGAAGACTGGTCTATTGTGATCATGGTTGTTCTGGTAGAAGACCACCTCCTTATCTGTCTTATCTAGGAAGATCCTGGCTTTGCATCCTTTGCCTTTCTTGGAGCAGTACCAGTGCCTCTTCGTGGTCTCAGAGAACGTATAACCTTCGGCCATCAGCAGTCTCTGGTTAGAAGTAGTCACTATGAACTTGATATCTAAAAACGAAATAAGTTATTAAATTAATCACCTCTTAAGTACTAATCTATCTAACTGGTACATGACCGACCACTTCCTGGCCCTACTACATCAAACGCAGATCCTTAAAACTGATAAAATGATGGCACCGACCACTACACTCGTGATAAGTAACCAAGGAGCCGATTCTCGAATAGTCTAGAGTTGAAACGAAGCCAAAACGGAACCGTTGTAGACGCTCAGAACAAAGCCTCAATACTTTACGGTGATGTAATTAGAAAAATTTCAGCACGAGACAGATATTTGTTTTTATACTGTCATACTCGGGACCGATATACCTTATTACTCGTACTAAAACGGTAAGTACTCGTATATATTATACCGCGTTTCGTTAATTGTTGCGCTTCGGCTCAAAAACTTTCGAGAATCGCCTCCCAGATCGGAACCCTTACCAATATTTAACATGCAATACGTACCTACATGGCTACTTACGGTTGCTTCTAGATTGGTTACCCTACTAATATTATAAACGCGAAAGTTTGTATGTATGGATGGATGTTTGTTACTCTTTCACGTAAAAACGGCTAGAGCGATTTTAATTAAATTTGGTATGGAGTTAGCTGACACCCTGAATTAACACATAGGTAGGCTACTTTTTATCCCGGTAAATATTTTTATGCCGGATAATTTCGACATTTTGTTTTTTCTTCAGTCGCCGCGGACGAAGTCGCGGGTGTCCACTAGTATGGAATATGGCGAAGACAGCTGTTGATAACTACCTAAAGCCAGCGCGAGATGTCCTTTGTTCCCTTCCACGTCTCACGTCCGTACAGCAACACGGTTTTCACATTGCTCCAGTATATCTTGAGTTTTACTCTCGTAGTCAATTTCCGCGGTTGCCATACAGGGCGTAGCAACCTTCGCACGGTAGCTGTTTATATTTCCCATTTTATGACATAGACGAATTGAATTGCTCGTTTTTGGATTTGCTACGAGTATAAAAATGAGAAGACAAGTAGAGAAAGCCGATTCACATTTTAATTTCATAAGTTGAGTGTTTTTATTTATATATTATAAGACTTATATTGTAGAGTATTCTTAATTCATTTAAATTTTACTTCTAATGTATATGTCACATCAAAGTTATAATATAACTAACCTAGAGAGTAAAAAATTTTATGAACTTTCTCAAAACTTCCGTAGTGTATTGAAAACGACAGAATTATTTCCGAACTTCCTAACCTGCCGCGGAAGATGGTTGTGGCTGGATTTGCAGGCCACCACCATCCCGCTGGCATCTATCCTGATCCTGGCCTTGCATAGTGCTCGCTGGTGGGTCGAGCAGACGCCTATCATCGGATTCGAACGCAGCAGCGAGTACGTATATCCGTTCATGAGTATCAGCGGTTGCCCTCTTTGAGATAATATCATTTCGTGCTGAAATCCTGCAAAAAAAATAACCTTAGTATCTTAGAAAACAAATTACCCGACTGCGTCCAAATTTTTACTCAAATGCGACAAGCCGTTTAGTATACAGGGTGTAACAAAAAGGGTATGTTAAGCGAAAAGCTACGTAAATAGCCCACTATAGAGAACCTATCCACAAAATTTGAGACTCGAAATCACATGTTTATTTTTCCCGATAGTATGGAGAATTTTTAAATATCTCAGGAATTTTTATACAATCTTGAAAAATAAACATGTGATTTCGAGTCTCAAATTTTGTGGATAGGTTGTCTACAGTGGGCTATTTACATAGCTTTTCGGTTAACATACCCTTTTTGTTACACCCTGTATATACTTAGTATATATACTATAATTTAGTAAATATACGTACATACAAACGTACACTTGAAAAACATAATCCTCCTTCTGGTATAGGTAAATGTTGGACCTTTTCAAAATAAGCTCTCAATTAAAATATCTAGGTAATTGTCGATATTATCCGTACACTTATAAATAATGTAAATAATGACATGAAGATAGACCAGTAATTACACTATTTACACATAATCTATCTGTATTTACAAGTTTTACCAATCTCTAAAAAGTGCACACCAACAAAATATTTACACATAAAAACGTAATAATATATAACATGTTCATAAAATTCACAACACAACTATTTAAACCATATTTAAATAACATATTGTTTTGTTTAAAAACCGCAAGATATACATTTACTATAGTTAATAAATATATCACTACATATTATAAAACAAAGTCGCTTTCTGCTGTCCGTCCGTCCGTAAATCTTTTAAACTAGGGAACGGATTTTGATGTGGTTTTTTTTAAAGATGGAGTTATTCACAAGGAAGGTTTATAATGTATAACTAGGGACCCGCCCCGGCTTCGCACGAGAGTAATGCACTCTCACGTGGGCGAAGCCGTGGGCGGCCGATAGTCTTCTAATAAATAAGAGATTTTCATTGTAAGAGTACCCTAAACCGACGAACGTGCATAAAGAATATCATGAAAGTAGATGAAGGAAAGAGGTGTGTCAGGATCGTAGCAAATGGAGATCCGTCATCTCTGCCTACCCCTCCGGGAAAGAGCAATGATTTTTATGTATGTATACAGGGTGCTTGTGACAGCCAAGCAAATAATGATACCATGACTTCAGCTCAAGATTCTGAGGCGGAAAACATTGAAAAATTTCGCAAGATAATTATAAAATTTTCCACATGGGCTTCATATTTTCAGGAAAAAAATAGTTTAGTTCGTTTAATTAGGCCTTAGAGAATGACTTAAAAAAGAGGTTCCCTCAAAAAAGTTAAAATAACTGATCAACCCTAATGGAGAGTCACAAGTGATAAAAAAAACAGCAATGTGTCACACAATAATCAATAAGCCAATTTAACTAGTCACAGGATCGCCCGATACAATTGGCGCGGAGAGCAAAGATTACTGATAATCAAATCAAAAATACATTTCCTGGGGGTCACTAACACTGTCGTATAACTCAACACAATGGTACTTATTCAGCATTTCCGTATTTGCCTGGCTGTACCTGCACATCCTGTATATTTTATACCTTCATACACACGGTTGTGTTTACAAAATGGTGTGGTGGCCTGAACTGTAAGGAAAGTCCTAGAGCCACGATTAGAACAGCCGGACCAGATGTACTTAAATGAATAGAGAGAACACCCCCGAGTTCCTTAGACGACTCTTACGACATGCCCGGAAGCAAATGCAAGCTGATCTAGTCTAGTGAAGCCCCGCATCAGGAACTCAGGGGCGTACTCTCAGGCGATAAGCTAGCAACTTGTCCCTGATCAATAACATTTGTCCCCGCCATACTAACCGTGGCTACAGAATCCCCTTTACGATCCTGCAAGCCTAGCTAGACCCGCAAAAAACGATATGATAAACCGATTTATCGACATTTAGCCTGTCATAATACGATAAATATAGCCGCCTGTTGAATTTTATATAGAGACGATACGATATCGTACGATACGATATCCACGATGCGTGGTCATGCTAGGGAGGCTGCAGTTCTGTCTACACCATTTCGGGAAGACAGTCGAGTGTATATAAATAGTTACAAATAAATGTAACTACCTATATTATACAGTTCATATACATACATATAATCACGCTTTTATCCCTTACGGGTTAGGCAGAGCACCAAGGGCCGATAGAACCACGGAAAAAACCATTTTGAGGGTATAGTTGAGATGTACAAGTTCGGTTAGTAGTGACAGGTGGTCAGCCCATCTCCTACAAAACACCAAGACCCTCTTGTCCCTCAACTGACTTGTACAGTATGCCCGGGAAGAAAAGCAGCTGTCGTATTATTATTTTTTTCACTCCCAGAGCAGCGTAGAAGATACAGCTCAACCCGGAATAATCTTGGCCTTTCATGGAAATTGTATTGTAACATACTTTGGTGGGTGATTGTGTGCAATGTTGCATTCCGTGACTCTTCCGTCGGGGTCCATCCTGATTTTGGCCTTGCAAGGTGTTTGCGACCATCTGGTGGTGCAATCACCGATACTTCTATTCACCCTGGGTAAGGAGTATGTATATCCGTTCAGCAGAATCAACGACTTTCCGGATTTTTTTGAAGGTATCAACTCATAATTGAAGCCTGAAATTGATAAATGTTATTCTTCTTTGCTACTAACCTATATGTAAGAGAATAAATTTACATTATTCTCTTACATATAGGTTAGTATCAAGCATATACATACATGTAGATACATACTAACATACAAGGGTAACTATAAATATAAGGTCTAACCAGAAGTAGTAACGATCTTTTAGGATGCAGCATAGTCATACACAAGAAACGTAATGTGAATATGTATTTCAAAGAAAATATTTACGCTAGTTTAGTTTTTTATTATCTCATACAAAACTTTTATTATTTTTCTCAAAGATCCCATACAACGACACACGCATAGTAACTAAGGCCGCACAGCAGGCATAGATCATGAAGGTTGCACACACACACGTCCGTTTTTCTCCGTCGGCGTATTTAATGCGCCGCGCCAACTACAGCATGATTTTTTTGTATTAAAAGATTGAACTTTATTTTAATGTTTTCTCGAAAAGTAGCGGGTTAATTTAGATGATTTTTACAAGCTTTTATTTAACTTGCAATGTATGTTTGTTCGGGTGAAATCTTACAACTCAATTTTAAGGCACTTGCCCTCAACCGATTGGGCTGAAATTTGGTGAGCATGTTCAGTTCGGATGACAATGCATGATTAACAGTGTGACGTCATTCTAAATCCAACATGGCGGCATACCCACAATGGCGGATCAATTATTTTTAATGCATTCCTACAATATGGGTATCAAATTAAAGGGCTAGCTGAGAGTAACTCGAAAAAAATGTGACGTCACTCTTAATCCAATATGGCGGACTTCTAAAACTTGAAAATCTATTTTGAAACAGATATTTTTAAGCAATTGAGTTGAAATTTTAAGGGCTCCTCATTGAAGAGCTGGACTGTTCAAAATTAACTGGCAAACGACCTTGCAATAATGATGCGTTGAATGAGATGAACAGACTTAGGAACTTACCAGGTGAAAACTAAAAAGTTATAAAAGCTTGTCGCGACATTTAAGTACTCGTATTTACTTTCTTAGTTTCTTCGCGACAAGCTTTTATAACATATAAATTGTGTCAAATGTGTTAAATTTGAAATGACGTTATAAATTAACAGTAAAAGTTTTAGTGTAAAAGTTTATTTTTTCTTTTTAGCGCATTTAAATAAAAGCTTGTTTTTAAAAAGGTTTTTTTATTTCATTAAAGTTTATATTATTTATTTACGGATACGTCGTAAAAAGATAATCACTACGTTTTGGTAGATCTTATATACTTGCACAGAATACAGCAATTTGTTCCCAACCCCTGAATAAACTGTATAGGTACATATACATCTATATGAAATATAAATAAATAAATATTCACATACTTCACAATATATAAACCCAGTCCCACACTAAAATCCCTAAGGTCTTGTATCGCAGGTAACAAGCAATTGTATATAAATACAGATTTTAATGTTGTAAAATTGTCACTTAGCTCGTGCCTCGGGAAGCACGTAAAACCGTTGATCCTGCGCTCAGGCATCAGATCAGTCTCTCTCCGGTCGTGTCGGCTTTCCGTCCCATCGGACTATGAGACTGTGGGAATAGAGAGTGCATCTGTAGAGATTGGTCGCCTTGACCGAAATACGGTCGGAGATCATCATCATATAAATACATAGATAAGTATAGAAACATCCAAGACTCGAAAACAAGCACCGATATTATATCATATCAACGTTTGCACCTGCCCGGATTCGAACCCAGAACCTATGGCATCGCATGTATAGGGTCACAAGGGTACACGAACTATGCCAATTTGTCGTCGTATTTGTTAGGTTGGTAGTCGAGCTTATGTACATATGTCCGTCAAAAACAATGTTATTGTAAGTATAAAGGTAATATCATCCATGGATTTATAGGCAGATAAAAAGTCTGTAATATGAGATAAACTCTGTTTATTTTAATAATAATAATAAATAATGCACATTATTGGCCATGATTTCCAGGTTGATTGTGGTCGTAAAACTATATTTTTTATACAAGTTTCACTAAAATCCGTCCCAGCATTCATTTCATTTCACATGTGCAATCAGTTTCAGTAATATCATACATCTAACAATTCTATCGTACAAATTACATTTTAAATTTGTTTTCTGGTGTGTAATATAAAAACTAATATTATAAATAAAGTAAATAAAGTAGGTACGTTTGTTTGATTGTTACCTCTTCACGCTTTATACCCAACCAATTAAAATTATGCATACATATTGCGGTATATTCTGATGGTATCACTTAAACATAAACTTAACCTTCGTCAGGTCTGTCCCTCTTACTTCTTAATATAAATGGCTGAGAGAGAACGGGACAGTTAGGACTAATTTTAAGTTTAGATTTAAGTGTGACGGTCAGAACCGAGCATATTATACAGGGTGTGGGTGATAGCCAGGCAAATACTGAAATGCTGAACACGTACCATTGTGTTGAGTTATACGACAGTGTTAAAACTCGCAGGAAGTTTATTTTTAATTTGATTATCAGTAATCTTTGCTCTCCGCGCCAATTGTATCGGGCGATCTTGTGACTAATTAAATGGGCTTATTGGTTATCGTGTGAAACATTGCTGTTTTTGGATCACTTGTAACTCTCCATTAGGGTTGATCAGTTATTTGAACATTTTAGAGGGCAATTTTTTTTTGAAAATCATCTTTTGGTTAAAATTTTATTTTTAAGTCATTATCTAAGGCCTAAATAAACGAACTAAGTAATTTTATTCTGAAAATATGAAAAAAATGTCGGAAAATTTTGGAATTCTCCTGCGATAATTTTCAGTGTTAGCCGTCTCAGAATCATGGTCTGAAGTCATGGTATCAATATTTGCCTGGCTGTCACAAACATCCTGTATAGGTAGCGAGTACCAAGGCTACATTTTGTGGTCCAAGTGGACGAACTTCTACATCCAACTTAAAATGGGATATAATCACCACTTACAGTCTTCACAAATTTTCTTGGCGGATGATTGTGAAGCTCGTGTAGTTCTGTTACCCTTCTACAGGAATCGATCTTAACATGCCCTTTGCACCCTACGGAATGATGCGTGGAACATCTGCCGTAAAATCTGTTTGATTGCTGCAACGAGTACGTGTAACCGTTGATTAAAATTAACGGCTGCCCTCTGCGAGACCGCATTGTTATATACATAATCCCTGAAAAAAAAAATTAGATTTATAACTTAGGACTTAACTTTAAAAAATTATAAACATAGGTACTACAGGTATGGCTGTGTTCCCCAAATAGGGTAGCCTAACTTCAGGATCATAAGGGAGACCACACAGCCACGTTTAGCATAATGGGGACATATATTATTTATATATCTATATAAACCAGTAAGGTTTATACTAGGGTTTAAGTTTAACCTAAAACCTTAGTTTTAAATAAATATTTATGACAAAAAATATAATTTTTAGCAGATTTTATCCTATTTTTTTTATTCTCGTTTCCGTGACAATTTCCTTCCGTGAAAATCCCCTTTTAAAACTATACCTATATCTAACGTTTACGGCGTATGCGTAAACTTTAGAAATGCCGTTAAATTCCGTTCCCGTGGAAATTTCGGGAAACCTTTCTTATCTTAAGGCTGTGCGTAGATTCTCAGTCATTCAGGGCCATATAGGTACATACATACGTATAGTTACGCCTAGAGATGGGCGCCGAGAATATTCCCAATCTTCTCGAAGTGGAAACTTCTGAGAAGATTGAGAAATTACCGGTAAGTTTCCGTATCTTCTCATTTTGGTGAGAAGATAAAATATTATTAAAAAATATTACTTTATTCATCAAAGATGCGTTTAAAATTGAAGTAGAATGCATTTTAGGCTACACACAAACATTGCCTACCTGGCGCACGTGCGTTCAATAAAGTTTTTATCTTTAGAAGTTTACCACATGAGATCTTTTGTACGTGGGTTTCTATTGTTCTTCGTAGAATTTTGTTACAGTCTCGTATTCAAGTTTTCTGGGAAACTATTCGACCCTCATTAGTACGAAGCAGCTGTTTTATGACACTATGTGCTCAAACATGTCTTTTACTTCAGTCTGTTATTAGTCTTCTGATAGTCTACTGCTGTGCCGTATGTCTTGAAGGATACTGTTTCGATCACGCTTGTTTATTGGACTCTGATTCTCATTTATACGACGACTTGGCTTGTTAAATTGTTACTGTGACTGTTATCTGTGATTTGGACTATCAAAACCGGACACTGGTGAATACTTCTTGATTCGTAAGTACTTTTTATTTTATTATTTTAACATTTTGCAGACATTTAGAATATAACATAGAATCCTGTTGGTACCTTTGATTCTTCTTTATTTTGCAATCAATAAATGTTTTATTTTCATTATTTTTGTAAATAATCTGTACTCATTCTAATATATAGGTATTTATTCTAACCATATTCTAATTGCTCATAATTTTTTATTTTCTATGTATTGTATGATCTTGTAAATTTATTTTTTGGGCAAATTTTTAAACATAAGAATATTAGTTACATTCATGGTTGCAAAAAAGTTGACGAAACAATCAGACCCTGGTTTCACCTCGAATTTCCCTTAATAATAAATAAATAAATAAAAAGAACTTTATTCAAAAGTAACAAATTTGCTGCTTATGTTAAGAGTAATATAATTTAGTATAGTTTTGAAATGGTCGGAGCCTCAGCATTAATGCTGTTTTTCAGTATCCGCCGGGATTTCTTACACTTAGTCTTTATAAATAAAAAACAGTTAGGCATAAAGTTAGGCATTAAATAAGTAACAAAAATTTGGAATAAGAAAAAAAGCATAAACAAAATAAAATAAACAGAATAAAATAAACGGAAGAGACCAACCGGTACCCCATGTAAGCAGTTTTTTTTAGGGTCTCGTACCCAAAGGATAAGGGACCCTATTACTAAGATTGCACTGTCCGTCTGTCTGCCTGTCTGTCACTAGGCCGCATCTCATAAACCGTGACAGCTAGAAAGTTGAAACCTTCACAGATGATGTAATTCTGTTGCTGCGATAACAACAAATACTAAAAACCGAATAAAATTAATATTTAAGGGCGGGCCCCATACAAAAAACGTGATTCCTTTGCCGTTCCTTGCTCGATATTAACAACGGCAACAGGAAGACGCCCGAAACATTCACAGAGTATTCAGTTGTATAGTTATTTCAAAAATAATAAAATAAAATAAAACAAATATTTAAGGGGGGCTCCCATGCAACAAACGCGATCCTTTTGCCTTTTTTTTCTCGATCCCAGTGTCTAATGTTGTATAGATAATCGTACGAAACCCTCCGTGCGCGAGTCCGCCTCGCACTTGGCTGGTTTTTTATTTTTTTTATTCGCCAACGTTGACGTTCGCAGCAATACTCCAGTTACTGGAAGACTTTTGTACCGATAGGAGCCATATATTACACTGTTTTTTGAATGTTACCGATATTTAATTTTCCAAATGCTTTATTTTGTAAATTTTAATACTTAGGACGAATTCAGATTATTTACAGAATAAAAAACCGTTCTTCAATCTTATTATCTAATCTAATAAAATTATTGTTCATTGATTTGATCACTTCGTATTATACTCATAAAGATACTTCAACATTATTATGTAGAGGTATATTCTTAATATTTCTAAGACATTTGGACGTTTAAAGATTCAATCTCTGAAATAGACCTTAAAAAATATGCTGTTTTTATAGTAAGTCATCTTGTTTTCAGACTTAAACATGGGGAAGCCGAAAAAAGAAGTAATTTGGAAACATTTTAGAGTGAGAGATGACAAAACCATTATGTGCTCTCACTGTGACATTAAATACACTACTGCGAATGTAGTCAGAATGGAAAAACATTTGCAGAAATGTTTGAAATGTCCTGCTAACTTCAAAGCTGAGATATTAGAAACACTGTCGAAACCCAAAAAGAATGCTGATATTGTCAAAAAACCGTCAATACATTAATCAAGAAGTTTCAGAGTTGATGAAGGACAAAAGGAAAACGTTTCACCAAATGCAGAGAGTGCTACACTTATAATGCCATCAGCAAATCCACGAGTGAATGGAAACCGTTGGCAAAAGGAGACAAGCATGACTTAGATATGGCTTTATCCAAAGCTATATTTGTCACTGGGTCACCCTGAAGAGATCGTAATGGTGGAACATCCACTTTGGATTGAATTCTTTGAAAAACTTCAACCATTGTATACTCTGCCCTCCCGAAAAACATTGTCAACAACATACTTAGACAAGATTCATGGTGACATGCGGAAAGAGACAATTGAAGATCTCAGCATGCAGAGCTACCTACATCTGTTTTTCAATGTGATGGTTGGAGCGATGTTCGCAATGAGGGTATAATAAACTTCCTAATTTCAAAACCAGAGCCAGTATTTGTGAAAAGCTTGGATACTGCCGACAATCGCCACACCAGTGAATATCTAGCTCAGGAAATACTGAAAGTTATGAACGAATACGGAAGAGATAATTTTTTTGCATTGGTGGGTGATAATGCCAAAAATATACAAAAAGCATTCAAGCTTGTAAAAGATTCTCAACCGCACATAACCTATTTGAATTAAATTCCTTGTGCTGCACACACACTTAACTTATTATGTCATGACATTTTGCGCACAGAAAAATTGAAAATAGCTCTGGACATAGCCATTGAATGCGTTAAGTCGATAAAAAAAGCCAAGTTTTAACTTCGATTCTGGCAGACACTCGGCGGTATGCTTCCAAGCAAAAACAGGCTGGAGAGACCCTGAGTTTTCGGGAACTGCCATGCAAAACACGCTGGGGTTCATATTGCATTAGCTTGCAAAGCCTAATAAAAACTAAACTTGCCCTACAAACTTTAGCAGTCCATGAAAAGGCTTCAATGTTACCAACAAACACAAAACATAACTTGCTAAACGAAGCTTTTTGGGATAAAACAAAACAAATTATTGATATTATAAAACCGGTAACGCAGGTTATTTTTAAACTTGAATCAGACAAGCTAAATATGCACACTGTTTTTCTGACATTGCGAAATATGAAGTCTGAACTGGAGTTCGCTTTGCTGCTCGCTTTGCTGCAGGTGAGTATGCTGAATGAAGATGAAAAGAATGACATTCTCATGGCAACATTCCATCGAATGGCAATGTGTATAAAACCAATACATCTAGCTGCCTACATGTTGGACCCAGCTACGCAAGGATCTGAACTGGATTCTGAAGAAGAGGTGGTAGCTATGGCGTGGGGAATACCGGAGCTATTCACACAATCGCAAATCAGCTCAACATAGACATTGCAGAAAATCTTGCAAGCTTTAGAGCGAAAGATGGAAGATTGTGGGGAAAAGCAGCGGCGGCGCGTTTGTATGGAAAAGTGTGACATCTATGAGCCCAACGACCTGGTGGAAAGGCATTTGCAGCTCCACTTCACTGAGTAAAATCGCTTTGCGTATTCTTACTGCGCCCTGTACATCAGCTGCTGTTGAGCGCTCTTTCAGTACACATGGGAGGATACATAATAAATTAAGAAACCGCCTTACAGCTGAAAGAGCCGCCAAAATTGCATACGTTGCATATAACTGGAATTTATTAAACCGTAGTATCACATGTCCGGTTGAAGAAGAAGTGGAAGAAGATGAAGAATATTCCGTAAATTCTTCAGACAACGAGTCATCAAATGATGAAATCTCAGTCCTTACCGAGATTCCGTCGCTAGATGCTTCATTGTCAGTGGTGGCTGGTCCAAGTGGTACACAGCCGCACATGGAGTTTTTCGATTGCGATAATTTAGATAGTGATTCTGATTGAATTTTGTTAGTTTAATGTAATTTTGTTAATATTCAGAGCTGATTTGTTTCTTTATTGAAATTTTAAATAAATGTTTGTATTTTAATATGATACCTCATTTTATTTATCTTTGCACATTTATATAGTTCAGAGGTTTTAATTACTGTTTTCATAAGACTGGATTAATTTGTTTAAAACAAATTAATAATACCTTCATATAAAATTACCTAGCCAGATATTTCAAGTACTGAAAACCATAGACACACATACACCTTTTAAAAACTTCATTCCAATGAAATCTCTCCCCTATCTCTAAACTACATCCCTGCCAAACTGCATCTTCAAATATAACGTAGTTTCTGCGATTTCGTTATGAGTGTGTTTCACTTACATAAAACTTAACCAATAATCCAGTTTAATAATCGTAAATACGGATACAAGTACACTGAGCTTAGTAAAAAACGCACATTTCTTGCAGATGAATTAATGAATTAATCTTAGACCAATAATATGCAAATACTCCAATGAACAAAAAAATTTAATAGGAACATTTTATCTTCTCACCAAAATGAGAAGATACGGAAACTTACCGGGAGGATATCGGAAAGTTTCCACAAAATGGAAAGTTCTCGAGAAGTTGCCCATCTCTAGTTACGCCCATTATCCCCATAGAGATTGGCCAGAAGTGTGCAATTTATACACCCACCCTTCATCAGTTAGCCTAAGATACCTATATGTATACAAATATATATATTTACATGTGTATAACCTAGAATGGGATATATTCCCCAGTCTCGGTCTTCAGAAATTGCCTTGGTGGATGATTGTGAACTTCATATAGCTCCTTCACCCTTCTAATTAAATCCATTTTGACGTGGCCCCTGCACCCTAACCGCTGATGCGTCGAACACGGCCATGTGCCCCGAAATTGTTTCGGTTTCGCGTTGGAGTAGGTGTAGCCATTAATCAAAATCAGCGGATGTCCTCTTCGAGACAGCATCGTAACGTATTTGATATCTGAAAAGATTAGTTCATACTTGAAAGTAAATCTAAATAGTCGTGTTAGTTACACTATACTTATAGCTTAAGAACGGCTGTACATATTATTGAAACACCTCTTGTTTAAATTGAAGACTGGTTTAATCAATAGATCACATTAATAATCGAAATAAATCCACAAGCTGAAATAAATAAAATAAAACATGTGATTTCGAGTCTAAAATTTTGTTGATGTGTCTATAGTGCGATACCTTCATAGCATTTCGCTTAACGTACCCCTTTTGTTACACTCTGTATACCAAACCAATATAAATTTAGAAAGATACATACCGAATAATGATAATATTTGCAATGAAATTACTTTTATTATAAGCTTTTATTTAGTTTCACCTGTCCCGTTGTCTGTAACCAAATCTTGCAAGTTAAATTTGATCCACTTCTCGTTTTCAGATTGATACGAAATTAAGCATACATATATAAATCGGATGACAATGCAATATCTAATGATGCTGATCTAATGATGGAGCTGGAAGGTGGCCATAGTAACTCCGTAATTAAATGACGAAACCCCATCGAGTTTGGGCTCGTTTGATTCGATCAGTTCATTTAATTAACCAATAATAAAAGCTCGTTTTTAAGGTTGTTTATTTTTTAACTTTGTTGATTTTAAAATTGCCACTCATCTTCGTAAACAGTTTTTAGATAAAAAAGATAAGAAAAAAAAATAGGTATTATAAAAGGTCATCATCATCATCATCAGCCTATTGCAGTCCACTGCTGGACGTAGGCCTCCCTCAGGGCATGCCACAAGACTGCCATGGGGGTATTTATATATATTACCATAGTCACAACGCTGGGCAGGCGGGTTGGTGACCGCAGTTTGTATTTTGAACTATGTTGTCAACACGGGAGGCGCTGCTGCCCACCTCCCGGAAACCCTTAATCGCCTCGTACGATACCCACGGGCAGACATAGGGTGGTACGAATTCTACTCTGCCGGCACCACGCGGCCAATGATAAAAGGTAACTATTAACAATGTTGAATTTGAATGGAGATTTATCATCCTGTTCTATTCTTTATGAAGTATCTTAGCGGATGATTAAGCTCATTGTGGAACTCCGGCGCCCTGCTAGTAAATTCCGCAATTTCTAAACAAAATCATTTTTTAAAGAAAAAAACTTTAAAATTTCACATAACGTTCAATACTTACGAGTATCGTAAGTAGGTATGCCTGCATAGGTACCTATATAAAATAGGCTTCTGAATTCCATAACTATATTTCATTGCTTTTAAATTATTGAAGCTTTTTAAAGATATTTGATTTGAGAAGATAATTAAATAATAACATAAGATCCATCCTTTGTCTTCAAAAATTTCCGTGGCAGATGATTGTGAACTGTATGCCACTCCAGGACTCTGCCATCAGCGTCCATCTTAAGCCGTGCTTTACAACCTTGAGGATAGTTCGTGGAACAAATCCTGAGCTGCTTATTCCAGCCGCTGGCGCTGTATGTGTATCCATCGATAAGGATCAACGGTTTTCCTCGTTGGGACTTTATCATGTCATACTGCGGACCTAAATTGAATGCAATTAATACATTACTAATGCAGGAATCATAAGCATTAACTATGATCAGTTTGTCCAAGTATCCAAACTCGAAAGATGCATGTTAGGTATAAAGCGCGACTCTAAAACTTAAACACAAAATTTATGATAAATGCTGTCTTGTCACTAAAAGCTTTTTGTGACCATCAGACCCTCATTATATGTTTGTACTTCTATTAGTTAGGTCGAAACGCCTATCAAAAATATACATAACAAAGACTGTTAAAATCGATATCCTACCTTTAGGCTTTACCGTAGTCGGGTAAAAACAAGACGTTATAATATCTAACTGTCCAATGTAGAACCTCAAGAACAAAGATCATTACTCGAAATATATCTTGTATTACATAACATAGCACACATTATTGTACGTCCAGCAGTGGACAGCGATCGGCTGACGACGACAACGACACATATTATAGAGAACACTTAAATGGGTATATAGGATCCATCCTTTGTCTTCAAAAATTTCCGTGGCGGATGATTGTGAACTGTATGCCACTCCAGGACTCTGCCATCAGCATCCATTTTCAGCCGTGCTTTACATCCTTGAGGATAGTTCGTGGAACAAATCCTGAGCTGCTTATTTGAGCAGCAGACGCTGTATGTGTATCCATCAATAAGGATCAACGGCTTTCCTCGTTGAGACTTTATCATGTCGTACTTCAGACCTAAATAAAATTCAAATAACACATTACCTACTAATGTGGAAATCATAAATATGATCATATGATCCGTAGGTAAAATAACAATCCAAAAAAATCCAAACTCTGAAGATGCATAGCAGGTATAAAGCATAGAATATAAAATAAATACTGTTGTGCGTGTCACTAAAGACTTTTTGTGATCATCAGATTGTCGTTACCATTATATTTTTCAATTAGATCAAAAAGCCAAATTATCAAAAATATACATAACAATGACTGTTAAAATCGACATCGGTGTTCGAGTAAACATCAAGCGTAATACCCGATATCTATCTAGCCGTCAAATATAGGACCACCTCAAGTGGCAAACATCGAAAACTTTCTCAAAATATATCCTGTATTATATAACATTACACATATTATCGCGACAGAAAACTTTTAAATAGGAATATAGGATCCATTCTTTATCTTCAAAAATTT
This sequence comes from Carposina sasakii, assembly GCA_014607495.2. Taxonomy (NCBI): domain Eukaryota; kingdom Metazoa; phylum Arthropoda; class Insecta; order Lepidoptera; family Carposinidae; genus Carposina; species Carposina sasakii. The sequence goes on from CP053158.1 coordinate 11,588,667, forward strand.
CCGTGGCAGATGATTGTGAACTGTATACCACTCCAGGACTCTGCCATCAGCATCCATCTTAAGCCGTGCTTTACATCCTTGAGGATAGTTAGTCGAACAAATCCTGAGCTTTTCGTTTGAGCTGTGCGTGCAGTAAGTATATCCATCAATTAGGATCAACGGCTTTCCTCGTCGAGACTGTATCATGTGGTACTTCAGACCTGAATCGAATGAAAATAAAACATATAACGTATCAATAATGACCACCGCATTGCCCGTGGGTATCGTAAGCGATTTTCGGGAGGTGGGCAGCAGCGCTTTCCGTATTCACATTTAGATAATATTGATTTGCTCAAATATGGGATTGTATCATACAACGTAATTAAATTAGTTTCTGCATATGATGGCAATGGGTGGCCTGCAAATGTTAGTAGGTTATATGTTGATATAATATGTAGTTATCAAAGTGTTAGTAGTCAAGCAAAATCTAAGTACTCCGAAAATCACACTGCGTTTATTAACCTACCTGCCCAACGTGGTGCCTATAAATATGTGACGCCGCCAGCAACGTCACAAGCGAGATGGCAGCCAGCCACGATCGTGCGACCGAGGGGAGAGGCCCGAGGGGACTCAGCACACACCGCGCGCGCCGCCCGCCACCGACCGCCGCCAACGAAGCAATAAAACTAGTTGGAAAAGCGCCGCGCCGAGCATTCACGTTCGGTAGCTTGTGCCCTATGCACGTCCCGCGTCAGCCACCGGAGGTGAATGTCCAATCCTCGCATTTTGAGCTCACGTCGTCTGGTTGTCAAGGAAACCTTTTATACGGGAATAAATCGTGTCAGGATCGTGAGACCACCAGACAAAAACCTGGCGTTTCCACGATACGGGTCACCTATTCCCGATTCCTCACGGCCTCGGATTTTACCGTTAAGTTCACGTCATCTGATCATCTGAGCTGAACCTTTCATTCGGGAATAAATCGTGTCAGGATCGCTAGACCATCAGATTAAGACCGCGGACAGGACGTTTTTACCCGCGCCGCGCCTGCTCCTTCAACCCGCGTTCACGCCGTTACGTACCGTTGTTCTGCTCACCCCGCGACCAAGCCCGCCAGTTATTTTCCAGGGGGAAGTCCTATACTTCCCCGAGTTAAGTGTAGTACCTATTGGGAATATAAGTGAATGTAAATAAGTGATAGTAATTAAAATTCTTTAGCCTGCCTCCCGCAGTCATTGTTAAGTCCGGCCTTCAGCCTTTTATCTACATCCAGTGTTGTAAACCGTGTCTATTGTCAGGCCACCGTGATTGACGCAAACTTGTACATTGAATGATCGCTGACTAAAGTAGTGAATGAATGTGTATAGTGCATTTTCTCTTGCTATCCCGACTCCCAAACTCTGTTCACTAAGAAATCCCTAATCTAGCCCCCCGGCTAGGTCATAGCGGGCCCGGCGAGTCCCAAATTCATCCCTTGTAATACGCCGCGTTACATTTGGCGCCCAGCTCAATTAACCAACGCGTTTTTCAGTGTTCCAGTGACACCGGTCACGAACATAAAAACGGGAAAAGAAGTGAACACATAGCACGGGACAGGGCTGTACAAAATAAATAAAATCGCGTATCAAGTGCCGGCTGGAATAATCCCGTAAGTAAATAAATAAAAAACCCGCGTAATAAATTCAATAATAAATTATCCCGAAATAATTATCCAGAAACAAAAAAGAATTACAACTTGAATTTCCACGTCGTGGATATACGGTCTTAGAAAAACACAACTAGTAGAGGAGGCACAGTCAAGAGGCATACCGACCGAAGACTCAACAGTAGAGGAGTTGCGCAAGGTAGTAGTCGAAGACATACGTAAATCCCCCGGAAACACCATAACAATAAAACCAAAAATGGCACCAGGAACAAACTATGTCAGAAACAAACGATTATACGGACTGTTCAAAATTTATCCTTCCTATTGGCTTTATGCTGGGATGGATGGACTGTGTGAGAGTGGATATGCGTGTACTGGGAGTGAGCGATGAGATGATGGATAATAGGGATGAATGGAAGAAAAGTATATATTGCGCCGACCCCAAATAAATGAGGACTGGGCAGGAAGATGATGATTGGCTTTACGCTTTACCGTATTCGGATAAAAACGGTACGAGTACGTAAAAATATCCAATTGGTAAATGTGGGAACACATCAAGAACAAACATAATTTCATGAAATATATTCTGGTATATAATATTACACATAACAATTATAGCTACACATCTTCGTGACAATTATCTAAAACCTTATAATAAAAAAACAATAATAATAAATAGACTTTAAATTATAGAATAGTAGTGCTGTGATATAGCACCTTTTCCTGTACCAGTGCCGTGAATAAGGCGTATTTAAGCGATCTTACGGCCGATATATAACGGTATCAGAAGAAACCATATCTTACGAGCCTGCACCCGAATACAAAAAACCGTACAGAAATTACCAATGAATGCCTCTCAATCTATGATACTCGAAGCAGGTGTGTGTACCTACCATACAAATACGGCTAGTTTATTTTACAGATAGATAAGATTCGCATGCAGTGCACAACGGTGCTTAGAACATTAAATTATTTCACAATCAGAGCGGATAATTCTTTCCATGATCGAAACGAGATGGCGCTCTTGACCGCTTAAAGTCTCTCGCACAATAGTAACAATTCTACTACCCAATTTCACAAATGAGATGTACTTCTTCGCAACATACAAAAAGTAAGATAACGGGTAAAATCTTAAGAGAAAGGTTAGGTCAAGAGGTTAGGTCAACCGACGAGCGTGCTTGAAGAATAGCATAAAAGTAGATGAAGCGAAAGAGGTGTGTCAGGACCGTAGCAAGTGGAGATCAGTGAACTCTGCCTACCCCTTCGGGAAAGATGCGTGATTTGATAAATGTATGTAATGCATGGAATGCAGAGGTCGTGGGTTCGATTCCCACTCGGGTGAAGATTTTTTTCCATTTCTTTATTAATAATTTTAAAATATATGTAATTCTATACGGGTAAGTCCATTCCCCTGCTTTTCAAGGCGACCACTTGTCCTGACTTGTTCGTCTTAAATTGTCTTGGTGGATGATTGTGAGCCAGGTTACCTTCCACTATCACACCGTGAGCATTCATCTTGATCCTGGCCTTGCAGTGTGATGGCAGGCGAGTCGAACATTTCCCGACAAATCGTTTCTTATCAGGCAGGCTAAATGTATACCCATCGATCAGAATCAACGGTTTTCCTCTTTGAGACTTAATTATTTCGTAATCGTGGTCTGAAATGGGTTAAAAAATATTATGATGTACCAAATATTTAAATAGCTAAACATAACACAGAACTATTTGAAGTAGTCACTTATAATTTGTTGGTCTTTAAAATATAAAAGAGATAAAACAAAAGCACATTCGCTTTTCGTAGGTACTATATACTATTGGAGCATGATTATGTCCTTGAGGTCACTGAGGATATGCCCCAGTACTTGAATTTATCCACCCTTTCCAGGGGAACACCATTCAGATATACTGGTGGATTTGGTGGCCATCAAATACCATATACTGGCTTTTTGCCACATTATATCCAATGTGGTCACGGGCATATCCTCACACGTTCTTAAACCACAGACCGAGCGCTCAGCAGTATGTCGTCCGCGTATTTATTGACAGATGACATAAATGCTGACTGCTGAGCGCGACGATTGATGGTAGTTAGAGTGCGTTTCACTAAACATATATTTAAATAGTAAACATCCTTAGAATGATTATAATTTGGCTTTAAAATATAAAAGAGATAAAACTTCGCTTTTCGTAATTACTATGTGTATGATTACATCATCGGTATTACTGCATACATAAAATGTTAGTTCCCAAAACTGGCATAGGACTTATTCTATGAAACTGACGCTATGATCAAGGATTACTATAAAAAATATGATATAAAAAAGAGTACTATGGTAGTTTATAAAAATGTTATATAATTTCATGTTGCTCCAAATTATAATAAAATATGGAACACTCGTCCTCCCCTCGGTTTATTTAAATAATTAAATTTCTAGTATTTACACGTAAGAGACATACTTCTCTGCTGACATATATAAGTACACTGAATGAATTTTAGTATTTATTAGTGTAGAAATACATCTCCGCTGACATATACACTTACCGAGGTAATTTGAAAATGAGAAAATGATAATAATGTTTGACTGTATGATACTGCATTAAATAGGGATGATCTGCCCTGAATTGGTCTTCACAAATCGCCTTGGCGGATGATTGTGGGGCGGATGACATTCTACTATCACACCGCTGGTATCCATTTTGATCTTGGCCTTGCAGTGTGATGGCAGGCGGGTCGAACATTCGCCGACGAGCCGTTTCTTGTCAGGCATACAAAATGTATACCCGTCAATCAGAATCAATGGTTTTCCTCTTTGAGATTGTATTACCTCGTATTCGTACACTGAAATAGTATTTATTAATATTTATATGATGCACTAGGTATGTTAAGGTGGGTTCCTACGGTCCGCGATATTGCAGACGGACGCGGACGCGCCGACGGCTACGGACGAACGCGCACCACGGACGAGGCTATCCCACGGTGCGTGCCCGTCCGTGGTCGTCGGCGGTCCGGGCCGAAATACGTGGAAGACTTTGAAAGTATTTACGTTGCAAGTATCGTAGTGATAAATTAAACCTTAGGCTATATCTATTAAGGTGTATAATCGCGCTAACTGAAAGAGAATACTTTCAAAGTAAAAAAGTTATTTTTTTGCCAGCGGGATTATAACACGCAGCCTTATTAAAATAAGGACTATTTTCTTTGAAATACTTTAGTACCTAGGCATCGGCGCCCGGCAACCCATGGAATACTTGAGGGTATTTATTTTGTAGCACGATTATGATCTTTATTCACTACTAGTGGACGCCCGCGACTCCGTCCGCGTGGACTACAGAAAAAATAAAAAGTAGCCTATATGTTAAGTGTAAAAAGTAGCCTATATGTTATCGCGGTTGTCGTAAAAAATTAATTCACGTTTGTCCCCTTCCCGTGGGAATTTCGGGAAATCCTTTCCCAGTGCTTCCTCGGGGTCCCAAATAAACATATATGCTCAACTTCAGATTCACATGTTTAACCGTTTTCGTAAAAAATAAATAATTCCCGTTGGTCTCCTTCCCGTGGGAATTTCGGGAAATCCGTTCTAGTGTTTCCTCGCAGTCCCTAATGAACATATATGCCCAATTTCAGCTTCATATGTATAGCGGTTTTCGTAAAAACTATGAATTCCCGTTTGTCCCCTTCCCGTGGGAATTTCGGGAAATCCGTTTTTAGTCCTCCCTCGCTGTCCCCAATGAACATACAGGGTGTTTTTTTGTGGCCACCTTTAACGAAGGGTACGTATTCTATATATGAAATAAAGTAAGTTTATACCAAAAAAAATGCTGGGAAAAAAAAATTTTTTTTTTGAAAAAAAATTTTAAATTCCTTGATCATGCGAAATTTATAGTGTCTAGTGTTTATGTTAGTTTTTTTATAGACAGATATTAATTATTTTTCGTGAAAAAATCCTGCTACGCGCGTCTATGTGCATTTATGCAGAAAAACGCAGTCTATTTACTCAACTTTGGACCCTAATATTTTGGAAACCAGACACTTCCCAGGTATGCTTCCATGGAGAAAAATGATCGTGATGATGAGGAGATTCCGTAGTTTTCGGGAACGTTGACGACCAAAAATCACCCTGTATATGCCCGATTTCAGCTTCATATGTATAGGCGGTTTTCGTAAAAACTATGAATTCCCGTTTGTCCCCTTCCCGTGGGAATTTCGGGAAATCCGTTTTTAGTCCTCCCTCGCTGTCCCCAATGAACATATATGCCCGATTTCAGCTTCATATGTATAGCGGTTTTCGTAAAAAATATAGAATTCCCGTTGGTCGCCTTCCCGTGGGAATATCGGGAAATTCTTATAGCCTATGTTCATCCAGGTCCAATAAGGATTCTAACGGTGAAAGAATTTTTGAAATCGGTCCAGTAGTTTTTGAGCCTATTCATTACAACCAAACAAACAAAGTTTTCCTCTTTATAATATTAGTGTAGATAGGTGCGCCCACCACCGGGCCCTACACCCTCCACTGACCCTCGGATCTGATAACTCATAACTGCGAAAACAGGCACTTGCACTAATTAGAATCGCCACGAGACACCAGACCCGAGCACTGGCGATTGTTTGGAAACGCCGCGTGTGTTCACTCTGTGGTTCAATTTCTTATGAATGACAAGATGATCGCGTTCTAACTCGGCCTAAGCGACATCTAGTGGCCGATACGCACACTACGAATTAATGTGAGCGGCGCTCCAGATTTGGCTAATTTTTCATACGAAATCTTCTGTTTCACGCGCCGGCCTATGTTGGTATATCTTTTTCGCACCCATTGAATACAGTACTAGGAATCGTACCAACTTTCGTTTCATTGGAGCGCGAGCGCTCCACTCGATACATAAGATTACAACCTACCTACATAAGACGAACGCGTAGGCACTATTGTATAAGCATAGTAGAATTGAAAGATTATAAATATAGATTGCCTATGTAATCTTCGTGGTTGGGAGTGCACTGTACCAGCGCTCCTTAGGACAAGCCAGTGACACAGTCCTATTATTAGGAAAAAAAATGTATGGTTAGGTTCATTTAGAGTAGAGGTTTGCAAACTTATTTCGGTTAACGCCCACATTGAAAATCAGTAGCGCCCCCCATTTTTATTCCACCTTAAAAATTTCACCTACGAGGGGGCGTTATCGCCCACTTTGGGAAAGACAGGTTTAGAGTCTAACTAAACGAACCTAACCGTAAAAAAATATATATACAGGGTGTTTTTTCGTTGCCACCCTTACGGGTACGTATTCTATACATCAAATAAAGTGAAGTTTATGCCGGAAAAATGCTGGGAAACGATGTAAATTTTTTTGATTTTTTTTAACTACTTGATCGGGCGAAATTTATAGTGCCCAGCGTTTATACTAGTTTTTTCATAGATAAATATTAATTCGTGAAAAAATCTTGCTACACGCGTCAATGTGCATTTATGCAGAAAAACTTTGTGAATATTGTAAATGTAAATAGACTACCTATTTACTCAACTTTGGACCCTAATATTTTGCAAACCAGACACTTCCCAGGTATGCCTTCCATGGAGAATAATCATAGTGATGATGAGATTCCGTAGTTTTCGGGAACGTTGACGACCAAAAATCACCCAGTAGACATACAAGGTGAGTGTGACAGTCAGGCAAATACTGAATGAAACAGTGAACAAGTACCATTGTTATGACGACAGTGTTATTACTCCCAGGAAATGCATTTTTAATTTGATTATCTGCAAAGTTTGCTTTCCGCGCGAATTGTATCGGGTGATCCTGCGACTATTTAAATTAGCTTATTTGGTTATTGTGTGATGCGAGTACATTGCCGTTTTATATCACTTGTGACTATCCAATGGGGTTCATTAGTATTTTGAAATTTTTGGGACTTTCTTTTCGAAAATCATCCATAGGTTAAAATTTTGTTTTTAAGTCATTATCTAAGGCCTACATAAATGAGCTACACATTTTTTTTCCTGAAAAATGGAAAAAATGCCGGAAAAATTTCGAATTTTCCTGCGAAAATTTTCTGTGGTTTTTGCCTCAGAATCATGGTCTGAAGTCGCCATATCAATATTTGCCTGGCTGACATATACACCCGAGGTAAATTTGAAAATGCAAGTTGTAATGATTTTTAATGTGTTGACTGTATAAAAGCATTAAATAATCGCCCTGTAATTAGGTCTTCCAATAATCGTCTTGGCGGATATAAAAAATGTGGGGCGAGATGCCATTCTACTATACTACCACCGCTATTGCATCCATGCAGTGTCGACATGGTCGGTGTCGATACATCTCCGCACGAGCCGTTTCGTCAAGCTATCCAAAATGTATCGGGCGCACCCCACGGACGTGTCTGCAATCCACGACGACCCTATCCCAATGGTTCGGTGCGGGCTGGTCCGCGTCCGCCTACATTTATCACCACGATCTAGACGCACCGAGACGGACGCGTTGTATTACCACGGACGCTCGTATTCGGTACACGTGAAATAGCGCGCTCGTGCGCGTCGGTCCGCAATATCACTAGGATTTAGATATGTAACTGTGATACTACAAAACGTAAAACAAAATTATTTTTCTCTAAAAAAATATAACAGAACAAAGAAATATTAGCTTTTCGCGCCTACTACGTATGATTTTATTGGCGGATGACCAAGGATTTTGTAGAACTCAGTTTCCATTGGCATGCCCTTACTTATACCGATAGAGTAATAAGATGTCATAGAGTGCTAATGTCCTACTAACTGCGTCGATGCACCATGAGACTTTCCGCTACCTTACAGTTCCAACCTTAGATTGCATTACTGTATATTACAGTATATTAGTTATTCATTACAGTAATGCAGTCAATCAAAATTTCATTTTAATTTAAAAAACATTGTATTTAAATCCATTATAATAAATTATTGGTGACATGTAGACCTACACTATTTGTTTAAAAGGGATTATTTTCCCTGACTTGGTCTTCATAAATTGCCTCGGTGGATGATTGTGAGCCAGGTTACCTTCTACTATCACACCGTGGGCATCCATCTTGATCCTGGCCTTGCAGTGTGATGGCAGGCGAGTCGAACATTTCCCAAAGAATCCTTTCTTATCAGGCATACTAAATGTATACCCATTGATGAGAACCAATGGTTTTCCTCTTTGCGATTCTATCACTTCATATTGGATACCTGAAGTTGGATTTACTGTTAGTTATTTTTATTTATTCATTGCTCTCTTATCACAACTTATAAAAAAGCTCATATTGGTTGTTCTTATTGTCTGTACATTTCGTCCATAATTTTATGGGATTTTGTAGAGCTTAATTTTCCATTTATCTACGTTATATATTTTTTTTATTGATAAGAAATAAGTTTCCTTCGAACTTCAAGTCACTGACACTAATATAGTTTATAATTCGATTAATAAGAAGTTTATAATTCAAATTGGAGCTATAATCTCTATATATAATAAAATAAAATAGAAAGAACTATTTTTAAAGAACTATATGTACATAGTTATTTTTACACGCACAATAACATTATAATTAAATTTCATTTGAATTGGTTTATCTATGTTAAACTATATTATCACAAATGTAACGTAGCTTATATGTAAATAAAGAGAGGAAATCATAAGAGAAACTGGTACAAATATCAGTCAGTCAGCTCACTTTATTAGATCAGAGTGACTCAAGAATCTACAAATAAAATTTAAAAAATTACTAATTATATATTCGATTCTGACTGTCATACCTAAACCTAAACTTAAAATTAGTCCTAGACGCAGCCATTTATGTTAAGTTAAAAAATGGAGAGAGATAGAAAAACCTGTTTAAGTATGACTGTCAGAATCGACCATAATAACTATATAAAATCATTTAAGTACGTATATTCCTGCCTTAGTCTTAGTAAATTTCCTTGGTGGATGATTGTGAACATTATGAACGCTCAACACCCTACCAAAGTCATCCATCTTTATACGTGCCTTGCATCCAGCCGAAGAGTGCGTAGAGCATACCCTATTCCGTGGATTATTATTTAGCCTCACATAGTATGTGTATCCATCGATTAGAATTAACGATTTTCCTCTCTGAGACGTTATTGTTTGGTAATTAATTGGTTTTGGCTCCCCGCTTGATTGTATCCCATTCACATCTGAAATCGCCAATTCATTTAGACTCATTTCATTTAAAAGTGTGTTCATACAAGCAAGTGTATGTTACGACTAGAGGACGTAAGGCTGGCATCATTTGTATTTGTTAGTAAAATACAAAAATACTACATTAACAAAAATACATTCGTTGCTGCTTAGCTTTTTCTCTTTTCATCGCCTGAGAGAACGCTCCGGAGTTTCCTCAGTCGACTTTTACAACAAGCACGGAAGGAGCACGAGTAGCTGATGATTTTTTTTATATTAAATAGGCTTACGCTTGACCACAACGTGCCTGATTTTAAGCACCGTTGCAGTCTAAGATGGAGCGCGCTTGCCTAAAAGAAACCGGTTCACTCTCGACTTGAAGAACCGCAAGATATAGTTCATGGGGAACAGGGATTCAGGCAGGGAGTTCCACAGCTTAGCCGTTCGCATACTATGAATGTAGAAGCAAAACGCTTAGTAGGTAAGTATGTAGTTTTCGGCACTTCAACTGTGAACCGGTGTCGCCTATATATTTTAGTAAAGCCCTATGTGTTTTATATTGATGTACTCGTATTGAATTACATTATCCAAAGTGTAACATAGATGAGTCTACATAAGAAAGACGAAGAACATAAGCAACTGGATGAATAACTACATTAAACTCATTTCGTTATATTGTACATTCTTCGTCTTCTTAGTCTTACATATTTTGAGTACAATGTCTTGGCGAATAGGTACACTATGGACGTGCAACACTGTTCTGAGTTCTGTAATTGCCACATCACGTGGTGAGCATTTCATATAGAGCTTCGACACGAAATTCGCTTAAAACGAATGTGTTATAAGCTATATTTTCGCTCAATGAGCGTCTTCTGTCTTTGAGCGTAACAGTTTTAGGTTCAGAATAAGATTTACGAGTTATATGTTTAAGCTATTAATTATTTTATTCGCTTAATTTAATATAGTATTTCTTCATGAAATACATTTTTGAGAAATTAAGACTTAGAAGATTTTTATCATTTATAGTTGACTGACAATGGAAATAATCAGATCGGGATATATACTCCCGTCTTAGTCTTCAAAAATTTCCTTGGCGAATGAGTGTGAACCTTATGGTGCTCCTTGATCCTCATACGCTCATCCATCTTGACCCGTGCTTTACATCCTGAATTATAGTGCGTGGAACAGATCCAAGTTCGACATGCTGCTGGCAAGTAATATGTGTAGTTGTCGATAAGAATCAATGTTTTTCCTTTACGGGATTTTATTGTGTCGTACGTCACTGTCGGATAAAAGTTCCTATTGTCAATTTATATTGAATTATTGACTGGTATATGATTGCATAAAGTGCGAGATATGTACATTACAAGACTGGGATTTATGTGTGTACTAAAAGAAAATTTCTGTTAGACAATATCTTTACTTTAATAACAACATAATATCTTGAACACAACACAGAGACTTCATTAACATAAAATTGGTCCTTCTATTTAAAGTTACCTTGTTTTTGTGTTAACAGTGTTATTACAAAAAGGCATCTAAAGTTAGACATTACAAAGTTAGAAATTTGGATTGTGCCACTTCAATAGGGTCGTTTACAGTTTTTTTATTTGTATTTATATCGAAAGATCATACAATAAAAGGAATATTTGCGAAAGTAAAACTTCGCTAGCGTGAAAACTTTCCGGGATATAACAATTTCAAAATCATAATTTTAGACTTGCCAAAAAACGCTCCATACTTGTATGCGTGTCAAAGAACTTTTGTTCTACAGCTATTAAATGTTGCGTTTATAATATGTTCACAAAACCAAAATTTGCTGTAAATGATGCAGTTTCAGGTGATATATGGTATATGATGTTATAATTTTTAATTAATTTCAATAATGCCTAATTTACAGTAGCAGAGCTGGAGTAATGCCTTCTAGCATGGCTGGATATGCCTTGGACGTGACGTGGCCATAGAGGAATAAGATGTCATAGAGTGCTAATGTCCTACTAACTGCGTCGATGCACCATTAGACTCTCCGGTACCTCACAGTTCCAGGCCTTGACCATTAGATTGCGTTACTGTACATTACAGTATATTAGTAATGTAGTACAGTAATGCAATCTAATGGTCAAAAACTGGAACTAGTAGGACATTAGCACTTTATGACATCTTATTCTCTATGTGGCCAATCGTCCATAAACTACATACTTGCCACTACGAGTCTTCACAAACTACCTTGGCGGATGACAATCCGTGACAACCTTTCCGAACATCCTGATTTTGGCCTTACAACCACCTCCACGCCAAGAGCATGAGCCGTAGGTCCGATGCACAATACAGGATGTTTTTTGGTCGTCAACGTTCCTGAATACCACGGAATCTCCACATCATCACGATCATTTTTCTCCACAGAAGCACACTGGGACACTGGGAAGTGTCTGGTTCCCAAAATATTAGCGTCCAAAGTTGAGTAAATAGACTGCGTTTTTTTGCATAAATGCACATAGACGCGTGTAACAAGATTTTTTCACGTAAAATAATTAAAATCTGGCTATAAAAAACTTACACAAACACTGGACACTGTAAATTCCGCCCGATAAGTAACGGTTTTTTTTTTCTTCAAAAAAACTAACTTCGTTTCCCAGCAATTTTTTTGGTATAAATTTACTTTATTTGATGTATAGAGTAAAGGATGGCAGCGAAAAAACACCCTGTATATGTGTATCCGTCGATCAAAATCAACGGCTTTCCTTTTCTTGACTGGATGTCATGATACATTATTCCTTGATCGTAAAACAGTAACTTGGTTTAACAAACTTATACACAAGAGGATTCTGTTTGCCGTTTTTCATTGTATATTTAAATAAAAACCTATTGTTATCTATTTTATAACAATACTAGTGGACGCCCGTGACTTCGTCCGCGTGGACTGCAGAAAAAACAAAATGGCGAAATTATTCGAGATAAAAATATTTTCCAGGGTGTCAGCTAACTCCATACCAATTTTATTAAAATCGCTTCAGCCGTTTTTACGAAGACTAAAAACATCCATCCATCCATTCTTACAAAACTTTCGCGTTTATAAATTAGTAGGATTTCAAATTATAGAGTGAGCGTAGCGACTTGAAATTATTGTAATAAAAAAGAAGTTTTTTTTATTTATTCAGGACACTTACACAAGGCATATAATATGTTAGCTCATAACCTTTATGGTTAACGATCTATTAATATAACTTTACAACATTTGAGAGCAGCACATTTCTAACCTCAATACTTCACAGGGATAAAAGAACCGTCCTGGGTCTGAACAAATGTCCTCGGGGGGTGACTATGATCCTTGTTGTACTCCACCACTACTCCCTGGATTAATTTAATCCGCGCCTTGCAACCAGCCGGTCTGTGGGTAGAACATCTGCCTACGGTCCCTGCCATCATGTATGTGTATCCATCTATCAAAATCAAAGGTTTTCCTTTTGTGGATAAAATCTCGTGATAAACTATTTCTGAAAAAAAATTAACAACGTAACTAATGTTATATCTTAATTTGCACTACCTTTTGAGAAAAAAAAAATCATCATCATTTCAATTTTTATTATCATAAACGAATATAGGTAAGCTATAATCGAAAAAAATATTGGTCATGATCGATTTTAAACATTAAATAAACTGCAAACATAAACGTATAAAGAATAACGGACAGAATGTTGTGACTACACAGAGTGAAGCATTCATACTCGTAGTAAGCTCGGCAACGATATTTCATGGAGTAGGGATCGGCGCCTACTGGAAAATAAGCATACATGCCCACCGCGCCGCCATTTCGGTGCTTCAATCTGTGCAGTGACAGCATTACGTCCGTTGTTCTTTATACGTTCATGACTGCAAGTTAACTTTTTGTATGTGCAAATAGGTAATAGAAATAATATTAAAAAAGATTAAATGGACTAATATTATTCTAATACAAGGAAGTGTCTTTAAGTTATTTCATGAATATATCTACACTTCTGCAATCTCCCACCGTATGTGCTGCAGCTAATTCCAAAACTTAACCGCCAGGACGGAATATATTTTCATTCGAACTCAAACCAACATTTTACTTAATAAAATACAAAAGGCTAATACTACAGTGAGCCCTCATGGAAACCCCGAAAGTGCCTATCAGTCGTCCACCAGAGCGGAGCGAGGTGAAAACCGAGATATTTTAATAGGATTGCAGGACTGGATCTGAGAAAAATTTTTATACAATCTTATTGGTTAAAATTTCTCAGTTTCTCTGCTACATAGCCTCACTTCGCTACGGCGCTAGCCTTATACTGGCGGAGTTCCTCATCTGAACCGCTAAGGAAATCCGTCGTCTTAGACCGCTTGTAGACGTGAACGGACAATGGACCGGGTTACTTGACGGATTCGTGGTGGTGTATAGCGCACTATGAGGGTTTGTATACGTAGCGTCCAATGGACCGTCGAACTTTGGCGGTCCGTTATCCGTTCACGTCTACAACGCTCATAGTGCGCCATACACTACCGTGAATCCGTCAAAAAAATACAGTCCATAGTCCGTTCACGTCTACAAACGCTCTTAGGATCTGTACAGAACGGACGGTGTCCCGTCCCTCTTACTTATATTAATTTTATAATAAAAATTATCAAAATATCATGTTAAAACTTTAATCATTTTTATTTTTTCACAGGAAAATAACATCACTTACATGTTAGGTAGATAAAAACCTGACTGCGCAAAAGTTGATGTACCTACCCAGTGTCACTTTCAATAGATTAATCTAATGATACCTCTCAAGCTCAAATGGAACCAGCCGTTTAGCCATACAAACTTACATACACACATACATTACATATATACTAGAAAAACATAACCGTCGATTCGCAGTCGGGTAATACACCTTTATATTTAAAATCTACGATGGTCATTTTGGATGTTTACGAATTTCCTCGGAGGATGATAGTGGTCGGTATTATGTTCCACGACCACCCCCTTGACCATTTTAATCCGTCCTTTGCAGCCACCTCCGTGACTGTGTGTGGAACAGAGGCCCTTCTTGTCATACGTGTATCCGTCGATCATTGTTAACGGGTGGCCTCTCTTCGATCGCACCGTATAGTAAGGTATTCCTATGAAGAAATTGTACATTGTTTTAGGTACGAATTATTTGAGCGTTTTCATATACGGTGGTAGGGTCACCCCTCACTTGGGACTTAATAGGCTAGCTAGTCACCAGTTGGTGAAAAGTGTAGCGGAATTTTGAAGGTGGTAGTGAATCACACAAAGTCATTATAAAGGAATCTTAATTATATATTTATACGGCGGCGGTTATACTCGTAAATTATTTTGCGTAGTATTTAAATTAACCTCCATAGTTTGCTATCCGGCTCGAAGGACCAATGTGAAGGGTCCTAATGGGGACGTAAATAAATGTGGACTGTAAACATAGGAATGCTGATGTATTTCAGTTGTTTCAGGTAACAATATCCCGGACAGCAAACTATGGAATTTAATTTTAAGATGCGCGTGCGATGGCGAGTGCTGTGTTTACCGTCTGCTGGCGCGCCGTAGGTTGGCCTTCCTCCCCTGCGTCTCGTCCCGCGCGATGTCGCAATCAAGTCGTAGACACACCTTATAAATAATATGCGCCGGTTATACAAATTATGTGTCTTTTATAAATACTACAGTTCCATCTGACGCCTTTACAGCTCTCCGTGCAGGATGATTGTGGACGTTAGTACATTTGACCACCCTTCCGTGGACGTCCATCTTGATTTTAGCTTTACATAAAGGCTTGTTTGTTGAACAGAAGCCATAGATCCCAATCATAGAGTAAGTGTAGCCATCAATTAAAATCAATGTTTTTCCTCGTTGAGACTTTAATTTTTCATATGGAATTCCTAAAAAACATAACACATGTACAAAATAAGATGAATGTCATTTTCATCTTTATACTACACGATAAACCATGTGTTAAATTAGGTAAAGCACAATTAAAATTATAATAATCTCTTGCACGCCTTTGTAACATTTCTTTTGTAAATTTCTCTGTATTTATTGTAATGTCTTTGTGTACAATAAAAAATAAGAATAAAACACATAGCATCATTTTACAAGATCATTATTATTTAAAATGTGGACATCTATAACGATATTTACGAAACTTTATTTATTTATATATATAGGTCCTTTATAATTATAATCGGTAATTTAACTACATTGTAGATAGATCTATTTTATGTATATTGACATAGTCAATAAATGTGGTCGACATGATGTGGTTATATAATCAATAAAATCATATTATTTTTTATAAATATCACAGTGCCATTTGACCTTTACAGCTTTCCGTGCAGGATGATTGTGGGCGTTAATGCAGTTGGCCACCCTGCCGTGGCCGTCCATCTTGATCTTGGCTTTACACGCCCTGCTTGTTGAACAGAAGCCACAGAGCCCAATCATAGAGAAAGTATAGCCGTCAATTAAAATCAATGGCTTTCCTCTCTGTGACGTTATAATTTCATATGGAATATACCCTGAAGAAATTTTATGAGCGTACATTTTAAAAAGAAAAAATAAAGTAATATTTCTAAAAACGATGTGCGACTGCATTTTTATCAGAGTAGAGTATATAGATGGACATAGGATATAGTTGACATTGACATCATAGTTTTTAAATTCAAATATACATTGTAATCAATATCTCAATATTATACCTATACTTATATTTTTTATCAGAAGCGGTCAAAATGTGCGTGGGTAACATTTACAAAATCAATAAAATAGCTTCAATCTTTTAAAAGTATCACAGTGCCATCTGACGTCTTTATAGGTCTCCGCGGCGGATGATTGTGGACGTTAGTACACTTCACCACCCTGCCGAGGCCGTCCATCTTGATTTTGGCTTTACACGAAACCCTTTGGTGTGTGGAACAGAATCCATATGGACCAATCATAGAGAACGTGTAACCGTCAATTACAATCAAAGTTTTTCCTCTCTGTGACGTCATAGTTAGGTATGGAATTCCTGAAGAAATTTGAGGTTTTATATTGAAAATGTAATAGTTACAGAAATGTTGGTTAACAATATTTTACATTGTTAATTAGACTACATGGCGTTTGTAGTTTATTGATGAAATATTGCACAGTTACCTACATGGTTACATGAATATTATGTCATTAGGTAGATTATTTTTAATGTTGATAACACTATAGGTAAGTACATTTTCATTAGTTTTAAACGAGTTTCTAAAACGATTGTCCAAAACATGGTCTGTACAATATCTTCAATATTTTATCAACTAAGTCTAAAATCTCAGAATACGTAGCTACTATAAACATAAGTCATCTCAAATGGCCTAAAAACCAAGCTGAGGTGAGTCCCCTAGACATCTTACTCCATTCATCATCATCATCTTCATCAGCCTATTGCAGTCCACTGCTGGACTGCCTCCCCCAGGGCACACCACAAGACTGACATGGGGGGTATTTGCCCATAGTCACCACGCTGGGCAGGCGGGTTGGTGACCGCAGTTTGTATTTTGGACTATATTGTCAACACGGGAGGCGCTGCTGCCCACCTACCGGAAACCCTTAATTGCCTCGTATGATACCCACGGGTAGATATGAGGTGGTACGAATTGTACTCTGCCAGCACGCGGCTGAGAACATCACCAGAAGAGTTTTACAAGTCGTCACCGCATTCCATAAACGCTTAAATAACGACATAGCTCCCATCCTTGGTTTTGAGGAACATCCTCGGAGGATGATTGTGATCGTTGCTGCTTTTTACCAGCCTCATGTTGGCATCCACTTGAATGTGCACTTTGCAGCCTGCCATGCGCGTGGTGCACATACCCTTTAGACCGACCATACTGTATGTGTAGCCATCAATTAGAATCAATCTATTGGGAGCTTCTGGCTGGTCTTCTGAAAAAGACTAGTTATTGAAGACCAGGGTAATATTGAACCTATCTGAATTACACAATTTAAGCCAAACACAAAAGTCTAACCTTAAATCGTTGTAGGGCCGTATTTTCTAATGGTCAGATACTCTATGTGAATCAGTTGATGCTGTCTATCTTCTTAATGACGTTTAGAGAGAGTCAGCATAGTTATCCAAAATCATCCTTCAAATATGTGTCCATTGAATAGATCGGGCCTAAATAGTTTTACAGCTACTCGTATACTATAGATTGTGCTATTAAAAATGTTAACAAGAGTTTAAACTTTAATTGTGCTATAAAATATCTGGTAATGAGTGTTCTAAGTTCTGAATCTCGATCAGGTTTCTGAAACATCATTTTAACCTAGATCCAAATACAAAATGTCATTCAAATTTTTAGAACCAATTAGTTAGTAGGTCCGCAAAATAAAAATTACATGTAATATTAAACATAATATATTTGAAATTTAAATTGTTGATTCTCAAATTATACCTAAGTAAAGACGAAATAGGTATTATTCAACAGTATTATCAAATGACCGAAGTGATAAAAACATCCCTTTCTTCAGTCGAGTAAAAATAGTATTTGAATACCATCAGTTTAGCTAAATCTCCTTTTATTCCGATATTCCAAGATAGGTGGTCATAGCATTATATTTGTCCATAATAAGTTTTCTGTAGCTTTCACTGTTGCCAACATCTTTACTACAATGTTCTACATACTTATTCCTAAATCTTGGTGGATGAGAATGATCGTTGTTCAACTGGCAGATTCTCCCAAAGTCGTCCATTTTCAGCCTGGCAGGACATTTCAGGGTAGACCCTTTGATGGAGCAGTACCAAACTGAACTATTTTTGTAGCTGGTAAAGGTGTAGCCTGCGACTAATATCAAATTCTTTCCACGCTGCGACGTTACTATATCGTACTGTACATCTGTGAAATGTAACGTAAATTATTAAAAAAACAAAAACAAAAAAGCTGACTGACAAAATAAATTTAATGTACCCGCTATCACACCCACGACCCACGACTAAGAGCGACAAGCCATAAAGGCTGTAGAATGCTCTAAAGAAATATACATACTCGTACATACACTGGAAAAACATAGCTCTTCTTCATATGTAGGTCTGGTAAAAATAGGTACTATGGAATATAGTGAGACGAAAAATGGGTCATACCTAAATACCATACCAAAAACTAATAACATACATACAATGTCACGCCCACTATTCCCCAAAGAAGTTGGGCAGAAGTGTGCAAATTGCACACCCACTTTTCACCAATTAGCCTATTAAGTCCCACGCGGTAAGGGATGAGCCTACCGTCGCTTTTCAGGCACCAATTCAACAATCTAGCGACTGGTAAGGAATCCAAGAGGAAATGTTTCCGTGCCAAATAGGTACCATAAGCTATAAAAAAAAAACTTAGAGTAAACGTTTTATAACAGTACTCCGAGGTTTACGTTTTCCAATATAAAAAGTCGAGACTAAAGTCGGAGTAAGTCATACATAAAACTAAGTTGATAGGTTTTATGCTTTACCTGCCTCGCAGGAACTAAGGTTGTGTGTTTCTACAATTTCAATTGAATCAGAATTTTGTTGTTATATTTGTTAATGTATGGTAATATATAGATAGTTACGTCTCATATATGGTGCCGAGTAAAACCCTAGGTTCCCGGTTAGTGGCATAATATTATAGGGTTTTTATCAATCAATATCCTGCTTAGGTATTAGGTATTTAAAACATCTTTTATCACAAAAAATAATTTATTTCATTAATAGCTATGATTGTCCAATGATTAATTCCAGACACAGTACACAAAGTAATTGAAAAATACTATAAACCTATACAATACACACATTATAATACAAATATCAGCCCCCTGATTCTATCTTTATAATATTTTTATTGGAACCAATATAGTTAGCAAATTGAATTATTGTAACCGAACAATGTTCATTTCTGTTACTACAATATAAAACTTTACAGTATCGCTAAAGGGAGACTCTAAGAAAACTGAGTTGAACATGGTCTCGTAGAAGTTAGATGTTGCCATATACTATTTATAGTAGCGGCTCGCTTCAATAATGGAAACAATGCTAAAAAAGTACTTTAGAACTCTCTTTGCATTACATGATACACTCATGTATTTTTGGACTTAAAAAATGAGTTAACTCGAGTAACAGATGGAGTAGTAATAAACCAAAAAAAATACTATATGGAATCTGATATAAAATTTGCATCGTGTTTTTTGTATTGAATTTGCTGCTGCTTCTAAGCTACCACGGAGCTTAGAAATATTTACATATGATAAAATAAATTCATCGATAATTCACAGATTTTATAAATTTTTCATTAAAAGTATCAGAGAAACATCAATTTCGAGTCTTACACTACAGTCCTTTCACGAGTTATTCCTCAATATCCTAAGTCATAATATAAGTTCCATCCCGCAACTGCACATAATTTTTCGGCGGATGAATGTGTTCATTGTATAGTTCAATCACGTTCCCATCTGCGTCCAGTTTGATCCTGGCTTTGCAGTTGACTGACGCTCCCTTACAGGAGCATAGACCAACTGTAAGTTTGTTTGCGAAGGTCTGGCCCAAACTGAATGTGTAGCCTTCTATGAGTAACAGTTTCTTCCCTCGCTTGGATAGAACAAAAACATATGGCGGAAACTCTGAAACTAAAGTAACATACTACATCATCATCATAGGCATCTTTAATTTTACCCAGACCAACCAAGGTCCAAGCTTCTTGTGATATGGTCGACCCAGCTCCCTCGTCCTTATATGCTTTCTGAATATATTATCGCAGTCATATTGTTCAATTCATTTGATAAAATTCATTTACATTTGTAAGTTGCTTCAATAAAAAAATATCCTTTTACTTAAATTATTGAAAGTCAATAAGGAAGTATCGAAAAAATCTAATTCAATGTTTGATTTTGAATGTTCAAGAAAATGGGGTCATGTAAATGAATTTTCTTTATATGAACTAACCTACGCCAAGATCACGGAAATAATATTATATAGCCTCGATATACTTATCATCACGGGAAAATTATTAGATACAATCCGACGTATTACGAATTGATTGAGTATACAGGGTGTAACAAAAAGGGTATGTTAAGCGAAAAGCTATGTGAACAGCCCACTATAGAGAATCTATCCACAAAATTTGAGACCCGATATCACATGTTTATTTTTCCCTATAGTATGGTTCTAGAAAGGTTCTCTATAGTCGGCTATTTACATAGCTTTTCGCATAACATACCCTTTTTGTTACACCTTGTAGATCGTAAAAATCGGATTGTATAGGTACAAGAAAGGTAAAATTTTCTGATGCACATCACAATATCTAGGTATAGTTTTATAGTATACTTTACTTATCAAAACACATCATCAAGAAATCATTATTGCACAAAACTTGTGTACATTCCTATCTTAGAATTAATTTGCATGCATATTACAGAGTTTTTCGTTCTTATTGTAGTTGTGCCAATGTTTCACAAAATAAGCGATATGTCAAAATTACATGCACACTATTGAGAACAGATCGAGATCAAATAAAAATGTTGTATTGTAATACACACTCATGTTTAGTAAAAGACTTTACGAACATGAACTGAACTCTTTCTTTATTCTTTATTGTACACAGAAAATATATAGCAGGTAAGTATATAACATAGATAATGTACAAAGGCGAGCTTATCTCTTAAAGAGATTTTATACATATTACATTTATTATTTTATTTAATCAAAAAGAAGACTGTGACAGTAAAGCAATAAGATAGTACAGCATTAACTATAGGTAATTAGGAGAAAGAGCTTTAATCATTGAAAAGAAAAGACTACATACACTTTTTTTTATTTTTCAAAGTTAAACTTACATGATACATATAATTGATTCCAAGATCCCACAGAATAAAATGTTCTAAATAACAATAAATTTGCCATTCCTCCTTACCAGTTCCCTTGGCTGATGGTTGTGCTGATCCAGGATTGACGTAATGACGCCAGCTTCCATCCTGATCTTGGCCTTGCAGCTCTTGGACTGGCGTGAGGTGCAGGTCCAGCTTTTGGTATGATGCTGTGAGAAGGTGTACCCTCGAATTACAATCAGCATCTTACCTCTCTGAGACATCGTCACGTCATACGGTATGCCTGAAAAAAAGAAGAATAGAAATGTTGCTAGTAGACAGAAGTATACAGAGAGGACATGTAGACAAATAGATACTACAGTGTTCCTAAAAGCAGCAATTCAACGCTGATTTACCCCAGACTATGATTTTGAAACGAGTAATAATTTATTTTCTTAAAACATTGTATAATCAAGTTAGATTAACTCCTTATAAAAGACTGGTCGAGGCGTCTCACGACCGAAGGGCTGGCCAATATTTCGGACAAAGAATTAGTCTCGCCATCCAGCAGGGCAATGCGGCCAGCCTTTTGGCCACGTTGCCAGCGGTGTAGGAGCTGCAGGCAATTTTCTATTTGTAAATATGTTTTAGATTTAAGTTTTTTTTTCTGTATTTACCCAATTGCATAATTCATTTAAAAAATCCACTACTTAGAAATAGATTAGTGACATTTTATGCTAAAGTTGATAGAGGTATAGAGGAGCGATGTGTAATTTTTGGCGGTGAGTCAGTATCAGCTTTTTCTACCGCGCCAAGAGTAGGTAATTAGTAATAAGTTAATAATAAGGTATTAGAATAGTAGTAGTAGGTACTAGGTATTTACTTATAATAGTTTCATTTAAACACATTTATACACTATGGACAAAGTCTCCTTAAATTTACGTACCACATTTAGAGGACACAGGAAAAGTCAAAAATGAAATGGAAATCAGCATACTGTTAGGTCACCTCGAGATTTTCTATGCTTTATTTGCATTTTTATTTATTTATTTATTTTCTGGTCGCCTCTGTTAATCATGGCTCACAGGAGTCACAGTGGCGGGAATGAGTAGTGGGCCAAAGTTGAGTCTATAAATAATTTTAAACTAACCACTCAACTCACTCTTCACTTCTAAATGGCTACATAACTCCCATTAGCAGTCTTGATCAGTTCCCTTTTCTGATGATTATGCTGATGCAGAACTTCCGTTACCACAGCACCGTCCATTTTCACCTTCGCCTTACATTTCTTTGAGCGCATAGAAGTGCAGATCCAAGACTTTTCTGAGAGGCGGTAGTATGTATACCCCTCAACTATGAGCAAAGTTTTGCCGCGTCGTGACGTCATCACCTCATATGGTATCCCTGAAAAGTAATCATTGTTTATCAAAAAGTCGTCCGTAACTTGTGAGTGACAGATAACTCATAAACATCAGTAGTAATCAGCCAATTGTAATACGTAGGACTCTTGCACGCCACAAGACTATGTGGTCAACATGGGGTTGTGTCAAATGGTAGGTACTATTCTACTCAGTTTATATAAATACATACATACGTGATAGCCCAGTGGTTAAGACGTGCACCTTCCAAGCGGGAGGCGTAAGTTCGATCCCAGTCACGAGCCTGTACCAATGAATTTATTTCATGTACAGATTTTAATGGTGTAAAATTGTCACTTAGCTCGTGCCTCGGAAAGCACGTAAAACCGTTGGTCCTGCGCCTGATCTCTCCGGTCGTGTCGGCTTTCCGTCCCATCGGACTATAAGAGTAACGGAATAGAGAGTGCAACTGTATTTGCGCACACACTTGTGCACTATAATATCTCCTGCGTCTCCGTAGAGATTGGTCGCCCCGACCGAAATACGGTCGGAGATCATCACATACATACACATGGCTGTGTTACCGAAATGGGAGAACAGCAGGATCATAAAGGAGTTCCCACAGTGATAAGTTGCTTATTGCCTGAGAGCATGACCACGGTTCTTAAGAAATGCACGGAAGAAGATGCAGCTGATGTATTCTAGTGAAGCCTCGCATCAGCAGAGGACTCATATTATATATTTGATTACAATAACATACGAATATACAAATAAAAAATGTATGTAAAAACAATTTTTAATTCAAGATTCAAAAATCAAAACAAAAATCTCAAAAATAATAAATAGCATACAAGATACGCGCGATAACTCTTTCTTAATTACTTATTATAATAGAATGGGTTTCTATTTGAAGATTTCACATACATAGGTACAATAGCAACAATGGAACACGACAAAAAGGATATAAATAAAAACCTTAGGGTCTCCCCACATTTATCGACGCGTATCACATCACCACAATACTTGACTTCTGGCGTCCAAGGCTTCTGGCGTCGCGACGCGTCGTCCGAGCCGAGCCGATGCGAATGGTATTAGTAACGCCCTTATTTCGTAGACATATAAAGGCTTTTTTGACCGGCGTTAGCCGTTTCCACGTAGATAAATGTGAGGAGACCCTTAGGCAGAAACGGAGAGTTCTTGCCAGTCCCATTGTCGGGTGTAAAGCGAAGAAATTAATATGGTAAAAATGGTAAAAACACAAGCTGAGATGCACAAGATAATTATATTGGTAAATGGTTAATGGTAACGCGGCACGGTTGGTTGGTGGTTGGAGCGAGAACTCTCTACATACTAACTTATAATAAACTAATACATAATTTGGGTCAATACACTGCTGACCGCGCGTGTTGCTACGCTAAGAAAATGTAATGTACTTCGTACACCCATGCTGCGTATATGTAGCCTCCAGACAAGTCTTTTTTCAGCTGGATGCTGCTAAGGTTTGCCTACCATGCAAGCATACTCGTACATAAATTAGTTGGTAGTGGTCCTGCCTGGCACGCCATAGGTCTTAGGTACGAATCTCGGTAAATGCAAGCATTCATTGAGTTCATGTCTATACCTACCTACCTATGTATATGTAATTAATATGTATGTTTGTTTCCGAGTCCTGGATGTTTCTATACTTATCTGTGTATAGGTATTTACATACCGTTGCTTGGTACCAATGATACAATACCTTAAAGATCTTAGTGCGGGATTAATAGTCATGTCTAAGACGTATGACTTCTCCAGTGGGCCCCATGACCATGGGTCTTGGATGATGGTTGTGCTCTTGCTCGACTGACGTGACGATGTTTCCGCACATCCTGATCTTGGCTTTACAGTTCTTGGAGCGGGTGGACGTGCAGTACCAGTTCCTGTCGTTCATTTTCGAATACGTGTAACCCTGGATCACGATTAGTGTCCTGCCGCGTTGTGACGTCATCACCTCATACGGTATTCCTAATTGGATGGAGTTATTACTATTTTAGTTAACATAACATATATAACATTTATAACTATTATTATTTATTCCTTTGTATCTCATTATAAGTGAAATGTAAATTTGTTGTGAGAATAAATTTCTTTCAATCTAAACCTAGTTTTTACCATAATATGTTACTAATTTTATACTTGTGAAAGTCTGTGAAAATACGTGGATATGTTTTTCTCTTTCACATAAAAACTACTGTTTCTTTATGAAACTAGACAGTTTGCTATATTACCTTGTAATTCAAAATATGGTCTGTAATTTCCGATCGCATACATGAATGAAGTTGATACAAAGTTGATACAAGTTGATACATACAAAAATGAAGTTGCGGACGTGAAAGAATCGTGGTTTGAAAAAATATAGTAAAATATCACATTTTTATTTCACAGAAAGGTACATACTTTAAAAAAATCTTAATTATATAAATTCAAGTCAACATTATTATCGTTATCCTTTTCAAAACACCCTGGAAAAGTGTCTTATTTATTTACTTACACAGCAACTATACTCCCATCGGGTTTCTTAAATAAGTCCCTTGGCGAGTGAGTATGCTCATTAACAATAAACGTGATATCTCCATAGTCGTTCAGCTTGATTCTGGCCTTACAATTCTTCGACCTGTTGGAGGTACATATACCTGCTTTATTTCGGATAGAGAAGGTGTATCCGTCTACTACTACTAGACGCTTTCCCTTGCGCGATATCATTACTTCGTATGAAATATCTGAAATCATTAGAAATCTATTTTCTACTGGAACCGACCACTAAATGGTATGACTAAGTGATTTTATTTTAAAAAAAACCCTCTTAAATAAGAAAAAAAGCGTTTCTGAAAGGTCATAAACTTAAATTAAAATATATGCACATAATTGTGTCCTATAATGGATGTTTTATACCTACTTATACTGGCGGATGCCCGCGACTCTATCCGCGTGGACTGCAGAAAAAACAAAATGTAGAAATTTTCCGGGATAAAACTATTTTTCCCTGGATAAAAAGTCCTAAAATCCTATGAGCGTCTCCTGTTTCTAGTATACAGGTATATAAAAAAGTCGTGTTAGTTACACCATTCTTGACTTATAAATAGTGTAACTAACACGACTTTCTTTTACAAAAGATTGGTTATTTAAACTGTCACATCTGGAAATAAACTGGAACTAAGTTTTCCAATTTACCGACTAAAACGTCCGTCTATCCGACCAGCCAAATCTCACCTTGTGAAGTCAACTCTATTAGTTAGAAATTGGTTAGAAATTCTAAAAAAAAACTACAATTTTGCATAATACTTTCGCATTTATTAGTAATTTTATACAATAATAAACTACTTACTTGCCTCCAGGATATAAAAACAGGAACGCAAATTGGATTTTTAAACACTATGGTACATAAACGTGTGAAAAAAACACTAACTTTATAAGTATATCTTTTATCCTTAAACCAGGGATTCCCAAACTTTTATTCCTCATAGACCCCTTTCAAAAGTTATCTGGTTCTGGTGGACCCCCTGGACCCCCTACAGGCTACACACATCACATACAATTTAAATGTGAACCCTCATTTTTTCACGCCAACGTAGACCCCCATCGAGTCTCCTGTGGACCCCTGGGGGTCCACCTGGACCACTTTGGGAACCACTGATCTAAACATAGGACTTACATCACTAAATACTTATTATTTAATAAAATACATATTTTAATAAGATCATGAAATAACCATTGCGTTGTTTTTATTCCTCTCCATCGTCATTGGAATTTTTTTTTAGTACCTTAGAATAATCTATAGCATTCTCATCAAACGGATAGAGCCCACACGTTTGGAATGCTTTTCCAATTATTTCTGGCGAAAGGGTGGCATTTACAGACATCTGCAATATTTTGGCAAATTCTGATCGCTGCACATTTTTCCCGCTGTTCGCCTTACGCCATTTCCTGACATCGTTACTCCAACAATTTTTCAGAGGGTAAAAAACCCCAACATCTAATGGCTGCAGACGATGGGTAGCATTGGGGTAAAATCCCATTAGAATTATTCCGTATTTTTTACAATAATCACTCAGATTAATATTAATGTGAGATGACTGGCCATCCAGAAAAAGAACCACGGGCATTTGGATTCCTTTTTCTTTTAACCACGGGTGAAAGACTTTTGTGATGTAATCATAAAATACCTCACTAGTCATCCATCCAGAATCAGAGTGGTCCATTTTCCACCCTTTAGGCATATTGGCTGCAATGTACGATGGGACACAGCTTTTGTATGGAAAAATAACCAATGGTGGAGGTATCGCCCCATCAGCAGCTACTGTAAGTACAATTGTCAAACACTCTTTCTCGTCGTTAGCAGTACGATTGTAAACTTTTTTTGAGCCTTTCCTCACCATTACTTGCTTTTCTTTTGGCGACAGATAAAAACCGCTCTCATCACAATTGAAAATACGTTTGGGGTCGTGTAGAAGGTCCATTAAATTGTTATCAACAAAATATTGCCGCTTTTTGGTAAACCAGCTTCTAATATTTTGCTCCGAAACTATAGGTCCGCATGTTGTGAGCGATTGTGGGACTCTCTCCGAAACTTCCGGGTGGCGAGCAAGAAATCCCTGATACCATTTATTCCCTGGAAGGTCATCTTTAAAAGGATTTTTACGGCCTAAACTCTTAATTAAATTAGTGACAGATTCCAGTAACTGATTCTTCGTTATCGGAAAACCGCTATCTCCCAATTCTATAATCCAATCCACCAAAAGTTTTTCTTCCGAGCTTGTTAGTACAGTTGGACCGCCTACTTTGCCTGGATTTTTATATTTTTCTTGTAACCTGTTTAATATAGTCGTTTTTGGAACTTTATACAACTTTGCAGCCTGATTCAAACTTATTTTCTTCTCTCGTATATGTCGTAGTGCTTTCTCCATATTCTCCTGCGAATAACTTAACCTCTTCTTATTATTCATGATGATGTAAGTGCCTGGAATAAAATATTCAGATTTAGTTAAGCACTTTGTTAACGAGTTGGACGGAAACAGGGACATGCGAAACAAAGGTATTCAGATTCCGACTAATCCTTTACTTGCCCAATTAAACCTCTAAATCGAAATATTATATGGAAACTATGTCATTGCGCACTTTTTGTTGAACTGTTGTTATTTACCTCGTAGGATCATAAAATAAACAAGGAAATTATATTCACAGACTTTATATGACACAAAATATCTCAATTGAAGCAATTAATTTTATTAATTAACATACATAGATACACACAGACGGCATGTTCCCGAAAAGAAGAAAAAAATATTGTTATAATGAATACAATCTTTGATATATTAAATACGTCACATTAAATAAAAACAATTTTGCCCTCAGATCCACCAATCCTTTTAAATCCACGAGGAAGGTGAGTATGTCTGTTATCAAATTTAGTTATGTTTCCTTTTTTGTCCAATTTCAATTTTGCTGTACAAGATTTCGACCTATGGCTGGAACAAACAGCGTAAGTTCCAAAAGCTCTTTCACTAGTGTTAAATGTGAAGCCATTAATGAATATCAACGGATGACCTTTTAGAGATGTTATAATTTCATATCCTGTAAGAAAACAATGAACATTTACAGCTGATTTCAATACTGCAGATCAAGATTAGGATAAAATGCAATCTAAGATATTTTTACGACTTTAAACCACCCACAATGTTCACTTCAATATTACAGATTACAGTTTGCGTTTGGATAAAACACGAGTTTTAATTTAAATCTGCGGTGTAAAACTACTGGAACCTCAAAGGGCAGTAGATTCCCTTCATTCCCTTCTATTGCATGCATTGATTGTAGCGACACCATATCTTTGACAATATGTTTGTGTTATTCTGATATAAAACTTATTCTAAAAAAAAATACTGGCTGGTTACAAAAAGCTATTCACCCTTTACTATTTTGTGACGTGACAACTATTGTAACAACGTGTAATAAGGGTGCTAACATACTACAGTGCAACCTCGATAAATCTGAAGTGAACAAGTAAATATTGTGTTTCTAGCTTTATATTCATAGCAAAAATTCTTGGAATTTTTGAGGATTTAGGCGATGTTTACGAAGGTTTAGAGTAAGATAGATGACTTTTTATAGCAGGGAAGGGGTTTTGACCATTTGGTATCAGTTATATTCCATAAACCGCCATAGTTGGGGGGTTAAAATATAAACATTTTTTAAACGTCAGATGAGTTGCCAAAAAATAAATTCGGTTTTTTCTGTTATTGAAACACTTACTGTCATTTTCATACAAAATTTAATCTCGGTATGATACTGAGTTTTATTGCCTGTTTAGATTGAATTCATTGTACCTAGATTGTTTATGTCAAAGTCTTAAACTTGGTTTGCAAAAAAACTCTCAAGATCGGTTTTTGAAATTGGCCGTTAATATAATGATAGGTATAGACATATTGATATGCGTACTTAGCATTCTAGAAGTGTCATGAGTTTCTTTTTCAGAACAATATTTGCTTTTCTTCCACAATGTGTTTTGGTATCACAGTTAATTTACCATTTAGATGTTTGGTTACTACGTTTCATATTTAACTTAAGTAACACTGTAAATAAGACGGTACCTCTGTATTTCAGCCCAACGAATAGCGTTGTCGATTTTCATATGTACGGCATAATGTACGGCACATTAAATAAAAACAATTTTTCGCCTCACTTCCACCAATCCTTTTAAATGCACGAGGAGGGTGAGTATGTTTGTTATGAAATTTAATTATTTTTCCATTTTTGTCCAATTTCAATTTTGCTGTACAAGATTTTGACGTCTTACTGGAACAAATAGCGTAAGTTCCAGAAGCTCTTTCATTAGTGCTAAATGTATAGCCGTTGATGAATATCATGGGATTACCTTTTACTGATGTTATCATCTCATATCCTGCAATAATGACAATGTACATTTATATTCATAAGAACGCATACACATGATACTATGTATAGGTATATATTTTTTATATTCATATTATAAAAGAAAAAAAAATCATATTGTAATAGTAGGTACACTTTAGTTTATATTATCTTTCATATTTATATAAGCACTTCTAAAAAGAAGGTCCAGTATGTGCAGCACAGCGAATACGAGTAGGTATAACAGTTGTTATAAACGATAAGTGCAAAGAAAAACATTTTATTTTCATAAAACCATATTAGCCCACCAATAAAACGTCATCATCCTAAACCCTACTAAAAGACAACAGTCAAAACTAAATTATTGGACGTAGGACGCAAAAATTTGGCATTAGCGTATACATGTTCTTTTATTACGTTCCATGGAGTTTTTGCCAAAATTTACATAAATACTTCTAAACAGCTACATATACAATTTTTTTTTTAATTAGTATAGCATTATTTTTCCCGACGGCAGCCTACTGTATTGACGCGGAGGATGGGTATGGACATTTTTAATCATGATGACTTTTCCCGCTTTGTCAAATTTCAGTTGTGCTGAACACCTTCGGGAACATCTGCTGGAACAGACGCCGTTAACCTTACTCTTCAAGCTAAATGTGTAGCCATTGACAAAAATTAACGGCTGACCTCTCCGTGATTTCAATATTTCGTATTTCACTGTAAAATATCTTTAACATTAATAAATAGGCTTTAAAACTAAGTTGAGGAGCCGCCCAGTCATATAGACTTCCATGCCCTTGTGGAGGTAGATTTTCGTATAATCTTTTTAGGTACCTACTTATATTGATTTCTTAGATAATAGAGATCGGAAATTTTTCGCGAATAACTTTTTCATAAGCTTTCGGCTCAGAATTACCTAAGTAAGCCTTACAATATTTCCCTTATCCCATACAGCCTGCAAAAACAAACAAGTTTAAAAAATAAGTCATTTAATATTTACTGCCAATCAAACTAATCTTTCCATCGGCACTTCTATGAAATCTGTATGGTTTATGATTATGTTCATTTTTAAGTTCCGTTATTTGTCCCTTACTCCCCAATTTCAGTTTTGCTGTACAGTTCTTAGACCGTCTTCTGGAACATGTGCCCCACTTGTTTGTAATGTTAAACGTATATCCGTCCATGAACAGTAGCGGTCTGCCTCGTCGCGACTTCATCATTTCATAGCTTATAAACGTCCCTGAAAAAAAAATCGTAAAAAGCTGACTTGTTCAAAAAGATTTTGTAATAGGTATTTCTAGAAGGGGCTCACAAATTTGGAACAAGACAGAATATGGACCTAGCTGGCATTCTGGACACAACTAAATAAATCAAAGGAATGAACGATTACAAAAATCCAAAGGATATACCTAATCTGATAAAACGTCTCTGAACCCTGAACCAAGTAGAAAAAAGCGGTCAAGTGCGAGTCGGACTCACCTATGTAGAGTTCCGTAGGCTAGGTAATGTAACGTGACATACGCACGGACAGTCAGACAGGCAGTCATGGCGAAATCTATAAGGGTTCCGTTTTTTAATATATGGCAAACCCCAAAAAGCGTTTCTATTGAATGAAACATACATAATTATATATTACCTAAATAATAATTGATGCCCCCATTATCATTATGAGAAATAAAAAATATTAGTGTTAAATGACAAAAACATGTGCGTCAGCCGAGTAATTGACCCGGTAGCTCAGTTGGTGAGAGGAATGCAAAGGTCCTGGGTTTGAGTCCCACTCGGGTGAAGAATTTTTTAATTTTCTTTATTAATAATTTTATAATATATAAAAACATATTAGTCGACATTTCGAGTTTTTATAAAGTACTTACGCTTACTTACATTGTAAATGCTAAAACAATATATATTACATGTAAATGCAGACATATAAATACCAGATAATAAAATAATTATCAAAAAACAAATAAATTACTTAACTACTTATTAGCTAGAGGGTACCTAATTAAAACTAGTTAAATAACTTGGCATCTGTCATTATTGTAAATCGGAGCCCTTTGTTTGTAGAACTGCAATAACTAGCTAATAAGAAATTTACTTGGTCTCCGATCAAAACTGAAAGCTAGCTAGCTACCAAACATGATATGTACATATAAAAAAAAATCTGCGAGGAACACGAGTATCTGATAATACTTAACAAATCTTCTAAGTTCTAGCATTCTCTAAATAAAACATCTACACTGGCAAAGGTAAGCGCGATCGTTTTATATAATACCAGCTGTTGCCCGCGACTACGTCCGCGTGGACTGCAGAAAAAGAAAAAGGGCCGAATCGCGAGATCTACCTAGTATTCTAATCAAATTCTGTCCCTTGTTTGTATTTCTGAATACAATAAGCATACCAATAGGGTTCGAGTTATTAAGATGTCTCCAAGTGTGGTATAAATGAGGACGTTGTGACGAAGATTGAGAAGGGTATGTTGAAAGTAGATTGACAAATAAAGTGTACAACGGAAGAGTGGACGGAAGGGTTGGAAGGGGAAGACCTCGCCGGACTTTCACCGATCTAATTCGTGAAATTCTAGAGAAAGTTCAGGTCATGATTACCTACCCTAAATGACGAAGGTGCATGAAGAATTTCATGAAAGTAGATGAAGCGAAAGAGATGTGTCAGGATCGTAGCAAATGGAGATCCGTGATCTCTGCCTACCTCTCCGGGCAAGAGGCGTGATTTTTACCCGACTGCGATTTAAAAATCATTTTTAGGTTTCTCTCAACATTTTTCGATTCGATTAACCGTTTAGGATCTATATCGATTGAAGTTGCGTAACAACCATTCTCACATATAAATTTTTGGAAAGCAGCAAGACGAAAACTTCTTGCTGCCGAGCGTATTGAGCATGTTTCTTGAAGCGTACCTATTAGTAGCTAGGTACTCATAACAAAAAGTATAAAATAAAAAAACATAAGTAATTTAAAAAATCCAAAAACCTGACTGCTTAAAAAAGAACCAAATAATGTGCATAATATAAAAACTTTTTTAAGCAGTCGGGTTTTTGGATATTTTTAAATTATGTATGTTAATCTGATTTTGATTGCAATTCTTAAATTTTTCCAAATAACGCCAACTCTCGAACACAAATTGAAACCGACTAGCAAGTCAAACGAGTAGAGTGCAAAGATGTTCAAACAAGCTCAATATGCCCGCAAACCCGGCGGTAGTTCCGCGGCGGATGCGTGTGGTCGTTGTTGATGTGTTGCAGCTTTCCCGACTGGTCCAGCTTAAGCCAAGCTCCACAACCCCTTCCTCGTTTACTGGTGCAGCAGCCGTTGGCGTTCCTCTTCAAATCAAACGTGTATCCCTGAACAAAAGCCAGTCGCTTACCGTTCTGAGATATAAACTCAACCTCTGAAAATAATATTGCGTAAAAAAATCAAGGTAATCAAATATTTCTACTTATTAATGTGTCTAAATAATAGGTACTGCTACTAAAACCTACTACTATACTATTTATCGACTAAAAACAACAAATCTACAAAATTATTATATTTTGTATCAATGCCCTCGCTGCACTTCTTTCCTTGCCTTATATTCTGATGTACTTAGGTGAAAGTCTTATAGTTCGCAAGTTTCATCAAAATCTGCACAGTACCTAGTAATTGCGTGACCGAGTAACAAAATAAGTACAAATAATACGTATTCTATCATTTTTACATTTATTTTTGTGTGTATTTTTTATTATTTAAAAAATAAACTTTGAATAATAGGTAACATAAATTAAAAAGAAAGAAATAAGTGCTCTTTACAACGCTCATTCTTTGGAAAGGATACCTAACAATGTAATAATAATAATAAATGATAAGATAACACAATTATTTTTACTACCTATACTTATTCCTTCACTATGGGTGCGCCCACCACCGGGCCCTACACCCTCCACTGACCCTCGGATCTGATAACTCATAACTGCGAAAACAGGCACTTGCACTAACTACAATCGCCACGAGAAACCAGACCCGAGCACTTAGCATGCAAGACAATACATTGCACTATTTCGAAATCAAAAACTAGATAAATAATCTACATATGTTACGCCAACAACCGTGGCATCCTCAGGATTATAGAAATTAGTAAATTAGTAAACCACTAATTATTATGAACCTCTAAAACCCAACACATTACTTACACAGAATTAACTACCCTCTACTCAATACAATTTCATTTACCTATACTTATACCTACATATTAGTACAAATATCAATATTTAATATTATTTTACAATTCCACTAGATATTATAAGAATTTATTTTTATTTAGGTACTAAATTTTCTTAAGTTTATTAAGTACTTACAAATTAATTTATACGTATTGATGACTAGAAGATATCACATCGATTTGAATACCTAGGAATACCTACATAACGATTGATTTGATTTGACCTACGTTTCCATCAAATTTTGACTTATGTCGAATATGTTTCTCTTATGTTTAATTTGAATTACCTACGTTACTATCAAATTAATTAATTTAATTTTGTAAGACTAACGTCATCGTTGTGATACTCAACTAGCCCAGGAGGAAATCGTGCTATTGTTTATTTACCAAAACTAAACCACAACCAAAAATGTCATGTAATGCACACCAAACTAAAGTTAAACCAAAACCAAAAACGTTCTGTTGAAAGGTAAGATAACGTTGTAATTTAGCGTGATTGCCCTACAAAGGCCTTAATCAAAGTATCACAACGTGGAGATTTAAAATCTAAATATCTATACAGGCTGTTTTTTGGTCGTCAACGTTTCCAAAATCTCCCCATCATCACGATAATTTTTCTCCATGGAAGCATACCTGGGAACTAGGAATTGACTGGTTCCCAAGATATTAGGGTCCAGCGTTAAGTAAATACACTGTGTTTTTATGCATAAATGCACATTGACGCGCGTAGCAAGACTTTTTTACGAGAAATAGTTAATATCTGTCTAAACTAGCCTAAACAGTGGACACTATAAATTTCGCCCGATCAAGTTAACAAATTAAAAAAAAAATTACAACGTTTCCCTCCATTTTTTGGTATAGACTTACTTTATTTGATTATAGAGTACGAACCCTTCATTAAGGGTGGCAACAAAAAACCCTGTATACACGAACGTATAAAAAACTACGGACCGAGTCTTGTCATTTGCCGTAGTGCGACGTTAGTTAAGGCAGTTGTCCGGAAACGATTAGCCAGCGATCAACCATTTGTATATGTATATCTTGTGTTGTACACGGAATGTATATCTTTTGTACGTTTCTTGAGCGAGAAAATAGCCTATAGCTAGTCGTTTTCTCGCCGGCAGTGGGACAACTGCCTAAAGCCAAATTTTCCAATATTCAGATAGCGTATCTGAAGGATAAAGTTGGTGCTGTCTTTCTCTAAAAGTTGATCAAGATCAAGACGTCATGGACTTTATTCTAAGATAGGCTATTTGAAAATTGCAAAATTCGGCCCTTGTTTGTCAGAAATGCTATCAAAATTAATATCGTGTTGACTAGAAGGTACCTCTTATCCTTAGTAGGTACCTTTTATCACATCTTATTATACCGAAGACCCACCAAACTGTCCACGAACGACCTATTTTCACAAATAGTACTATCAAAATTAATGAAAACAATAATCCGCAAACTTTCCAAAGAGATCTACATATATCATTATGCACAACAGACAGTTCTAAATTTGCACCACTCTCCCATCAGTCAATCTTCGATACTTCTTCGGTGGATGGGTATGCTGGCTGTCCAGCTTCTGTATCACTCCATTCTCTATCATCACTTTAGCAGTACACTTCAGTCTGGCGTTCCTGACGGAGCAGTACCAATGGTTGTCGCTCCCCTGACTTCGGTAGGTGTACTGTCCAACTAACATTAAGGTGCTGCCGCGGCTGGATTGAATCATCTCGTATGGTATCACGTCTCCGTATTGTCCTATGTGAAAATATAGTTTTTTCAAGTTAGAATTCACGAGATACTAAATTGTGCTTTTTAGGAAATAGGTACTCGTAAT
The DNA here is from genome assembly GCA_014607495.2 of Carposina sasakii. Taxonomy (NCBI): domain Eukaryota; kingdom Metazoa; phylum Arthropoda; class Insecta; order Lepidoptera; family Carposinidae; genus Carposina; species Carposina sasakii. The sequence continues at coordinate 11,624,549 of CP053158.1, forward strand.
TTCTAGAACTCTTGAACCTATTTTAAAATATCTTCCGCAAGTCAAAATCCAAACTACATACTTTCGAATCAGATTATTTGGGTTTTTTAAAATCTGTTTTAACTACATATAGTGGAATTGTTATAATGTATAGAGATACTTTATACCTGCGGGCAGCAGCGCCTCCCGTGCTGACAACATAGTCCGAAAATCACACTGCGGTCACCGACCCGCCTGCCCAGCGTGGTGACTATGGGCAAAACCCCCCAGTGGCAGTAGCCATGTGGCGTGCGCTGGGGGAGGCCTATGTCCAGCAGTGGACTGCAATAGGCTAAAGACGACTAGACGACTTTATACCTACAGGTTCCTATATGAACGAACAGATACCTAAATCTATACATATAATAAAAATTTAACGGATCGCTGTCTGTACATGGAAGATATATAAGAAAAAATATTAAAGAATAGCTTTATGAACGCAATAGTACCCAAAACAATGATTTTTGGAATTTTTGTCGGTTTGTCTGTGCGTTTGTGCACGCTAATCTCAGAAACGGCTGAACCGATTACGATGCAGTTTTCAGGAATATATTGTGATATTGTGACAGGTCCCACTTAACATATAGGCTACTTTTTATCCCGGATAATTTCGATATTTTGTTTTTTTTTCTGTAGTCCACGCGGACGGAGTCGCGGGCGTCCACTAGTTATAAACAAATGTAATACATCTTAGTTAACCATTTATTGCACATAAGTTTTTCAAGCATTAAAATTTAAAATTACAGTAAAAATATTACAAAACTCGTTCAAGCCCTATAAGTACCTTGTGAAATACAAAAAAAAAAAAAAAACAATTTCCATCAATATTAATTTCCATCAATATTGTTCAGGAATAAAAATAAGTAAACTTGTTTCATTATATTCTTACCCAGTGAGTTGTGAGACACAACTAATAACATTATTATTGTAATTTTATATCAATGTATGTCTGCTATACTAAAGATAAATAAATTTAACAACGTTTACACTAACACTAGTAGGTACATGGACTAGTAAGAATACGGTAACACTAAATTTAAGCATTACTATAAGAGATTCGGCGGGAAAAGCTGGAAGGGAGCGGGTGTAATTTTCTTGTGAAAATCAAAAATTATTTGTGAATGGCTTGCATGTGTCCGTAAAGTGATGTTTTCTGGTAGATAAGTTATATTTTGATTACTTGTTATGTGAATCTAGTGCGTGTGCATGGTTTTATACGCAGGTAAGCCGAGTAAAACTTTAACCGGATTACGATCTCTTCATGGGCGCATGTAAGTTGTTTCTGCAATAATTTTTAATTTTGACTAACTTTACACTTTTTCTTGAAGATTTTCCCGACGTTTCCATTCATCATCATCATTATCATCCATCATAAATTCAGAAATCATTTACTAAAGACAATGGCTGTATGGGCTTAGTTCCCCTTGCCTTTCCTTCGGGATAAACTAAACAAAAAAAAAAAGCATTCCTAGAAATGTAGAAGTTCATCAAGCCCTGTAGAAATTAATTTTGAAATTACCACTATCACGTAAAGCCAGATATTAAATAAAATATTGACATTAATTTTTGCATTCCCTAACTAAAACAGTATAAAAAACAGTTTGATGTCTCGCATTACACATTCACTGCACTGAATACAGGGTGTAACAAAAGGGGTATATTACGCGGTACTCTTATTGTAACACCCCGTACAATACATCTGCGCAAGGTAAAGATTTGTAGAAGTGTGCAAATGCAAACTATATATCCACTTTGCACCTGACTGGTAAGGTGAGCCTACCACCGTCTGCATTTTTACCAATAATTATCCCAGTTCCTTAATTTGCGTACTTTCGGCGGATGAGTGTGCACAATAAAATAATATACCACGGCATTGTTTGGACCGAGCTTAATTTTGGCTTTACACTTGTACTTGGAGTTCCTGGACGAGCAAATCCAGTAGTTCCTAGTTTTTTTCGCCTCGACGAACGTGTAGCCATTGGCGACCAGTAGCTTGCTACCTCTTTGCGACGTCTTGAACTCGTAATATATATCTGAAGATATTGTTGTTATTACACGTAAGATCCAGTTAAATATAAAGCACAGAAGTAGTTTGCACTACATAATTAACTTTAATTTTAGCTTCATAGTAACTTCCTATAATGCTTGTGTCGTTTGTGTGTAACTCAAATCTTAAAGCAGCATCACAAAGCTCAGTTAATGATTATGAAGAAGAAATTGATGATAAAATACTTACGAATTACCTATTGGTAAAGAATGAGCCCGTTTCTGTTTGTCAAAGTAAAAGGAGGATACCAACAGTACAGCTATTTTTAAAGGGAAAAGGAAACAACCAGATAAATAGCTCAAACAAAAGAGAAAAAAGCTATGGTAGGATCCACATTTTAAATAAGTAAACAAAAACACATCAACCTAGTCCCACACTATACTTTATTTTATTTAGGAGAACGAAATCCAATGACTGTAATCAACATAGAATTTTTTTTAGACACATACACCAAATTAATCGTCAAAATTTTGCATTCCTTTTTTCCTCATCGCATAAAGACCACTTTTAATTTTAGTAAAATTTGGTAACTCACTCTCGTTAAAATCGTCGCGTTGTTGCATTTCCGCAACAAACTCTCTATAAATCGAGGTTATTGTCTTCTCGGGTTGTAATTTAACTTTTTTCCTCAGTATTCCGAGCATGAATTCACATTTTATCTGAGAATAGTTAACTTCACACGTATGATCCGAGATTAGTTCAGTTTTCCCTTTAAAGATAAATAACTTGCCGGGGCAGTTATTGGTTTTATGTTTACAGCAATACCACTTCTCGGTACCGTTCTTTAGTGTATGTTTAAGGAAATATTGATGGTAATCTAAAATCATTACTTTCCCACGATTCTTTTCCACGAAAATCATTTGTGACTCAGAATCTGCAAACAAACATGTCATGAAAACTTTTATAAACTTATTTGATTTCACGCATGACGTATATTTACATCCTTCTTCCTTACAGCCCAGAATTTAAATCCTCACATAATTAATACGACAGGATTTATTTATACATAAAATTAAAATACATATTGTCATTAAATTGATTATATTGTCATAGCAATTCATGAATGATTAAGCTCACGTCTGGTCATATTCATCAAACAGAGCTATTTAAATATATATAAACATCAGTCTACAATAAAGTAAATTAAAAAAAAATCTTTACGTAGTTAATTTATTATTTATTAGAACTTATTCTCTTTCTCAAAGTGTACAAACTTCCCTTTACATAAGATAGTTTGGGAACTAGCCATTCACTGTTGTCCGCGCGTTGATTTATTTCTTGAACAAATTCTTTATATAGCGTAGGTATTGATTTTTCAGGGTAATGTTCCACCTTGGTTCTCAACATTCCAATCATTAAGTCTCTTTTAAGTTTATTTACGTCGTATTTACATGTATGTTTATGCACTGAAGAAGCTTTGCCATTAATAAATGCCACCTTTCCCGGGCAACCGAATTTTCTACGAATACATGTCCATCTTTCGACTCCATTCTTTTGTCTAGCTTTAAGACAGTATTGATGATAATCGAAAATCATAACTTTACCTCTATTTTTTCTCAAAAACATCAGATGATTGAGATCGCATAACGGATTACATTCTGGAAATAAAAAAATAGGTATATAACATAGAAAGAGATAAAAATACGAAAGCTTGATTGCGTCAATACAATGCCAACATGTTTAAACAACTGAAAAGATAAAAACAAGGTGTCAATTTGAATATTTTATCTTTGTTATGAATAATCAAGGATGACAATATTTTCAACTTATACTGTGTAGTAATTTTAGTTATTGAGTTATTCTCTTTTTCAAAGTGTATAAGTTTCCCTTCACATGAGAAAATTTGGGGACTAGCCACTCACTGCCATCTTCGCGTTGATGTATTTCACGTACAAATTCATCATACAGCTTGGGTATTGACTTTTCAGGATACTGTTCCACCTTGTTCCTCAACATTCCAAGCATCAAGTCCTTTTTTAATTTGGCCATGTCGACTGTACATGTATGTTTATGCCCTAAACCAACTTTGCCATTAATAATAGCCACCTTTCCCGGGCAGCCGTATCTTCTTAGAATGCATGTCCATCTTTCGGTTCCATTCTTTTGTATAACCTTAAGATAGTATTGATGATAATCAAAAATCATAACTTTGCCTCCATTTTTTTTCATAAACATCACCTGGTTGAGATCACAGAATGGGTTACATTCTGAAAAAAAATATTATCAATGAGATAAATATTACAGCTACACCGTGCTTACACTATTGTACATATAGGTATACTCCACGTTTTCACACATTTTAACAAAATCGTAATAATATACATTGAATAAAAAAATATATAGTAAAAATATAAAAGTAAAAAGAATATAGTACCTATATATATTTTATTTAAAAAACCAATGACTAATTACATATATAAAAAATAATACAGACAATGGTGATACTAGAAATTTTTATTAAAATAATTATTTGTGTTTAAAGTTAAAACATTCTATGCAAAAATTAGGTTGGTTTGGACATTGGCGGCAATATGTGACTACTTTTTTGTCTTTTCCTAGCGAACACTCTGTAGTTTCATACTTTCTTAACTGCTCCTTCTTTCTTGACCAACTTCCCTTTTTAGTTGCGAGTAAATGACACTTTTGACTCTCAAATTCCTTTACCTGATTGTGTATAGTAGCGGCGAGGGCGCTTTTTAAATCCAGAGCGAAGTGAGGGAGTGTTGAAGTACAATCCCGAGCGTAGCGAGGGATTCTTTAGTAGAATTCTGAACGTAGCGAAGGATTTAAAGTACGTCGCCCGAGCCAAAAATATATTTTGCGCCTGAGTGATACACTCTACTTTTCATCACCCACCATGAGGAAAGAAAAGACGCCTCATATTTTATTGTAATATTATTATTTGATAAAACATAGAATAACAACTAAATTGAAATGAAATAGTATCTAATAATAAAACAACTAAAAACTTATATTTACATTTGAGACATATTTCTAACAATCTGTAAAATTGACGAAATCGCGTGCTGTAATTCGCGCGTTTTTAATTTGATTTCTTTTTTTTTATTTAGCCGGCGGTGCGACTATGGACCGTCGTACCAGCCAGTCTTTATTCGAACAATATTTGCGTTCGATTTATTTGGCGCTGAACACTAAGATGTTCCAAATTCAAAAAGTGCGCGGCAAAAATAATTGCGGCGCACTATAAAGAGGATTAGAAACTCATTACTGCCCGCTAAAAGTTTCTTATAGAAAACACCACCTTGGGGTGTGTGGGGGTGGTGAAAAGTGAAGCGCTTCCGGCCCCACCGGGCCGCTAGTTGTTGTTCGGCCCATGTATATATTCCAATCATTGTGAGAAACTTCGATATCGCGTTCTAGGATTTCGCATTCGATTGTGGTTCTCTCCTCCTTCCGATAGATGGCTCCGCTACAGGTGCATTTAAAGGCGAACCAAGTCGTCCTTTCGAATAGATGGGATGAAAAAATATTTGTACAAGATCTTACTATAATCTATACTACATATCCCTAGTTTGGATTTGCTTGTTTATTTTTAGGTCATGTTTACATTGTTTGGGCCGCTTTAACTGGTGACTGACATACGTTGTAAAATAAATATTTAAGAAATACTTTATAATTATGCATTGCAAACAATTTTGTACCATAATGCAAAACTTTTTCGACTACCTATATAACGAGGTTGTAACTTTGGTGGTTTATTAGTAGCAGAGTATTGACAGTTTAAAAAAAGATTCAAAGAAATTTGTAAAAGAAGATTAAAAACACACAATATTTATTCAGGATACTTTGTCTTTCTGCTATTTATATTAAAAGAAACACGAACTAAGGAAATGTAACACAAAACCTAATTACAATTAATTTTTCTTAACGCATACAGACAATTTTTAATCTTGGAAAATTTTGGTACAATCCAATCTTTTCTATCTTCGCGTTCTTCCATTTCTGTGACGAATTCATTATAAATTTCGGTAATTTTCCTGAAAGGCTGAAGCTCAACCTTCTCTTTCAACAGGGAAACCATCAATTCTTTTTTAATCTGCGCACAGTTTACTTTACACGTGTGGTTTGATATCAATGTAACCCTTCCGTTTAGCAAAAGCACTCTGCCAGGGCATCCGGTAATTTTTCTCATATGGCAGTACCATCTCTCGCTACCGTTAAGTTGCCTTCGCTTGAAATAGTAGCGGTGGTAACCTGAAATCATTATGACTCCTTTTGCTTTGTGGAGGAAAAACGTATCTTTGTCTGAAATAAATTCTGTATATTAATTGCGACCCATATGAGAAAAGAAGTACCTAGGTTCAGAAGTGTTTTGTTTTTAAGCGACTTCAAAAAGAGAGGTTATCAATTAAAGAAGAGTACCTACATATTGCACCGACCCCAAATGATTGAGAACAGGGCAGGAAGAAGGAGTGTAATTATATGTTGCTTATATTGTCAGACGTAAAATTTCGAAGCTTAGTCATTTCTCTCAGTGCCCTTTCGTCATGCGGCCATTTTAATCATTTGCTGGCATCTAAATCTGACAATATTATGCCTTCTAAACTTCGTACACGGCTTAACGCAATATATATATTTGCCCTTTAGCAAAATGTTACTTTAGTAAGCTCGAGTTTTGGCTCATAGGGGAGGAAGTCGGTTTTAAAAAATTATTTTCATTTACAAAATACAAAGATTAGCGAGTAGCATCAGCGTCGGACGGAGTCCAAGTCCATAACGGACGCCGTATTCAGGTCCCCAGAGTGATGATGAAGCGCTACGACATTTGACTACTAACTAGGTAGTATGACGAGGTAGTCCTCAATACGAAAATTCAAATGTTCTGGGGCGATCAAGTTTTCAAACATGAAAAAAATGTATGCATCAACTACAAGTATAAGCATTTAGTTATTACCTAATTTGCCAGCACAAAACTAACTATTAATTATTTGATAAAACCAAGAAGTTTATTACTGAAATATTTTCAGCATATCACTACATAGTATAAAATAAAGTCGCTGTCGCTGTCTGTCCGTCCCTATGTATGATTAAATCTTTAAAACTACGCAACCGATTTTCAAGATTTTCAATTATTCAAGAGAAAGATTTACATGTACAATTAGAAACCCGCCCCGGCTTCGCACGGGTGTAATGCTCTTTCTCGCGTAGGAGTCTTGGGCGACCGCTAGTTCTACATAAAGCCTCTTTTATCTTAGCTTGTACAAACTACTCTTCACTTTAGCAAACTGCAAAAGTCGACATCACCCAATCACAATTTTCTCCGCATTGTTTCATTTCTTATATGGCTGAAGTTCTACCTTTTGATGCAGCATTGAAACCATCATGTCGTCTTTAATTTGACGCACTTTTACTTCACATGTATGATTAACTACCAAATTAGGTATACCGTTTTCTTAAATCACGCTTCCAGGACACCCAGAGGCAATATATGAACAGCAACGCCATTTCTCGACACCGTCTAAGGATTTCCGCTTAAAATAATAGCGATGGTAATTGGAAATCATAACCAGTGCCGTAAATAGGGCGGTGCCACCGGTGCCCAGGCACAGGGCGTAGACTCTGGGGGGCGCAAGAATGGTCACTTGGCCAGACCAGGCAAGACTAAATAGAGCGCAGTTATAGACGCTCGCACAGGGCGTATAAAAGGCAGTTTACTACTCTGATCATAACTGTTCCATTTTTTTTTGTGATAAACATAGTTTGGTTTAAATCAGATAGCCGGTTCCAATCTACATGCGAAATGTCCAGTAACATTTTCATGAACACAAACCTCACAACCATTCAGCTGGGTGGTCTAGTACTTCATTTTGATACAACAAATAATAAACAAAAATAGAATAGAACTCATTTCGTTCTACTCCAGTATCCGCGATAAATTCAAAAATCGAATACTAGTGTCAGTTAAAGCTTTCCGTGAATCTGTCAACCATTAGTACCTAACCTTAATCTATTAGACTGCCGTTTTTATGAAAGTTAACATTAAATAAAACTAAATACATACTAATTCAAATCACTCTATATAATTTACTATAAACAGTTGAATAAATTTCAAACATCATTTTTACAGATATTGGCACGACACAAGCAAAGTTAAATTCAGAGTCTTCATAAAAACTATAATAGATAGGTACATTTTATGTATAAGTTACACTAAAATAAGTGTATTTGTAATTAATACTTTTTTATACGCATAATTAATATTTACACCGTATTCTGAAGGCAATTAATCAAGTTATCGCTACTTTTTTTCCTCATCGCATATAGACTACTCTTCACTTTAGAAAATTTCGGTACCATCCAGTTCCATTTATCGTCACGTTGTTCCATATCCGCCACGAACTCATTATAAATCGTGGGTATTGTTTTATGCGGCTGATATCTTACTCTAAATTGCAGCATTGAAACCAACAGATCCTCTTTGATCCTAGATACATTCACCTCACATGTATGGTGAGCCTCCAATACAACTTTCCCATTCCTTAAAGTGACATTGCCTTTACATCCTGAGGCTGTTCTTAAACAGCAGAACCATTTCTCTGTACCATCTAAATATTTTCGCTTGAGATAGTAGCGGTGGTTATTGGAAATCATAACTGTGCCGCTCCTTTTGCTGATAAACATAGTTTCGTTGAATCCATATAGTGGATTAGGAGCTGAAATATATATATATTTTTATATTGCACGTGAAAATTAAGTTATTTGATTGCTATTTTATAAACAATGAATAAAAAAAACAATTAGCCTTAGATAAAGGAGTGAAAACTTAATGCATACAATTTAAATCTAGCTATATCTAGGTATCTATACATATAATAAAAATGTAACGGATCGCTGTCTGTACATGGAAGATATATAAGAAAAAATATTATAGTATTACAAATATCAAGGGCTGAGCGTTTGTAACGTTTGAAAGGAGTTTGGCATAAAGAGTTTGCAAAGCGAGTACACCTCAACGACGGGCACGACGACTCCCTGCTGACCGAATATAAATCTGTGCACTTTCGCGGCATTTCTTCGAATGCGCTGTACGTGTACAAAAATCCTAGCTCTTAATTAGTTTTAAAATAATTTGTTTCCGTATTAATAATTCAATAAGAGAAGTATTTTAGTTTCAGTTAATTCGTGTTCTTAATTTTTAATAATCATATCCAGGTCTAGATTCTAATAATAGAATACCTTTATCAACGCAATAGTACCCAAAACAATGATTTTTGAATTTTTGTCTGTTTGTCTGTGCACGCTAATCTCAGTAACGGCTGAACCAATTTCGATGCAGTTTTGAGGAATATATTGTGATAGGTCCCACTTAACATATACTTTTTATCCCGGGAAAATGTTTTTATCCCGGATAATTTCGATATTTTGTTTTTTTTCTGTAGTCCACGCGGACGGAGTCGCGGGCGTCCACTAGTTGGTAAATATTTTAATAAGTTATAGGTATATATATATACTTATAGTCAAAACATTATCTTTAAAATTTTGATAAAGGTTATTGATGTTTACAGCATATTTTTGGGCTGTAAGTAATAAGTCACCTCTTTCTCAAAGCATATAAACAACTCTTCACTTTAGAAAATTTTGGTACAATCCAATCCCTTCTATCTTCATGTTGTTGCATTTCTGCGACGAAATCATGGTAAATTCCTGATACCGTTTTATGTGGTTCACGGTTAACTTTATTCTTCAGCATGGTAATCATCAGGTCTTCTTGGATCTGAGACAAGTTCACCGTACATACATGATTAGACACCAATTTAGTTATTCCGTTCTCTATAACCACTTTACCGGGACATCTCTTGGCTTTCCTCAAATGGCAGGACCATCGCTCAGTGCCATCTTGTTGCTTGCGCGTCAAATAGTAGCGGTGATAATCGAAAATCATTACATTACCACCCTTTTTACGAACATACATAGTGTCGTTAATATCATGATGCAGCAGAGGAGCTGAAAAAGGTTTTTTTTTATTACAATTGGTAATTAATCATCAAAGTGCTTTTAAGCATAACTTATCTTTTGGTTTTTGCGTTCTAGTTTAGCAACATATAATTAAGTAGGGTTTTCGAAGACCCAAACACCCTGTATGAAAGGAATGGTATCTATATAGCAGCCGAACCTTAAAATTAAGGCTGGTCCTATCACCCCAAACTACTGTAGATCACAGGACATTTTCGTGTCTTGCTTGGAAGGCGATTGACGAAAGGAATGCCAATGCGGGTAGAGGTCGCCAGAGTAACATCACAGACCGAATTGGTGACGTACCTAGTAAAGAAAGGTCTATTAAAAGGCATCCGAATCCGCATAGGTATCTTAGAACGTGAAGCGAAAGAGGTATCTTAGAACGTGCTGGAGATTTATAGTCTGAACCTAGGCATGAGGTTATTATATCATATTGTCTCGTTTTTTTATACATCAGAACCAGTACCTACCTACTTTCTATTTAAGTAAAAAAGCGAGGTATGAAATCTATAAAGGCAGCTGGTACAATTGACGCTAAAGGGATGGCCTACTGTTTTCTTAATGATTAAGTCTAACAGGAGTTCGTTAAGAAAAGATTTAAAGAAACAAGAGGTTTTTATTGGTAAATATAATTCATGCATTTTATGATAGACAAGCCGTGTTCACAGATATAAGTACGTTGTTTTGAAAAAATGCATTCAACAAGAACTTGTCATAAAATAAAAATAGAGTCAATTGGCTAACTTTTACACTTTGTACTAAAAAGATTACAGCATAGAATTATCTCATCTGTAATCTTTTTAGATCTTCATTTCTTTGAATATGACAAACACCACCGTATGAAAGAAAATTTCGGAACTATCCAATCCTTGCTATCTTTGCGATTTTCTATCTCCGAGACAAACTCTTTATAAATATCAGAAAGATCTTTATCGGGACACGATTCAACTATGTTTTTTAACATTTCAATCATTATATCTTGCCTAATTTGGGAATAGTTGACTTCGCATGTATGATCACACACTATTTCTGTTTTACCATTAAAAAAGTTTAGTTTGCCTGGACATCCGTCTACTGTAAGTTCACAGTTCCATCTTTCAATACCCTTTTTAAGAGTATTTTTAAAGTAATACCGATGGTAATCTAAAATCATTACTTTGCCCCCTTCCGTGAAAATCATATTTTTTGAATCACACTTCGAGTCACCTGCAACCAAATAAACATAAATAAAGTGTCACCGATGATTACTCGTTGGCGCAGCAGTATATTCAGGATGCGGAGTCAAACATCGTAGTTGCTATGTAGAACTATTTATTTATCACTTATACAGTTAAAGCTGCTTCAGGCGATATAACATTCGGGGAAAGAAGCAGCAAGAAACCCGATTCGCCGTAAATAGATTATATCGTTGCAATGTTTTTAAATAGAACAGAGATCGAGCAGAGTAACGTCTTACAAACTCAACAGTCAAGAATAAAGTGACACCATTTAGTTCTACCCTGCTATTTATACAACCATCGCAACCTCCCAGAACAATATTGCAGGAGTCATAATAGCTACTTTTATAAAATATAGCCTTTAATCAATTGACTTTATATAATAATAATAATTAATATTATAAGGTACGCTATATATTCATATGTATGATGTGGTGCTGACTGTAAACTGTAACACTCGGCCATCCTGCATAAGCCGTGTCCCACGGCGCTCACTCTTAGTGGGTTGGACGAGGATCTGTAAAATAAAATTCACGCAGATTTCAGCTGTTCCCAATAAGTATAATATCACACAAAAAAAGAACATTAAATCACATAGACAGTGTCACATAGACAGCGTCATATAGACAGTGTCACATAGACAGCGTCACATAGACAGGGTCACATAGACAGCGTCACCTAGACAGGGTCACATAGACAGCGTCACATAGACAGCGTCACATAGACAGCGTCACATAGACAGCGTCACATAGACAGCGTCACATAGACAGCGTCACATAGACAGCGAGCGTCACATAGACAGGGTCACATAGACAGCGTCACATAGACAACGTTATAATAATTATGGAAACACACTGTCGTTATAATGGCAGACCTGACAGTAAACTACATTATTCTTTGTCTTCATCTTTTGCAAACGGGTAGGTATGCGATTCTTTCGTTTTGATTCGGGTACTTAAGTCTTATTTCATTTTTAACTGTGTGTACTAAAAGTATTTATTTATCTACTTATTTGTAGAGTCAATTATTATAATCATGCATTCTAAGTAGAGAAGTAGTAGCTGATCAATTATAGTGGGCGAACGAATCGCTTAAGTTTGGAGGGTTCACATAGTACATTTTTTTTGGACAGAAGTTGGCTAACTATTTGGGGCTTATAAGTTCATTGTAATTAACTTTCTGAAGCTTGTAAAAGTACCTATGTATAATATTTAAGTTATTATCCTACACTGAAATTATTTTATTGTTTTGTTTATTCTATTTCCCCTTATTTTTTTAAAAATATCATCGGTAAGCGTAGCGTTGCACGCGCTCCAGCCAGATAGACTGATGACTTAAAGAATGGGGCTGGCAGTGATTTGATGACAAAATGGGAGATCAAGTAGTGTGACGTGCTCTGGTGGAGGCGTACATCCCGCAGTGGACTGCAATTGGCTGAAAACGATGACGATTCCCCCTTTTTGTACCTAACTAGAAGTATAATAATTGCAATAAATAGGTAGATAATTCATTTCTATGGATAATTCAGACACAACATCGTCATATAGATCATACGTCACAAAGACACTTAATATTATTATTTTCGGTACAAGCATAGAGGAGAATAGCTGGAACAAGGTCGAAAACTCTAAGGTGTTTCCATTTCTTAAGTAGGAGTAGATTCTTGTTTAGGAGACATAGATTGAATACATCACAATGTGGGTTATGTCACAGAGACTAAGTCACATATACAACATCAAGACAAGTTCTACAGGTTTCAGTTAAAGCTCAGTGATAGACTTTACTTAGTTCTAGGCACTATTCATATCATTGTGTACTTTCCTCAAACATAGCCTTAAACCAATAAGTTTTAACATTCCCCGTAATTTTTCCTAATTATTTTATAAATTTTACTAGCTTCACATTGAACTAATATTAGAAATCTAGAACTCAATTGAATAACCTTAATAAAAATTTTCTTACTAGCAGTATCTACGACTTGTTAACACCATGAACCGTAGGTACCTACTTCTCATATGGTACGTTATTATTCTAAGTGATCTACATTAATCGAACTGGTTTATTTTATTGAAACTGCATCAGACTTTTGCAGAGGCACATTAAATTTGCTAAATATTTTCACGATGTTTTATTTATATTTATTATGCTATTATATTAGCATTATTGTGTTAACTTCCTGTTGTATTATATCTATCATCGCAAAGTATTTCTATACTGTAATATGAATATTAATTAAACTACTAAGTTACAGTTCAGGTCTACACTGTTACATTTCATTATAAAATTGGATTATTAAACCATATTACTAAACTGTATTTATTGCTAACCGTTGTGATTCAAACATATTCTTAAACTGCCTGGCTCATCTGGATTGTTAAACTGATTTTGTGAACTTGTATTCATAAACTTGTATTCAAAATTGGTCAGAAGTGGCACCATGTGGTTCTAACGGCCCTTGGTGCTCTGCCTACCCCGTAAGGGATAAAGGCGTGATTATATGTATGTTATATGTATGTATTCATAAACTTTCTATACATTGCTGGGTTTTATTAGTATTGCTAACCTGTCTATAGGTTGCTAGGTTGCTTTTCTAAACAGTATTCCTAATCTGTAAACTTTAAATGCATTGCATTGTTTAACAGCATTGCTAACTACTTTGTATTTCTAAGGAACATCGCTTAATTGTATTTCTGAACTGCACCACTAAGTTACAGTGCTAAACTTTATTTTATTTATTTTATATCTTTTTATTTTATATTTATTTTATTTAAATTTTGTATTTAAATTTATTTATTTATTTAAGTTTATTATAAATTTATTTATTTACTTAAATTTATTTTAAGTTAACCATTTAATGTTTTAAAGTTCATTTATTTAAATTTATTTATATGTTTAAATTTATTTATTTAAATTTATTTTAAATAATTTATTTAAAGTTATTTATTTATTTAAATTTACTTATTAAAGTTTATTTATTAAAATTTATTTATTTAAATTCATTTATTTAAATTCATTTATTTAAATTTATTTATTTATTTTAAATGATTTATTTATTGATTTATTCTTCAAACTCAATTGTTTAAACTGTACAGTTATCTGCATCTTATACTGTATAGTTAAGTTCACCTGCATCTCTAGACTGTTTTGTTAACTGTATCCTCAAACTATGTACTTAATTGCATCCTTAAACTGTATAGTTAACTGCATTTTCAAACTATGGTTAAAGCATCTCTAACTTGTATAGTTAACTGCAACTCTAAATTATAATTAATTGTATGTCTAAACTGTATAGTTAAGTGCATCTCTAAACGGTATAGTTACTTGCATCTCTAAACTGTATAGTTAACTGTGTAGTTAACTGTATCTCTAAACTATATAAATAACTGCAACTTTGAGCTCTATAATTAACTGCAAGTCTAAACTGTGTAGATAACTGCATCTCTAAACTGTAAAGTTAACTGCAACTCCAAACTGTATAGTTACTACAACCCTAAATTGTATAGTTAACTTCAACTCTAAACTGTTTGGTTAACTGCATGTTTGGTTAACTGCAACTCTAAAATGTATAGTTAACTGCAACTCTAAAATGTATAGTTAACTGCAACTCTAAAATGTATAGTTAACTGCAACTCTAAAATGTATAGTTAACTGCAACTCTAAAATGTATAGTTAACTGCAACTCTAAAATGTATAGTTAACTGCAACTCTAAAATGTACAGTTAACTGCAACTCTGAAATGTATAGTTAACTGCAACTCTAAGCTGTATAGTTAGCTGTATAGTTAACTGCAACTCTAAACTGTATAGTTAACTGCTACTTTAAACCTAATCTGTATAATCAACTGCAACTTTAAACTGTATAGTCAGCTACAACTCTAAACTGTATATTTAACTGAAACTCTAAACTGTATTGTTAGTATAACTCTTAACTGTATAGTTAACTAAAACTTTTACTACATTAGTTAACTGCACTTCTAATCGTAGTTAACCGCACCTCTAACTATAGTTAATTGTACTTCTAACTGTATCTCTATAGGTATATTGTTTAGTCAACTGCATTTCTAACCTAAAGAGTGAACTGCATCTCTAGATAGTTTTACCAAACTTTATACCGTATTATAACCGCATTGCTCAATTGCATAGCTAACTACACTGCTATTTGCATTGTTAAACTGCACTCAAAAATTTAATAGGAAAACTGCATATCTAAACTAATAATTTCTAACCAACACTGTTGTGAACTTCAGAAACTCTAATGTTTTAACGCATTGTTAAAGTGCATTATGAAACTGCATCGTTAAATTGTATCCTAAAATTGCACTAGCAAACTGTATTACCAAGATGCATGGCATTATTACGAGTGTACTACCTAATTTATCTATATACCTACTATAGGAACTAGGGTATCGTATTGCTATGCCGCATTTACCTTCCATTTCCTATTTATCACGATTGCTAATAACGGCATACCCTCTAAATATATAAGGATCAAATAATTATATTGTAGTTGCAATGAATACTAAATAATACTTTCGTGTGTCAGTACACATACTCAATATCATATTGTTTCTCAAAAGTCTCTTATCACCTTCCCAAATACTAAGCATGGCGTAGCAAGAAGATGCCAACAATCAAGCCCAGAAACATAAAGCCCAGACAAAAGTCTCGCATTTATGCTACTACACCCCATGGTTTGAATCTATTGTAAGGTGAATATTATTCGTATCATATCTACACATAATATAATAAAACGGGTCGTAACTTATTATGATAACGGCATGGATACACGAAAGCCGTATCTTGAAAAACTGTCATAAACTATTAGATTAAAGTTGCAAAATTCACACAGCATATTAAACAAATTACATGTTTCGATCTTACCCAGAATAAGCAGCTCCTGATACGCCAGGTGCTCTTCTGTACGGCCCACAGATTACCCCCGTACGGCCCCAAGCGGTGGCGACGGTCTCCGGAAAAATAACGATGAACAACGATGCATGTTAGATCATGAAACAAGAGAACATAATTTAGAACCAAATTATCTTAACGATAATTACCCTAGTGTGGGTAGATTTCAAAGTACCTATATTTTAAATAGCATGTAAGTAAATTACTACAAAACTCCACGTAATAAAAACGTGTTTGCTGGTTTGCTGACAAAAATCATCATTTTCCAACAGAACAAACCACCAATACAATTTATAGTTTACATATTTTAGTATAACAATATTACCGATTATGGACTGACATTATTGTTTAAATTTAACTAAATAAATCTTGCTAGTCAAACAAACCTGCAGTGGTAATTAAAACTTAATAACGGAACATTATTTGAAATACTTAGGTACCCCCAATAAAGTCAAACGCATAATAGATACATTTTGTGCACCGAGATTTTTGTAAAAATTGATATGAATATTCTTTACGTACTGTTTGTGCAACTAACATAGTTTTTCTTTCTGGTAGGTACGACATTTACGTACAGTAACCTACGCTAACCGTAAACTACACTAAAACAAAAATCACGTACCAACGGTACGGTATGAAGCAAGGATTTTGGTATAAGTATCCACATAAGCAGAGCTAACAAACAAATATATCTAACCTTTAAGTTGTGATGCGGAATCGGCTCCCACTGCAGATGGACATTAAAAGATCTTGACACTGGCGCTCTTAACAGCAACAGCATGGAATTTAGGTAGTACAGCAGCATCATTGATTGGGTTCTAGTAATTACATTGTCTTCATTTTCTTGTTTCTCCAGTTTCTTGTTGTTTCATGTTGAATATATTCCAGTTGTCCATTAAAAAAAAAAATCTCCATCTTTTTGTGTACATTCTTCACCGATTTTGCCATGTTTCGCAAATATTTTCTTGCAGTCGTCACCCGTGGGCAGAGCGGGTTTATTTTCCGGCATCCCACTTCTGAAGTGTCACCGATGATTACTCGTTGGCGCAGCAGTATATTCAGGATGCGGAGTCAAACATCGTAGTTGCTATGTAGAACTATTTATTTATCACTTATACAGTTAAAGCTGCTTCAGGCGATATAACATTCGGGGAAAGAAGCAGCAAGAAACCCGATTCGCCGTAAATAGATTATATCGTTGCAATGTTTTTAAATAGAACAGAGATCGAGCAGAGTAACGTCTTACAAACTCAACAGTCAAGAATAAAGTGACACCATTTAGTTCTACCCTGCTATTTATACAACCATCGCAACCTCCCAGAACAATATTGCAGGAGTCATAATAGCTACTTTTATAAAATATAGCCTTTAATCAATTGACTTTATATAATAATAATAATTAATATTATAAGGTACGCTATATATTCATATGTATGATGTGGTGCTGACTGTAAACTGTAACAAAATAGATGCAGAGGCTTGGAAACTCTCTACCCGTCTACCCGCCACAGATTAATATCGATCTTTTATAAGTATGTAGATAGGTATTATTCTATCTACTACGGTTAGACCTTTCCCCCGCTAACTAAAATTACAATCGTTAACTTTGTTAGTTAGACTATATACATAGATACATTTACCTATAATAAAAAACGATATGGAAGAAATAATGTCCATATATGTCATATGGTTAGATTCAAATAAGCAACATGCCACACAATCTCACCTCCAAAGTAGTGGAAGCGTGACGTGGTGTTGCGTTTTAACAGTATGTTTGAGCCTTGAGACTGGATAAGTGACAAAGACAACATAATATATCTAAATATTGATTTTTTATCTTTGGTGACATTTCCACTGACGACCGCATCACAGAAGCACGAGTTTTCCCAAAGGACCCCTCGTATATTTCCTCGGAGGATGATCATGTTCTGCCATGTTGAAGTATAATTTTGTACCATCGAGTCTCAGTGTGGCTCGGCAAGTATTGTAAGCGGAACATCTCCAAGTATTCTTGTAGCTTTTAGAATAAGTATTGCCATTCACAAAAAGCAGCTCCTTGCGACGTTGCGACATCACGAATTCGAAAGGCACTGTAAATAATGTAATTTGACAAATTATTACTGTACAATTGAGAGAATTGAGAATACCTACTGTTTTTATTGTTTTTAGGTGAAAATTGAGCTACTTTGGCAAATGTTTACCAAGTTACGTAGTAGATGCTAGAAGTGTGCCAGGCTTTATAACTTACGGAATCTTTGATACGGAACTGGAATAAACATCTGAACTAACTATAATATCTCTTGCGCAGTTGGCTAATCTCCGTGGGGATACGCCGCCCGCGCCGTGACCAAAATTCGATCGAAGACATTTTTAGTTATTTAATATTTTTTAAACAAGTCACAATTTTTCGAATTCTACTTTTAAAAAATTATGACATGATTATAATCAGCCAACAGTTTTTTGTCACATTAAAGACTTTAAGGTCAGATTTTTCAATAAACAGATAAGTAAGAAGTTTTTAAAAATGTTCGTTCTCTAATACCTGACACAGATAGATAAAGAGAAATCAACCTTTATCCTTCAGATACAACTGAGCATTGGAAAAATCGGCCTAAAAAACATAATATTAAATCATAACATAATGTAGATAAAAATATTTATTGTCTAAACAAATAAGCCTACGATAATATCATACCTAAACGTAAATTAATTAAGGTAAGCAAATGTAAATAATAATAATCAAACGAATACCTAAGGCCATGATATAATTGTCAAAAATAAAAAAATATGTTATAATGTTATTTAATGTAAAATATTGAAATAACCAAATGAAATATGTCAACAAAATATACCTCCAATAAACTTACATTAATAATTCAAAACCAAATGTATTATATGGATAATGTAGATAAGCAAATTTTAAATAATATAACATAAATTAATACAATAAAATTATAACTTAACATAAAAAGCTAATTAAAGGTAAATAATAGCTAAAGCATCTAAAATATTAAATGGAAAATATTTAATCAATAATTTTTAAGGATTGTCTACTAGCTGAACATTTCGTTCACAGTTGGACGAATAGGTGATACCTAACAGGCTTCGTATAAACGATCCAATAATTTCCATTAATTTGCAACAACGTTATCACGTTACCCTCTGCGAACGGAATGCTCAGCTAATCTTAACAAAAATTAAATTAAACCCAATCATCCAAAGGCTCAGTTTTATTCAACTTCCGACGGGGATGACGATGAACACCGTATAGAGACTTGATCTGCATATTGTCGTCCAACCGAAGTCTTCCTTTACAGCCATTACTGGAGCAGAACCAGGAGTTTGCCGATTTCTTGGAGAAGGTGTAGCCATCGAGCACGATCAGAGTCTTTCCCCTCTGCGATCTAATGTACTGATAACCCAGCCCTGAAAACGTTCAGATTTATAGTTCTGAAAAGTAATTTTGCAAGTGATGCCCAAGTTATTTCTAGTAGTAGGAGCTGCCAAAGAAAATGTAGATAGTTCGCGCAGTTCCATTTAGATTAAATATTACCATCGACGATCTGGGGCGTCATTATGTCGTAAAGGCCTAGAATTAAAAATAGCACAACAGAGAAAACATGCTTTCTTAACCTCTTTGGGTCACTTTTTAACCAAAGATATAAGTACCCGAATACCTTCCATCGTTATACCTGAATAATATACATATATATATAGTTATACCTTCGAGACCATCTCTACCGTAATCTAACTTTAAACAGAACAGAATAAATGAAAAAAAATATATATATAGGTAGATCTTCTTTCATCTATACATATAATAAAAATGTTACGGATCGCTGTCTGCACATAGAAGATATGAAAAAATATTACTATAGGACTATAATAGTTGCAAACAAAACCATAAGGTCCTAAAAGAGTGTCTTTGTGACAGGTTTATCACTAGAACTAGAACGAGTCTTTGCAAACTTTTTAGGGCAATTGAGTTATCTAAGGGTATTTTAAAACTCAGCTACATTCCAATATAGCTCTGTTGTAGAGTTTTTGCGCCCACTTTATTACTACAGCCCTACGATCTACAAACCCACATATCACAATTTCGCCCTATAATTGATATTCAATTTCTACAATAACAAAGACCCATTAAAGTTCGTGTGGTAACTTTATTGCGTAAATCAGAGAGGCAAGGGAAATCGTGAATACTGCTATAGAGATCTATGGTTGCACACTGGTCACTTTCGAGGTCATTACAACTCCTATCTATAACACCTACATAAATTAGGGAAGTAAACCTTTACATAAATTATTTATGTGTCGGTTTTGCTCTATAAGCTTATAGAGCTAATACATGTTATGAAACACTTTTATACAACGATGGGTCACCGCCAAAACCTTTACAGATCGTTTACCGAGCTTTTTGGATATTTAACCTTAGGTTATAGGACAAAATTGTTAGTTGGGATTGCTACCGATCTCTGGGGGTGATGGTGCTCATGATTCATAACAATAATCAGGCCCTCTCTGTTCAACCTAAGTCTGGCTTTGTAATTCCTACTCCCCCACTAGAGGAGCATTTCCGCATATGCCCGCTACTTTTGTCAAAATATGGTAATTATAAGTATATCCTTTGTAAAATCGTACATCCTTGCCATTACTAAATCTTACCATATGATACTCGCCTGGAAAATTTGGTAAACAGTTAAAGCAAGTAAACTATTATCGGCTCAAGCCGGAGCTCCTATGCAGATTTTGTTGAATCAATTAAAAAAATATATCATGACATTTATTTTGTATACGCGCATTAGACCGCACGCTCACAGAAAACAACGCAAGGCCGGGTGCTGGAAATATATTTTAAAACAAGTACTTGTTGGCTGGCTCATTTCTGATTGGTTGGTCGCTTTAGGTATATTTATTGGTAAATAAAAAAGTGAAATTTTTGAGCACAAGAATTGCTATTTATTGTTAATATTAAAAAGGTGGATACTGTTGAGATTTATACTTAATCTTAATACATAGTAAAATATAAAAAGTAAAGGATATGTGTAAAAGTCTTCATAAATCTATAATACCTAATACATATTTACCTAATACAAAGAAAAAAACGCGTAAATAAAATCGAGCAAAGCTAGCCTTTTACATTTATGCAGTAATCACAGTACAATATCGTATTGGAAAAAATTTCTTAGGTCTACATATTCCTCTATAACCATCGGCCTTATGCCTTTCATGCCCATTATGCAATAATATTACGCAACTTCAGAACCCCGTCTTTGTCAGGGAACACATTCCTCGGAGCGTGATTATGCCCATGCCTAAGGGCAACTATCTGCCCTTCTTCGTTGATGCAAATCATAGCTTTGCATCCTCTGCTACCTCCGCTGGAAGAGCACTTCCGAAGCAGTCCATCCTTTGTTATCTTGTGGTTACAGTAGGTATAACCAGCGTATAAGAGCAGCTCTTTACCTCGACGAGATCGCACAATCTGATAGTAATCTGTAATACATTAAAAGATGAATAACTTGCTCGTGAATCAACAACTTTAAAAAAGAGCAAATTTTACAACGAAAACTTTTTTTTTCTTGTTGTGCTATAAAATAAAATCCCGAAATAGTTCACAGCATAAGAAAATTAAATTTTCTTTATTTTATTAAATAAACATTCCATTTATTATTGACAACATTTAATAACAATAGAATTACCAATAAATTATGTAAAATGATTTGTCCTAAATGACTGAGAATCAACGCAGATCTTAGAAACCTGAAACTTAAAGGGTGAATTCTCCTTTGGACGCAGACATAGGGATTAGATACGAAAAGATTCCCCGAAATTCCTACGGGAACGGGTATCTATAAATTTACGCGAATGATATCGTGGATTAGGCGTCCTCTATCACCAATAAAATATACCAGCATGGCATACACACTAATTAAAAAACATCCCAAATGGTCAATTATTGACTTTCCCAGTCGTTTTTGAACTACGAGTACTTAGTTGTAGGTACGAGGGGGCGTTTTTAAGTTCGCGGAATCGGGGGTAAGACGTGGAAATAAAAATACAAGTTTATTTTTCCTTTTCAATATATTCTCCTGCAACCCTAATACATTTTTCAGATCTTTCAATTAGCTTATATGTTTTTTCTTTGTCTGAAAAATAAGCTGAAACTGCTTCCTTCACTTCTTCATCGCTTGAGAACTTCTTCCCCCGAAATTCTTTTTTCATTTTTGGAAAGAGATAATAATCACTGGGAGCCAGGTCAGGACTGTAGAGTGGATGAACCAAAATATCGAAGCCCACCTTATGCAGGGAAGCCAACGCAACACGGCTCTTGTGCACAGGCGCGTTGTCGTGCAGAAGGAGGACACCTTTGGTTAATTTTCCCCTTCTTTT